>CM076262.1:18799572-20225405 GCA_038380795.1 Pyrocephalus nanus | reverse complement strand
ATTTAAATCAAAGCGCCCTGCCACAAAATGGGGTTTTGAACTCTTTGTGAGGTTTTAATGAGAGAAAGAAGATCATTCTCCTGTTGAATGAAGTTAATGGGGATTTATTGGTGCCATTCATGGGCAGGAACCAAGTTAGAAGCCTCCAAAATCACACAGACTGAGAGCCTTGAGGGCTTCTTTTAGCCATCTGGGAAAATTTTAAAGAAACAAAATAATTTTCTATAATAGGGTGTTGTATTAATCTCTAAACTTTTGGTTTGTTGTTTTTTTTTTTTTTTTTTTCCACCACAATATTCCACACAGCTGTTCAGGACAGGAAAATTTATTCCTTATGCCAAAGAGGCTGGCACCTCTCCTTGCCTTTTTGGCATGGGAATTACCCCAAGGGATGGTGGGCTGAGATTAACCCTTGCACGCTTGGAAAATGGGCTCAAGGGGGCGTGATTTTTGCTTTCTGACCTCACAGCTGATGTGATGCCACGTCCCACTTTGCTTATCATTTGTCCTGGTTGTCTCTCAGTCGGATGAGGCTTTTCTGGGAGCCCCAGGATTGCTGGTTCATCCCATTTGCAGCACACACATTCCCAGCTTTTCCACCTGGGATTTTGGGGGGTTTGTGGCGTTGCTGGGATGTGGTTTAAACTCCTGTGGCCTCAGAAGGAGGCAGTGCAGAGCACAACCACTTCACTGCATTGTGTCACACCAGATCAGGGTGAAAACGAAACCCACATTAGAAGAGAAAAAAGTAACAAAAAGGAAAATAAAAACCACGAGGGGGCCGTTTTGTGCTTTTACTGCACATTGCTACTTTCTCCACTTTGCCAAGAGAAACCCATGGGAGCAAATTTCTATTTATTTATTTGTTATTTTTGTTCCTTTAGGCTCCAAAACTGAATCAGGTCACCAGTAGAGAGCGATGACTGAAAAAAATGCATTAATGAGAAGTCTGGTTGGGAGCAATCACAATCACAGCCTGGTTTGAGGGTGCTACTTATCAGCTGGCCTAGTACCTGGTAGAAAAATTGCTCCCCTTGCCTGTGCTTTAAACATTTCTTCTGTTGCTGAATAAGTTAAAAATGTCCAACCAGGACAACTTTATTGCTTATTTAGTATAAATATATCTCTCTATCCCCAAGATCTTGGTTACTTGATGTTATTCCAGTACAACCACTGCTAACCAGACCATCTCCTTAACTCTACTCTGCTTTTTCTCACAGTCAAGGCTCACAGTATCTTGATAAGCAGAATATAATGGTCACCCTGAGAGCTCTCCAATTCCCTCAGCCTGCAGCAGTATCATTTAAACTTTTCCTTTTTTTTTTTCCCCCCCCCTCCATTTGCCTACGTGGTGGAATGTCTTATCTCACCCTCCTGCCTTCAGACTCCAGGGAGGAGAGGGAAAAAAAAAAAAAAAAAAAGGAGAGAAAAAAGTGGTCTTTGCTATTAGATTTCAAAGAAGAACTTTCTCAAATACAGTTTTTCAAATCTTTCTGAAGAGCCTTTCAAGTCCCCTTTGTCAAAGTTAGAGATCTGGCATTTTTTTTCTCTTTGCCTTCATCTAAGAGAAGCCACTTAGAATAAATTTCTGACAAGGTTGTCTCCTCATTTCTCTACAATAGATTTAATATATATTTAAGTTCTACAGCTTAATAACTCTAAGCCAATTTCTCCCTTCTCCTCCAGTTAAACTTGCTGAAATCAATTAAGGCTGCAAGAGAAAATTTCAGCCTTTGCCATTAATAACCAAGGCCTTATTCTTCCACTGCAAAATGACCTTCCTTCTCCCTTTCACCACTCTCATGAGCCACGTGGGCTCAAGACCAAAGCTCCCCGCACACAGAGTTTGTTAGACAGAGAAAAAGGTTCTGGATTAATGCAATTTTTATTAAGGATGCTAAGAATATCAACTGGACCTCAAAGCAACATCTAAAATGGGACCCACTCAGAAAAAAAAAAAAAATTCCCTTTTCCATTTTGGAGGAGGTTATAACATAGATCCCATCTGCCTGTTTCCAAGGATCTGTCCTGCACCTGGCATCAAACACAGATTTGGGTTTTAAACCCAAGGATCATATTCTTTTTTTGCCTTTTCATTTGGCAGCCTTTAGGGTGCACTCCTGACTCACCACCAAGACTTTCTTCCAAATCCCAAAATATACCCTTTTTTGATGTTTTTAAGCACATACATACACTGTTACACAACATCAGGGACATGGTATAATTCTTGGAGTGTCCTATGTAGGGCCAGGAGATGGACTTGATGATCCTGATGGGTCCCTTACAATCCAGTATATTCCATGATAAGTGTTTTCAGGAGCAGATCCTGGCTATTTTTTGTGCAACATCATATCATGTTGAGGAATATATATGGAAAAAAAAACTTTCTAGTGGACAAATTGTCTCAAGACACATCTAAATTGCCTTTAGGAGCTGCAACTGAATTAAAGGACAACACAGCTCCAGCCTTGAAGACCTTGGGTAAGTATCTGAACCTACATGGCATTACCTTGGGTCTCTCAGTAGGAGGAAAAATTAACTTTTCCCCAACTACAGAAGAGCTGGCAATACTGGGACTCCCAGTTCTCCCTTCATCCACAAGCCAGCTCATCCCAAACCAGAACCCATCCCCTTTCTGCTGCCACCCAGCCCCAGCACTACACCAGGACATGGGACCTTGGACAAGTCAAACCACTCTGAAAGCCAAACCTCAACCAGACACGTCGCCTTCCCTCAGCTGGTTTGCTGTGGGTCGCACTTAGGCATTGCACATCCAAAAGCAGGTGCTTCAGCCCCCCCCCCCACCAAAAAAGGCTCATTCCCCTTCCTCACCCCTTCTGCTCTGTGCAGAGGGCATTGAGGCATCACACTGAGTTAATTTTAACAAGTTGTTTGCATCCTCCCTGTGTCCTTGCAATACTTTGTCACCCAAGTGTCACTGGTGCCTGCTGAGCGCCCCTGGCCCACGGCCAGGCGAGCTGTGAGACACACGTTGTCCACGGGACAGAAAAGGTGCCTGCAACATGCAGAGCTGCAGGAGCTGCAGAGATGCAAAGATCTGCAAAACAGGCAGCATTTAGTGACGAGAAAACCTTCATCAACGAGGCCTGGGGCTCAATAAGCAAATAAGCAACTGGAGGATGTTGGTGCCTTTGGAGTTTGGAGAAGCTTCACTCTGAGTCTTGAATGAGAGAGGGTTTTTTTTTTCTCTCCAGGGTTGATGTGGCATCCTGGCATTTTCTGGTTCCAAATGGATTTCACAGAATCACAGAATATTAAGATATGGAAGGGACCCACAAGGATCATCAAGTCCAACTCCTGACCCTGCACAGGACACCCCCAAGAATCCCACCACGTGCCCAAGAGCATTGTCCAAATGCTTCTTGGACTCTGCCAGGTTTGGTGCCGTGACCACTTCCATGGGGAGCAATACTTTGTACCAAAGGCTGACTCTGAGACACACTAGGGCTCAAATCAAGTGAATATGTCCATGCAACCCAGAAAAAGGTCACCCAAAATAGCCCTGCACGGAGCTCTGCACTTCCAGAAAGTAATAACTTTACTCTTTGCATTTTCCAAGACTTCCCCAGACATTCACTATTTCCAGCACTCTAGTTGCAATTCAAATCCAGCAGGTAACTTGAAGGAGGCTAAATCATCCTTTAGGGAACCTCAGGTTTCCTCAGAGGGAGACGAGGCCCTGGCACAAGTCTCCCAGAAAAGTTGCGACTGCCCCTGGATCCCTGGAAGTGTCCAAGGCCAGGTTGGATGGGGCTTGGAGCAACCTCCTCTGGTAGAAAGTGTCCTTGCCCATGGCAGGGGGTGGAACTGGATGATATTTTATGACTCTTCCAACCCAAACCATTCTGTAGTTCTACAATGAACTCTCTCCCTTGGCTGTGGAAGGAGATGAGGACACTGATACCCATCCCTGGGAAGCCCACCTCAAAATAAAACACCGCTGCATCTGGTGGCCCCAGACTGTCAGACTGTAAAGGGGCAGCAAACAAGCAGTGCAAATTCACCAGCTCCTCCTGAATCACAGCACAAAGCTCCAAATTTAGTGGGTGTCACGATGAAAGCCCTCTCTGTGCTTTGTGCCTTCTGCCCTTGCAGCGTCGCGAGGTTGCTTCTGGCCATGGGAAGCTGCTGCTGCATTGCAGCCCCCTGCTCACCAGAACTTCTGGGAATCATGGAAGGTCAGAAAAGACCTCTAA
The DNA here is from genome assembly GCA_038380795.1 of Pyrocephalus nanus. Lineage (NCBI taxonomy): Eukaryota > Metazoa > Chordata > Aves > Passeriformes > Tyrannidae > Pyrocephalus > Pyrocephalus nanus. The sequence goes on along the minus strand of CM076262.1, from coordinate 20,221,188 downwards.
AAATCATTGAGTCCACCCATTAACCTCACACTGCCAGGTCCACCACTAAACTAGGTCCCTAAGGATCACATCTACATGTTTTTTTTTGAACGCTTCTCACTGCTCTTTGTCCTGCAGGAGCCCCAGCTGAGAGAACCTCCCCACGCCTGACCACTCACCAAACAGCACAGGAGAAACAGAGACAGAAACTCTGTCACACAAATGCTTTGAACAGCATTTCAGCTCTTCAGTTCATGCCATATATTACATGATTTTTGTACAGTAAGATGGTATTTTTCTCCCCAGCTCTGCCTTCTCAAACAGGGTTGTTTAACAAAAAAATTAATGTGTTTTTGGATATGGCACATCTAGGCACTTCTAAACTGGAGCTGTGATATGGGCAGAGCACATCCCTCCTGCCTCTACCCATTTTCCTCAAGGATCTCCAGAGCAAAACACCACAAGGCTCCAGCACAACTCTACAACAAATATACAATTAGAGCCATAAAGCCTGATGAAGCTCAGACAAACTGTTCCCAAACCTCAGGAATTACAGGAGAAAGCACCTTCCCTCTGGTTCTAGGAGGGAAAATAGGGATTTTCTTTTGGTTAAGCCCCGATGGCAGATGGAGAGGGTTTGGGGGGAGATGGGTGGCGCTTCCCCAAACCCCACCACGCAGTAGGACCTGCAGGACTCCCATGCAGAATCAGGCTTGAGCCTGCCTGTCTCACAGACTGCAAGAGAAAGACTTGGTGGGTTTGTTTGGGAATTCCAAGCCCAAAGGAACTGCTCTCTGACATGTGGAGTATCCAGCAAAGCCCTGGGGGTTGCAGTGGACATAGCACAGGTAGCTGGAGAACAACAAATGCCAGATGACTGTGCATGGCTCAGAGTGGAAAAAAAAAAGGCGAGGTTTGCTCAGGAGCTCTGTGTGAAGGAAAGGGCAGGCATTGCAAGAATTCAGAAACAACATCCTTAGGTGGAGATGGGCCAGTTATGGAAGAAGCTGAGCACGTAAACAGGCTTTGGACAAGGAAGTTGGCAGGAGGGTGTGAAATCTCCTTGGAGGGTTGGGGAGATTTCACACTCCTGCACATGGGGAATGGGCCAAACCGGGCCACCCAGATTCCTGCAGAGTTCAAACCCTCTGTGGTGCTCAACCCCCAGGTCTGAGGGTGATTGTTGCTCATTCAAGAGCACTGTCAGGCTGGGAGCAGAACTGAGGGTGAGGTGGATCCTCAGGCTCACAACCTGCGTGTTTCTGTGTCACTCCCTGTCAGCTCAGCAGTGGGTAGGGAGCAGTTTCTGTTCATCCACGGGTGGATTTGCTTTGTTCTTGGTCCCTGCTACTGCCTGGACCACCTGGAGATAAAGCTAAAGGCACCTGGGCTTGGGGCTTGAGCTCCCATAGCACAGGCAGATGTTACAGCAGGATCTCACCTCCACAGAGCATCACCCTGTAATAAGGATGAAACCCCACTCATCCCATCCTCCCCAGAGGGGCCTCAGGGTGCTGCAGTGGGTCCTTGGAGACAGGGCAAAGGGGCCACCCAGCCCAGCATCATGGAGAAGAGGGCAAAATTTGGGATACCTAAACCCCAACAGCTCCTCTCTGCACTCACAGGGGCACAGGACAGCAGAGGGATCCTCTCTGGCTATAAATAACCTCCGACACTCCCCATGGCCTGAGCCCCCAAAACACCCCAGAACTTGGGGCCTGAGCCCCAAAACACCCCAGAACTTTCTCTCCTCCAGATGGGGAGAGAAAATACATGATTTACAAAGTAAATAATAATCAAAATGCAAGCCCAGCCTCCCTGGAAATGCTGAGAGCAGACATTTACAGCCAATCTCCCATCACCACCACCATGAATGATCACCAAACTCCTCATCACAAGCCTTTAGAGCAACTCTCTGGGATTAAATCAGTATACTGCACGGTTCCAGTTCCTTTAATCCAAAGATCTTCTAATGATTTACAAACAATTCTTTAATTGAGTCTCCCAAACAGGCCCTGGGGTACCGTTACTGTATCTGCTTTGCCACGGGGGAATCGAAGACGTGGCACTGCTGAAACGGCCTGAAAAAAGGTTGCAGAAATCTTATCAAAGTTCCTCCAACAGCAACTATATATTAAGAAGAGACTCTGCTTCTCTGCTGATTGTAAAACCCTCAGGTTAACCATTTTTTTTTCTCCTCCTGGAGACACGGCCCCAAATTGCCTCTTCCCGCCCGTGTCAAGATTAGTATTCAGTGGATAAAATGTTGTTTGTTTTTTTTTTTTAAATGCACATCTTTGACAGCTTGTCTTCAACAAACACAAACTCCCAGCACCAGGGAACTACCAGTACCAGGGAGCCAGCCCAGCTTTGGGAATGAAAAGCAGTGTTTTGGCAACAAGGATTTAAAACCCATCAATCTCCGGTGTGTTTTGATCCGGGCAAAGGGTTGATCTCCAGTAAAAGCCCTTCCTGTTCTTTTTTTGCCCCCAGGACAGGTTTGTGCTGTGGCTCTTTTGAATCCTCTGCGAATAAAAATAATTGGTTTTCTCTTCCTGATGCAATTTTGTTATCAGACCCCCCTGTGGGAATACAAGATGCAATATGGGGAAGGAGTAAATAAAATTAAATATCCCATGAAGACACTGTAATGGGTAACTTGAGCCACTCACTGGCTGGTTGAATTTACAGATGTTGTTTGCCCGATGCCGTGTTTGCTGCATCTCTTGTACACTCTTGTCTGAGGCTGATTTTATCCTGATTTAAGCAGGGGAATAAGGGGGAATCTCTGCAGAATCAGGGGTTTGGGATGACACAAGCCTGGAAGTCAGTATTTCTGGAGCAACAGCTGTACCCAGAAGAGCTGCCTTTAAAAACTTCAGCGACCTTGGGTTGATTCTGCTCTGCCCCACGCACAGAGGTTGACACCTTCCAAAAACGTGCTCCAAAATCCCAACTTCCTGCTCACCCACCCATTTCACATCTAGTTTAAGGAGAGCAAATCATGCAGGCTCCATCCCAATTTCTGAAGATACTCGAAATCTTGCAGTTTCACTCACAGACTCGACTTCTTCCCATTTAAGGAGGGGGAAAAAAAAAGATGAATTTTAAGCTCTGAGTAGCTCAGATGATCGCAGAGATAGCAGCCTTGGAGTTAAGCACTGCTGGGACTCTGAGCCCAAACACTCAGCAAACAGGGATGCCTATTTTGGCCCCTAAGGAAGAAAATTCTGGTGCCAATACCCAGGGAGCAACATAAAAGCGTCTCTAAGGAGTTTATTTCAAAACTTAAGAGCAGTAAGGAATGACAGAAAGTGCTGTTTTCGAGGATTTAGTTAATTAATTTCTGAGAAAGGTGTAATAGGATCACTTAAGAGTGTTATAGAAACAGGTCCCCCCACTACATCCTCCCACTAAAAGCCTGTTTTGTCCTGATCCCAGAGTATTTATTGCCCCATTCTGAAAAACAAACCAAAACCTTCTGAGAAGGCAAAGTCAGCTAAACTCGGCTAAATTCTGGCCAGCACAAGAGAAATTGCATTAACTGCTCCTACTTTATGCCGGTGTTAATGACACTCAGGCTTCCTGAGCTTTAAGGGGAGGAGAAATCTCTTTGAAAGCCCACGTTGGCATCAGGGAGAGATGGGGGCTCACACCTGCTCACTCACCGAACCCTGACACCGTGAGTTCCATGAGAGGAACAGGAAAAAAACCCCAGAGATTTCAGCCAGACCTCTGGGAATTCACCCCGCAGTTAAATCCCCGGGGCCCTGCCTCCACTTGTGCTTTTACCTCCGGAGCCTCCTCCAGCTTTTGTTACCTTGAATAAAAGCACATTCAGCTCAGCAGAGGCTCTTTTGGGAGACAGGAGCTGGAGCAAGATTTCACCTTCTCCTATTTGATTTCGTATTTTATTTTATACTATTTCATTTTATTTTATTCCCGCCTCCCTTGTCCTCCCTGATTACGGGGAAGAAACACCCCGCTCCTCTCTACCTTTACTCACTTTCCAAAGAATCAGTGCATTTCCTTCCCCAGCTACTTTTCCATGTGTTTTTTTTTTTTTTTTTTTTTTTTGGCCACCTCTACAACAAAACACCCCATCGAAGACCCAGACTTCCCACTCCATCACCCACCACACCCTGAACCCCAACACCATCGCAGGACCCCGGGCACTATTTCCAGTCCCAAACCTTCCCGACACGACAAATCCCTCCCGGCTCCACCGCTGCCCCGCAACGAGAGGTCTCCAGCTTAACCTTCTTCCAACAACTCCTCCATCAACTTCCAACAGGGAATTGCCTTCTCCCCCTCCCTCACTCTTTTCCCACGCCATCTCCACGGGCAGAGGTGGCGGCTCATGTTCGGTACGTGCAGCACCCTGAGCGCTGGACCACTGCAAGAACATCCGCACCAAGCCGAACCCAAGGTTCCCCCCCACCACCACCTTTGCTCCACGGGGCCCTAAAAAACCTCTCTCCCAAGAGAGATGTTTCCCAAACGCCCGGGGGCAGGGGCTTTGGAATCGGGATGCGGGCGGGAAGCAGCGGGTTTGGCTCATCCCGCCGCAGAGCCAACCAGCACTGCGGCTCCCGAGCCCCAAGTTGCGCTGGCGCCGAGGGGCTGGATGCGCTCGGGTTTTGGCTGAGCGGGGTGATAAGCCGGGCTCAGGAGGAGGGTGGGCGCTCAGCAACCCCTCCAGATCGTTTCCCCCTCCAAACTCAAATAGTAAAGGGGAAAAACAGGAGGGGAGGCGAGAAAGCGAGGGATGCTGGAAGGTGGGGGAAAGAAGGCACGGCGAGGGCAAAAAGCGGGGAAGGAGGCGGCACTCACTCACCGAGCAGCAGCAGCGGGAGCAGCGGCAGCAGCCCCGGAGCCCGCATGGTGCTTCCCGGCCGTCCCGCCGCTCTCCCGGCGCTCAGTCCCGGCGGGGCGGGCGGGAGATGCCCTCCCTCCCTCCCTCCCACCCTTCCCCGGCCACTGCCCTCCCTCCTCTCCCTTCCTTTTCCCCGGCCCCGGCCCGGGCTCCCCCTTTCCCCGCCGGGGGAGGTGCGGAGCGGCCCCGACCCGCCCCCGCCTCCGCCCCCGGTGCGGGGGGAGAGAGCGGTGGGATGGGGATGGGGATGGAGGGGTTGGGGGGGGGGGATGAGGAGAGGAGGATCCACCTGCCGAGGGGATGTGGGGTTGCGTTAGGACGGGGGTGTGCGGGGGGATTTGGATTCTAAACCGCATGGGGGGATTTGGGGGTTTTGGTTGGGATTTTGGAGTGGGGAGGGGTGGGGGTATTTGGGGTTCTTCACTGCACGGAGGGATTTGAGGATTTTTTTAGAGTAGGGGGTTTGGGGGGATTTGGGGCTCTCAGCTGCGTGGGGGGATTTGGGGGTTTAGTGTGAGTGAGGAGGTTGGGGAGGATTTAGGGGTTTTGTTGGGATGGGGGTGAGGGGAGATTTGGGGTTCTCAACTGCATGGGAAGGATTTGGGGGTTTCATTGGGATGGGGTTTAGGGGGGATTTGGGGTTCTCAACTGCATGGGAAGGATTTAGAAGTTTCACTGGGATGGAGATTTACAGGGGAATTTGAGGTTCTCACAGTATGGGGGGGTTTAGGGGTTTTGTTGGAGTTGAGAGGTTGGAGGGGATTTGGGGGTTTTATTGGGATGGGGGAATTTGGGGTTCTCAACTGCAGGGGTGGATTTGGGGGGTATCGTTGTATTTGGGAGGTTGGGAAGGATTTGGGTGTTTCATGGGGATTGGGATTTGGGGTTCTCAACTGCATGGAGGGACTTGGGGGTTTGGGGAGTTGGGAGGTTGGGGAGGATGTGGGGGTTTCATTGGGGTTGAGGTGTGTGGGGGGGTTTCTTTAGGATGAGGGTGTGGGGGAGATTTGGGGTTCTCAACTGCATGAGCAGACTTGGGGGTTTCATTGGGAGTGGGGCTTGGGGTTGTATTTGGGGTTCCACCTGCATGAGGGGATTTCGGATTTTAGACAGGGTGGGAGATTTGGGGGAGAGTTTGGGGGTTTCATAGGAATTGTGAGATTGGGAGGGGGCTTGGTGTTCTCAGTTGGATAGGGGCATTTAGGGGGTTCATTGGGTTTGGACTGGGTTTGGGGTTTTCACCGGGGTGGGGGCTTAGGAACAATTAAGGTTCTCAACTGCATGGGGCAATTTTGGGGTTTCATTGAAGTTGGGAGGTTGGAGAGGATTTAGGGGTTTTGTTGGAATGGAGGTTTGGGGGGATTTAGGGTTCTCACCTGCATGGGGGGATTTGGGGGTTTCTATGGGTTTGGGGTTTCCATCGGATTGGGGACTTCAGGGTGACATTTGGGACTCCTGGCTTGATAGGGGAAAATTAGAGATTTTGGTGGGATAGGAGTCAGAGAGGGGACATTTGGGGCTTCTGACTGGATGGGGGGGGGGGGGGGGGGAAATGGAGGGTTTCTTTGGGATAGGGATTTGGAATATTCATCAGGATGAGGAGTTTGGAAAGATTTAGGGGTTTTGTCAGGGTGGGTAGTTTGAAAGGGGATTTGTCATTCCCATCTATATGGGAGGTTTGGGGTTTTCATTGGAATTGGGGGGTTGGGGAGGATTTGGGGTTTTCACTGGAATGGCAGGAGTGAGGATGATTTGGTATTCCCACCTGCATAGTGGTGATTTGGGGGGTTCATTGGAGTTCAGGGTGGATTTGGGGTTTTCACGGGGGGGGAGGACTTGTGAGGGATCGTTTTGATTTTGTCTGGATGGGGGTTTGTAGGTTGATTTTGGATTCCCACCCACATGAATAAGCATTTGGGATTTTCATCTGGATGAGGACTTGGGGATCAGTTTAGGATTCCTGCCTGTGTGGGGAAAATTTGTGGGTTTTATAAGGATGAGCATTTGGGGTTGGATTTGGGATTTTCATCTGGATGGAGGTTTGGGGCTTGATTTCAGATTCCCATCCAGGTGTGGGGTCACTTTCTCCATTTTCCCCCATCCAAACACACACACAAGTTCTCCAGTAGTACAAAATCCCCCTGATCCCTCCTCTTCCCCACAGTGACTGTACCTTTTCACATGATGGTATCTAGGAATGATTTGCACCAGTTTGGAATGTCTCAATGGAACAACACGCCCAGAGTATGAAGGAGACAAAATTATTATCAGATCTTGGCATTTCTTGTGGCAAGAGGGAAGGGTGCTGAAAGTTTTTTCTCTGATGTTCAGGCTGCAGCTGGGAGGAGACTAAAAATAAACTCAGAGCTTTGCACTGAATCCCTCTTCTGGCTCTGACAGATCCAGCTAAACCAGGAACCTTCCCAGCCTGGACCCAGAGGTGGTAAAAATAACCTTCCCTCCAAAAAGGACTTTTCAAATATGGTTTTCATGATGCCTTCATTTAAAGGTGGTCTTTCTTCTTGTTGCAAGGTCACCTTGAGAAGATGAGGAGGTGCTTGGGTTGGCTGGTTCACCCTCCCTACCTGCTTTGCATTTGCCCCCAGAAAAGGCTTCTTGTCCTGATTTTGGCTTCTGGGTCAGTGCAGAGAGACTTTCCCTGTGCCTCAGCCCAGCCTCACCTCCTCTTACTACAGCTCTGCATTACACAGCCCCTAAAAGCTGGGAAACTCAAGCTGCAATAAGTGAATGAGTGTGTTGATTCACATCATTCATCTTGCCAGTATCAGAGAGGCAGTTTCTGCTCCCCCTGCAGAGCATTTTTAATAAGAGATCACACACACACTCTCCCAATCAGCATATTTTGGTTTTAACTGCCAAGGGGAAAACCTGAGGTGCTCCAGTGTAGCAGTGTGCCTGGGGTGGAGAGGAGGGAGGGAATGCCGAGCTCTTCAAACTCTCTGTGGCACCAGTGCCCACAACACACTGCAAAATTACCCTGGCCACCGTTTTTATTGTGCAATGTTTGTGATGAGAGTTAGGAGAAGAATTCCACCTGGCTGGTGCCGTCAGCAGATCTGGGCTGTGCTGGTCCTTCGGCCCCGTGCGGGGAGGAGGGACCCTGAACCCCTGAGCACCTGATGCCTGAGTCCTTTTAAACTGCTGATTTGGGAGGTGGGTTTTCTCTTAATTATCATGGCCCTGGCACTCAGGCTGGGAGTTTTGTCAGTTCTCAGCCTGCTTGTTGGACACGCTGCTCCTCCCTTGCCACGAGTGTTGGCTGCCGGCAGTCGCCATGGTGGGTAAAACAACGGCATTCCAAGAGTCTCCACTTCTTGGAAAAAACTGATTCATCCAGAAACACGGTGCCAAGCTTCCCTTTTTCAAGGGGGGCAGCACAAAGGTCTGGTTTTATTCCTGCTGCTTTGCAGGGTACAGGCGTCGCCTCAGGATCTGCCTCTCGCCTCTGCCTCGAAGGGGATAATTACTGAGAGGGTGTCAGATCAGGGCTATGAATCATGAGCAGCTGAAGGAGAAGAGAAAAGGGATATTTAGCGTGGCTGCTTCCAAAGCTGGGTGTCTGTTAAAGCATATCCCTCTCCAGTGTTTTACCATCAGCCTGGGAAAAAGTCAGAAAAAGCCCTAATTTGGGAAACTGGGCACTTCCAGGAGTGTCAAAAAGGTGTTTCACAGAAAGATGTAAACAGTCTTTGATGCCCAGTGCAGCACTGCTCACTGGGAGCTCTGTCACGAGTGTCCCAGCTCTGGAGGTTTTCCTAAATACCAACATCACAAGGTCAGGAAATTATGTGAAGGCTTTTGCTTTCAACTCCAAACATGAAAGTCATGTTTTAGAGGTGTAGAGAAACTCTTCAGAGAATGGCCTGCACACATGAGGAATGGGGGCAAAAAATAGGAATTTACTTTAAAATTTATTATTAACATTATTATTATTATTATTTAAAAATCTTGTGGGCTGAAATCAGTCAAGTGTCATTTTTAATCCTGACTTTGCACACAGATTGACATGTAGCTGGTTCTGTGTGTACCAGCTAAATATTTGTCTAAGACTGTGAGAGAGCGGGACAGGGGGTCGGTGGTTTCAAGGTGTGTGAGTCAGCTGGGCTGAAATGGCCTCAGGAGGAGGAAGATTTCACCTGACACAAGATCTCCTTGTTGGAGAAATCCCAAGATGCTCTTTTGTTTCCCCGAAAGGGGTATGAAAACCTCTTTTATTCTGCAACTCAAAAGTAAACCGGGCAACGGAGGAGAAAACATAGGGTAGGAGTTTCTCTTGGTGGATAAATTCCCAGTGACAGTTTTATCTTGTAATTCCTTCTCAGCCGTGGTTCAGACTCGTCATAACATTTGACTGACGTCTCCAGGCAGCCTTGCAGTATTTACCTCTTTTCACAGAAAACGACCGAGGAAAGCGACGCAGCAGGAAAATCCTCGGGCTGGGATCCAGCTTAGGATCACTCAACTCGCCAGTAATCCGGTTTTATTGGATGTCGTCACCCATTTCCTCGTGCGGTTGGGCACAAAGTAATAATGTTTGGAATTTTAGATTCGGGGTTAGGATGGGAAGATGAAGGGGCAACACGCACAGAGAGCTCATACCTCTGACGTGGGCAGTGGTGTGAGCAGCAGCACGTGGGCTCCTGGGGTGAGGATCACTGGTGGTTATTTCAGGAAGGAAAGCAAAAAAAAAAAAAATAATCTCAAATTACCCTCCTTTTATTAAGAGGCAAAAATACCTGTGGTCTGATGTTTGTGTTTGTATTTCAGAAGGTGGGGAGTCAGAAGCTTCATGTGGGAGTCTGTTCCTTAGCCTGCAGCTGGCCCAGGAGGAACTAAAATGCAGCTTTGCCTCAGGAGGAGGAATTGTCTTGAGAAAGGTAAGAACAGTCCAGGATACCACTCACAATGCCAGCTGTCTTTTCCTGAACTCCTAGGAGTGAAGAGGCAAAAATCCTATAGGTATTAGACAAAGACTTCTAAAATGGGGGTTCAGCTCTGAAATAATCTCCTGATCTCAGCTGTGATCCTTTTTGGAAGGATCTCTGTTCTTGCATTTTGCCTTGGACTTGCATGTTCAGACGAGTGTAATTTCTGATTCTCTTGAGTTTAATTTTTAAAGAGAAGAAGAAGGAAGGAACCTCATTTTCAGCGAGTTGACAACCCTCCTGCAATGCTCCTGCTCCAGGAGGTCGGTCACCACCTCAGCCACGTGCAGATGGGCAAACAAACCCACCTGTGGGTGGATTTGGGTTCCAAATCAAGACACCCACATCTGTGTGTCCCTGTCTCCAGGATTGTTGTAGGGCTCTCCATCTGAGCTCATTATCATCACTGGAGAAGTGCAGGTGTTTAAATAGAGGTGCCTGGAGGGCATCTCAGGTGCAAGAAATGCCTTCAGCAGGATGCACGAGGACATTGATGGCTGTTCAACAGCAGGTGCATCAGAAAGGGGAATGTGGAGGGGCAAACCTCTTCCCCACTTGGGCTAAGGGTGTCTCACAGAAACATCTGGACGTTTCATATCACATCAGTCGTGCGTTGTCCTTCACACAGGGCTCGCCTGATGGCTTTGTATGGAAAGGGAAGAGGAAAAGGTGCAGGGAAAAAAAGCAAACAGCCCTTTAGGAGGGACAGGCCAGCAGCTGGACGCATTTTTCCACTGCTGGAAATAGGCACTGGTGGAAACCTGTCACTCTGTGTGCCTCCAGCTAAGCAGAATAGAACAGAATGTTTCGGTTTGAAGAGATCTACAATTGTCTCACCCAACAGCCTGAGCAGCTCAGGGCTGACCAAGTTAAAGTTTGTTGTTAAGGGGGTTTTCCAAATGCCTGTTAAACAGGCTTGGGGCATCAACCACCTCTCTAGGAAGCCTATTCCTGTGTTTGACCCCCTCTTGGTAATGAAATGCTTCCTTATGTCCAGTCTAAACTTCTCCTGACACATCTTTGAACCACTCCCACTGGATCACAGGGAGAAGTGCTCAGCACCTCCCTCTTTGCATTGCCACCTTGGGAAGCTGTAAAGAGTAGTACAGGCATCTCTTATTTTCAAGCCCAGAGTGAGTGGATCACTCCTGCTCCAAAATCCACTCTGCTCATCCTCCCCTCAAGCACTTGGAAAGGTCTGTGGGCTGGGAAGGACCAGTAGGAGACCTCTACAATAAATCTGGGATGGATTGCTCCGTTTTGCTGGACAATGTACTAACATCATTTCCTTCTAGATGGAGCAAGGAAACTCCTTGAAGTCCTGATCTGGATTCAGCAGGAATTTCACGAGATGATCCTGGGGTGCAGAACATCTCTCCCACCTAAATATCTGCTGTGATGGCCACTTGGGCACACAATGCTTTCCAAACACCAGCTCCACGTGTCTTCCCATTGGCTTTGCCGCCTCCTCTTCCCACTTTGACAAGGATTTGCCCCAAACCATCCTGGAAGTTCCCAGGGCAACATGCGGAGTTCCAGCAGCCTGGATGATTGTTTGGGGCTGCAGCAGCCCCGAGGAATTCACTATTTGTTTTAGAGATAAAAGCTGCAACTTCCACACATTCTTCTCCAATTTCACTCTCCATTAAGTGCATTGCCCTGTCATAACAAAGCTCATTGAATTATTGGAGATGAGGTGAATTGTCTGCAGCCTGGAATGGGGAAGGGGCAGAGCTTGTTGTAAGTGGTTTGTCTCCGAGGATCCCCTCCCTGAAGCATTTAGGATGTGGCTGGGGCTTTGTGAGGGTGCTTGGGGGACAGCGAGGGTTGCTGAGTATTGGAGGGAGCTGGGAGTGAGGAGCAGAGGGTTAATGGTTGGGATGAGTCAGGTTGATTTGGGAGAATCCCTGTTTGTTTGTCTCTCTGGCCCTGTCCTGGACTTAAGTGTTTCAGTTGGTGCCCTCCTGCTTTTCCTTGTGCTTTTTTAGACATGGCAGAAAAATAAAGGGTAGAGAGGGGGTCAAATGTCCCTCATGTCCCAGAGTAATGATTGACCCCTCCACTTCCTTCAGTATTGTCAAAACACTCCTATCCTCTTCCCCACTCCAATGTCCACTGTGGGGTTGGTTCTCCCAGTTTTGTGAGCCTTTTCCCTTATGTCTGGTGCAAACTGTGGGCTGCTGAGACACGAATCACCACAGCAGGCTTCCTTCCACCCCCAAAACTCCTCTCTGGGATATCAGCATGGCAGGGCTGGTGCAAATCCTCTGTCACCCCGGTACCTCCAATCCTTAAGATGGTCTTTGCTTGTGGTAGATTAAGATGAGAAATATGCTTTTGGAAAAGGGAATGAATTTCAGTGGGAACCCAAGCCGGGACAGATGAGTTACTTTTTGCAGCCAGATGAGAGGAACCCCACTCATAAGTCTCAGCCCTGATAGTGATGCTGGGTTAGTTTTTAAAATGTGTTTTTCTCTTCCAGTGCCTCAGTTTCCCAGTGCAAGCTCCAAGTTGCATCCTGCATCTCAACAAGATTAATAAGGCAAGATTAATTCATGGACTGGACCTGTGAAAGGTTTTGAGATTTACAGGAAGAACATGCGGTGGAAAGAATAAATGTTATTATTTCCAAGAACTGAAGCTTTGTACATATAAACTCATTTACTCTTTTTCTTGCTTAATAGTGTGGGGTTTTTTAAAATATTTTATAAGGAGCTCTCCTATTCAAAGACAAGACTGAAAACAAACTGGAAGCTAATTGAAACACTGCCTCTCTATTATTTCCCTACTCCCATGTTTTAGAGAAGCCTAATTTAAGGGACATTCATCCAGTTAGTGGAAGTGCGTCACTCCCATCAGCAGTAATGGGAATTACAGGAGAACATCGGTTGCACAAAGACCTCCCTGAAATCCCTGCAGCCCCAGGAAGCTGAGGACAAATCACAGCATGTTTCAGTTTGATTTGGCCTGGCTAATGGACAGCTAAGCTAAACTGCATCAGCAAGACATGCTGCCTCACTCCTTGGCATGGATCTCAACTGGAGCTGGTGGCTCCTGGCTGGGACAGGAGAATAAATTTAGTCTGGCTTAAGTGGATGCTACATCATCAGAAGATTGATGAGGATGGAGATATATAAGCCCTGAATTTTCCTGCTGGAGAAGTGCAGAGGAGACAGGAGAATTACATCACAACATGTGGCCAAAGTATTGAACTCTTCAGGAGAACACAGCTGAGGCCTCTCTAGATCTCTGGTTGCAAAAGAACCCATCACAGTAAATAACCAGAGGTTTGCTGAATTTAGCTTGCTTATGAGGATGGAGAAAATAGGGACTGATTGTACCTTGATACTGGTGAGGTTGGGACTCTTTCTGCTGCAACCAGACCCTGTGTGACATAAAAAGTCCTTGAAAGATCGCTTGCATCAAGACACCCCTTAAATCATCTCCTGGAGGCAACTCCATCATGCCCAGAGTCTTTCAGACACGACACACTAAACATCCAGGTACCCAGCACTTCTCCCAGGGGATGCCAAGGCCCACTCAGGAGAGGAAGACTAACAATTATCAGGCACTTTTTGGGCCTTTTCTCCTTCCTTTCATTCCTTCATTGTAATGCAGCCCAAACTCCCTCTGCACCCCCCTTAGTGCCTGTCCTTTTGCTGGTGACAAAAGCAACACAGAGCAGAGCAGCCACGTGCTTTGACAAGTGCATCTGCAAGATTTGTCAGGAGGAAAGGAGAAAAAGAGGTGAGAATAGCCGGGGAAATCTCCATGCTGCCAGCTCCTCACCAGTCCTGCAGTTCCGTGCAGGTGCCCACATCAACAACACCCCCCCGGCATGACAATTTTGAGTGGTGTTTGCAAAAGAAAAGATGTCTCAGAGCCTTCCAAGCAGTTGGGAAAGAAAACACCTTGAGGATGTGAGACCCTGTCACCATCTCCCCTCTGCTGGTGCCAGGACTCCCAGCAAAGCGCTGACCTGGGTGTACCTCAGGAAAGTTTTGTGGCACGTTTCCCTGCTGCAGGTGGGTATTGGCATCCGTGACGGCTTTAACTTCTCTGGCACTCAGGTCTAGGATAAGTTGGGCAGGAGTTATTAACCCAGATCACCCCAAACGTGGAGTCACTGTTGATTCAGCTTCAGCCACTTCCAAATCTACTGCCCAGACACAGGGAAATTGTTGCCAGGAGACCTTGTGCAAACACTTCACCTACTTGAGACCAAGCCAGCCTGGAGGCAATCTGCCTGCAGCCTCCTACCAGTAAAAAGAAATTCTTCTTTAAGTCTGGCACATTGGCAATGAAATGGGATTTGTCAGAGCTAAGGAATATTACAATTAATTCGTGTGGTTTGGATTGATCTAAGAAAGCTCAAATCGAGTCAAACCTGACTTTTGCTCAGTGCTGTGCAAACAGATATTGGAGAGCATCCCTGTTCCAGCACAGGGCAAAGCCACATCCTCCAGGCTGGGTTGAGGATGTTAATTGGGTACCTGGCGAGCTGGCATTTCGTGGAGGAGAATTAGCAGCATTCACAACTCTTCACCTTGATATTTTCCATCAGATACAGCCCTGCTTCGTACAGCAAATGCCTCAGCTCTCTGCTGCCTGCAAGGGGAGGGATTCAGCTCACAGATGCAGGCAGTGATGTCAGGGGATCTGCTTTGTCCTAAAAATGTCAGTTTTGGCTCTGAGGTTGAGCAGCCAGAAGGAGGGAGCTCTGCAAGTGCACCCCTATACTTGCAGCAGTCAGAGGAACACCCCTACTTACCCCCTGCTCTGCAGCTTGAGGGGCTGCAGCTCTACCGAGGTAACAAAAGGAGGAGAGACAAGAGCCAGAGTGGAGGGGTAGAGAAGAAAACTAACTAATAGGGCAATAATTACCCAATAATCTGTGGCCTGTGGCCTGGTCTCCTCCCTCTGGGAGTCCTTGCAGCGGAGTCCTTGCAGTTACACAAGCATTACGGGATGGATTCAGGAACATGGAAGGGAACACTGCACATCCAACAACCCCCCTCTGCCCTGTGTTGAAATGTGACCACTTCTGAGGCACAAGTTAAGGGTGGGATGGGGTTCAAACCCTCAGTTTTTTGGACATTCACCCACAGTGACAGATGTGTCCCAGTAACTAGAGGAGGCACATGTCCTCACAGAGCAGTAGCTGGAAGCTGCTCTGGGACATCTCAAAAGGACACTGAATTTATTCAAGGGTTCAGAGAGGCCTCCTGTGCTTGAGGAGGTGAAAGATGTGGCTGCTTTGTTGATGATTCTGCATTTGAGAGATGTATTTATACCAAGCAAGCTGTGCAATGATGTGTGGACACAGAAGGGCAGAAGATCTGAAGACACTGCAGGGAGACATGGAGGGTTTTTGGGAATTCAGCTCTGTGCCAAGTGCAAGGTAGGGCACAGCAAAGCAGAGAAACTCCTCCTGAATCAATTAAAATAAGAGTAAAAGTAAACCAAGGAGGCAGCGAAAAAATCTCTCCCTTCAGAGAAGGGAACAAACATCACGAGAAAGGGTTGCTGGTTAGAGAGCTGAACGTCCAGAAGAACACTCCAGATGTTTCACACTGTTGAGATTAACAATAAAAGGAAATTCCGGGAAGAAGAGGGGGCTGGGCTGGACCTGCTCCAGCCTGAGCAGCACCTCTGCAGTGAACACGGTGGGAATGCCCCCGGTGTGGGGAGAGCTTTGCTGAGGTCTCTGGGACCAGAGGAAGTCGTCATTATGTCCCTACATCCTGTGTGTGAGTGATCTACAGTCCACTGAGGAGAACATCTGCAAAAGATGCAAAAGGACACGCAGGACCTTGACCCCCCTCCAGCAGGTTGAACGGGACTGACCTTCCTGGTAGCAAATGGCAAATCCACCCAGAGAAAAACCTGCAAGTCCCTCCCATCAGGCTTGCAAAGATCTAGAGCTAAACCCACCACCAGCAGTGACCATGTCAGAGATCCCTTTGATGATGGATCAAGCTTATGGCTTTGGCAAATCAGGATAAGGAGGGTGTGCTTTTGGTGCTTTGTCTGGTTGACCTACTCCAGGATTTGAGCTGGATCCCAAACCTGCCAAGAGCAGGGTGGAACTGGAATCTACACTGCAGTCTCTTGGTCTCAGTCAAAGGGAAGGCTTAGGCAACACACAAACAGTAATTGCTCTGCATCCCCCTGTGAAGTTCCTGTAGGTCCTGGTTCACCACCAGCTGGATATTTCCAAGTGTGTCTCTCCATTCAGGGTCTCTCCAGTCAGTGGAGATGGAGATGTTTCCCTGCAAATGACTCCCACCACCAGTCAGAGAAGTCTGCAGTGCCCTGGGTGGAATGAACAGAGGGACGAGCATGGATGTTTATTTTTTGTTGTGGGTAATGTTAGATGAGGCACAGTTATCATCTCATGCCCCAGGAAATAGTGCCATACTAAATTCCTTCATTTTTGGAAACATTTAGGATCCTAAACAAAAAAGGAAAATGTCAAGTCTGTTATATTTCTGTATTTCCAAGCCTCTGGACAATGGACTCAAGCACTGAGGTGAGCAGGGAACAGTTTTGGTGAAGGCAGGGTTGCCCATCAATGGGCAGTGATCATGCTGGTGTTATCCTGGAGCACCCAGGAGGAAGGGTGGAAGGAGCAGGATGGGTTCACAAGAGGAATAAGGGAGCTGCAGCACTGGGAAGACTCAGGCAACCTTGGAAGCACTTCCATTCCTTTTGCCTCAGAGACCTTGAGAAGGAAATAAATTCCTGCCTAGACTGGGACAAAAATTAATTCCTGTCTAGACTCTTTGTCTCTTTAACGTGTTTGCATGTGATGGCATTTGAAAGCAATGTGTAGGAAGGCAAACCTGGAAAACAGGAAATATTATGACCATTTTCTACAGATAACAAACCAAAACATGGTGGGCCTGAACTCACCCTCAAAACTGAGAGAGTGGGTTCCCAAAGGAGTTGTGTGTTTTGAGCACTGAACCTCAGATGAGTGAGAACCACAGAGCCAAGTTGCAGTGGTGATCAGCCCAAGCTGGGACCTCTCTTTACTTCCTTAGATGTGACATCATGGATTTTGCATCATCTGCTTCTTGGGCTTCTGCAGCACCAGGCAGGGTTGGACCACCCACTCCTCATTAAATAGCCCAGGGAATAATCACAGGAAATAACGAGAAAGAAAATGGAAACCTGAAACCTCCTCTGGCAGGGATTTTTTTCCTCTCCAGTGAGCTCTGGTTTTGAGATGAGACATGTATTTGTCAACGAGTGAGAGAGATTCTCTGTGGGTGTCGCTACCCAGTGATTGTGCATCTTCTGAGGATGATCAGCAGGAGGGACAACTGGCCCTTGCAGAGCAATGAAAAACAGAGAGGGGTTTAGGGAAGGAGAGGATCAGGAGGTCATGAAGAGCTCCCTGTTTCCTTGAGGTCACTCTTGGCATGACACAGAAGCACAAGAAATCACGTATCCAGGAATAAATGAAGTTCTTCCTGCCTGGGCTCCTTGGCTGTTGTCACCTCTTATTTAGTAGCCAAAAGCCGAGCTCCTGGCACGGCACATGTTCCACCCCCCACTCCCAGAGTGCTGGAGAGCAGCTCTCCCTATATTTACTCTCCCTATATTTAGCATTCCTCATCTTCCATTGTGTGGCTGCAAACACACATCCCACTGGGTGTTCCAGGGGAGCGCCGAGGTGGGGCTCGGACATTTCAGATGGACATTCCCTATTTTTAGCTATCAGATGGTGTGTGGATGTGTCAAGCCCTCATAATTCTTTCCATAGGACAGATCTGGACACAGTTTGTAGCTCTCCATGACGTAAAATCCCGCACATTTTGCCCTCCTGGTGCCAGGCAGATGGAGGAGGAGAGAAGGACTGGAGAGGTATCCTTCAGGTAGGATGGGTGGGATAAGGTGAGAGGACTCCCCCAACGAAAATCAATCCAGGCAGAGCTCAGGGGACTCAGCCTGGAGAAGATAAGCTCCAGGGAGACCTTACTGTGGCCCTTCAATACTTCAGAGGGGGTCTATGAGAAAGATGGGAACAAACTTTTTAGCAGGGCCTGCTGTGATAGGACAAAGGGTGATGCTTTTAAACAAAAAGAGGGTCAATTTAAACTAAATATAAGGAAGATGTTTTTTACAGTGAGGGTGGTAAAACACTGGGATGCATTTGTCAGAGAGGGGGTGGATGCTCCATCCCTGGAAACAATCAAGGTCAGGCTGGATAGGGCTTTGAGCCACTTGGTCTAGTTGAAGATGTCCCTGATCATTTCAGGGGTGTGGAACTGGATATTTCTTCAAAAATCCCTTCCAACCCACACCATTCAGTGGTTCTAGGAACTATCTCAGTGCTCAGGTCTCATGCTGTCAGGCACATTCATCTTCTCTTGGGATTATGTGTTTTAAAGGAAGGCCTCTTTTGGGATTGCTCCCTCATGACCATCAGAGAGAAGTAGTCTGAACACCAGGAGTAAGGCCATCCTTCCACTGTGGACTTCCTGGACTCTTTTGGATATCAAAAATATGGGTGAGTTGGCACTCACTTGAATCAGATCCAATTCCTGGAGAGACTATGCTATAATCATTATTCACAAGCTGCAGTAGATTAATTAAAGGTTCAAAGCTGGGGAACAAAGAATGGGCATGCATGGCTGGTTTTCCCAGTAGAGTTGGGATGCTGGTTGGCCTCTTCTGGTCTTGTTCTGCTCAGACTGTTCAGGGGTGATCTGGCAAAGGGAGGGGGTGTGGGGGGTGAGCAATGAAACCACCAGAGATTTATGCAACTGAAAGCTCAGTGGGAAAAACTGCTGAAGGATTTTCTAGTCTGCAGGAAGTGAGAAGGAAAAGGGACAGCCCATTTTTGATGCTGAAAAGTGTAAGAGATTGCACATGGGAAAAAAAGGCATGGGGAAAAAAAAAACACCAGGCCCCAAATTAGGGGACATCTTTGGGTACCTGCAAAGAGCTTTGGGTGAAAAGTCATCACTGCAGCAGAGTCAGAAAGGTCAACTAGGAGTTAAGAGTTTGTAAGAAAAGAATAATGTTAAAAAAAACCCCACAGTGGCATTGAGTAAAAATTCTCTGGGGCACTGAGGTCCTGCATGGAGTGCACAATGCTGATCCCCCCACCTCGCCAGGACACAATAGCGCTGGAAAAGGTAAAAGCACCAGGAACAATCTTAGGCCCTGAATGGCTTCTGGGTAGGCACTACCCAGGGAATAGACTGGGACTCCATTGTCTGCATCAGGGAAAGCTGAGCAGGAGATGCCCCCGGGTCACGGCATCCGGAGTGATACGGAGTGGGAGGAGGCAGGAATATTCACTCCTTCCTCCGACTCCGGCAGCTGGGCGTCATCCCTCAGCCAGGACAAAGCCAGGCAGAGCTCAGGTGTGGCTCTTGCTTCCTCAGGGTGCCGTGGAACCCAGAAGCATGAATAAAACCGAAAAAGGATTACAAGGCTTCGTGGATGACGAGTCTGTGGGCGGTTGATGAACACCCAGGTGATGCTCCCGATCAACATCCTCGTGCTGGAGCTCCTGGGAGGTCACCTGTTGCTGCAATTCTCAGAGTACTCTGTAGGAATATGCCTCCATTCCCACTCTCCCTCTTTATCCACCCCTAATTATTTGGGGGATTTGGTGGTGGCTCAGAACAGGCTTTGCCGAGCCCCCACAGTGGTGGCTGTTATTCCCTGAGGAATGTGACCAGCTGGGATCTGACAGTGAAAGGGAGCAGTGTAGCATCATGTCAAAAGAGAAGCCAGGGGAGCCCCATCAAACAGCAATTATGAAGTGAAACCAGACAAAAAAACAAAAAAAAAAAAAAAAGAAGGGACTGAGCCCTCAGGGATGTAAGGAGAAGATCTGCTTTCCTGTCGGGATCGAGGGAGTCAGGATTACCAAATGAGATGGCAGGGAGAACTCGGAGTTCCCTTGAGAGCTGTGTCTCCCTCAACACCCCACCAAATTTGTATTTTTGTTTTCTTGGACGCCGTCTAAGGAAGGGGATAAAAAGGCTCTCAGTTCTGGGAGCGCAAGCCCTTCTCTGCTGGAGAGGGGCAGGAGGCTTAATGCAGCCCGGCATCCCTCCCTTTCAGTTCAGCCCCCAGATACAAAGGCAGAAAAATGCCAGGAATTTCCCAGCGCCCTCCCTAGACCTGCTCCCATCTCCCTTTTCCCCCCTCGCCACCTCCTCCGGCTGGGAAGGAGGAATACTAATAAGGAAATAGGGATCTTTAATAGGCCCCTTGCCAGGTCACTTTGGGATTGAATGCTGAAAGGGATGGACGTGACCAACCATAAGGAATGTGGCTTCTTCAACTCCCTTTGCTCTGTTTTGCTGCTTTGTTTTGTTTTCCCTTCCCCAATTTCTCCCCCCCCCCTTTCTGCTCGGCGTTGAAAAAAAATTCCTCCCGGCCCCTGGGCTCTGTTTCTTTCCCTTGGAGTCAGGCTGCAGCTCTAATCACTGCTGGGTGATTAGCATGTGAAGGCAGAGAGGAAAACAAAATCTTTATTGCTGGCTGGTGGAGCAGGAGCAGCTGTCTGGATGGATGCTGGCTCCTCACCGCCTCTGATCCCCTTCCTTGGGGGTGTTTTCCTCTAAGAACAGGCAACACACGCCAAGGAAAGGCAGAAAACGGGGTGGGGGATGAAAGTCGGAGCAGGTGGACTGTTTTTCAAGGGGGAAAACCCAAGATATAATTTATTTTTCTTTCAGCTTTGAACTTGGAGGGAGCGGGGGGTGGGGAGGGGGGACACGGGGACTTCAGCGCTGTGCCGAGGGGACGACAGCAGGAATGAAAGGATAATTTGTGGTGCCGGCCTCAATGGGAGCGGGAGGCACAACACAGAGCCCTTTGATGAGATGGGGACGGGGATGGGGATGGAGGAGGTGGCTGGGGAGGGAGGGAAGGCAAACACCACGAATTAGGTGGTGGTGGGGACAGTGGATTGGGGGGCCATCCTTTGCAAGCCACCGCTGTCCCTCTGAGAGAAATCCCGGCAGAAGATGAAAGGGCTGGCAGGTGGACAGAGAGTTTCCTGCTCATCCTCTCTCAAGTCGCTGGATGAGGGATGGATCTGCAGAGGAGCCTGCAGTCAGCCCGGGGCTGGCGGATGGGCCGGCTCCCGCTGCAGCAATTCCAGTCTGAATTGTCGGACAGTGACTCCGGAGGGACGCGCTACCGGGATGGAAAACGCTATCTGTTGGTTGTTTGTTACGGGGCTGTGATGGGAACGCCGGTGCCTCTGGGGTGGGTATTCCCTGCAAAGCTCCAGAGCTGGCTGTGCTCAGCCCCTCCTCCCCTCGCTCCAGGTGTTTCCTCTTCTGAGCTCGATAATGAAATCTGGGAGCCCGAGCCGGTTTATATTTAGTTTCCATCGCTGCTGGCAGGGGGCTGCTGGTGCCTGACAAACAGCAGCAAAACACCACCGGTGGGTTCCCACTCCCTGAGGTTTGGGAGCTCCCTGTGGAGGGAGGAGGTGGGGTAGGAGGGATGGGGACAGTGGCAGGAAAGGGCTCAGCACAGAGCTGGCCATGCCATTAACCACTGCTTTGGACCAACCCCCCCCCCCCCTAACCCCCCCAGAGCCCTGAGATCCAGGCCAGATTTGTTTTGGGAACTGTCTCTGCCTATGCAAACTAATCCCATATAATGTCTGGTATTTCTGACCTGTCTCTGCTCCCTGGGTAAAGAAACTTGGCCAGAGCAGGTATCCTCCCTCTGCCATGCCACTTGTTCCTCAAGCTGAGCATTTTTGGGACCTGGATATTCCTCAAAGAGTCTACTCTAAGACAATTCCACTTTTTCTGGCTACTTTCCTGAAGATGTGGCTGCTGTGCCACTCAACCTACCACAGGTTTAACCAGTTGTTTTGGGTAAGGTGGGAAGATACCCTGGGCATTGCTCCCAGGCAGGCAGCAGCATCTCTTTACCTCCTTCTGCAGATGTTTTTCGGTGTGGATGGCTTTGGTCCTGGGTGACACCCTCAGCACATCCTCAGAGGTGAGAACATACAAACTGTGGGCTCTGGTTGACATCACAAGGTCATTCCTACCACAGCTTCTTCTTCCTGGAAATTTTGGGGCAGATGTTCCCAGCCTGTGCACAAACCTTCTGTCATACTCTTTCCCAACCAAAAAACCTTTTTTTTTTTTTTTTTTTTTTTTTTTTTTTTTTTTTTTGTGAAAATCAGTTTAAGTGGGAATCATCTGGGATAAGGGAAAGACAAAGGTCCAGACAATATTGCCTATGGGTGCTATAATTCCAAGAGGTATAAAAATGAAGACAGAGAGTCAGGAAACACAGAAACAGTAAGGAAAGGTCAGAAGTGGGAAGAAGGAAGAGAAAAAAAAGGTAATGGGTTATATGGAGTTTCTAGAATGAGATGAGACAGAGTGAGATGATATTCACTGTAAAAGTAAGAGCTTGAGCAAGTATGTCAAGCTGAAAGAACTCTGATTCAGGAGGGAATCATGGATGATCCTAAAGGATCTTAAGTGTTTCCAGAGTGTCCTTGAGGTTCTGGCACCTCTTTGGACAAACTCTTCTGTTTCAATAACACCACTGAAAAATCTGGAGTTATCTGTGAATGGTTTTGACCAGTTTTTACTGGGGAGGTCATTAGGGTTGAAAGCCAGTGAATTTGGGGGAGAATAGATGGCAAAAAGTATTCCTCCTACACCCCCATGCAACATGAACTAACACTGAGCACCATCTGAAGTCTGTCAGATCTCAGAAACTCCCAACCCTTGCCTGCTGCACTGGGAATATTATTTTGCCAAGATTTAAGCCCAACTAGATGGAATGGTCTTTGGAAAGCTGTTTCATGGAATCGTAGAATGGTTTGAGTTGGAAAGGACCTTAAAGATCATTTAGTTCTGACCCTCTGCCACAGGTAGGGACACTTTCTACTATCCCAGGTTGCTCCAAGTCCCATCCAACCTGGCCTTGGACACTTCCAGGGATCCAGGGGCAGCCACAGCTTCTCTGGGCAACCTGTGCCAGGGCCTCACCACCCTCACAGGGAAGAATTTCCTTCTAATATCTAATCTAAACCTGCCTTCTGGCAGATTAAAGACATCACCCCAAACATAATTTGTTTCATGGACATGGTTCTAAGGCATATTTTGATTTCAGCCACAGGAAGCACTTGTTGCACTGGCATCCTGTAGGATATCTTGAACTCACCAGTCAGGCAGAAGAGAGGAAACTTCTGAGAACTAGATTGTTACATCTGCTCTTAAATCATCTGCTTGTGGTTGGGTAACTCACTGTCATTTAGGACTCTCTCTCTCTCTAGGCTTAAATTAGAAACATCATTGAAATTAATGGACATGAGACAAGGAACTCTTGATATTCCCAGAGTATTTGTGGCACTGAAAGTCATCTTGAGTGATAGAGATGAACTAGGGAAGGTAAAGTTATTTTTCAAACCCTTCTGCTGGTGAAAGGTGATGCCTCACAGTTACAGTGACTTCTGTCACTGTGGATCCTAAACCAAAAGACTGTTGGGCCAGGAAATTTGGCACCACTGATTAAGCCAAAACTGCAGTGTGCTTTAAAACTACTTCAGCATGTGTTTGGTGCAATGGGGATGTGATGCCTGTGGGTCTCTGTTTATTCACTGAAAGAAAATTCCAGTCATGGGGGCAAAAATTTTGTGTATTGCCACATGTATTTACACACCCATGCACTTGCACTGGAAACTAATTTTAATAGAATCATAGAATCAGAGGGAATTGAGTTGGAAGGGACCTTAAATATCATCCAGTTCCAAACCCCTGCCATGGGCAGGGACACCTTCCAATAGAGCAGGTTGCTCCAAGCCCTGTCCAACCTGGCCTTGAACACTTCCAGGGCTGGGGGAATCCACAGCTTCTCTGGGCAACTCACCACCCTCACAGTAAAGATTTTTCTCCTAATATCTAATCTAAACCTTCTCTCTTTCTGTTTGAATCTGTTTCCCCTTGTCCTGTCACTGCATGCTCTTGTGAAAGTCCCTCTCAATCTTTCTTGTAGGCTTCCTTCAGGTACTTACAGGTCATGTTCCTCCACGTTGCTTTCATCACCAAACAAAACATCACATTTTCAATTCTGAACAGTTTGCAAGCAAAACTACCACCCCCCAAAAATTTCAAACCCACCAAAACTCATCCAACAGACCTAGGGAATCATAAACCAAAGAGGTTGGGTGTTAAATTCCATAGTCCTGACCAGGAGGAATTGCCCAGTGTAGAGTTGAAGCTGCACTCGTTGTGGGACTGCAGAGATCACCCAACCCACTGGAGACATCTCAGGAGGCATTCACCCTCCAAAAGTATTTCTGGGCATACAATAATCCACTGAAAAAATATTCCAACAGGTAGCCTATGGAACCTGAAACGGTGAGGATGTCCATGAGAATTCTGGTAAAGCACTGAAACTGAGGTATTTTTTCATATAATAAGTTCCAACATGTCAATTATTTTGAGTTGTCGGGTCCTTTGATTTTTTTTTTTCCTTCATCCATGGCTAACAGCTCCTGAGTTACCATCTGTCCTGCAGCCTGGAAGAACAGTGGAGTGCATTGTTTATCCTCAGAGGGCTTCCCGTGGGTTTGAGGCCATCACACAATGCTGGTGGAGATGTATTTTTGGCAAGAGCGGTGACGTTTGGAGGAACATCCTTCTTGACAATTTCTATAGATATTTCCATTTAAAATAAACTTTTTGTTTTAGTCAGGGTTTTCATTATATGCTCACATACTCCTGAGAGTTAAAGAACATAAGGAAATGCATTGTTAAAGGGAACCTTTGTTTTAGTGGAGCTACTTGAAAAAGGTTTCAAACCAAAGGGTAGTTGCTAAGAGGTTTCTTTCTGGATAAATTGATAAGATGCCCTTCCTAGTACATGGGTATGTAAAAATAAAAGGGACACATTGATCACTGAGACTTGGTCTATACTTTCACGGATTTTTATTACAGAAATTAAAGAAAATTTGCTTCATGAGGAGGAAATAATTTACACCCACTCATACACCCCCTCTTTGCAAAGGGAACCTCCTGAGAGACTCAGAGGCAAGGATACAAAGCCAGAATAAACTTTATATTGTGAATATTGCTTAAAAGTGGGCTCAGAAGACGAGTTTTGGGGTAGGCTGACGGAATAATAATCACAGCAGCATGAGAGATAAATTCAAGTGAGTTCAAAATTTGAGGGAGTCAAGGCATAACATATTCCACAGACATACAATACCCCCCTGATCCAAAATGGGCATTAATGGTTGGGGAAAACATCTAGAAGGAGCCACAAAGAGTTCATGCCTAATGGTGATGGTAGGAGGTCTTGCAAGGAATACTGGGGTTTGACATGGAGCTGAGGAGCTGGATGAGCTGAGGAGCTGGATGAGCTGAGCTCTCCTGCTGTGGTGGGATCTGGGTGGGGCAGATGCCCACCCTGCCCTTCCTGTAAATTTGGAAGGGTGACATTTAGTCTGCAGGTGGCCAGAATGCTCCCCAGCTTGCCGTCCTGGAGCTGGAGAAGCACAACAAAACTGCCACGTGTGGCTGTTACCTGTCCTCGTCCATCAGGTGACTGCAAACACTTTGAGGAAGCAGATTGGGAAATGGGAGATGCCTGCTCTCAAACTGGCTTTAAAGAGATGTGGGACCTTATAGACCTGTTGGCTGGAGAGATTCTGGGGAAGGGGACAAAGCCTGGGTGATGAGAAAAGCAGAACAATAAGCAAGAGAACTCACCAACCTGAAGTCCACTCTTGCCTCTTCCCATAGGATGGAGCAGCAACACTCCCACACCAGTGGCAACACAAAAACTCTTCTTTGCTCCCCTTGGGTGAGGTTTTTGGCAGGGAGGGTGGTGAGGGCCTGGCACAGGTTGCCCAGAGAGGTGGAAGATGTCCCTCCTTGGAAATGTTCAAGGCCAGGTTGAATCAGGCTTGGTGCAACGTGGTCTAGTGGAAGGTGTCCCTGCCCAGGGCAAGGGGCTTGGAAATGGATATTTCCTTTCCTTTCCAACCCAAATCACTCCATGATTTCAAAGTGAGAGGAACGGAGGATTTGAGGGCAAAACCTCAGGCCTGGCCAAGGGAGCTGCCGTGCTGCCCTGGCACAGGGAGTTAACTTTGTGCCAGTGGCTGCAGGAAGCTGAGAGGGTGTGATCAGCATTGCATTCCCTGTGCCAAGCATTGTTGCCAAGCACTGCAGTGACCTGAGTGTTTGCTGGAACGGGCTGTGAGCCATCAGACAGGGAAAGCTGAGCCTTAGGGCCTCGATATTTTTTTTTTTTTTGTGACTGCTCATAAAGGACGTCCCACCTTATTATCTCCTTTCTAATGCATGAGGCAGGGTTGGGTCTGCACTGTGTGCAAGGTGGATGCTGAAAGGGACCAAGAATCAGGTTCAGAGCAAAAATCTACCCCTTGTTTGCACAAAGGAAAGCAAATAGTCACTGATGTTATGCTTCTTCCAGGCAAATAGCACTCTGCCTCTGTGTCTCACCTCCAGAGCCTGCATCAGACCAAGCAGGGAGTGAAAGTGGTGGCAGACATCGCCTTTACATAGAATCATAGAATGATTTGGGCTGGAAGGGACCTTAAAGATCATCAACTAGACCCAAAAGATCATCTAATAATCTTTTCCCAAATAGCTGTTCATATCTTCCCCAGCAGAGCTGCAGACTAAGCTTTTTCCTCCACAAGGGATAAATATTTTAAAAGTAGCTCAAACACGAAATGTGTATTCAGCCTATTCTGTTTTCAAAAGGTGCTAAGGGAAGACTTGGCAGGGATTTATTGTGGCAATTCAGGGACTGAGGAAGTGGACTGGTGACACTACCATGACATTCTTGCTCTCCAGACCGACTTGCGATGTAAAATTTAAACAGATTCATGAATTTGATACCAGGACTCTGGCCTAGTTTTTAAAAATTGTGTCTGGAGTTAACCAGGCCAGGCACAAAATCCTTTTGGTGCACCTGGTTTTCTTCCTGAAAATCACTCCCTCTTTGCAGCTGGACCTGGCTGAGTTGGAATGTGAGAACAGGTCTGTGATTCCTCTTGGAATACAGAACAAACACGGCCAGCAGCTCTTAAGAACTTGCACAATTTTTGGTGCATCTGGAGTGCTCGAAGGGAGTCAGCTTATGAGATTTTCTGGTTAGGAAAAAAATCAATAAACAGAGTCAAATGAGAAATAAATTTGAAGGAAAGCAAGATATCTGCTGCTTGGGAGTTCAGTCAGGCTCTTGAGTTGGATCAAAGGCTCATCTTCACTTCAAGGTCCTCCCCTGGAAGACCTTGGAGGTTCCCTACATGCTGGTGTGTCCATCCACAGCAGACTGGACACAGGGGGATGTCACAGGAATATAGGATGGATTTCAGGTTCTGTCATTGATGCACTGAATTGAGGTCTCCCATTTTCATAAATGTTTGCCAAAAATACCCACCTAAATGTGGGTGATCCCCACAAGAACAGAGAAACAGTGTCCAGTGGCTGTCAGTTAGTCTGCCTTGGGTGGGAGAAAATCACAGTGTCAAAATGAGTGTTACATCTTCACCTGGGAGAATTTTTGGCTCACAAGCTGTTCTCAGAAAATATAGTCAGTCAAAATCAAAATACTGATACTGGCTGAACCAAAAGAAATTTTTTTTTCCATTTTTTTTTTCCTTCACAGAAATAGAAAAGCAGGCAAAAAAAATCCTATCAGGTTGAGTCATCACTTTGGGTTTGTCTTAAAATTAAACACTTCAAATCAGGTGGCTTTTTTTTGCTTATCCCTGCAAACTCTTCAGAAAGGTCAACTAAAATCACAGCCAGTTTTGCAATTTAGCACTTTCAAAATGATTTGGAAATGAATAAAAAAATGTTTTTAACACCTCCAACTTATTTATACATTTATTTATTTTAATTTTTTTAAAAAATTTGAGAATGTTTCTCTGAGCAGTTCACAGGCAGATCTGTGGTATCCTCCAGCAGCACTTTCATCAGCACAGCTCAGTCTGGAGGAGAAGGAAGGAAAGAAGGGAAAGAAAGGAAGAAAAAGAAAGAAAAGAAAAGAAAAGAAAGAAAAGAAAAGAAAAGAAAAGAAAAGAAAAGAAAAGAAAGAAAAGAAAAGAAAAGAAAAGAAAAAAGAAAAGAAAAGAAAAGAAAAGAAAAGAAAAGAAAAGAAAAGAAAAGAAAAGAAAAGAAAAAGAAAGAAAGAAAGAAAAAGAAAGAAAAAGAAAGAAAGAAAGAAAGAAAGAAAGAAAGAAAGAAAGAAAGAAAGAAAGAAAGAAAGAAAGAAAGAAAGAAAGAAAGAAAGAAAGAAATGGAATAAAAAATGCGTTTTTGGACATTGTGGTAGAAGAGAAAAAAAGAAGGAAAATGGACAATTATCTCCTATCACTTGTGGATGAAGCCCAAAATACTCTTTTTGAAGTAAAAAAAGCTAATTTAGCCCATCCAGTGGGTTTTTTTTGTGACAGGGAATTGCCCAGCCGAGAAATCCTGACCTTTATGGCCAGTCATACTGCAAGGAGAGACCAGGAGGTGAAGGAATGGCTTCCCAGGGGCTGCATCATTGCACTGCAAAGCAGAAACAGACCCAGGGGTGGGGATCACTCCTCGGAGGTGTGACCTGGCTCAGTGAAGCTCTCGAGGAGGTACGAGGTCCTTGTCCAGCTGATAAAACCCCCTTGGCTGAGGACTCCGTGTATCTGAGCAGGGCACGGGGTGTTCTTGTTGCTTTTGCACCGTCAGCCCGAGGAGCTGGGAGGAATGTGATCCTCCTCCCTCTCTCCTCTTATCAGCACACTATTACTCCACAGATTTGTAACTGTCTTGGAGTTGCCTTCGCAATCCTGACGCAAACCCGTCGGATCCGCGGAGTGAATTATGGCTTTAACTGGGATGCTTTGCCTGGCGCTCCTTCCACGAGCTGCTTCCAGTTATAGGAACAAGAGGAACATATGTTTGGGGAATAAAAAGGCTCCAGTTCTTTCTGTAGTGATGTCTATCTGTGCTGGCAGGGGCCTGGGTGGTGGTGTTCCAGCTCATCTCAAACGCTCACTTGAGGGCTGAGGCAGCTCATAAACAGGCACAGGGAAATCTTCAAAGTTCAGGGGCATAAATGGATGTGCTGATAGTTATGGGGCAGAGATGAAGGGTTGGCCTCAAGCTGTGCAAGAGGAGGTCCAGGCTGGATATTAGGAAAAATTTCTTCACTGAAAGAGTGATTAGGCATTGGAACAGGCTGCCCAGGGCAGTGGTGGAGTCTCCATCCCTAGAAGCGTTCAGAAAATGTGGTAGATGTGGAACTTTGCATTATGGTTTACAAGGGCCTGGAGGGATAGACAAAGGGGAATGGCTTTAAACTGAAAGAGGAGAGATTTAGATTGGATCTAATGAAGAAATTCTTTACTGTGAGGGTGGTGAGGCCCTGGCACAGGTTTTCTGGACAAGCTGTGGCTGCCCCATCCCTGGAAGTGTTCCAGGCCAGGTTGGACAGGGCTTGGAGCAACCTGGGCTGGTGAAACGTGTCCCTGCCTATGGTAGAGAGTTGGAATGAGATGGTCTTTAAGGTCCCTTCCAACCCAAATCATTTTATGATTCTATGATTCTGAGGTTTAGTGGGCATGGCGGTGTTTGGTCAAAGGTTGGTCTTGATGACCTTGGAGGTATTTTCCATGATTCCATGAATACATAGGATCTAGGTACTCTCTGCTAGGACAAGCCAGCATTTAAGTCCAAACCTTTTGCATCCAGCCCATTCTTGACATGGTGTTTTCAGTGATCCATGTGTGGTATCAGTGCCTTGGAATGGCCAAAGAGGGGCTCTGGAAGACCTCTCTTTGAGGGATGGAGATGGGTCACACCACAAACCCATCTTGCACCGTGAGATTTTCAGTACAGAGCAGCTCTGAAGACTTCTGTGAAATCTGTACATTTTGTCTTTGTAGGGTGAAAACAAGACTATCCAGTCACCCAGGGCACACACACACAGACATCCAGAATGTGGGAATGTCTCAGATGCAGGCACTGGGGAAGGAATGCCATGGGAGGGAGCTGCAGGAATTACCTGCATGCCACGGAGCTGAGTCACCCTGGGACTGAGTTTACTTATCAGGGGGAACTGGTACATGGTGGAACATTCCGTCTGTGTCAATGAAGGGGGGAGAAGTAAATTACAGGGAGCAGAGGGAGGGGAGGGAGGTTGGCAGAGGAATGAAAGGCTGGTTTCACTGTGAGCAGAGCCCCAACAGAAATGGGATGGATTTAAGGCAGAAATAGTGGGGCTGGGGGAAAGGAAAGAGCTTGGCAGTGTGGGAAGAGGAACAGGTTAAAAATGTTCCTCTGAGCAAGCAGAGGTCAGTCCTAACCTTCCCCCCAGCCCACCCTGTGCAAACTCAGAGCTGGATTCTGCTTTGGGGTACAAGACAAACCAAGAGCAAGGACTGAGTTACAGCAAAATAAGAACCTGGTCCTACAGAACCAACAACCAGGATGGACTTCAGCAACACTCCTTCCTCCTCTCTTCCAGCTCTGTGTTCTACCTGCTACTTTTCAATATATGGTTGTTGTACATTGGGTTTTAATCCTGAACTGTGGGTTAGAGGTAACTGGGGGATGAGACTCCTTGTCCTGCAGTGGTGATGAAGAGGATTCTCCTCCTCTTGCCCCCTGCTCAGCAATATCAGAGCTGGCTGACCCATGGTAGAGCTCTCTACAAATGCAGCTCTGCTGACATCTGACATCTGTGGGGAGGGTTAGAATTCACTGAGCGTGGGGCCTTGCACATGTCAAGAAAAACAGCTTTAGCTCCAAAACAAGCAGCTGATATCATCATCAGGTATCCCATAACTGTTCTAATGATGATGACATTACGCAGAAAAACTACCCTTAAAAGTGAGTGTCTCTGACTGAAACTGCTCCGGGAAAAGGTCACAGAGGCAGCTGCTTTCTCTGCTGCCACAAAACCACGTTGGACTCTTTATATGGAAATAACTGAGGTAGCTTGTGCTTTCTTTGCCTCAGTATTTACTGGCAAGTTCTTCTCCAAACTTCCCAGATCTACCTGTGTTGTTGAGAGGAAAAGAGATACTACCCAGAGTAGAGGAGGGTTAAATAAGGGACTGTGACGGTAACAAGTCCATGAGACAAATTAACTCTGATTTCTTTCAGAGACTTTCAGAGCTTCTTTCCAGGCTGTGATTGAGTGATGGTCCTTGGAAATGCCCCAATGTGCTCTTATCAATGTCTGTCAGACACCAGTGCTTTTTCTGCTCTCTATCAGAGGTATAGAAGTGGTTAAAAAAGAAACTATGCAAAGAATGACATGGTACAGGAGGAATCACAGGATTTTATTTCCTTGTTCCTGAAGCCTGGGAATTCCAGCAAATTCCAAAGGTAACCTGTGCTGTACTGTGACAGCGAACATAATGTACATAAACTCAAATACTTGCAAGGGAGAAAAAGAAAAAGAGTCCACTAATGAAACTTTATGTCCAAAAAGAGTTTAATTTAATCAAAAAGGGGGAAGCTTTCAAAAAGAAACTATGAGAAATGGAAAAAGATGCAACATTCCTACAGATGGCACAGTAAATACTTTGAAGGCAACCAACTGGACACTCAGAGAATAAATATATATCATGTGTTAAAAAGATTTTGAAAAAGACTAAACCTAGATAAATAAGTGGCCAGTAAAAGACTAAAAGTGATTGAAGCAAAAAGACAGTATTTAGGAAGATCTAAATGAGAAATGAGGAGTAGAAAGAACTTAATGTCTGGATGTTTAACATGAAACATCAATTAAGTGTGCCCAAAAGATTTTTAAGAAACATTTTACTAAAGGAATGAAATGTTAATAAAACCTTACTCCAATTTGTTGATACAAGAATCTGTCAGAGGCTCTATGGGATTTATAACTGGAATAAAGGAGATGGGCAAGGAGGAGATGGTCACTGTGTGCAGCAGAAAGCTTTGATGAATTCTTCCAATCATGTTAAATGTGGAGTAGTTCAAGATGGTTCCTACACCAATATTTATCTTGGGGAAGAAGAGGGAGTAAGTCAATCAAAGGAATGCTTCCTAACAGAAAGGTTAGTAAAATAAATTATAAAAAATCGATGCAAAGAAAGGAAAACATGATTCGAGGGTTCCAGGGGGATGGAGATATAAAAATACTGTATTATTAATGGTGATGTGCAGCTTGTCACTTCAATCAGACGTAGCTGCAGGGGATATAAAATAGCAACTGTGTTGTGAATTTTAGAGAAGGGCACCATGAAGGACCTGGGCAGGAAATGCTGACGTGTGTTAAACTCACTGGTGGGATCTGCAAGAAGGAACAACTTCCACAGTCCCAGGCCTAAATGAAACTTGTTGAGGAAAAGGTGACACTTATTTTAAAGAAATGATCCCCCACAAATCAAACTGTTTTGAAGGATTTTGTGGACATTTGGTAGGACGATGCAGGAAGTGGGAGAGTTCTCAGCAAGGTCTTTCAATAGAGGAGTCAAAAAAATGAGCTGTCCTGGGATTGATTGCTCTTGTAGATTATTAATTGATTAAAAGGTAGGAAACAAAGAATTGATGGGTTTTGATGGTGGAAAACATTGCCAGGAGGGTCCTGCAGGGTTTTCCACTGGGAGCTGTGTTCTTGAACACACTTGTAAATGATTTGGAAAAGACTGACAATGAAAGTGTTGAAATTTGCTGATGACACAGAATTATTCATGGTAATTGAAACTAATATTCCCATCAGGAGTTGTAGGATCATCTCAACAACAGGCAGCAAAGAGACAGGTGAAAGTGAGTGTTAGTAAATGCAAAGTAATGCACATGTGGGAAATGCAGCCCTAAGCATTTATACACAGTGATGGTCTCTAGAGTAGCTATTTCCACTCAGAAAAGAGATCTCAGCATCAGAGCTCAGGGGAACTGAATGTTAGGAATTACTGGAAGGGAATAATGAACAAACCAGAAAGTAACAGCATGGAGCTGCTTAAATCTCTAGTGTGCCCATGTCTTTTGTGTGGAATCATTCTAGTTTCTTTCCTGAAATCACATTTTAGGGCTATGAACAGTGTGTAAAGAGCGGAGAAGGTGAGTAGGAAATGGTTACTCACTGTTATTCATAACACAGGAACTAAGAAACATCCAGCAAAATGACCAGGAGTCAGACTGGAAGAGAAATGAAAGGAAATACTTCATCACACATGCCTGTATTAATGCAATTCCTTCTCTCTGAGTCACCAGGGTGGGATTCATCTGACATAGCTTTAAGAGTGGATTCACCCCACTTGAACTGGGCATCTTTTGTGCTGGAGGCCACTTCTGAGCTGGGCACTGGGGCTCAGCAGAGTCAGGGTTGGGAGGGATGTGATTCACCTCAACCACTACAGAATTTTCTGTTAGCAGAGGTTGTGTCCTAACTCATTGTCCACTGGCTGTGTTGTCCAGCTCCCTGGACATGGAGCCATGGAATCATGGAATGATTTGCTTTGAAGGGACCTTGAAGGGTCATCCAGTCCAACCCCCCTGCCATGGGCAGGGACACCTTCCCTATCCCAGGTTGTTCCAAGCCCTGTCCAAACTGGCCTTGGACACTTCCAGGGATCCAGAGGCAGCCACAGCTTCTCTGGGTCACCTGTGCCAGGGCCCCACCACCCTCACAGTAAAAAATTTCTTCCTTATATTCAGCTTAAATTTACCCCTATTCAGTTTAAAACTGTTGTCCCTTTTCCTCTCACTACTGTCCTGGCAAAAAAAAATCTTGTTTCATCTTATAACCCCCTTCCTTTATTAGAAGACCACAATCAGGTCTCCCTGGAGGGTGTTCTTCCCCAGGCTGAACAACCCCAATGCTCTCAGCTTTTCTTCCATAGCAGAGATGCTCCAGCCCTCTGGGCATATTTCTGGCATCCTCAGAGCTCAAACATTTGGGATAGAATCTCCAAGAGGAGCATAAAAGGCAGGTACAGGTCCCATTTCCCAGGGATTGCCATGATGAAAGGCATCTCCAACACTCACAAGCTGCTAGGAAAAAAACCAAAGCTTAAAAATGCTACTTCTTCTCCTTTTTTATTTTTCCCCCAACATGTTGACCTTAAAGGGCAACAAGCTCCACTCTGCCTGGTTTACAGGCAGATAAGAGCCACATCCTGGCTCTGGCTGGATGAAGGGGAAGATAAGTTGCTTTCATGGATGTGTCTGGTAAAAGGGTAAATTATCTCCTTTATGGGCTCTTTGTTGCTCCTTGCCCAGTTCAGGGCCGTATCTCTGGCAGAGCAAACACGTAGCAGAACGAAGTGCTTTCCATCACAGAGGGCTCTGTGACTGCACTGCACACCCTGTTCTGGTGGCAAATGTCAGGGGAAAATGGATGGAGATGGGAGACACAGGAAAAGAGAGCAGTGGTTTTCTGCTGCTTCTGATGTCGGGGGTGGAAGGGGACAGTGACTAATTATGCTCAGAGAACAGAAGCATCAGTGAGATAAGGAGACCTGGTGGTGCTGCAAACAGGTGTCCTTCCCTAAAATCACATCTGCCTATTTTTGTCATGTGTCAGTCCTTCCCATCCTCCAGGTTTTGACTCTGTCAGCCAGAGTGGGCAAGAGGACAAAGCAGGGGGTTGCCTGGATACCTGGGTCCATCTCCTACTTCTACCTACTCCCATCTACTGTTTACTCCTGAGTGTCACTTTTTTCTTCTCAATCCTTCTTCCGTCTCCTCAAATATGAACAACATTTTTTTCTAAGCCTCTAAAGCTTTCTGGGAGCAAGCTTTGCTTTTATTATGCTCTCATATACAATGAAAACACACTCTCTCTCTCTCTGGCTACTACACATTCCAGCCTCATGAGCAGTATTAGCCAGACAAAAAATGCACAGCAAATAGCAAAGCCCTGTTCAAATGGCTCCCAGAGCTTCCTTCCTCAGGCTTGCTCAGCCTGAAACCTAAATCTTCTTTTTTTTCCCAGAGCCTCCCTTTCACCTCCTGTATTCCTGAGTGACCTGGAGGATCTTCAGTGTCTGTAAGTCAGAGCTCAGCAGCCTTTCAACAGGGCAGCAGTGACAGAAGCTGTGCCAGCCTTGTGTTCCTCCAGCCCACATTCCCACGGTGCTGAGAGATTCCTGATGAGGATCAGCAGTGATGGGTTCCTGTGTGCACCTGTGCTGGCACAGGCTGTGCCTCAAAAGCCGAGCTCTCAGCAGTTTGTTGTGATGCCCTAAGCCAGACCATTCCTCTGGAATATCAGCAGTGGAATTAAGGCAGGCAGTGCAGGCTGTGGGTAAAACTGGAAGTGCCTTTATGCCTCGTGCTGAACATTCTGTGGGATCAGGTGAGGGTTGTACCTGCACGTTCCAGGTGAGCTTTCTCACCAGGAGAAACATCTGAGTGGCCCGAGCCAGCCCTGGCAATCCCTGCTGTGTGAAGAGCACAAATCTGGGTAGTTTGTTGCTGCAGATCAAGTGATGGGTTAATGAAAAAGGTTTTACTCATTTATAACATCAGAGCTTGCAATGGTGACTCCACCCTTCCTCATTTTTTTTTTTTTTTTTTTTTTTTGGAAATGACTTCCTCCTTCAAGAATAAAGCATTCCTGAGCACAGGTCCTCCCAGCAGCCCTGGGGAGGATGTGTCCCTGTTAAAGGCTTTTTGTCCTCTGTGTAGCTCTTTTTGAGCCTTAAAAGCTCTTTTAACCAGCTCCTGACAAAACATCAGCTAAAGGGGAGAAAGATCTATGGCAATGGATTTGTGGCTTGACCTCCTCATCCAATCTGTTGAAAAAGCACATTTATAACACCAACTGGCATAAAGTTACTTTTTAAACAAACAAACAAACAAACAAACAAACAGACAAAGCACCCTGACAAAATATTCCGCCTTGTTCTTCCTGACAGGGATATTCAAGGGCTGCACTACAAGAAAATTTCAAGTTCTTAGGAGGAAAAAGGGGTTTTAGTTTTGGCAGGATGATGGAAAGAGTTTTGCTTTCACTAAATTCAAACTCCCCCATGTGATCTGGTTGTCTTTGCTGCCCTAATATTTGGAGGTGATGAACAGACACTTGTGGGGATCAGCTCACCCACACAGGTTTTTTCACCTGCTGTAGTACGAGATGAATTGGATCCTGGAGCTGCCCATTTTGCTCTGTGCATGCAGCCTAAAGGATTGCCTTGTTGGTCAGGTAAAATCCCTAAAATCTGTTTTGGAGGCAGCACTGGAAGAAGCAGATCTGTCAGGTACAAGGCAGTTTGCTCTTGGCTCGGGTTTTGGTAGGAGCCACCTCACAGGATCACACACTGAAGGTTAAGAGGGATTCCCTCTGCTCCCTGTGGCATTATTAACTCCAGATGTTGCTTATAAAACAGAAGCACTGCAGAGGGGCTGAGCTTCCTGAAAAAGGGACATCCTAAATTGGTGTCTTACGTAGAGAGGCAGCAAAGATGGTCATGCAAGGTCACCCTTTTTCTGAAGGGGATTTTCATGTTTACCAATGAGCAGCAAGAGAAACACAACACCAGGAGCTAATGACTTTAGAGGAATCATGGAATTAATAAGCTCTGAAAAACCTCTAAGATCACTGAGCCCAACTGTTAACCCAGCACCAGCAAGAAAGGATAACACATCACCTACTTGGAATATAAAGTGGAGGTCCACTGGCATGTTTTATTTGGCACTTTCTGAGGCACATTCTTGCTGTAGCCAAGGGGAATTAAGAGCCTGATGTCCCTGGGACGAGTTTGGGAAATTTCTTCGAGCTTTCTCCCTTGATTTCCACAGGAACTGGTGGCTGGTCAGCCTAGCACAGATGCTTTTCAAGAGGGAGGTGCTGACAGCTT
The DNA here is from genome assembly GCA_038380795.1 of Pyrocephalus nanus. NCBI lineage: Eukaryota > Metazoa > Chordata > Aves > Passeriformes > Tyrannidae > Pyrocephalus > Pyrocephalus nanus. The sequence goes on along the minus strand of CM076262.1, from coordinate 20,184,572 downwards.
TGCCTAGACTTGGAAAACCAGACTTTGTCAGCACTGCATTGTGGGTGGGGGGAAGAAGCAGCTGAGATGTTCAGGCTGTGTCTGCTTGCCCAGACAGCTGCTTGTTTGCCCCAGGAGAAGATGCCAAGACAGGTTTAAATATCTGTACGTTCCCACACAAGGCTTCAGCTTGCCTGTGTGTGATTATGTGTGTGTAGACCACTCTGAATGACCTTAAGGTTTCCTACAATTTGGGAGCTGCTGAGCTAAGCCCTTTCGGTGGCCCCAGGTCCCTGGAATGCAACTGCCAAGGAAAATCAATGGAAACAGCTGAGTGGTGGAGCCAGACTTCTGCTTGAAATGGGGTTTTGCCACTGGGACTTGAGGCTGAAAGAGGCTTCAAGTATTGAACGTGTCATGCTCGTGATAAAAAGTTTGTCTTCAGAAGGGGCCACTTTCTCAGGGCCTGAGTCCATTTCCTGTGGGCATTTGTTCTTTAAGCAGTCCCCTTGATCAGAAAGACTCCACCTTGGAGCTGCCAGGCACCTTCTGATCTGCTTTGTCCCACTGGAAGAGGAGCTGTGCTCCGTAGGATGGAGTCTGGTCTTAATGCAGCAGAGATGGAATCCATTATTTCCTTTGAAAACGATGACTCTGCCTTTCAGCTGGCATTGGGATTGGACTGTCCCTGACTTCAAAAGACCGAGAGGATCTCTTATCAAACATCTTCAAAAGCTGTGAAAGGAAGACTGGGAAATGCCAGCCAATTTCCTCTGTTTTTGTAGTAACTTGTTTATGTTTTTCGAGTTCTACTCTGAAAAAGCAGTTGGCATGAATTAATATGCAGCATGTTTGGTTTTTGCTGTTTGTGAGTATGTGCACTTTATTTGTTTCCCAGAGGTTGCCTCAGACTTATTTTCTCAGAAAGGATTGAGTTTCCTTTGCTGTTTTTTCTGCATTACTGCGCTCATCTGGTGCAAGTTCTTACTTCTTGCTTTGCTGCAAACAAGTGCTTAATAAAAAAAAAATAATTAAAAAAAGGCAAAGCCACACCTTCTATTTCCTTCTTTTGAAGAAAAGCAACAGAAATGACGTAGGAAAAAGAGAAATGCAGGTGGTAGGTGTGGGTATGTGGCTCTTCACCACCTCGTGGCAGAGAAGCCCTGAAGAGAGCAGGTGTTGGAAGCTGGGTTTGTCCTCCAAGAGAAACTGGTGGGGCAGCAAAATGCTGGTGGGAATCTCTGCACAGCAAAACCTGCCAACTAGATCAGGCTGTTAGACACTAAAATGACGAATAAAGCAAACTGGACAAATGGGAATAATGAAGGAGTAAAGAGAGAGGGAACATGGAATAAAGGGGACATATATCTGTTGAAACAACTGCTTTACAGCACCTGTGAGTACCCAAGGTCTGCCCCCTCCTGATGAGGGTGTGCAGAGCTTTTTTTCTTCTCTTACCACTCCCCTTCCCTCATATTGTTGGTTCTGAAGGGCAACTTCCTATCATTTCACCCTTTATCCCAATTCAGTTGCTGTGTGTGGAGATTTCACCAATCACAACTGGCCCAGAAGGGTCACAGCCTCTTAGCCCCTGCTTTTGGGACAACCAACCCTGAAAATGGCACTGTGGTGATGCCAGGCCTTCAGAGTGGCACAACTAAGAGGCACAGAAAGGAGAGTTTCCCACTCCTTATCACCAGCCTCATCCCACGGTCTTTCCCTGTAGTTTCTTCATCTGGGATTTTGCATCCCTATGAAGATTTTAGGGTTGGCTTCTCTTCTTTGGATTTTGTGCTATCCCACATTTTGGGGATGAAAGATAGGGTCCAACCACATGGAAGTCCTCAATCCAGTTTACTCTGATCAACTAAACAGGCTTAAGGGAGTAAGAAGGGAATCCTCCAAGAAGATTCCTTGAGTTTTATTCATAGTATCATTGAATCCTAGAAGTGTTTGGGTTGGTGGGGAGTTTCAAAGATCATCTCATTCCAACCCCCTGTCATGGGCAGGGACAACTTCCACTAGAGCAGGTTGCTCAAAGCCCTGTCCAACCTGGCCTTGAACACTTCCAGGGATGTGGGTTATCCACCACTCTCCTTATATCTAGTCAGAATCTGCTCTCTTCTAGTTTTAAATCATTACCCCTTGCCCTATCCCTACTGCCTCTACTCAAAAGTAACTTCCCATCTTTGCAAACAAACCCTTCACCACAGCCTTTTAATTTTTTATCTTTTTTTCTTTTACCATCTCCCCCCCCCCCCCGAAATTATCTCCCTAAACCTTTCAGTTAGAGAATTCAGAAGGTGAAAAATACATTTTTTTGTTTGTCTTGTTTTCTTTTGGTTTGTTTTGTCCCCTTCCCCACTTCTGGGGCTTTTGCAAAACAAGCAAGCAAACAAACAAACAAATAAGCAAAACAAACCCACAGTGAAAAACCCAGCGTAACAAAACACTTCCATCAACAAAGCGAGAAAAATTTGGTCACTTGAAAAAGCATCCAAGCATATTCCGAGGAAAATATCTCTTAAAACATTGAGGGGTTTTTTAACAAAATCTTCGAAGGAAATAAAAATCCACTCCCTGTGCTGTCCAAAGCTCTGAGTACAAGAGATTGAAAGCCAACAGGAAACCTTCAGAGATAAAGGTCACCCAGACCCCCCATGTAGGGAATCACATTTCAGGCAGGTGTAAGATTTATGTTGCTCTGAAGCCTCGCAAGGATTTAGCTCAGTCTGTTCCCTGGCTTACACACTTCTCCTCAGACTATCCCTGTTTGTATTCCTGCATTCCCATCCCACTTCCAAAATTTAAATTAGAATTCTTAGGAATATGGGTGAGGGCAGATCCTGGGGTTCTGATGAGGCACAAGGCTTGGGAGGAGCAAAGAAGTTCAGGACAGGGGCTGAGAGAAGGAATTACCATCAAAATAGGGGAGAGTGATGCATCTTTCTAAAATGCTTCTGAGGGTGAGCTAACTCAGGGAGTTAAACCTGGCCCCTTTTCTGGCCTTCCAGTACTTAAAGGGGGTTTTAAGAAAAGAGGGAGAGTGACTTTTAACGTTTGTAGATAGTGACAGGACAAGAGGAAGAGTTTTAAACTAAAAGGGGTCAGGTTTAGATTAGATATTAGGAGGAAATTATTCACTGTGAGGGTGGTAAAGCACAAGAAGAGGTTGCCCAGAGAAGCTGTGGCTGCCCCATCCCTGGAAGTGTCCAAAGACAGCTTGGATGGGGCTCAGAGCAAGCTGGGATAGTGGAAGGTGTCCCTGCCCGTGGCAGGAGGTGGAACAAGGTGATCTTTGAGGTCCCTCCCTCTGTGATTCTTTGATTCTGTGTAATAGTTATCACTGAGCTGTGTGAATGGACTCAGGGCTGCATTTAATTCCTCGAGTGTAATAACCCACAGACAGCCAAAAAACACCCTAGAGGAAGTTTATACTGCGAAAAAAATGCTCCTGTGGGGCATATGAGTGTCTTCACAAGATGGTTTGCAGCATCCTCTGCTCTGTGTTGTTTCTGAAGGGCATCACATGAGCCACAACTCTTCCACACCTTCTATTTTAGTTCCTGGTTGCTCTTTTCCTTCACCTTTGTATTTACATCTTCCTCCTCCAAGGTCTCATCAAATAACACGATCTCCTTGTTGACCTCAGCCTTGGCAAGGGAGCAAACCGGGGTGGGGGATCCCAGTGGCAGCAGGGACAGTTTCTGTTCTGTTGTCCAGCCAGGACAACCCCCAGAGCACCCTTTGGCAGCCTACCAGCTCCTTGAACACCGTCAGGAGCACCTGGGTTTTAAATATGATGTTTTCCCCCAGATTTTCCCCCTCTTCCTTTAGTTTTTCCCCTTCTCAGACAAGTCTGTGAGGCTTTGTCGTGACAGCCTAACCCTGTCCAGAAGAGCAAAGCCAAGAAGACTCCAAGGGAGAGGTCCAAGCATGGCAAGCACATGCAATAACCCCCTTCAAATATTTTCCAGCTTCCAGTTATTTTCAGAAGTTTCTCCAGCAAGGAGCCCCCAAGGGATCTCTCTTTTCAATACTCGTCTTCCAAGGCATGAGATCAGACGTCTCAAGTGGAGACACAACCTCTTAAACATTCATATTTAATAACACTTGTTTTTTAACTCCATTAGAGCTTGCTGGGAGGTGGGTTCTCTCTACCAAACAGGAGGGAGGAGGTTTATTTGGGGGCAGACTCTGGGAAGATGACTTGGGCAGAGATCTGAGCTGTGTTGACATGTGTATGTTACAGCTTCATCTTTAACCTCTGTCCTAGCGGAACCAGCTGGGAGATGAGGCTGGAATTAACCTTTCCCCACTGCAGGATGCCCCCAGATATCTCCTTACTGGAAAGTTTTCTTTTTTCTTTTTTTTTTTTTTTTTCCTCTTTTTTAATTACAGTGATTTCGTGCAGCTGTTGGCATCTTCCTGCTCCTCCTGCTAACACCAGATTTGTAAGGAGGGTCTCTGCTCAGGAGGGCAGCTGGTTTTTCTCATTCCTTCACTTAATTAGGATGTGATCTGCTACTACAAAATGCTTCAGAAATCACATTGGGCTCCACTCAAAGGATTGATCTGGATTAGAGATCTCCGAGGAAAAGTGATGCTGAGGTCCTGCCCCCAGCCAGGGTCTGCGTGGTGCTGCCTTCTAATATTTGTTGGATCTGGTAGCAGTTTATTACACACAGAGATGTGGTTTGGACAGTCTTCCTGCATTCACAGAGGTGGCTGCAATCTTAGTTTTAGCACTTACCATCCCTGGGGGTAAGAACCCAAAATGAGAGCTGGATCCCCACAGACATGTGATCAATAGCTGAGCATGAACCTGGGGCAATGAGCAATGAAAACAGACAAGTAAAGCCATGAGACAAGATTCTTCCTCCATTTTAAATCTTCTTATTGCCTTCTGCTTTAGGGACTGTGATGCAGCAGCTCTTCAGAGCTTGCTGGACCCCTTAGGACCCTATTTGTTTGATAGCAACAATGACAGCTGCCCTCTCAAGGCTGCATCCCCTTTTGCAGCCACCTGAAAAATAAAAGTGCTGCTGCAGAGGCAACATCTGAAGCATATTTTAAACTCCAAGTGTGCCCTGAGCTCCAGGAAAAATTCACCTGGTGTTGCTTACTGGGGCAAGTGGGAGCAGAACACGCCCCATGTCACTGGATAGTCATGGGTCAGAAACTTCAGATGGTATAAAAAGAAAGCAGAGAAAAGGGGAACCCCATGGCTGATGTTTCCAGCAAGTTCTTAAGCACTTTGTTAGTGTTTGTTGTTCATCCTCAGCCACTGGGACTGTTGTATGAGGTCCTTGGGTTTAGTTCATAAAGAACTGGGAATTTCAGGGAAAAAAATATTGAAAACAATGAAACATTAGATTCTAAATCTGGTCAGTTTTAATTATTTCAAATGCTGTGCATTCTGAGAAGAAAACACCAGTGAATTTTCAACATTCAGTGGTTTCAGAAATATCAGGACTTTTCCCTGTTGTCCCCTAACTGTGGGAAAAGAGCCACATTGAGCAGCTTTTTCTTCCCAGGCAGGAAGGTGACAGGACTCTGCAGCCAGCTCTGCACCTCTCCATTCACCAGTGCTCCATCTCTGTCAGTGGAAAAGGCTTTGCTGGGAAGGGAAGCACATTTCCTTAGGGAACAATCTCAAAGGATGATTAGATAATGCCTAGAGATGGCCAGGCGAGCTCAGGGTCATGGTTTGTGGAGGTCCTCGGTGTGAACCAGGCTGCAAACACCCTGATGGCAGAGGCTCAAGGCAAATTGTCACTCCAGTGACACCATTCCCTGGGGAGCAATGTGGAGTGTCAAGCTCAGGACCGCTGTCATGGTCTATTGGATGCAAAGGCTGGGGCTTGTGTCCCTGCAATGGCAATAAACGGGGATTTTTCCTTGCAGGCTGTTTTGCAGCAGTATGCTGCCATGCTGGGGGTCATAAAATCATGGAATCACAGATTGGTTTGGGTTGCAAAGGATCTTTAAAGGTCACCTGGTCCAACCCCCCTGCAATGAGCAGGGACATCTTCCACGAGATCAGGTTGTTCAGAGCCCTGTCAGTCGTGTCCTGTGGGGCTGTTTTACCTGGCAGGTCAGGTGAGCAGAAGGACAGGAGCTGGATAACCATCTAGAACTTCCTTGCATGGGTCAGAGACCACCTCTAGGACAGTTTCTGCCTCTTCTTTGTCCACTAGAAGCCCAAGGCCTTATCCCTCTCCATATCTCCAGACAGACTGCCCAAAGGGCCAAAATCAAGGAACAAATACATGTGCCATGTGTTCTGCAGGGGAGAACTTTGGGAATGGTTCACACCACTGAATAAATGACAGGAAGATCACTGCCACTGTGCCATGGAGATAATGTGCAGTGGAGAGAGATATGCTGTTTTCTTTCTGTGCATGGCTTCTGGCACCTCTGTTTTCTTTAGGGCTGACACAAGTATGATGATTGCCCACAGAGGGTGGTTTGGGAGCTGACACCATCCCTTTAACACTTGCTCAAGAGGATATAACTGCAGACTCCCCCAGATCTCCCTGTTTAATGCAATCACTTTTCAAAAGCTCTCCTCCTCCTCCTCACATGGCCTGACTGGGTTAAACACCTCTAAGGAGGCTGGAGGGAGGAATGTTTTTAATCCCACTGATTTATTAAAATTGGCTAAAGATAGCCAGCTGCAGGAGATAAAAGTGCTGCCCTCTGCACTTCAGAGAGGTCCTCCCTGAGCCAGCTCAGGAAAACACTGGCAATGGCTTAGTGACCTCTGGAACAGAGTGGTACCTGTGCTGGCCAAATCCAGCCCTGGAAAACTTTCCAGCTGGGCTGCCTTCTGCCAACTCCTGCATCTTCCCTGCTCATAGGATTCATGGAGAAAAGTGTGGTGGCAGTGGAGGTGGGCACCGAGCTGGCTGAGAAAACTGCTCCCAAAAGGATTTTAAGTTACAGCAGCGAGAGTAGAAACTAAAAAAGGGCCTGGCAAAGTGAGGAAGAGGGATTTTTATTTATCCCTAAAGGAGAAATTTTGGGTGTTTGTTCATTTCTGTATGTATGTGTACATGCACACACTCCTCTGGGGTCTCTACCTGAGATTTTATGACCTGGAGGACAAAAAGGGTGTTCACAAAGGTTGTTCTGTCCTTCAGATCCCTGTCATGATAAGGTCTTGGTGGTGCTTCGCTCTTCCCCTCCCAGCAGCACTCCCTGGACCACCAAAAGAGCTCTGGGCCGAAGCAGTGCTGCAAAACTTCACCCTTCAACGTTGGTATTTGGGGCTGGGGGACGAGGCAAAAGAGGCCTCTGAATTTCTGCCCCACAACTCTGCTGCCTGTAATAAATGGTTGCACAAGGCAGAGTTCAGAGATCTCTGCACTCTGGGCCACACCAGGGCTCTGCAGGACGTGACAGCTTTGATTTGTGCCTGTCCAGGGCCCACCAGAGACAAAAGGCAGTGTCAGGAGTAATGGGATGAGCGTGGCAGGCAGACCCAGCAGAGCTCTTATCAGCTGGGGGAGGCAGAGCAGATCCAAGGAGCAGAGCAGACCAGGTACCAGGAACCAGATCTTAAGGTTACATTCCTCACATACGTGGGATTTCCCTGCAGTCCCCCCTAAGTTTTCGTTGCAAATCGAAAATCTGAAATCTGCAAAGGGGGAAAAAAAAAAAAAAAAGGTCTCACTGAATAAAATGTAATTAATTTTCTGCACTGTAATAATCTATAAAATGATACAGTACAAAGAAACCCTTAGCCCAAGTCAGGGGGAGTGTATTGTTTAAACCCCAAGAGAAGCAATGTTTAATTTAATTTCACAGGTAGCTATTTTGCAAAGACTCTGAGGGAGGAAAGTGCCAATACCACCACTCCAAGAATTTGACAGGATATAATTTACAGTGCCATTGTACTGAGAGACCTCAGAATGTTGCACACACATGGGGGCACCCACACATGCCCACAGAGGAACCCTCCTGCGAAATTCCAACCTAACAACACAAAAGGAAGAGTGGAAAAATGGGGAAGAGCGGTGGAGTTGGACCAAGTCTCAACACAAGTCTGTGATGAGCCAAGAGAGGGATTTCTGCTATCCCATGACCCTGTCCTGGCTCTTCCCGTGGGATTGCAGTGCCCTGCTGCCTGCCTTTATTTTTCCAAGGATTAGGAGACATTGTCTACAGGGATGATGTTTTTTATAGACTCATAGAATATGCTGAGTTTAAAAGGACCCACAAGGATCACTGAGTCCGACTCCTGACCCTGCACAGCACAACCCCAACGATCCCACCCTGTGCCTGAGATCATTGTCCAAACACTCCCTGAGCTCTGGCAGCCTTGGGGCCATGACAGCTTCCCTGGGGAGCCTGTTCCACTGCCCAGCCACCCTTTGGGTGATTACTTTTTCCTAATATCCATCCTAAATCTCCCTTGACACAGCTCTTTGCCATTTTTTGCCATGCTCCTCGTGGCCTGACTGAATGGCACAGCCATGCCAGGATTGCACCCCCTCTGCCTGTTGCTGCTGCCACCAAAAGTCACTGCTCTGCAACGTAGGAGAGGGGACCTCCAGATACTATTTGCTCTCATTTCAGCTTCCCATCCATTCCAAACTTGAAGGAGGTAGCAGTGAATAGTGAGAGGTTTCATTTTGCACGGGCAGAAAGTACTGACAATGTCACAGGCAGCCTAAAATCATAACCCAAGCCCCAAGGGCTGTGCTGATTCAGTGCTTTCTGGCAGTGGTTTCATTTCATCAGCTCCTCTGGGGTCTGATTCTGCCTTATCCTAAAATGAGAGGAGCCTTTTTCCCATGTAATCATCATCAGTTATTGATCAAACATGCCAAGAGACATGAGATGGGGCCATTAGGGACATAGCTCAGTGGTGACTTGGCATTGTTGTGTTAATGTTTGGACCTGGTATCGTTGAGTGCTTTTAAAACCTAAATGATCCCGTGATTCTGTGATCCCTCACACACAGAGGGATGGACTTGCAGAACTGATTCCCTCCTCCTCTCCTCATGCAACTTTTCCTCCAAGAGCCCAACCAGCCAGACCTGCCAGGCTGGGATGAGCCATGATTTCCAGCCAGTTTGCATGTTCCCATCATAGAATCATAAAATTGTTTGGGTTGGAAAGAACCTTAAAGATCATCCAGTTCCAACCCCCTGCCATGGGCAGGGACACCTTCCACTATCCCAGGTTGCTCCAAGCCCCATCCAAGCTGTCCTTGGACACTTCCAGGGATGGGGCAGCCACAGCTTCTCTGGGCAAACCTGTGCCAGGGCCTCACCACCCTTCCCTCATTGTAAAGAATCTTTTCCTAACATCTAAATGTAGACTCTTAGAGTTCAAAAATGTTCCCCCATGTGCTATTACTGTCTGCTCAGCAAAAACTCTCCATCTTTTTAATGAGCTCTTTTTAGGTACTGGAAGGACATAATAAGGTGTCCCCAGACCCTTCTCTTCTCCAGGCTGAACAACCCCAGCTCTCTCAGCTTGTCTTTGTAGCAGAGTTGCTCCAGACCTCAGATCATCTTTGTGGCCTCCTCTGAACCTGCTCTGACAGGTCCACACCTGGCTGACCAGGGGTGAGACTCCACCACACCATCAGCTGATATGCCAGTCTCTTGGAGCCCCAGGAAAAGACACCTCTCAGGCAAAAGCCCCCACACCTGAGGGCTGCAGAGCAGGCACTGCCCCCCCATTACATCCCTGTGATGTGCTTTTCATGGAGTTTTCACAGGATTTTCTTGCCAAGACCTGGGATATGATCCTGCTACCTGAGTTGTGTCAGGGTGTGCACAGCCCACATCAGTCACCCCTCAGGAGATGGGACTCAAGAGACTGAGGGTTTAAGGCTCAAGGGCACCCACTTAGCCTCTCTAATCCCTCCTCAGCTCAGCAGCTGTCCCATGGCACTTTGCCACCCCTGAGCTCGTTGAGTGTGAAAGTTTCTTGCTTCACAGCTTAGCTTTGCAAAACCCACGTTATTAGGATTTCAGAAAGTTGCTCCCCCTCCAAGACAAACAGAGAAACCTAAGCAGCCTGTGAGAGCAGCCTCCTGGAGGCAGAGACCTGAGAGGGCAGATTAGAAAATAAAAGGAGAAAAAAATGTGTAAGTCCTGGCCAAATTATGACTAAGGCCAAGAGAGGGTAACGGCTCTGAGTTCTTTGAAGAGTGTAAACACCGCGATGCGAGAGCAGATACAGTTCAGAGAAATGGAGGAGGCCAAGCAGAGAAAAAACATGTGCTGTAGGTTGGGAGATGATTTGAGGCCACAGTGGAGGCTATCAGTTGTTCAGAGGAAGGAGCAGGAGCCCCATGGTTGCTGTCTGTTTAACATGGACAAGCCCACGTGTAGGGAACACACCTGGATGGTGTGGCAGGGCAGGCTGACCTGGAATCACGTGGGGGAAGCCAGGGAAAGGAGGGAGCTGTTCCTGGGGTTTCTGAGAGCTTGGTTTCCTCATGACACCCACGTAATGCCATATCCTGGGCTGCATCAAAGTGTGGCAACAGGTCAAGGGAGGGGATTGTGTCCCTCTGCTCCGCTCTGGTGACACCACAGCTCCAGAGGTGCCTCCAGCTCTGGGGGCAACAACATAAGAAGGATGTGGAGCTGTTGGAGTGAGTCCAAATGAGGGCATGAAGATGCTCCATGGGCTGTAGCCCCTCTGCTCTGGAGCCAGGCTGGAGAGCTGGGATGTTCAGCCTGGAGAAGAGAAGGCTCCAGGGAGACCTGAGAGTCCTTTCCAGTGCCTAAAGGGAACCTATAAGAAAGATGGGAACAGATTTTTTTATCAGGGCCTGTAGTGATAGGACAAGGGGTGATGGTTTTAAAGTAAAAGATGCTCCATTTAGATAAGATATAAGGAGGAAGTTTTTTAGAAGGAGAATGGTAAAACACTGGCACAGGTTGCCCAGAGAGGTGGTGGATACCCCATCCCTGGAAACACTTAAGGTCGGATGTGATGGGGCTCTGAGCAGCCTGATCTAGTGGAAGATCATTGCAAGGGGGTAGGAGTAGATGGCTTTTAATGGTCCCTTGCAACCCAAACTGTTCCATGATTCTGTGATTTAACCCCCCCCTCTGCAAGCACAGCTTGCATCTTGCCTGGCACACCTGGGATACAAACTGTGCCACGGGGATGAGAGGTGAAGAAAGGGCACAAAAAAACCCCCCTTCTGCAAATGGAACACATCTCCCTTTAAAAGAACCCAGTCCCAGAAGCCTGAGATGTCTGAATGCCCAGGGTGTAACCGGTGCAGCCAGCCCTGGCAGAGCACCAGTCCCTGCAAAACAGTGATTATGTTACAAAACAATCCCCAAACTTTAATCAGCTCTTAATTCAGAGGTGCCTCAGAACTAAAAGAGCACATAGCATTTAAATCCTTTGGTGCATTGCACCAAGAAATCATCCTCCTGTCTGCAATCCCTTGAAACCACAGCTTTCCAAGGGGGCAGAGGAGTATTTCTCAAGCAGTACTGAGGCCAATTTGACAGCATATTTAAATAACACTATTTAAATAGGCCCATTGAGAGATCTAGTTTTTGCTTTTCAGCCTAACAAATCAAATAAAGTGAACTTGACACATTAAAAAAAAAAAAAAAAAACCCTTCAGGATTTCCAGGCTCTACAGAAAAATCACTTGGGAGCATTTGTGAAACCTGGTTTCACAGCCAAATCTGCAGCCTAAGCTCAGGCATCTGGGAGCACTTTCACTGCTAGAATATTGCAGTGAAAATTGTTTCAGCAAGAAAGTCAATGTAATACCACAGGAAATAAAAAAAAACTGGGGTTGTTAAGTCTTTCAATTTGATCACGTGTGTGTTTTTGAGGTAAAGTCCCAGCTGCTGCAATAATGGTGTGTCTTGGAATTCCTAGAATTACACTGCAGGGAAAAATGGCAAAATATTACAATCTCACCATCAGAAGGCAAAGAAGTGTCTTAGGAAGGGTCTCAGCAGTGTCCTCTAAACACAGCAGGGGCAAAATTTAAACTGGGGGAAGAGGAGATGCTGATCCTGAGGTGGGAAACAGCAGGTGGGGATCAACACTGAGGTATCAAAGGGTCGTCTCAAAGCCCAGACAGAGGTTTTTCCATCACTCTGGACAAAGATATTTACCTGCTAACTGCCAATATCTTTAATCCTACAGGAAACCCAGAGTAAATTATCCTCGGTGGATGGAGAGGGGATGGAAAACTCCGAGGTGTTTAAGAAGTGGGACCTTCTCTGTGCAAGGTCCACCTTCACTGGAGGTCTGTTCCTTGCAGGAGCATCAAGCAGAACTGTCAGCACCCTCTCAGCAAGACATACAGAGGGAGGTGAAGGCAAAATTTATTGAGATGGAAGATTTGGGGAGACCACAGTGGGGCAAAGTGTGCAGAACAAGGCAACTGAGTAAATGCCATCCCAGGTTAGCTGGAGTAGGGACAGAGAAGAAGTAATGTTTGATTCTCACAGATTAAGGGAAAACAAAACCCTGAGCCATCAGAGAACAAGAGCTGGGACCACTTCTCAGCCTGGCAGAGCCATATCCTCTCCTAGATGCTGACAGGGATGTGAATTAGGGGCTGTGTGTTGATGTGAGGCAAAGACAGCCTCGAATGGATTTTTTCCCACATGCAAAGGTATCAGCAAATTGTTTCTGGGAAAGGAGCTGCAGCCACTGCCTTCCCTGAGAGCAGAGGGGTTCTCTGCAGCTCAGGGCAATGCAGAGTAATTTGGACAGCGTGGGAAAATCCTCTGAGCTACCCCAGAGAGAGGAGGAGGAGGTGCTGGGGGGGATGTGGGGCTTCCTTTACGGGAGGTCCCCGAGGGCAGGTTACACAAACATCTGTCAGCGGGGCCGTAGGGGAGCTGATCCTGCCTGGCAGGGATGGAATGGACTGTGTGACCTTTCCGGGCCCCTTCCCACCCTCTGAGGCCACGGGCGGGGGGGAGTGTGTGGAACAAATCCCTTCTGGCTGTATGGAAGTATGTGTGGGTGTGTGTAGATGGCTGTACTTGCCTGGGTACAGGCAGCACCATCACCAATCCTACAGTGTGGGCTGAGACTCGGTTTGGGTGCAGCAATTTGGGACTGACCAGCGTGTGCAGCCCTGTTCAGATGCATTTTGTGCTTGCCCATTTCTTCTTTGCTGCACTGGTCATGGGTTTAGATCTGGAGGGGCATAGATGAGACCTTCACAGAGGGAGAACTGAGGGAGGGAGGGAGGTTTTAATCTGCAAACAGGCTATTAGAGACCACTGCAGCTTCCCCTGGGGGTTGTGCTGTTTGCTGCCTTCCCACAATGGGCTGGGAATTACCTGTGGCTGCCTTCATCTGAATGGGGAGGCAGAGCAGGACCAGGACACAGGGCAGAGCAGGAAATTGGGAAAAGTCTCCTACACTTTAAGTGAAGTGGCTCAAGCTAAGTGACTTGACCAAGGTCGTGCACGGGGTCTCTGTGGCAGAGTCATGATGCAAACCCCCAGAAGCTGTGGCTGCCATCCCTGGAAGTGTTCAAGGCCAGGTTGGACAGGGCTTGGAGCAACCTGATCTACTGGAAGGTGAGGTGTCCCTGCCCATGGCATGGGGTTGGAACTGGGTGATCTTTAAGATCCCTTCCAAACCAAACCATTCTGTGATTCTCTGATTATAATCTTGTGATCGTGGCTGTTTCCTCAACCAGTAGATCATTTGGAAGGGCCTCCCAAACACTACAGAAGCTTTGACCAGAAGTTGCCAAGGGTCTTAGAAACCCTTGGGATGGGTGGTTGGGATGTGTTATTTCTCTGGGAGCAACTACAGATGAAACTTCTGCTGACCTCAAGGAATGGAAATCTCCTCTCATTGCAAAGAAGGGTGATGGCTGAGAGCAGCAACATCTCTGAGTGAGCAAGGAGCAGCCCCCAGGAAGACTCCACACAGGACTTAGCTGAGGGTGTCCCCGCAGATGGGTGATGAAATCTGGGCTCTGCATGTGCCCTCAGAGGGAAGGAATTCAGGGTGGAGCCCAGGGAAACAATCCCAACTCCGTAGTGGTGATTAAAATGGCCCTTAGATTACGGCACCGGATCGGGTCAGATTAAACAATGAGGTCAGAGGATGGAAAGGAGCCATCTGTGCCTTGTGGAGGGCTGGGATTGCTCCGGGGACAGAGTGTGACCCGACATCCCCCAGCCTGTCATGTCACCAAGGCCGCCACTTCCTTCTTGTTTCATCAGGGATCACACAGTCCCTGACAGCCCCCTCCCCACCGTGGATCCTCTGGGAAGGAGCTCTGCCCAAATCTAATCAGCTCCTGAGAGCAAAATACCCCTCACACTGTGGAAAGTCCTGTCCCCAGTTTGATTCCCTGTCGCTGCTTCACCTTTCACCTGTGGAAGTCAGGGATGTGAGGACTGATGGGATGAAGGTCTGGCTTCCTCAGGCCACTGGGATGTGGAGGTGGGAATTTCACCATGGCCAAGGCATGTGGGGATGGACAGAAGGGGTTTTGGGAGGGTCCATCCTCCCGTGTTCACAGTGAGAGGGGGAAGCACAAAGAGGGAGAAGCTCCTTCTCCAGAAGCTCCTCTGCAGTTCCAGCTGCACTTATCTTTGGATTTACACTATTTCTGAGATGCTCCCCCTGGAGTTATGAGGTCTTTTTTTTTTCCATCCCCCACCCATGAATACACGTCCTGGAGAAAGATGTCTGATTTTAGAGGATTCTTGCTACCTCCAGGACTCTACCTTAGCCTTTTGCACCCCTAGACTCAGCCCTGGTGGAGAGATGCTTCAGGGAGGAGGAGGACACTTTGCTCTTCATCTCCTTCCAATTTCCTCTGCCTGAATTTATTGCTGTGTTTATCCACCACCCCTGGTCCTTCCCATTTCATAGAATCATGGAATTGTTGAGATTGGAAAAGACCTTGAAGGTCATCAGGTCCAACCAGCACCACCATTAAACCATGTCCTCAAGTGCCACATCCACATTGTTTTTTGAACCCTTCCAGGATGGTGACTCCACCACTGCCCTGGGCAGTCTGTTCCAATGCTTTATAATTCCTTCCATGATTTTTTTCCCCTCCTGATATTCAATCTAAACTTCCCCTGGTGCAAACTTGAGGCCGTTTCCTCTCATTCTCTCACTTGCTACCCAGGTGACACTTGTTACCCCTCACTTGGTTTTCCTGATTTTCCAGGAATAATGGCAGGGACTTGACCAAGCTGCTGAACCCAGCTGTCTGATGCCACTGGAGATGTCCCAGGGTACCTGCAGGACTGGCAGATGTGGCACAAGACCCATGGAAGACCTCCATCCTTTGAGGTAGCAGCTGGGTGCCTGGCAGGACCCCGGGAATCTCTGGTGACATGAGGCATGACTCTCTGAGAAAGCCAACTACTTAAATGATTTCTAAGGTTATTTTGATATTAAAATAATTATTTCTAATTTATTTTTTTTCAGGATGGATTTAAGCCACCCAAGGAGGAACTGTGGAGAGTGTGAGAGGCTGCAGATGCAGATATCAAACAACTGTCACCTTCCTCCCCCATCCCTCTCACGGTCTAACGTTGATTTCTAAACGTTGGGTGACAATTTAATTCTTCAAGTGTTGGTGACAACTTAATTCTTTGTATCTGTAAATGGCAGTTTTCTACTGTCATGAACCATAACGGCTCTTGGCTGCTGGCAAGAGCTGATAGAGCAAGGCTGGAGTTCCCCAAGAAGCATCACAGGGGTTCCAAAAGCTTTGAATCAGCAAAGACAGCAAAAACGTTTCTCCAGAGGACAGCCCTGGTGTGTGGAGAGGATCAGTCAGGGCTTTCCCTTAGAGGTAGCAGAATGAATCATGAGCTGTCCCTGTCCCATCCCTGTGTCCCCCTGGTCTCTCCCATTTTCTGCAGGGGGTGTTTTTTGCAGCCCAGGGCTCTGTTGCTGTGGGGATTATCGAGTGTGAGGTGCACTGGAAAAAGCCCTAATCTCTTTCCTGCCAAACTCTGTGCTTATCTGCAAACCAAAAAGGCCATGTTGGGTTGTTGCCTTTTTTTTTTTTTTTTTTTTCCTCTCTTCTCTTTTTCAGGACTTTGGTGATTTATGAGTTTTTCTTTCTCCATTTGCCACCTTCTTTGGCATGGAGTGTGAGCCAGCTTCTCCTAAAAGGAGGAGATCTCTCTTGGGGTCTGTGTAACTTCAGTGTGTCTTTGAGATGATGTGGAGGTGCTTTAGATGCTTCCTAAAGCTATACAGCTCCAGAGGCCTTCTCCTTCCAGCCTGTGTCTGGCCAAGGTGGCAGTGTGGGGAGGAGAAGGATGTTGGCTATAGAAGAAGGAACAACTCCTCTCCTTTGGTGTCAGGAGGCAAAGGAAAAAGGAAACTTTGGCTTGCTTATTGCCCAGAGAAATTGTGGATTCCAGTCCCTGGAACTGTTCAAGGCCAGGTTGGACATGACTCTGAGCAACCTGATCTGGTGGAAGATGTCCCTGCTCATGAAAGGGGGGTTGGATGGCCTTTAATGCCCCTTCCAACCCAAATCCTTCTGTGATTCTGTGCAAACCGTGGAGCTGTTTGAGTCTCCACCCCTCAGCATGCACAGGCATGAGAAGGCAGGGTGGGAATGGTTGCTGCCTCCTCCAGAGAACAGAAACTGGCCCTTTTTGACCCTGTCCCACCACGCCAACACCAGCAGCATCCTCCAGATATCCCATCCCAGCTGGTGGGAGTATCTGGGGAGTGCCCATGCCACACATGCCATAGGATCAATAAGGTTGGAAAAGGCCTCCAAGAGAATTGAGCCCAACCATTAACCCAGCATCACCATGTTCACCCCTAAACCATCTCCCCAGGTACCACATCCACAGGCACTGTCACAGGGCCTGGAAATAAAACCTTGTGACCTTTGTAGAAGCTCCTTCTTGCTCCAGTGCTTGGATGTGCAGGGGTTGGCAGTGTAAGAGCTTAAAATGCTGCAGATTCTCTCCTCTGCATCAAAACAGGTTTGCTCTGGCTCCTGGTTGATCAAATCCTAAATTTTTGCTCTGCCTTAGCTGAAGTTTATCTGAACAAGCCCATTTATTTAGTTTTTTTTTTTTTTTCACCCACAGGGTGGTTGGGCACTGAACAGGCTCCCCAGGGCACTGTTGATGGCCCCAAGGATGACAGAGCTCAAGGAGTGTTTGGACAATCCTCTCAGGGACATGGTGGGATTTTTGGGGGATGGTCCTGTGAGAGGCCAGAGGCTGGACTTGATGATCCCTGTGGGTCCCTTCCAACTCAGGATATTCTGTAATTCTTCCCTTTTGAGTGAAGCAGTGCTTTGCCCTGGCGAGCCTGACACCATGATTGATTGTGCCAGGCAGGAATGTGAGCTGAGCTGATCTCAGCTGCTGGGAAATGATCTCCGAAAGAACAAGAGGATGGATGGATCTCACAGTGGCCAGGAGGAACGATGGCATGTGCCCTAGGTACGCATTTCCTACAAAAATATAAAGGCAGTTTTTAAAACAAAAAAATTAATAAAATTTAATATAAGCAGGGTGTGTTTCTGAACAGCATCAGCCAGGGTCATCCTCTTGTGAAAGGGATTTACTGTGCTCTCAGTTAGATATTTATGTCACATGAAACGTGGAGGAAAGGAGATGGCTGCAGAATCATAGAATTCCAGAAGGGTTTGGGTTGGAAGGGACCTTAAAGACTATCTCATTCCAACCCCTTGCCACAGGCAGGGACACCTTCCACTATCCCAGGTTGCTCTGAGCCCCGTCCAGTCTGGCCTTGGACGCTCCCAAGGATCCAGGAGCAGCCACAGCTTCTCTGGGCAACCTATGCCAGGGTCTCACCACCCTCATTGTCAAGAATTTCTTCCCAGTATGCCATCTAACCCTGCCCTCTGTAAATTTAAAGCCATTTCCCCTTTTCCTGTCCCTCCATCCCTTGTCCCAAGTCCCTCTCCAGCTCTCTTGGAGCCCCTTTAGGCACTGAAAGGGGCTTTCCTAAGCCTTCCCTTCTCCAGGCTGAACAGCCCCCAACTCTCTCAGCCTGTCTGAGAAAGGTGGACTGAATCTGTTGAAGATCACTGTTCAGAACTGAAGAAAACAGCTGGCTGCCAATCCTCCCTCTGCCTGCCAAGGCATCACATCTCAGCAGCTGCTCTGTGCCTGGCCATCCCTGCCTCCCCTTTTATACACCTCACAAGCCTTGAATGCAGGAGAAAACCCCTGGCCAAGCAGAAGCAGCTCAGGCCTTTCAGATGAGCTGAGAGGAAGCTCCAGCAACACAGGGCATCTTTGAACTTGCTGGTGCTTTGTCCAACTCAACTGTCCCACTTCAAAGCATCTGGAACTGCAGAGGCTTTGAGACACCTTTCCTCAAAGCCCTCGTGCTGCTTGCCATCCCTCCATGAGGAACATGAAGCTCTGAGCAAGCTCTAGGTTATTTTATCCCCTAAATCAAAGAGAGATGCTGGGGCACCCTCCCGTGTCCCCTTTGTCAGAGGACGCTTCTGCACTGACCCTTGGAGAGATTTCCCACCACGACACTGCAGGCTGAAAGCTGCCCTCAGTGGGGTCTCAGACTTGAAGGGGCAGCATAAAGAACAGGGCAGAAGATTAAATAAGATGTGTAGAAGCTGCTCTCTTGGGCAGGTTTATGAACTGTCCTCTGTGTCCTTCATTATAGTGACACAGTAACCCACAGTTTCGCTTTGTTTCCCCCCAAGCTCCAAATTTTGCAGCTCACAAGAGGGGGAGATCTGTCCCACCCTGCAGAACCTATTTAGTGTGATGCAGCCCCTGTGAACACAGGGAGGTCTTGAGTAGAAAATTACTTCCAAAAGGCTGAAAAGAAGGTGCAACCTTTAAAAGAAGGTTGAGAGAGCTGGGGTTGTTCAGCATGGAGAAGAGAGGACTTTGGGGAGACCCTAGCATGGCATTCCAGTACTTTTTTAATAATAGGGCAATATTTCAGAGAATCACAGATTCTTTTAGGTGGGAAGGGACCTTTAGGATCACGGAGTCTGCAAATCCCTTGTTGAAAATCAGCCAGTACCACCAGAGCAATGTTGTCACCAAGGGGACTCAAACAAACTAAAGAGCCTTTTATCCTGGATTCGGGAGGATTTTTAACACGGGAAGGTGGAAGAGGCTGCCCTCGCGTGGTAGTTTTAACGAAACATCCCTTTCTAACATGGGGCTTTCCCGAGTTTAGGGGGATTCCCGGGGAAACATAAACTCTGGAGGGGTTTTCCCCAGATCGAATTTGCGTTCACAGCAGAGGCACTGAGGAATGAAGAGGTGAGTGAAGGGATATCCTTTTCCCAAACTTCACACAGCTGCTGTCTAGGAAAGAAACACATCTCCAAGTTAGTGTTATCAAATAAAAGCAGATAAATAATAACTAAAACATACCCACCAAACCACCGCCACCAGAAGCAAATGCCAAAGCACAAACAAACAAAACCCAAACAGAAAACCAACCAACCAAAAACACGCTATAAGGGTTTCACAGAGCAAAGCAAGATCACCAAGGAGGTGCCTGTGATGAGGAAATTTGCTCAGGTCACAGCTACCACTTTGTGTCCCCAAAGATATTGAAATTCCTGTGCAGCATCTGCCTTTCCTCCTACCTTGTTGTGTCCTGGGGTATCAGGTGTCCACCTTGGCTTAGATTTGTCAGCATGTGTCATGGGAACCATCAGGGCTCTGGGACCAATTCATCCCCCTGTCCCTGGAGCGAGTTCTGAGCTGTAGGACTTCCTCACAGGAGTTATTCTTTCTCCTGAATAGCCTGAGAAATGTTGAACTGTGTTTCCATCCACTCCAACAGGAGGTGCAACACAGGGCAGGCACTACACCAGGCACTGCCATCCTCTGTCCTATAATTCTGTCTGTCAGTGCTTGTGCTCTTTGCATTTGGCCCCATCTGGGTGGACAGTGAGGGAGGATTCCTCGTGATGCTGCTGGAGTTCATTGGTGTCACCTTTCTCCCACTTGCATTACTGAGGGCAGACTGCTCCCTTGAAAACAGACACGGGAAAAACTTCCAAAATCCACAGAACCACAGAACGGTTTGGGCTGGAAGGGACCTTAAAAATATCAAGTTCCAAGTTCTATGAGCTCCGTTTTCAATCCCTGCCCAACCTGGCCTTGGGCACTTCCAGGGATGGGGCAGCCACAGCTTCTCTGGGTAACCTATGCCAGGGCCTCCCCACCCTTCCCTCATTGTAAAGAATCTGTTCCTAACATCTAAATGTAGACTCTTGGAGTGTAAAAATTTGCAGGAGGTGACCAGGGCCACACTTGCAGGAAAACTGATGGCAGCCACTCCTCCTATAACCCATAGCTCCTTAAACACCGATAAATTTTTTTCCTCTCCTTGGTGACAATCCCAGATTGGGAAGCTGGAAGGAGGGATCTCAGCTGCTTCTTACACATCAACATGTCTGTGTTCCTTCTTACACATCAACATCTGTGCTCCTTTGCAGAGGTGCCTGATGGTGTCAGAGGGGTGAACAAGCAGCTCAGCCAAATACATGGGGATGATTCAGATGAGGTCTCTGTAGGAGGAAAAACCACCAGTTCTCCTCTGGAGAAACAGGGAAGCAGCCAGGGATGATCCTTTGCACATCTGGAGAAGGTGTGAGAGTCCTTAGAAATGACAGACACTCAGGAGCAGACCCAGAAGCACAATAAGACCTTTATTTCACACGTGGGGGGCATGGGAGCCCCAAGAGCTGGGAGGAAAACAAATGAACCCTGAGGTGCTTGCTTGAAGATGTAGCAACTATTGATTTCTGGCTATGTCAAGTTTATCAGGTTCCTTTTACCAAACAACCCATGCAAAGCTTTAGTGCAGAAACCTAATTTACCAAGCTTTCCAAACAACTCAGTATGGCAAAACTCCATTTTCCCAGGGACCTGCTCTAAAAAGCCCACTTTTAAGTTACTTTTATGTCATTAAACTAATTTATATGTGGACCTGCAACCAGCTGGGAGGGTACACCATGTCCTCCCAGTCCCATGCCATCAGAGTGACACTAAATAACAGCATAAGTGACAAAAATAAGAGCTGTAAATGTGTTCAAGATCTGAGTAATATTACCTGAGAGAATGGCTGGAACTGTGTCAGAGGAGGTTTAGGCTTGATATCAGGAAAAGGATTTTCATCCAGAGGGTGGCTGGGCACTGAACAGGCTCCCCAGGGAAGCTGTCATGGCACCAAACCTGCCAGAGATCAATGAGAATTTGGACAATGCTCTCAGGCACATGGTGGCATTCCTGGGGTTGTCCTGTGCAGGGCCAGGAGTTGGACTTGATGATCCTTGTGGGTCCCCTCCAACTCAAGATATTCTGTGGTTCTGTGATTCCAGAGTAACCCACCTCGTTAAACATCCTGTTTTGTGGAAGGAACTTTCGCCTTCCTCTTGCCCAGGGAGCTGATCCTGCACAGGTCTGGGATCCCACACTACACACCACCCTCATCAAGGGCAAATCACTCCTTCCCCTGTTTACCACTGACTTTTTGCAAATCAAACCTCTGTCTTATAAGTTCCTCTGCATTTCCAACGCTTTCCCTGCCAGCTGTGACGCTGTAATTAAGAGTTAACACAGGTCACAGAGAG
Organism: Pyrocephalus nanus; assembly: GCA_038380795.1. Classification (NCBI taxonomy): domain Eukaryota; kingdom Metazoa; phylum Chordata; class Aves; order Passeriformes; family Tyrannidae; genus Pyrocephalus; species Pyrocephalus nanus. The sequence goes on along the minus strand of CM076262.1, from coordinate 20,163,010 downwards.
CTCAGCCTTTCTCCACTGCCACCCTCCCAGCGCTGGTTGTGTCTCTGTTCATCGGGTTTGGAGAGAGGGACGGCATCGAACAGTCCCCCAGTGATGCTGAGGCGATTTTTTCACCCAAACCGAGCTGGGATTTTGGAAACAGGGCACTTGCGGTGAGCAGCCAGCTGAGGGCAGGAGGAGCCCGCGAATGAGTCTGTGCTCGTGTATTCCTGACTGAGCAGGAGGAGCGGGAGGAATAAAGCAGCACTGCCTTGAGCGGTGCCTCCTGCACCGATTCCCCCTGTTTTACATCTCCGTTGGTCCCAAAAGGGAACCTCGAGGGAGGCTAGGATGGGAGATGTTGGAATTGAGCACCCCAGAGCTGCAGTGGTAGAAGGGAAGGGGTACTGGGGTTTTGCACTGCGCCAGTCACAACATAATCATGGAATGGTTTAGGTTGAAAGGGACCTGAAAGATCACCCAGTTCCAGCCCCTGCCATGGGCAGATACACTTTCCACTAGATTGAGTTGCTCCAAACCCCATCCAACCTGGCCTTGGACACTTCCAGGGATCCAGGGGCAGCCACAGCTTCTCTGGGCAATCTGTGCCAGGACCTCAGCACCCTCAAGCATGAACAGGAGACCCCCAGACCCTTGAAACCCTCCAAAAACCCTGAGATGGAATAGCCCTGCTGATGGACTCAGGTTGGTGGTGAGACTACCACATCCCAGCAACTGGTGGATCAGGAGCTCCCTTCAGATGGAACAGGATGTCCTTGCACCTCCTATTCCTGAGGGGAGGATGCTGTCCAGGCAATGAGGAAGGTTTTGTGATGGGCAACAACTGTCAGTGGTGAGGCTTCTGCATTCCCTTCCCTCGCCAAGATGATGTACAAGAAAGGTGTTTAAAATTTGCTCTTGCACCCCTAATTTTAAGCCTGACTTTTAAAGGGTTTTAGAGTTTTATCAGCATCTTTCTCTTAGGCTTATTTTGGTGTTTTGGGTTTGCCAAGTCACATTTTCCTTGAATTTTTTCCAGTGTGTTTTCAGGAGTCTCACAGCTACTCTCCATTTTCACCTTAGCAGGAAAGGACAGCATTTTGAATCTCTGACAAAAATTGGTCGTTCTTCCAAATCCAATGCTGGGACTTGTGTTAATTAAGAAAGAAACCCAAAAGGAAAGGGGTTTGAATAGTGTGACCACCCTTTTTTGCAACAAGTGTTCTCCATTCATCTTTTGTACTCTTGCAAGAGTGTGTTCTCTTGGAAATATCATATTTTCTGTGCTTCAAACTTCACTCAGCTTCTTTAATTTTACTCACCTTCAAGTAAAGCAGGTAAATTTTAACTGGTTACAAAATTCCCTTCAGAGAATGAATTGAATTTTGCATCGATTGGGGCACATCAGCCCTCCTATTACACAGAAGTGCTGAAATGATGTTTGATTTTGGCTAACCAAAAAAAAAAAAGAAAAGAAAAAGAAAAAAAAAAAAAAAGAAAAAAAGAAAAAGCAACCTACAATTGTGATATCTATATATTAGAAAACTGGTTATGTAGGAAGAACTCATTTTGGGTTTGAATCAAATACAAAGGCAAACTGCAATCCTAATATAACCATAGCAACGCAATAATATGTGCTTGAAATGATCTGTGTGGTCAAAGAGAGCAGAATATCTGAATGTCTCAGCTAGAAGAGCAAAGAAATTGCTATGAAAAATAATATACGATGTATGTTTTAATAGAGGTGGATGTTGGGAACTTTCTGGGATGATGTTTCTGAATGCCCTGAGGGCAAAACCTTGATGGGGAAAAAAAAAACCCTCGATGTATTTTAGCCCTTGATTTCAACTGAGATTTTCTGTGATGAGTTGTAGCATGACTGGCCTGAGCTACAGCTGGAACAAGATGTGCTGATCGGAGCCTTTTAATGTTTCTCTGTGCCTGATGGACAACATCCCACCCAACAGCCAAGCTGCTGAACACCAGGATGCTTCTGAGCTTTGCTCAGCAGTCAGGCTTGGAAACCTTCCCACATTCTGCAGCAGAGAGTTTTTTCCCCCAAATGATAGAATAGGTTTGTTGGAAGGGACATTAAAGACCATCTGGTTCCACCCTCTGCCACGGGCAGGGACACCTTCCACTATCCCAGGTTGCTCCAAGCCCCGTCCAACCTGGCCTTGGACACTTCCAGGGATGGGGCAGCCACGGCTTCTCTGGGTAACCCGTGCCTGTGTCTCAGCACCCTTACAGTAAAGAATTTCTTCGTAACATCTAATCTAAATCTACCCCCTAAATCTCTAAAATCTCTTTGGTTTTGCTCAAGATGACCCACTGTTCTGGGGTTTGTCCCACCAGGGCTCTGCCCAAACGGTCTCAGTCTCCCCCCATCTTACAGTGCCCATGGAAGAACTTGGCGCCAGCAATTCCCACATTAAATATCCCTTCCAAAACCCCAGTGGTGACTGTTTTCCTGGTGACCCAGCAGATCAGCACAGCCAAGGATGCAGAGCCAAATCCTTGAAACCCCGCTGCCATCCAGCACCCAGGGCTGTCTTAAGGAACAGCACATGCAGCAACACATTTCAGAAGGTAACACTTGTACCAGAGACCCAAATACCTTTGAAAATCACCCAATCACCTTTGAAAATCACCCAAACCACGGCTCCAGAGCTGCTTGCCCACATTTCAAGCATGGCTTGCACTGAGCCCACATCCTGGGTGATGTACAGGCAGGGAAAAGGACATCTGCATCTTCTGAACATGCTTGATTAATTAAATCACCTCTAGCAAATAATTTGTTAGTACAACACAGCTAATTCTCCTCTCCTTGCCCCAGGGAGGCAGCAGCAGTGTCTGTTAGTGCTGCAAGACTGGTCTGCAGTCCTGGAAATCCTGGGCTTCAATAAAGGATTCAGTCTAATTGCTGCAGAATGGGTTAAAAAGCCACTTCATAATGGTATAAAAAAACCACTGCTTTCCTCTCTGCAAGTCCCTTCGAGGGTGCAGGGATTTCTCAGCGCAGAGCTTGGTCATCCAGCAGCTGTTACCCACGACAAAGGGAGAAACACATTGGAGTGTTTAAAACTGGGCAATTACACTTTTAAACATCGTCCTGATGGAGGGCAGAGGAGAAAGGAGTGAATAGGGACCAGGTGGATTCTCCTCTCAGCAAAGAAAGCCTGGATATCTCTCTTACACAGCCCCTCTTGTCCCAGGCCAGGCTCTGGGCTTAACACAAGGATGCTCAAGGCGAAGCCATCGGGGCGTGGGAGGTCAGAGAGCAAGGTCTGAATGTGGTTGGGGTTTGGGGGCTGAGCCTGCAGGCAAAGGGCAAACTGCTCAGATTAGAAACAAAGGCAGAACTTTCTTCCTTTTTAGGATTCGCTTAAAAAAAAAAAAAGAAAAAAAGAAAAAAATTGAATTAAAATGAAAAATAGAAGAACAAAAGAGCGAGAACGCCTGAAACACAACACGCGAGTCTGCCTCTGTTTAGGGCCTGGCTGGAGATGAAACCCGAATGTTTCTGAATTAGAATAAAAACAACAAAGTGAAGGACATTGTGTTTTGATGGGTTTCATTTTATCCTTTGATAATTTTTCATTTGTATCCCGCAATGGCATTTCATTCTGGTCTCTGCCTGACTGCACATTTTATTCTGGGGCTTGATTTCACTCTATTACTGCATACATCAGTGGCTCCCGAGATTCACTAACTTGGTCCTGCTCCTTAGCAAATAGACATGTCTGTGCTGTGCTTTGCTGTAGATACTTTTACAAGCCATTTCCCCATTGTGCAGGCTCATAAATATTCCTCTGGCACTGCCTTTTCTTCTGTAGGAAAAAAACAAACCCAAGAGCAGTGAAAGTGAGAGGCAGTGAAAACGAAGCAATTTGTCAGTGGCATCTTTGGACAATTAAAAAACTCTGCGTCTCTCCTTGGTTTTTATTTCTGTCCTCAAGAAGAATAAAGAAAAGCAAAGGTGAGAGGAAATGTACCTGCTGCTCATCTAACTTAATTAAAATCCAGGAATAGGGGGAAAAAATGCAGAATTGGAGGCTTTTAACACTGGGTCTTGTAAAAGCAATAAACAAGTGACACTGGGAATAGCTGGGAATAACAGGGGCATAGAGGGTCTTGGCTATGAGCAGAGGGGATGGTGTAGATAATATTGACAAGCTCTGTTTGCTGATCCTATTTGCTGCTGAGATTTGGAGAGAGGGTGAAGTTCTCTCTCTCAATGAGTTCAGTGCTCCGTGTCTCGCTTAACCCGCCAGAAAAATGAAGATGCTCCTTCTCCCTCTAACAAAGATTCAGTCAGGGTTCAAAACCCTGTGCCCTCTTCCCAAGAGGAAATGCTGAAATGGGTGTGTTGGATGCACAGCACTGCTTGTGTGCACAGGAAGAGGCAAAGATTTGCAGATGTTTTCTGTTCCCGAGGTTTCCCTTTCTCTCTTGGGATCATTGGAATCCCATTCAGAGGCATCTCTGCATCCAGCTCCGTGGCCCCCAGCACAGAAAAGACTTGGACCTGTTGGAACAAGCCCAGAGGAGATCACTAAGTTGATCACAGGGCTGGAGCAACTCTGCTCTGGAGCCGGGCTGGGAATGCTGGGGGTGTTCAGCCTGGAGAAGGGAAGGCTCCAGGGAGACCTGAGAGCTTCTTCCAGAAACTTAAAGGGCTCCAAGAGAGCTGGAGAGGGACTTGGTATAAGGGACTGGAGTGACAGGATAAGGGGGAATGGCTTTGAATTGACAGAGGGCAGGTTAGATTAGATATTGGGAAGAAATTCTTGACTGTGATGGTGGTGAGGCCTTGGCTCAGGTTGCCCAGGGAAGCTGTGGATGCCCTGGAAGTGTCCAAGGGCTTGGACAGAGCTTGGAGAAACGTGGTATAGTGGAAGGTGTCCCTGCCTGTGGCAACATCCCTATGGCAGGGAGGTTGAAAGGATATTTTGGGTCCCTCCCAACCCAAACCATCCTATAATTCTCGTTCTTCAACTTCTCTGGCCTGTCCTGTGACATGGAGAACTCCTGAGGCTGTAGATCCATCAGCAATGTCCATGGCCCAGCTCTGGAAACTCCACTTCTGAGGGATGTGGAGGGTTGTGGAACCCACCTCCTTGGGGAGATTTCTCTACACAACTGGGATTCAAAGCCAAGAAGGGAGAAATCATTAGTGGGAGAGGAGCAAAGCAGATAAATAACACATGGGAAAGAGCTGTCCCTCCCAGCTAATGCAAAAGTTCCCCTCAGCATGTCCTAGAGCATTTGGTCTCCCTAAAGCTGAAAATATCTCCAAGAACAGCTGCTTCCAGCATTTCCCTTTGAAAACAGCCAAGCATCCAAGAGACTGGTAAGGAGCTTTTCCCAGCCACCTCATATTTTAACTCCACACTCTTGCCCATTAACCTGTCAACCCCTTTCATGTTTTCCTAGGCAGTTCCACTTCCTCTGTCCATCTCACACCCATCTCATGCTCAGCTGCCATTGTGGTGTCCCCTTGGTCTTCTCCATTTGGCCAAAACACATCCCTTGGTTCTGCAGGGATGGAGAACTTACCTGAGCTCACATTTTATAGCCTCAAATTATCTCCCTTTTCTACAAAAATGGATCCCAACTGAATCTTTCCTTGAGCTCATAATTTCTGCTCCATACCTGAAGAACTAATCCATGCTCAGAGCATGATCCTCCTTTAGATTCCAGGATTGTGCTCCCTCAGAAAAAAGCCCTTCCTACAAACAGTTCAGCAATCCCAGTCCCTGGGAGATCGCAGTCGGAAATGGCTGATGCCAAAAAGTGAAATTTCTTTTGGCTGAAATTATAAAGAATGGTGGTTTTGGGCCAGGGAAGGGTGTTTTATGCTCTTGCAGTTCACACTATTCATCGTGGTTGTGATTTACAGCCTGCTGATGGACACAGCCTGGGTATTTTGGTGTTGTACTCTCCCCAAAAAGGCAATCTGTGCCCCAAAGACATGACCTTATAAATAGAGCAGCCAGACAGGAAGGAGGGAAATCATTTACCCATTTTGTAAAAAAATTAATCCCCTGGAGTTGGGTAATTAATAGATGCAAAATACGCTGTGAGCCTGTGGCCGAGTGGGGATCTGAGCCCAGGTCCCTGCCCAGCACTGCAATCACAAACCCTTCCTTCCTCTATTCCCAGTGCATTAGGAAAAGGTCTCTGTGACCTGGAATGATCTTTCAATGACTCACTTCTCAATCTTTCAGCGTCCTCTTGGAGGTGGGGAGGGCTGGGGAGAGAGGCAGAGCTTTGGTTATTGTTGTTTTCCATCTTTTTAATTTGCAGCTACACTGCTTGTTAGTCTAAAAGCAAATTGAGACAAGGCTGAAGGAACCATCTCAGCAATAAAAGCTCTCTGCAGAGACAGACCAAACACCCTGTGGAAGTGCAAGCAAGAGGGGAAAATTGGCTGCCTGAGCTAAACAGCTGCTCAGGTTGACTTTCAAAGGCAGCCCAGTCTCATGCCCTGAAGGGGACACCCTCCCATGTCCCTACCCCCTCTTCCCACCCGTATTTAGAGCCTCTTTCCTGCTCTGGGACCCTGTGTCGGACACAGCTGGGACACCAGATCCATGCAGTACTAGCAAGGATGTTTTGCCAGGTGCTTTGTGAGGTGGGAGAAGGATGCTGGGCTGCTGGGATCAAAGAAGCCCTAATCCTTCCAGGCAGGCAATTTCCTTGTCATGGGGCCTGAGGGAGCCGATCCAGGATCTCCTGAGCAGTGTCTTGGCCAGGAACCCCTTCGTGGCAGTGGACTCCAAGTCTCATGTGTGGGAGGGAAGGGATCAAATGACACTCTGTGATTGTGGTGGGAGCAGCCACTCTGCAGGATTTATGGCTAAAGGAGAGGAAAGTGCTCAGCATCCTCTCCTCCAGAATCCAGCTGACTATCAGTGCTTGATAACTGATCTTCAGTACATAAATGTTGAAATTCCCAGCCTTTTCACCATGACAGGCTGAAAGAGCTGGGGTTGTTCAGCATGAAGAAAAGGCTTCAGGGGGATCTCACTGTGAACTTCCAGTACCACAGGGGGGCTTATAAAGGGGAGGGATGGGGATATTTTATATGGGCAAGTAGTGACAGGACAAGGGGCAGTGGTTTTAAACTGAAAGAGGGCAGGCTTAGATTAGATATTAGGAAGAAATTCTTTACACAGAGAACGGTGAGGCACTGGAAGAGGTTTCCCATAGAAGCTATGGCTGCCCCATCCTTGGAAGTGTTAAAGGCCAACCTGGATGGGGCTTGGAGCAACCTGATCTAGTGGAAGGTGTCCCTGCCCATAGCAGGGGGTTGGAGCTGGATGATCTCTAAGGTCCTCTCCAATCCAAACCATTCTATGATTCCATAACCACAAACTTGAAGCCAAAACCTTGAAGAGAAAAAAAAAAAAAAAAAATATATATATATATCTGAAAGTCTGAAAACATTCACCTGACTCCAGTAGCAGAGACTTTCAGAAAGCCAGGAGAGCCATCAGCCATCAGAGCTGGTGACATTGCCTTTAAGCTCAAGTGCCTCAGGGAATATGACCCCGAGATGATGCTCTGGTAGGAACCAGAGCGGTGGTTTACTTGGAGGTTTCCATAGGTAAATAGGGAATATCCAGGTGAGAAGGTGGAGAGAAGACCTGAAGAATCCTTTCAGAGCTCAGCAAGGAATGTTCACTTCCCTGCAGAGCCACCAGCCCCAGCTCTGTGCTGGTGCCAGGATCTTCTCCATGGTTGGAGGCTTTCCCCCAGCAGCTGTCTCCTGAACACTGGGTGTATGTCATTAATGAACTTGAGCTTTTCCAGACTTATCTGTGCTGAACCTCTCAAGGCTCCTTCTGTCTAAACCCTTCTGTCTAATGAAGTAATCGGATTAATAGGCAAACAGCAAATCAGTGGCTTAATTGATGTTCCCAGGTAAATCAGCCCAGGTAGTGCTTATGTCTAAGGGCTGTTTCTGAAGGAAAAGCAGAACTGACTCAAACCCTTTTTTCTGTTTTCTTACAGTATCTGAGACTGATGTGAAAGGTTATGATTTTCTCCCCATTTGGCTTCTGTATTAGGAATAATTTTGATCTCTCCTGTCCTGTTTGTATGTGCTTCACACCCCTGGAGATAACACGGGTGACTGGAAAACTGATGGGGCTGCAATATTGAACACTGAAAAGTGTGAAAGGACTAATATTTAGGGATGGAGGATTTTTTTTCTTAGCCCTGGTTTAATTTGCACTCTTCATTTACCTGCATGTAGCTGAAATGCCTGTTGGATGGTTGAGAGGAGAAGCATTTTGCTACAAACCCACCACAGGCTCTTTGTTAAGGCCTGTACAGGCATCAGGAGCTTCTGCCTTTAACCTCCCAGAGAAACATTTCCCAAGGGAAGGAAAAGCTTCCTGCCACCCTGCTCTTCCTTAGGATTAAAAAGGCAAAATTTAAAAAAAAATCCCTTATATTGAAATAATGCTGTTAAAAGGAAAAAAAAAACCTCTAGGTTTTCTGATTTCTTTTCTAGATAATTGTCAGAGACTGTGCCTTGTCCAAAGGTGTTTTAAATCAGGGTGATTCAGGGTGTTTTGTTCTTTCAGAGGCTCTGGATTCCTCCATGGGAGCTGGACCCTTGTGCTCCACCACAGACACTGTCCTCAGAGGGAGGGACAGTGACAAACAGGAGGGGACAGTGGAGAGGAAAGTCTGGGAAAGCTCTTTCTCACGGGGATTTCTCCCTCCTCAAGAACACAACAAAGCTCTTTGGAGAAACAGTGGGATACCAGAATCGCCTACCTAGAGGTTTCTTCTGAACTGTGGGACAGCCTGCATTGTTTTTTTTTGGGGGGACATTTAAAACAGGTCAGGGTGGTCCAGAGCCTGTGTTAGGAAGGGCACAGGCAAAGCTGATGGGCAGACCTGCATCATTTGGATTTAGAGCAAGGTTCTTCTTGCAGCTCCTTATCCCACGAATGAGGGGAATGGAGTCCCTGCTCCAGAGGATCATTTAGAACCTTTCCACAGGTGTCCTGGTTCCCTGCATACAGTCCACGCCTCTGGACTCAGGGTGGCAGCAACGCGCTGTGCAGAGCGCAGCCAGGCACAAGGTGCTGGCTTCCCCCACCCAGGAATTCAGCCTCCTCCTGGAACATCCCGGCCCTTCCTTAGGGCACATCCATTGGCAACACTCAGAAAGCCCCCGGACCGGTTCTAGGGACCTCAGTGCAAAGCTGGGGGGAGGAGAAAGCCAGGCTGGACAGGAGATGGGACGTTGCTTCCTCGCCGCAAGCAAAGACTCCATCAAACGGAGCTTTTTGCAGTGGAATTCCTCCCTTTTTCAAGAGGTTCCTGTCGCTTGGCCCCTTCCCCCCCCCCCCCCCCCCCCCCCCCACATGCTTAACTAAGGCAGTGGGTGGCTTTGTGTGGAGCAGACCCTGGAGAAATGTTACATTTGGGAGCTTCACTGCAAAGGGACGAGAGAGCATCTGTGACCAAGCCCCTGCTCCACCGGCACCTCGGCTTCGGCAAGGTGGGTCCTTGCTTCAGCAGGAGAGGGCAGCAACACCCTCTGGCTTTGGTCTGGCTGCACCGTGTGCTCAGCTTGCCACAAGTTTGGGCTCTGCAAGTATCTCTGTCGGGCAGACCCCGGAGAGCATCTCCCACCACCCTCCAGCACCTTCTTCCACCATCCTCCTGCACACACCTCTTGGCTGTCACAGCGATGGGACCCACTGCCACCAACCTTGGGAGGAGAAGAAGGATGCTGGGGGCACTGGAGACTCGGTTTCTGGTCCTGAATTCCCCATTAGTTTTTTTTACGTTCTGTGAAACCTTTCCCGGTGTTATCTGTGAGGGCAGGGAGCTGCCTTGGACAGCTGGAACTGGAGTTTGGGAAGGGTTTGGGCAGCGTTTTGCACAAGGCAGGAGGGGCTGTGTGAGGACTCCAGGCAGCATTAGAACAGAACAATATTAAATAATAATAATAATAATAAATATCAACAGGTTTCCTTCCCTCTGATCTGGTGTGGGTGTTTGCCTGGCCACATGCTGGACCAGTTCAAGACATTACCATGCCTAAAAGCCAGGGTTTTTTCCTGGTTGGGTTTATTTTATTCCCCTTGAGAGACCTGAACTGGCGAAACGAGCTGTTGTGCAGGGGCCAGACTGACACCAAGGATGAGGTTTGAGTGAGGAAGGGGCAAGGTCAAGGGATTTTTAGACCAGTTCAGGCAGTTTTGTGAAACCAGACTTTCACAGGGTTGGTATGCTGCTGCCTGGGGTCAGGTCTAAGTGCTTGCTCATCCCTGGATGCTCAAGTGAAAAGACAAACCCTACAACTGAGCTGACCCGGTTTTCTCTCCAAATAATGGTGTCACAAGCCATCAGTGACCTCCCATGCACCAGACCTCTCTCCCAAAAGTCCTGCAGAGGTTTCCCAACTCCTCCTTGTGAAGGAGCCTTAAATCACAGCCAGCAGCTCTCACAAACTGCCCATTGATTTCTGGCAGCTTGTGAATGTGGCAAGTGGCACGGAGTTGATACTGCAGATCCATAATTAATGCTTTGTGATCCCAGATCTGAAGGCCCTTTCACAGGCAGAGGGACTGTTAAACTGCCCCTGAAGATGAGGGATAGAGTCGTGGAAGGGATTAACAGCCAAGCCAGTAATGAGCTCAGAAAAAAAAACACAAGCACAGGAGATGAAAAAAATAATCTCTGAGTGAAAAACATTCATTTATGAAGTGCTCTTCCGCAGAAGGCTGGTGCTTCTGAAGCCACCTAAAGCACAGAGATTCTCATTACTTGTTTGCCTGTGAAAGCCTGAGTCAGACACTTTGGAGCCCAGAATTCCCAGGATGGGGTTCAGCCGGATCAGGTTTGGTGGCTGGTGTGCTCTGTGCAGGCAGCACAGCAGTGACACTGCTCTCCAGGCTGGTGGGTCTCATCCTGGCAGTGCCTTGTTAAGGAGGTCCCAGGGATTTTTCTGGTGTGGTTGGACAGATGTGTGGGTGGCTTTGGTTGGGCAGTGGGATGAGGGAGTAAAAGGAGCTGGTGGAAGGAGCTGAGTGAGGACCCAGCACTTGGATGAGCATGAAGGTCCCTTATCCAACCCCTTCCTCCTGGTAACTCCCTGGAACTTGTTTGTTGGGAATGTCTGTCTGGAAGAGCTGTTCCCTTCTGTTTCATCCTGCTCTGCTCTAAAATGCTGCACTGAGAGCCCACCCTCTCTGGGCTTGGCACCCACTGGGAACCCACCCACTGTGGTGCTGGTGCCCACCTCGAGTGGCAGAGGGGTCTTTTGGGGTGTCCTCTCCTTCCCAAGAAGGATGGAACTTGGTAGTGTGAGGTCTTTTCAGGCCTGGTGATGGCTATTCATGGGGGCTTAGGCAAAAAACACATAAATAAATTATATAAAATAATTAATTAAATAAACAACACACACATGTATACAAAATAAATAATAAAACAAATATAAATGCACATATAAAATTGTTTAAAGGTAACAATCCAAAGTTTCTCATATGGGTCGGGGAAAAGCAAAAGAAAAACAGCCCAGGGAGAGGTTTCAAGGACAGATGCAGCCTGTCTCCCACTTAGGAATATTGTCTGTCTGCACATCTTGAAAAGGAGGGATTTATATCAGCTGGAACCTATAGGTAGATAAAAACCCCACTTCAACAGGAAAAAGGAGTCATTATCCATAGCATAGTTAGCTTATGGGAATGAAAAAAGAGCATTTGGAGAAAATATCTGCCCATTAAATATGAAGTTAAGAGCTTGGCTTGAGTTCAGAAGGGGAAAAAAGGCTTTTGATTAACCAATAAAGCCAATGGTGATGTTGAGATTATTCAGGGCTTATTGCTTTTATGAAAAGGGGGAAAAAAAAAGGCAAAGAAAACAATGAAAACAAAGGAAAAAAAAAGAAAGAAAGAAAGAAAAGAGAGTCTGTTTTACATTTGTTGGGACTGCAGTAGATTGCTCTTGCCAGGCTAATAAACAGGAGCTTGGATGCATCATGCAAGGCTGGTTATGAAGATGGAAACATGTATCTCTCTGGCTTTTAAAATGGTCAGAGGTATTTTAGCTGACAGTTCACCCTCCTGATGCCTCCGTGGAGGGAAGATTGACTGCCACGGCCTTGCCTGTGGTTACTTAATCTCAGCGCAATCCTTCTACTTGATGGATCAATGCGAGGCCTTCAGCTCAGTTATGACATTTAGATGGACCCATTAGAGAAAATCAAGAGGAGGAGTGATCCCAGGGCTCCCTGTCCAGGGAGGAAAGGTGGAGGAGGAATTAGGAGTGTTTCATCCACTGAGGAGGGGGCACGACACCACCTTTCAATCTGTGGAAGAACAGCCCAAAAAGGAAAGGAATGTGCTTTTTTTTTTTTTTCGTGGGAAGCTCTACAATAAAAGCTAGGAAGGTTCAAATGAAGATCTGGGAATCATATCCTAATGGGACACAGGGTGAGATGATCTGGGAGAGGCTGGAGGGATCTCACAGCAGCTTAGATTCACAGCAGCCTGGAAGAGCCCAGGCAGGACTGAGGCTTGGCACTGCGTGGTAACACATCTCAAGGTTCTTCCAGGACTTAAATATCAGAATCAAAGCTGTAGATGGCACAAAATTTGGAATTTAATGCCTTTAATGGACTAATGAAAAGGACACAACACTGCAGGGCGTCCTGCTCATGCCTCTCTTATGGCAAAGCTGCTTCCTGGACGTGAACGTAATAAAATGCAAATGAGAAATACAGGGAAATAATTTTAAAGGCTCATTTTGAGACTCTCAGAATAACCTGCCAAAGGAGTCACTGCATCCCTCACCCCAAAGGGACCATGGGCTGTCCCCTAGTCAAAAATGGATGTGGAAGGAAGTTCTGGAGATGGTTTCTGTGAGAAGCAGTGACTGTGATTTCCTGCTATGGGCAATGTAGCAGCTCAGAGTGGTCTGAAAGGTCCTTTCTAGCCTTGAATTATTCCCTGTTCCACAGAGTCCCTCATCTCCTGGGTCTGAGTCTGCCTCAGCCAGGGGCTCTCTTTACTCTGAAAACATCCATCACACAGAACTGGACTCTGGCCATGCCCCCTTTGTAGGCAGGACTTGGCTTTCTCTGGCAGACACCCACTACAATTTGAGTTTCTTACGAAGAAGGATTCCCTTCTCTGGTCCTCTGGCTGAAATCTGATGGGATTTCAGCTCCAAGTTCCCTCATTTCAGCATTTTTTTTTTTTTTTTTTTTTGGTCAGAATGGAAATGCATTAGGCCTCTTCTGAAATGACTGTCTGTGAGCATTATGTGAGACCCCAGTAGGGCCCTAATTAAAGCTGTAGGAACCAGGACAGATTAAATGAGAAACAATCACTGCAGAAACCCAGTTTGTCTTGTCTGAGGAGTATGAAAGAGGGAAGAAAATGGCCTAATTTTCCTTGCTTTTCACCTGTCAGCATGAGAGGACAGCTCCCTAACAGAAGTTCCTGGCTGTTTGACCTACAACTCCACAATACCTGTGCCCCTGGGTGTTCTGGAGGTGTCATTCCTGAAAACAGACACACCTTTTCCATAAGAAAACTCTCATGGGACACCATCAAAAAATGTTGGCCCATTGCTCAGCTCAGTCTTCCTGGCTCACCATGGAATGGTAGAGACATTGAGGTTGGAAAAGACCTCTAAGACCATCCAGTCCAGTCATTAACCCAGCACTGCCAAGGCCACCACTGACCCATGTCCCCAAGTGCCACATCTACACATCTTTTAAACACCTCCAGGGATGGTGACTCCACTACTGCCCTGGGCAGCCTGTTCCAATCCTTGATAACCCTTTCCATGAAGAAATTTTTCCTGCTATTCAGTCTAAACTTACCTGGTGCAATCAGGGGAAAATGAAGTAATTTTCTCAATTTATGGTTGTACCTAATGATCTTAGAGGGCTTTTCCAACCTCAGTGATTCTGTGATTCTGTGATTGCATTCCTCTCATCCTGCCCCTTGTTCCCTGGGAGCAGAGCCTGACTCCCACCTGGCTCCACTCTCCTGTCAGGGAGTTGCAGAGCCAGAAGGTCCCCCCTGAGCCTCCTTTTCTCCAGGATGAGCCCCCCCCAGCTCCCTCAGCTGCTCCTGCTGCTCCAGTCCCTTCCCATCTTTGCTCTTTTCCCTGGACAGCATCCAGCCCCTCAATGTCTTCCTTGTAGTGAGGGCCTAGAACTCAACTCAGTATTTGAAGTGAAGCCACAGAATCTCATGTCCCAGTCCTCAACATTTAAGAGCCTCCATTTACAGGTGGATGACTGGTGGGATGTGGGACTGACCCAAAACCAGGCAGGAGAGGCTCCACTGCCTTCTGCCACCGTCACATCATCATCCACCACACCATGGGAGAGACTCACCATGCCTCAAGGAGCAATCAAGACCTCTAGGAAGATTGTGGTACACCCAGGGCATCCCTCCTGTTTCCAGCATGGCTCCACTCCCAGCCACTCGATGCTGTGGAAGGATTTCAGCTTGACCTCCTGGGCTGGAGGCTGCATCCCACTCCCACTGCCCACAGTCTCCCTCTAATCTCTGCCTGCCTTCCCAGTGGTTCCCTCCAGCCATCAGCAGAAGCAGGGGCTGTGTGTGCTGGTGGATAATTAGAGTGCTGCAGGGTGCTTAGTATGCAGGGAGTGACTGTGCTTTGCTCAGGAAAAAAAAAAAAAAAAAGAGAGAAAAAAAGAAGAAAAAAAAATAGGCAACTGAAAAAAGCCCATTTGCCCAAGCAAAAGAAAAACACTTTTTGCCACTTGTTTCTCTGCTTTCCCAGGGAAGAGAAATCCCAGTACAAAGGCACTTCTGGTTGCCATGGGAGGGGTGCCTGGGGAAGGATTACCAGGCTTTTTTTTGGCCCCATAACGTGGCAATGCTCTCTGCTGATGGCTGAGCAGGGAATGGCTCTATCCCTCACCTTCTGCCATGGAGGAGCCTGCAGTGGAGCAGGGAGGGGATGGTTCTGTGCTTCCTTCAGAAGCAAGGGCTGTGTTGGGGTCTGAGATGTTCCAGGTTTGCATGTTTAGGGCCAGTTGTGCACTGCAGACGTGATGCCCTCTTAGTGTCCTTCATCCCACACATGACAGGAGCCAGCTCTGATGAACCTGGGGTGGGAAGCAGAACTCAAGCAGGATCCAGACACGGTGCCAGGGGTCCATAAGGGAACATCCTTGGCCTCGTTCTTCTTCAGGAAATAACCAGGGAAATCAACTCTGGCTCAGTCTGCTCTGTGCCTCTGTGATGAGAGGGGAGAAAGCAGGAGAGGCTGCTCACCCGGGGAGCATTTCCAGAACAGATGGTGAGCACAAGGCTGGAATCTGTGTGGATGCCTGTGTTTAGGCAGGGAAGAGACACCTGATCCTTGGCCAGCACAGAGCAATTACCACCTGCCCACCTCCAGCCTTCAGTTTGCAGTGCCCGTGGTCCTTCCCTATTCCCATCAGACATTCCAGCATAAAACCTGCAACTTTCCACTAAAAGTGGTGGCTTTTCAGGTGGAAGTGGAAGGGTTAAACTTCTTCCTTTGCCTAAAACCACATGCACAAGGCAATAATTGTAACAGAAGAAATTACAGCAGCGCTCCAGAGTCTCAGGCATTCCTGGAGCACAGCACCTGGCACACAAAGGCAGCAGGAAGCATCACCCACCTGAAAACCCCATGGGGACAAGAGAAGGGGATGAGAAAAGGGACATCCCCCTTCCTAAGGCCCACATAGGGTCAGGGATGTGGTCCAGGAGCAGGCTGTGGCAGAGCTGTTCCACACCAGGGCCTGGTTACAGCCTTATCCTCGGAGCTTTTATCTGAAGTGCTCAGCTTGTTTGTCTCCAATTCAGTTCACCCAGTGTGAATCAAAACTGTCATGGGAAAACACTGAGATGTCCAGCAGCATTCTCATAGTCCCAGCAAACCTTGAGGGACCTCAGGGTTCTTTTGTATCTTCAAGAAACCAGAGCATGCAGATAACACAGGCCAGGAAAAGACTGTATTCCACCTCCCTCCACCACGAGCCCACCAGAGCTCTCCCAAAATGACCCACTGTCTCTGTTGCTGTGGTGAAAATGCCACTACTCAGGATTCCAAATTTCTGCCTATCCTGTTATTTCCCATTTTCAGATATATCCAATTATCTTTCATGAGTTTGACCACTGACACTGGCAATGGATAGCAAAACTTTGGTGACCTGATGCCCTGGAAGAGGAAAGGACACACTGTGATATCTGATGAAAGCCATGTGGGAGGACAGTGAATGCAAGCAAAGCAGGGAGAAGGATGTGGATCTAAACTGAGGAAGGGCCTGTGAGAAGCCTGGGCAGAGCCACCTTCAGGATAGAGACATCCTGGAGATAAGGAAATGGAGCTGTAATGGATTTCCTCTCTTTTCCATTCCAGGGAAGGCTTTACAAAGTGCATTAAGGCAGCAAAGATGGTGTTTGCCTGGAACAACCGGACCCTGATTTTTGAGGAAGTTTGTATCACAGAAGGGTGTAGACTTCATCAGAGAGAAAAGTTGTCAAGAGATGAATTAAAACATTTTCTCCATCACTGAAGAGAGGATCTCCTCCACTTTGTAAGGTGGGAGCACATTTCCAGCAGGCAATGGCTGAAACATCAAATAGGAGGTCAGTGCCCTGGGATGGCCTGGCCCTGCACACTGAGGTGTTGTTTTGGACATTTATTGGTGCTCAGGACCATTCCCTCACTGCTGGTGGGGGTTTTTTGCCTCTTGACTTTGATCACTGAAAAGGGCAGTAATTATCTCACCAGGCGAAATCCAAAGCAAGTAGATGGAGTGAGAGAGAGAAATGACTTTTCCTGAATAAACTGTATTTTCCTGAGTCAAACATCCCCATGTCTGGGAATGTCAGCTCTGAGTCCAGCCAGATTTGCCCAACTGGAGATGGAGCAGCAGGCTGGGTGTGTTTCAGAATTACATATTTACTAATATCCAATCTCCTGAGACAAAAAGTTCCCCTGGTGAATCTGGGACTTGGTGAAAAAAACAAAACCTCCCTTGGCTTGAGTCATGCTGATGGTCTGACTGTTTTACTGGGAACCTCTTAGTCCTTGCATGGTGGGGCCAAATTTATATCAGTCCATCCCACCAGGCAAGCTTTTAGAAACCTTCAGCTCTTTTTTTTTTTTTCTATATATGAGAGCCCTGTGCCTACATAACCCAGCCCAACTCACCCCTCAGACCTTCCCTCTGTGGGACTGCAGCTGATTTCTAACCTGTTTCCAGCAGTTTGGTGGCATTTTCCTTCCCTCCCAAGGTATTGCTTTGAGCTCCAGACTTGCTGTCCAGAACTCCTTGATCTTGGGGAAGCAGAAGCCTTTCCAATCTAATAACCCCTCCAGACCCCTCATAAATGTTCCCTTAACAGCAACCAGCTTCTCCCTGTGCTTTGATGCAGAAATTGGTTTAATTCATGTCAGCTGCTGAGAGGTTGATTTTGGGTGTCTGGCTCTGTCCTGGGGAGGGGCAGGTTAACCCTTTCTCTGTGGAGACCCCAAGGCACCCTGCCATGTGTGCTGGTGGGAGGCATTGGAAGGGAGAAGGGATGTCCCCCATGGGGAGGAGGTCCAGGCTGCTGGTGATGATGGGCTGGCAAAGCCAACCTGATTGTAGCTGTGCATAATCACACTGAGGAATGCCTTGACCTCCTCCTGAGGATCCAAATGGAAAGGAGGGAAAGTGAAGCACAAGGTCCCTGTTGTGCCCAAGCCATCCATGATGTCCTGAGCTATGGGGATTGGTAACCAGCTCCCCTAGATGGACACCAGGAGATGTGACCAGTTTGTGCACACTGGTTACACCTGAATGACAGATTCCTCGGTGCAGCTCCTGGTATTGGTGTGTCCCAGGTCATACTGTGTGTTAGGAAATGTTGTGTATCATGTATTAGCACATATAATGTATCAGGAAAAAGTTCTTCTTTCTGCCAGAGGATGGTCAGGCACTGGAATGGAGCCCCCAGGTAAGTGGTCACAGCACCAAGACTTACAGAGCTCAAGAAGCATTTGGACAGTGCTCCCAGTTTGGAAATACTAAGTGATCTCTCTTTGGACCATATCCTGGTGTGACTTTTTTGGTTGCCCTGTGCAGGGCCAGGAGTTGGACTTGATGATCCCTGTGCATCCCTCCCAGCTCAGAACATTCCCTGATTCTGTAAAGCAAGCTGGACTCAGACTGTTTCAGATCCCACTATTTCTTATGCAAACAATCTCTGGGCTCTCTCCAGAGGGATCTGGGGTTGTTTTCTTTGTAGACCATCACTGCAGGAGGGGTTGAAAGGGGGCTCTTTGCCCAATGGATGGGACCAGCAAGATTCCACAGATTCAAAATTCTCCCAGCTGTCACCCCCTGGAAGCTGGATGCCCCCAGAAATGACCCAAAGGAGACTCCTTCAGGGAAGTGGGTGGCAGGAGAGCTTGTTCTCATGCCCTGCACAGCCCTGCTTCAGATCCCCAGCCCACGAGACGTGCAGCCATCAGAATTCCTGCTGACGTGGTGCTGGGAGTCTTAATGGATGGGAAATCCTAAGGGAATTTGATGTACCTGTTCTAGGACCCAAAGCCAGCTGTGCCAGCAGCTCCTGTGTTGGAGCAGAGTGGCTGATTCCCAAGCACCTCCTTGCTTGATCCCACCCTGCAGCTGACTGGGAAGGGTGACTGGGAAATCTTTCCAGCCAAGTTTTCCTCCCTCTCCTTCCCTGCACCAAGGAGTGACTCACTCAGCACCGCGGGTCCTTTGTGGCATTGAAGTCACTCAGCACATTTTCAATGTGTTTTCCTCAAGCTGAATGTTTTGTGGCACATGTGGCACAACAGATAAGGCTGTGAATGGGGATGGAGGGGACTTTGGGATTCTTTTCCCTGTGCCTCTGTTCCTACCTTAACTCCAGATGATTAAGCACCCGTGGCACCCCAGAAGTCACCATGTCTGTGTTGAGGGCTTGGGTTCTGGCCCTGCTCCACTGCTGGGATCATCTGTGTGTGTGTGTGTGAGTCCCTGTGTCCCTGATCCAGGGGAATGAGGTGATCCAGGTGGGAAGTGGTGCTGAGAGGTCTGTCACAGGGTGGGTTTTGATGGAGAGGCAGAGAATGATTTTTCTGGCGAAAGCAAGGTTTGGGAGTGTAGGATTTGGGCAGTTCTCAAAGGGAAAGGCCCTTCTCAGCTGCTGAAAACCAAAATTTCTATTTTAAGCAAGTTTTATGAGCTCCTGGAGGAGCTGGTAGAGAGACCAATGCATTTTCAAGGAAGGTTTTTGCCCTCCAGTTGGGCTAATAACCTTCTGGTTATTAGAAACCTTCTATCTCCATCCATCTGCTACTGAAATACTCCAAGTAACTGTTCAGCTTGGACACCTACCTTGCTAAATGCTATAATTAGGTGATGCTGAATTTAAAAAGAAAAGGAATTCCCTAAATGAGGAGGGAGTTATTTCAGTGCTTGAGACCTGCAAGACAGTGTGGAACCCTTTTTTCAGGTGTTAACTCTGGAACCTGCTGATGGAGAAGGCATCATGCAATTAGTAAGGATAAGAAATTCCCAGAAAATTTCCCTCTTCTTTCCATCTTATTCATCCCTGGCATGCAGAAGTAGCTGGTTGCCCTTCCTGAGGATGGGCTGGTGTGACTGAAATGAGAACACAGACAGCTTTAGGGCTTCGTATTCTTCTTCCCCTCTGCTCCTCCCAGTCTTGCAGCAGCCAGCCGTTTGAAATCTGCGCTGAAAAACTCCTTTTTCTCTTTGAAGGCCTTAACCCACCTCAGCAGCTCTAACAGGCACGTGAACACACACAGAGCTACAATGGGCTTTGTTGCTGTTGCTGTTGTTTTGATGCCGAACAAAAGTCCTGGCTCCCACCCCCCCTCCTCACTGTCTCACCTTCAGGATTGTGTGTCAGGAATCAATGCTACAGATGTTGACTTAACCATGGTGCTGGCAGGAGACTTTTAATGCATTTCAGATACAACAACAAAGAGCAGATGCCGATTCGTGGGGAGGGAAGGGAGAGACGTTTTGATCTGGGGTTGTTTTTTGGGGAAATGAATTTTCATGCAGCCTTTCTTTCCAATTTTATAGTTTTTTCTTTTCCCTGGAATGCATATTAAGTGCTGATAGCCTGTTATCCTTGACCTTTAGAGCCTGCGAATTTGAAAATCCAATTCCCTGTGAAAAGCAATGCATACAATATGGACTTTGAAGAAAATGCCAGTAAGTGTGTTATTTTCTTTTTGGCCCTGCAAGGGCCTTCCACCAACAGAGGAAAGGCAAGAGCCCGACTTGGGTGTAATACAGTCAACAAAAGGGGAGTTCTCCATGCTTTTCAGGCCATGGGCTTTGTTCCCTGAGTGCACAGGAAGGAACATTAAGTTGTCAGGAGAGATAATTCACATTTCCCTCTCTCAGCACTCCAGTTATTGTGCTTTTTAACTCCCCTAGTGCTGCCAGATGTGCTCAGGGCACATCTTGGTGGAATGCATCTCCAGATGGGCCACCTGTGTCCTGGTGGGGTTGTCTTTAAACACTGAAAGAGGATTCTGGGAAAATCCTAATCACCTCTGTTTCCTGATGTCCTGAAAGAGTTCTGGTGACCTCCAGTGGTGTTGGGGACAGCCCTTGGAAGCTGCCTGGGGAGTTCTATTCCAGCTCTGCTGGGAACATCCCTGAGGGGTTTTCTTCCAGATGATGTTTAGAGAGGTCAGGACATTATTTGTCCAACTGTACTGGTGAACATCCACAATCCAGGAAACCCATTGCAGTGCTCAGTTTGCCAGATATTTCCCTTCTCTTGTCCTCATCCACTCACCACCTTTTCAAAGCTGCTTTTACTGGGCAGTGATGCCTTGGCACTTACACACTCTGCCAGAACAGCACAATTCCCCACTCTCCAGCTTCTGGCCAGGAATGATGGTTACCTTATTTTTGCTTTTAAAATATGTCACGCTTCTGTATGGGAAAAAGCTGGGAAGGGTGTTCAGGAACTGTGTTAAACACATGAGTACATTTACCAAAGGCAGTTGGATCCCTGTGGGGTTGGTAAGTTGGGAAATCCAGATGTTTTAAGCACATACCAAAATCGAGGAACAAAAGTTGGAGTTTACAGATGAAATTCTTTACCGTAAGGGTGGTGAGGCTCTGGCACAGGTTGCCCAGAGAATCTGTGGATGCCACATCCCTGGAAATGTTCAAAGCCAGGTTGGACAGGGCTTGGAGCAAACTGGACTAGTGGAAGGTGTCCCTGTCCATGACAGGGGGTGGAACTGGATAATCTTTAAAGTCCTTTCTAACCCAAACCATTCTATGATTCTGTGACTTTCTATTCCTGAAAAATCCAGGCATGATCCCATTGCTTTCCAAGCTGTAGGCTCTTAGCAGATCCACATATTTGGATATTTGAAAAGCTGACCTCTTTTATTCTCCGTGGACAGGAGGACAGGCAAGGTGGCCCTTCAGCATCACCAAGCACCACGAGCCTTGGATGCTTTCACTGAGAAAGGGCTGCAGGAGGAACTGGAATTACCCCTGTGTGCAGGCACTGCAGCCCAGGACCCAGGCAGAACATGAATTCTTTGGGATTAGCTTCTCTGTTTTTTTATAAGGAAGCGAAAACTTGGTATGAAATCCAAAGGCTGGAAAGTCACGTGGAGCAAAAACTCCCCAAAGTCAGGAGCTTTCTGAATTGTTTTGCTGGCAGCTAAACTCTGCCCCCAACAAGACACAGCTCCTACGTCTCTTTGTGCATCTGAGCCCTCTTTGCACACCCAGGCTCGAGCAGGGAGCCTGTGGTGGAGCAGGAGGGGAAAGCAGGTCTGTCAAGACGGGCCTGTGATGGCTGGACACCTCACCGCTGGCTGTGCTGCCTGTGAGTGGCATGAAATGAATCTTCAAAGAGCTCTGTGGAGCCTCTGCCCTCTCTCATCTCAGTGGTGGGCAGCCCCTTGGTCTTTGCTGGCAGTGTCACTGCAGGGTGGTTGGCACACACAGATATGCTGTGCCATGCTTGGCTTTTCTGATTTTTTTTTTCTTCCCCTTCTTATTTTTTCCCCCCCTCTTTTTTTTTTTTTTTTCCCTTCTAATTTAGAGCTCTAGATTAAATTCAACTTAATTAGAAGGATTATACATCTTATAAATTTAATATTTAATGTGCAAGCATAGGCTTTTATTAAAGGTGTCCTAGGAGGAATGGTAATGAGCTATTGCACAATAAATAGTTGGACGGAAATGAGTGTGATAAAGGAGAAAGGAACTGGAACTTGTGGAGAAAGGGAGGGGGAAAGGGGAGGTGAATGTTTGGGAAACATCTCTGGTGACTGCTCAGAGTGCTGCTGTCACCTCTCTGCTGCTCACACAGTGACCCTTCCAAAAGCAAGAGGAATTTTCCTCCAGCATAAGCAGGAGAAAAGATTTCAGAGGCTGGGGAAGGACATGGGGAAGGTCAGGAACTGGAGATCTTTGCAAAGAGAAGAAACTCCGGTGTAGGGCCCCCTCTGAAAGCCACTTGTTGGGGTTGTGAATTCATTGCCTCCAGAGCTGCTCGAGGGGACACCTTGGTTCTGGTTTGGGGTCTGTTTTGCCCATCCCTGCCTCCTTCTGCCCTCAGGAGTGAGAGCCAGGGCCCAGCTGTGATGTGCAAAGTGAGAAGAGGACTTTGTGTGGGGAACTGGAACATCCCCTCAGGCTGGTCCTGTTGTACTTCACACCTGTTTTTTCAGGAGCCACCCACTCATGGTGCCAGGAAGGGGAGCTGGGTGATGGAGGGATGGATCCTGGGGTATCTCCAGGCAGCCTGGGATAGAACTGAGAGTCAGGGTGGGACTCACCTCATCAAATGTCTCCAACTCGTGAGGTGAGACCTGTGCTCCCACCACAGACAAGAGGGATCTAATGAACACCATCAGCAGGATGAGGGTGTGAGTCACTGGGCCGTGTGGAGGTGTTTGTTTCAGGATGAGACAACTGGCACTGTAAATTCTGCGCAGGTGACATCTCTGGTGACTCCAAGGGATCTAAGGCTGTTTGTGCTTGTGAATGAAATGGGCCAGAGTTTGCTCTTGAGGGCAAAGGGACCAGTCTGAGTCAGGCTGTGAGAGCACCAACAGGTCCCTTCACCCGTGTCAGGAGGCTCAACAATGAACTAGAGTGGACACTGTGGGGTGGTGCTTGGTGCCACACCCACTCCCAGTTTGGTTCCTAGGACACTGCCCAAGGGCTGTTGTCCACACTGAAGGCACTCGGATGAATGTTTCCCCTCCTGCCAAATGATCTTCACCACAGGTTTTGTCAGGGACTGGCACGGGTTGCCCAGGGCAGTGGTGGAATCACCATCCCTGGAGGTGTTTAAAAGACTTGTAAATGTGGCACTTGGGGACATGGTTTAATAGTGGGCTCGGCAGTGCTGGGTTAATGGTTGGATTTGGTTATCTTAGAAGGCTTTTTCAAGCTAAATGATTCCATGATTCCATTCTGTCTGGGTGCCAAAGCAGAGCTAAGTGAAGGCACATCTGGGAAGACAAGGCTGGGAAGGTGCTGTGGTCCATCAGTCAATCACCTTAAGGAGTGTCTGGTACCAGGGTGGGGAAAGAAGATACCAGCAGGTAATTGGGGTCCCAAAGTGAGGGTGTGGGGAGCACTGGGAAAAAGCTGGAAGTATGTGGTGGATGGCTGGGAGTGGGGTGATGCAGGGATGGGTTCTGGTGTATCTTTGTGCAACCTGGTACAGAACTGGGCCCACCGTGGTCTGTGGGGGTAACTGAGATGGGGAACCAACTGACTGATGGTTTCGTAACTCAGAGAACCTCTGGGGTCAATAATCTACTGAGTCCTAAAAGGTCAATGAGAGGAGAAGGCAACTCCTCCTGGAAGTGAATTCAACCCAAGGCTTTGGGCAGTTGGAGCATCCCATTAGGGTGGTGCTCTCACACTTCACATCTATGTTTTTGGGGGCCATCCTATTACTGTGCCAAGGCCTTTCCCTCCCACTCTTCCAGGATGTTCTCAGCCAGATTAAATCATCTCCAGCCCTGCCTGTGTGAATTCCTGCATGGGAAGCTGCTCTCTGGAGGGTGTATCTGAACTCAGGTCTTCTCACCCACCCTCAGGATTCATCTCCATGTGTTTTAATTTGGCTCTAGGAATGCACAGGATGGAGATAAATCCACCACCCTTGTGATAGGCAAACAGGCTTCAGGGCTCATGCAAATAAACACCTTTTTGCTTCAATCCAGGGGGGAAAGCCTGGGAGTTAAGGAGCCATAAATACACAATTTTAGGCCCTTTGGATTTATGCAACAGAGCTGGCAAACAGCTGGAGCCAACTCTGGTCGCTCTGGTCAGCAAACAGGGCAGTTTTTATCTCCACAGATGGCCCCCCACACCTGGTATTTGTAATTACAAGCAGGGATTATGCAGGAAGGAGATGAAATCAACCCTGAAAACCCAGCAGGCAGCAGGGGAGCTCAGGCACAGGCTCCTCCTGATGGAGGCAGAGATAGCACCAAGCTTGGGGTGCACATGTCAAACCTTCAGGGATCCTGACAGAGGGATTAAAGCCGGGAGGAGGGAAGGGGGGAAACATCTGATTAACATTTTTGATGCGTGCCCAGGGCTAACATGGTGTGCTAATGAATACTGGTGTAGCAGCAAAGCTTTCTTAGTGCCCTCTGCCCTGAACATCCTCCCAGTAAAGCCAGACATGGACAGGATTTAACTCCTACTTTTTAAGTGCAGCTTTGGAGCACAGGTTGGAAGGAGGGGTGCTCTTGTTGAGGGCAGAGTGCTGCAGGAAGATGGAGGAAAGAAAGCAACAACCTCTCCATGTCTTTGGGAAGGTGAGATGGTGGGGTCAGCAAAGAATCCTCCCAGGGACCAAGACCAGCCTCCAGCTTTGGGAAAAAAAATACCTCCTTTCCCTGAAGGAGTGCAGTGGGGATGTCAATCCTTACTCATACCCTGAGAGTAAAACAAGGACAAATCGCTAGGGAAGCCATAAATTGTTCCTGCAGATAGCCAGGAGTACTTGAACTACCTCAGGGTTAGCAGGGCTGCAGAAAAGGGATATCCAGATCTTCCCATGGGATATCTGCCATGGCTGATGAGGTTATTATGGTCACCTCAAAGAACAGGGCCATGTGGGACCAGACACTGCAGAAACCCAGAGCAGGAAGATGCTCCTTGTCTTCAGGCAAGAAGACATTCCCTTAGGATGAAGACACCTGGGAAGCTTCAGCCTTGGCAGGGGGTGAGGAGATCAGCCCACTGTGGAGAGCTACAGCAGGTTGTGCCCTTTTTTGGGCTCCAATACACCTCACAGGGACACCTTGCCCTCCAGGCAGCAGCAAATCCTTTCCCTTTCCCTTTCCCTTTCCCTTTCCCTTTCCCTTTCCCTTTCCCTTTCCCTTTCCCTTTCCCTTTCCCTTTCCCTTTCCCTTTCCCTTTCCCTTTCCCTTCCCTTTCCCTTTCCCTTTCCCTTTCCCAACCTTCCACTTTCCCCAACCTTCCCTTCCCAAACCTTCCTCCCTTCTCCCGTGCAAACTATTGGGAATTCCTGCCTGACTGGGAATCAAAAGAGTCAGAAAACACGGCTGATGACTCTCTATTATCTCTCTTTATCAGGAGAGGGAAAATTTATGGTAAAAGAAAAGGGAGGAGAGAGAGAAAAAGAGAAAGGGAAGGCAATATTTGGGTCCAAACCGTGTTTGCAGTTTTTCTGCATCGTCTCCTTTTCTGAAAGCATCCAAACAAGACAACAGGAGCTGATGATTCAATAACGCTCAGGGCCGGGAGACAATGGGGGGAAGAAAAACAACAGAGAGAAGAGGGTTTTAATAACTGTTTATTGAGGCTGTAATTAAATTTTGGTGTCTTTTTGGAAAACAAGAATCTCATTTTGTGCCTGCCCCCGTCTCCCCACCGCATCTGCACCCGTGCTGTTCTCGTGGGCAATTACAGAGCCTGCTGTGAGCTGATTAGCAAATACAGGTGTGGCAGGAGCTCTCTCCTGCAAGGGAAAAGGGAGGAGGACAGGGGAGGATGAGGAGCTTTTCCCAAGTCTGGCACCAACCCTGTGCAGGTGGGGAGCAGGAACCTGGAAAAAAGTCGTGGAGCCAGCTTTGATGTTTGATAGAGGTGGGGGAAATGTGGGGAGGGCAGGAGTTGGGGGGGCTGCATCTCTGGTCTCAGTGACTGCCATCCTGATTTGGCTCTGAGTAGAGATTCAATCCCTGTGGGAAGGCAAAAGGATGCTGAGCACTGGCAGGGGAGTTGTGGCACCGAGGGTGCTGCAGTCTGTGTACTTTCCACGTGGGCTGAAGAAACTTTTGATGTGCCTTAAGAAGCTTTTCATAGGCACGTGCATAATGAAACACAACAGCTCTGAGGCTGAGGGCACAGAGGACAGATATTTATGTCCACATATATGGCTCTTTCCTGTCCTTCATCACGTGGCCTGATGGGCTCAGGCAGTGTAAATGTGAGCTCCTCAACCCTGCCAGAGGTGTTCTGCCAGGGACTCTGCCTAAAACTGTTTTCCTGGCCCTAGATCATGTGTTTGTAGAGGCTTCACATCGCAGGTGGATGCTTTTGTAGGGGGATGAAGAGCATGATAGAGGCACAACCTCCTTCCCACTTGGAGAGCCATGTCAACACCAGGATAACTGGGGCCAGAAAAAAAGAA
This sequence comes from Pyrocephalus nanus, assembly GCA_038380795.1. Lineage (NCBI taxonomy): Eukaryota > Metazoa > Chordata > Aves > Passeriformes > Tyrannidae > Pyrocephalus > Pyrocephalus nanus. The sequence goes on along the minus strand of CM076262.1, from coordinate 20,136,329 downwards.
ACAGGAACATGCAGGTGCTCTCCATGATTGTACCTCTTAGAGAGGAGATTACAGTATTACACTAGGAACTGCTGTTATCCAGCAACTACTTTTCCTCCCTGTGCTCTCCCAGCCATATGAAACTCAAGGAATGACCAAGGAAAAACTCTACCCCAGCTGGACCAGACTTTCCGTGGGACTAAACCAGCATTTCTCCCTCTCACAGTGTGCCTGCAGGGCTCGTTTCCTAATTTCTGCCTGCTCCTTAGGAAGCAGAGCAGCAGCACTGCCGTGGTCGCTGCCCCAGGAGCCCATCCCCTCCCTGCATTAGCTCTGCCTGCTAATTGCCAGGAGCTGAGTGGAGGCGCTGCTCCTGATCCCTGCCAGGGTTTTTTCCCCGGGCAGAAGGGCTGCGTTCGACCTTCATTTGTATTCTGGCGGCACCACTCACTTAGCAGTATCTCCTGCCATCAATAAACCAATGCAAACAGAGATAAGCCAGATAAAGAGAAAGTAGGTCACTTGTGCAGCACAATGACACCCCAGCTCGGTTATTCCTTGCACAGCCTCAAAGTTAACTCTCTCTCCCATCATCCCACTTCTTTTGTCTTCCTCCTTTTTGCTTAGAGTTGCCAAAGGAGCTGGGACAAGCTTTTTAGGAGGATATCAAACCCTCCTCACAGCTCTGCCGTGCACTGGGCTGAGGGCACGTGGAGTTGCTGATGGAGGGTTTGGTGTCTTTGACGAATTCTCTAAACTCTGTGTTGCTTTTCTGCCAATTAAAGTCCTGGAAAGGTATTTCATGCTGATGGCTGGGGGAAGCTGGCTTTGCTCCTCTCAAGAGCTGCTCAAACCATCTTGTGATTCTATGAAGGACACATATTCTATATATGTAGTTCCCATATTCTCTGCTGTGTCTTTGGAAATGTCACCCCTACAAATTCTTCCCTTTGAATCAACTCACCTTTAAGCCTTGTTGTTGATTTAAAGCCACAAACTACCTCTGGCAGTGAGATAAGATTAAATTCTCAGTTGCCTATTATTGACTTCTTCACTAAGAACCTCAAGAGCTGTTTCGTGTCCCATAAAATGTCACTCTTGTGTCATGAGATGACAACATTTCCCTCTTTTTACATCACCTGAGGCCACATTTGGGCTGGTAACACACAGGTGAAGAGCTTTGTGACCTAGACACCATCACCTGAGCCATCCAGGCACCAAGGTTATCTGTGACTTTGTTAACTAAAAATATCACTGCTACTTATTGGTCGACACACAGACTCCAAGAGCTGTTATGAAAGCAGAAGAACCTCTGGAGATGGCTCTAAGACCTTCTAGTCCTGCAGAGAAACATAAGCATTAGCTCAGTCTTGGATGATCTCCAGAAAACAAGACAAGTAGGGATGATTCAGTGCTCTTTTTCAGAGATTTCTGTAAATGCTCTCTTCATTAGCATAAACGCTTGTGGGAAATACATTTTAAAATTTCTCCTTGAAGTCTTTGTTCCTGCAATAAGAGGGCCTAAAAGTGACCCTCATCCATCCAAGAAAACAGAAATGACACCACAGAAGTTATGTGGTGGGCATATCACCAGCCTGAATGGCAGATAATCTCTCCTCTGTGCTACCTCTGCAGCAGGAAAGAAATTCATTGCAAAATAAAAAAGATAAACTAAATAAATCTCAGAAGACAACAGCCTTCTGCCAGATATTCCACAAGAGGGAAACACAGCAGTATCCAATAATTCTGCAGTGAGCAATCCACCTCGTTCCAAATTGCTGCTGGGGAGCAAGACAACATTGAGCACCCAGATCCAGGCACGTGGCTGTCAAGGGTCACTGGTCTGTCTGCAGCACAGTTACCAAGTTTACATGCATTAACCAAACCATTTTTCTTGCTCTCTGATCCTTGCTGAAGGTTCTAACTTCTAAAAGCCTTTGTCCCACCTTTCCCAAGCAGGTGCCCCTCTGGTGTGGTGCCTGAAGGAGGAGGAGCAGAGAAGGACAGAGTACCCACCTTGGGAGATGTCTAGAGGTCCTTATCAAGGCTCTGAAACACTTGTGTGGGTCCTCAGATGCCCCTTCTACTCAGATAGTTGGTTTAAGATCCTTTAAAATACCATCACCCCCCAGGTCACTTCCTCTGAGAGACCACCCTGTGCTGCTCAGGCAGAAATCACTTTTCCTACAGTTGCCTTCAGCATCCTGCCATCTAAATATCTGTATATTTTCTCCAGGGAAGCTCAAATTACTCAGTTTTTGGCACTGCCTCTACCAAGTCATGGTACTGATCAGCTGCTGCCTTGGCTAGGGCTGAGGAACAGTTGGAAGCAGGCAAAGAAAGCCATGAAAACTGAGCTGAAGGGAGCAAAAACATCAGGAGCTGAGAGACCTATGTACCTCTAAACCCCTGCAGTCCTCACTTTTAGCAACTTGCTGTAAAATTCTGCTGGTTTTCTCTGCCACTCTCTTTGCTCACCCAGCCAGGGTTGCGCTCCTGAAGGTTGCCAGGCGTTTAGATCTGGCTGATGGCAAGAACTGGAATAAAATGTTGCCAAACTAACACTTTTTCGTCCTAATTTTTCTTTTTCTTTTAAATGCGGGCGTGAATTAAGGTGGAGGAGCTCAATTAATTTCCCCAGCCTGCCTCAACTGCAGGAACCACATCAACCTGAGGTGAAAGGGGGGGGAAGAGGACAACGAGGTGCTTTGGGATGGGGTGAGAACAGCATGGAAATCCCTGCAGCTGCTCCCTGAGGGGATGTCCTGTTCATGGAGGGGCTCTCTTTGCAGCACAGGGGATGAGCTGGAAAACCGTGGCTGTTGGTGCTGCAGCAAAGATCAGCACACAGGGGCCAGAGAGCACTTTCCTCCCTCCTCCAGCTGCTGCAGAACCTGTGAGCAGTTCCCACTCCACGTGAGCTGAATGCCAAATGCCCAGGGCCAGGGAAGAGGCAGAGCCTGCACTGTCAGAGGGACACCAAGCTGGGTGGGAGTGTTGACCTGCTGGAGGGGGGGAAGGATCTAAAGAGGGATCTGGGCCGGCTGGATCAGGCTGGGACAGGTTGTGTGAGGTTCAACAAGGCCAAGTGCCGGGTCCTGCCCTTGGGTCACAACAACCCCTGCAGCTCCAGGCTGGGCCAGAGGGGCTGGAGAGCTGGAAAAGGCTCTGGGGGTGCCGGTGAGAGCGGCTGGACACGAGCCCGGGTGTGCCCAGGGGGTCAGGAGGCCAAGGGCCCCTGGGCTGTGCCAGGAATAGTGTCCAGCAGGAGCAGGACAGGGATTGTTCCCTGTGCTGGGACCTGGGGAGAGACCTCAAATCCTGAAGTCAGTTTTGGGTCCCTCAGTACAAGAAAGCTATTGAGGGGTTGGACTGTGTGCAGGGAAGGGAAGGGAGCTGGGAAAAGATGTGGAGCAGCAGGAGTGACTGAGGGAGCTGGGGGGGCTCATCCTGGAGAAAAGGAGGCTCAGGGGGGACCTTCTGGCTCTGCAACTCCCTGACAGGAGGGGGGAGCCAGGGGTGGGGGGCGGGATCTGCTCCCAGGGAACAGGGACTGGAGGAGAGGGAACAGCCTCCAGCTGTGCCAGAGAAGATTTAGATTGGATAGTAGGGAAAATTTCTTCACTGAAAGGGTGGTCAAGGACTGGAACTTGCTGTCCAGGAAAGTTATCCCTGAAGGGATTTAAAAAACATGGAGTTGTGACACCTGGGGACATGATTTAGTGGTAGCCTGGGCAGTGCTGGGTTAACAGTTGGACTTGATGATTTTAAAACTATTTTCTAACCTAAATGATACCATGATCCCCATCATCTGTGTTTCAAAGGCAGAAGAGGAGCAGGAGTGCTCTGGTTCTTGTCTCAGAGGGGTAGTATTGGCTTTTCTCCCCCGTTTTCAGGGAGTTGTGGGGACTGTCACTTCCCATGGGTGAGGGCCTGAAGGACAAGCTGGATCTCAGCATGGATGAGCTTTCTGCTGTGGCCTGTTATCCCCTTAGAGGAGCCATCCCCACTTCCGTGACAGCTGTGTTTCTTCTGTAGCTGTTTATCTTCCCATCGAATTTGGCTCTTCCAAGAGCCTCCCTCCAAGTGGGCTCCTGGGCCAGCAGGAACGCTCTGCATCCTCTCTGTAGGCAAAGACACGGAAGTGAGAGGATGCATCTGGCTTCATATCCCATTCCCTCTGCTTCCTTGGCTTCATGGCTGGGTAACCATCTGCACAGGAATTAGTCAGCTGACCTTCTGCCTGAAGCCTCTGTTGAAGCACCAGACCCATTCACCAGCAGAGGTCAAGTGACTCGTGTCAGGAGCTGGGACAAGAATCCCCGACGTGCCAAATTCTCTCCATCCACTCAAATCCAAACCTGCTGCTCCCACCAAGTTTGCCATTATCAAACACCCCAGGAGGCAGCAGGGAACCTTGTCCTGCCACATCCCAGATTTGGTACTGGATCACCCCTGCATCTCGTTCATCTGTTCCCATTCTCTCCAAGGCTGTTTTGGAAGTCAGGCCAATTTGCCGGCTGCACGTGCCCAGTCTGGCAACAAAACCTCCTCCAGAAGCTCTCCCATATTCCTTGTATGTTAATGTGACCCTAATGGCCTCATTAGTTTTAATTTGTTTGGCCATCAGATTTAGACGATTTAGATGAGTCCTCCAGTGATAACGCGAGACCTGGAGAGAGCAAACAGTGACTAATTAATGCAGTGAAAGTTCCTGCCTGGAGTGGCTGTGGAGGAGGAGGAGGACGGGGCTGGAAAGCACATTTCCATGCACCTGGACACTGCTGGCCACAGCCACTGATTCCCAGCTTCTGCAGAGCCTCAGAGCTGGTAAACAGCATCTGCATCCTGACCTGGATGGAGGTCAAAGAAACCTCCCAGACACCCCCGAGGCAGGGGCAACACCTCAACTGGCATGAAAGGCACAAAAACATAGAGATGGATCCAAAGGGTGATGATGGAGGTGAAATGACTCACTGCCCAGCTTCACTGGGTTCAGACAAGCCAGTTTAATGGGCTCTGAGGGGAACTGCTGGTGTTAGCCAGCATTCTGCTTGTCAGCACAACAGAGGCAATCTGCACCTTCAAGTGCAAATGGAGGTGTGGATGAAGGAGCCCCAGGAGGATGGGGTGGCGGCCAAAGCCTATTTTTGACATTAGAAGATGTTCCCAGTGGAAAAAAACACCTTCAAATGCTTCTTGCTCTGCTCTGTCACAGTCCCCAGGGAACTTTGCTTGGAGTCCTCTGATAAAAGTGGGGAAAATAGAACAGAAAGCAGATGTACCTCATTTCTTTCTGGGGTAAAGAAAGGGGAGCTCTCTAAGAAATGTTGTCTGATTATGTTCTTGTGATAAAGTAAACACCCTTCCCTCCTGCCGACCCTCTGCAGCTTCCTCAGTGGTGGATTAAATCATTGCAGCTCTTGGATGGACAGTGTGGTCTCTCCTGCTCAGTACAGAGTATTCTGGTTCAGACCTTGCCTGTGGCCACAATATTTACTGGCTCTCTTCCAATCTGAACCCTCTGACTCCTTTTCTTCCATATTTTCCCTGCATTTTGACATTCAGGTCCCCCCTTCCCGCCTGGAACAAGAGATGCAAAAATAAAATAGGGGACCAGCATAGCTGCAAATTGGCTGATTTAGCTTGGGTTTTATTGCTCCTGAGAAAGATTCAGTCACCAGCACAGGTTTGCTTTTATTGAGGGCTGTGTTGGAACTTCAGCCAAGCTCTGGGACAAAGGGACTGGGTCTCTTCATCTCCTGCTCCATTTGTTGTCCAAATGGACGAGTGGCTCCTATAAGAACAGTGTGTGTGAGACCAATGGTTCAGTGAGAGGTTTTGCTTCCACGTTGCTCAGGGAGATGGGAAAAAGATGTAGCAGGTCCTCTTGCCACCATCATTTTCCCCTCACCTGTGGTGAGATCCCTTCCCAGATAAACTTCATGTGTTCCTGTTCTCCACTCCCAGGATGAGGATCTCATCTTTTTTAGCTGGGGAGATGTGATTTGCTGCAAGTTTTGGACCGTCAGAACCAGCAAGTACAGACTCAGCTGGGCTCAGACTCTCCCTGTGACTGGGGAAGGGAGAGATGGGGTTGTTCAGACTGGAGAAGAGAAGGCTCTGGGAGACCTCAGACCTCCTTCCAGTGCCTAAAGGGGTTCCAGGGGAGCTGGAGAGGGATGATGGACAAGGACATGGAGTGACAGGACAAGGAGGAATGGCTCCAAACTGGCAGAGGGCAGGGTTAGATGGGATGTAGGGAAGAATGATTTGACTGGGAGGGTGGTGGGGCCCTGTCACAGGTGGCCCAGAGAAGCTGTGGAATCCTCATCCCTGGAAGTGTCCAAGTCCGGGTTGGACAGCACTCTGAGAAACCCAGTCTCATGGAAGGTGTTCCTGCCCATGGCAGGGGGTTAGAACTAGATTGATTTTAAGATCCCTCCCAACCCAAACCATTCTCTGATTCTGTGATACTCATTAATCAATGGCATAATGAAACTGTAACTTAACCCCAGAGAAAAATCCCAAGATCCTGCTTCCAGCACAGATCCTCCTGTAGTTCACTCTCCCTTTAAATTCATTTGTATCAAACCAGGGATGCTGACAGCAAGCCATACATCAAGAAGACATTTTCTCTATTAATTAAGTGGAGGTCAAAGCCTTTTTGCAAGCTGAGACTCAGTAGTGTTGGAGTTAAACTGCACTTAGACGCAAATGCTGCCTGAGCTCTTCACACACACGAAGGAATGAGGGCACACCTGCGTGTCCAAGCATTTGTGTGGTTCCAAGCTCTTCATCTTCTGCCCTGGATGCTTTAGGTATGGGCAGGTCTCAGTCCAGTTCATCAGCACATGTGTGGGCTGCAGTTCTTCAAGTGCATACCTGGAAATCCCAGTAGGTGCATGTTGGGGTGACTGGGAACCTCAAGACAGCACATGGCAGTTTGTTTCCAACACTGGAGCTCCTTTCCCACCTGGAGCTCCTTCCAAAGGTTGTCTGTGCAGGTGTTTATGGTCAGCACGATGCTGTGTGGCTGGGACACCCCACAGTCTAAGGAGATGTTCCCTATAACATACTGAGCTCTGGAGCTCTGGATTTCCTCCTGCTTCCCAGTTTGAGCCCTGACAGACAGCACTGTCGGGAAAAGCAGAGAAAGCACCAGCAGAATGCTCAGCATTTTGCAGTTTGAACATACCCTTAAGTTGCTTCTGCTTTCTGATGTCTCCTCTGCACTGTTTGAGCAGGATCCTCACCATCCGGGCAGTACAAAAATACCCCCAAATCTACCCACGTCCAGTACCCAGGAACAGCTGCCTCGTCTGGTACCTTCACTCACCTTCTCTCACCTTCTCTGAAGGGCAGAAAACTCTTTTCAGGAGACAGGAGCAGCCCTTGCTCTCGTCAGGTCATACTGCTCATCATTAGCTGCCATCGCACAGCATGGACCAAAGCACAGCTCAGCTAAAGCAGGACTGAGAAAATTGCTGGAGGGTTCATTACGGCCGCTGATGCTGGGGAGGATGAGCACCTAAAAAGACACTGAGGTTGAATTCATCTGAGCTGGTTGTCTAGACTCAGGCTTTAGTTGGAGCAAAACAGGTGCTTCCAGAGCGTGATTAATCTCATTCTAAAGTAGACATCTCAGATAGGTCAGATGACTCATGTCCTGGCAGGGCTTATTTCTCTCTGCAGACTATAAAGGGAGCAGAAGGTGACCAGCTCAGCTGCAGAGACAATCAACGTGGTAGACATTAGGTGAGATGAATCCCATCCCACGAGGCAAATCAAAGCAGTGGACTTTGCACACTACAAGAAAGAGGTTAAAATTGTCTGGCCAGTTAAAGCCTCTGAAAGGAGTTGTTGAGGGAGGCGAATTTAAAGAGCGGTGGCATCGGGCCAAAGAACAAAACCTCCTTGTGTACATGTTGTCTGGCAATTATTATCCCAGGAATTGTATTTTGGGCAAAGAAGGAGGAAGAGGGAGAAGCAGAATGGGTTCTGGAGGCTGTGAAGAGGCTCCAGAGGGGTCGCCTTCATCTCCACCACGCCCATCAGCGGCATACAAGGTAAGGGGCTGAACTGCAGATGGTCCTTTGAGAAGACACAGACAGAAGTGAGGGGTAAGCAGGATAAAACTACTCAGGGGTTGCAATTCCAGCCTTTTTCTCCACGTTCAGTGCTTCTGTCACCCTTCAACACCAGCCTGTGTGTGATATGGGGCTATAGCAGGACACAAGAAAGGTGGGACAAGGACCTGCTGTTCTTGTTTATTGGGTAGACTCACTACTCCTCCGAGGGATGAAACTCAGGCCTTGAGGTCTGGGACAGCAAAAAGTACTGCCCAAAAGTACTGTTTGTGTCTGCAAGTGCATTTGGCAGCTTGGATGCATCTCCTTTTTCACAGGTTTGCTTGAGGAAGGAGCCCACCAGAAGACCTTGCAGTGTCCATACCCTCCCTGTGCTACAGAGAGTCTTCTCTATATAAGAAGACTTCCTATCCCCTGAAGAACTTACCTGTGTCCAACCAAAGCAGTTCCCAGCTCACCTCCAGGTCTCCTGATGAGCTCCAGAACTGGCATCTGCTCGTCCTGGGCTGCTCTGAGGCAGGACCGTGGCTCAGCTGTGCTGGGCATGCAGGAGGGAGGTGAGATGCTTTGGAACAGGTTTGTTCCAACTGTGTACCGTGGCTGCTGCCAGGAAATCAGTTCCAGGAGCTCATTCAACCATATGGGAACCTTCTGGGGTGTCCCTCTGGGACATCCTTAGGCTTTGCAGGATTGCAATTCCCTCCCTCCCGTGGCTTGCACTGAAAGCTCGTAGGAAGAGGGCTGAGGGGTGAACCCTGAGTATATTTGAGACTGGAGACCTTGCAGGACTAAAGCCACCAAAATCTGGGATTTCACACACTTTTTTTCATTTAAATTTCTTCCAGCTTCCATTGGATCTTAGCATCTGATTCCCTCAGTGTGGGGAAGGGATGTGAGGGAGACCTTCCTTGCTCGCCGCTGGGGTTATTGAGCGGGATGGCTCCAGTCCAGGAGTACTCCTGTTTCTCTCAGTGCTTGGCAAAGGAACAGATAAAAATATCCTCTCTGTTCAACACCTGGGCATCCTTCCTGCAAAAGCCCAGCCCTGCTGTTGTCCGGGCACACATCCCTTTTTGGAATAGGACCTATGAGAACCTCAGGAGCCTCTTACTCCCAGGAGGAGGCCCGTCCCTCTGAGCAGGATTGTTGGACAGTTAAAGCTGCCTATTTATAGGTTTAGATGCCTTGTGCTTGGGCAGTAATTTCAACTCATACCGAGCAATCGCCGTGTCATCTGTCACAATAACAAACTGCTTAATGGATGGACACGGACGGGCCGTCACCGGGGCTCCAGAGACAGACATTTGCTCAAAGGGAGGTGTCATTCCTTGCTTGACAAGATCTAAGCAGTCTCAGGAGCTGCTGGGATGTGTGAGTATGCCCAGGACTTCCCTCAGGCCTCTGATCCTCCTTGATGTTAACCCAAGTTACAGTTTTGTCTGACATGCCCATGACGAATCCTGCTCTGCCCCTTTTCCTCCAGCATTTCCACCCCATCCCAACCTTTTCCTACTGTTCCTTCTCACAAGTTCACTCTGTGTCTGCAGATGAAGATGAACACACATTCTAGAAGCCACATACGTGTGCTAAGGAGCAGATTCTTGCTGATCCCAGGCCAAAAGGACCAGCATGTGGTAGGAGGAGGAAGATGGTCTTGTCATTGTCATGCAGAAAGGTTCAAGGCCAGACAAGTCAAGCTTGTGATGACTTCAGCTGCAGCACTGTCTGGATCCTTCTGAGAGGAAATAGAGAACAAAAAGACTGAAACAGGAGTTTTTGTACTGGGTGGCTAGAAAAAGAAGGAAAAATGGGGATGGGGGAGGAGGAGAGGGGAGATTTTCCCTTTCACACCTGAAGAAGCACACTGGACACCACACAGGCATTTCCCTGCATCTCCTCCTGCTTTCCCTTTCCCCCCTCTTTCCATGGGGAAAAGCTTTACCAAGTATGAGATGCTTCCATCATCATGGAAGATGACATTTGCTGGCGTTAAACTGGTTGTCACATCAACAGGGCACAGGAAAAAGGAGATTGCATTTCCCAGGCAGGGCTGCTCTCCTCCTATTTGGGGGATTGTTCTGCCAAGGTCAACAGTGAAGCAAAAAGAGGGAGAGATTGGTACAGAAAATGTGATTGTTTTGCCAAAATACTTCAGTTAATGAGATTGGTTGTGGTTTTTTTTTGGGAAATGGGGCTCGGAGAGGCTCCTCTCTGCAGTATCACCACACAGTGCATTGCAGGTGTTGCTGTTTTATGTGGTATATTCATCACTTCCCCTTTACCATGGCAGGAGACAGTTTCCCAGAGAAGAGTTTCCTTCCACTCTGTAGAAGTTCAGGCTTATCCCTGCTTGTAGTACAAAACACTCGACTCAAACCTAACCATTACTCAGGGGAACTGACACTTTAGAGCTGCTCCCCGCAGGTGACACCTCCCTCTTTGAAATCAGAGGCATGATATCCCACTGCAAAGCCACCACCCACAAAGCTGACCTCTCCAAAGGCTGGGAATATCTGGGAGAGGTTGTGTGTTGGTTGAGGGCTGTCCCTCAGGTTTTAGCAGCGAGCAGATGCTGCCTTCCCTCTGCAGCCGGGAAGCCGGGATGGCGCGAGTGAAGTGACTTTTCCGAAGTTTCTGAGTGGAGTCAGGAATAGAAGCGATGTCCCTTGGCCCTTTTTGGGATGAATCATCCCTGTAAATCCGCTTGCCTTGGCTGATCTGGTAAATATAGGGTGTGAAAAAGTGTGATTAAGTGACTTATCTGAAGTCACATGTGGCATTTATGGGATTTGGACACAATCCTAAACCGGCTCCACTGCTTTAACTCCGATGCTTTCCCTGCTGTAGCTGTGACCCTGAAAGCATGCAAACACCATCATGCATTACAGCAGCAAAGAATAAATTCACAGCCAGCCTGGAAAATCAGCTCCCTGAGGAAATACAAGATTAATCCCATACGGGAGAAGATGCAATCTAAAGCAGGCTGTTAATTAATTATTATTATCTTAAACCAACCCAAGCATGGAGTCAGGGACACAAGTAAGGTTACAGGTTTTGACAGATGCAGATTGATTTCTTCGAGCATCCACAGTAGGCAGAGCAGCTAATCCCTTTCACAAAGGTGCAAATTGTTAATCTGATTTGCATGCTTGGCTGGCTGCTTTTGTCCCACTGATGGGCAGGGAACAGGAGGAGCTGGAAGCATCGTGGAAAAGGATGACAAACATCATGGAAATGTGGTGGGATCACTCACTCAACTGGAATGCTGCAGTGGATGGCAGTAAACTCTTCAGAAGGAGCAGGCAGGCAAGGAGAGGCAGTGGGGTGTCCTTGTATATTTGGGAGTTTTTAATGATGGTGATGCTGGGGTTGGGTTGACAACTGAGGACATGGTTTAGTGGTGGGATTGACAGCACTGGGTTAATGGCTGGACTCTGTGATCTTAGAGCTCTCCTCCAACCTGAATGATTCCATGATCCTGTGATTCTGTGATTAGAAGACTGAGAATTCACCAGACTTTGATGGATAAATGAGAAGTTGTGACTCAGCTGCCACCTGAAATTAATTTTTGATTGACTTTGGAAGGCATCTCTCTGGGGCTGGTTTCTGTCTTCTGAAACAGGGCAAACCAGAGGGGGAGGAAGGAGGTAGGTGGGGCTGGGGAGAGAAGGAATGAAATTAAACAGAGAGCAGCTCTTAATTAAGGCTGAGGAGCACATCTGAAGATACTGACAGGTGGTAGCCGACTTCAGTACCTTGCAAGTGAACTCATTAAACACCAACCTGTCCCTGCATTTTTAATATCTGTGAAGAGGATGGTTGAGTCCCTTCTCGGAGGAAAACAGACCTGTTTAGCATTTTATTGTATTTAAAGTGCTAAATTTGGGACTGGAGCCTCAGTCCTGCTAAGCCAAAAGGCACAGGTCAATCTGATAAACAGATTTTTCTGATTTAGAGAGAATTAAACTTTTTTTTCTTTTTCTCTTCCTGTCTTTCCTATTGCTGATGGCCTCTTATTTCATCTTTTAGTCTTAGGCAAGTTATTGTATAGTCAGACTATACACCATCAGCCAGGACTCCAGTGGTCACTCCAAGAGCACAAACAGGCAGCTCAGCAGAGATATCTACAGAGAGACACCTAAATGTGGGTGTCTCCATCTCTGACTCAAGTCTTAGCCCTTGATATTAAAACTGTAGATGTCACAAATGAGCTTTTCCCTTCAGGCTCCTTCAATAACCAGCCAAATGAGACTTTTTGCCTTCTGGAATAAAATCCTTTTAGCTCAGGAAAGCACCAGGACCTGACCTGGGTAGGGTTTTGACATGGATCCAAAAAGCTGGATCATTTGTGCTGGTGCTCCTGCTTTCCTACATGTACAATAGAACCCTCAGAGAGTTGTCAGTATTTCACTCTTGCAGGACTGTGTGTAGCGTTTTGGTGGTCCTTTTCTCTTGGACAAAGTTTTCATCTGCTCTAATAAATGTAAGAGTTCTGGGTCGAGGGTCTCAGCAGTACGAAATCTAAATTGTTGGCACAGGCCAAACACCGTTTGTGATCACCCATTTGGATGAGGACACCTTGCTTTGGAAGTCAGGATGAAGAGAAACAAGGCTTTAGAAGGGTTAATCAAAGCATTTTCTGTAAAGACCCACTTTTCTCCCCCTCCCTTTTCTCTACCTACTACTCCAACGAAATTTTGTTCTGTACACATTCACCAGACCTGAACCCACAAGATACATTAAACAAGGAACTCAGAGGTGATAAATCTTAGCCAAAGGAGCCAAGGTAGACATTTGAATAGGTGAAATAGGCCTAGAGCCAAGGCTTTCTTGAAGCCTCAGTGAACAAAACATGAAACAATGGGAAAGTACGAAAGGTCTCCAGGGTCACCCAATGAAGAAGAGTAGATTCGAGACCCTAAGATGAAGTAAGACCAAATGTACCGCCATAATATTCCTCAAAATAGAGACTACACCTCAAACTCTGCCCTGACTCCACCTGCTATGAATATTGTAATCTAATGATGCAATAATATGAATATGTATGTGATTATGTTGTAATCATTACCAAAACCTGTATAAATTACTCATTCTGACATGACCAGCTTGGAGCTCTTTCGTTCAGTGCTAGCTGGAGAGCTGCCTGGTGTCACAATAATGACCTGCTGCTTAAGGCATAAAACTCTGCCTCTAAGCAGTTTTTTTTTATCTGCCTTTTTGGGCATCAGGGAGAGCAGCAGTATGAGCACAGCCCCACAGGTGTCCAGTCTGAGGGGTTCTGCCAGTGAAGGACTTGCACCCAGCTGGATTTGGGAGTGAAACAGCCACACATCAAAAGTCTGGGTGAGCAAAGTCAGGCAGATCCTTTGGAAATCAAAGCTCCACGAAGCACAAACACCTTGATGTCTACAGCACCTTTCCAGCTGGGAAGAGCTTTGCAGGCATCATGAAAGTGCAAACCAGCTCCGGGGAAGGAGAAGGGTGGCTCGTGGACAGGACTGAACCACCCAACCCCTGGGGTTACAACCTGCCCCAGCCCTCCTGCAGCCACAGCCGTGGCTCTGATGGATGCTCAAAACATCTTCACTGATTCGCCCAAGGCCACGCTGGAGGTCGATTGCAGAGCCAAGAATTAAAATAGGTTCAATTCCCAAGCCATGAACTTTCCTGCCTTTCCCAGGAAGATCCAAAAGGGAGGTCTTGGTGTGTGGTGCAGCAATTAATCCTGCTCGACGCCCGGCTACCGCAGCAAGTTTGATGGCTGCAGTTGGTGACACTTAGTTACCCAGAAGTGCTATCAGCTCTGTAACCCAATTTGCAGCGAGTCACCATTAATTAATGCTAAGTTATGAGGCACTTCTAGGGAAAGTGACACACCAAATGGACATCAGTGCAGGAAGAGTTCATTATGGCTCGTGTTACGACAATAAAAGACGGAGGAATTAATGATGAATTTCAATGTTAAGTATCACTTTTCCCACGCTTTAATGCATCGTCTCAGGAGGGAGGGGGTGCTTGGAGAGGAACTGGAGAGGGGCAGCATGATTGTAGCTTGAAAGAAGAAAAGCATATTCTTCAGACTGTCTGTGTACAGAGCATCTGAGCTGTGCCACACTCACACCCCCTTGGGTGTGCACACACCCTATGGACCCCCAGACCTCTAAACACATCCTAAAATGGTCTGTCACATTCCATACACCCCCAGGTACACATCATGCCTCTCCACATGGAGAAGGATTGACTTTAATAGGCTTACCTCCCCCTCACAGCTTTGTTTTGATGGCTTAACTGCTCACCATTTACTCTAATGTTGATATGTCATCCCACCTCACTGGAGACAGACCCATCTTTCTCGCTGTCCCTCCTCTCTTCCCTCTTACATTTTATCCTCCAAGATTTCTGCCAGTTCTTCTGTGCCAAATTTTGGAGTGGTTGTTTGTGAAGCTGCCTTTGTGAATGGAAAAATGAGGACTAAGATGATGATTTTAGGGGGTTTATTTTTTTTTTTTTTTTAGATCTATTCTCAGTTGGATTCATAAGACAGCCTGAACTCTCAGAATAAAAACTGTCTCAAACATTTTACTGTAGTCAGGCTGATCCTGAACTCGTGACAAGGCTACATCTCCATATGGGTTTAGAATATAAAGGAAACCACCTGAAGAGCTGAGCATGGACTAACAAACTACAGCAAGAAGTACCCACATAAATAACTAACCGAAAAACACTGGAGGCTTCTTATGCCATCAAGAACTCTAAAAAAAATTAGTCCCAGGGACTAAAACTTCCCAAAATTATAAAGCCATATATTTGATTACAAGGAGAGATGTGTTGGGGATCTTTCATTTAAAATTCCGGCTAAAACAAGCTTGCTTTGATCACTGCTACCCCAAAATTGCAAACCTGCATGAGACTGTAGTGTGGAAACTCCTCTACAATGGGTTCAAAGCCAAGGCACAGCAACGCCCTCAGTTAATCAATACACAAAGTGCTGCTGTGGTTCTGATCTCAGCCAAAGCCACACACACTCCCCTCATCACAGAGCCCTGACAGATCAAACCCAGAAACTCGATAACAACCACACTCCACCCCTGCAGTTTCACTTCTGGGATGAAGCAACATTAACACTGAAGTGTTTGATGCTGGCAGCCCCACAGAGTGACAAATACTCTTGTGTCCTGGAAGCAGGCCCTAAAATAATAATGAAAGTCCAACAGGCAGGGTACTGGGAAGATCAGACTGGAAATAAGAAGTTGGGCTGTAGTGGATCAGAGCTTGGATGCTTCACTTCTTCAGGCTTGATCTCAACAACAAAAAAACATGACCTGATTTTTGCCCCAAGGACACACAACCAGAAGGTTGGAGATGAATGATTGTAGGGGCCCCCAGGAGGTCTCTCAGGAGGAGAGACTGAAAAACATTTTCATCTGCATTGTTCCAAATCTGGTGAGATGTGAAGAAACTTCCTTTCTCAAGTTATCTGAAAGAATAAGTATGAATAAATAATCTGAAAGAGAAAAGAGAGAAGGAAATGAAGAGGATTGTTTTTCGGAGTTGTCAGCGGTAGAAACAGCTGAATTCATGCCTGGAAGTTCTATCACTGGATTAGATGGGAACAGTAGGGTTGGATGGGCATATAGATACCAGTCTTTGATTATATGACTTTGGATAAGCTTTCCTTTTTAGGCATCAGATGGATCAAATTGTGATGCATCTTTCCCCAGTAGGTATTAGGGGTAATTACACAGTGTGGACTTGGGAAAATTTGGAGCTGAAAAGGAATTAAAGCTGCTACTGAGGTATTCAGTGGTACTGCTGGGTAGAATCATGGATCATAGAATGGTTTGGGTTAGAAGGGACCTTAAAGATCATCCAGTGCCACCCCCTGCCATGGGCAGGGACACCTTCCACTAGACGAGGTTGCTCCAGGCCCCATCCAGATTGGCCTGGGACACTTTAGGGACTGGGAGTTGACAACCTCTCTGGGCAACCCATGCCAGTGTCTCACCACCCTTAGAGTAAAGAATTTCTTCCTAATGTCTAATTTAGATCTGCCCTCCCTCAATTTAAGGCCACTCCTCTTTGTCCTTTCACTCCATGCCCTTGTGAAAGTCCATGTTCAGCCTTCTTGTACCCTTAGGTACTGGAAGGCTGCTCTAAGGTCCCCCTGGAGTCTTCTCTTCTCCAGGCTGAGAGTACTGGAAAAGTACATTCAGACACTATTAGACATGAGATAACCCAGCCATGGGACTAATCTCTGTAAGAAACCAAACTTTATGACTTCTGCTCACAGAAGTGCTTGTCAAACTGTATTAAAATTGGAAGCTCAGTGACATATCAGGACAGTGATTTACCCAGGTGAATTTGTTTAAGTGGTGTAAAAAAAGGCTTTTCATTCTTTGACTCTATTTCCCCTTCTTTTTTCCTTGATATTCAATATCACCCCTATTCTTATTTCTTTTTAAAGGAAAAGGGACGTAAATAAATCCCGTCATTTAGTTTGGAAAAGACCTCCAGGATCATCAAGTCCAACCTGTGACCAGTCACCACCTTGTGAACTAGAGCAGAGCACTGGTGATTTCTTGAACACCTCAAGGGATGAGGACTCCACCACCTCCCTGGGCAGCCCCTTCCAATGCTTGACAACCCTTTCTGTGAAAAAATTCTCCCAGATGTCCCTGCCATATGGTCCTGCTCAGCTGCACCCAGGTGTGTCCCTTGGGAGGATGACCTGAAGCTCTGTTGGCCCTTCCAAGGCCTCCTTGTCAGCTCAGCTCTGTCACTGATTGACATCCCAGCTGATGATAGGCTGAAATATTTTGGTTTGTGCCCACTCTGAGACCTCTTCACCTCTTTTGCTGTGCTCCTGGCCTATATCCTGCTGTCCCCTGCAGGTCTCTGCCCCTCTGCAGACACCCAAACCCACCCTCACAAACTGCTACAGTGGCAATGAGATGGAGATTAAAGCCACTAATTGCACCCAAACAAGTGATTATGGGGACAGTTGCAAAGCCCACCCCACCCTTGCACTAATTCTTCATTCCCTGCATGGAGTAATGTCCTTTTGTTTCCCTGGATAAGTCCCTAATGATGTTAGGGGGCATCCAAAGAACACGGTGGCACCAGGGTGAGCTCATTAATGAGATTAGCAGAGTTTTAATTTAGATGAAAAGCAGGCAAGGCAGGGAACAAGGCCTGTTGTTATTTTGCATTACAAAAGGTGGGGTTGGGAAGCAGAGGGGAGTGGAGGCAGCAGGATGAGGGGTGGGCTGGGGACCTTATTGTAGGGAAGGACAGCAGATGTCCTGATGGCTCATTCTCCTATATTCCTGTGCTAGACTTGATGACCATCACATGCTCATTCACACTTTCAAGTTGAGGTGAGCTGGGGAAATTTCTACTTTATTTCTTTCAGGTAAAGCTGTGATTTATCTCCCCCAAGACGTTGTTGGGTGTTGATGTGACGCTGGTCTGTACGCCTGGTGTGGTGCTCATGGTTTTTCATCTTCATCAGCTGTGGGGACCTCTGCCCTCACCACAGATCTCTGGGATGAGTTGGTTAATCCATATTATCTCCCCTTTGCTTTGCAGAGCCGAGAGTTTGGATACCAAGGGAAAAGCCTAATCTGTGCCAAGCTACTCCCACCTGACGGGTTTCTGAGCAGCTCGTGATACTCAGAGCAAAGCAAAAGAAATAAACACTTTGTAGGTGAAGAGTGGGACATTTAAGAGACCCACTGGAATCAAAACTCTTGGAAAACGAAGGAGAAAGAGGGAGATATATTAAGCAGTACTTTGCCTGCTTTTGAAAACCGTGGATGCCACCAGAGAATGGAAGGCAGTCAGGAGGTGACTTTATTTCTGTCAAGTGCTGGTTGTGAATCACTTGATACTTTTAATGGTTTTTCAGTTAGCCCAGGCAGAAGAGGCCAACTACGAAACAGGGAGAGAGAAATCTGAAGAGCCCTTCATTCTGTGCAAAAACGAAACCTGGGAGAGAAAGATGAAGCGTCGTCTCTTTTTCCTGACATGAGAAGGGACAAAGAAAAAGAGAAAAATGGGGGAAAGATGGTAGCTTGCTCTAAAGGTGAACAGCGGATTTGGGGAGGATATGAATTAAACAATGGAGGTATATTGCACAGGGACTAAAAATATCCCTGGGAATAGCCCCTTGAAAGATCCAGAATCACCCCAGTTCACTCAGCAAATGGCATTTTGATGTCCAAAATGGAGACATTAGATGAGTTAAGTGCCCCTGAGACCAGACAGCTTGAAGCAGACCATCAAACCTGTCCAAACCTGTGAGAGTGAAGGAATTACTGAATTCCCCTCACCAGACACACCTTATTTATTTTCCACCTTCCAGTTCTGCTACAAAACTCATGTACCAAGCTGTGGCACCTCTTGAGGTGGAGTTCACCTGGCAGCTCTGACACCCTTTGCAGTCAGATTGGCATCAGTAGCTGCTTTAATTACAACCCCTATGCTCAGCCATGGGAAGACAATAAAGTCCTGCTCATAGTCCTGTCCCCTTTGACTCCACAAGGAGCCACAGGGACAGGACAACCATCCTTTGGAGCTGACATTCATTTTAAATAAGCCTCTGTCTCCTTGCTTCTCACCTTACAGACATATTGGTGTTTACAAACTTGATTTCTTTTCTATTTCACAGGAGTGGGGCTTTGGGAAGGGGTATCCAGTTTACTGGGAGGTGTCTGTCTCCACTTCCAGGGAACAGGGAAGGTTGTGAAGGGGTCACTGTGGATCTGGAGTTAAAGGCACGAAGTGCATGGCATTGATTTTTTGTGTCTGTGCTTGTTGATGGCACCTATATGAATGTGATGACTTTGGCCTGTGCTCATGCCACCTCTCTGATGATATAATATTGCTTGCCTGGAATAAGGAATGAAGATTCTCTGTGAGATTAGAGGTATTGATGAAGAAATGAAGTCCCAAGGAGTTTCAGCAGTGTTTCTGATGACCCCTGAACCTCCCACAAATCTCAGTGTTGATGTTGGTGGGAGCTTGGAAGAGCTGTAAAGGGTTTGTTTGTATTGGCAGAAGAGATGGGAAGAGCCACAAGCCTCAGCTCCAAAATCATCTACCTGCAGAATGGCAAGGATAAACATAATTTGTAGCATGAGTTCCTCTCTGACCTGGAGACAGATCCATTCCCTCCTATAATGGACACCTTCCTCTAGCAGAGCTGGTTAAATCTCAAACCAAATCTCAGCTGGCAAAATTTTGCCAGTTCCTGTTCCTTTTCCTGCTGCAGCTCCCAAAGTAAATAAAAGCCTTGTCAACACTTGCTCTTCATGTGTCAAAGCAGACTTGGTTTTCACTGCTCTGCAAATGGGATTTGGAAGAGGAACGGAAAGATGTTGGGGCTAAACATCTATTGGGATGAACAGCCTAGCACAAAGATGTCCTGGGATTTACAGCTTGAGGGTGATGCTCAGTGACCATGTTACCCAGATCAAGGAGGTTTCCAGCTCACCCTAATTCCTGCGTCGCTGTCTCTTGTGCCTGTGTGGTGGGTCATGAATAATGTCTCAACTTTAGCCAAGGAGGACAATTCCCTTGGCTTTGATGAGCCTTGTACAGAGTGGATCTGACCACAGAGGGACAAGGTGGAGTGGTTCAAGAGCACATAACACGTGCTGTTGGAAGCAACTGCATCTCAAGTGAGATGAAGCCATGAAGTTGGCCCCAGTCTGTGACAATGGGAAATAAAACAGGGTCACTGCAGGACCTGAAGAATCTTGGGTCATTTCTGATGGTGGCTAAAGCCCTGTTGAGGAGGAGTGTCTGCACACAGTTATTGTGTCTCATTGTGGTTCCTCCATCCAAGCCACACTCACTTCTTCAGTGAACTCCACTTGGTGCCCTGCAGCAGCGACACAAACTAAGCTGAAAACCAGCACAACCATGTCAGGGTTTGAGACATATAATTTGTACCTCCAGAATTGATGTCAAGTCTCCCTTTGGCCCGAAGGCTTAGACTGGAGATGTTATTCCTGTAGAAAATCCTTTCATCACTGGTGTGCTCCCTCTTCCAGCAGTGTCAAACACTGATCTCCACAGAGGTCTCAGATTCTCTGACCTGGTTAGTTCTCCACTCTGAAAGGCTCCTTCACCACCTTCCCCTGAGTGCAGAGAGCCACAGGATTAAAGGCTTTCTCCAGGAAACTTCTTCCAAGTCCTTGATTTTCCCCACTCCTATGTTTTCCAGCTCCTCTAAGACATGATCCCATGTGGAAGATACGACTGGCTGCAGGCTGGAGTAGATATGAGACAACCCCAGACTGAAGAGATGTCAGAATAACTCCTGAGGCTTGACGTTATCTGGAACCAGAGCACAGAAAAACACCCACCTTTGAGCATTAAAGAGTTTCCAGTTTTGAGGTGAAATAAAGATGATTCCAGCTGAGTCATGTTTATTGGCTTGACCACCACTCAAGAGACCAGAAGGGATTGAAAAGAGTCAGATGGACTTTTCCAAAACACATGGAAAAGCTCAGCTTTGACATCAGGTGGATTGGCACTGTCTGACTGGCACCATTCAGCCAGTCCTGAAACACTCATCTTGGAAACCAAAGCATCGTTTGGATCATACAATAATGACCACAGTGTGGTAGAAATCCTTGGAGAAATTTCCAGGGCAATGATATCAAACTGTCCTCTTTCTTTGTCTCATAATCAGGTGCTGCTTTAATGTAGGGCTGCTTTTCATCCATGCAAATGCCTAGGGATGGGAAGAATGGGGCTGGTCCTGGTTCACAGGGGTGCATGGAGTATCCAAGATCCTGGTTCTTCTCCTCAGGGAGATGAGAATTGCACTCTGCTGCCAGGAAATTATGTGGGGAGTGCTCACATCTACCTAAAAACTTGCTGATGGCAATGGTGCAGGAGAGGAACCTGAAGCAGGAAGTCATTACTGACTTTTCTGTGAGTATTTCAAGATATATCTTCTAGTTCTGAAGTTTCCAGTGGTTCAGGAATAACAAATGCATAAGAATAATAATAAAAAATACTGAAAAAAATTCTCAAATTGACAGAGATTTTTAAGCTTTATCCATGATTCATGGTCTGCCCTGCCCAGCTTCTAGAAGCCAGAAAAATATTTATCCTAGTGTAGCCTAATGATGGAAATTCAGGATGCAAATAAAAGAAGCCCGTGTTATCACTTTGAATCTTTATTTAGTCGATTTTCAGCCAGTGTTTTGATGTTGAGGAATCTGACCCTCAATTTAGGATGCTGGACAGGCTATTGAAGGTGGAGTTGGCAGATGGCCTGTTTGCTCAGTTGGCAGCAGACTGACCTGTCACACCAGGTCACCAGGAAAAGCAAAACACATCCAGGCTGCCTGATGTACTTTGGGAAAATGAAGTTTGTCTGGGGAACACTGCTGGGATTTTATGGGACAAAAAAGGGATAAAGACAGCAGGGAGAAGATGCTTCTGTGGAAGATACCTACATAACAGCTCTGCTTTAATAGCATTAATTGGTGTTTGACTTCAGTCAGACCAGAAGGATAGAGATAAATGAACAAGCTGTAGAAAGAATGATCCTTGCAGGAGCTGCCTGGTAGGGAGAGACAGGGAAAGCACGAAGGTTAAAAGTCTAATGACAAGCATCCTTAATGATTGCTCTTCCTGTATTCCCTCCGGGTAACATTTCCTGACTCTAAATTGTCTTAAAACCACTCTAACGTGGCTGAAACATTTCTAACTATAATTCAGCTCAACTAACGTTAAAGAATATAATGGAATTTTAGGAGAGACAATCGAGCACAGTAAGTTTTTTAACCATTACACATCCCTCAGTCCTGGGCAAATAGATCTCCCTGCTGGTAGCCACAGGTGTAGAGGGGAGGCTGCACTGCCCCTCCTGCAGCAGCCAGAGCTCGTGGGCTGCTCCAGAGCAACACCGAGCTGGGCTGCAGAGAACGGCTTAAAAGCACAATTAGCTCTCTGCAACAATAGGCCTCTTTATTCTTCATTATGAAAAGGCCTGAAAGGGAATTTGTTTTCTCAGATAGACGTGAAATGAAGCTCTATCAGAACAAGTAACCTTGCAAGCCCAGACACAATAGCCGGTATCTACCCATCGCTTCCTCCCCTGCCCTCCCCAGCCAGAGCACGGCAGCCCGCTCTGAGCGTGGTTTTGTCTGCTCCCCTGCTTATAAATTACACTCATTAATAACATTTTCATTTCTTGTGCAAGCAATAAAATAATAAATGTGCCTCCCCAGTTCCTGCTTGGCTCAGGGCAGAGCTCCCTGAGTCTCTCGGGCGGGGAAGGTCAGCGCAGCGGGTTGGATTCCTGCTGGTCGGGGAGAGGCTCTTTCAGCTGCCACGGTCAGATAATGCCACTCTCTCCCTTCACTGACCTTCCCTGGTCCAGCCCCGAAGCTGATCTTCAACTTAAAGAGGCTCTCCCACATGACACACGCTCAGGGTCCAAGTACGAAACCCCACGTGGTGAACCTGTTTGTGCCTTTGCATCACCCAGTTAATGAGCAGTTAATGAAGGCACTGGCCAGGCTCGTGCTTTGGCTCAATTCCGTGTGGCAGATGTGAGGGAAGGCACTTGGGGCACCTTCTCCTGTCCTTGGGGGACTTCAGACCCAGACCTACCTCTAAGTATTGCTGCTTGGGTCTGTTTGCACTTTCCTATCAACAAATGATGCAGTTGCTTTTGGTATTGTGAAAATAATTTTCTTATTTCCCTTTTGAAAGTCTGTAAATAACAAAACTAAAATAAGGATACTGGAGAGTAAGAATTGAAGTTCCTATGTTTGTTTTAGAACCAGGAAATAGAATTCACTGCAAGCATATGGGGAAAAAACCAAACCAAACAAACAAAAAGCCCCTAAAATTAACCAGTTCCCCAATAATGCCAGTCACTACAAGCTGATGTGTTCTGGTAGCAGAAAGATAGAGGACCCTCAGGCCCAAAACCTACTGGGGGAGTCTCTAAGCACCAAAAGTGGGTGCTGGGTGCTATTTGAAGAGTAAACAAAGACTCTGAGTGCATCAGGGAAAGGTTATCTTAGGAGTTAAGCCAGGCAAAGCAGGGAGAAGGGACTTGTTTTCCCAAGCAAGTGACAACTCTTTGGACATTCCAAGGGAGGGGTTCAGTGGAATTTGAAGGGAAGAACACAATAAAGATGCTGTCTTAGCACATATCAAACTGATCAGGAAATGGTTTTTGGGGAACTTGTGGCTCTTACAAGGCAGGAAAGGGTCATACCTTTTGACTGCAGTATAACAGGGCCCGATGGCTGATGGGTCCCAGTTGCCTGATGACTTTTTAGAAATCAGACCTGTCTGGAGACCAGGAAAAAATCAGGTTTGCTCAGATAAGAGGCTAGTCCCTCTAAGTGTACTCATCTCCCCATTGAGAGATGCAGACCCAAGCACATCTGGGGACACAGCTGGAGCACATCTGGGGGCACAGCTGGAGCTCTGCAGCCAAGGAAAGCCCAATGCTGGTGCAGCAAGGCTGGGACAGCCAGATGGGCATAAGTAGGAGAATGGGGCAGAGGTGATGTTCACCAAAGCTATTCCTAAACCAACCAAACAGGACCAGAGCACTGATCCAAGTGCTGTTTACAGCCATCCACAGGCTTTGCTTGTGTGCTTGGTGGCACTGTTTTTGACCAAAATCAGCTAAGCACTGTCACATTCCACATCCAAGCATAGCCTGAGGGATAACCCAGGCTGAGGGCACCCCATCAGTCAGGATGGGCAAGGCTGCCTGGTTCTGGTGTGAGGAAAAGAAGTTTAGTTACATGGAAGAGAGCTGTGCTCCCTGGACCAGGAGATGATCCCTGTCCTGC
Organism: Pyrocephalus nanus; assembly: GCA_038380795.1. Classification (NCBI taxonomy): domain Eukaryota; kingdom Metazoa; phylum Chordata; class Aves; order Passeriformes; family Tyrannidae; genus Pyrocephalus; species Pyrocephalus nanus. Next base: position 20,112,418 of record CM076262.1, on the reverse strand, counting down.
TTTATTTAGCAGCACAGACACAGCCTGATAATGTCTGTGCACCAGCCCTGGCAAGTCAGTAATCAAGTCACTGCCTGCGTGACTGCTCAGCTCAAATGACTGCTGGCTTTGCAGGGCATGCGTTCCTATGCCAAGGAAGAGTTATTAAATCCTTCCAAAGCCCATGGGTGCCCAGATCCATCTTCTCTGGGCACATAAATAAATCCCTCTTCCCTCCTGCAGGTAATTACTTTGCCTGCTCAGGCTCCTTGTACATGCATGTGCATTCGTGATTTTCATGGAGCCAAGGCTGTCAGTTCTCCCAGTGACTGTGCATGTACAACCTGGAAGGAAACACGGGCTGTGGCTGTCCCCAGGCTGGTTTCCAACTTTTCCAGGGGTAGCTGCTCCCTCTCAAGGCTCAGGAACAGCTTCAGGGCAAGAGGTGATGAAAGCAAGAGGGCAGGACCGAGTGAGCCAGTGCCAATAGGTAAAACCATCTGCAGGAATTTAAATGGGAGGAAGGATCTCAGGGGGTAGAGGGGAGGAAAAAGCAGATAAAAAAGCCTGGGGAACAACAAGACTTACTCAGCAGAGGCTGCGGAAGGATTCCGTCAAGATTCTTACAGATCTAGGACCTTGGTTAGTGGATATTTAGTCACAGTCATAGTAATCCTGAGCTGGAAGGGACCCACAAGGATCATCAAGTCCAACTCCTGGCCCTGTACAGGACACCCCAACAGTCCCACCATGTGTCTGAGAGCATTGACTTTGGGTATTTTTAGTGTCTTCCTCCAGCCTAAACTGACTAAATTATAAAGGTGTGTGGATTTACCCAAACTACACGCTGAGATGTTGCCACATACAAAAAAATTACGATTCTTTTCACCTTGTAAAGATGATGGTGGATCTTACAAACTGTGTCTGCAGTGACAACAGCAAACCAAGAGCCTTCCCTACAGACAGCTCTGCAGTGCCCCATCCCTGCAGGATGTGCATGGGGAAGCTGTCCTGGTTTCAAGGATGGAGACTGATATCTGAGGCAACACCTTTGCAATCTGCGTCAAGGCAAGGAAAATTGCTGTCACATCCAAGCTGCCTTGGAGATAAACTGAGTGGGTTTATTATAAAACTCCTGTGTGACAGAAATATTGCAGAAAGCGTCTCCTTCGAAGAACAGGCACACATAACTTGCCGTGGCAGCTCTTCTTTCCAGGACCTTAGGGCTGCCAAAGGTCTTCCCAGTGCTCCGACAAGAGACTTATCCTGGCCTGGTGGGAGATGTTGGGAACAGCCCACCTTCTGCTTTTCTCTCTGCTGCTCCAAAGTGGCTTGAGATGCTCACTAGGATGATCTTCCCTCCCTTTTTTTTTTTATTCCTGTTTGCTGGCTCCAAAGGGAGTGCTCACCCAGCTTCAGGACCAACACACCCAGTCAGCTGGCTGTCCCACCATCTCCCAAGCGTCACCCCATCGGAAACGACCACGAAAGCTTTTGCTCAAACAAGTGCGAGCCAGAGGGGATCTGCCTGGGAGCAGGACAAGGAAGAACAAGTTGACAAGGAAAAGCATCCAAGAACAAGCTGTCCCAGCTGCTCCCACCGCCCCTCCGCAGAGCGTGGCGACGGCGCTCCTAGTAAGGTCACCCAACCTGCAGTTTAAACAAGCGCAATGAACGGGCTCCTGCTAGAGCAGCATATGGTGGTGGGAGGGTGATTGACTGGTACAATGTGATTTTCAATAAAATGTCTTGCAGCCAGAAGAGCTCCAGGTGACTGGGAGTAAGCAATCATCGTGCCAATCTTTCAGCAAAAGAAGGGTCACGCGTCGAGTGCGGCAACTTGAGGGAATAAGGCAGCTTTTTATAGCGAGTAATATCTCTTCTGACAGTGCCAGTGAACTGCTTCAAACCACACTTGGCTGGGAATGTGCTAAGATGAATAGCTTTGTCTCTCAGTAAGTATTACCAGGAGCACTAGGAAGGATGAGAAATGGTCTGTAAAGTAAGCAATAGCTAAAAATCCTCCTCTTTCCCGACCTTATTGTAAAGGAACATTTTCCAGCGCGGGGAGGGGAAAAAAAAATAAAGGAGCATAATGAGGTGTCCCTGAGGAGGAAGAAAAATCCACCCTACAGGGAAACCTGGAAGGTTTTATTAAGGAGCGTTAGGGATTAGGTGTGATGAGCTGGAGTTTCACAGTCCATGCTGGCACTGCCTCATCTTTCACTCCTGTTTACCTCAGTGTGGACTGAGCTTTGTCTGGGTCTGGGTGCACGGTGTGATGGGTTTTGTTTGTCCCTGTGGGAAGAGAAAGTTGGAGAGAACAAATAAAGCAGGTGCAAGGGGACTTTCATCCCTTTTTTTCTTTTCCAGCCTGGCCAAGGTTACACTGAGAAATTGGGGCCATGTGGGGAAGTGAACACAGATTCCTGCACCTTCACAGTCCGACCTGTTGCTGGTCATTACATCTTAGGAGAGTTCAGGACTGGGAGATGGGGAAGTCTTCCTGGTCCTTCATAACTTGGAGCTCAAAGTAATGGACCATGCCTTCAGGATTTCAAGGGGAGTGTGGGCTTCTTCACAGTTCTGGGGGACTGGAGACAAAGGCTGTGGAAGTGCTTATTTGAATTATGATGGTTTAATTTATGAAAAAGTGGCTCAAGTCCTCCCAGATATGGTCTTGTAAAGATTAGAAAGTACAAGGGGACCTACATTTACCTCCCAATGTCTTACTCCTGGCAACTCTCAGTGGATCAGGACTGGGAGCTCAGGTACCTCAGTATGTGCCAAACCCATTGCTCTCCCTCAGCCCTAACAGATGCAGGATAATTCCCATCCCTGGGAGTCACCACCTGTAACCAGACCTTTGGAGAGCCCCCAACCACTCTGCCATAAAACCTTCCCTTTGCATATGGGACTGTCACAAGACCTCTCCTTTGCATTGAAGGGTTTGTATTCCCAGTATTTTTTCAGAGTTTCCCAAGAGAAAGCCCTCCCAGCACACCTAGAAATGCATTACTAATGCACCGAGTTTGCTAATTATTACCTTAATGCAAAGGGTCTGACTCACAGTTTGCTAATAGGGAAAAAAAAATCTTTGGTGATGTTATTTTTCTGGATTAAGCACTAGGGAAAAAAAGTGAGAGGGAGAAGAATTAGAGACACCCCCAGACACCAGTCGTGTGTCTTGTACAGTGGCTGCCTGAGCATATGGTCTTTTATGGGACTCCAGGCCCCATCAGCTCAGAAAGCAAAGCTTTCCTCTCTAGATGAGTCTGCTCATCTCTGACCCTGTCACCCAAGCATCTGGCAGGAATTATGAACCCTCTATCTTCTTGTGTTAAACCTGAGGTTATTGGTTGTTTTGGTTTTGTTATTATTTGCTTCTCCCTTGGGGGAAAGAAAGGAGCAAGGATGTATCTAAAAGAAGCGGGAACCAGATGTTTGGTATTTCCATTTCAGCTCAGGTTTTTTCTCTCAGAGGAGCTTCCCCACTGATTTAATCAGAGAAATAGTCCCTTCCACCCCCATCTCCAAAACCAGCTCCAGTAGTTGTGTGGGTCTGCTGCTTCCTTTTCCACAAGTGCATCCCAGATGTGCCCTTGCCATACACAAAGGCAGAACATCTGTGCTGGGGCAAGGAAGGAAAAATGGGAATGTTGTTTGGTTGTCTTGGATGCTGAGATCCTCTCAAGTATATGGGGCAAGGGGAACCTTTGTGGGTCTGAGTCAGGGGCTGGAGGGCTCAGGGGAGCAGGAATGATGGAGGAGAAGCTGGGCATGAGCCCTCAGTGTGTGCTCACAGCCCAGAGGGTGAACTTCATCCTGGGCTGCAGCTGAAGAGGAGAGGGCAGCAGGTCGAGGGAGGTGATTGTCCCCCTCTACTCTGCCCTCATGAGACCCCAGCCGCAGTGCTGTGTCCAAGTTTGGGTTCTTCAGCACAAGAGAGATGTGGAGTTGTTGGAATGAATCCAGAGGAAGCCGTGAAATGCTCCCAGGGCTGGAGCCCCTCTGCTCTGGAGCCAGGCTGGGAGAGCTGGGGGGATTCACCTGGAGAAGAGAAAGCTCCAGGGAGACCTGAGAGCCCCTTGCAGGACCTAAAGAGGGATTATAAAAAGGAGGGAGGACAACTTTTTGCACAGGTAGGTAGTGATAGGTCAAAGGGGAATGGTTTTAAACTAAAAGAGGGGAGATTTAGGTGAGATTTTAGGATGAATTTCTTCCCTGTGAGGGTGGTGAAGCCCTGGCACAGGTTGCCCAAAGAAGCTGTGGCTGCCCCATCCCTGGAAGAGTTCAAGGCCAGGTTGGATGTGGCTTGGAGAAATGTGGTCTAGTGGAAGGTGTCCCTGCCCATGGCAGGGGTTTGGAACTGGATGAGCTTTAGGGTCCCTTCCAACACAAGCTATTCTATGATTCTGTCTGTGTGTTATTTTATGAATCACTCACAGCTTCTGTTTTACTAAATCCCACTGAGGGATGGAGCAGTGAGCTCCAAAAAGGTGGATGAAATCTCATTTGGGGCAGACAAGAATTGGGGGAGGAATGTGAATGTTCCCTGATCCTTGTGCCTTCCCTGAGTTCCCAATAAGGTTCACTATAAACCAGTAGGTCAAACCTGATTAAGAAGATAACATTTCCTTTTTTGTCAGGACAGGGAGTGTAGGACATGATGCTCCTCCTCTCCCATCCCAGTGTTTGGGTGATGATGGTGGAAGTGGTGGTCTGAAATCCAGAAATCAGGGGATGTTGCAGCTCTCAGGGGAATGAGCAGAGCTGCAGTTGTGGTTATTGGCACACAAAGGGTCAATTAACATTCAAGTCTGTGCATTTTGCCACACATCTGTGGCCAAAGTCCTTCAAGTCACCTTGACCAAGGGTCAAACTGTTCCCTTTTAATCCTTGATTATCCCAGTCACCCAGTTTTTCCTCCCAGCTCTCAGTATTATAAATTTCTGCTCCACAGAGTCCAGGTGGACATTTGAAGAGTTAATGATACATTTTTTTCGTTTGGCATAATTGATGTTTACTCCTTTTTTTTTTCAGTTTTGAGATACAAAAATGCCTAGAAGGCATGGGGGACTTTAAGATCTCCTTTATCCACTTAATTCCTGAAGATCATTACAATCAAGGAGACTTTAAATCCCCAGATAAGTCTCAGAAAAGGGATGATGAATAGATAAGCAGCAGCAGTGTATTGCAATAATATTCATCCAGAGATCTACCAGGGTACTTAAAGTGAAGAGAAGAGATTGCAAAATAAAAGTGAGGTGGGAGGAGGGGTGGACATGTGGCACAACACAAAAGTGTGAGCAGTTCTGTGGGGATGAATCACACTTTTCTCATCGAAAACAGGTAGTCTCATGACACCAGAACTGGAGTTTGGTTTCCAGAAGAACTGCATGACTTCACTTGGGGGAGAACCAAACACTTCTTATCAGTCTCTCCTCTGCCTGATTGCTCCTTCTCCTTAAAACTTGGAGGATGCTTTGTGTCTCAGTGGTATTTGGTTAAAATCAGCCACTGTGCTTCGTAGATTTTGAAAGGAAGATGCAGACACAACTGAGCTCTTCTTCCTCAAGGAATCAGAGATTTAAGGCTTCTTCCTTTTCCCCCCTTGTATCACTCACCTCCAAGTCTCAAAACACTCAATTTTCTGGCACAAACACAGTAAAGGAGCTGGTTTTAAGACTTTTAGTATGGCCTTGTGTCCTTAAGATGTTTCCTGAGGCACATATTGCTTATCAGCAGCAGAGAGAAGGTAGAAGCCAGGATAGCCCTTGGCTCTAACTCCAGATTCCTGCTCTTGGGCTCCTGGAGGATGCTCCTGTGCCCAGGAACACTGCTTGCCTTCCAGGAAGGATGAAAACAGGAATCTCACATTGAGGCACTGAGCATTCCCCTGATTCCTCTGGATCGTGGTCCAGTGTGGGAAATTAGGACTGTGTGCTGTCCATGTGGTCTGATTTTCAGATATGCTGCAGAACAGAGAATGAAAATACCATATTTATTCAGCCTCCTGGAGCCCCCAAACCCATAAAAAGTGTGTTGGCAGCAAGAGGTGGGTCCTTTGATTGTGTCTTGCTTGGCTGTGTGAGGCTGGTGAGCCTCCTGGGAATCACAGAGCACTGCCTAAAGTGGGATTCCAACATATTTTTCTGCTATAATCTGGGATTTCAGGCACAGGAAAAGTGGTGCTGAACTATTGTTTTGCCTGATTAAATACCAGAGTCAGAAGGCAGCTCACTGCAAAATAAATCAGTGAGGAAACACAACAGGAGTTTGCTTAATTGTGATTCTCTGTTTTTTTCCTGTCTTAAAATGTAAAGTCTGGTTCTCCCTGGTGCAGAGAATTATTTGCCTCAGCAAAATCAGTAGGATAACGTCCGTATAAATCCAAATAAAATCTGGGTGTCTGTCTGTCTGACTATCTCATTAACACCTCTCTTTGCCAATGTTTTTGGTGAAACAAAAATGACCTTTCAAATCAAAGACTTCTGGAGCCTATTGCAGAAAGCCTCCAAACTTTAAAATTATTTCAGCTTTGTAATAAGGGCTGTTTTTTCCTCCTTCAGTGTTCTGCTTCCTGCTTAGCACAAGAAGTAATCTTGTCTTGACTTTCCACACCCTTTTAAAAAACTTTATTTTAACAGGGGGTTTTTTTCCCCCAAAACTGATTCTCTTGTTGGAAATAGCTAAAAAAAAAACAAACCCAAGGAAGTGAAATTAAAGGCTTCTAACTCAGAACTTTTCCACAATGGAGATGTTTAAAAAGTTTAGGTGTACCAAAAGATAAAATGCAAGAGAGAATGTGAAGGAAAACTAAAGTAAACAAACACTCAATATGCTTAAATTGTTTGAGGCATTTTTTAAAATAAAATGTTTTCCACTATCAACTCCGAAAACAATGGAAAGAATTCTGAATTTTCCTTCTGGTGATTGCAATCCTATTGTCAGTGTGGGGCAATGAATAAGTATTTTGGGACCTCCTTCCTGGTCTGTTATGGGGAACATGACACTCCAGCAAGTTGTCTGAATTCACCAAAACCTTCTGGAAACACATCTGGAGGGACTTACTTTCACCTCGGTAAGACCTTCATCCTTCTGTTGCCCAGACTCCTGTGAATGTGTCTGCAAAGGTGGCAAAAAAACCCTTGAGAAAAGTTCAGAAAACATAGTTTACAAAGAAAGGAGCCCCCTGGCATTGACAGACGTGTGTGGGGTTACCACTGTAATTTATAATTTACAGGATGTTGTGGATCTGACACGATCCTAGAAATGCTGCTGTAAGCTGGAGGGAGAGAAAATGGCTGAATCCAAACCGAAATAATTCTTTGTAGGAGCCAGAAAATGAGCTTGTCAGTTGTTTTGAAGAGAGCATCACAAGCATGAAATATAGATCACCGGCGCTCCGTGGCTGTGAGCAAGTTATCCCTGCAGTGTTGTTTGAGAATACACTTGAAACCTTTACTTTCCAAAAGGCAAGAAACCTTTAGATTTTCAAACCCTTTCCTGGCACATTCAGCCTCAAGACACAAACCTTTGCCTGAGGAAGCTGTTGCCCAGAGAGGCTGTGAATGCTCCAACCCTGGAAATGTCCAAGGTCAGGTTGGATAAGGCTTTGAGAAGCCTGGTCTAGTGCTCGTGGAGCTCGATGGTCTTCAATGTCCTTCCAACCAAAGCCATTCTGGGATTCTGTGATTGTAAGTCAGGGTCAGAGGTAGGGAAGGTAGAGGAGCTGGCTTGGAGTGCGGGTGTGCATGAAAATCCCAGGATACACCGTTCAACCTTTGATTTTCCTGTCTCCTGGATGGTGGAGCAGCTCAGTCCCTCTGTCATTGTCCCTCCACCCTCCAGGCAGTGTGGGAAGCAGGCACAGGCTTGTGACCAGGGCCCATTAGCACCATCAATCACATTTCCAGGAAATTGAGCTGCTTTTATGCTACCTGGGCAATTGCATAAATTTTCTCCATCTAAATTTTGCAGGATCGTTGGCTCTTCCCTCTTAGCTGAGAGGGGCCATTCTGGGGAGTGATGGGCTGGAAAGCAAACACGGGCAGATGAGCTTTGCAGGTCCTGTCTTGAGAACACCCTTAATGCCTCTAACTGGAGGCACAGGTCATCTTCACAGCAGCTGACCTCAAAAGTGGATGCCTTGCTGGGGACTTTGTAACTTTAGCTAATCACTGGCAGGGCGTGGTTTTCGACAGTGATGACAGGAAGTATCTGTAGGTGGCACTTTTCCCAGGAAAATGAGGATGCTGCATGTTCTGTCTGGCTGCAGTGTCCGGCCCACCTATCACAGGGTCTGGTTCCTGAGGGGTTCTTACACCATGAGTCATTATTTTATTCTCAAATGCATATTTAGGTCAGCCTTGTGCTGATAATAAACCAGAAAGATTTTTTGTTTCCCAGCTGTTAATTCCTCTAATGGAAAAGGTAACACCAGCAAACAGCACTGAAGGAAGAGGTGAAATACATTCCTTCAGGCTGCCTGGGAGGGATTTGGTCACTGGATTTGATGGAGCCCTGACATTTCATCCAAGAACTTGAGGGAATAGAAGCTTCTCAGTCAATTCATCCTTTCTCCTGACATGACTTCTGGTTCACAATGGGGAGAAGAAATTTTGGCTTCATGGGCAATGGGCCAGTTAAAGAGCTGCCTCTGCTAATGCCTTTTATTCCTGAAAATTCCTACCTCGCTGTTTCATTTCTAGAGGATCATTACCAGGGGGGAGATGCTCTCAAGCCACAAACTTAAAAGCGAGAGAGAACAGCTCCATAACCCAAACCACAGGCCATTGATTTCGGCAAGAGTTATCACAGAAGAACCCCAGCACTTAACAAAGAGATTAGGAACTAATGAGGAAAAAAAATATCAATCACACTGCAAGTTAAAACATGTTACTTTCGTTTTCCAAAGAACTGAGAATAAGATTAACTTTGCATCAGAACTTCCTTTGTGTCAAAGGACAGCTTTTGATCCAAATGTCTATTGACATCTTCCTTTTTGTTGGCAAAACACAGATCATCCCTTTAGGGAGCCCGGGCTGCTGAAATGAATATAACAAATTATCATTAAATCAAATGAAGTCTCTCGGTGGCTTTGGACAGCAAACTGCTGGGTCTTGATCTTAAACCTCAGCAAGGTTTCCAAAATGAGCTTCCATCACAGAGCCCTGCCAGCAGGGCTGTGGCTGGAGAGAGCTGGGGGCTGGCTTAAGCACCAAGATGAGATTCAAAGAGTCCCCAGGAGCAGGGCAGAGTGGGGACATTTGTCTCCTGAGTAGGTACAGGTGGTCTGGCAGTGAGGATCTTCAGTGATGCAGCAAAACATTGCATGGTAATGGCTTTGAGCCCGAAGCTGTGAAGCAATGAGAAGTATTTGTGTGGGGCAGAAACCTCTGTCAGGAGTTTTGCACATCAGAGAAGAAATTAGGGGTTTCTCTTTCTGCTTTGCACAAAGGGGGGTGAAACGAGGTTCTGTTGTGTCCAGTGGTCACACCCAAAAAGTGGCAGTCCTGCTGTGAGATCATGGGAGGTGTGTCAGGTGTTGCAGGTGTGAGATGTTCTGACAAGTCCCCCTGTGCCACCTGGGTGTGTTTGATCCCTCTGGACCAACTGTGCCCGAGAGAAGTCCTGCCTGAGACTGTGGTAGCCGCTCTTCACACACAGAGCAGAAGAGGAATGCCCCTCTAAGGCTGAATATTTAACTCAGTCAGGGAAAAAGGATTTAGGGATGAGGAGGAAGAGGATAACACTTTCTTTTTTTTCACTGGAGAACTGAGGTCCAGCTTTCTCAGCCCTTAGTGAAACTTGAGGTTGAATTCTCAGAGCAGCTCCATCCACACATCACACTTTGAGCCAAGCCCTCTCAGTCATCAATACAGACTTGTTTGTAAAATCTTCCTTCAGGTGATTTGTTCAAGGACAGTGATATTAGTACAGCATTAGATCTTGTGAATCCTTTTCCTTCTATAGTTCTGTTCACAAACCAAAGGAGGATTCCCCAGTCTTTCCCATTATCATCATCAAGTGGTGCCAGAACTGCACACAGGGATCTGACTTGCTAATTTATCATTGTTAAATCCATGGCAAACTTATAAATTACAAGTCTTCCTTAGAATCTGGTCATTTTCCAGGTACACTGGTCAGGCCAAATCTGGGCTGGAAACATCATGTTCTGTAATTAATGATTTGTTAAGGGATTGAATCCACACAGGGAAAACCACCTGCTCATTCTAGACCATGCACTAACCCCAATCCTAAAGACAGACACATTATTAAAGCTCCACTTCCCACAAGGAACAACGGCCAACTTTTCTCTTTAAACTGGGAGAAAACTTATGATTGAATGGAGTTACAGGCTGGCATGAGCATCACCTGATGGAGCTGAACCTCAACCCACAACGGGCACCTTGGGGTGAGCCTTGTGGGTTTGCAGTGCTGGGATGGTCTGGCTGAGGGCTGCCTACCTTTATTTCCATTTACTGTGTTCTTCTATCACAGTTTCAACTCCTCCTCCTGCTAAGGAAGAATCTTGGCCTAACTCTGAGAACTGGCTTGAGTGGTAGTAAAATTTTGCATTTCTTGATGAACTTTGAAAAGCTTCTCCATCCCTGTCCTGTCCTCTGGTTTCTCATTCTCACTTCACATTAAATGCAGGATGAAACAAGAGGAAGCAGCAGCCCCTGGAGTGGTTTAGAAACCTTTAACCAAGAGGAAAGGTTAATGGAGTGGAGTTAATGCAGTGGAGTTTATTTTTAATAGAAAAGAAGAGAGTTTGAGATGACTTGGCAGAAACCTCCAGCCTTAGGAAGGAAAAAGATGATAGCGGATAGTTTTCTCTCTGATGTCATGGTTAATAAACTCAGGATATAATTTAAAGCTGAGATTATTTGAGAGATGTGCCACATCAGGCAAAAGAGAGGAGATATAAGCAGTGAGTTACTAAACAACTCAAACCCTGGTACACACTAAGGTCAACAGTCCTCCAGATTTTCAGGTTTGTTTGTTGTCCAGCAAAATGAACAAACACTGATCTGGATTCTTCACATATTTACATTAAATATATTTTTGAATCAAGGCAGCTCTTTGAGTTATGCCTTGAGCCACCTTTCTGCAGGCAGGTGGGTACTTGTACTCAAGGTGGAGCAAGATACTCTATCTTAACATTTTGGGGGATACATTATGGTTTTATGTTTCCCTGTGGCTTATCTTTTCCCTTTGGTGAACAGTGGGAATGTGGAATGTCTCAACACACAGACAGCATCAGTTATTGGTTCTTAAACACTGACAGAGAGCTTGGATGGAAGGGGCTGAACAAGCACAAAACGTTTTCTCAACCCACCTAATGAATTTGTAACTTCTGGAATAATTTTTTTTTTTTTTATGCAACCTCCATTTAATCAATTTGCAATTAACTCCAGCCTTGACACTTCTGGCTGCCTGAGCAAGCAATGCATCTGTGTGCTAGAAACCAGTCTGCCTGATAGCAACTGTGTGAAAAATTGCTGCTTGTTGGGAGATAACACGGGAGAATGTCTTGTGCTTCTCTGTGGCTTGGAAGGGGTTTGTTGTGCTGAAGGAAAATCGTGTTCTGTCTCGGGGACATCATTACTGAGCACACACCTGAGCAATCCCCCTTGGAATTTGGTGGGAAAACGTCCCTGTGAAGTGCTTTAGAAGCTCCCTCAGCACTCGAGGTGAGCTCTGGGGGGCTGAAGTGGGGTCTGGGGGCACCACTGGGCTTCAAGACACGCCACTCGTTAGGTGATCTCAGGAGATGATAAAGCTTTGAAAGTTAAATTAGCCCTTAATTAAGAGAACTTAAAGAAATGTGAGGGCTCTTAACTGCTCTTGCCACTCAAGCCATGATTAAAATCCTGTGTCTAGCACTCCATAACCCCGTGCAACGAGGTGGGCTGGTGCCAGATGGCTGGGAAGCAGCTTCACAGAGAAGGAGCTGAGGGTTTTGGCAGCCAGGAGGTTGCACATGAGTCAGCAGTGCATTCTTGTGGCAAATTGTGTAGTATCAGCCAGGAGGTCGAGGGGAGGGATTCTTTTCCCTGACCAGCACTTCTGAGACCACTCCTGGAGTGCCATGTCCAATTCTGGTCCTCCCAGAACAGCAAAGACTGGAGTGGTCATACTGGAGTGATTCCTGTGTGGGGTCACCAAGAGGTTCAGGATCCTGGAGCACACAGCACAGGAAAGGCTGGGTCTGCCCAGCATGCAGAAAAAAAAAAAGGCTTGAGGGCATCTTTTTGCCATCTGCAAATGTCCAGTGTGACCCTGTAAAGAAGGTGGGGCCTGTCTTCTCAGAGGTGAACACTGGAAGGACCACAGGCAACACACGTGGGAAATTCTTATTAGATAAGATGGCAAAACAAATTCCCTGTGTGACTGTTCAAACACTGGAAAGGTCTTCCCAGAGAGGTTTGTGGGCTCTCCATCTTTGGAGATGTTCAAAACTTGGGTAGACAAGCTCTGATCTATTTGGTCCTGCTCGAGCATGGGCTGTTTTCCTACCTAATTCTACTCTAGTCTAGTCTAGTTTAGTCTATTCCTCTCTAAAACAGACTGTCCCCTCATAAAACACATTTCACCTTCTATCAGCTGACAGAGCTCTCCAGTGAGGTTATGTTAACCTGCATCAGTGAAAATGAGTGGGCTTAATTTATATGGTCTAACCAGCAGATTTTTACTTAAAAAAAAAAAGGTTTTTTGGCTGCAGCGAGTCAAGAAATGAGAGAATTGATTATTTCTTGAGAGGTGGTAACCTCCAGCAGAGTGTGAATAAAGAAAATCTGGGGGAAGTGATCTCTGGATCTGGAAGACGACGATTCTCGACAGACTCGGATATTTAATTTTTTCTCACTCTCTTAAATCAGGGCAGCTCTTGCCTGGGGCTCTTTTTGAGTCAGAGCATACAAATTGCTCTGGGGGGCAACCACACCATATAATTTCTGCCGTGGCAAACCCACAGAATGATAATCAAGGCAGGGACTGAAGGCAGGGAGATTTTGAGCTCGTGGCTCCCAGGCTTTAAGTGAGGTCTCTGAGTTTGCACAGGCTGCCTCTGCAGGAGGAGCAGACAGACATTGAGCTGTCAGATGGAGAACTGTGCTGCTTCACGAACGATATGAGCAGAAGATGGGCTGTAGAGGGTCAGACAAAGCTTTCTGCCTCCAGAAATGGCTAACAGCAGATGCCTGGGGAGCAGTGCAAGCACGTGGCAGCACAGGGTGATACTTCTCCAATATGTTCTCCCAGTCTCCAGCAGGAGGGTAAAGTAATTGAGAAATAGCTGTTTTCTTTGTGCTTGGAAGCTCTTGATTTGACTTCTCCTCTATGAGTTGTTTGTTGCAGTTCCTAAGAATACCCCAGCTTATCTCCAAGCCACGTGGATGCTCTTTGCTTCTGGCCAGTCCAGTAATGTCCCAGGAAAAACCCTGGGTTTGGTATTGTGAGAGCTCCTGAACCTTTGGCTTCTCTTCTTTGTGCTGGCCCAGCAATTCTCAAGAGATTGGAGTGATTGGAGCTTGATCCCAGCACCAGTATTAAACTGGAGATCACAGGATGATTTGGGTTGGAAGGGGCCTTAAAAATTACCTTATTCCCCTCAACCTTTTTTGCCCCTGCTGCTGTTTGAAATGCATGGAAAGGGATTTGTCAGCTCCTGTTCCCTGGGTGAGTAAGTGCACTTGCTGTTTGATTCCTGCATCCCCTGTTTTCTAAGCGAGTTCATAATAATGGTTCAGCTCATTGAGAGTTTGTTACAGAGTCGGAGCCATTACTATGAAATTACCAAATAAAACATACATTTTCATTCCCGTTGGCAATAAAAATTATCGAAGTACCTCTCCTGGGACAATTATAATGAGATAATACAGAACTCCTGACTGATCCCAGTGGTTGTAAAAAAAAAAAAAAAAATAAAATCAAAGAGCATTCAACAAGACATTAGTGTGTGCTTTGGCTCCAATCACTCCCCTGTCTCGTGGGGTAATGAAGTTATCAAATTAGTTTTTAAAAGGTGAAACCTCCATTTTTCAACCCATCTGACAGGTTCTCCCCTGAATAATGTCATTACAATGAGGTGCACAGGACAGCACAAGCCTTTATTGCTTTTGGTCTAGACACTAGAGGACATTAAGAAATTTTGCCTTCTTGTCTGCACAGTACAATGTTTATACTCAAAGTGTCCAGGCCAATCAAATGATAAAGAATAGGGGTTTAGGTTTTAGGGAGGCTTTTTTTTTTTATTTTTTTTTTCCCCTTCTGCACACCCAGGACATAAATACAACCGTATGTTCAAGCCTGCATTTGCAGAAATGTAACATAAATGGCCTACTGGGTTATAGAGCTCATCTGTTTCCCATTTACTGCTCTGCAGCAAATTACATTCTTTCCAAAGAGCGATGCTGTCACGGACAGCCTAACAGCCTTGTTTCCCGGGGATGCAGGATGGAGGTCATGAAACATATTCAGAACTGCTCAAAGAACCGGTTTTTCAGCCTGACTTTAGCAGAAACCCTGCCCTGGGATGCCTCAGGTGACGCTGCAGAGAGCAAAGCGCATGAGAAGATGTTCCAGATCCCCCCTCCCCACACCGAACATCAGGAGTGACGGGACACCCCTGCTCCCGATTCAGGCACTCCAGTCACGTTCCGGAGCGAGGGCTGTGCCCCAGGGCTGCTGCCTCCCACGGTTTGGGTCGCAGGGATGTTTTCCATTTTTCAGGCATCGCCGTCTTTCCATTTGCTGGGAAGTGAACCCCAAACTTTCAGGAGCAAGAGCGTCAGCTCCTGCGGCTCCGAAGGAAACAGCTCAGTGCTTTTCCTGCGGGCAGCAGCAAAACCCTCGTCCCTGCCCAGGTCAGGCACAGCAGGACGCTGATTTACACATCCACGGAGCAACAACCAGTGCCCGTTTCAGGAGCAGGGATGGTCTCGCTGCCTGCTCAGACCTGGCTGTGACAACCCAGGTATCACCCTCCTCTCTGAAAAAACGGGAATGGGGAGCAAAAGTGAGCGACCTCCCAAACGGCCTGTCAAAGCACCGGAGCTGGACACCCTCCCACCGAGATTTCAGCCACAGAGCTGCCTGATTTCCTTTGTAAAAGAGCCCCACAGGCAACACATGCACGCACAGAGCAACTTCTGTATTTACCTTGACACTGCACGGGGCCCAGCCCTCCCCTCTTGCAGAGCAGTTGTGTACATTATCATCTCCTTGGCATCTTGGTTGTTGCTGTCTCCTGTTCTCCTTCTGTTCAACAGAGCAGGTAAGTTGTTTAGGGTCCCCCCCCCTCCAGCCCCTCCATGCCTGCACTCCTCCTCTGAAAACCATTACCCAGAATTCCAGCTTTCCTTGAAGCAACACTGAACAAGCTGTGCTATGGTTTTCCCCTTCCAGGCTTTCTTTTTTTTCTTTTTTTTTTTTTTTTTTTTTTTTTTTTACTTTTTTTCTTTTTTTTTTACCTTTTTTTTTTCCCCCGGCAGTTCTTGCTGGAAAAAGTAATTTACCCAGTATTAAAACATCTGGTTATTGTGCTCCCTGGGTAAGTTAGCATTGAAATAAGGGGGAAACACATTTCATGTGAGAAGGGGAACGTGCCCCATGGCAGCATCAGCCACCAGGTGAAAGCCCTCCCTCTCTCTGCATGGGCTGTGCAGAATGGCCAAGTTTTGGAGCACAGGCAGGAGACACACACAGCTCACTGGGCCTAAAAGTGGAAGGGGAGAGTGATAATTTTGTCTCAAGCCTTGCTTTTATTTAATTGAGCATTATAGACTGATAACACAGGGGTCTACAGTGGTGTCCTCCACTCCAGAGTCCTGGTGCACAGGAAGAATGATGTCTGTGCTGTGAATCCAACATCTCCCTGTCTGCCCAAAGGCTTTATTTTATCATAGAATCATAGAATGGTTTGGATTGGAAGGGACCTTAAAGATCATCCAGTCCCACCCCCTGCCATGGGCAGGGACACCTTCCACTATCCCAGCTAGCTCCAAGCCCCATCCAACCTGGCCTTGGACACTTCCAGGGATGGGGCAGCCACAGCTTCTCTGGGCAACCTGTGCCAGGGCCTCACCACCCTCACAGGGAAGAATTTTTTCCTAATATCCAATTTAAACCAATTTATCCCCTCTCTTCCAATGTGAACCCATTCCCCCTTGTCCTGTCACTCTGTGCCCTTGTAAATAGTCTCTCTCCATCTTTCTGTCGGTCCATCAAGTCCTGGAAGGTCGCAAAGGTCACCTTGAAGCCTTTCTTTTCCAGGCTTAACAATCCCAACCCTCTCAGTTTTATTCTGTAATTCAGCTGCACGGACAGAGTACCTGGAGAAAGCAGCCTTCCAAAATGCCAAGGTGCTGATGGGGTGTGGATTTTACAGTGAAGTTACTTTTCCATGTCTCCCCACGATCCTGTTTCTCCCCTTTGATCAGAAACCCAGACATGGGAGAAGCCATCACTGCCTCATTTTCCCTTCCTGAGGATTTTCCAGCTTCAGTCAGTCCGGGGCAGAAGGAAACACCAGTGCCCAGTGACAGCAGTGGCTTTTGCACTGCTCTTCCTTTGCAGGTGATGACCAATTCTTGCCATGCTTTGCACAACTGTTGTCACTACTGCAAAACAGCCTCTCCTGGAGGATGCAGTGGAAGAACCATGACCTGGGAGACTGGGCACAGGAATCAGGGGAGCTCTGGTGAGTGTATGACCTTCCCTTAGCTGTTGATGCAAACCTACTGAGCTGTCACTGTTATTAGTGGTGCACTATTTACAAATAAGCTCGAATCCCCCAGGAATGGCTTTTGTTATGGATACAACAGCCACATCCCAGAAGGCAGCCATCAGGAAAGCCAGGGATACACTGATGGCACACATGGCTGATGATGATCAGGTGCTGTGGCTGAAGGTTTGCTGCTCACCTCCAAGGCACCCTTTGGTAGTTGCTGGGCTGGGAATGGCTCTGTGGACAGTGGGGCTCCTGTGGCCACCGTAAACCAACTCCCAAGCTTTTCCTGTGCTCCATCTGTGTTTCCTGGTGCTCTGTTCCCTGTTTGTCTGCTCTTCTCCTCTCCCTTGAGAGCTCTCATGCTTTTCCTGACATCATAGGTAAGCACTTATCCAACACAAGTCTTGTGTTCACCCCATAAATGAACTTCCAAGTTCAACCTTCACACTCACAGTGGGTCCTGCAGACTCACTGGGACAGTCTGGACCAGGAATCTGCCCTGAGCAAGCCAAGCTCTGAGTTAAATGACATGGAGAAAGCTGGAACTTGAGCTCTGGAGAAGGTGGAGTGTTTAGGTCTCAAAATGGTGCTGTTCTCAACAACATCTGCCTGCTGTGTGGGTGGTTGTGCCAAAGCTCAAGTGGCACTTCTGGCACGGTGTGATCTCTTTATCAGGGACAAATAAATGCACAAATAACATCATATGGTGTCAAAGGGGGTGTGCTCAGGGGCAGAGCTCAGCACCTCCACCTGCAGTCCCAGAACGTGCCTGTTGGATTTGGATTGGAGGGATTTGGACTGCGCTGCCTGCAGAGTAACCTTGAGCAAATCACTCCACCCCTCCACTCCTTCCCTCTCCTCCCAGCTCTGCTTTGGCTGTTTTAGGAAGGAACTTTTCATTCCGGAAGGTGCACAGTGTTTGTCACATCGGTGCATCCTCAGGCTACAGTGTCCAAATAATGAAGAGCAATAATAACTGGTTGCCAATCAACAGAGAATCAGGTTTTCTGCTCCTAAATCAGTTGGAAATTGTTTTTCTCTTGCTTTGAATAATGTGCTGGGAATTTGTAAAACGAAGTCTTTTTTTTTTTGGTCTTTTTTTTTTTTTTTATGATCTTTTTAAATTTCTTTTTTTCGTCTAGCAGCAGAAATACCCTTTGTCAGCATTCCAAAATATGATTAATGCTAATCTTGACCTTTTCAAAGTTCCATGCCAGGCAGCTGATGATGCTTCTGTGTGGTAAAGAATCAAACAGAAGGTGTTTCTTTCCACAATGAAGTGTTCTTTATTAATGAATGATTTGCTTACCAGGAAATCCAAGAATTCCTTTGCATTCTGTTTTGGTTTTTTGTTTTGTTTTGTTTGGGTTTTTTTTTGTGTGGGTTTTTTTGTTTTTTTTTTTTTTTTTTTTCCACAAGCCTGGGGGAGTTCAATCATTTGGAGTGGATTGAAGGCATGAATATATTTATGAATTTCTCATCTCTTTCCCTCCTTTCTCTAAAGTCAGAACACAAACTCTATTAGCTTATTACTTTAGGTCAGAGATCTTTTTTTTACCTTTCCTAGGCAAATACTTGGGTTATCAAATCAATCAACATTCTGATATCTCAGCTCTTTCTAAGACTTTCCACAACAAGGAAAGAATACATCTGAAAAATGTGAAATAGTAAAGGCTATAGTTGCCCAACTTGTAAAAAAAGAAAGTATAGAATAAGTTTCTGGACTTGAGTCAGGTGTAAGTCACGGATATGAACCTGGATCCTCCAGGGTGGTGACAAACTTCTCATTGTCTTCTCCTGGGAGTGAACCATAATAACCCCTACCAGTCTAAGCACTCACATACCACACAACTTCACAGGCTCACACAAACAATGTGAAAATGCTTGAACCATTGCTCTGAAAACCTGGGGAGAACCTGAAGTTTTGTCAGGTCCTTCGAGAAGTTTCAAGTCCGTGGTCAGAGAACAGTGGCATTTGCATCTGGAGATTGAGGCAAAGTGTTTAATGGGCAGAAATTGAGGGATCAGTGGCTATTTTGGCTAATTATTTCACAAAAGCAGCATTTTAAGGTAAGCAAAATCTTCTGCCACAAGAGGGTCAAGTGGATTCATTAAGTTCTTTGAGGGCCACAAATTGGGGGTATGAAAGAACTGTAAAATGCATTTCTTATTTATCATTATTTGTAATTCAGGCCACTTATCTGCCGTCACATTTGTCCTGACTGTTTGTGCTATCTGTGATGGGGATGTCTCAGGCCATTAGTGACTAGCACTGTGAATAATTAGGCTGTGAAAATCTAATGGCAGGATTTATTATTTTTATTATTATTATTATTATCTCTTTTCCATTCTGTTGTATTAATTCCATTTGATATTGGTCTGTTTTCTTGGACAACAACACTCCTTCATATAAAATCTTTTTTTTTTTTTTTTTTTTGGTTCAAAATGCCTTTCATCATGTGATTTAACAGACCATGAAACATCCTATCTTGCTTTTTAGATTTTCAGCCCAGTGTCAATATTTCAACGACATTAATACATCCCTTTTGTCATCCCTGGAATACTTATATGAAGTCACTGTATTATCTTCTCCTTTTTTTTTTCAGCTGTCCTTTGTGTCCTTTCTTCAACTTCCTCCTGTTATGCATAACAATTCCTGGGCAGGTGGGACCATGCCCTGTTCCAGAACCCACATGGAGCATCACACGTGACAGGAGATGAGGGAAGCAAGGGATTCCTGCTCATTTGCTGCTGTAAAAGTGTTTTGAAGCTGTAAATGTGGGCAGTGCTACAGTCAGAGAGTCATGGAATGGTTTGGGTTGGAAGGGACCTTAAAGATCATCCAGTTCCAAACCTCTGCCATGAGCAGGGACATCTTCCACTAGCCCAGGTTGCTCCAAGCCTTGTTCAGCCTGGCCTTGGACACTTCCAGGGCTGGGGCAGCCACAGCTTCTCTGAGCAGTCTGTACCAGGGCCTCCCCACCCTCACAGGGAAGAATTTTTTCCTAACATTTGATCTAAATCTCTCATCAATTAGTTTAAATTAATTACCCCTTGTCCTCTCAGACTTTGGCAGAGAAAAGTCACTCCCCCTCTTTTTTTATGAACCCTCTTCAAGTGCTGGAAGGAAAAAATGAGGTCCCCTCCCCTCTCCTCTCTCCCTCTCCCCTCCTTCTCCTCTCCCTCTCCTCTCCTTGCCAAACAGTAAAGGAGTTGAAATTTTAAATTTTAAACCCACTCCATTTGCTGTTCCCCTCACAAACCCTTTGCTCTGCTGCCTTCTGCATCCTCTGCACTCGAATAAACTCTTCTCATTCTGCAACTTGCTGAGAAACCCCATTTCTTCCCCCACAACAAAAAGCTGTTGTCAGAAAATTCAAATCATCCCATCCATCAGGAGCTGTGTGAGCCATGTGCAAGTGCAGGGGGGGTAAGCGTGTGGTATGTGCAGCTGACAGATTCATTCTGCCCCTGTGGCAGCTCCAAGGTTTTTCTGGACTCTTTGGGCTTTGTCTGGACCAACATTAGCACAGACACAAACCACACGCTCCCCTGGGGCACTTCCACACTCCCTTTTTTTTTTTAAGTTGAGGAACTAAATTATGGGCACAGCAGAACCACTTTGGTAGCTGTGGAAAAAAAAAAAAAGTCCAGTTCAACAGAACTCTTGCCCTGACGCCACGCTGAAACCATCTGCCTGTGATTTGTGAAGGAAAAGGGCTCCTTCTGAGAGCCCCATCCATGCCCCAATATCTGCTCCTCGTCCCATTTGTTGCACACATTTATTTCCGTCCCACAAAAGAAGGCTAAAACATCTGGAATTTTTTTGCTTTCTTGTTTTTTAATGTTCTGCTGGTTCACTTGAGAGCTCAGTCATGGAATTTTGGGGCCAGTTTTGCCTCTGAAGGTCTAAACACCTCTATTTTGGGAGGCACATCTATTTTGGTGTGAGGAGGGGACACCACATTTTCAACAGGCTGTTCTGTCCTGAAAGGCAAGAGATGAAACCAGAACTCATTCCCAAAATGGCCACTGGTTTTCCAGGCTGCTTTGGCAAAGCCACTTCACTTCCTGGCTTCTCCTGGGGTGATGGGAACTGGAAACCAGCACACCAAGTGCTCTCACGTGGCAAGTTTCACATCTTATAATGTTTTATCCCATCTGTGCCTCCAGCTGGGACCTGAAGGAGCTGGAATATCTTTCCCTGCAGAGTTGTGGCTCTTCTTGGAAGAAGCAGAAGCAGAGAATGGTGGCAGCTGGAGAAGGGAACCACCACAAATCTCCTTCAACTGTGCTGTGCTGCTTGCTGCAGGAGAGCACTCAGAGGATGCACATCTTTGGAAGTGTCCAAGGCCAGGTTGGACAGGGCTTGGAGCAACCTGGGCTAGTGGAAGGTGTCTCTGTCCATGGCAGGGGGCTGGAACTGGATGATCTTGAAGGGAAGAGTCGCATAATTTCTAAACTCATTTATCAGCACGTCTGCACGGGGTGAACAGCTTGACTTTTAGTGTCATTCTGCAGTCAAGTGCAGTTTGCTCTTTCAAGGCATTATGGCCTTTTGATAGGATGTAATTCCATAATTAAGGGTGAGGTCAGGAGGGTGAAGCTGGCCAGGGACAGAACCTGAGTGAAGAGAGGTTGGGCTGGAGGCAGGTGTTGAACTTGCAGGGCTGAACTCAAGAGCTGTGAGCAGCAGGTGGGAAATAAGCTCAGAGGGTGGATGAGCATCCTGGATGCTCAGGAAAGGAAGGGAGGAGTTTATGGACATCTTTCTCCACCCATCTATAACCTGACCTGCTGATCCTGCTTCCATGAGCTGTATCCATAGCTGATGTCTATAAATTTACCTCCTGGATGAGGTGAGTTCCCATAATAAGTCAGAGAAAAAGTGGTGTGGGAGACTTTACCTCTTTCTAATTTCTGAGTAATTATTTGGCCGTGCTTCACTAAAACAAAATATCTTCATTATTCTTTAGTATATCTTTATTATTCTTTGGTATATCTTTATTATTGCCCCTCATCCTTGTTTGGAAATGGACACAACTCTTGTGTCTCTGTGGGATGACCTTTACATTAGAAGCATTTTCCAGGTCAGTCCCCTTTTCCCCAGAAAAATATAATTCTCCAGCCAAACTCTTTTCAAAACTCCCCCTCTCAGTGTCCCAGACTGTTTGTTTAAATCATAACCATTTATTTGAAGCAGGCTTTTATTTAATTTTGCCATCATACCATTCTAAGAAAAATTAGTAGCCTGGGATATTTATTTTTTCTTTTGTTCTCTTTTCCTCAAACTGTTTCCTTTGAACTGGCCAGGCCTGGAGAATTTCAGTCCAAAAGTGATGAAAAATGAAAAGAGAAATGTAATACTGAAATGTTTAAATAATGTCAGCTGTGCTTGTCACCAGAAGCCAGTGTTGTTCACTGGGGGAGGAGTGAAAAGGGGGGTCCTGTCAAACAACCTGACCCTATTTTTATGGGGTGAGAGATGCATTTATGGGAACTTCTGACTGCAGGGAAGATTCATCAGTTTGCTTTAGGAAAACTAATGGCTTGTGGTGCACCAGAGCAATTTTGGGAGAAGGAACGATTTTGCCCAGGAAATGTGTTCATATTTTCACTTGTTCCTGCTGCAAATGTGGGAAGGAAACTGCTGGGGGTCCTGTTCTTTCTCTGCTCTCATTCAAATCCTCGCTGCTGTTGAAACCCCCCCTCCCCTGCTGCAAACAGCCTCTTTCCTCTCCAGAACATTTGCAAACATAAGGCAGCTTCGCCACAGACTGTGGGAAAAAAAAAAAGTCAAAGCGTGCTTCACATTTCAAGAATATTTCGTTTTATTGCCCCAAATTTCCTTCAGCTCCAGGAAACGCAATTCCCATGTTTGCCCTTTCCTTCACCAGCTCGCCTGTTGGTCCCGTCTGCAGCATCTGCTGTGCCAAACCTCCCACCAGGGTGAGCTGCCTTCCCCCCCCACCCCCCCAATAAACTTCTTCCTCGGTGATTATTTATTTCCAGCGCTGCTCTAAAACTCACTGGGCAAGATGGAAAGGTTCCTGTGGGTCTCGGTGGACTTTGGAGCGAGTTATGGCTCTCCAAAGTGCTGCAGGAAGCAGTTTTTGCAGGACAGAAGCTGTTTTGGGGAGCACCTCCCCTCGCAGGCAGAGCCCACATCCATCTCAGACCCACCAGGGAGACCTCCTGGCAGGGAAAGGAGCCAACTGAATCAGACCCAGTGCTTTTTTTTTTTTTTTTTCTTGGCATGAAGTGATTTTGTTGCATGAGCTGAGGGACAGGAGAGGGAGGAAAGGGCACGTTGTGCCTGCAAAAGCCAACCTGGAGTGTGCTCTAAATGCAAGATTCCCCTCTCCATCTGCTTTGAGATCGGAATTGCCGCTGTCCCTGATGATTTCATTCCCAAAATTGCAGTGGGCTGCTGCTGCCACAAGTCATGTGGGCAGGAGGGGGGACTGGAGAAGGAGAGAATGTACGTCATAAAGATAACAAAATCATCCCAGTAATGCCCTGTGATTTATTGCTCTGTCTCGTGGCCTCAATAACTTGGGTATCTTCGGTATCTGCTCTGGATTCTTGAGTTTCACAGCTTCGTGCTGCAGGAATTCAGACCTTCTCAGCC
This sequence comes from Pyrocephalus nanus, assembly GCA_038380795.1. NCBI lineage: Eukaryota > Metazoa > Chordata > Aves > Passeriformes > Tyrannidae > Pyrocephalus > Pyrocephalus nanus. The sequence goes on along the minus strand of CM076262.1, from coordinate 20,089,067 downwards.
CCCAGGAAAAGTCAAGAGGGGTCTGTTCCCAGAACCCTCCACCACTTGTGGGCAGCTGCTGTCCTGGGGAGGGGAGCTCTGGGGTTTATTTTACTTATAAAATCATGTCTGTGGTGTGGTATCAGCACTCAGAGCAGGAGCAGAGACCCAGCTGTGGGTTTGGAGGTGTGGGAAGCAGCAGAGGGAGCAGTGAAGGGTGACAGGGTGGCATCATCAGGATGTAGCAGGAATCCTCAGGATTCCTGCCCCGAACTCCTCAGGCAGTGGTGTAATTTTCTATAAGTCCTTTTTTTCCCCCTGTATATCTTGCTTAGTTTATTGGCCTTGCAATGCCATTTCCACCCAGGCTTAAAGCCTCTGGGCACCTCCTCCTTTCCTGCTCCAGCCTTCCCAGAGCACAGGAGCTGCCCAAGGATGTTTCAGGCAAGTTATTTTGCTTTAAAAAAAACCAGTTCATCTCAGCTCTCTTTTGCTGGGAAGGGTCCACAGTTGTGCCAACAGGGAGTTTCTGCTCACAGAGGCAACACATTTCCCGTGCTCCAGGAGAGACAACAGCCTCATAAACCCACTCACCTGTGATGGTGGAGATTCAGGGCATGAACCAGCAGAAACATTTGATAATTCCTACAAAAAGGAAGAGCTGTGGCAGGAGACCAATCCCCAGGACATGCCTAAGGTGGGAAAAATTCCTTGTTCTGTACCTGGCACAGCGGAGACACAACGTTTGGCTTTGCAAATGCCAGGAGAACACCGACAGAGGGAAGAGAGAAAGCTTCTCAGGAGCAAAATTTAAAGAGTTTGAATTCCTCTCCACATAATTATTTTGAGTTCTTGCAGGATATAAAATAATTTCCCACCCAGCTTGACCAAATGGTTGATTTGGAAGGGACCTCTGGGGATCACTTGGTCCAACCTCCCTGGTCATACAAGGCCACCCAGAGCCAATTACCCCAAATCATCTACAGACAGCTTCTGATCGTCTCCAGGGATGGAGATCCCACAACTTCCCTGGGAATCCTGGGCCATTTCAAGGAAAGAAAGACTCAAGTCTTGGAGTTTATGCTGAAACACCCTCAGCCCTGCCAGCTGTTTGTGGATGCAGGGCTTGACACTGCACATGCCTTTAATTCCAAAGGTGTGAAATATTGCCTCAGGTCAATTTGGAAAGCGTTTTTCTCCTAAAATTTAGCCTTGAAACCCCCAAATCTCATCGACAAGAAGCAGCATGAATCTTTAAAATTGGGCAGTGGGTAGGACCTTGCTGCTTTAAAGCCTCTTTTAACCTTTGCTGTGCTTCTATTCTTTAAATTGTTGCTGCATATACTTAATTTCCCTCACCAGCATTTTCAAGTGGTTTATTGTTATCATTATTTTTATTACATTGCTTCTTCTACCTTTAATAGTGAAAGAGAAGAGTTGGAGAATAATCACAGGAACCCACCAGCCCTGGTGATGCCAAGGCCATGTCACAGGAGGCAGCAACTTCCTGCAAGGGCACTGACCTAAAGATAAGGAAACATACAGCCCAGTTTACATCCCACCATGGCCCTACAGGCACCTGGAAGCTCCTCAAAATCACAAGCACATGGAGAATTTCACCACCCCCCCGAACCGTGAGTGAACCTTTTGACAGAATCAGAGGATCACAAAAAATTCTCAAAATTGTAATTCATTAAGCCCTTAAATAGTTCTTTGTGCTGCCTCTTTTGAGGGAAATCTGTGGGGATTTTCCTTATTGTCCTTGTTTCCTCATTGTATTTATTACAGAAACACAGAATCACAGGATGGGTTGGGTTGGAAGGGACCTCAAAGCTCATCTCATTCCAACCTTCCCTACCAGGGGCAGGGACTCCTTCCACCATCCCAGCTTGCTCCAAGCCCTGTCCAACCTGCCCTTGGACACTTCCAGGGATGGAGCAGCCACAGCTTCTCTGGGAAACCTGTGGCACATCCTCACCACCCTCACAGCCAAGAACTTCTTCCTAATTTCAAATTTGTTTATCTTTTTAAACAAAGCAGTATTACAGTAGGTGCTCAAGGAGACAGCTCTCACCTTCTCCCCCGATGCTCCCACTCTTGCTCTGACCCCTTTCTTGTGTCAGGATAAACATTCAAGCAGCCCCAGTGTGAGTCTGACCAAAACCAAATCCAGCTTTAAAAAAAAAAAAAAAAAAAAAGTCCCATCCTTTCCCCCTGCAATCTGGACCAGTTCCCTGGACAGAGACTGTAGTTTGAGGCTGAGTTATTGCACCATTATTCCTGCTGCAATTGCTACTTTTATTTTTCTATTAGTGTTATTATTTCTACTACCCCTATCTGGCTTTCAGTGAGGAAATCTATGAGAGTGCTATTTTCTGCAAAAACACCCATCAGGATCCTTCTGCCTCTGGAAATGGCCAAGAGTTTGGGGGCATTTCAGGGAAATTTGCAGATGAAGAAACCTCGTGGCGTTTTCTGCCCCACTGTGGCTTTACTCCAGCAGAAAGGGCAAGTTCCTCCTAATGTCCTTTATTAGCACTGGGCTTTTAGATTGTGTCTCTCCCTCTACTATCTCACTGCAGCACCTAGGAGAGCCAGGCACTTCCCCCAGGGAAGCCAGCTCCATTTGGAATGGGAATCACAAGCATTTTGGTGCTGAAATCAGTTGTTTGAAACCATCTGCAGTCTCGCTGCAGTACTGCTGTATCCTAATTCCATCTGCCAAAGCTCAGGAGAATTGAGGTGATTGGAGCCTGGCATTGTGAAACAGCATCGAGGCTCGGGCAGGGAAGGGAATTCCACATCCAAAAGCAAACGAGGGAATGTGGAGCTGTCGCTGCTGGAAATAAGTCTCCCTGTTTAATGAAAGCAGGGACTGCTGAAATCCTGTGCTTAAAGATGTGAGCAACAGAGCTACGGAACACACACTGTTTTATGTCTTCAAAAGCCTGTCTTACTTCTGCAGAGCTCTGCTTTCCCCTCAGCTTAAAAGCCAGAAAATTCCCCTTGTCTTCTCTGGCACGATCTTTATTGGATTGATTGCAGGAACTCCAGCTCTAAAACCTTCTCCCTGCGATTCTCCACATGGAAGTCACTTCAGGTTACTCGAGCTGGGGCTTTCTGCTTTATTACACCTGTTCATCCTGGAACAGGCCAGCTGAGAACATTGAGTTCCTGCATTTCATACCCCTCCAAACTCTCTCCCAGTTGTCTTTAACTTTGGCTGCCTGAACCACCCCAGTGGCACCTACAAACCCCTCAGCCCCTCTGATCTCCATCCTCTTCCTCCTGTGCAAAGAACACTAAGCAGCCTGTTTTCCAAGTTCAGGAGGGCTGAATTATTCATTGCAGAGGGATGAATGTAGCTCTTTTCATCTGTCCCTGAATGGATTCTGATCTCAGGGAATGCTTATTGTTATTCAGAACTGTTCTCTGGCTACTTGGGATAAACAGCTTCAAACCAGTGGGTTGCTTCCAAATTCTTCCTTGCTGTTCCCCACCCCAGGGCTGGTAGTGATGGCAAGTGCTTTTTCTACCAAGTGGGTGGCTGAAAGTTCAGAGAGGGAAGATGAAAGATGGGAAGCAAAGGAAAAGCAGGGAATTATATTTTTTTTTTCACACTGCTGCCCTTGTTTTTATGCATATGTGGATGTTTGCTGGGAAAATGATCATTCCTTGAAGGAGAGTGTGAACAAGCACCCTTTTGTGGGAATGATGTTCCCAAATATGAAATGACAATGGATATGGATACTGTCACCCTGAACAGGTGCATGGGTTTCAAGGAAGGAGCAGAGAATGGCAAATCTCATCACAAATCCTTCATGTTCCCTGCTCCTCATCTCCTGTTCCTCCTTTCACCACCACACTCTGTATTCTCTCAGTAGGAAATCTAGAGGGCTCTGTGGAGATCAGGACCTCAACCATCCCCAAAACCTCAGCTTTGGATGTGAGGAGAGACATCTGGAGCCAAGGAACAGCCCAAGCATAGCCTGGACCTTTGGGGCATCAGAGCCAAATCCAAATCTGGATTTGCATCATGTCCCATGAAATATGGGGGTTAGGGTCTGCCTGCGGGATCAGGTTAATTCTGTTGGATGGTTTTGTGTTCAAGAAATGACTGGACATTGCAGTGCCATGGTCTGGTTGACAAGGTGGTGATCAAAGGTTGGACTTGATGATCTCAGAGGTCTTTCCCAACCTAAATGATTCTGTGATTCTGCAATTTTAAATTCAAAGGTTTTTCACTCCTTGCTCTTCTTTCCTTGAAGAAAACTCTCCGGATTGCCCAAATAACATCACTGACTGCCACCCCCAGGCTGGGGGGAATAATCTGCCTTCCCAGCTCTCACCTCAGCTCTTTTCTCTCAACTGTGTTTCAAGGGATTTCAGAGTTTCTCTCAGAGCAGTGCCTGGTGCTCAGTGAAATGACAACATGTAATTACCTACTGGAAATGTGTCGCTTCCCATATCCATAGGGAACAGGCAGAGCTTAACTGTGTCACTCCACCTCTCCCTGTGCATCACCTTGTCTGATGCTTTGGGAAAGAGACACCACTTTGGCGGTGACAGGGGAAAGTCTGTTTGTAAACAACGTGTAAACCTTCAAGGGGCTTGGTAATAGAGTGGGTTGAGCATTTCAGGTTCCTCAGCAAAGGAGAACATTTATCAGGGCAAGAACAGGCACGGAGAGACAAATTGGGAGTTTATAAAGGAGTCACATTCAGTCTCTGAGAGAGAGATTGCAGTGCTGTGCTTGTGTCCAGCTGTAGATCACGGGGAGAGAGCTCATTTCTGCAGTGCAGATTCAGGGGAGAGATGGCCCAGTGATTCGGGCACTCAGGGAACTGGGGATTTATTCTCGCTTCCCCCTCCAAGCCTCTTCCTCACTTGCATTCCCAAGCACTCTGTGCAGCTGGGAAGGCAGGAGAAAAGCAAAACCTCTACATTATCTCCCCTAAGCTGCAACTGAAGTCCCTGCTGCAGGATCTCTTCCCTTGGTGTGTGCTGGATGATGGACAGATGGATTATTCACATGCCAGGTGCCCTTCCCAGCATGGAGTGTAGGAGAAAAGCAACCCCTTCTTTTGCTTCCCAAGTGGAGCTGAGCTGATCTGGAAGCTACTGACAGCAAATAAATACAGAGCATGACTGCCTGTCATTCCCACATGCTCACAGCTACTGGAATATTGCCCTTTCCTTAAGAAACAATGATTATCTTCCACCTGCATAAATCAATACCGACCTCAGCACCAGCGTGGGCCACGCTGTCTGAGTTATTCCAAGTTCCCTTGAGACAGGGTGGAAAAAAAGCAAACATCAGGGAAATCCAGCTTTATTTATTAGGCCACAGCACTGGCACAGTGATATCTCCACGTGAGAAAACCATGACCAGAGCTGGAAGAGATGGACCAAGCTCTGAGGAAGCCTTGAGATTCCCAGAATACCAGCCAAGCCTGTGTGTCCCTTATTCTTAAATGCAGCTCCTGAATTAATCTGATGAAGATCTTGACATTGAGAAAGAGTGGCAGAAAGAGTGAAATAAGTCTTATGATAACAAGAGATGTGGCAGGGTACCAACAGCAGATAACATTTACAACATCCCCTTTGAGGAACCATGAGCTGGGATGGTTCACATGTTCCCATCTGGTCTCTGTAGGTCCAGAAGGAATTAAGGAGGGTCAGGGAGCAGCACTGCCTGCAGGATCTGTGTGTGGCTTTCCTGCCTGCAGGAAATGCAAGGAGGAATGAGGTTGGAGGTCACTGGAATTTGAGCTTCTTTAGTGCATCCAAGACTTGCAGCAACTGGTGCATCAGACTTCATCTACCTAAAAATGTGAGGGGAAAGCATTAAGAGTCACCTCTGAGCTAACACCTCTTCAGAGGGTCCAGGAGAGTGGTTTTGGCTTTAGGAAGGTATTTCCTCAGTGTGCAACCATCACTGTGTGCTGTGGAGCCAGGAAAGGAACATCTCCGAGGCTTCAGCGTGGGAGGTTTTTGTCTTTGTTGTGCTGCAGCCCTCACTAAGGGTCAGTTCCTGGGGAGCTCTGGATGGGGGTTCTCTGGTAACAAGTCCCAGCCCTAAGCCAAGCATCACCCCATAATTAGGTTTGCTTCCCTCTTACCCACGGAGCAGGGTCTCAGACTCACATTGGCAGGCATCACACTTTCTCCTTAATCAGATGAAGGGGAAAAGAGCATTTCTAGATTTTATGGAGAGACTCCTTCATTGTTTCCATTCACCCAGAGTTCCATTTCAATTAGAAATACTGTATTTTCATCCCAGTTGCAGCATCCACTGCTCCACAGTGTTCCACCAGGAATGGCAGGTGCATCTCCAGCTCCCTCCTTACCTACTCTCCCTCTCCTAAACATCTTCTGGCCTGCTTGGCTTTATTTTCTGCACTCTGGGGGAAGTTTGGGCTGGGGATGGGATGCCATTATCAGTGTTAGGTCCAACATGCTGTGAATAATCATGGAGGACTCACAACTCAAGGCCACTTTGACCCTACATCTCCCTCCCAAATGAATGGGAATGCTCTGCTTGTCTCAGTGCTCACATCCCAGGATGGGATCGCTTGACTGTCTTTCTCATTGCCCTTCAATAAACTCACCGGGCAGTGCTTTGAGTGAGAATCAGTAAATTCCCTTCCTTCCACCCCTTTTTCTCAAGACATCCAAAATTTCCGCTTGCCTGGCATATTATCTACATCTGCAGGATCTCTGCTTTGCCTGCCAGAGCTCCCTGAAGAACTGCACAAATAATTTAAATGGCTGGTTTATTGTTAAAGGCATGTACCTGATTTCCCCGGCGCTGAGGTGGAGTGAATCGTCCCAGCTCCATTGATTTCAGAATTAGAGTGTCAAGGATCCAGCCCACACCTTATTGAAATCAATACCAGTGATCAGGACCACACAGAAACTGCTCATAAGCTGTTACCTTGATATCAACTCCAGTTAACTGGCAGTGACAAGAAGTTCCATTGAATCAGATGGGCCATTACATTTCGAGCTGAAATCCAAGCCAAGCGTTAGCAGGAGAGAGACTCTGGATCCAAGTCTGACCCTTCTAACTTTGGAAAGTGGTACCAGCAGCTTTAATTATGCAGGGTTGCCTTTCGAGCAGCATTATTAGCTAACTGGTTTGTGGGTTTTCTTTTTTAATTGAGTGTGGCTGAAAAAAAAAGCCGCTCCGGCATCGCCGTCGTCGAAAGCTCGGCCTCCCCGGGGCAGGCAGAGCAACGCTGCACACCAATAAAATCATCACATACCCAGCCTGGAAGTGATAAGACAAAATCAAACTGCCTGCAATAACAAAGACTGAGCCTTTTGATGGGGAGGAAAGAGGGAGGGTGTCATTATGCACGTTTTATTACTGCGGTTTTCGAACCTCGCAGTGATGGGGATTTAATTCCCTGCTACGCTGTACCTGGAGCTGGGAGGGAGTGGGGGAGATGGTTTTTAGCTACCCTGGGCATCCTTTGGTGCTGGATGTGCTTCCTAAGCTGGCAATCAGAGCTCCTGGGGGAGCTGGAGGGAGGAAAGGTGCTCTCACTCTCCCCACACAGAGCAATCAAAGTGCTGGGCAGCTCAAGAAGTTGCCGTGGACTGCCGAGACCTCCTGCCTGTGCTCTCCTGCCTCCCCTCAGCTGCAAAGTAAAACGTGTTTGATTAAAGTGAGATTGTTTATTGATTAATAATCCCTTTTAACTTTGCTGCTTCAGATGATTAGGACCGGGCAGCAATCTGAGCTAACATGTTCCAGGTCCTGGCAGGGGCACATGTAGGAATAAAGCTCAGGTAGAAGGTTAAGCAAGAGTATTTTATTTTTTTTTTTTTATATTTTTTTTTTTTATTATTTTTTTTTTAACAGCAAAGGGGGAGTTAAGGGCATGTGAACACTCTGCAAAATCGGGCAAGGGGAGGGTTATAGGGACAGGCCATTACTGCTGACAGGCAACAATAGGTGAAAATGCAGGCTTGTGATTACGTCCCTGTGCCCTTTATTTGCACACACCTCCAGCTCACCCTTCACACCAGGGGTTTTAAAGCATAACTATGCACAAAGCCATGAAATAATTGAGGTGGCAAGGGAGCTCTGAAGGTCACCTGCTCCAGCCTTCCCATTCAAACCTCAGGATTAGATCCAACTCCAAAGTTAGGCAGTGTGGATCAAGGTCATGAGCCTGTGTCCAGCATGTGATCCCACTTCGAAAATTCCATCCAGGTAAAAGTTTCTTCCCAGGGGGTGGGAGCAGGTTTTCCCATCATCTCTACAATGGTCAGTGTGGCCTTGAAAGCAAAAAGACCAAGAAGGTCTTAATGAAACACATTTCAAAGGCTCTTTACACCTCAGCACCATAAAAGAGACCTAAGCCAACTAAGAATTGCTCTTCCCTCTTGCATTCACAGCTCAGGCTTATTTCTCACAGGAAAAAGAAGGAAGATATCATTTATGGGGAGGAAAAAAAGGGGGGAAAATCTACTTTTGTTCACCATGTACCAACAGGCAGTGATAAGGCAGAGCTAAAGTGGCAGGCTGTACTTTGTGGGGGTGAACTATTATTCAGATAAGATGGAGGCAAGAGATCTTTGTTGGGGCAAGGAAAAAAAAATCCTGGTTTGAGGTTATTACACAGGAAGCTCCCTGCTGCATGAAATCTATGGGAAATTGCATATTTTGTCACATTTACTTATTGAATCCCAATTTCATCCTAGCATGAGGGGAAAAAAAAAATACATCAACCTCCCTTGTAGCTCTTATTAGATTTCACAACCTTTCAATATTAAAATGCCAGCTCTGGTAGCAGTAGCTGCTCTCTCCATTTTCTCTCTCTTCCCCCTCCTTCCCACTGCAGGGTTGGGGGTGTAGTGCAGGATTCCTGGTGTGGAGATGCTCTGGACACATTTGCCACAGGATGAGTTGGAATTACCAGCTCTGGACCCAAAGATCCTTCCAGCTGCCTCTTCAGCCACTCATCTGTTCTCTACAAACCCATGGACAGCTCCAGAAGTGCCCATTCCCATCTAGAGGCTCCCAGTCTAGGACTGCATCCACTCCCTTTTTGCAGGAATTCCCCTGATCTGCGTGTTCTGCAGAGTGGTTTAGTTCCTGCTCAGACCAACAGAAGCTCAACAGGGGCCAGTTCACTCTGTCCCCACTTCCACTTGGATTTATCCTCCCAGAAACATCTTTGAGTTGGTTGATGAGCCAACATCCTGATGGAAGAGGAGGATAAATTGCCTTGTCAGCCCAAAACTCCTCTGGCCTGAGGGCTCTGCATGGACCCTCTTGCAGGGGGGGAAACTGGAGGAGCATTCCTGATTTTAGCCAGAAGGATCATGTGGTCAGACAGGACCTGAGGTTTCAGGACAGTTTGAATGCACTAAAACATCCTCCCAAAGTTCATCCTCCCTCAAGCCTGATTAATTTTTAGTTGACCCCCATGACCCACCTTTTCCACTCTCCTGTAAGTGAGAGGAGACAAACCCTGCTCTGGCTTTGGCCAAAAGTGCATTCCTTTCCATCTCCAGCCTTGGAAATCTTCCCCTGTTGTGTAGGGAGCAGCCAGAGGGACTGGCTCTGGAGTGAGTGGATGTTCAGTGCTTCAGAGATGGGCTGTGAGTGCTGTGCTGGAGAGTTATCAATCTCTCTCTAATATAAAGAACGCTGGAGCTGCTGCAGGGGAAAATGTGCTGATTTCTCTAATATGAAAAAATATTCTCCTCTGTCTATAAACAGATTGAGGGAAACAAATTATTTCCTCCAGTTAAATATTTTACAGAGCAATCCAGGCTTTGGTTGTCACCTAAAGCAGGGAGGGGAAAGCAGCTGTAGGGTAAAGGAGTGGATTGTTTTCCAGGTTTCTGCAGGATGCACCTTGCACATTTAGCCTGAGTGGTCTCCTCCTGTGCTGTTTTCCTGATCCACCTGGCTCTAGGGAGGAGGCAAATTCCTGATGAACTCAGGTCAGGTCATTTCAGGAAAAACCCAGCTAACTGATCTGAATTTGTAACAGGCCACAGGAGAAATAAATCCCAGGATTCCCACAGTAGAAACATGAAAAATTTGGGAGTGCCTGAGGCTCAGTTCACATAAAAGTTGCAGCTAATTATAAAAAAAAAAAAAAAAAAAAAAATCCTATCTTTGAATCAGCATAAAATGAGGCTGGAAACTTGAAGGGAGCAACCTCTGCTGTGATGTCTCAGTCCCCTGGTTTTGGTCTCTGACCCCTGGCAGGAAGGGCAGAACTAAGAGAACTCCAAGTGAAAATTGTCCAGGACTCAGGGAAGACCTTGCTGAGAGCACAGCAGCTAATTTCTCTGAATACTTCTAAGGATCCCCCCCTCCCTTCAGAGAGAGGACAGTGACACTGCACCATCCCAAAAGCTTAGGGAGCTCCGTTGGACCTTTCCTAATTTGCTGCCACCCTTTTTAGGTGGGTTTTCTCCACGGCCAAAGCACTGCCAGGTGTGACACAGAGGCACGGGTGTGACATGTGCTGCTTTACACAGCCCAGAAGGGATCAGAGCCCAATTCCCTCAGCGCACTTGGATGAACAGCCATAAAAAAAAAAAAAAAAAAGAAAAAAAACTACTAAAAGCCCTTCTGCCTCTGAAGCACTGCCTCTGAATAAAAATAACAGTGCTGAAGCAGCACTTTCCACCCTTAAATCCCTGTGTGCTTTTCCAAAGGAAGGTCAATGCCATTGCCCCTGTTCACAGGTGTGGGAAAGGAGCTACTGCTTTTTACAAAGGTTTTTCCACCCCACTCCATGTCCCTGTTTAATAACTCACAAGACTTGCCTTTTTCCAGAGGTTGAAGCCAGTCCTGAAGTTTTCTGTGGGGTTTCCCACCTTTCTGCCTTTTCTGGTGCTCCGTCCTTTGAAGGGAGCAGTGTGGTGTTACCCCAGCCCCGAGCTCAGACCTGCCTGACATTTGCTGTGGCTCCTCCTCTCCTTCATCCAGCCAAGCTCCCCCAGCACTTTGTGAGGATGAGGCAAAGAGCAAATGAAGCTGAGGCTTCATGAAATTAAGATTCCTTGTCCCCTTTTTGAGGTGGCATCTGACCAAAACTCCTCAGCTCTTACCTGTCAGAACGTGAGTCCAAGGGAAAACCAGACAAGAGGGGTGAAATCCATCACCTTCTCACCTTCCTAGACCATCCCATCCCTGCTGTCCAGCTTTCTTTAATTCATCCTACAGCTCTTTTCAACACTCCATTTCCCCCAGCTTTCTCTTCCTCCTCCAGCCCATCCATGTGCCACTCCAGGCAGGTGAATGCACATCCCTGATCCATGTTATCTGGGACTGGGGATATTGTGAGTTGGGAGGCATAGGAGGGTATGAGATGCTCACATTCCACTGCTAAAAGGCAGCAGAGAACTCAACTTGTAAATAATTTGTTTCATACAGGACTGAACAGCCACTGTATGTTGTGGGGTTTCTTCAGTGCCTGAAGCTGGGGGGGAAATAAAAACCTGCATTGCTTCTGTCTAAACTGTGCATTCAAACAACTGTCCTGTGTTTGGTGTTGGGTGAGCCAGAGCTGTCTGCACATGGGTGCAGATTGCATGTCCCAGCAGGCTGAAATCACATTTATAAGCCCATCCTGGATGACATAGAATAAGAGTTAGAATTAGGAAGAGGAGAGGAGAGGAGAGGAGAGGAGAGGAGAGGAGAGGAGAGGAGAGGAGAGGAGAGGAGAGGAGAGGAGAGGAGAGGAGAGGAGAGGAGAGGAGAGGAGAGGAGAGGAGAGGAGAGGAGAGGAGAGGAGAGGAGAGGAGAGGAGAGGAGAGGAGAGGAGAGGAGAGGAGAGGAGAGGAGAGGAGAGGAGAGGAGAGGAGAGGAGAGGAGAGGAGAGGAGAGGAGAGGAGAGGAGAGGAGAGGAGAGGAGAGGAGAGAAGAGAAGAGAAGAGAAGAGAAGAGAAGAGAGCCTGGGTTGGAAGGCACCTTGACCATTCTCATTCCAACTCCCTGCCATGGGCAGGGACACCTTCCACTATCCCAGGTTGCTCAGAGCCTCATCCAAACTGGCCTTGAACACTTTCAGGGATAGGACATCCCCAGCTTCTCTGGGCAAACTGTTCCAGTCCTGCAGTTATCATTGGAGGGCTGATTCCAGTCATTCCTACTTATGAAGAAACAAATACTACAAAGGGAGCAATTTTTCCTGATCTAGATTACCATGAATGGAACTGGAAGCACATGTGCCATTTTTAGAGGCTTAAAACAAATCTTTTCTAGCACTGGAGTCTGCTAATGGCTATAGACTGTAATTCACACTCTGTCTGCTGAGTAATTTTGCATGGCATCACAGATTTTTGCAGGCAGAAATATGGCCAAAATAACACTTCAGCTTCACTGGATCAATACCACTGAAATATAAGGCTATCCAGTTGCTAAAGAGGTCTATTTAGTTTCTCTGTCAGATGCTGATCCTGGGTAGAATCAGCTGGTTTTGCTTACAAGCATTTAAACATCGCACGTTGAGGATTCCTGACCCAGGAGCAGGAGGGCTGTTCTTGCTAGGGATGTGGAGAAGGGGCTGTAAAACACGTGCAGAGCATTCAAGAAATTAAAAATCTGTTAAGGGTCTTAACTTTGTGGCATTACTCCATTTCAGCAGGTGTTTGAGTCACAGAATTGTTAAGGATGCAGAAACCTCTGAGATGATCAAGTCCAACCACCACGTTCACCATTAAACCATGCCCTCAAGTGCCACATCCACGTGATTTCTGAACACTCCCAGGGATGGTGACTGCACAGCTTTCTCAGGCAATGCCTGGTAGGCCTTTCAGTGAAGAATTTTTACCTAATATCCAATCCAAACCTCCCCAGGTGCAACTGGAGGCTGTTTCCTCTTGTCCTGTCCCTTGTTCCCTGGGGGCAGAGCCTGACCCTCACCTGGCTACAACCTCCTTTCAGATAGTTGTAGAGAATGAGAAGGTCCCCTCGAGCTTCCTTTTTTCCAGTCTGAACCCCCACAGCTCCCTCAGTTGCTCCTCACCAGGTTTGTGCTCCACAAATTTTGAGGGAGGCTCTGGTGGGAACATGGAAGGCACCACGAAACAGAAAACAGATGGACTTCTATTCCATTGCTGATGGCCTGGGAAATAAGGAAGGATGACTTCTTAGCATTGGTCAGATGAGGTTGATACAAAATTCCTACTAGTTCAGTGAGAATATACAACACCCACGAGAGAGAATTTAAGGAAGTGCAAAGCTGTGAAGGATGGAAGAGGCTGAACTACTCCTGTCTCTGTCATTTTTAATAGGTTTTTGAATTTGCATTGTTCCTGTGATGATATAAAAGCACTTCAGCTACTTTACCTCAGCCTGTCTTGCAGTAATTACCCCAGAGAAATTAGGATTACCTGTTTCAAAAAATAAGTCATGGATATTTTCTTGAAGAAAAATCCCCCAGCGATGTTTCCCAATGACACTGTTGGATGCTGTTAATTAAGAGGGGTCAGACAAGATTGAGAATTTGGCTGGGACACCTCAGAGGATGTTGAAGTTGATTCTGGGGACTTTGAAAATGCCCTGTCGCCTGTTTCATGTTTAGTCCAATAGCTGGAAGAGCATTAGGGGGCACTGGAGGTACTTTTGTAACATATATGGATGCTTTGTTTAATTAACAGCTGGTTAAGCAAGTGTTAAGCTCCCTAAAAGCCTTTCAAACCCTGCACTGCTTATCTTCTCAGCACCTGCAGCTTTCTTCTTGCTACTGCAAACCTGCTCCTTTTCATTCCCCTGCATCAATTGCAGAAAGAACACAGAAGTAAAAAAGGGAGATATTCACCGAGGTCTCCAGGTGCCAAACTCCAAAGTGATGAAAGGAGACGTGTCCCCACACCATTAGTCAGTGGCTGTTGTTTCCAGGAGGTATCAGCAGTGAGACCTGAACCTCTGTGGGGTTCTCCAAAGCCCTGTGCATCTCTGTGGGGATCCAGGCCATCCAAAAAGGGGATTAGACAACCCCACAGATCCTAGGAGTGCCAGCCAACTCCCAGCTAATGAGCTTTAGGGAGGATTTTGTTGTCTGGGAAAACTGTTTCGTGTCAACTCCTAAATCTTCCTGTCGTGTAGATGGACATGTCCAGTCAATGGTGTCTCTCGGGGAGATGTGAGTGAGACACTGGAATGGTGACCAGAGAAGCTGTGGCTGCCCCATCCCTGGAAGTGTCCAAGGTCAGGTTGGACAGGGCTTGGAGCAACCTGAGATAGTGAAAGGTGTCGCTGCCCATGGCAGGGGGGGTGGAACCCAAACCATTCCATGATTCTATGATTTCCCCAGCTTAAAACTGCCAGAGGGCAGGGTTAGATGGGATATTGGGAAGAAATTCTTGGCTGTGAGGGTGCTGAGACACAGGCACAGGTTGCCCAGAGAAGTTGTGGTTGCCCCATCCCTGGAAGTGTCCAAGGCCAGGTTGGACAGGGCTTGGAACAATGTGGGATGGTGGAAGGTGTCCCTTGGACAGGGGGCGGAACAGGATGAACTTTAAGGATGAACTTTAAGGTCCTTTCCAACCCAAACCACTCTACAAGTTTAAGAGTCTGTGAGTAAAGATTTTAATATCACTACTCTGATGGTAACACAATGTATTTTCCCTCTTAGACTGAAAATCTTCTAATACCATCCTCAGAAAACAAGAATCCAACATATATTCTCTAGTTTTTTGAAACAGAAAAAAAAATGGGAGGGCAAAGACAAACTTTTTTGGGGACCAAAACTTTTCTCTTGCCTTTTTTTTTTTTTTTTTTTGTCGGATTTGAAAATGTTGTCAGCAATTTGCAAATTTCCCACCTGTTCTGTGCACACACAAACCCAGCCTTAGACCCTTCTCTTTTTAAATGACTTTTAATGTATAGCAAGAACGCACAGTGTTGACAGCTCTCCAATTTTAGCACAAGGCTCTTTATCCTTTTTTTAAGCTAAGGCCACCTATCCCAAAATACAAGCTGTGTTTTGTGGTGTTTTTTTTTTTTTTTTTCTTTTTGGAGAAAATATACATAAAAAAGTCTCTGCCACTTTTTTTTCCCTTTTTGTTTCAGTCAAGAAATTTCGAGTACATCAAGCAACTCTATTTAAAGCTCCACCACCTTTAGAGGGATCACAAGATTACTTGTGATTCTTGTGTTCAGTTTGGAAAAGGAGGCAAGTATTTTCCAAGCCTTCCTGCAGTGGGGAAGAAAGGGCTTTAAAGTACCATTTCCAGCAAACCAAAGTATGGAAAGCTCAGTTATTATATAAATATGAGGGGTTTTTTAGAAGAGGGTTTATTTTTGTATGCACTGGAGTTGGAAATCGTAGAATCGTGGAATGGTTTGGTTTGGAAAGGACCTTAAAGATCACTTTGTTCCAAATTCCTGCCATGAGCAGGGACAACTTCCACTGTCCCAGGTTGGTCCAAGCCCTGTCCAGCCTGCCCTTGGACACTTGCAGGGATGGGGCAGCCACAACCAAGGTTACAAGGAAGAAGTAAAGGAATTTTTTTTGAACAGGATAATGATATGAAAGTTGAGGCCTTCATAACATCTAGGTAATAACATCTAGGTAAAGCCAGGAATTTTGTTTGCTTGAAGTTGTAACAATTAGCCAAAAAAAAAAAAAAAAAAAAAAAAAAAAAGACAAGGCTTTGTATCTAGGTCAGCTTTGGGTTAATATTTCTCTGTTCCTGGGCAGATGAGCTGCTGTTCAAGTCTGAAAACTAGCGTGAAAAGTTCTCCCCTCACAGGGAGGTGTGGTGGGTACAAACTTGCAGCTTTAGGGCCCTAAATTCTGCTGGAATTCTGGGCTAAGCATTGCTGTCCTTTAAATGACTCAGACCCCAAATCCATGGTAAATGTAGGGCTAAGATGGAGCCTTCACAGCTAAACCTGGAAACACCCTCAGGAAGTCTGGATTGGGTTAATTAAATTATCTCACAGCTCCAAATGCAATTCAACACACTCATTTCCTG
This sequence comes from Pyrocephalus nanus, assembly GCA_038380795.1. Lineage (NCBI taxonomy): Eukaryota > Metazoa > Chordata > Aves > Passeriformes > Tyrannidae > Pyrocephalus > Pyrocephalus nanus. Next base: position 20,073,125 of record CM076262.1, on the reverse strand, counting down.
GGTTCCTTGAGCCTTGGCTGGTGGGTTTATTCTTCTCCCATTCATAAATATCCTTAAAAAGGGATAAATTCCTCTGTTCTCAGTTTTTCTTACTGATGCTTCCCCAGGTTTCTGTCTTTCTAGGCAAAGTTTCTTCACTTTGGTGAAGCAACTCACGTCTCACTCTCTCCTCCCATCATACCTTCTTCCATCTCCTCTTAAACCAGTGCCTGTACTCTCCACCTGTGTATCCATCCCCTTTCTATGTTGCTGGGACTGGGAATCAAGCATGGACCTCTTACTTCTGTGAGAGAGACATAACTTCAAGCCCAGTGGGAAAAAAAAAAAATCGATGTGTATAAAGATCCCAGTTTACAGAATCCCACTGAGGTTGCCTAAAAACTCTCAGATCTTTAAAGATCCGACACTGCAAGAACTGTACCCAAAATGTTGCATTCTGCTTGGGTAGAAACCGTGGCTTTCAAGTCCGATTTCCTGGAGAGCTCCGGCGAGGTCGGACCCGGCGGTTTCCATTGACCCCCGCAGAACGAGAGGGACTGTGAAATTCAGGTCCACGGCGTGAAGCTGGTTTAGTTCAGCTTTTATGATTCATGTCTTCGCCGTGCTAGTCTTGACAGATTAAGAGAATTACCCATGCTCCTCTTACTTACACGGACCAGTTGGTTTGTGATCCCCCGTAGAGTTCATTTCAAAAACCCCCCTCGCGCTCGGCGGAGGAAGAAACTTCAGTAACCATCAGCTGTGGCATTGATCCTTCAAAGAAATTAACCAACTGAACTGAGACTTACTGTGAAATCAGTGATGCTCAGCAGCCACTAACTTCATTTGGAGCTCGCCAGTGTTAATGCATTTAAAGTATTGATCCTTCCTGGTGTGCTCTGCGGCCCCGGCTCCCTCTCGGCATTGCAAACACAAAGGCTGCTCTTCCCGAGGCCGGGATGAGCCAGCAAAACCCTTCAACCCCCAAAACAAACTCATTATTCAAAAGGCTTGTCGGCTTGTTGCTGCGATTGAATTGATTGGGGGGAGGGCGGGGGGGGAACTGCAAAAAAAAACAAACAAACAAAAAAAAAAAACCCAAAAACAAAAAAAAAAAAAAAACAAAACAGTGTGACAGAAAAATATCGGCTTATTTAGAGCATGGGAAAAGAGCAGGAGGAGGAAACATCCTGCTAGCTGAGGGGAGCAAACCTTTCCCCCTCACTGCTGCCATTTTTTGCTTCATTATTGCATTCAGTGGGTTTTGCCCGTATGTAGAACATGGAATTAAGGAGGACTGAGAGCTGTGGCTCTGCTGGGAGACCCCACAGCTTGGATATTCATTGCCCAGCAAAACCACAAGGATCCAAAAAAGGTTTTCCCCAAACTCCTTTTTAGTACTTTTACAAGTAGTTTTGGGGATAACATTTCTCTTTTCACACCCTGGGCTGCTAAAGGGGAGGCAGAGCTTTCAATTGATTACTGAACCAAACTGGCCTGATTTTTCTTTTTCTTTCTCTCTTTTTTTTTTTTTTTTTTTTTTTGCTTTTGCAGCAATAAATGAGCCTTCAGATGAAAACTGCAGCTGAAAGCAAAGGAGCTGCAGTTCCCAGCCCACTCTGCCTGTGCTCTCCAACATTCCCTGGGCTTTGCAGTGAGTTTGCTTACACAGTGCTTTCCCTTGCCCTATTTAAGTGCCTCTGCAGTGTGCTCATGGTGAATTAGGTTACTCGGTAGGAAAGGATCCTGCAAATCCCTTTCTCTGCTTCAGCTGCTCCCCTTTCCCTGGATGGCAAGCTGAGTGCTGTCTCGCTTTTCTCCAGTTTTTGGAAAATTTTGACCACTTTCTGAGGGCTCCACAGCAGAATCGGCTTCTCCCTTGGACTAATCTTCCCACTCCAGAGGCTACTGGTTCTCCAGCTTCTCCCCTGACTCCCAGTTTTTCCTGCTCTCAGTTTTTAAACTGTTTTAATTCTTTTACCCACAGATCCTGTGCCCTCCCAGGCTCCAGTTCTCAGCAGCGACTGCACTTAGTTTATGATCTGTCTTTAAATGTCACATCTGAGCATCTTCAGACGCACACAACTCATTCTCTAAAATATGCAGGTGTCTTATCCTGACCTTCATTAGTGCTGTGACAGATTCCAGCCATCCTGCTTGTTAGTCTATTATTTACCTGCTTGTCAGCCTCTCTCTGCAGCTCCCTGTTACTTCTGGTGCAGGATGCAATAATTAGTTGCCTTGTTTTTCAGGAATCTTTAGCGTTACTTGAACCTATTAATTCAATAACACAAACTCAGCCAGCATGAAAATCCATCTGTTTCCAGGCTGTTAATAGAGGGCCACTTATTTTTAGTGACACAGAACAGGGTGTGCAGGGCTGAAGGGCTTGGACTCTGCACAAAGACAGGCACAAAGGTGACTCGACTTACCTACAACATGCAATGTCTGCTGGTCTCCAGAAACACATAAAGCACTGCAAAACCTACCTGGCAAGAGCCAGGTACTTCCTGATCTCTTTTCCAGCACAAATTATAATGAGGCACCTCTAAGTGGTCTCCGAAATAGAGACACATTCCCCAACCATCATGGAAAGGCTCCAAGAAAGATCTTCCTTCTTATTCTTCTGACTGTGCAAAAATTATGTGACTTTTCCTTCTATTCTTGAGTAATTTTGGTGTTTACAGAAAGGGTTGTTTGATATAAAAGCTTGTTCTGGTTGTCCCTTCCATTTTCCTGTATCTTTTCACCTGCATGCTCTGCTGCTTGGATATGTTGGGAGTAGATGGGATCAGGGGTGTTGTAGCACAGACTCAGTCTTGCTTGGTTATGGGTTTGCCAACACTGTAGTGGAAGGGAGGCTCCAAAACCTCTCTCAGGGTTGGACAAATGGGCTGAGCAATCCAGAGATGCAAAAGCTCAGTGGAGAAGGAAGATGAAGGGATTTTTCCTCTTGGCCCTTCTCCCTCCTTGGAGAAAGATGCTGGTTGCTGTGAGAATGTCTAAGGCTGTGCCCACCACGTCAACCTTTTTTTTCTCCAATGTCTTTTTCCACTTTTTCGATAATTTCCCTTCCCCTTCCAAGTCATCAGACACACTCCCACCATGCCTGACCTTTAGAAGGTTGTGGCTGAGTCTGTTCCTGAGTATCAGCAAAACAGGGCGAGAAGCCCTGGTTGGAACTGCACTGTGTGAGTGCTTGTGTGTTTTAGATACCGAGAGAACAAGCCTAATTTATTATGAAACAGAAGTTAGCTTTACATTTTCATAATTAGGGAGGATGCTAATGTTGCATGATTGGAAAATGTCACCCTGCACAACTAATTTGAGGCCTAATTGAAGTTCAGCATCATCTGCAGCTCCTCCAGTGATAACTTTTTCGCAAGGTGCTGCAGAAATGCTGAGAGTGGTTATAGGGGGTAATTCATCAACTTGTTTCCCAGCAGATAGAGGAGCCTGGGAGGAAATGACCAGAAAGAAGCAATGCCAAAGCCCCAAGCCTCGGGCTGGTGGAACAAAGCACTCCATATAAGCACAAATGACAGGGTTAATTATCCCACGGCTGCTGCAGAGGACAATACATTTCTCAGGGATAATGTCCGGCTGCTGCTGCTGAAGGAAGTTGGATTGGGCATGTCATTGTATCACAACACAGTGTCACCAAGGTATGGATGGGCCTGCCCTTATCTAAAGCACTCTGGGGATTGCTTTGTGCCCTGCATACAGAAGAGACAGGGCCCATAAAGAAGGCACACACAAAACACTGCAGGAGTCACATCTTCTCTTTGCCATCCGGGATCTGTGTTACTGTGGGGAAAAGCCCAGCCTTGCTCTGGTTTCAAGTGATGTCACACCCCTCAGCCTTACACAGTCTTGATCTAACAAAGAAAAGCCACAGTTCTGACCCTTCTCAGGCATCCCAGGTTTATCCTTTCAGTACTACAAGGGAGCTCATGAAAAAATGGGAGAGAGGCTTTTTGCATGAACAGATTGTGATAGGACATGGGAAAGGGTTGAAACCCAGAGGGAGATTCAAATTAGATTTTAGCAAGAAATTCTTCCCTGTGTGGGTGGGGGAGGCCCTGGCACAGGTTGCCCAGAGAAGCTGAGGCTGCCCCATCCCTGGAAGTGTCCAAGGGCAGGTTGGATGGGCTCTGAGCCCTGTCTCCAACTCCCTGTCTCAAAAGCAGCTACAGGCACATGCATTATGCATGAGGACAAGGCAGGGGTTTGGATGGTGTTTCCACCCTGGTACTTTCCCTGCCTCCAGCCATTTGAGACTCAGGGACTTCAGGATATTCTCTATGAATTTAATAACACTGGCTGGATTTTTTTCTTTGAACTGTTAACCCCTGTTAACTTTCAGCACCAACTATATGTCCGTGGCAAGAAATTCCAAAGCGGGATTGCACCTTTTCTGGGACCACCACGTTCCTGCACTGGAAATTTCTGTGATCAACTCATCATTTACTTGACATGGATTATTTTTTATACTCCATTACCTGACTTCCCAGTCACCTCTGTAGCATCTTAGATTACATTCTTACCCCTTATGGAGCGTTCATTCCAGCTCTTTGAGCACACTTGTATTTGTTTTTCATTTAGTCCCATGACTCCCTTTCCTCTTTTCCTCTTGGATTTATACAGGTTTCCTATTCACACCTGATGGTCTTGGGAACCCTGGGGAGAGGGATTCCAGCAGGTCTCGTGAAGATGAAAGCTTCTACATGTTCCCCTTGTAACAAATAACTATTGGGGGAGCTCAGGTAATGGATAATCTCAAGGTGTACACCTGGAGCCTGCTTGGGCAAGATTAACTGGCAGCATCTTGGCCACGAGGAAAGAAGTGAGAAGATTTGGCAGAAGAGAGACAGGAAAGGCTTCCTGTTGAGCTGGATTTCATCCCACTCCCACCCTGATTTGGGATTCCAGAGAGCTGGAGAAACAAGAACCTGAAGTCTGGAGTTTGTTGGTTCTGTGACTCGTGGTTAAGGTTGAGGAAAAAAAATGATTTGGGCTCCTATCCAGGCTCCTCTTCCCCAGCCAGACCTCCATGAAGGAGAGGATGCTCTGGCTCTGGGTTGGAATCCCCAGTGTTCCCACCACATCTCCAACTCTTTTCAGGCCACTGGGTGAGGACCACAAAAGCTGTGAGCTCCCACACCATCCACCTGACCTCCAGCTGCCTCCTCCATCCTAGTGCTGGGTCACCTCCCTGGCTGGGGAGTGGGGCCAGGAGCTTCTTGAGTCCATGGAATCTCCAGCTGCAAGTGGCTCCATGACATCCCCGTCCCAAAGAAAAGCCCTGAGGCCTTGGGGAGACTCTGCCTGACATAAACATACAGCAAAATTTAATGTTTCACCCTCACAAAAACACATCCACACCCCCATTCCACTGTGTGGCTCCTTCCAATCCCCAAATACTTTTAATATCTCACTCCCCTCAGGAATATCCAGAGCGAGTCTCATGCTTGGGTGCTCTCTGAGAGATTGAACACACACACAGGCAAGCTTATAATGAGACACACACACATCCCAGTTTAATGTCCCAATGCCACCCAACAGGGAAATCACCCCAGCCCTGCAAAGCCCCCTGCACTAAATTACAGGAGAGTTAATTCACTGGAGGGAACTATAATCTGATTTCAGCTTTACAAGCCAACATTATTATTCTTTTCCTTTCTATTCTTTCATGCTTAAACTGATCCCCTGTCATTCTTTGTCTCTCTCCATCTCCAGCCTGTATCACTTTCAGTGCAGTCTGTCTCCATTAGATTTTCCGCACCCCTAATTTTCAATTTCATTTTAAAGCTTGTCCATTTTAAAGCTTCCTCCCTTTCCCCCCCTTCCCCTTGTCCCCTTGCCCTGCAAATCCCCCACCCCTCCCCGATGACACAGCTTTCTTTCTGATTTCCTCCCCGTGGTTCCTCCTCCCTTTCTTCATTATCAGCATGTCAGATTAGGATCTGACAAGAAAGTAGAATCGACTGTTCATCCAGGGCTTTACAGCATAAGCAGGATTAGTTACCCTGATCTAAAGGACATTTTCATTTTTCTGTAGCTGGAACACATCTGAAGATTCCCCATCATCTCACCAAAGATGTGGCCTTCTGGCCTTTTCCACTGGGAAATGGGCAGTTCATCAAAAATTGCTCTTAAGATCTCAGGGACTCCACAGATCAGGTGCTTGGACACAGGACTGACAAGAGGAAGCATGGGGGATGAAATCCTAAGTTTTGGTGGATACAGACATCTGCAGTGTGGAATGTTTGAACCTAGAGCAGCCTCACCACAGATCGCTCTCATGCCAGGGGATGTTTCGGTGTTGGAATAACCTGAGGAACAGGAGCAAAACCTCAGCCCATGAACGTTCCTGCTCCCTCCTGCCAAAGAAAGGATGTCACAGACAGACCTAGAGTCACCTCAATCATAGCCTAAACAGGTAAAATTAAGGGTAAAAGAGCTGCTCCAGGTTTGGAGGAGGTTTAACACAGTTTAATGATGAAGCTGATTTCCACACAACAGGGCAGATTTTTGGGATGACGCCCGGATGATGACCCCGGCCTTCAAATTCCTGAGCTGTAAAATCCCTCTGTTTGCTGTAATGACTCACTGGCTGATTTATTCACAGGGCCCTCACCAAGTCTCAAGCCATAAACCTTTAAAATTGGAATGAGAGCCTTTGGGATGGCAGTGTAGGAACAGAACGAAGGCAGAGATGGTTGATGCTTCCTCGTGGCTGGAAGGACTGGGTGAGGGATGGGTATCCAAAGTGACAACTTCAACAGGACAACCAAGGTGAAGTGATGTATTCCTTATGGGCTGAGGGTCACAGATCCATCTTTTCTGTCCTGGTCAAGCCCTAGGGCTTCACCACATGGGGAAGGCAGGTGTAAACAACCCTCAGGATACACAAATAGGAGTTGGGAGCTGCATGATTTTACCTTCCTGGGCAGGGTTTGCCTTCTGCTCCCACTTTTGCCTCTGAACTAGATCATCAAATATGCATAATTAAGGGATATGTCCTCCCCTGGCACACAGGGATTTTCCCAGCACTCAGGGATCTGGACTAATGCAGGACACCACTTCTGGCTGTGGGCATTGGCAAAAGGTTCAAAGAAAAGTCTTGGTCCCCTCTAAGACAGAGGGAAAATGATTTGTTCCCCCATAACGAGGTATCCTCCTAATAACTAAGAGACTAATTTAAAGTCTGAAGCACAGGATGTCAGATCCCTCTGGAGACTTTTTTTTTTTTCTTCACCACTGGCTGTTACAACTTCAGATGTTCAGGTTATCCTCATAAATGTCCAAGCCATCTCTTGTGTCTGGCTGAGTTCCTGGCCTCATTGACATCTTATGGAAATGAGTCCCTCAGCCTAATTACACTTTGGAAGACAAGAGATTTCCTTTGCATTGAATATCTGTCTCACTCCTGTTGTATGAGACAGAGCCATTCTCAGCCTACCTCCCTCATTTTACGTGCATCCTCTTGTCTGTGCCCTTTCCACCCCTTTCTAATACACCAAAGTGGAATTTCATTGGCTTTATTTCCAGAAGACATTTCTCAGGAAGTTAATCCTTCTTATTTTTCTTTTCCCCCCACAAACCTCCCCAGTGTCCATTTACAGAGATGGTGACCTCTCAGGTAAATTGTGGCTGCAATGATTTATGTGATTGCAGTGCCAGATGTTCTGTAATGTTAAACATGTTCCATGTGCCATGAGGATATGCCATAAACTTATGGCATAGGGAAGGAGCTGATCAGTAAGAATATGGCATAAAATCTGCAATGCAGTGTCTGGTTTATCTTTGGAATACAGCTCTCCGTGGAGCTGGAGCCTCTGCTGAGCTGGTTCTGGGTCCCTTCTTGATATAATATAGTTAATTGGGAGGTCAAAAAGCAAGTAAAAAGTTGATTTTTAATTCTTTTCCGTGATGTGTTAGTCTGGGAGAGCAGATTGTCCAGCTGCCTGGGGTCTCTGAAGCAGCCCCTGGTGTGGGGAGGATCTGGGGAATGCTGGAGGTGCTGTGTGGGGGTGTGAGTTTGCACTGGAAATACCCCACAAAGGAATATGGGTGAAGAATTCCTCCAGCTGGTGGATTCTGCTTACGTGAAAATAAATGGGAATAAGCTCCTCAAGAGAAGGTGACAATAAATGCTTGTTTGCCTCCTCTATAGGAGGTGCTCTGGAGTTCTTAGGACAAAAATAGGTAAGTATGGGATGTGAATAGGTGTGAATATGCACAGAAAAGGGATGGATGAGTAAAACCAGCTCAGGAATGCTTCAGTTGGCTTAACCCTGATGAGAAGCAACCCTTTTCCTCAAGGGCAGCTCCTTTGTTCCTCACCCAAAGTCAATGATCCTTCAGGATTATGGGGCTCATTTGGTGCTCAGCTTCCCTCCCCCAGTAAACCAAGCCAAAGAAACTGTTTGTGATGGCTCTTCTGCCCAGCAGGCTGAGCCAGAATCTCTCCAGCCAGTCCCTCAGAAATTTTGGGACAGACTGTGACAGTGCAACTCCCCCATGATCTGGATTTCTTTCCTTTAAGCAAGTTTCCTTTTAATGGAGCTGATTTGGCTTAAGCTGAAAAGTGAGTCAAACAGGGGAAGAACCACTGAGCAGGGAGATCAAAGGGAGTTAAAAATAAGTGAAAGGAGGGAAATGCATGAGGAAGAGAAGGGAGCAACATGACAGTGGGAGCTCAGGTGGGAGTCTAAACCGCATGGTTCACATAAAATGTGAGTCCTGCAGAAACTGTCTTATTGTTCATGTGATTTTTCTCCTGATCAGAGAGTAGTAGCAAGAAACAGAGTAATATTTTCCCTGTGTTGCATTAAAAATGCCTGTTATTTTCTGTCTGAAGCTACTAATTTCAGAATCATTAGGGGAGCAATTACCAAGACACATTTGACTGGAGGGCTTTTTTGAGGCCAGCTCTCCAAAACTGCAGGGTGAGGAAGAGGTGGCCATGGGAGATTGTCTTCACTCTCAACCAGCAGATCCCACTGTGAAGGCCAACAACAAAACACAAGGGTTTAGTCCAGAGCAGCTTGGAGTAACTAAGCAGAGGCAATTCCATGACTCCCTGCACTTTCCCCTCACTTTTAGGGCTTACTTCTTCACCCCTGGGTTCTCAGAGGAGCCCCATCTTCTCCTGGTAGATGTTACTGTGGCTTTGCTGGCAGTGTCTCCATGTCCAGCAAAGGAAGAAGAGGTCAGGAGCAGGGAAACAGCTTTCCCAGGGTTGTACAGGTGTCAGGGTCAGTACAAGGTCTCTCACAAAGCAAGCTCCTTCATTCCCACGCGCTTTCTTCTCCAGTATTTCTTGGGCAGCACTCAAATGTGAGTGGTTTGACTCACATCATCCCAGCAGGGATGTCACTCCCATGAGGAAAGGCTGGGAGAGCTGGGGGGGGGTTCACCTGGAGAAGAGAAGGGTCCAAGGGGACCTGAGAGCCCCTTGAAGGGCCTAAAGGGGCTCCAGGAGAGCTGGAGAGGGACTGGGGACAAGGGATGGAGGGACAGGACACAGGGAATGGCTTCCCAGTGCCAGAGGACAGGGTTAGGTGGGATATTGGGAAGCAATTCTTGGCTGTGAAGGTGGTGAGGCCCTGGCACAGGTTTCCCAGAGAAGCTGTGGCTGCCTCATCCCTGGAAGTGTCCAAGGCCAGGCTGGACGGGGCTTGGAGCAACCTGGGACAGTGGAAAGTGTCCCTGCCCACGGCAGAGGGGTTGGAATGAGATGAACTTTAAGATCCCTCACGATAAAAAAATTCTTCCTTAAATCTAATCTGATACAATACAGTCTACTAACCCATAATCTACTTTAAAATGCCAATGCAATCTCATTTACCACTTACAAATGAACGAACAAACAAACAAACAAGAAATGAACCCAACTCAACCCATAGCCCACAGGGGTAAGATCTTGATGTTTTACATATTCCCTGAAAAAAAAAAAAATAACTGACTTGGGCAGACCTGCAGAGCTGGGTGGATTTTGATTGACCTGACACCTGCACTTATGGGTAAGATGCTCCCAGAGCAGCTCAGGAGAAGATGAGACAGTGCCAGGCCTATTTAAAGCAGTGGTTTTTAAATTTAATTTCCTAGCTGGGGGAGTTGGGGGAGGGATAGAAGGCAACAGCTGTCTCATTATGCCATTGAGGGTTCCTTAAGTGAAAACTGAATAGATTAGTCATGGAGAAAATTAAGACAAGGTCTTTAAGCCATCAATAGCTCCCGAATTGAGTGCAGGAGGGAAGGGAGTTGGTATTTTACTTCAGTCTCACTGTCTGGGAGTTCAAACTTTATTTTTAAATATATCTTGAAGCCAGATGTGAAATATTTTCTTCCCTCTCCCTCTTTTTTTTTTTTTTTTTCAGTCCAGTAATGTTTTTCCATCACTCCCAAGGCTGATGTGTGGGGTTGGAGAAGGTTGCCAAAGTCTGCATCGAATTTTTAGTCACTGATTTGAGTCTTCCTGCTCTCTCCTTTTCAGTAGAAAACCAGGATCAGTTTTGCTTCTCACCAAGGTATTATATCACAGCCAGTGTCTGCAGATCCATCACTCCAACAGGAAGACCTGCAGGTGTCAGAACAGACATGAACATGGTTTTGGAGGTGTTTTTGATGTTCTGGAGACTACCCTGAGCCTCTGCATGTCAACACCAGCACTCTGGGGAAACGAGCACTACGTGGTCACTGCTCCTGACCACTGGTTTGAGGTGGAATCTCTCATGCCCTTCAGAGAACCACAGAATCACAGGATGGTTGAGGTTGGAAGGGACCACTGGTGGGATCATCTGTTCCATCCTCCCTTCCTCACTCCATCTCTGCTCCAGATTCCAGCATGGTCTCCAACTCCTTCACTAGCTCTTTCTCTCTGCTCTCCCTCAAGTGTTTGACACAGCAACATGAAATGTGGCAGAGAGGGGCCCCCAAATGGACCTTTGCCAACCACACCCAATTATTTGGCTGAGTTTTGACCACACCAATTGCCGGTTTAGGCCGATCAAGTAGTGAGGTATTTATTGCTGGAGAGGACACTGCCTGAGCATGTCAAGAGCTTTGCTGAGGTTAAGCTGCCCTACATCTGCTGCTGCCCCCCTGACCCACAAGGATCATTACACTGTCATAGGAGGAAATTGGGTTGGTTGGATGTGATTTGTTCCTTGGAAATTGAGGCTGGATGCTACTTATCCCCCTGCCATTTTCTAGGTGCTAAGAGACAGATTGCTTGACTCCTCACTCCAAGATTTTTCTGAGCATTGAAGTCAAGCTGACTCGTCCCTAATTCCCCAGACTCTCCTTTCCTTTTACTCTGTTTCAGGAGGATGATGTATTTTGCCAGGTGATAATAGCTTTACATTTCTCCCAGATCCTACAGTTCAAATGATAGAGGGTTGTTCTGCAGAGCTGAAGGTCCTCCTGTCCCCGTGGGATGTGGGAGAGGACCGGCAGATCATTACATAAAGACACAGGGATTTTAGTTTCCACATCACAGACCTAACTGGGGCAAATCTGCCACAATCTGAGGAGCTCTGCTTGGTTCAGTTTCCCTGAGAAACTTGTGTTTAACTCCTGTTTAACTCAAACCAACCTGTTATTAGGAAAAGCTCTTACAAAAGGCTGGGAAATAAATATGTGCATAAACTCCTTTTTTTTTTTTTTTAAATTTTTTTTCCCCTCTGAACCCAAGTATCATCTCTGCTGAGATTTTAATTTATTTTTTTTTTTACTTTAATAACAAGCCTTCGCATTGTTCTCTCCGTGCACCCTCTGAAAACACAATTAGAGCCCACACCGCTAATTTAGCTTTGAAGGGCGTTTTGTGGGGATGGGGGTAGGAAGGGGGAACCTTGTGTTCGGGGCTGTTGCTGCAAACAAAAGCGAGCGGGGCTCAGACGATGTGCCGGCTGGGATGGCTCTTGTTCCCTGCCTGAAAGGGAACGAGCCCGGCACAGAACAAAGCCCGGGATCAACATTTCGCGGAGCACGCTCGGATGACCAGAATGTAAGGGTGGCTGGATGCGGGCAGCACGAAACAAAAAGAGATTTTAATTGCAAACATTGATCACACCCTTCGCTCTCTGGCGCGGGTGGCTTCCTTACTGGGAAGGGTTGGTTTTGCTGCAACTTCGCAAATATTTTTCAGGGGGCTCTGTCGTGTGAACTGTTGCTTTATTTTCCCCCTCTCAAACAATAACAATAACAACAACAACCCAGCTTTATTTCCCCCTTTTCGATTTTAAGGTTGCAGCAAAACCCCATTAGCCATGAAGCTGCTGCTGTTCCTTAAACCACAGTTCCACTCTCCTATGACCACAGGAAACTGAAACTCCCGTATCCTCAGGCTAAAGAACAAGGTCCTCTCTGGCTTTCTCTCTGCTCATAAATTCTGTTTGGGTAGACAGAGGCAGCAAAAGGTCTGTGTTGCGGCCCTGCCACAGATCTGCTCGCTGGGAGCTCTCCTGGGAAGCCAGGAGAGAGATTACATCTGCCTCTTGGAAAACCTCTGTAAATACCAGGCTGGAGAGCAAACGGAACAGCCTCTGCCTCCTGTGAGCACTTTCTGAGGAGGAATGGAGGTGGGTAATGAGCAGCTCTGGGTCTGTGGAGCACTCAGAGCTAGAAACAAAACAAGCCAGGGGCAGTTCTCCGATCCTGAGGCCAGCTGGCACATCTCACCTTGCATCCTTTACTGCGTCCAGTTCCGGCCCCTCAGTTTAGGAAGGATGTTGAGGTGCTGGAGCATGTCCAGAGAATGGCAATGAGGCTGGGGAAGGGACTGGAGCACAAGTGCTGTGGGGAGAGGCTGAGGGAGCTGGGGGGGCTCAGCCTGGACAGGAGGATGCTCAGGGGAGACCTCCTCACTCTCTGCAACTCCTGCCAGGAGGGGGGAGCCGGGGGGGGGTTCGGGTTCTGCTCCAGGGAACCAGCAGGAGGACAAGAGGGCTCAGCCTCGAGCTGTGCCAGGGAGGGGCAGGTTGGACAGCGGGAAGAAATTCTTCACAGAGAGAGATATCAGAATTGGAATGGGCTGCCCAGAGAGGGGATGGAGCCACCATCCCTGGAGGTGTTTAAGGACAGGCTGGATGTGGCATCAGTGCCATGGGCTGGGTGACAGGGTGGGGTTGGGTCACAGGCTGGACTTGATGATCTCAGAGGTCTTTTCCAACCTGGTTGATCCTGTGATTTTGTGATCCATACTGCTGAGCTCTCTTTGTCCCTGCATCACAGGCACCTCTGCTGGGAATGGCCCTGGCCTGGGATAACCCCTGAGCTGTGCTGGAATGTGGGTCAGGAAAGTGTTGTCTGGGCACAGCCAAAGCCAAACTCAAGCCAGGAGTTTAACATATGGACAACAGAAGGTCAGTGCTTGGTTAGGCTACTGGTATAGCCAGAGCTTAGCTAGACCAACAGCAGTTTAATTGTGATGTCTCTCTTAGACATCAAACTTTCCCTGTCTGTTTTTACACTGTAGGGAAAATGTTAATGATGAGCATCATACCTTGGTTACGGTATAAATGTCTTACACACTCAGAGGCCCATACGTGCCACAGGACAAAGCTTAACAGAAATAATGGGTAGAAAATGCCAGTGGAGTGCTCAAACACTGTCCTTCCAGCATGGCTTAAGGTTTCCTGACAGCAGCTGAGCTAAGCTTAAACCTCTCCTTCTTTGATGCTTTTCCTCTGCATTGTCATTCTGACTACCTGCCCTTCTTCTACCATGATAAAACATGCCCTCTCCATTCTGCCCTCTCCCTTCTTCTTCCCAAACATTTTCTGTCCCTCTGTACTCTGTCCTTTTTTTTTCCTTAGACAGCCCTGAGGAATTTCTGCTGAAGATTCATCTGGCTCAAAAGAGACATTTACCTGTGCCCAACAGAGCCTTGACCCTTTTATTGACACTGGAGAGAAGGAGACACATTCAGGGAATGATTAGTTCAAGTCTACATGTAAAGTGGATCAAGGAAAGTGTGTTGGGTGGCATGAAATCCAGCCTGGCAGGGTATCTGTGACCACCTCAAAGGACACAGAGGCTGGGAGAGACAGCACTGGCAGAGCATCCTGAAATGTGCCTCCTGCTCCACATCTTCAGTGTGTTTGCCCTGTAAATTGTAGCTGAAAGGTGCAAGTGAGATGGGAAAAAGGCAGCCTGGTAAATTCAGCTGTGGATACCGTCAGCCAGCTTGTTTGTTGTTTTAATGCCTTCAGATTTCTTCAATTTTTAAACATCTTTATGAGGTTTTCCCTCTGCAGAAAACTGTCTCCCTCACACGGCTCCCACTTCCTGGACCCAAAGAATCTGTGGAAGGAGGAATGCTGGTCAGGATCTACGGTATAGTCTTTGCTAATTCAAAGTACATCCAAGTTTAGTAACAAATGCAGGCCTGCTTTCTGTCAAAAGTCCCATGTGATTCATCTTCCTGCCCAGCATGAGCTTTCCACCACCTTCCTCCAGAGCCAGGGGAGTCTCTGCCAGTACAATTTGTGGTGGAGGCTGAGGACAAACCACATGTAATGATGTAGAAGAGGAAAATAGTGCTAAGGCTTACACATTTAGGGTAAAGAAAACCCTCAGTCTCACAATGCTGGATGTTATATGAGGTCAAAACACACAGTGAATGATGCCAGGCTGGAGTTTATTGTATAAACCTCACCAAAATTTTGGCTCCATTTAGGAAGTTTTATAGAAGGAGGGTAAAGGGAACAGCAGAATTCAGACTGTTCACACTCCCAGGGCTGGATCTCTCTGCTCTGAAGCCAGGCTGGGAGAGCTGAGAGAAGAGAAGGCTCCAGGGAGACTTCAAAACCCCTTCCAGGGCCTAAAGGGGCTCCAGGAGAGCTGGGGAGGGACTGGGGACAAGGCCTGGAGGGACAGGACACAGGGAATGGCTTCCCAGTGCCAGAGGGCAGGGATAGATGGGATATTGGGAAGGAATTCTTGGCTGAGAGGGAGGGGACGCCCAGAGAAGCTGTGGCTGCTCCATCCCTGGAAGTGTCCAAGGCCAGGTTGGACAGGGCTTGGAGCAACCTGGGCTAGTGGAAGGTGTCCCTGCCCATGGCAGGGGGTGGGACTGGATGATCTTTAAGATCCCTTCCAACCCAAACCATTCCATGTATTTGTCACAGTGGCCACACAGAGCTGTGCAGAGCTGTCAGACTGAGTAGGATTCACACACTCCCAATATTTCCCCTCCTTCACCAAATCTCTCCCTGTACAAGGTCATTCCAAATATCAGCACCAATAAAGATCCAGGCTCTGACAAAGCAAAGGCATCTTTGCTGACATGCAGCAAACACAGGACAGAGTGTCTGGTTCCTGTTAACTCCTGCTTTTTGAGTGGTCCTGGTGGTTTGTACATGAAGACCAGACCTGATCTATCTTGGGAACCTCAGCAGCTCTCTGGGGTCTCCTGGTGCAATCCTGGAGCTGTGTGTGGCCCAGGCTGCACTGCAGGATGGTCTCAAATAAAGGGGAACTATAAATGCTACTGAAGGGAGAGCATTTATAATAAAATTTAAGAGGGTTTTACAGTCATTTGCACAGAGATCTGTCAAATATCTGCAGCCTGTCTCTGGGTTTAATGTAGAGTTTCTCTCTGTGTGCTTCTGTGTGTGTGCAGGCACAAGTTTTGGCTGGGAGATGCTGTCACTTTAACATCTTACCAGTATTTCCAGATTTCCATCCCTTCAGGGACAATTCCATGGAATAACTCCAGATTCCTGTGAACATCTGAAGCCCTCATTCAGCCCGACTCAATTCCCAACAAATCCTTACTCCTGGTGTTCCTTACAGTCTCCACGGTTCCCTTCACAGCACTTTTTTCTTAAGCTGTCTGAGTGGCTGAGCTCACCTTCCCCAAGTCTCAAACAAACAGAGAATTTAGGCAGGAAATTTAAGCTTCCTGCATCTGGGCTTTCTTTCCCCAAGAGCCACGAGCACAGCAAAACACTTGTCATCTTCCCCAGCCAACCCCAGCTTTGTAAAAGGGCTTTGAATGCCTGAAGACAACACCTCACTCAACCATTCCAGTCCCAATAAAGCACTAAATGGATTTGCTTTGCTGCAAAAAAAAGAAAAAAAAAATTCCTGCTAATGGCTTTTTATTATGTTTGACTTAATGCTGGCATAAATTCTCCCAAATTTATTTCAAGTTTGCTTGAAAACCTCATTTGCCTAATTGTAATAATAAAACAACATCATATGCAGATGTCTCCTGTCTTTTTCAAACTTAATTTGCTTTCAATTAGCAGTGATTCAGTGTTTGCTTGTTTTTTTTGGGGGGGAATCCATTTCCCTGCTCTGGCTTTGTAAATCTGCAAGAGATCAAATCCAAAGCAAGAAAAAAAAAAGGAAAAAAAAAAAAAAAAAAAAATATGATCTGGGAGTCTGGGAAGTGCCAGGAGGGGAATATACTGTCCAAAGGGCTGTGTCATGGGTAGGTGCTACCAGTCAACCCTGGGAAGGTCTGGACCATGTGGTTTGTGTTAGGGAATGCACTGATGCAAAGTAGGGGAAATCCAGGGAAAAATATGAGATTATGAGGGGAAATACCTCGAGTTTACTCTGTGTCAGACAACACTGAAAAGTCCTTCTTGGCGCTTTACTCCATGGCTGACCCAGGGCTGGGTATTTCAGACCACACCTGAGCCCTGCAGGCATTGGTTTGGAGAAAATAAATGACAGCAGATTCACTGAAGAGATGTGGAAACTGAGACACAGAGCAACTCTGCCCGTGGCAGGGGGCTTGGAACTAGATGGACTTTAAAGTCCCTTCCAATCCAAACCACTCTGTGATTCTACAATTATTTGAACACACAGACCCTGCTTTGGCCACTCAGAGTGACACGATTACACGGAGTTCATGAAAAAGCTCTTTTTCCTCCCTGTTGTGGTTGTTAACAGGTTACAACTAAGTCTCAAATCTTCTGCTTTGAGCTGATGGGGAGCTGAGCCACCTTCACCTGCTGCAGGACTCAGCTGTAGCACAATTTGAGTGGCTGAACCCAGGTGAAAACCCTGGAAGGAAGTCCCCACCTCACTGACAGCCACCTCTGAAAGGTGGCCATGCAGGACCTGAAAGCAGCAGAGAAGCTGTGGCTTTGCTTCTCCTCTTCTTCCTGCTGGGGTAAACGAGGCAGAGGCCTCCCAAAGCCATCAGCATTTTCCAAGCATGTGTTTGGACAAGTGAGGTCAGATGAGGTCCGTGAGAAGCACGGGAACTTGCAGAGAGAGCAAAGCGTGGGTGACCTTTGCAGGTGTCAGCAGAGTCATGTTGGTCATGATTTCCTGGCATATGGCTGAAATTCAAGCCCTTGTACAGCCTTTAGCTATCTTGAGTTGAGCTGAATGAGATGCAAATGAATTGTGATGAGCATCTGGAATTCAAGGCAATCTCTATAAATAATGCATGTGACTCGCTCAGGTTTGTGGATGTCTCAGGCAGGACTGTTTTGTAAATCATTTAGGGCTGGCAAGAGGTGCCAGGTCAGTGTTTCTGGAGAAAGAGGCTCAGGTTTCTGACCCACAGCAGCAGTGGCACAAGCAGGGTGCCCAGAACTGCCTCCCACTCCTTCCAGTTTATAATCCAAAGATTTGATCTCTTCCAGCACTCTCTGGAAGAGAAGCCAGTACTTCCAGGTGCCACTGTGATGCTCTGAGATCACAGATGAGAACAGATCTGTGACGAGAACAGAACTGAGAAAAAAAAAAATCATTTCACAGATTCTTAAAAAATTATAGGATCATAGACTGGTTTGGGTTGGAAGGGACATTAAGGATCACCTAATTCCAACCCCCTTTCACAGGCAGGGAGATCATCCACTGGATCAAGTAGTTCAGAGCCCCATCCAGCCTGACCTTGAACTTCCAGGGGTGGAGCAGCCACAGCTTTTTTTGGGCAGCCAGTGCCAGCCCCCCATCTTTTCCTAAGATGTTCACCAGCCATTAGCTGTCAACTACCCATCCTACCTTCTCTTCTGCTCCTGAGGACATGCTGTTACCCAAGACAAGGGAGTTTCTTTTTCCCGTGCCTGGTCTTTCACTTTGTCAGCCTCCCTGAGCTGGTAAAGAGAGAAGGAGGGATCTCCCAACAGTGGAGAGGACCACGCTCTTACCACTGGAAATCTGGTGGCTTTAATTGCTTGGAGAAACTCTGATGGAGGGTTTGTGTGCCCTGAAGTTTGCCCATTTCTTCCAGGTGCATGAGTTGGTTTACCAGCTCTAATTCCTCCCTTCCTTTGTGCTGCAGATGATCAGGGGGTGTACATTCTCTCAGGGTTGTGAAGCACCTTGCATGTGGGTAACTTGAAGGTTTCCAAGCCAAAATATCTAGATAAAATCCAACCTTATGCCGACGTGTGAGGGAGCAGATTAGAAGCGGGAATTGCTTTGCTTTGGGTTTAGATCTGTGAGTTTTTGTGAAAGAGGAGAAGCACATTCTGCAGTCCCTGAGGAAAGACCTGCTGTTGACTCCAAGATCCTGGTTCTGCCTCGGGACTGGGAGGTTTCAGTGCCATCTGCTAAAGGGCAGAGGGATCTGTGCCTGCTGGCTGGGTCACCCATGTGAGGCTGGACATGCACAAAATTCACTGAAAGTCTGGGAAAGGGCTTGAATGCAAATTGGTACAGCATTAATGTTTTCAGCGTAAGCACGAGGCTTTTCCTGACTCTGGCAGGTGAAAAAAATCCAGAGACATTTTTCTGTGCCTCCCACTGTTGTTGTGTTTGGGTTATAAACATTAAAGAGAAAATTTAAAATCAGTTCCATGCCATCTCATTTAGCCTCTCCCTTCAGAAGGTCGTTTATGGAGTAGATTTAAATGCAGTCTTTAAGGCAAGATAGCTGCAGCTGCAGCAGTAATGTCTCCCAAAATGCTTGAAGCAATCAGAAATCTCCATGCCCTATCAGCTAGCTTTTTTTTTTTTACAATATCCCTGGACAAAAAAAATGGTTGACTTTTGCAGCTATTCAGGCAGGGAAGAAAAGTTTCATGTTAGGATGGGAGCTGGAATATTTGGGCTGAGAATCTCGTCATTCTGAGCTAAAAAAAAAAAAAAGAAAAAAAAAAGAAAAAAAGGTTCTGCAGCTCAGCCTCAGATGTTTTACAATCCCTTTCCTCTGAGGACAAGTGGGTTTCAAAGAAGGATTGCAGGGAGTAGAAAAGCTCCACTTCTGTAAGATTGGTCTGTTTTACTGCACAGGTTGTGTTGGCTGTGGCAGACCCACTGTGCCTTTGCTCTGAAACATGGTACAGAGATGAAGAAAAAAAAACACAACCACTTTCCAGTGACTTGAAATAGCAATTTCTCTTGTGAGCATCTTGGTGAGCAGCTGGACAGTGTGTGTTGTTACAGGGAAAAGCAAATTAAGAGGGGTTTTTATGTTTGTCTGTTTGTTGGTTTGTTTTTTTTTTTTTTTAATTTAGGTCCCTCCCCATCTTCTCAGCGCTGATGGGGCACATCTGGAGTGGTGGGCCCAGTTCTGGGCTCCCCAGTATGAGACAGACAGGAGCATCCTGGAGCTAATTCAGTGAGCAGGATGAGCTTGGAGCACCTCTCATAAAAGAGAGAAAGATCTGTATCTGTGCAGCCTGGAGAAGAGAAGGTTGAGGGGGATCTTCTCCACATGCATAAATACCTGCTGGGAGGCACCAGGGCAGAAGGTGCTGAAGTCTTTTCAGTGGTGCCCAGTGACAAGACAAAAAAAACTGGAGCACAGGAAATTCCAATTAAACATATAAAGAAAACAAAACCTTTTTGCTGAGAGTGTGACCAAGCACTAATCTGGAGAGCCTAAGGATTTTCCATCCATGGGGACATTGAAAACTCAGTCAAACACAGCCCTCATGACTTGGTCAAGCTGATCCTGCTTGAGCAGTGGGATTTGAGTGGACCATCTCCAGAGGTGCCTCCAGCCTTTAGCTGTTTGAAAATGGGAAATGTTAACTGTTCTGACCAAAGTTTCTTCCATAGGTCCCTGAGTAGAGAAAACACTCAATCCTTGAATCATCATGAGGAGGTATGTTGACATAAGATGACGATTGTAAGAAACTGTGAAATCCACAGTGCAGGAAGGTGGTGGAATTGAGAAGCTTGATGTCTCTGTCTGCCCAACAGAGAAGGACAAAACTAGTCCAAAATTTCTTCTCAAACAGTAGCAAAATGGAAAATTTGGCCTGATTTAGCTGTTTTCCAGTGTTTCCTGTGGATTTGAGCACCATCTTCCAGTGGATTCAGCTACTCAATAACACTTTTCCCTCCACATTTCAAGGCACTTATCAAGCTGATTGCCAAAGTCCGGCTATCACAGGCAAATCCAGACTGCAAAACTATTCCTGTTGCCCTTAATTGATGAGTATTGTGGGTATTTTTGAGAATTAATCTGTGCTTCCTCATCAGGATCTACCTCAGCTTGACTCATCCCACTGAATTACTGACTTCCCATCTGAGGAGAGAAGAGAGGTGTCCATTCATCTTGTTTGATCCCATCCCAGCCCCGCCCAGCCCAGCCCTCCAAAAAACCCCACCCAGAAACAAACAAAGAGAAAAAAAAAATACAATCCAAAAAAATCCACCCAAACCCAGGCTGGTTTTGTCTAATATAAGACCATCTCCTTTGGCTGGTACTCTCAGCTACTGTGGGCTCCAGATTAAAGTCAATGGAAAAAAAGCCCTGTCCCTTAATTATAAGGGGGAAATTATCTATCTGAATCCTGGGAATTTATTGATTTTTAAAATGGTTTTATTTTGTTTGAGTTTTGTTTGTTTGGTTGGTTTTGTTTGTTTGTTTGTTTGTTTTTAAACCATTACATTTTCACAACCACAGAAATACAGTCCAGGCTGAATTTGACCTCGGTATTTAAAGGACCACATGTGGTATTTTTCCATTTCTGTCTTGACCACCCCTTTTTCCTTTGTGCTTTCATTCCAGGCCTCCTTTGTTCCACCTGATTTCTAATCTGATTCCTTTCCCCCTTTCCCCACGACTGCTGCCTGCACACTGCCCTGCTAAACAATCGAATTTATAAACCAATATATATTGTAATTACAACCTGAAGCTGATTTCCGGGATGTTATCTTTGCCCCGAGACTGCAATGCTGGAAAATAATGAGCAGGGAAGGTGAGTGAGGATGAATTCCAAGAGAAACTGGGAGAACTAACACAGGGTGACATAATTCAGATATAAGCAGGAAAAATTAGTGGATTTGTTGCCCTCTCGTTGTCTAGACAGGGACTCTGGATAATTTGTGTTGTTGACCTGAGGAAATACCTTCCAAAATTCTCAGCAAGACACAGGAATTTTATTATCCAGTACTTTCTTGTCCATTAGTTCAATGGCTCCAACCCTTTGGACTCTCGGACTGTGTCATGACTACTGAAATCTTTGGGCCTGGTTCACTGATCACTACAAGCTGGTCTATCTATCATCTGATGAACATTATGGACGTCCTTAGGTCAGCCAGAAGAAGCCTAAAGACAACCAAGAAAAGCAGATTTTTTTTTTTTTTCATTTTATTCTATTCCTCTGACCCAGGACAGAGTCCATCCTACCCTAGGGTTTGTACCTATAACCTGCTTTCATCAGCGTTCACTATCTTTCCATCTGTCAAAGGCATTTGATTGTGAAGGACCTTTTTGCCTGCTGAAGTCCATTCCCAAATCACCTCTCAATTTTATCTCCTTTCCCAGCAGGGCCTATTTTTCTGAGCCCTTTTGTGGCTCTCCAATTACCCCACATGCTTTAGGAGGAGCACAGCCTCTTGCTGAAACCTTCTTCACGCTGTATCAAGAGTAATGATTTCATCCCATGGATTTCATCCCATATCTCCCAGAAACTCATCCTGTGATCGTTCTGGAGCACTGCTGCCCTGCCTTGTGCACACATTTATTGTCCCAGTAGATGCCCTGTGCCTCTGAAAATTGTTCCAGCTTTTCCTTTCCAGTCCACTTTCTCTGCTCCCTCACTTGTTTATTTAGCACCAGGACAGAGTGATGTTGACTTTTAAAGCTGGTGGGGGTTGTAACAGCAACCAAGTGGATAATTGTGGCATAGAATAATAATTCCTCTCTCAGTTGATTGCAACTACTTTGAATTTGAAGCAAACCCTCCTGATGTTTCACTCAGCGGATTTTCATAAGTGGTTTCCTGAAATACGTCTCCCATTTGACAGCTGAGCTGTGCAATTTTTGAAGGAAGAAATTCCCATAGTCCTGCTCCAAAAATGGTCCCAATCTTGGGGGTTTTCCGAGCATCAATCTCTGCTGGAGTGGGGTTTGAACAAGGCCCTAAGGAGGGGTAGGCCCCCTCCTCCCCCGGCCCTGGGCCAGGGGCAGGTGTAGCACTGAAACTCCCCCTTCTCTTCTGTAAGAGAGTGAAGAAAATAAAAAAAAATTTAAAGGACAAACTGCTTGGACAGAAACCGCTGCAGAGAAATTCCAGCAAAGAGATAAGGGACCTCCAAGGTCAAAATTGGCAGCTAGAGGAGAAAGAAGAATTGTGCAAAGGGGGGCTTGTTTCTTTCCCTTTTTTGTTCTCTCTCTTCAGCAGGGAAAAGACTGAAAAATTAAATCCCTGACACCTATAGAAGTTTGCTGGGGTGAGAAGACCCCTCTATTGCTCTTGGAGAAGTCTACACTGGAATAAGTTGATGCATGAAGAAGCCAAGACTTCATGAAAAGGACTGAAAATAAGGCAGAGTCCTGTTGAAAGATTTATGACCCTGAGGGAGAACGAGGTTATGCCAAAGCGAAACGGCTCGGATAAGCTTAGGATCTTATTGAGAAAATCCATGTTGTTGGTGCTGGAGATTTGTGACCCTGAAGGGACAAGACTCACGCTGGAGCAAGAACGGCTCAGGTAAGATGTTGGGGGATCCCAAGTGAGGGATCCATACTAGACCCATGCCAAAAAGTCTATCAAGGACTGTTCTCCCATGGGAAGGGACCCCCATAGGGAACAGGGGTGGACTTATAAGCAATTATCCCCTGTAACCCTGTGGAAGAAGATCCATAGTAAGCAAGTGTCCCCTTGCAAGCCTATGGAAGAAAAAATCTTCAAGGCCTGGGTAACTCCCTAGACTCTGGTCTTAGCCCAGGAGGGGGGTAAGCCCAGCCTTGAAGGCCAACACAGAACAAGAGAGAAATGAAAGAATTCCAGCTGCAACGAGAATGCTGCAGAATTATTGAGGAGACCTGGAGCTCCAAAAATGGAGAATGAGACTGCTTCTCCTCCTTGGACTGGTATAAAGGGGGGAGAAGTATTTCTGTAAATACATAGCACATTTACTTAAGTAGAATTGTTATAGATGTAGTTCTTTAGTAGTTTTTGTTTTACTAATAATAAATGTTCGTATTATTTTCCCTAAATTCAATCTCTTTTTTGTCTGCATAAACCTCCTCTCAACTAGTGGTAATTGTGTGAGGAGTGTGAAAGCAAATTAACCCAAAGCAAAACCACGACACTCTGAAATGTGGTCCCACCACTCTGGATGTGATGAGGACCTACTGCTCAGCTCCTCTGAGTTGTCCCATCTGTGCTGGTCTTGCAGCAGAGGATATTTGGCTCTTTTCTTTTGCTGGAATGTGTGTGGACCATCTCCATGGCTCTTCTGGGAGACTTTCTTTGCTTAAAGATGTGATTGCAGTTGGTGTTTTGCTCCTATGTTCCCAGTACTTGATCCAAAACTCCATCCAGGCAGACATAAACAGCCCTGTGGACTTCACATTCGGGTTTCCTGATCCTAAAATTCAGTGGGCTGAATCTTCCTGGGAAAATGCACATCCCACTCCACTGATTATGAGAGAAATGAAACCATATCCTTAATTTAGACATCTGGGATCACCCAGGGTGAATCCTGGTTTGTGCACCAATGTTCCCTACAGGATTGGTGATGATACTATTTCTGGAAGCTCTTCCAAGGGATGGACTTGAGGAGCAGTTGGTGCCCTTAATTCCATGGCAAGGGAAACCTCCTTGGTTAATCAGTCAGCAAGTTAATTGCCATTACACATGAAATAAAAAGCAGCTTAATCAATGGCAAACCCAAATGCCTTCCCTCGTGTGTGACTCCTACTGCCTCATTTGGAGGCCAGATGAGGCTTTTAATCCTGGTTAGGCCCAGATTTTAATCCCAGCTCAACCAGTTTCCTTCCAGCAGAACACCACATGCACATGACCCATTTTGGGGTGGCTTTCAGGTACCTTCTCCAAGGAGGGTTGCTCTCAGAAAACCTTGCATTCCCTGGCATCATTTTGGTCTCACAGGAACACATTTTGATTTCACAGGAACGCGTTTTGCACTGAAAAGACCCAGAATTTCCTCAAATTGCTTCCTTGTGAAACAAGCACCTACTTGAAAATCCTGATCAAGGCTTTAAAGTGGTCAGAGCAGGAGTTTGAAGAACTCAGAGATGGAACCACTCAGTGCCAATGATGCAGCTGAGACCAAGACTCTGGGAGTTGTGTGCCAAGACACGTGAGTGACGGAGTGAGAACAGATTCCAGGGAAACAGAGTCTCTCATGATGCCTTGGGATGATTTCAAAAGCAGTGCAAAAAGTTTCCAGAATAAGTTTAAATCACAGTCAGAATGAAATCGGGATAGCTGGTAAGAACAAGAAAACAGATCCACTCAAAATCCTGGAGTTTACCCCCCACCCAGGATTGATGGTGGTTTCTTTAGCAGGAAACAGCCAAATAAATAGGGACAGAATCTTAAACTCATCTTGAAAAGGGAAAAAAAAAAGAAAGAAACTGCAGATGAAGGAAAAGGAAAATTAATTGTGTTTTCTGATTAACAAACACAATTTAGGAAGCAAAGCAAGAAAAACACTGGCAGGGCTGGGGAAGGGTATTTTTATGTTACTCTAATTACATGAGACGGTCAGTGCTGGGTGACAGCTTTATTTGAGAGCTATTAGAGGGACAGAAGCAGATAACACTACAAACTAATTATTACTGCAATCTGTAATTTCTCTGCAGGGAGCTGGAATTGCTGGGGACTGGGGCGAGGAGCAGAAATAACCAATAACAACAACAACGACTTCAGAATTGAGGGGATGAAGAAAAAAGTGGAACCAATGGGGAAATTATTTTCATAAACCAGGAGTGAAAGGATGGGAAAGTTGTTAAGCTGATTTCATGGGCTAACACTGGCAGGTCTTTTAAGGTCAAAACAAAGATTAAAGAGCCCTGTATAAGGGAAACCAAACAAACCTTATTGGTGTTGGGAGAAAATAAAACATGTCTGGGTTGTCAGCAAAAGCCAACAACTATTGCTGCTATTCTTGGAGATTACATGGACCTTTTAAACTGTGAGGGAAACAGAGCCACATGCTCACTCCAGATGGGATTTGGATGATTAAGTGTAGGTAGTGGTAGAGTAGTAAAGCTGGTTGCCCTTGGATCCTTTTAGAGACAGTGGAGATTCCCCTAAATCCTGGTTATTTTGGGCCAGTGGCTGCTTTAGGGTTACAGGATTGTCCTCCTGGTGATGGAGCAGGGCTGGTCAGCTCTGATGTGGGCATCTCAAGGAAGAGAAATGACTCTGAAGGCATTTCCTACTCTTCTGCATCTGAATTAGATATTAGGAAGAAATTATTTACTCAGAGGGTGGGGAGGCCCTGGCACAGGTTGTCCAGAGAAGTTGTGGCTGCCCCATCCCTGGAAGTGTCCAAGGCCAGGTTGGACAGAGCTTGGAGCAACCTGGGATAGTGGAAGGTACCCCTGACCGGGGCAGGGGGTTGGGATTGATGGTTTTTAAGGTTCCTTTGTACCCAAACCATTCCATGATTCTATCATTTAATGACTCTTCTCCTCAAAGGCTGTGCTGATATGGCTGTACAGGAGATAGGTAGATCTTCACCTCAAAAATTACCTGTTTGCTTCCTGTAAACCAGTAGTGGGCCAAGAGTAAGCCAAGAAGGTCATTCCGTTGCTTTTTCCCCTGTTAAGAAAGAAAAAAAAAAAAGAAAAAAAAAGAAAAAAAAGAAAAAAAAGAAAAAAAAAGAAAAAAAAAAGAAAAAAAAGAAAAAAAAAAGAAAAAAAAAGAAAAAAAAAAGAAAAAAAAAGAAAAAAAGAAAAAAAAGAAAAAAAAAGGAAAAAAAAAGTCATTGCAATATTTATAAGAGAAATATCCAGCCAGCAGGGTCAAGCTAACAAAAACCCTGGATTAGTTTTATTTTTCTTTAGCCTCAGAATCAAAGCTGCTCAGTGTCCATAAGTATCAGATGGCAAATCCATCTTCCTCTGCCTGTCTGGACTCATGACAAGGGAAGAAAGGGCAAAAAACCAGAAGAGACCTCCTGAGTAACCATACCAATCCCAAATTCCTGCTTGGAAGTGGTCACAGAGAGCAGAGCTGCTCCCTGTGTGGTGTGATGCTGCAGTGGGCAATTCTTCTGGGTGCAACAATCCCCAGGCTCAAAGATGGAACAGGAATGTATTAAATCAGTAAAAAGGGTGGCTCCCAGAAGCTGATTTGTTAAGAATGCCTTGTGTTGATCTGTTGAAATTATTTGCAGGTGTAAGAGGGACAAAGGAAAGGAGCAGGTGAGTTCCACCTCTGCTGCAACCATAGATAGTCTGTGCCTTTTCTAATCCCACCAATGGGCCTCAGAGACAAGGCAAGATGACCTAAAACGTGGGACCACACATCTTTTTTCACTGTAATTCCAAACTTTTCTCTTTTCCCCACTCCCCTTTTCCCTCTTGAGATTTCTCTGGGACATGAGAGCAGGGAAAACTAATGTCTGTGGCAACCTCTACTGCTGTAAAAATAGAAGCCCACACCTGATAAGATCATGAGTGACACCACTTATAGGAGCTCAGACAGAATGTGCAGGTGACCCTTGGAACTTGTTACTCCCTCTCAGATAGATGTGGATTTACTTCTCGTGCTGTGGAAGGTCAAAGTGCCACAGTGTGTGGGTGCTGATGCAGATCTGTGAGATGGGAAGACATTTTGAGGGCAAAAGATTTATTTTTCTGGGCAGAATCATAGAATTGTTAAGACTGATAAAGGTCTTTAGGATCATCAGTTCTAACTGTAAACCCAGCACTGTGTTCACCACTAAACCATATTCCCAAGGGCCACATCTTTTAAAAACTTCCAAGGAAGGTGATTCCACCACTTCCCTGGTCAGCTCATTCCCATGCCTGACCACCCTTTCAGAGAAGACACTTTCCCTTTTTACCAGTCTAAACCTCTGAATCTTTTCTCAGGTGTCAGCTTCTTCGTGGAGTCAGGAAACATTAAAGGGATGAATCCCATGCAGGACCTGATAGGATCCCACTTTTTTGGGGATCACCTTTTGATATACAATTAACTGTTTTCCCATTGAGCCTGGCATTTATATTATTTATTATATCATTATTATTATTATTATTGTTATTATTGTTGTTATTATTATTATTTCCCCCAAGATCTTCCCTGGCACTAAAATTAGGCCAACTGGTCTTTTGGTCTTCTCTCATTCCTCTCCTACCTTCTGGGACCTCACCTGCCACCCCTGAATTACTGAATTAAGAGTTACCTGCTCAGAGCCACTTCCTCAAGGATTCCAGTTGATTCCATGAGGTCCTGATGGGTCAGATCCACCTGTGTTACCTCCACATCCCTTCCTCTGGTCCTCTCTCAGGGCTCTTTCTTGTACATCAGTTTTATAATTTTATTCTCTATATGATCACAATGAACCTTTCTTTTTTCTTTTTTTAATGAGAAGGTAGAAATTTCTTCCTCTTTCTGAAAATGTAGACCACCTTCTGCCATCTCTGCATCACAGGATAAGTATTTTCCATCCCAATCAAACAATGCACTTGCTCTTCCCTTTGTCACCCTCCTATTTTCAGTGATTTCCAGATCTTTCCTTTGGTGTTGTCAACTAATTTTTATTCACTCCTTGTATCAAACTCCTTGCTTTCATTGCTCCATAGCTGTGTTTTTCCTTTATATTTGTGTTACATTTGCAACCTTCTTTCCAAATTTCTGTGTAATTTTTGGGTTTTATTTTTCCTGATGAAATATCCAGGCTCTTAAAGCATTCCTGGTATAACCATCTTGGTTTCTTGTGGGTTTTTTTTTCCTATGGCACTGGAGTTTGCTGATACGTATTTGATAGACTATTTCAGCAAGAGCCAATATTTATTTCATTGCTGCTGAGCCTGTCTACTAAGGAAGCAGCATTATTTCACATTTGTTTCCCACTTTGTCAAGCCTGTTTCTATTTTGCTTGTTCTTACTCCTTCACTCCTTTAAAAAAGTGACAGATACTGCCACTGATATTTCCTGGGAGAAGTTACCTTTCACCTTTACATTTTCAGCATTTTTTTCCCTCTGTATTGCTTTTTCTCTCCTTTCTTAAATAATTTAAAAAAAAAAAAAAAGCCTGAAAATTTCTGCTATTACGTGTCACTCTCAGCTATCAGGTCATTCCTTCTCCAATAAATATTCACATCCCCTGGGTCTTCCATGGTCTTGTTCTCTGCTTCAGGTGCCCAGAGATCAGGGCTCCCTTTCCCCCCTGCGCTGTGGAATTCAGTTGTTATTTTTTTGGGTCATTTGCCCTCCCTACTCCTTCAAGAGTGGCCTGGAATGGTCCTTGTGTTCCATTCAGAGTTTTGTTGTGTGGGAGATGGAGCAGAGCACGTGCAAAGGAAATAATAAATTAGTAGTAGCCAATCTAACCACAGTGTGGGAGTTAATTAACCCACACTCATAATCCAGGCTGACACAGAGGACACTCAATAGTTATATATGTAATAATTATAATAACATTAAAACTGTTATATAAGGATGTTTACCAGCATTTGGACGTTTTCTCTGGTGTGATCACCCTGCCAGCCTCCCTCTGCATCCAAGGATGGACATGAGCACAGAGGGAGGATTATGATGAGTTGCCACCATGCTGAGATCTTTTCTGGGAGGTTCTTGCTCTTCAGTCTTTGGTCTCTTCATTCCCACTCTCCCCATCACCTGCTCCCTTCTCCCTGGTCCCACTGCCCCATCCCACCACCCCCACAGCAGCTCAGAGCTCCTTCCAACCTCCGGGAAGCACCGCAGGGATTTCCACCCCCCAGGACGCAACAGCCCCTCCCCAGAGCACTTCTGGGCTGCTGCTTTCATATTCCTGCCTGTCCCTGGAAAGTCACACAGAGAGACATGTTTGCAAACAGAACTCCAGGTAACTGATACTTCCCCGCAGTACAAAAGCCAGCAGAGAAGTAATTGCTGGAGGGAGGGACGTTCAGAGGGTTTCCAAACTTTGATGCCCTGTGATTTGCAACTCTCTGTAGTTGGAACTTGCAGGCTTGTCTTTGCAGCACTTATTCTTCGGGGGAAAGAAACCTGTCGAAAGGCTCTCGCTGATTTCAGTGGGGTTTTGACCAGATCCTCACTGAACTTTCAGATGACTTTAAGTGAGCTAAAACTTCACACATCCTTCTTTTACCCCATGCAGTGGCCCGACTGCTCTAAAGTTTTTTAGCTCTCAGCGTGCTGAAGGATTCAAGAAACTGTGTCACCTTGCCTGGCTGAACGTTGTCCTTCCCTTTCAGTTCCCTGCTAGTTATTTTATAAATGAGATGAAAATATTTGCTGTGTTCGTGAACACGTCTCAGCGTTTGAGTGTGAGACCGATGGGCTTCTGATCCTGGATGTCACCTTGGGCACTGCTGGAAGGCAGAGGGAAATCTGTGGGGATTTTCCTTATTGGCCTTGTTTCCTTATTATGTTTACCATAGAAACACAGAATCAGGGAATGATTTGGGTTGGAAGGGACCTTAAAGCTCATCCAGTTCCAACCCCCCTGCCATGGGCAGGGACACCTCTCACTACCCCAGGTTGCTCCAAGCTCTGTCCAACCATGCCTTGAGCACTTTCAGGGCATGGGGCAGCTACAATCATCTTTCTCAAGAAGTTCCTTGTGCTTCTACCTGCTCTGCATTCAGGATTTTGTGCAAAAGAGAGCCAGAGGTGCTCGCTGTTGCAGGACCTTATTGGTGGGATGCAGGAGTGGAATAAGGGAATAAAGAAGCAACACTTGAATTCAGATGTTTGCACTGTAATTCCGTGCCTGGGTAAGTAATCCTTGGTTTTCCTACACCACAAGGAGAAAAAGACACATATTTTTGTCACATGCACCTCTGAGACAGACAAACAGCCCCTTGAAAATGCCTTTATTTTCTTCCAGGACTGTGAAAGCATCTGAGGGTGACTGGCTGAGACAGAGATGTCTCCTTTCCAATTGTATATATTGACTCAGATGAACCCCAGCCATAATCTTGGGATGGATGGAAAGGTTGGCACCTTGTGATGTCATCCACAGGTACTTATCCAGAGGAAATGCTGAGGACAGAGGTCTCTCCTGGAGCTCAGATGCCCTGAGTGAGTGCAGATCAGTTCCTCAGCCCACATATGAATACCTGAACAGAGGTCATAACTTCAGCAGCAGAAGAATTACAAAATTTAATTTGTTATGGGCTGAAGGGAACAAACCACATATGTGGAGAAAAAAATAGTGTTTATTGTTACCCTAATTAATACTTGAACGCTCCAATCATCCTGATTATCTAATTTCTAAAGAAAAGTATTGTTAATAACATGCTGTACCTGGTGTGTCCCATTTTATCTGTGCTGCTCCCAGTGACAGTGTCCTGCTGCACACCAGGATTAAAACTTTGGTTTGAACACAATCAGAGAGGGTTATGATGAATTATCTCCCCTTCAAGACTCAGATAATTTTCCCAGGATACTCAAAGACATGGACTGTGTTCTCCTTTGGCCTGAGAACATCCATGTCCACCTTTGTCATGTGCCAAAACGGCACCTTAAATCCTCACAATCATCAGCTTTATGGGCCTCAGGATGAGGCATTTTTCCCTCATTACCATGAAAAACAAAATGGAAAAAACCCTCCACTTCAACAAGTCATCTTCATTTATACTCTCTGTGTGCACCAGCAGAGAAGAGTTTGATTCAGGTGGAGGAGGAACCATAATCTGGGCCTCCAGAGCCCAAAACACTCTCCCAAGCTATTCCATAGATGGAGGGAAGAAGGAGTTGCTTTATTTTAAAAGAAACCAGCAGCAGCTCTGTCTCTGAGTGCCTGAGGCTGTCTCAGAACTGTTGATGGATAAAGGGATGCTCAGGGTAGGTAAAATAAAAGAGCTGGGGGATTTCTGATTAGGAGCTGCTCAGCTTTGCCATGACTGAGGATCTCCTGCACCTGCCTGTAGGCAGAGCTTTAAGGGGGGAAAAATGGTAGCTGTGTAGCTCAGGAACCTTTGGGATCAGGGGCTGGATGAGTGGGGATTTTCAGGTTCGCTGTTTCAGAGTTAGGTGCCTAAATTCCCTTTAAATCCCCCTTTAGGTTTGTAAATCCTTTGTGAATGCTCTCGGTAAATAGGATTGCAGCCAAGAAATACCTGGATTCTGTCAGCCATTCCTCTCCTCCAGAAATTAATCCTGCAAAAGAGGGAGCACTTGTTAGTCTGTGCTGAGTCTCACACACTGTGTGTGCCCTCAGAGGAGGATGGAGCAGCCAAAGAGCTGCCTGGCCATTGCTCTTGGAAACACCTTGCTGGCTCTGCCCCTTCTGCCTCCTACTGAGAAGGGACAAGGTGGGAAAAAGGAGATTTAAACCCCCCAAGCTCTGAATTGATCCCCCTGTAAGCCAGACAAGGGAGAAGTGAGGTGAACCCTGGTTTATCCACAGTGTCACCATCAGCTTTGTGGTGCTTGGAGTCCTCATTTGTAGGGCGTGTTTCCATCACAAGGGGAACCCTCAGAGCAAGTGAAATTCATGCCTTCAGCTCAGAGCATCACTCCTGAATGCACAGGGATACCTGAGGTCACTGCTTGTCCCTCCAGGTCTCTGCTTGTCCCTCCAGGGTCCTGGTCCTCCCTTCTGCTATATGAAAGAGAGCAGAGATAAAGGAGAGTTGGCCTCCCATCACTGTGGCTTCCCCACTTTCCCCAGCCCTGGCACACCTCCTTTCCCTGCCTTTTTCTTTTCCCATTTACATTTTTCATTCATTTACACGTGATGTTAATCTTTCCTTAATCTCCAATTCCTTGGGGTGTGTGTGGGGGATGAATTCCATTTGTTTTTGTTCCACTCTATCAGACACAGCAGCTATAAGATTAAATGATAACTGTGGACCTAATAATAAAAATACAATATAATGTAATGAAAGTAATGTAGATCTAATCCTCTGTTTTATTGCATCCTGAGTGCCTTTGGTGCTATTATTTCTTCCCTATGCCTCTGTCTTTGACTTAGCTGCATCTTTTCAAGGAAGCAAAGGCATTTGTAAAGATTATAGTATTATTTTGTTGAGCACAGACTTGCTGTGGGGCACCTTTAATTACAAACTACTATCACTGCTTATAGGGATGTGTGTTTATATATGTGTGTGGTGTGTGAGGAAGATATTCCAAGCCCCCCAAAGCACTAAGACCAGCTCAGACAGCCGTACCTGGCTAATGCTGCTGTCTCCTTCTTCAGAGGGTATTTTGTGTGTGTGTCTCGCTGCAGTTCACACTTTCTCTCTGCATGGTTGTTTTCATTGTTTTTAATCCTTGTTCAGGGAGAAACTTCAGAAGTGTTTAAAGCAGGATCAGTCCCTGTGAAACCTCCCTCTCTGGTTTCATCTGTGGCTCTGGCTCGGCCCTGTCTTTGGGTAGAGATGCTTCAGAGGTCTCAGAGGTGCAGGATATCGTGCCCTCCCTGACCTCTGCTGCCCTCACTGTCTCCCTCTCTGTCTGGATCATGCTGGGAATGTTGTTGTGAATGCTTGAAAGGGACTTCACCTCAAAGGCAGCCCTTAATGGCAAGGACACTTTGAAAGCAGTTCAGGTGAGGGCTGGGATGGCCAAACAGCCAGCCTGAGGTCTTTCATGGAGTCCCAACTCCAGTGTCACGTATCCAGCTCTGCTGGCCCCAGGGAGGAGGGAGAAGGAGCCGGTGAAGTGCCTGGTTTGTTGTCCCTGTGCTCTTTGCAGAGGTGACTTGGGTGGGACTCTGGGAGAGACCAGCATTACTCTGCTGCTGGGTTTAATCCTCTGATTAAACTGGGACTTATGTGCAGCCCAGAGGGTCTTGGAAAGACCCTCACCTTGTGTTGTATCTCCCCAGCCTGGGATCTCGCTTTTTAAAGGTCTTCCAGTTTTCTTCTCAGCTTCCCAATGCTCTGACACAGCTTGTTCCCCTCCTTTAGTCCTCCTGCTCCATGAAAGATTAAACCTGTTCCTACAAATTCAGGTACTTGGAAAGAACATGAACATCAAGCAGACACAAATCAAGAATTTGACTGTGCAAGAAAATAGTTCAAGCATAAAATAAAGTTTGATTCTGTACTGGGATGAGAACAAAGCCATTGAAATGCTCCCCAGAGAGCTTTGAAAGAGAAAGGAAAACGTTTTCTGCTCTAGATACCAAGGAACTCACCTGGGATGTGACATGGGCTGTCTTGGCCCAGGAAGGACCTGGATTTGGATCCCTCACAGCATCAGAGCAACGTCCTATCTCCAGTTGTCATCTCCTCCTGCAGCCATGCTTGGATTGTTGCATCTTCCCTCCGTTTCCAAGATATTATTTTTCCACATGGCTTTGTCTGTAAGAGGATCCTGAATCCAGTCTCCTCCATGAAAAGGGAAGGAAGGGTGCTGTGATGTCTGAAGCAGCACACACTGAAAATCAGGAAAGGGAACCTGTTCCCACACTGACAGATCCTGCATATCCCTGCAAATTCCCTTCTCATCTCTCATTCCTGTTCTGCAGGAAGGGAACTGAGGCCCTGTGCAATCAGGTGCTTTGTTTAGGGCTTCACAGCAAAGACCAGGTGAAAAGACGGGTCTGTGGGCTCCTGCTGCTTCCCCTCTGCCTTTGAACGGGGTGAAACAATCCCTCTGCAGGAGCTCAAAGCAGGATTTAGCAGAAATTCCCACGTGTTCAAGACCCTACAGGTGCGATGCTTTGGGTAATTGTGAAGGAAGGGAATCACTGAGACAATAATCTCCACTCAGCAAGCAGTTCACACTTCTCATTTCCCCTTTCTGCAGGACAGTACTCCCCCCCACGCTGGGAAAACGCTTCCTTAAATACAGATGTCATTTTTCCTGCAGTGACATCCTGAGTGATTTTCGTATCAGTCTCACACCTGAATGCTGGTGTCACTTGTCCTGATCCGTGCTGCTCTGCCTCCAATCTGCCATCAAAACACGAGGAGGCACTGAAGCAGAAGATGCAAGACCCTGGATCGATGGAATTGTCAGGTAAGCTGAGCGGGATGCTGTGGAATCATAAACCTTGGTCATGGCTCAAGCCTTGTTTTGTGGTGATCTCCTTGCACTGGGGAAACACATTAAAGGTTGCAATGATGTGTTTCCAATCTGTCTGCTGTGGTAGATGCAACATCTGGAGGGGTTTTTCAGGACATTTTTGGTCTTGATGCAGCTGGATGATACTGTGAGTTGCATTTCACAGCCAGAGAAATCCAGATTTGCAAGGATGACACATCTTGCTCTCTGCAGGGCTTAGCAAAATCTTAGTCCCTACCTTTGAATTTATTTGCTTCTGGGGAGGAAAGTTCATCCACCTCCACTTACAACAGTAGCAGGAAAGAAAAGTCCACGCTCTACTTGGGCGTAGAAGCTCCAGTGACAAAAAACAGCTGGATTGGTTGACTTTCAGAGGCTTTTGGGGAATATATGGATTTAAAAAATTGATATTTTTGATGGCAAGTGTTTCTGCCAAATCTTACACAAGCGTCATTCCAGAGGTAAATGGTGATGCTGAGTGTCTCAGTCCCTCACAGCAGGGTGTGGAGGGAGTTGAGGGGGAGTTGTGTGGTTTGGGAGAGGAGCTCATCTCCGTTCTTGAGGACACCCTGCTCACCTGCAGGAACAGCAGGTGCCTTGAGGACACCTGTTAATCTATTTGTGCCAAAATTAATGGGTGGTGGGGCCATGGTACCTCCTTTGACCATCCAGAAACAAGCAAAGATCTCTGTTAAAGCTCCATGGCAGGATGGCCAGGAACAAACCCAAACCAGATATTCCCTTCTTGCTCTCTCCCGTGTTCAGGATGCTCCTGTTTCAAGCTCTGGGTTTGTCAGCAGGACTCCACAGTTTTCCAGCAGTTCTGCCAAGAACCTCCTTGCCAGTCTGTGGTTTCCACTTGACTAGGAAGGTGGGCAAACAACTCAGAGTCTGATATCCTTCTCCAGCCACAGTTTCCATCAACAACCCCCTGGCTCACTGGATCAGCAGTGCAGGATGTATCTCCTCTCTCCCTCTGTGCTGGGACAGCTCCTGGTGCTTTAACCTGTGTCAACTTGTTCACTTATTCAGATCTTGGGACATCCAAGCAGGAAAAGCTGTTCTCTGCAAAATCTGATTCCAATGACTTTGCAGCCCACAAAAGGAGCTGTCAGATGGGCTTCTCACTCTGTCCTACATTGAAAGACAGTGCTTGTGTGAGACCCCATAACGTGCACCTGTGAGATACTTCTGCCTTGACCTTTAAATATAATTACAGTAAAACAACTCTGCACCCCCCCCCCGGAAGGATAAAAGCATAAGATAAAAGCTATAATGAAGGTTAAAAAATGTAAAATGTACAGTAAAAAATGACCCAATGCAGACGTGGGGTGTAATGTAATGAAAGACACTGGAAAAGGGCCAGGGAAAAGTGCCCTCTGCATTCCCCACTCCTGTGCAAGATGCAGAAGGACCCTTAATGACCACAGAGTGGTTGGGTCTCTGTCTTACATCTCATTTGAAAGGCCATCTTACACAATTAGCCACCTATTACTGGTGGTTAATTGACATCTAAAAGACACCAGGATTACAGTGAGAGCTAAAAAGTCAATTAATGGCTCCCAGCTCTGCTCCAGTTGGTGTTAAAGGGTGGGAACACCCCCGGTCCCAGGGACATGCTGATTTGCTCCAGGTCCCCAAGCCAACTGCTCACTGCTCCTTTCCCCTCCTCCCTGGCAGAATCAATCATTAGGATTGATGCAAAATGGCTGTGGTTTCCAATTATTGACTGATTTCCTCTTGACTTCCAAGGGGTTTCTCCCTCCAGCAGAGACCTTTCGCTGCAGTTTCAGCAGAAACTCCTGGTTGAGGCCAGCAGAGAGGTTTGCTGGGAATCAGGCACTTCAGTCCTCAGGTTTTTCAGCTTCAGGGGTTGCACTGAGGCAACTTTTTAGTGCAGATATCGAGAAGAAATTCTTCCCTGTGAGGGTGGGGAGGCCCTGGCACAGACTGCCTGGACAAGCTATATCTGCCCCATCTCTGGAGGTGTTCAAGGCCAGGTTGGATAGAGCTTGGAGCAACCTGGGATAATGGAAGGTGTCCCTACCCATAGCAGGGGGTTGGAACGAGATGGTCCTTATTGTCCCTCCCAACCCAAACCATCCTATGATTCCCCCCCACTCCTGCCTTCAGGAAGCCTGATTTTCCCATGGACTGGCATCCTCACTTGGAGCAATGCCAGCATCTCAAAAGCATCTGAAAACTCCAGCCAAATCTTTCCCAGTGGGATTCACTCATTCCCATGAGGATTCTCAGGTGGCTTGTGAGGGGTAAACTCACACTTCAAACCTTCTCTCAGAGCAAAGGTAGGTTTGTGTCTTTTACCACCAGTCACTTCAAAACCTGTCACAACCCATCCTGTCCTTTTCCAGTGGCAGGAACTGGTCAGAATTAGAGAAGGAATTGTTGAGAGCCAGGGGAGGGTGCCCAAGAAGACATATATGTGTCATACAGATAAATATACAGAGTGGTTTCCTCAGCCTTGTTGTAAACACACAAGTTCTGGTTTTGCCACTACAGTTAAAATTCATGCAAAATTCTCACCATGCAAAGGTCTGACCGGTTTTGAGGGGGATATTCTCTGTCTGGATCCTGCTTCCAAATATTGCAAAGCCTCTGAGAACTCCACCTGATTTTGGATCTATGCCTGGAGACAGGCATACACATGAGGAGCAGGGTGAAGCAATCTTAGTTAGGTCCTCACTAGGAGAACAACTCAGGGAATAACACCAGAAATGACCCTGCTGCAACAAGGGGAGCCCTTACAGACTCCACTGGCACTGAATTTCCTTAAGGAGAATCACTGAATGCCATCTGAGACTCCCTGTGGTGCCCAGTTCAACCCCGTGGGACCAGCAGATACGACACTGGATCCACTGGTGATCCGACCCCTTCGGAAACAAAGGCTGGAGGTGAGTGGGATATTTCTGGGCCTCTCAAATTGCAAAGATATTTGAGTCACAGGGAGATACTTGTAAGTAGACACCTAATTCAGGTGCCTTGATCAGTGAGGTGAGTCCTTTCCCTCCTTTAGGGAATGGGAATAGCCACTGGCATTCAGAGGGGCTGTTATCAATAATAGGAACTCTCTCCAGAACACAAAAAAATGGCCAATGGCTCAAGCTGATCAACTCTCACCCCAGTATCATGTCTCCAGTCCTAACCAGCAGAGAAAAATATGAGAACATGTCACATCAGAGTCACCATCCTCCAAGTTTAGCCCCTCATCTGAAGGGGTTTATGAGCCAGTATCACATTATAACCCCTCAAGCCTAAATAAATTTACTTTTCCTCTGTTTTTATCCATGCTGACTTAAAAATCATGTGCATCGAGTCCCTTCTCCACTCTGCACTGGCACATCCACTGCAGGGCAGAGCTGTCACTCCTCTGTAGCACCAGGGAGAAGGTCAGACCCATCACACTTAGTGATGCAAATGAGTTGAATTCTTCCCCTTCTCTGTTGCTTGTGGTGCCTCCACGGCGTTTCTACTCCAGTTGCAGTTTTGTAATTGAAGTAATATGGTCACCAGGTGTTCAAAAGCTGTTCCTCTCACGTTCTTCAAGGTCTTTCTCTCCATCAAGAAGCACATCCCTGCTGCTTGACTCTGGTCACAGGAAGGACACAAACTGTGCTCCCTGTTTTTGGGGATTTTTTTTTCTGGAAAGGTAAATTAAGATAAACAGATCAATAAACAGCGGCAGCTGGTGAGCTGCCTTCACCCAGAAGGTTCAGTTACGTCTGTGTATTATTAAAAACACATCAAAATACAAGTGAAAAAAAATATAACAGAAACAAAAAGAAAAGAAAAAAAAAAGGCACCAAACCTTTGCTTTGCCCCTTTTCCACTGGGGAAGCCACCACTCAGATTGAGAGCATTTTAAATGGGGTCGGTCATGGATGAAGAAGAATTTTAAATAGGATCAATTTGGTTTTTTCTTCAAAAAGAGAGTCTCTGCTCCTCAAACAAGTTGTCTGCTGAAGAAGGAAAAATAAACCCACCATGAGATTTCTCCCTATGAATAAGATACAGAGGAAGGGATGGGCTGGGGAGTCTGGGTTGAGGATCATGATTTTGCCTCTTTTTATTTTCTGATGGGACAAAACCCATCATTTTTGCTTTAGGCTCATAGAAGACCTAATGATGAAGGGCCAAGCTTTATCTGT
The DNA here is from genome assembly GCA_038380795.1 of Pyrocephalus nanus. NCBI lineage: Eukaryota > Metazoa > Chordata > Aves > Passeriformes > Tyrannidae > Pyrocephalus > Pyrocephalus nanus. Next base: position 20,034,646 of record CM076262.1, on the reverse strand, counting down.
AAAATACAGAGAAAATAATGTGTTTTGTTTGCCTAATTATCACAGAATCAAAGGATGGTTTGGGTTGGAAGGGACCTCAAAGCTCATCTCGTTCCAATCCCCCTGTCATGGGCAGGGACACTTTCCACTAGACCACGTTGCTCAAATTATGGCAAATTATAACAGTTCTTTACCAGGTGAGGGTCGTTTGGTTCACATCAGCTGTCTCTGTCCATCACCATTTGATCTGTGGTGGGTCCCCCTAACGAGGGGCAGAGCTGAGAACAGAATGACTGAAGTGCAACAGGCTTGAATGTCACTTCATTTTCCTCTTGGAGACAAACCACACTGCAACAACCATCATTAATGTGTTATGAATCTAATTATTATCCTCTCTCTTTCAGACATCCCAAAACACTTGAAAAGGCTGTCATCAAGAAAGTGTTCTGGTTTCTGCTGGTGTGAATCGAGACATGACTTGCTTTGTCATTTCTGCTCGTGTACCCGTCTAATGAGAACAGCCCTGAGTGTTGGGAACTAAAGCAATAACTCCTCTGTTCAGAATGTTTCTAGCTTTGTTTTCACTAAAACAATGATTAAATTCCTTTTTAGAGAACCAAGGTCAAAGGACCGTTTTTATTTGCCAATACATTTATGGAGAAGAGAGGAAGAGATTTATTCAGTGATGTGAGAGCTTTAAAGGACTTTTAATATAAGTCCTTTACAAACTAGTGAAGAAACTGCTGTGACTATAATTTCAGACCAACTTATCTGTGTGCACAATTTTTTTTTTTGGGGGGGGATTTGGAGAGGGCAGCTTTTTCTGCCCCACCTCCAGGGAAGGGTTCCTGAATTTTGGAGACTCTGGCTGGTCATGTAGTGACTGTGATAGGCAATGATTTGGATTTAGAGCCTATTCCCACCCATGCTGCCTGTGGAACTTGGCTGTGTTTTGTGTTGGTTCCCTTGGGGTGGATTTTTCTCTGAGGATGAATGTGGTACAGATGGGCCGTGGCATAACAGAAGGTTTAAAAATACAGACAAATTATCTGTTGGAGGTAAATTCAGTCTGAGCCTGTAATACTTGCAAAAGTTAGGGGTTCTCTCAAGAGCAAAGAAAGAAGTTCAGTCTGGAAAATCACCTCCCCCAGTCCACCCAGTTTTCCAGTGCTGGGCAGTGAATGAAGGCCAAGACCCAGCAGGGATCTCTCACTCCCCTCTTCCTTCACATTCCCTGGTTGTCTGGGAGGGTCACTTAAACCTGACATGACTCCTTAGTGAATTATCTCATCATTACCAGTAATCCTATTTGCCTGATGGGGCTGCCTCAGGAATTGCCCCCCATGGACTATTTCCCCATCTCTGTCTCTTCCATGTATCTTCTCTTAATGACAGGGACTCCATTTGGAGTTCATTTTCCCATCAGCCTGATGGATGCCACTCGTGGATTGATGGCCAGCTGGGACCACGTCATCCCCCTCCCCACCCAAGGAGAGGATTGACTGCTTTCCAGATGACACATGGAGCTGCTTTTTTTCCCCTCTGATGTTAAACATTTAGGCCAGGCTTAAATGTTGACAGGTGTGTCAGGTGTTTAGTGGCCAAAAACCTCTATTGGCTAATTATGCACCTCCAAAACCTGATTTACAATCCCAGCCACATCTGTTTGAGAAGGTGAAATGTCCAAGCACTGTTCTCTCCTAGCTCCTGGTATGGAAAGGCTTGCACTGCCAGGATTGAACTCTCTTCTCCCTAAAACATGGTCCCCAACTGTACTAACCCTGGAAAACCCACCTATTCCAGGTCTAGGAGTGGGCTATTTGGTATCAATAAAAAATCAGGAATATTCCAAGAATTAAACAACCAAGGGAAGGGGCTGTGATCAGTTCCTAAATAAACCAGACCCGTTGTCACTGCTGTTAAAAAGCTCAGGAATGACCTGGTGGGAGCTTTACTCACAATAAGGCTTTGGGATTTTAGGCTCAGCAGCAGGAGCCATGTCCAGACAGGGAATAACTCACTGCTGGACATGCTTTTCCCAACATGAGGATGTCTCCAAGCTGTGGAGGCTGCTCTGGCTCTGGGCTGGCAGGGACATGCATGTGCTTGATTTAAAGGAATCAGTTACTCAGCCACAGCACGGGGCAGCTTTCTGTTTGTCAGTTTATGCCCAGATTCCTGCTGTTGTAGGTGGACTGACACTCTGTAACTTAAAGAGCACAGAAAAATCCAGTTTCAGGCTCACAGAATGGAAAATACCTGCATTCCTTGCCTTGGGATCTGTAGCAGCATTGGCGGGGGTGGAGGCAGAGACACATCATGCCTACAAGTGTGCAGGCTCTCTTAATTAACTCTTTTGAGGGTCCCTGAGAGACACAAAGTCCCCCTTCAATAATGGAACTTATTCAATATTTAATTGGATGCTAATAATTAAAATATACCTCCTTTCAGCCCAAACCTACTGAGCACACATGAGCTGCCACCTTAATTACGGAGCCGCACTGATTGCTTCATTTGCACAGTCCTTGCTTTGTGAAAGGCAGCTTTGAGGGGGTGAAACGTGGAAACACTGTACAATTCCTGGGAAAAGACCCCTTTGCAGTGGCAACGGGCATCCATCACTTCTCCCTGGCTTTTCCAGCCTTGTTCTCCACACCTGTGTACAAATAACTGATGTGAAACACCAGGGAGAGCTTTGCCGCACCACAGAGGAGCTGCTGGTGTAACCTCCACCTAACAGACTGTATCAGCTCAGGAAATTTTGTTGACGTTGTTTTTTCATCTATTTGCTTGGTTTTGTTCTGGTTTAGCAGCATTTGGAGAGCTTCTTAAACTGCATTTTCAGATCAACATTTGTAATGAGCCCATTTTCAGACTTGAGGCGTCAGACCACTGAGCTGAAGAAAGCAAACACTATTTCCAAAGTGGAGGCCAAACAGGGAAGTTTCTGCCCAGATTTTGCCATGAAAATTTTGGGGGAGGACTGGAACGTGCAGAAGGGGGGAACACAAAGACTCAAGATGTGAAAACTCAGAGCCTGGCGGTTCTTGTAAAATCAGTGAGAGCTGGACTTGCCTTGCAGCTGTTTGTGTGATAGAGCTGGAGTGGTGTGCTATTATTATTATTATTATTATTATTATTATTATTATTATTAATGTCCCACTTGAACTTCATGTAATTTTTGGTTAAAGGAAAACCAAGGAAACGTGCTGGTCCATTAGTTCAGTGTCTCAACAATGACCCCAGAGATCAATAACAGGAGAATTCATTGCACCTTGGCAGACAGGGCTCTTCAATCTGACCAAGCCTGAGGGATTTTTTTTCCCCCCCCTCTTTTTACCAATGTTATCTCAGTGCAAAGGTTACGAGGGCTCTTAAACTGGCAAAATTATTGCCTGGAAAGACAAACAGGTTTCCTGCCTGGGTAAAAAGTGGTGCCATGTGCTTAACTCAAAGGCTCTTCCCAGCCCGTTGTCTCTCCACAAGCTAATTTTTATGGATTTTGCTGAAGCCTCACAGAGAGTTTGGGCTGTTCCTGCTTTGCCACAGCCCTGCTGCAATGTTTGGGGCTGGGCCAAGCACAGACTTGGCTCCTGCCTCCCAGGAGATCCCCTGATCCTTCTTACAACCCCTTAGAATAACCTCACTCAGTGTGCTCCATGTTGCACGATGTGCTGCTGGTTCACACTGACTCCTTAAAGGCAGGAGCTGTGCAAGTGCCCTGTAAAACTGGCATGGGAATGGGCAAACCTAGAGCTGACATCCCAGATATTATTTGTTTCATCTAATCTATCCTTGAGAGTTTACAACTTCTATCCCCAAATCACCAGGGAGTGAGCCCAGATATTGCCCTGGATCATCACGGTGCTCTTGGATGGTCATTAAACAGGGAATTGTCACAGGACTGGGCTGTTGTGGCTGTGTTTTCCCTGATTTTTTTCCCTGGTGAGGACACCAGTGATATCACTAAACCTTCCTGTCCTGCTTCAGACTCAGTTATTTCCCAGACTTTATGCAAACAGTGATACCTGCTCTGCATCTGCTGGGCTGTTGTTCCAGTGAGCTTCTGGGGGGAGTTTGTTCATCAGGTCATGCCAAATCAACTTGGCCCTGCCTTTCATGGGATAAAGATGGTTTTGGCAGGAGCCTTCAGAAGATACTGAGTAGATCTACCAACAAGGCTATACATCCTTCCATTCATCACAAGGCAAGACAAACCTATCTGGAGTGATGGTAATAACCCAAATGACATTATTCTCGCAGACATTGTCATGACTCTTCCTCTTAGACCTTCCAGCTTTGAGGAACAGCCCCTTTTCACTCTGAAGGAGTCAACACAGCTGCCACTCTGCCTCATTGCAGGCACCCTCCATGATTTTTTGGTGGGTAAAACCTTGACCTGTTCTCGTCCTACTTTTCTGCATTTTAACCTTGACTCCTGGCCAAAAAAAAAAATCATCTGAACACTGACCATCTGCCAAGCCCCCTGTGCACACCCTGCTTTGGGTTTTTAATGCACACAGGAGCAACCTTTGCAGAGAGAGGCTTTGGGACCCACCTAAGTTAATTTGAGAAGGGAAAATCTACTTTGCAATTTCTTCCCCGTCTTTTCTTCTTTCCCCTCTTCATTTGCCCTTGACTTGCTCAGCTCCTCCGTCACCAGTTTGCTGTCTGGCCAGGGCACTCTGCCAGCAATCCCTTGCCAGCCTTGAATAATAAATACCAGCTAAGTGATGGACTAATGCCAGGGTGAGCTGCTCAGAAATATTCCCTCTAGGTCCCAGATCAATAACACTTAGCTCTTGTTCTGTGATGGAAGACAGGCAAAAAACCCACATCATCTCCCCAGGAGCACAGGAGGAGCCTGGGAAGAAACCCATTTACCCCTCTTCAAGTCCCCAGGCATCCACATGTGCTTTAAAGATCAGAGTTCAGGTGTGGGTTTTCTGCTCAAAAATGCTTAACTGGGACATGATGTGATGGCTGAAACCAGGGCCTGGCTTGTGGAGGGAAAGATGGCAGAGGAAAAATCCTGATGTTTTGGATTGAGGGACTTATGCCCACCGACATGACAAGGGCAGTGGTGCAGGTGAGGAGCACCTTGGATGCATCCAGAACTTCCAGCCCAGGCCCTCAAGTGTGCTGGGATGTGGTCAAAAGGTATCAGGATTAGACAGCAGAACATCCCTTTGGTTCAGCAGCTTTAATCAAGAGATGGGTTTCTCTGAGTTACCTTAGGGGTGTAGCCCCCTAAGACACCAGATCAGTAATTATTGGGTCAGAACTCAGCTCAAATTGTTGGGGTGTGGGTGTGGAAGGGGAAGGGATGGGTCACAGAGGAGGGGTGGCCTCGTATCCCTCATGGCAGCCCCTGGAGCCCACATGGGGAAGCCTTGGAGAAGCTGCCGGTCACAAACAGCCCAGGAAAACTGTAACACCCCACAGCTCCTGCAGCCCCTCACAGGGACAGTGAGGACACTGCCCTGTAACACCCCACAGCTCCTGCAGCCCCGACAGGGACAGCAAGGACACTGCCCTGTAACACCCCACAGCTCCTGCAGCCCCTGACCCAGCTCAGACTGGCAGGGACAGTGAGGACACTGCCCCTCACCCTGCCCTGGAAGCCCAGAGTGGCTGGTGGGTCAGAAGTCCCACCTGGGGGTGGCCATAGGGACCAGAGCAGACAAAACCAAGGGCACATGTTTGCCACGTGTCACAGCCCTGCCACTGGACATGTGAGGGCTGGTCTGCAAGGTTCCAGTGGTAGCTGTATAATCTGTCTCTCCCTCTTTCCCCTCCTCTCTTCTTGCTCCCTCTTCTTCTCTTTCTTTGCTCCTTTCTTGATGCTTTGGGTGGTTTAAAGCTGGAAGGATTAGATTTTGGCTTTAAGTGTTGGAGATTAGTCTGTGCTGGGTCAGTGTTGTGGTGGAACATTTTGTCCAGCTTGTGTGGTGCCCTTTTGAACTTTTGCCAAGTTCCCCTTGTATTTATTAAAGTTCCCCAAGTATTTATTAAAGTAAAACTCCTGGCTGTGCCTGTGACCTTGTGGCTCCAGGGCTGGAGTTTTCCACCTCCACAGCACCATTTGGTATTTGACATTTGGTCTCTTGACCATGAGAATTAGGGCATGGCAGTCCAGACTAGGGCTCTGCCAGTGACAGAACTGGTGTGGATTTATAACAACCCAGCAAAGTCCCAAAAAGAAGCTTTATTATCTTTTTGTGTAATTTTTTTTTTTAATTTTTATTTTTTTCCTCCCCTTCCAAAGGGGGGAACATCTCCAGCCTCCCTCTGCTGCCGCATCTGCTCTGCAGGCTGTGGTGGAACCAGCGTCACGTCCCTCCTCGACTCTGACTCAGAGTTTAACATGCCAGGCAGATCACGGAAATCTGATGGTTTTTAAATTACTCAAGTGCTGGAAAATAATACATTGCTCTTCCTGACAGGTTAATTGGAAAAGCCCATGTTCCTCAGCCGGTGTGAGAAGCGTGGCTGCTTGAAGCCCCTGGGGTGAGGGATGGATGTTGGGCAGTGACAGCAGGAGGGTGGCAGCCCAGCCCAAAATCAGAGTTTTAGGGCTGTAATTCTCCTTTCCAGGGAGAGGGTGAAGTCCTCTTCCCTCTCTGTAGTCTTGAGGAGACTTGTTCCCCACACGGAAGATAAATCCTCCTCCTCTGCTGTTCAGCTCTTGGCTCAAGGTTTATATCATTTTGATGTGGGTTGGAATGGCATCAAGGCCCACATTCCTGGAGTTCAGTGGGAAAATGAGGAGATTTCAGTGGGAAAATGAGGATGCAGAGCTGTGGTGTGTCTGGGGAACTCCAGCACTTTTGGGGCAGGAGCTGGAAGCGTGTGGGAAATGTCCATACTCAAGGGTGCTGAGATCAAGGTTATCAGCCACAGGTGAGTAGAGTAAGGTGATTTAAGAGGTGAATTTACAATGATTTTCTTCAGGTGTGCAAACTCGGTCACCCAAGTTCTAATTTGTGCCTCAGGAGCAACAAAGATCTGGAGTCAGAAAGCAGGACCCCACAAGGCTCAGTGCCCTGTCAGTCTAAATAAAATAACTCCCTCTCCACATGGAGCATCTGATGGAAGAGCTGATTCTTCCTGTGGAGCTGTCTTCAAATGTCTAGAAAAATATTTATTTTATTTGACTTTATGTATTCTATTTTATTTGTAAGTATTTTATTTTATGTAATTTATTTTAATTTTTTTTTTACTTTATTTTATTTTTACTTTATTTATTCCATCGGTTTTGTATGAGATTTTTGGTGGGAGCAGAGGTCATTTAGGGAGCATCAAGCCCCAACACAGAGTAGAAACCCAGAGTGTGTAGAGAAAAAGACCATCAGTGAAGTGAGGGTGGGTCCAGGTGTCCTCCCTCATGCTGAGCTCTCCCCTTCCCCACAGCCCCATCTTCTCTTTAATTTATTTTAATTTAATTCTCTTTCTGTAATTCCAAGTGGCAGACACTGCTGAAGGTGTAAAACAAGTTTTACCCCCTTCCCTGGTCACAACCAGTCCCTAACAACATCAGAAAGGGGAAATTATCCTTTGGTTATGGTGGCAAAGTGTGAATTATTGAGGGGTGACAAGAAAGCAACAGCTGTGGAGCAAATAAACCAGTGCCTTTCTCATCCCACCTGTGGGTGAACATTTTCTTGCCCGTACTAGAGGAGAGCAAGTGTAATTCCCTGCATTCATCCTTGTCTACGCCTCTGCCTGGGGAAGATGTCTTGCATTAAAACAAAAACCGAGACAAAACCTGGATGAATTTGTCTCTGGTGTAGCACCCTCACAGCCTGCAGTTCAGGAGTACCATGGACAGAGAAATCACCTACAGAGGGAAGGGGGTTAAAATGGGAATAAACCTTCATTTATTAAAACCTGGCAGGACATATCTGAATTTTCTCTGCTCGTTCCAGACCTCCTTTTCCTGGAATGGCAGCAAGTGCAGTGTTGGCCCTGAAAAGCCTCTCTCTCACACCGACACGTTTCATCTCTGAGCTGAGGTGGTCACAGGAGGTGAGGGTGGAGACAGGAACAGCCTGTCCTCCTTGTTTGCACAGATATTTCCCACCTCGTCCCCCCAGGCTGAGGTGACTCCCCTGCACACATCCCCTGTCCCCAATGATTTGCTGATCCCGGTGTGTCTTGCCTGGGAGGTGTCACCTCAGAGCCTGCTCCTCACGTGAGCTCTGTTTGTTTAACGTGGAGAGGCAAGGACGGGGATTAAAAAGGATTTAAGATTCAGCAAAAGGTGAATGCTAAACTGGCACGTGGGTGGTTTAGAACAGAAGTTGTCTGAGGGGGATTAAGCAGTGCAAGGGCACTGGCACCGCAGGGAAGGGAAAGGGATGGCAACAAGTGTCTTGCAAAGCAGCTTCATCCTTGCACAGAAATAGGTCATTTCTGACTGCAAATGGAGAGAGACATCATTGTCATGGGGACAGGATGGATCACGTCCATGAACCAGGAGCTTGCATGGGAAAATCTCCATGGGAAATAAGTGACAGGGTGTTAGAGGGGAGAGAGAAGCCAGGCCTGTGTGTGAGATACAAGAAGGTCTGAGTCTCTGTCCGTGTGATATAAATCACAGAATCATAGAATTGTTTGGGTTGGAAGGAATCTTAGAGATCATCTTGTTCCAACCCCCTGCCATGGGTAGGATCACCCTCCAAGGAGCACCACCAAGTTGCTTCAAGCCCCGTCCAGCCTGGCTTTGGACACTTCCAGGGATGGGGCAGCCACAGCTTTTCTAGGAAACCTGGGCCAGGGCCTCACCACCTTTACAGCCAAGAATTCCTTCCCAATATCCCATTTATCCCTGCCCTCTGTCAGTTTGAAGCCATTCCCTGTGTCCTGTCCCTCCATCCCTTGTCCCCAGTCCCTCTCCAGCTCTCCTGGAGCCCCTTTAGGCCCTGCAAGGGGCTCTCAGGTCTCCCTGGAGCCTTCTCTTCTCCAGTGACCCCCCCCAGCTGTCCCAGCCTGGCTCCAGAGCAGAGGGGCTCCAGGCCTTGGAGCATCTCCGTGGCCTCCTCTGGACTTGTTCCAAGAGCTCCACACTCTTCTTATTTTCAAAGCCCCAGAGCTGGAAGCAGCAATGCAGGTGGGCTCAAGAAGCTAAAGAAGCCAGGGGAGGTCTGGGATGAAGAAAAGCTGCAGATGGAGAGGCCATTTGTAGAGCAATTGGACATGGGTTTCTTCTCCCTCTTTTTTTTTTTTTTTTCCTGAATTTTGATTCTCCTTGCCAAGCCTGGCATGTCTCTCCCATGATGGATCTCACCTCTGCTGACCAGAAAATGCCAAGAAGAGGTATTACATTTTCCATAACCAAGAGAACCCTTCTGATTTGTAATGTCCTTTCCAGAGACCCAGGGATCATGAGGATCATGGTTTATGGGTCAAAGAAACACACCAGTGGGAAGATATTAATGTACTGTGGATCTCCAGGGGCAGCTGAGAGCCTGGAACACTGATAACCCTGTTCTGCTTTTTACATGGAAAACTGGGACCTGCTGTACAAGAACAAGGAAAAAAAGAGGGAAATGGGGAAAAAAAATGAAAAGGAAGGAGTAGCAGTATCATTCAGTGTGCAGCAGACAAGAATCTGCCTATACATTGACCTGAATTATCTTGTCATGGGTAGTTTGTTGGGCATGAAATAACTTTCTATTTGAGTAAATATTTGAGTAAATATCTCCCCATACATTAAAGAGCTATTTCTATCCAACACATAGGCTTGCAGCTCTCTGCAGGGTTACTCAGGGTCCTGCCTGCTGCTGTCCCATCACAACAGCAGAAACATTTAAATCTCTTTATTTCCATCTCCCAGCATCCTCCTCCCTCACATGAACAATACACAACATCCAAACTTAATCTCACCCTGTCACTCTGCTTTTCCAGGCCGAGCTGGACTTGTTTCTTTTGAGTTGATTGTGGGTTTTTTTTTTCACTCCCAGTGTGGCTCAGCAGGAGAAAAAAGCATCCTCCAGTTACAGAGTGATTTGAAGGTTAACACAACGACCTTCATCGGGCTCCTAAGAGGGATAATGATCTCTCACTCTAATCAACAATGCAGACTCCTTTTGATACCAAAATAGCAACTGTTAAGTAAAGCCTCTTTTTCCCCTCTGTTTTTTTTTTCTTCCTTCTTTTTCTCTTTTTTTTTTTCTTTAATTCTTTGCCTTTTTCCTAAAGCTGAACAGAAGCTCAGGAAAGCAAATTGGGAAATAATGTGATCTTCAAATGGATGTGAGACAGTCTTCAATTAGGCTGTTGATCATGCTCCAATTCAATTAGTCAGGAGCTGATGCTAAAGTTTGTTCCAGGGTCCTGGGGAGGAAAGGTGCTGACCCTGTTAAGATGATCACTTGTTGGAGTGGTTCCTAAGTGGTGCTGGATATGGATATGCACACAGAGCAGGACAGAGATAATGGCAAAGCTTTCCCTTCTGGTCCTGCTCTCAGGGCTGCCTCTGGAAGGGTACCCAGTGCAGGAACTAGCCCTGTGATCTGAAGGTATTGATGCTGAATTGCCATTTTTCTGTGTGTATCACACGTGATCTGCAGTGTCAACCACGGGTGATACGTCCAGATTAACTGCCTATAAATTAAATATTCCCATACTGCACCTGTATGATATAATCTTTGTTTTTAATTGACAGTTGATATGTGACAGCCTATTAAGTGACACAAACACATGCCCACAGAAATACACAAGATGATTCCATAGTGCTGTGGTATCTTTTTATTTAATTATGGGTTTTTTCTTTGCATGGAACAGGGTTTTGTCTCTTAAAAGCAGTACACCTTGTGTTTGGATTCTCTACCTACCTGATCATTACCCTCAGCACATCTGGTTACCCCAGCTGGTCTCTGTTACGCCATGGAAGTGTTCAAAACTAGGCTAGTTTAGTGGAAAGTGTCCCTGCCCATGGCAGGGGGTGGAATGAGATGATCTTTAAGGTCCCTTCCAACCCAAACCATTCTATGATTATATGTCACTTCCAAATGAAAACTGGAAGTTGCACAGTGCCTTCTGTCCCAATATCAGAAGCTTATTTATTTACCACTTTGCAGCAATATTAATCATAGAATCATAAAATATCCTGAGTTAGAAGGGACACACAAGGGTCATCGAGTCTAACTCCTTAAGTGACAACTCATCAGAAATTTGTGAGAGGCTTGTTCTTCGTCTTTTATCCCTAATTTGACCAAAAATGTAAGAAAAGTAAAATTCAGCACCACTTGGGGCAGATTTCATGCTGTAAGGGTCCAAAATTCTGATGCAGGCAGGGCATGAACCCAGTGTGTTACCAGCTCGAGGGGAAATCTGCTGTTCAGTCTGCTGACCATTCCCATTTTCATGACTCCCTGAGATGTGGTGCCTGGGAGGTTCTTCCCAAAATGCCTCTGCTGCTGGGTCACTGCTGTGTCTGGTGCTGGGAGCACTGGAGTCTGTCTGATGTGCTGTCTTTGTCCCTTAGAAAATGTATGTAAAAACGTGTCAGAATTACTTGGGGAAAAAATGACCCAGTGGCCACAGGGTGAGTTTTCTGCCTGGACAGTTCCTGGTCTGGACTGCTGGGATGCAGGACATCTGGAGTGAGGATTTTTTGCAGCCTTGTTTCCCATTCACAGACATGCTGGACTGGGAGGTCACCACAGAATATCCAAGACTGGATAGAAGATGGGATGTTCTCAGTCAGAGCTGCAATCCAAGGCGTTGTGTCCTGTCTCCCAAAGTGACTCGAGGCCAGTGAAAGAAAAGCAAGGCTGGTGTGTGGTGGCATTTTCTTGTCTTCTGGAGTAAGAGACTTGGCATTCACTGGGCCAGAAATTATATTTTCATGCTCAGCAACACCTTCTGTGTTTCTGTTTCGTAAGTTTCCTTAAGTTTTGAACCATATCCATGTTCAGCAACCACAGTACCCGAAGGCAAGGAGCTTCATGGATGAACCTCAGCTCCCCCATCCAATTATGCTGAACCTGTCATCTGCTGATTCTTCCTTCTACTGGTAGGGTGAGGATTGAGACCCTGCTCCCCTTTCCTACTGTTTCACATTCATTAACAACCAGGCAACCAGCGTCAAGGTGAGCAGGTCTGTAGATCCCAAACTCCACCACACAGGGAGTGATGTTTGCTGGAATGGTGTGAACCCAACTCACTGTGGGGTTGCATCAGTGAAGGTGCTGCCAGAGACTGAACTGGGTAATGGCTTAAATGTTAAGATCACCAAAAGATTTTTGTCAAACTGCAAAGAAACAGCTGCTCATCCAGCAAAGAGCCCACTCCTCCCTGAGAAAGGACCTGCAGATCGGGTAAGATGGTGCCATTGTCCAGCTGCCCCAGGTGCAGAAGGGTGTGCACACCTGAAGCCACAAACTGGATTTCCAGATAAGGGAAGAGGCTGATAAGAGGCAAATCCTTCCAGGTGGGATAATCCTTCTCATCATGCCAGTGTGCTCCCTTACGTGGTGACTCTGCTGTGAAGACCCCTCCAGGGGAGCATCGAAGACTCCTGAGGTGACACCCTCCAACTCCCCAACCCAGGGGAGGTACAAGGCATGAGTCCCTGAGCTTGAAGTGTATAACAACTCATGAAATCTTCGAGTTCTGGAAGGGATTTCTCCCACCCCAGTGGATCAAGACCATCACTTTGACAGGACTGTGACCACCACTTCAACCAATAGACTTGGAAGCTGCAACTACCAAGTTTCATCACTGGATCCAGAAGGTAGTGACTATATATATATATATATATATATATATTTCTGCTTTTATCCTTTCTTTCGCCTCCAACTCCTTCTCATCCAATTAATAGGGGAAATACATTGCTGGTGATGGTTAAGATAAGTGAAGGTTGGGAGGTAGAAGTAAACTGTTGTGATGTTGGGTTCTGAAGCTGTATATCACAGATGCCAACTGGAGAACTGATCACGTCACAAATAATGCAACAGGAAAAAATATTAGGGAGTACTGGTCTCTTTTGAAGCTGAGGGGAATTTTGAAATTTGTCATGGATTTTCATTCGCAGTAAAAAAAGTAATTTTTTTTATATTCAGATACATAAAGAGGATTGTGGGGATGAAGCTGGTTGTGAAGGAGGTTTTGACGGTACATATGATGGTGGCTGCAGAGTTTTGGCAGTTTTTGGACAGGAGTGGGAGTAGAATTGGGGTGGAGAGGATGGTTGGGGATAAGAGTATAGAAATGTTGGGGATTAATGAAAGGTCCACTACTTTTACTTGGATTTGCACCAAGTGGCTCCTAAAACCAGTGGATTGCTGTTACCTTGTAAAAGTGAGGGGGCTGAGATCTTAAAGTCAGATGCAAGAATTAGCAGTTCTTGTTGGTTAAACAGGCAAGAAGGGTCTAACTTCTATTTTGGGGATCGCAGCCTAATGTTTGGTTTAAAACGACGCTTGCATGAGGGAATTCCTGAGATTAATTCTGGTTTTAGGATCAGGAGAAGAGTAGGTATAATGGGAAAGGTTATTAGTAGGTGTTCTCACGTGTTTAAGTTTTGGATGGGTGTACTGTAAGCTGGGGTTGGTCCTCGTGGGGTTGTGAGGAGCACGTACAGGGTGTAGGATGCAGTTAATGAGTTTGCTGCTCTAATTTCTCTTCCTTCCCATTTTTTAATATTGCTTCATTACTCTAGGTGATAACACCCAAAATGGCTGTTTTGCTTTGCCACTGGAGTTGTCCTGTGTGGAGAGCAGGTTGGAGGATCCTGGTCCCCTGCAGCAAAGGATAATGTGGGAGAAGACGAGGCAGAGGTACCTGTGCTCTACGTGTGAGGAATTCGTGGTCACCATCAGATAAGGGCTGAGTGAGAGATGGTGATTTTAAATGTTTAATATTCCTTCCCTGTTGAAGGATGTTTTACATTTGGATAAAAGAAGCCATAAATCTTCTCTGGCAACTGAAGCTCTGCTCTATCACTCCCACCCTCCCCCCTCCACACACACCTTTTTCTTCTTTTTTTTTTTTTTTTTTTTTTTTTTTTTATTAAGATCTCACCTGGAAAAGCAAAAAAAAAAAAAAAAAACTGATGAAGAAATGATGATGAATCATAGCAGCCATGGAACAGCCCAGATAAGGCACGATTTGCATTTTCATGTGATAATTCGCCTCTCTGGGTGCTTTCAAATTACCTTTAGAACCACATTAATTCTGTCACCACAAACTCCAGCCCGGGGAGAGAGCAACCATGAGAATGGCAATTTAAGTGGCTCTGCTTGGCTTTTCTGGGCCTGGGGTGACATCCAGCACTCAACATCCTACAGCTGAGAGGGCACTTTGGTGGCTTTATCACACAGCCTTCGTCCGTTCCAGGGTTTAAAGTCTGGAATGGGCTGATTTGCTCGGCCTGGTCCAGATTAAGTTCTGGAATATCATCTTTTCTCGTAATGCATCAGCTGTGACTCGTGTGCTAGAAGGGATTTGTTGTCTCGTAAGAGCAGAGTCATCACAGTCAATAAATGCTGCAGGAAAACCAGTATCCCTGCCTCTTATTATGCTCCATCCAGGTTGGATTGGGCTTTGAGCATCCTGGTCTAGTGGGAGGTGTCCTTTCCCATGGCATGGAACTAGACAGTCTTTAGGGTCCCTTCCAACCCAAACAATTCCATGATTCTATAATTCCATTTTATGATTCTCTGCTTACTGGAATGTTTATGTACTTTAACTTTTTTAAACACTAGCAGTTTTTAAACACCAAAGAAAGCACAGCTTTGCTACAGAAGGGAATTGGTTAAATAACTCAGAACTATTTAATTCTCTCTGTATGAGATGAACATCCCTCTGAGAGGTCTGAAGGGAGTCCTGCCTCTGCCACAGTCTCAGCTGCAGGTTGTCATCACCTCATACCTGTGGTAAAGGCATTTGCTGCATCCAGCTGTCTGTGATCTTGCTTTAAACAGCTCCAAAAAGTACATTCCTGCTAATCCAGCTCCTATCAAATGCAGAGAGTTTGGAAGCAGTTGCAGGAGCACTTCAGGTGATGGATGGGAGCAGGAAGCACGAGGAAGGTGATAAAGACCTGCAGGTGCATTTGGGAGCTGTAACCACTTCAAGAAGCACAGCTGGAGCTGGAAGTGTATCCTGAACATTCATCTCCATTCAGCCTTGCAGAGCTGCAGTAACAAGGCTAAAACCAGGCAGGTTTAAACCTGACAAGGATCTCTTGGGATTGGTGGTGGGTGAAGAAGAGGTTCTTTGAGAGTAGGTTCTAGCTATAGATTTCAGCCTGTTTAATTCAAGTTCTACAATACTGCTTCAGTCTAAAAGTTTTCATTATTGGACAAAAAAAAAAAAAAAAAAGGAAAACTATTTCTTATTGCATTATTATTGAGGCCTTTGTGTGTGTATATGCTCTGGACAGGGGATTTTGGAAGTTAAAATAGCCTGTTTCTGACCTCTGTTCTGGACAGGAGAGTTTAGAAGTCAAAATATCCTGCTTCTGACCTCTTTGGGATGCAGCCAAAAATATTCACTGCCGTTTCCCTCCCCATCCTAATAACTTACTGTGAATGCTCCAGGTAGGAGGCTACATGGAATAACCAACTACTCCTTAAGCAGTCTTGACCCTCATAAAAACCATCCCCACCGTGGTCATCTTTCTTCCTGAATAATACATTACCCACATGGTCCTATTGATGATTATCCAGGCTGGCCAAGCTCATCTGTTTTATGTGCTTATCACTCACAGGGCTATTGATTAAGTGCCTTCTCCTCTTCCCTTCAAAGCTGAAGGCACATCTCTACATGGTCTGAAACAAGGAAGGATCAAACTCTGGCATAATACTTTCTAAAATACCTTGTCCATGAAATGCAATTCCGTGTGCTGAGGGAATTGGAGGTTTCCCATCAGCTTTCATGACAGATAAGTGAAGCCAGGGCTGCATTCTGACCCCTCTTTTGTTGTCAGGAGATAAATGCTCTGAAATTTCGCTTGGAAGAGGTGCTGAGTGTTAAGGGTTGAGAAATAACTTCAGCAATAGAATAGAAAATGTTTCTCTTCCAGAGCAACTTCATCTCACGCTGCCACGAGAACTTTCTGTGCTGACCCTGATGGTGTGTTGGAGCAAAGGCAGCCACAGGTCACTCACAACCTGAATTATTCCATGACTCAGTGGGACAAAAATGGAGAAGAAATGGTTGGGGCACCTTTTAGGCTGGAGGTCATGGAGAGAATGGAACAGCAGCAGTGAAGAGGAAGAGGTCAGTGCCTTGGGGTTAATGTCACTGGGAGTAACACCAGATACGCACCCAGGGAACACCTCTGTGCTGAAGTTTGCAGCCTAAATAATGTGATTTTAGCCACTGATAGTGAAAGACCACAGGGTTTGAGCTGGTCTGACACTGGGGAGAATCAGGATGTCTTTGGAGTTGCCCAGCAAACACCCTCTCTGGGTGGGACAGGGAGGATGAAGGTACCCCTGGGGACACCTAAAAGTGAGGAGAAGAACCCCCACCATGGCCATCACACTCCTGCCAGGGCAGAGCTCAGGGTGGTGATGAACTTTAATCCCCTCCCACTCCTTTTCCATGCTCCTGTGGGAATGCTGGAGCTGTGAACCCTGGGCTGAAGAGGGTAAGCAGCACACCAGAGGTAGGGGATGGATATTGGGAAGACAGGAATGCCTCTGCCCAGCAGTTTTAACTGCTTTGTTCATGAAACTTTACTGTACTAATTGGATAATCTAAACTATTAGACTGTTTAAACACTTACTGGCCTAAGAATAAATTTTTAGCTCATGTATTCAGTCTTCCCTTTGTCCCATAACAGGATTTTGACAGCACTGCTAAGCCCTTTTAGCACAATTGAAGGGAAATTGATATTGATATTGCCTTGATAGTGTTCAGGGCATCTCATCTCAAGACAGAGCTGTCAAAACCAGGGCAGACAAATCTCACTCTGGAAGGATCCATCTCTCTGCCCTGGTTATAAAGAGCTGTTGCTGGTTCAGAGTGGAATGTTTGCACTCAGATAAGAGAGGGTAGGTGAGATAAATCCCTGGATGGGTGAATGAATTTTCACTCTGACTTCAGGAGAGATGTGAAGAACACTCTGGGGAACCTTTCCTGATGGAAGTATCATTAAATCCAGCATGCTGGAGTGCAGATAGTCCCTATTCCTCATTGTTCTCTTGACCTCAAACACCATAACAAATACTTATGTTCACCTGAGGAAACTCTGTTGTTGGCCTAAAAATGGTCACCTATGTTTCTAGCAAAGAGAAACAAGCTGGTAAGAGGTTTTAAGATTAAACTTCCTCTGGAGAAGAAGTAAATCCAGATCCATCTGCCGTTGTCCTGATGGAACAGTTCAGTAGCACCATTTTCCTGCTTCTTTGGGTCTTTTAAGTGGGAAAGGACTACAACTTTTTTTTTTTTTTTTTTTTTTCCTTTTGATTTTACTAAGAGTGAAGCTGCTTTGGGTTGGTTGGGGTTTTTTTTAGAGGATGTCTGTGGTGGGGAACCAGGAGGTGGGACATTATTTCTGGCTCCATTCCTGTGTTGTTGTGTGACATGGGTTAAACCTCTGCACTCGACTCCACATCAAGGCCCTTCCCCTGGTCAGTGAGGCAGAGAGAGGCCACTCTGAAAGTGTTCAGGGCCAGGCTGGGTGGGACTTTGAGCCACCTGGTCTAGTGGAAGGTGTCCCTGCCCATGGCAGGGGGTTGGAACTGGGTGATCTTTAAGGTCCCTTCCAACCCAAACCATTGTGTGGTTGTCCCATCCTCAGAGAGGTCACCAACACCAAGGCGTGAACTGCCCAGGGGAAGGGGGTATCTGTTTATCTGCACTAGAGATTTTGATGACATTCTTAAACTACACATCTCTTTTTTAGCTAAAAAGATGAAAGCTCAACTTCATCTCAGCCCCAGAGCTCCAATGTTGTACCACAGATGGCCGGTGTGGGAACGAGTGATAAAATACTGTGCTGGTTGTAATGACACCACAGAGCCAACAGAGCAGTCAATCTGTACTGAAACAACCAGACAAGGACTCTGGAAACTATCAGGGAAAGTGTCTTTAGAGGGTAAAAGAAGGTATGTAAAATAGCAGATAATAAAGAGAATGGGCATAGATCTTGTCCTAAGTACACAGAGGAGGCCAAACCTCTTCCCAGATGAGTAAATGAGGGAAACTAAATGCTGAATTTGGTTTATCTGTAATTAAATTGTGGGAGATGCTGCCCCAGTATGTAAAAAAATGCCATGAAATTAGGCCTCAAAGGAGGACTGGACCATGAAGGAGAAGAAGAGTGGGAGTTTCTGTAGGTTGGACCCAGCCCTACTCCAACTGGGTTGAGGGAGGAACTTTTTGGTTGGGAAATTCTTTTTCCTTGAGATTTCTTGTGCTGCCTGTGGAAGCACCTGGAGGGTGTAGCTATCAGAAGGAGATGTAATTTCAATACCAACCACTCAGAGAAGCCCTTAGCCTGGCAAGTTTTACATTTCCCAAATATTCCCAATAGCTGTTGGTTTAAATGGGTGAGCAAGGAAAGGAAGCACGTTCACAAATCGATTCCACAGTAAAAAAAAAAAAATCCTGCAGAATTAGCAGAAAGAGAAAAGGGAGTTACCATGACAACCACCTTCACCACCAACTCCAGCACCACCACACTGATTGCAGTGGTAAAAACACAGACAAAAGGGGCAGTTTGGGGTAGATATCCCTGGGGGGGTTTGGAGGAGTGGGGGTTTGGAGGGGTAGGCATCTGTCAAGAGGAAGGACAAGGAAAGCTCCCAGAGGACAAAGTGGTCTGATGGGGCAAGGTCTGAGCAGCTCTTGGGAGTTGGGATGAGGTGGAAAAGGTGGACTTGTGTCTGGAAAGGCATTGGGAATGTGCCCATGGGGCTCAGCAGGGCAGTGAGGAGCTCAGAATGCGTCTGTGTCGTTCTGGTCCTGAGGATACGGAGACCTCTGCAGGCACTGCGCCTCATCCTGCGTTATTCCAGGTGTTCCAGTGCTCATCTCCATGTTCATCATCCCAGGGAGTGTGTCTGAGTTGTGTTTCCAGCTGGACACAGCAATAAAAATGCCCCAACTATCTCCCTGGCCATGTGGCCACTCGCTGATCACCCCAAAGAGGAGTCGATCCTAAACTCCTGCCTTCTATGTGGGAAAGAACAGAGCCTCAGCCCCTTGATGAGCATTATCCAAAGGGATTTCAATCAACATAATTCCCAGGGGTTAATAAACACACAGCAATACCTGCAGGGTTGGAGTAAATCATTTTCTGTGTGTTGTGCCAATGTCATTGTTTTACTGCCACATAAACACATATATTAGAGGGGGGGAGAATGGGCAGCTGTAAGTAATACATAAAGGTTTGGATAAAAATGAATTATGCAAATATCATCTCCCTTTTCTTGTGAGAGCAATAATAAAAATGTAAAATAAATCTTAATAGCATGTCTGTGACTTAAAATGCTAAGGGGTAAAAGGGGAAGGGGGGAGGGTCAATGCTTGTTGTTTATTATTGAATTCAGTGCTGAATCCAACATGCCTAATGTTCTTGGAGAAATTGAAACATCTAATGTCAAATAAGATCTCCATGGTCTAATTCTTCATTCAGAGCCCTGGGGATAATGTATCCGACGTGACAATCCAATAAGCTTTCACATCTTCATCCATTTGTTTTCAGGGAGCCCTCACACCTCTGCATAAAAAGTAAAAAATATCTTTAAAAAGTCATTATTTCTTACATAGTAATAAATTTCAGCGGAGCAATAGGCGTAATTTAAAAAAGGGGAGGGATAAAAAAGGGAAGGGAGGCTGGATGATGGATTGCCTACAATTTTAATATACAGGATACAGGCTATCATCTATCTATCTGTCCATCTACATATCTGTCTGTCTGTCTATCCACCTATCCATCTTTATTATCCTGGTGACTTCTATTCCATCCTGAGTGAATGTTGTAGAACTGTATCTTTGCTGGCGAAATTTCTCCTTATCAATCACTGCCTCTCCCCAGCTCTGAGGTTTTGCAGGGAGGTTTGGGACTAAATGGAAAGATGGATGAGGAAGGGCAGCAATTTTTCCTGTGGGCAGTGCAATCCCACCATGGAGTCATCCAGAGGGGACTGTCCCCTCTCTCTGGGAGTCATTCAGGGAGCAGGGACACTGGGGGTATATCCCTTGGAGGGAAAAATCCTGAAGCGGGAGAGGAGCAACAACTTGTCCTGGGGTAAGAGGAAGAAATTGGACTGATCTGAGTTGAATATCCAGCAGCACTGTTGGGAATTAAAGGATCTAAGATGAAGCAAGGCTTTGGTGGAGGGGAGTGGGAAGCAGGATGTTGGTGCAGGGGACCTGCCCTAAGTGTCAGACTTCTCTGAACTCTCCCAGACAGAAAAAAGGATGCAGGACGTGCAGGCAGAAATAGTTTGGAGAGACTTGCAAAAACTCCTTTATCCTTTGATGAGGTTTTGTGTCACATTTGGTGACAGCAACATCACAGGGCAGGGATGGCAGCCTGCAATCCCAGCTGGGTCTGCATGTTAATGACTGGTAAAGGCAGCAGAGATCTGAGCAGAACCCCAGTGCCCCTCGGGAGTGGCATTTGGTGCTGTCCCACGGAGCCGAGATCAACCCCTATTCATCTATTTTCCTGCCACGAATTTTCACCACTTTTGTCGCTGCGATTTGCATTGTTATCTGCCAGGTAGGACTCCCTTCTTTATCTGCACTCCCTGCTAATGGAGAGGATGGGAAATTAGAGGAGGAACCTCTCATCTGTCACCGTGCTTTAAGGCTCTGCTATCAGAACTGCCCCACACAAGCGCAGCCACATCAAGGCAAACAGCAGTTGCTCGCTGCCTTTGGCCAACAGGCAGATCAGGCTATTTCCTGGCACATTAACAAAGTGTTAATTGTTCTTTTCAGATGTGTTTTGCGCTTTTTTTTTTTTTTTTTTTTTTCTTTCCCTGCCAAATTCAGGAATAATCCTGACACTGCCTCGCATCTCCAGGCTTTGGGGCTCAGGTCAGGCTGGAACAGGGGTTGTGGAACAATGAGCCAGCACTCGTCTTTCATTTGGAAACCCAAAGCTCTGCAAAGCCCCGGGGTGCAGGGATATTGTAGCCAGCTTTGAAACGGAGGTGAGGCTTACTGGGAGGTTTATTAAAAAATGAAGAAGTTGAGAATGAACCCGTGGCCTCTGGTCTGGAGTGAATCTGGCCAGGGATTTCACATGGAGGCTTTGGATAATTCAGAAAGAAAAGATAGTTTGTCTAAAACAAGGTAGAATTGGATCATGTTTCCAGTAGACTTCGTTTGCAGCAGTGATAGGAGCAAATTCCAGACTTTCTGAGGAGTATTGAGGCAAATCTGTGGCTGTGATCCAGGAAGACATTATGGCTTAAAGTTCAAAGGAATTCAACTTTCACAAAGAAACCAAAACTTCTTTCTCAGGCCTTAACCAGGGTTTGAAACGGGTCCAAAACATCCCGTGTTCCATGTAGCACACCAAGTTAGTTAGTGGTTATTCACATTTAGAGATGGGCTCTGCAGTTTGCAGAAGACTAAATGAGAGAGTTATTACCCTGGAATGTGATCAGTGTGGGTGACTTTCCCAAGCAGAGCTGTGTGTTTGCCTCCTGGTGAGCAGTGGGCTGTATGGGCTGAAAGGGAGTCTGGGAAGAGCTTCCAGGGATAAATGCAACGCAAATCTCTCCTACTGGGCTGCTGTGTTTCAGTACCAGTAAACAGTGTGTGTTCCTGAGTTACTGCCACATCACCAGGCCTTTAAAATCACGTGGAAACCGTGGCAGGAAAAGGCAACCAAAGGCAACACGTTGGAGTCAGGAGAGAGGTTGTGCTGAGGGAAACACTTTCCTGTCCCGAGAGGACAGAGGGAGCTGATTGCCCTAAGAAAGCCTTTTCCATGAGATTCTGTGTTTTGATTTTTGTTTTGTTTTGCTTGGGTTTTTGTTTGTTTGTTTGGTTTTTTTTGGCGATGTTTTTCTTGTTCTGGTGTTGTTGTTGTTGTTTTGTTTTGTTTTTTTTTCCTGGGAGAAGGGGAAATCCCAGCTTGGACTCTTTTTATTTTATCTCTACAAAACGCTGTGTGTTTTTAAACAGCCCGACATCTCCTCATGTTCTACAGGAACAAGCCCAGACATATCACCGAGGTGTCTGTCTCAGCAGAGTTTTCTCCTTTAGATCCAGGGCTGTCAGAGTGTGTTTCCGAAGCAGGAAGGGTGAATATTAGAGAGCTCTGGCTGCCCGCTCTCACAACACCCTGTCATGTCCCCCAGCGTGATTTGCACAAGCTGAGCCCGTCCACAACACGGGAATAACTCCCCTGAAGATTGTTTATCAAGGAAGTCTGAGCAACTCGCAATTTTCTCTTTACACCTGGAGTTTTTGCTGCTCCGCAGGACCTGTGTGTTTTGCAGGTGATTGAGAACCTGGAGGAACAGGGGAGGGAAACGACAGGAAAACATCCACATAGCCTGAAAATAAGCCAAAGCTTTTCCAGACCAGAATGGCAAACCCCATGGTGAGGATAACGAAAATTGATAAGAGTTCAACTGGAAGGTGGAAGAGCTCCCCTGAATTAAATCCTTCCAGGGATGGTGACTCCACCACTGCCCTGAGGCAGCCCGTTCCAGTGCTTGACAACCTTTTCCATGAAGAAATTTTTCCCAGTATCCAGTCGAAACCTAAAGTAGATCTGGGCTGGTATTACCATTTCCCAATCTCTGTAAAACTCCCAGTGCAGTGAGAGCTGGATTTTTTTGGTATTATTCTTCCATAGACCAAAAATCTCTGTTGATTTCCCTACAGAGAGTCCACTGAGTCATGAAATATCTCCTTTGTCCCAGGCAACCAAGGCTGATGGTTGGCAGAAGCAGGAATTTCCCCTCAGGGGCATTGCACAGACAGAAAGGGAACAGGAGAAAGAACCAAGATGCAGACTCACTGAAAGGGGAAATAATTTTCAGGCAAAGAAAACATTTCAACTTTGCAGTGCACATTCATATATATGTATGGACTTCCATCATTTGCACATAATTTAGCAAAACCAAGAGTGAAATACGGTGGAAAGTTTCAAACGTGTAAAAGAGCCATAATTTCCCTCTGAATTGTGACTGAATAGTTATTATTTGCTTAGAAAGACTTTTCTTTCTTCTTTCCTTTTTTTTTCTCCTTCTCCTTTAACATCTCATTAATGTTAATGCAACCCCAGCTCGATAAAAATGGGAAGAGAGGGCAATAGCAGTTTAGCAAATTTATTTTGTGAGAGGAATATCTTTGGTGTGTGTAAATGATATTCATTGTGAGAGGACAGCTGTGCAAACTGAGCATCTCTGGGCCCCATTAACCCAAAGTGGAAGGAACTGGGGCAGGGATGATCAGGGGGGAGATGAAAGAGGTTTTTTTTTCCTTTGTTTCGTGCTTCCATGGGGAAGACTGAAAGACAAGTTCCAACTTGGTGACACCATCAGAGGGGAAATGAAGCTGGAGACAGGGAGGGAAATGTTGCTGTTGGGGATAGAGGGTAAAAGTGATTCTAGAGGATTGTGTTTAAACAGAAATTTTGCTCTGTTCCTATTTGTTTGGTCCCCTGTGTCTTAGGACCATCAGTCCCAGACCAGGCCACATGCACCCTGCAGGAGACTGGACTGTTGAGAATCTTGGTCCACATGGAATAGGAATCAGTGCAAAGAGCACTTTCAAGCTGGCTGCATGGTACTGAAGCCACTTGATTTCCCATGTCTCTGGTGTAGATCCCTCTATCTGAATTATACTCCCACTTGTCTCCTTTTACAGTCAATGGGAAGGGATGGACACCCAGAGGTTCAATTTGTCTTCCCAGTCTGAGAATCACAGAATAATTAAGGATGTAAAAGACCTTAAGAGGTCTGTATTTTGCTGCTGCTCACCCTCCCGAATCCAGTGCTAATAGATTTGGTTCCCTAAGGTCTAACCCAGCCAAGTTCAGAACACATCTACAGGATGCAGAGCCTGCAGAGGTCTTGGGCACCTGCCCTGATTTTTAGACGTCTCCCTGAAGACCAGAGGAACTGTGTTGGATGCCGACTTTGTCTTTGAAGTAGTTGCAACATCAGCCTTTGGTGAGTTGATTTGATACAGGAAGAGAAGTCTTGTTCTGTGGAGCTGGGATTTGGTTGAGATTCAGATGCCAAGTGTGTCCACAGTTCAGATGTCCCCACGTGAGCCGAGTGCCTGAGCTCTCCTCAGAGCCAGTGGAGGTTCAGCCAACATTGCAGCTTCACTGACCAAAACAAGCACTCCAGGGCAAGGTGAATAATTCTTCTGACTGCTTTTTTGTGCCCAAAGGTGTCCAGCACACCGAGGGGGGAGCTGGCAGATCTGGAGCAGGACTTTCAGGTCCTTATCCATCTGCAATTGCAGCTGGGTACCAGGTGGGAGATGCCTCGTATCTAAAATCTGCATTTACCCAGTTGAATCCCATCCAAGCTGTGGAAGCATCCTGGGATTGATTGAGTTGCCTGCACAAATTATCCATGTGCCATGTGAGGTGACCCAGAGCATGAGAGACATCCATGCAGGGCTGGCTGGGAGGGAGGGAACGAGACATCCAAGACATCCATGCCCTTCTGAGTGTCAGAGAGCCTAACCCAGTGACTCTGGGGCACAATTCCTGTGACAGAGCAGCTGAACCAAAACGTGACCAAAGAATTCCTTCTCTTTTATACAAGAGGAACTGAAATGGCCTGGAATGTACATACAGGAGAAACCCCCCTCCATCAATCCCATCCTTGGAACACAGGCAGATGGGAGCTCCCATCCTGTTTTTCCATTTCTTTCCTTAGTGTTATCCATCAGGACTACACCAACATCTCCTGTGTCAGCAGCACATCCAGCTCTTCCTTTCTACTTCTTGGGGAAGCCAATTGCCTTTCCCTTTCATAAAAGGGAAAAAAAAAAAAAAAAAAAAAAAAAGAAGAATGAAAGGTAGAAAGGTAACAATTATCTTTTTCAATCAACATTCATATGAAAGGTCTCTAATAATAATAGCACTTAATACTCTTGAGCTCCAAAGTGCTTTTCAGACATTAACTAATGAATCAAGGATTCAGGGAGGAAAGGCTTGTAGGCTCATCCATCCTGAGCTTTCCAGCTGTCATGGGATTCAGACTGGGCTACTGCAACTACAGGAGTAGGAGAAGCCAGGGGGGTTTTTATGGCTGAAGGCAGAGGAGAGTCCTCAGTAGTCCTGGGATCTTTGAACACTGGGTTCTGAGTCCAGTCTGGGTTTCAGGAGCTCTCCATTTTGTTCCATGGGAAAAGAAAGGTGGACTCCACAGAGCATTGATGTGAAAGCTCTCAAATGTCCAGCCCAGTGCACACCTGTCCACATGAAAGGGCTGGTTCTCAGGGTCACTGTGACTGTCACTGGATGTCATTGTGACATTAATTTGCAAACCTGACCTGAGTCTCAGCCTTGCTGAGAGCATCACTGTCGATGAAGTCATGAAGAGAAAGAGAAACCTCTGATTCAACACAGACCCGACTGTAAAAAACGGTGAAAAAGCCCCTGCAATTCCAGGGCAGAGGTTTTGTGCAAGGGGAGGGTGGGTAGGACTTGCACAGGAGGATTTACAACCCACATAGGCCGGGTTTAATAGAGAGAGACTTAACCCGGCAAGAGACTTCCTCAGTCATTGAAAATTAGGGCTGTAAAGAGGTTGAAAGATAATAAGGCAGGGTCGTTTCCACCTAATTAGCTCCTGACAAACGCATGTCTTCAGTCTTTCAGGGATGGCAGCTCTCCCCACTGCCATCACCTCCTGGCCAATCTCCCTGAACACACCAATGCCCCAGGAGACAGTTTCTTATTCTGAACCATCTTTGTTGTTCTGTAAAACAACTGTTTCTTGCCTTATCTGATGATATGGGAGAGAAGTGGGGTTTTTTTTCCTCTTTAAATATGAAATATCCTTCTCTACAGGAGACTTTTCCCAAATCTCAC
Organism: Pyrocephalus nanus; assembly: GCA_038380795.1. Lineage (NCBI taxonomy): Eukaryota > Metazoa > Chordata > Aves > Passeriformes > Tyrannidae > Pyrocephalus > Pyrocephalus nanus. The sequence goes on along the minus strand of CM076262.1, from coordinate 20,008,674 downwards.
CCTCACCCCATCTCCCTTCTTATCTCATTTTTAGGAGCACCTCTCCTCAACAACACGTTTTTCCCAAATTTCTGTTTTATTAAAAATCTTATGAAGCAACAGGAGAACACCAGTTTCTTCTGCCTTTAAATTCTCGGTCTTGCTGAGCCTTTAGTTTTGTCCTTCTGCTTTAATGCCACAGAAAGAGGAGCTTGAGACACCATATAAACACATTTTCTAATTCCATACTTCTGCACCTACAGTTATTTGTTCTTCAAGAGAGAAGGAGAAAGAAAAGGGGAAGGAAAAGGAGAAAGAAAGTAAGAGAAAGAAAATGAAGCCTCTTTAAATGTCTGCTTCGAAAAAGTATTTCCCCATGGATGGATATTTTACAGGGACCAGACCCAAAGTCTACCCACAAACTCTGTTGAAGAGGAGGAAAAAGGCAGAAAGCCCCAGTTTCAACACTCCCATGGTTTTGCATTTCATAGCCAATGGAAAACAGGGGAACCACAGCAGGGTTATGGCTGCCTTGATTTTGGGGAGAGGGAGGCAAATATTGAAAGTGTGAGGCAAAATCCCCAGCAAAGTCTGGTAACTGTCATAGGGAAGGGAAATTTGGCACTCAGGGAAGATGGAAATGGGAAAAGAAGAGGCCGAACCCTTTCAAAAGTGAAGGAAAGAAGGGAAGAAAACCCACTTTTGCAGCTGATGAGGATAAAGCTGAGAAATTATAAACCCTTTAAAACAGCCTTTAGTTCACAGCATAATTGGATTTCATGTTTTGGCAGCAAGATGTGATTATTCCTTCCCAAATAAAACATTCTTCCTGTGAATGATGACCGTGTAGAATCACCATGGCTAAGGAGTTTAGCGAGGAAGATGCTCTGCTCATCTTCCATTCCTTTCACACCAGGATCTCAAAGCCCTTTGCACGTGGTGATAGCAAATATTCCTGCTCAGGCTGCACTGCCATTACCACTTTGCTGATGAAACAGGGGACATCATTTATGGGTATCCTGAAGTTTGCACAATCACTGTGTGTTCCTGCCTCCAGAGCACCTTCAATAATCAACACTGATGGGAAATCCAACTGCATTAGAAGAATTTGTTTCATTAATATTTTCTTTTTTTGGGGTTAATTTCTAATGTTTTGTTCTTCTACAGGTCCTGTGAAGAGGACACAGCAAGAGGTTTTAAACACACAGGTTTCCCACCATGACCCAGTGTACTCAGGTCATATTTTTGTGTCACCTGTTCAGTTCCTCTCTGGACTCCACAATTCAAAGCTTGCAATGCCTGGAAATTATCAAAAACGGTGCATCTGTAGAAGAAATTTCATGCTCTTGCCATTGCCATCACATTTTCCCTTTTCACATTCTCTTGTTGGCCTGTCTCTGACAAATCATCCTGGGATTCTGCTGGATTGACTCCAAATACTGGCATTCATAGACATGTGGAGAGATAAGGAAATGCACAACTCGCTGAACTCAATCATAAACATTATCTCAAACAACAATAACTCCAGGCAAGGGGCCAAAATGTGCTGTGGTCAGAGTTATGCTCCAAAACAGGCAGAGTGGAGATTGTTAAGCACCACAATAATCAGAACAAATTGATTTCTTGGCCAAAATTAGGTTGGTTTGGGGTTTTTTTGGTGGGGCTTTTGTTTCTTTGTGGTTTGCTTTTTTTTTTTTTTCTTTTTCTTTTTTTTTTTTTTTTTCCCCAAAATCTGCATGGAAAACATGCAAAGCTATATATGATGAAATAGCCCTTTGTGAAATGTTAAAAGGAGTGAGGAAGAGCAAATAGCACTTAGGGACCAACCAGACTGGACTGGAACACACCAAGCACATTGGACTCTCGACTTTATAGCTGACCCAGAGTCCAAAGATGGTTATTAAGCTTGTTCAGCCAGGAGAAAGAGGCAGTTTTACAGGTTGGGAAGCTGATAAAAGGACTACTCTTTTGCAGAATAGGTTCTAAATCAGTCCCACTGAACAGGCAAAGGATTTTCCCTCTTGGGGTTTGGGTCTGCCTCAGTCCTTTGCTCTGTCAGTCTCTGCAGACAAATCTGCACAGTCTAACCAAGACTTCCACACCATTCCTCCTTGCCTGGGCAATACACACACCAGTCTTAAACTTGCATGTCAGAGTTTCCCTTTAAAATCCTCTGATTTTCAGCCACTGACCACTTTTCCCAGAGAGGGTGTTGGCAGTTCAGGTCACAGAGTGCTGCATCTCGGGGGGGGAAGAGCTGCAGCTTGTCCTAAAGCTCAGAGTCCTGTTCCTGACCCCAAACAACCCCCCCTGTCACTGCAGCAGCAACTTCATCAGGAGCAAGATGCTTTAACAGCTTAAAGCAGAAAATGAGAATCCAGAGAGAGAGAAACACACCCAGCTAGAGCATAAAACACGCAGACAAAATGAGGGGAATATAAAACCCCACAACACACGGGAACAAACTGGAGCTGTGGCGCTCGTTGTCTAAATGAGAAAAACATACAGGAAAGCGAGAAATAAAAGAATAGTTTCGGTAATTGAAATTTCAGGAGAACACAAAGAGGCAGCCTGTAATTTACTGCGGGTAAACACCCTCTCTCCTCTTACAAATCACCCCCGTGGCACACACCTTGTAATCTTTATGGGTGGAAGCCCAGCAGTGGGAATATATGGCTGTGTGAGAGGGAGAATGTTTGTTTTTGCTCTTCACAGAATAGAACCATGGAAGGTTTGGAGTTGAGAGGGACCTTAAAAATCATCTCATTCCAACCTTGGACTCCTTCCACTACCCCAGGTTGCTCAGAGCCCCATCCAACCTGGCCTTGGACACTTAGCATTTAACAGACTCCCTTTTTTAGTGAGTCTGAACGAGTGGCCCCAGAAAAGACACTTCAAGGGAAGATGCTCCAGGCAAATTTGACTCTCAGCTTTGCAGCTGACAGGCAGCTCCTCTCTGCTCCTGCCCTCAGCACAGGGAAAACAAGGAATCCTCCTGTTTTCTGAGACCATCTAGATGCAGGGGATGGAATCATGCAGGTAAAGATTGCCAGCCACTCATATTTTTGGCTGTGGGAAAGAGCCTGTTCCACAACTGGATCTGGAATAATCCAATCAGTCGAACAACTTCACCACAGATTTTTAGGGTGTTTCAGTCCCTTCCGTTTTTAAAGAAAATTTTCTTAACCTGATTTTTAGAACTCCGGAAAAAGGAATTTTCAGGAGAGATAAAATGATGAGGGGAATTTGAGTAAACTTCCTTCCTGTGCCATAAGGGCTTGTAGTATAGAAGGCAGAGCTGAGCAGCTGAGTGCCTGTGATTTGGGATGGGAGTCCACATGGAAATGGGACTGAAAGGACCAAGAGTGTTGGGTGTGGTTGGGGAAAAAGCTTCCCTTGCAGTTTCTGCTGGGATGGAGGCTTCCTGGAGAACCAGGTGCTGAGCAGCAGTAAAATGAAGAGTTTGAAACAGACAAATCTGGGAAGTAAATCCCTTTCTACAGGTGGAGAATGAAGGGATGAAACACTCTTCACAGTCCCTGTCCTCACTCATGGGTTGCTTTCCTTCAGATAGCATCTGCTTTGGGGAAACAGCCATCAGTCCCAAAAGCAATGGTGACACTCCAGGCTCTCTGGAGAAGGACCTACAAGTTTGAGAGAGCAATTCTGGCTCTGAGGAGTTGCCATCACCACCTCTTGCTTGCTGGAGCCCCTCCTCCCTTCCTCCTACCCACAGGTGTTTGAAACCTGCCTTTGACTTGGAGAAGATCCAGCCAGTTTTCCAGGTTTAGGAGCCCAACTCACTTTTAGGGTTTGGTCCCAGGACTCACAGCATTTCCCATCTTATTTCCCCGCTTGTTTTTTCAAGAGGTGCACAACACCAGCCTCAGAAATGGCCCTGATCCTGTTTGCAGCTCTCCAAGTGTGTCCTCCCTTCTCTCCCAGGACACTGGACAAGGACAGGGGGTCTTTGTCCCCCTCATTCACATTTCCTTCGAGCAAAGTCTTTGCCTCTTCTCCCTTCTCTGTCCAGCAAGGTCGTGCAGAGACACTGCAGATTTCCCACTCTGCAGATTTCCCACATCACCAGCTCTTTATCCTCTGTACCAGAGGACAGATGATTTGATCAGGAAAGCTATTTTCCTGCAATGTAGATTATAATGGAAATCTGGAGAACAGCCCTGACTCCGAGTCTCCGCAGCTTTATCCTTTTAAAAGCACAAGCCAATTAACCTCAGCCTGCAGGGAAAGAGCCCCCCTGTTAGAGGCTGGGCCTTGGAAAATGAGGCATGGGGGATTTAAAATCACAAGGCTCTGAAGCTCCTTTGCAAGCACAGAGCACTGTGTGAACCTCCACAGTGAAGCCACAGACGTGGAGATGGGGCTGCGCTCAGGGCATCTGGTTTGGGCAACAAACCCTCTGCAATGGGGTCACTTCCAGGGTCTCTGAAGCTCCCTCAGGTGCTGATCCAGCTGATCCAGTTCCCTGAGGCTGCTGGGGGGCTTGAGGGGTCAGGGATTAAGGGTTGGAATTTCTAGGGGCAGGGATATGATTTGTATCCAGGCAGTTTGTGAAGGATGGTGTCAAGGGCTCTCTCAGCTGGAGATGTTCATGGGTGATAAAAACCAGCCCATGGCCAGGCTCCAAAAAGAGATCCCAGTAACAGTGAGGGGCACAAAGACTAATTGGCTCCTTGGGGTTGTACCATGAGGAGACAACTCAGCTCCTCCTGAAATAGCAAAGATCCTTGGTTCCTGGAAACACAGAATCATGGAATCTGCTGAGTAGGAAGGGACCCGTCAGGATCATCGAGTCCAACCCTTCACAAGACACCCCAAAATCACACCACGTGCCCAAGAGAGTTGTCAAAACACTTCTTGGAGTCAGACAGGTTGTCCCCTGTGTTTCTCTGCTATTTTGGGAATTCTGGTTAGGCACCTGAATGCTGACCAGGTGAGCCAAACCTGAGTGTCACTGATGCTCCAGAGGATCACAGAATCATTCAGAGCTCTCTAAGACCATCGACTCCCAACATTAACCCAGCAAAATCCAGCACTAAACCATGTCCCCAAGTGCCACATCTGCATTGCTTTGAAAACTTCCAGGAATGGTGATTCCACCACTTCCCTGGACAGCCTGTTCCAATGCCTGACCACCCTTTCAGTGAAGAAATTTCCCCTAATACCCAGTCTCAAGCTCTTCTGGTGCAACTTGAGGCAGTTTTCTCTCATCCCATTGCTTGTTACCTGGGAGAAGAGACTGATCCCACCTGTCTGCAACCTCCTGCCAAGTGCTTCTCTCATAAAAGAAACACTTCTCTTGAATGACAGGGACAAGGAATTTTCCACATCTCTGCTGGTCTTCCCCATTTGAATGTTCTCTGCTTATCCCACAAAACTCCTCTGCCATCTGATGTGTGATGTGCTCCCCTGGCACCAACTGTTTCCTCAGGAGCTGGAGGGAAATGCAGGCACAGAAAACACCCTGTCACCAGGCACCTCTCCCAAAATCCTGCTAAATACCTGTCTTTGCAATAGGCTGTGTTCCTTCAGTGACAACAGCTCTTGTTTGAGATGTTAACATCTCCAGACATTTGACAAGCAGCTGAGTAAATGTCAACACCTTTCCAGAGGAAGTGTGGGATTTAAGTGGATTTAGCACTGACTAGGAAATTGCAGTTGATTCTGGGGTGAGACTTGTTGGTTCCTCACAGCTGAACTCATGCCAGTGTTTTAGGCCAGGACTGAACACTTTACAACCCTGCTGTACCCGTGGAGATGAGGGATGGGCAGATAAACATCCCTGCTCCTTCTAAGTCACAACCCATGAGGGTTTTTAATGATGGGGGAAATAATTTGGGGTTAGAACACTATTCTGGAGCACTGGAGAAACACGTGGAGTACACACAGACTCCCTGAGCAGCCTGGGATGGTGGATCTGGTGGTGACATCCCTGCCCATTGTGGAACTAGATGAGCTTTGAGGTCCTTTCCAACCCAAAGCCATTCCATGATTCTATGATTTAGTGTCTGTTGGCCTTAGACCCCCACCCAAAAATTCCTTATAGAGTTTTTTTTTTTTACCTGTTCTCCTCAGGAACACGTTGTACTTGCACTAAGAGGGGTCCCCTGAAGGGCACACCCAAGAATTCCTTCAGCACAGACCTTACATCTTTCCTGTTGATACTCCAAATACAGTATTTTCCATTGGCTCCAAAAACTCTATCAGGCCTTCTCCTGTGGCCTCTGAAGCTTCCAGGTCCACACTGCTGTGGTCACTTCTCTGTGTGGAACATATGGAATACATGAAATATATGGAATATATGGGCTCATTTTGCTGAAGCTTGGAAATCAACACTGACCAGGAGCAAAATAAAGAGTTCGAAACAGACAATTCTGGGAAGTAAATCCCACTGCTCCCTTTTCACAGGTGGAGAATGAAGGGATGAAACACTCTTCCCAGTCCTTGTCCTCCCTCTTGGGTTGTTTTCCTTCAGATTGCAGCTGCTTTTGGGAAACAGCCATCAATCCCAAAAGCAATGCTGACACTCCAGGGGAATGAGTTACAAGTTTGAGAGAGCAATTCTGGCTCTGAGGAGGTGCCATCACCACCTCTTGCTTGCTGGAGCCCCTCTTCCCTCGTTCCCTCCCTCAGGTGCTTGAAACCCGTCTTTGACTTGGAGAAGATCCAGCCAGTTTTCCAGCTTATAGGAGTACAACTCATTTTTAGGGTTTGGTCCCAGGACTCACAGCATTTCCCAGTGAATTCCCAGTCTCATTCTTCCAGTGCCTTGGAGGAAGGTGCCTCCTTCTTCATGCCTTTCTACAGGGGAAACCCCCTCTGTTGCAGAGCAATCCATCTCCCCTGGAAATGCCTGCTCCTGGGAACTGCCTATTTCTCTCCTTTGATAAGTCACACAGGAAAACAGCTCTGGAAAACCCCACCTGTTGCATGTGACGTCCCTCCAGCAAAGATGAACACGATCACCAGGTTCCCTGAGCCACAGAGTTCCTGCATACTGGAGATATCTGGTATGGGATGGACTTGAGTAATGACTTTTCCATAGTGGAAAAGGGCTTGCAATTAGGAAGAACACATGAGGAGATTTGCTTCCCTCTTGGCCTGTTTGGTTCTCCATTAAGAGCTATTGTTAATTTTAATTCAGGCTGGTGGACTCTAACAACCTGCTGCAGGTTATTAGAGTTTGCTGTACCTTTATACTGTGGCTGCATGGAAGGTTTGTGTTATTAAGCAATAAGTTCAAGGCAGTAGGTTTACAGTTTGCTGAAGCTCATTTAGGCAAGACTATCATTGGAAAACATTTTTTCTAACAACACAGATAGGAACAGACTGTCCATGGGGGATGTGGAATATCCCTCCATGCAAGAAAAGCTCCAGCAAAGAGGTGACGGCACAGTTTTGGATGGCCTTCAACCTGTCAGGAGCAGGGGGAGGCTTAAGTGATGGCTCAGGACTCTTCTCTGTTCAAATTTCTGGCAGTACTGAAGTCAGGTTTTAACATCTTTAATTAAAAATAGAGACACTGCGTGGAATTGTAGAACAGCACGGGTCGAAAGGGACCTCTAGAGGTGTCTGGTTCAACCTCCAGCTCAAAGCAGGGCCATCTTCAGTGCTGGACCAGGCAGCTCAAAGCCTCACTCACATGAGTTTCAAAGATCTCCCATGTGGACTTTGCATCACCTGTGTGGGCCCCAGTGTTGGTTCTTGGCCGAATTGGGAAGATTTTGCCCTTATTTCCAGCTGGAACTTCCCTCATTGCCACCTGTGGCTGCCAGCTCTTGCCATTTCCCTCTGCAGCTCCGGGGCCAGCCCAGCTCTGCCACGGCTGTACATGTTGGTTAGGAAGAAAATAGCAGCCCTTGGAGCTTCCAGCCTTCTCCAGGCTGGAAAAACCCAGGATCCTCTGGGTTTCCTTGATAAATCACATAAATCACATCCCACTGATGGATCTTTTTGTTCTGGCACCCCACGCAAAGGGCTCAGGGAGCCTCACCAGCTCGTGTTGGGATAATGCCTTTATTCCCAAGTGCCAAGGTGAGACCCTGGCAAAAGCAAAGCTGGTGATTTCCCGTGGGAAGTAACCTAAGGAAGCAACAGTTTGTCCTCAGGCCTCAGCTGGGGTCAGGAAGGAGATGTGATACATCACTATGGGAGGATGGGAGGTGACAGGATCTGCTCTGGTGCCACCATCAAAGGCATCATTTTCCACACCTTTCCCAGAGTCCCAGAGCTGCCATTCAGGGGCAAGGGGGTGTCCCAGAACCCAGATCCTTCACTGCAGTGTTTACTGTGGCCTCCATCCCTCTCTCCCTCCAGTTGCTAAGCGATATCTCTGCTCTCCAAAGTCACTGATACAGACCCTTGGCTGCTGCATTTCACTATTCAATTTGCAATTTAAATTCTCTGACAGGCAGAAGCAACCAAGCTGTTCACTTAAGATTGCAAGAAGTTATATTGAAATCCAGGAAATCGCCAGTGCCTCGAGCTCTTCATAAATTCCACTTTGATAATAATAGAGGCAGAGGTTGGGAGAGGGAAGGAGAGGGATAGGTGCTCACGCGGGGGAGGAAGGATGGAGCAGAGACAGTGGGGAGCAATCCCAGGGGTGGAGTTTCCCCTCTGTTTTCTGTGTTCTGACCTCCAAGACCCGCTGCTTCTGCTTGGGCTGGTTAAATGCCTTTCAGTGCAGTTAAACCCTTACTTTTACCTCCTTTTCACTCCTGCTTTCCTTTATCTGGGATTCCTGGAGATGCAGAAAGGTCAAATCGTCTTTTCTTTTCCTAAAACACCCACCCAGGGGTCGTGGCCTGAAGGACAGCAGGGAGCTGTCCCCTCTCCGGGTCCTGGCCAGCCACTCCTGGCCATCCTAGAGGGTCCCCATCTGCTGCCAGGGATTTCCAGACCTGAATTTTGGCCCCACACGGAGGGTGTTGTGTCTTGTTACTGTTTTCCTGCATCCTCCTTGCACGTGTAGGAGTTGTCCTGTGTGAGGAGGAGAGTGGCACTGCTGAACCAGAGAGAAACGGGCAGGGATTATTTGGAACGGGCAGCTCTGGAGAGCTGTGGGAAAGGGGAGAGGGGCTTCAGTGCTGGGGGAAAATCGGAAGCTGCGCAGGGGTGCTGACACTGAGGAGAGATCGGGAACACTCCGGAGCCAGCCCCGCTCTTTCAGTCTCACGAACAGACATTTCCCCGCGCTGAAATCCTCCCTGGGATCGGAGCCGAGGGTTTTCAGGCCAGTAGAGGGAACCCTCCACCGCAGTTATCCCAAATCCAGCTCCTGCGGAGAACGGGGAGCAGCGGGGTTTGGGGGGCACTGGGGGGCTTGAAGCTGCAGGGACAGAGGAGAAAAGGGGTGGATGACCCTTTTTCTCTCCAGGCTGTCAATGCCAGATTGAAGGAATTCCATTTCCTAAACGGGAGCAGCTCCACAGATCCCTTAAATGCTTTGTAGGCACTGCTCCCCCTTGGGCGGGGGTCAAGCCCCCTTTTTTTTCCCCTGGGACTCATTGATTTCAGGCTGCAGACTGGATCTGATGGGCAGCAAACAGCTCTTGTATCCTTGGTTTCTAAGAGCTCCAGTGGCTCTCTTTGCATTTTTCCATCTCGAACACTCCCTGTCAGTGAGTTGCTCCAGTGCCCTCAGGGTTACGTTAAATACAAGCCGAGATTAAACTGGGAACAGCAGGATGGTCAACAACCTGCACCTGCAAAGCAAGAGTTTCTATTCTTAACCACAATATTTGAATGACAAAGGCTGCAAAATACAAAATAAAAGGTGCTTGGCCGAAGGAAACTCATTTCAGCTTCCTCTTTTAGCACTTTTCTGGCATTAAAATGAATATGTTTTCAAAAGCACATTCAACATGAAGGTTTTGTGGTGCAGGCAGCACAGTGGGAGGCTGGGACAAGCTCCTGAGGGTCTTCTCCCTCCTTCCCACACTTAGAGAGGGAAACTTTGCCTTGCTGATGGATGTCCATCTGCAGCACCCACATTTTTTTTGGCATTTTGCCTCAATCCCCTCTGTGTTCATTCTTCATGGACCAGTAATATCAGACAGCTCCAGGCCTTGGACATGTTCAAGCCCCTAACAACAGGAGGGCAGCTCTTCCCCCTGTCCCTGCAGAGCTCCTGAGCAGTTTGGGAGCTCTGGAGATCCCAGCACATCCTCTCCCTGCCCTCTGTGTGACCCCATGGGGCCACCAGCTGGGTGATGCCCTCATGAAGACCATCAGGACACTCACATGGTCCTGTTTGCCTTAAGAAGGGCTGGTTTTCAGCCAGGGGAAATCACCCAGGTCCAACCTCCTGGCACCTTTTAGCCCTCAGTGCCTCAACTCTGGTGTTGCTTCTGCTCCTTGTCCGTCCTTTTTTTGGGATTTATCACTCCGGATGTCACTCCCCAGGAGCAGTGGGCACAGCCCAGGGCTGTCCCAGCAGCACAGCCCACATGGATGGATGATTGTTTTCTCAACAGTTTCACGTGGAGACTCCTTGGGAATGTTTTGGACAGAATCTGAGAGTTAATGAACCGGATGGGAATTTGAGGTCCTCATTCCCGACCACGGAATTTGTTTCTGGTGGAGGTTGGTGGCCAGGTCTGGTCACACACAAGAGAGCTGGTGGGTGCCCACCTACCCCTTGGAAGGACAGGGGCTGTTTGGGAGCACAACTCACACTCTGCCTTACATTTCCCCTCCATTTTTCTCTCTCCTTACTCTGGTTGAGCACTTCTGATAAAGTCTGAGCCTGGATCCACTTGCTTTTCTTGGGTGCCTGCAGCAAACAGCCATTAGCCAAGGGTGTCACATCCCTTCAGCTCAGCCACCAGCAATCCCAATTAGCTTCTCCCTTTTCCAGGCCATCAAAAAGGCTGTTTGAGGTGCCCAAGTTCAGGGCTGGATCCCCAAGAGGCTGCTCCTACCCTTTCAGGCAGAACAAAACTAGGCCAAAATCAGATTTTTTTTTCCCAGTGTGGCAGGTTGTGCTGACCCCTCCTGAACCCAACCTCACCTGTTTGCAGGATGCAACAGGCTGGATTTGAGGCAGCACCTGGAAAAGTGTTGGTGTGGCATCCTCCCCTCCCAGCCCCAGGCTGCCTTCGGGATCAGGCAGCGTCACACCACCGATGTTGGACTCATTCCTCTGTTCCTGCAAAAACAAACAGGCCTCTGAGCTGCAGCAAATTGATTTGCTGTGCTCTAACTGAATTACAAGCCTGAAATGCTCCCTCTCTCTCCCCCTTTCATCTCATCCCTTCTGTTCCTGCCTAACAGAGGGAAGGAGCTTCCCTTCCAGTGAAGCCAGGGATGGACAGAAGAGCTGGGCTGGGACCCACCTCCAAGGATAGCTCAGCATCACTGCCTGGCACTAAAGCTTCACTTCCCCCCTCTGAACTGCAGCTGGAAGGAAATTAAAAGTGTTGATGGGGAAAGCTCAGGAGAAGAGTCTGGGCAAGGACATGGATGTGGAAGGAGATCCTTGTCTGCTCACCTGCAGGTTGTCTCCTGAGGAAGTTACTAAACCCTTTTCTCTGCCTCTGAGACCTGTAACAACACCCCCAGGCCTCCATGCAGGAGTATCTCTGGGGAAAAGGAGGTTTAGGGCATGACACCATGTTTTTTATGTCTTGAAGTGGTGATGGAGACAAGGACCAGCTCTCCCAAAGCTCCAAAAAGTGGTGGGTGGTTTGTGTTTTGTGATGCAATGAGGCAACAGGCAGAGTCCTCCGAGGTAGAATATGAAGGTGAGACCAGTCCAATCCACAGGGTAACAACTACTTTTGGATGAGCATTCCCTTCTGTCTTGGAGAGGGAGAAATGGACTTCACCTCCTGGGACAGGCATGGGAGGAACAACACTCTCAACAGCCCCTAGGATGTGGTACCTGCACCTTCTCTGGCAACATGTCCTGGCCACGATGACAGGATCTCTGTGCCCCTGTCCAAGTCTTGGCAGGTTAAAAAACTCCTGGAAATTTTCAGCCTTGCTGAGGGTCCAAGAGAAATTTGTCTTTCCTTCCAGCACACCCATGGAGATCTTTGGAAAGTCACCACTCTCCTACTCAGGGAGAGAGGGGAACATGGAAAATCTGAGTGTTCTCCAGTGGAAAAATGTCCTGTGTTCAGAGCAGGCTTGTCTTGTGCAGGGAGTCACTGGGGGAACTGGCACACACACTTTCAGAAATTGGTTCCTGGCTCCCAGAGAAAAGGCAGGAAAAATCCTGAGTGCCCAGAGTGGAGGCAGAGGAGCTGAGACTGCAGCCTGAGTTCATGGCTGCTTTGCAGTTCGTGTCTGGTCTAAGGCTGTCATCAAATTCCCTCTGTAATCAGCAGAGAGAAATCAGAGCCGCTTTAGGGTGATTCAAGTCCACTTATCTCAGACACCTCTCTCAGGAGGGCTGAAATTTCCCTATCTCCTTGCACAGTGTGGAGATGGGGGCGAGGCCAAGAGCTCAGCAAAGGAACTCAGCTTGCAGGCAGGAAGATTTAGAAGAAATGCATCCAACCCTGGGGGCTCTGCTCCAGGCTCCTGCAGGCTCAGGGTTTTTGGGACCCGCTGATCTCCAAGCAGATGCGAGAGCAGCAAACACAAGCCCCGCTTTTCACCCCCGAGGTTGCCACAGTTCACCTCTGCCTGTCCCCAGAAGATTTTAGGCCAGCAGAGATGCACCCAGGGACCCCCAGCATCTACCACATGAGCCCGTTGTAGAAGAACAGAGCCCCCTTTCTCTTCATTCCACCTGATTTTTCCAGCCTCTTCCCTTCTTGGTGTCCACAGCCACAAACCCCTATTTTGCTTTCCCAACGCACAACTCCCAATCCCCCAGTCCTGCTCCCTGGCTCCAGCGAGGTTGCATCCTAAATTGGTAAGACAAAGCTGTCCACAGGAAATGAGAAGCAGACTTGTCCTGCTCTCCATGCCCAAGGGGACACCACGCTCGAAACTTGGCTCCTGCACTCGTGTGATAAATGGGATCCACCCCAAAATAAATAAATAACCCCAGAGGCACAGCAAAGGGGAGCAAAATCCCTGGGTTATTCCTGTGTTACTCAGTCATCTCAAGGAGAGAGCAGCTATCTGCTGGCAGCTGGCTGAATCATCAGCTACCTAATGCTGCCTGGAATGAATACAGATGCCTTGGAATTGCCTCGTGTGAGCTCCACAATAAAGGCAGTGAAAGCAGCTTTGCCATCTCCAGAATGGTGGCTGACAAATTCAATCAGCAAAGTGACTCTGAAAGCTCTCCTGGCAAAATATGAAAGGGGAATTGCAGGCACTGCAAGGCCCCAGTGTCTGATGTCTTGGTGTGTTTGGTGCAGGGGAAAAGGCTGGCAGTGCCCTGCCCAGCTCTGTGCATGTAACATCTCCTAATCCATCACAGCCACTTGCTCTTTTGGGGGGTGGGATTAATTTTATGTTTTTTTTTTTTTTGCTCCCAGAGCCTCCACAGTGCCCTGAGTGTAGGGGCAACAGCCCTTTCCATCCTATCCAACAGCAAGAGTCTGTCACCAGGGGCCTGGAGGGATGGGAACAATGGGAAAGCCACGTTGGGATGGATGGAGCACCAGGAGCATCCATCTCAGCTGTGTGCAGGAGGCAGCGAGCACGGCTTGCAGGACCGACATTTAGGGATGGGATTTCCAAGGGGCTCTCACAGTTCCCTGGCAGTGGTGGCCTAACTGGTGGCTCAGTTTTCCCCAGATGAGACTGAGTGTCTCCAAGGACCACAGGGAGCTTTGCCCTCATGGCTGGGAAGTGCCAGTGTCACCACGGGCATGTAGGTGTTTAAAGACCACCTTATCCTGGAATATCTTGTCAGGGAGCGGCCTGGGTTGGAAGACACTTTAAAAATCATCTACTTCCAACCCCCCTGACACTTTTCACCAGACAGTTTCTCAGAGCCCCATCTAACCTGGCTGTAAACACCTCCAGGGATGGGGAATCCACAACCTCTCTGGGCAACCTGTGCCAGGGCCTCACCGCCCTCACAGTAAACAATTTTTTCCTAATATCCAACCTAAACCTTCTCTCTTCCAGCGTGAAGCCATTCTCCCTTGTCCTGTCACCCCATCCTCTTGTAAATAGTCTCTCTCCATCTTTTTTGCAGGCTCCCTACAGGTCCTGGAAGGCCACAATTAGGTCACCCCAAAGCTTCTCTTCTCCAGGCTGAACAATCCCAGCTCTCTCAGCCTTTCTTCCCTCTGATCTGGCACCAAGGCATGTTTGTCCCCAGCATGAGAACAAGTAGGACCTGGGCTTTGTAGCAACAGATGCTTTGGGTGGGAGGGAGCCCGACTTTGGCACAGAGCAGGAGAGTTTTGGGTGTTTGTCCTCAGCTGTGGGAGAAGAGGAGGGGGTTTGAGAGGGGGATGTTTGGCAGAAGGAGAGATTCTTCCCCTGGAAGGCTGGGAAAGGGGGCTTAAGCCTCAGGTTGCCTGGCAATGGGTTTCTGGGGTTCACAAATTGCTCTGAGCTGCTCAGAATGGACACTGGCTCAGAAAAAAAAAAAAAAAAAAAAAAAAAAAGTCCCTCTCTGGTGCTTTAAAGATGAGGAGAAGAGGCAGGTTGGAGATGCAGCACCTGGCAACAGGAGGCTGCCCCTCCTGTCCCTCTGCACAAAGCTTCACTCAGGATGTTCCATGCCAGCCTCAGAAAAACATTTGGAACTCCTCTGGGGTGAGGGGGGATCAGGGAAAGTCGGGATGGTGGGTGTTGGAGAGGGGAAGGTGTGGCAGGGAAGGAAGCCTCTCCTGATGACCAGGTTGCATCAGGAACCACAAGTGGTGGTGCTACCAGAGCTAGGAGGCACCTGGACTTTGAGAGCAGTGACAGATTGGCTGGGATGTCCTCTGGGGAAAATGGGATCAGGAAATCACCAGGATTATTAAGTGACCTGAACTATTAAAATGCTGGGATTGCAGCTGGATTGTCCAGCTTTGTCCCAGCTCTCTATTATGTGCACTCAAGAAAGGAAGAGTCCACTGTCCCACTCTTCCTACCCAAGGCCCTCACTTGATGGTACCAGAGTCAAAATTTTTCTCAGATGTCCAGGAAAAACACAGGCTGGACTGACCTGCCCAGTATTTTCTGCCCCAGGGAGCAGGGCTCAATCTCCAAAGGTCTTGTTGACTCCAGCTGGCAGAACCCCTTCTCCCTTCCAAGCTCAATTGTTCCATATGATTGTGTGTTAATTTGGAGCTAATTACCAAGTAATGAATGCATTTTTGCTCCCTCCATTCAGTTCCCCTTATTCTTGTAGCTGAACACTGATTTTCACCCCACTCTGGATCCTGTCTCAGAGCCTTTGCTCTCACTCCTGTGTGAGTGCCATGGGATGCAGCAAGAGAAACACTGGTCCTTTTAAAGGGACACAACCATTGTTTTTCATGTTTCCAGGTGTTTCTAAATCCTTTTATCTTTGGATACAGAAGAGAACTGAAGCCTCTTGAATTATTAGGACAGAGTGCTAGGGACCAGTTTGGCACTTGGTTTGAATTCCTGGCTCTGTCACTGAATTATGTCTCTGAAAGATTACAGATGTGGTGCTGGAGACGTGGTTTAGTGGTGGCCTTGGCAGTGCTGGTTAATGGACTTGATGATCTTAGAGGGCTTTTGCAACCTCATGATTTGGAAACACCAGCAGCCTCCTGCTTTGTGGGGTTCCTAAACACCACACACACACCCCCAGATCCTCCGAAGTTTAGAGACATCCCCTAAGCTGATGATCACACTTGTTTAACCACGGTTTTAAACGACAGAATCTACCCTGCATCTGCCAGGGGGAGCAGCGGGAAGCTGAGGTGGCAAATCACGGGTTAATTCTGGGCAGCTGCCTCGGGAAGAGGGGCAGGGCTGCAAAGTGCCTGAGGGCTTTGGCAAGGACAAAGGTGGGAGGGGATGGGAATAGGGATGTGCTGCTGCCCCTGGAGGTGCAAAGTCCTCTTTGACAGCCCAGGGAGGTGCCACACCAGCCTCCTTCTTCCTCCCAGCACAGAAGGTCTGGAGGGGCATGAGGTAACAAATGCATCTTCTGCGGACTGCAGGAGATAATTTCCAGCAGTGGTGATGGTGCCTGTCAGCCTCCCGGAAAGGTTTGGAAAAGGTGAGATAAATCCCATCCCACAGCATCCTGGGGCAGGAGAAAGGAGGGCAGGATCAGGCCTTTCTCGGTGCTAATGCAGAAGGGATGTGGCCTCCGAGGAGTTTTCACCTCTGTCAGGTGAAAACCAATCACCTGCTTATGGTGTGAGATCCGAAAATCCCACCTTCCAGGCAGAGTTTGACCCCGGTGAAGGGAGAGGTGTTGAAGCCCCTCAGTGTGACAGTCCCTAGTGCAGGTTTTCATAGAATCACAGAATCAACCAGGTTGGAAAAGCCCTCTGAGATCACCAAGTCTGACCTTTGACCCAACCCCACCCTGTCACCCAGCCCATGGCACTGATAGCACTGATGACACCGAGCTGGAATGACCTTCTTCTGGATCTGCTCTGGCTGTTCTCATCCTGTCACTCCTGTTACCTCTGTAACTGCTCCTTCATTTATGGAAGCAGTGGCTCATCCAGCAATTTCCTCCTACCCACACCTCCAACCTACATAGCAGAGAGTGGGATCTGAAGGCTTCCCAACCTGCCTGTGGGATTGTGTGAGGGCCTGGGATTTGTACCAGTGTCTAACAGCACAAGGACAACTTTTGGATGACTCTGTATTCGTGAAGCCTTCACAGATCAGTGCGTGGAGGTGCCAAGAATGGAAAATATTCCAGAGCACAGCCCTCGTGGAGATGCTCAGCGTTATCCAGGGATGGGCTGGAGCAAAAGGACCCACGGCCCCACTGGCACGTTGGTGAGATGGGAGACAAGGAGGTCCAGCAAGAGGAAGGGACCCCTAGGGCTGCTTCCATCTCCAAAGATACCGCCAATCCACCACCTCAGGGAACCATCAGAGGAAGGCGGGAATACCCTGAGCTAACATTATCCCTGAACGCTTCATGCCACCATCATTCCCTCCTTCATCCCTTCTAGGACAAGTGAAACGCCTTGGAAAACCACCCTGGAGGGCGCTGAGCACCGGGATGGCAGCTGCTGGGGCTCCTCATTCCTGGGAGCAGTGGTGGGAAGCGACGTGTAAACGATGAGCAAACGATGAGCTGCTTCTCACAGGCGCCCCGAGGGGGGTGTTAAATCTGCACCTGGGAAATGTCAGATCCAGTCAGAGAAGCCCTAATGGATTGTTTGATTCCAGCAGCGGTGGTAGGGGGAGAGTGGGAATTGTGTAGATTGGCTGAGTCAGAAGAGAAAGGGCCATTCCCTTGTGCCGTCCGGGACAAAGCAGGATTTGGTGATTCCTGAGACACGGAGAGGCACATTCAGACACTCGTTATTCCGGAGGCTCTCCAGGGAGCCAAAGTCTGGCAGCAACAGGCAACAGGATGTCTGAAATGCCTTCTCCTTGCTCAGCTCGGATGTCCTTGTAGCTGCACAAAGAAAAAAGTTTTCACGAGGCTTCTCCACCCCCTCCTGAACAGGCAATTCCTTGTGTTTTACTCTCCCTCTCTGCACAGCTGAGGATTGAATCCCAATCCATCCCTAGGTATTTATCCACATTCACATATAAGTATAAACAGAGGGGAGTAAATACCTTTAAAAACAACAACAACAACAAAAAAAAACCCAGTTTGCAAATGAGTTTAAATTCACGTTGAATCTAATGAGGAATTTAGAAAGAGGAGATGAAAGGGAAATTACGGGAAAATAAAAAAAAAACAAACAAACTTGTTCTTGGACAATTTCTAGGAGAGTGTTTCAGGTGTTTTAGAGGAGTATTTTAATTCAAAGAAACGACTCAATTTTCTAAAAGGACAAAAATCAGAACTGAAAACACGAATATGGAAGAAAATTATTTTCAAAATGTTGACTGAAATGTTTTGTTTTAAAACCCAAAATGCAAACAAAACTGCTTAGTTTCAGGTCAGTGGGTCACAAACATGACTTCTTCATATTTTATAAATTTCTTTCCCTTTTAAATAATTATTCTGGGTCAAAAGCAACCAACTTGCCTTCTTATTTGTGTGTTTGTGGGTTTTTTTTTAGCTTTCATGTGAAATAAATCCATTTCTTGCCATTTCCAGAGTCAACAAAAGAGCTGCTTTCCTCAACTGTTTTAATTTTTTCTTATTTCCTGGCCTGGGCTCAGCACTGGGGACACCCCCCATCCCACCACACTGATGGTGGAGAATCCTCCTCACCCCTGCTGGGATGAGCCTTGGAGCTCTCTGCTGATTCCACACCTCCAGAGGTGGGGGTTTGGTACCATGGGAATGGTTTGTCCATCCCACCTAATTGAGGGGATGGTCCCAGATGTGCCACTGGATGCTGGGAAGGCTGTTGTGTTGCCTTCTGGATTTGGAGCAAAGATCAGAGCCTATCTCCTGAAAGCCTACACACTTGGGGACCAAGTGGAGCTTAATTTGGGAGAATTTAAGCTGAACTTAAATTCATTTTGGTTGAGTTTTTCACTGGATCTCCTCGGAAAACACTCCCCATCACAAAGCCCATCATTTTTCATGTCTCCCCTGACCTACTCAGCTCTGAGCCCATGGTTGGGACCTCTCTGAGCACCACAAGTGAAAATTCTCATCCTCCTGAGAAAAGTCAGGAAGGTGATGATCCTTGTGGGTCCCGGAGATTCCACGATTCTCTGATAATGCTCCTTCCTCTGAGCATCATCCCAGGTTCTTGGCTTGGAGCTTTTGAGCCTCTCAACTTCTACTTGTGAGTTTGAATAAGCCAGGAGGAGTTTCCCCTCGAAGTTGAGGCATCAAACACTTCCCCCTCCATCACCCAGATTCCCTCTTCAGTCTCTTTGCTGATGTAAACTAACCATTCTTAGCAGAGATGTCATTTACTGGTGCTTGAAGGATTAAAAGCTTATAGAGCTGCTTGAATAGGGGACTTTGAAAGGAGAACTTTTTTTGTTAATGAGAATGTTTTTAGCAATTATGATGTTTTCAGTTATGTGACATTTTTTTAATCACAATACCATTGTTTAAAAAAGCCCGCAGAGCAAGTTCAGCAGAGCAGGAATATCTGTCAAATTCCTTGCTTAAAGAAATGTCCACCACAAATCCTCTCTGACTCCATGGTGTTACAGACTCCTGGCAGGGAAAACTATGTCAGAAAGTTCACTTCAAGCATTATCCTTCTCCACACCTCAGGCAGCCCCATTTGTCTCCTGGGTGACTTTGCCCTGGCAAGTGTTGGGTGCACCCTCTTGTAATGGGATCCCTTGGGAAAGAGTGGATTCTCCAGCTTAGACCCCCTTTGGAATGCAAGTGACACAGCTCTGAAGGTAAAAAAAATGAAAAATAAAAAGCCCTGTGAAGCCCTCCCCTTCTCTGTTCCGGTGTCTCACCATACACCAAAAAAAAAAAGTTAAGCTTTATTTTATTTTTTTATATTTTTTAATATTTTATTTTTAATATTGCTTTTCCTTTCTCTTGTGCAGTGTCAGTGGTGCTTCTCTGAACTCAGGTCCTTTAGGGCTGCTGAGAATTTGCCTCTTGCCTATTGAATTCTTCTGATTTCTTATTTCAGAGCTACTCTTATTATTTGCTGAAAATTTCTGGAGAGCTGGAACCGCCTTCGACAGCATCTGTCAACAGTTCTTGTTTAATTACAGGGAAGAGGGAGAGGGGAGGCCCTGGGAGAGTTTGGGGTACTCAGGCTCACCAAAATCTGTGTGACAGGAAAACAGAAGAGAAACAGGACTTAGAGAACTTGGCACAAAGTTGGGCAATAAATAGTTCTGCTGGCACAGAGCGTGCCTAAACATTGCAAAGAGGCAGGCTGATAAAGTGTCAGCATGCATTCCTGTGATCCAGGGTGATAGGAAACACTTCCCTGCAGCCTGGGATTGGAGGGGAAGGACTATTTGCAGGGCTGAGCAGATCCTGGGCAATATGAGGTTTCCCATACTGGCAGTATCTTCAGGCAGATCATGTGTTGTGCCCCCTGAACTTGAGCCCCCATCGAGAAGAAACTTGGCTGTCTATCCCTCCAGTTCAGATCCTGCCTGGATCCTGAATCCTGGATCCCTTCTCACCCTTGTCACTAAGCAGGATGTCTCCTATTGATTTTTAAACTCTCCCTTTTCCCCAGGACAGCTGTGGAACCTGCAATCTGTGCCTGCCATTTCCTCCAACCTTCCTCCATCCCTAAACATCATCCCAGCACAGGACTCACCACTGTGCTTGGGACACATCATTTAGATGTCCCCTGGGCTACTCACCATGGCCTAGAGCTCTCCAGAGTCCTGGGGGTGGCCTAGGAGCTCCTTCATGGGCACAGTTCAGTTGTTCCAACACCCCTGCCATCCCTTCTGGCTTCTCTGATCCTGGAGTATCTCCCTCAGGCTGGGTGAGAACATCCTATCTTGCATTCCCACAGAATCACAGAATCAACCAGGTTGGAAAAGCCCTCTGAGGTCATCAAGTGCAACCTGTGACCCAACCCCACCCTGTCACCCAGCCCATGGCACTGATGCCACATCCAGTCTGTCCTTAAACACCTCCAGGGATGGTGAATCCACCCCCTCCCTGGGCAGCCCATCCCAATGGCTGATCCCTTTCTCTGTAGAGAACTTCCTGATGTCCCCACAGGAGGGAAAAGAGACACCTCTGTGGTGAAGCTGGAGGAAAAGACCCTTCCCAGGGAAATCCTGGCAGCTCAGAGATCCACAGCCCCCAGGCCCAAAGCAGCTGATTCCCATGGGACATCAGGAGACACCTCCTGCCTGCTTTCCTGCAGACTCTTCAGAAACACATCCCAGCCACAAACCCTGCTCCCTGACCTGTCCCCAGGGCACTCTGCTGTCCCCTGGCCACGTGTCAAACCTCTCAGAGCCACCCAGGCTCTGTGCTTGGCAGGGAATGCTCCCACACTGCTCAAAATCCATAATGTGGGGCTGAGCACATCACCCCACCAGAGCGCTGACTGCAAAACCAGCCACGCAGCCAAGAATGGAGATTAAAAGTGGGGAAGAAATCTGGCAGAGAATTACTTAATTTAGTGCATTTGAAACCCAATAATTATTTCTTTAAAAATAGAATTTGCTGAAGCAACTTCTGGCTTTTAATTCTTTTCCTTTTTTTTTTTTTTTTAATTACTGCATAATAAAGTAATTAGTAATTTGTGTCACTTCTGTAATCTTTTCTTTCCTTAGTATAATCACAAGGGGTGACACATTTTCACAGCACACTTTAAAAAAAGTGTAATGAAGAGATGCAAAAATCAGATTTTGAACCTTATCAAAGCAAGTAATACACGTTGTGCCTCCTCAAAATGATGATTCCATCACTGAAGACAACTTACTAATTAGAGAAATCCAGGATGGGGGAGCAGGGCAAATACTCTGGGATGGGTTCTGGTCTTAGCTGAATCCAAGGAAATCCAGGAAGTTCCCCGGGGGAAGGTGAGCAGATGCACAACTCCACACTGATAAAGCTTCCTCTCTGCTTTTTATTGGGATGTGCAAGACACAGCCCAAGTGTCCCTGCTGGGCTGGCTCTTGGGCATTGTAGCCAAAATGAGGGAGGAAGGAAGGAAGGAAGGGAGAAAGAGAGAAATGTTTGGAGTGGGAAATGTGTGCTCTGAGACGACCCTGCTTGAGCAGGGAGGTGGGGCCAGTGACCCTCTGTGGTCCCTTCCAACCCGACCCATTCTGAGATTCTGGGATTCTGGAATTCTCTGAAGGTGAGTCTCTCCCAGCTGCCTCCTCATCCCAGCCATCCTCAGAGAGCTGCAGATTTCCCTCAACCTGCTGCTTTGCTTGGAAAGATCCAGAAAAGATGATCTGCTGTTCACCTTCATTCAGTCCATGGCTTAGAAATGCCCTCTTCATGTCTTAGAGGGGTTTTGGAAAGTTCAGCAAAACCCTCTATCTTCTGGCACAGGTTTCCCAGAGAAGCTGTGGCTGCTCCATCCCTGGAGCTGTGCAAGGCCAACTTGGACAGGGCTTGGAGCAACCTGGGCTAGTGAAATGTGTCCCCTGCCCATGGCAGGGAGTTGGGATGAGATGGTTTTAAAGTCCCAACCCAAATCACTCTGTGATTCCACGATTCCGTGATTCTCCATGCAAGTCACGCATCTCAGTGTCCTCTTCACTCAGTGTGTATCAGCAGCTGCAAAAAGGGCAAGAGGATTTCCTTGTGTGTGATTTCCTGGCTGCTCCAGGGTCTCTGGTGATCCAGGATTGCTGATTACTCAACCCCTGAACTGGGCACATCCACAGCTGGTGGTGTCCTGTGATTCACTCACACAAAAAGCAGGAGCAGTGGCTGGAACAAGTGGGAGGCCTCTGGATTTACCCCTTGCCCCAAAATGGATGTGAGGGAGATTCCTGAGCCCTTGGGAGCCAAATTAATGCTGGCACTGCTCTCTCTGAGCTGGACTTGCTCCCAACCATCCCTCCAGTTTCTTTCCGTAATGGTCACCCCCTCCCTTCCCTCTCACCCTGACGTGATTTTTTAAGATAGGGCAATGATCCTGCTAAGGAGACAAACCCTGAGAGACAGGTTTTTCTCTCCAGCAAGCCAAATCTTCCAGAAATATCAGAGTCAGGAGATCACTGCTAATGCATATTAATGCCGCCTTTAATCCCCCTCAAAGAATTTTAGGAGCTAAGTGGGAGCTTGGATATCCTCAGGCTGCAGGGTTGCTCACTTCTGGGAAAGGGAAGGGAAAGGGAAGGAAAGGAAAGGAAAGGAAAGGAAAGGAAAGGAGAAAGGAAAAAAAGGAAAAAAAGGAAAAAAGGAAAAAAGGAAAAAAGGAAGAAGGAAAAAAGGAAGAAGGAAAAGAAGGGAGAAGGAAGAAGGAAAAAGGAAGAAGGAAAAAGGAAAAAAGGAAAAAGGAAAAAGGGAAAAAGGAAAAAAATACAGTATTTTTCAAAGCCAAGCCTCTTTTCTCAACTTTATGTAGTTCTGGGGTCACCAGAGGCTGGTTCTGAAGTCATTGGATTGTTTGTGGAGCAAGAGACCTCCTGAGACCCTCCACGTGCTCACGAATGCCCCACTGCGCCCTGCCCGGTGTGGCTGCAGGGAGGTGGTGACTTGACTCTCCTGAGGCCACTTTGAGAGCAAGGGACTGATGTCATCTTACCTGGGGTTCACAGGGACATGCTGGCAGCAACCTGGGAACCATCTGCCCCTTCCCTCTCCTCCACACATTTCTTTCTCTCCACAGGGAAGGTGGTTTCCCTCGTGTGAGCCTTAACATCTGTTGTGTCAGAGAAAAGCTGCATCTCCAGAAGACTCAAGATTTAGGCTGCAGGTGTTCTAAGACAACACCTGACCCACCAGCCCACTCATTGCCTGTCTTCTTGCCCTCAGCATCTTCTCAGACTCTGAACTCATCAGGCTCAATAAAAGCTGTTTCTTCAATATTTTTGCTGTGTTTAATTCAGATTTCTCCACTGTTTTCACCCATAAAAATTAGTTAAAACAAACAAACAAGCAAACAAAGCCCATTTCTTTGGACTGTTGGTGACGCTGCTGCCTGAGGTGGCTGCACACCAATCATCCCGTTGGCCACATCCATGGCTTATCCTGAAATTATCCTGGGAATGGCACAGGACCATGCAGGCTGCCATGCCATGGACTAAACTATTTCAGGAGCCACCCTGACATCAAAACACTGCAAGGACTTATGTTCCTATTCCCAGGAACATTCCTGCACTGGTGATTTACCTTGTTTAAAAGCACCTGCAGGGTGACAGAGAACAGTCAGGCTGTGTTTGGTGGGCAGAGATTCAAGTGTGGATCCAATCACAGTTTTCCTAGCTGGGATTAGTTGAGTTTATTTTCCTGTCAGAGCCAGGCATGTGTAGCTCTAGTTCATGGCAAAGGAAGAGATAAGTACCGTGAGGTTCTGATTAATCTGACCTCTTCTGAGAGAAGCTGTCCCTGGAAGTGGTGATTTTTCAGTAGGATATAGGGTGCACAGAGTAGAAGTAGCTTTAGGCACCAGCTTTTAATGAAATGTGTGAATCTTCCTTCTCCTTGCTTTCCCTGGACAAGTCACTATGTCTCTGTTTCCCAGCACAGAAGTGAAGCATTTTTCTTTTTCCACCTCCTCAAAAACCAGCAAAGGATGTGGCACAGAGAGAGATGGACTTGATGTCTCAAGCCTGAAAGCCAAATATGAAGTCCAACCTGTTTTCATTCCCCTTTGTACCCAAACTGGGATCTGGACACACCCCAAAGCAGGAAAACTGATCTCCATGTACTTTGTGTGTGAATAAACCCTTCCTCCTGCAGGCACCATGGGTGGATTGGTGGGTGGCTACATCTCCCAGAAAGATCCTCATCTCCCTTTCCCTGGTGGGTTTAGGAGAGCTGTGACCTCTCTCCATCACCCCACACTCCTTTCCCCACTCATCCCCCTTCACCACGCCAGGGACACACACCCTGGACATCCGTGGAAACCCGACCCTACGTGATGTGGAAAGCAAGAGGAGAATCTTTACACCCTCCTTCCTGCCCGAGTTCATCACCATTTCACTTCAGCCGTTCCTTGGGTTGTGGTGGGTGCTGTCATTCATATGCAGATCACTTAATAATCCCATGTATGAATGCTCATTCTGAGTGTCAGGGATTATTTCAGAACCAGCCTTGTGGAAAATGGTTTCAAAGGGGGAGAGGGATGGGGGTGGATTGGGGAGGGAGTGATACATTGAATTAAAGAGAACTGCAGTTCTATAATTTTTTTTTTCCCCATCCAAATTGCTGTAGGCACCTGGCTCTGTCCCAACCCATGAGCTGCCACCACCAGCAAGTCCCCGTTCCTTAGCAGAGCTTGGGTGGATCTGCACAGAGACAGGTGTATCTACAGGCTGCAGTTCTGAGTCTCTCCTGAGGACAAGCACCATTAGCTCCAGCTGGAAGGTAACCCCAGAGCAAAATGCTTTTTGTGCTGTCCTTCCAGTGTTCACTGAGTCCATATGTTTGTGTGTGAGCTAACTTGGAGTCCTGGGCACTGCAGTGCTCTGAGTTTCTTTCTCACTTGGTTAAATGAACATTCCAGCATCTCCTCTGAGACCTGGAAGGAGCTGTGTGAGAGGCAAAGGGTGCACAGACAGATTTTGGGACATGACCTGCACCCTCACTGGCCTCTGGGTGACTTTTGAACTCACATGTCAAACAACATTCACCCCCCTCACATTTGGATCAGATCAGGCTTTTATTGAAATCTTGGTAGTGGGTTCAATTTAAAATGATCCTGGAGGTCTTTTCCAACCTTAATGACTCAGTGATTCCCCATAAATCCAAGAGAGCTCTGAAATCCAGATGTTTGCAGACTGCACTGCCCAAAGGCAAGGGCTGCTCAGGCTGGGCAGGGCCAGGGCTGGCTGTGCCACATCCTAATTGAGCACCAGACATCCCAAGGTCAGCTCTTCCTCCAACCCCAGGTGGAAAATATGTTCCAACAGCAAAGAGGACTGAATGGGGGATGAAGATAACGCCAGTGAAAGCATCCAGCACCTGAAGCCCCCTCCACTACAACCTCTTGGATGAATTTCAGACCTCGAAGGTAGACTAAAAATGGCTAATTTAGTTCGGGGACAGGGCTGCTGAGGGGATGGGGGGCACTTTGTTCAGCTGACAAAGGAACCTGTGGTCTCTTCCTGCGCTGCCTGAACTTTGTGGCAGGAATGGGAATGGTTTCAAACAGAATTCTTACTTTCCTCCCACAGGCTTCGCTGCTGCCTGTTGCCATGGGAACTCGGCCCACTCACCAGCCAACCACGTGAAGACATTTGTTTTGTTGGTAATAGTAATATTAGCATTATTTTTGGTACAAGGGACTGATCATTGCCACCGCTTGTGTTCAAGTAACCCTTTATTGTGATGCCTTTGATGGGATGTGTGTCTGTGCCCGGTGCTGTCGGATAAGGACCCGCTGGCAAATGTGTCCTGAGTGGCAAAGAGGAACCTTTCCTTCCTTAGGACATGATCTATTTGCCTGTTGCTCTCAGGTCCTGAATCCCTTCGCTAAGAGGGAGGTGAGTGAGCCATGAATCTCACACTGACATCCGAGCAAATCTGATCCCGGAGCCACGGAGAAGGAAAAACGGGAGCGGCGGGGAGGGGGAATTGGGAATGAGAATTGCAACAGCAACAGAGCTGATGGGGAGAGTCAGGGGGCTGAGGGGGAGAAGATTAATCCTGAAGAGAAGGAGTCTGCTCTGAAGTGCCCTTTGTCAAGCTGTTTGCAGATCTGGTCATGCCATTTGCAGATCTGCTCCTTGGCTGGAATGAGCTGAGCTTGGAATACAGATCCCTTTGCAAGTGGCAGCCACAGAGACCCCTTGTTAGCAGAGGAGGGCTTGACTGAAAAGAAAAGTTGAAGCAAAGGATGATAAACAGTCTGTGAGCAGCAGAATGAAGGGCTGTGCCATGTTGGACTGTGTGCTTCCTACAGAGACAGAGGGACAGGGAACAGGGGGGTGTTTAGAGAGCATGGAGTGGCAGGACAAGGGTAGTAAATGGCTTTAAAGTGAAAGATTAGATACTGGGAGGAAACCCTTTACTGTGAGGGTGGGGAGGCCCTGGCACAGAGAAGCTGTGGCTGCCCCATCCCTGGAAGTGTCCAAGGCCAGGTTGGATGGGGCTTGGAGCAATCTGGAATAGTGAGAGGTGTCCCTGCCCATGGGAGGGTGATGGAACTAGATGATCTTTAAGGTCCCTTGCAACACAAACCATTCCATGATTCTATGATTCCATGGTCTCAGCACTCTCCATATACTGATATACTGTCACTGGTGTCCTTTCTGTGCATAAAAAATGTGGGAAGTGCAGCCAACACTCACAGGAAAATTAAAGAACGGCATTCAGGGAGAATTCAGCTCACATGGAAATGAAAACTGTTCCACCTCGACAAGTGGTGCCTCTTCCAAAACATCCAGAGGTCTTCAGCAACACAGCATGGAGAAAGGTTCAGAGGTGACAAGTCTGAAATTCATGAGTTTTCTTCATTTTGCCACCACCAGGACATGACGGGGAAGACTCATAATCCATCCCGTGCCTCCCAGGTTTCCTTGGAGCACTTCCCATTTTCACATGGGAAAATCTTCTCCAGTTGAGAGGATCATCTCTATGTGTGCATGTGAGTGAATGGTGTCAGTGCATATGGGATGAGGTGGGGAGAAAGCACCAGGGATTTGGCACATGTGCCTTCCCCATCTCTCCTTAAAAAGTAGGTGAATTATAAACTTATTCCACAGACCCAAAGCTTTGGTAACAGCTCAGGCAGAGATAAACTCTCCTTGGTGCTTGCCAGTGATTCCTGAGCTCCCATTCCAGCCCAACACCACTGTGTGCTGGGAGAGGGGATGTGTTTTCAGGCTTCATCAAACCCCTGATGAGCCTCTTATCCTGCAACAAGTTTTCCTGTTGTTTGCAAACCGTTTCTGGTGTCATCAGCAACACAGCCATGAAAATAACATCACTCAGGAAACGTGTCTTTCTGCTCTGCCAGTTTTCCCAAGGAGAAGCCCAAGATCTCTTGGAATGTTTGTCAGGGTGTTAAACCCGGAAGAGTCCACAGGTGGATCCCAAAAATCCTCTGCTTTTGGAGGGAGATAGAAAATACAACAGGGAAATAGTCTGTGGTGAAGTATTGAATCAAAAATCCTTGCACCATCGGTTTTATGGGATACATGGGCTGGTGATTTACCTCCCTTGGATTTTTCCCTGCATTTGTTACCCATCACAGCATCATGGTTGCTATTCTCATGCTTGGTAGAGTTCCCAGTGTTGTCAGCTTTCCCGGCTGAGCTTGGAGCAGCGCTGTGGATATTCTGCCATCCAGAACAACACGGGATGCTCCAGAAGAACCTCATTTCCAGAAAGACCAGCTGGACCTCTGCACTGCTCCAAGCTGTGCCTTCAAGGTTCCCAGCTGCAGGGAGGGCCCGGGAAGGAGTTTTTGCCAGTAGATGTTTACAAGAAGAGCAGAAGGGATCAAAGATTTGAACACCAGCAGGATGAATCCTTCTCTGGATCATCCATCCTGCGATGAGATCATTCAATTACTCCTTGTATTAAACTCATATTAGTGCTTTTTAGGGCTTTGCCATAGTTACTAATCAATAGCAATACCAGCAAACATCTTCTCTGGCTGACTATGGAATATACTCCCTTTGTTTTCCTTTTTTTAAACCCATAAACCAGATTATTACATTTATTTTATTTTTTTTTTTCTGTAACAGGGGAGCTTTTATACATAATTATACCCACTATTCAACTTGTCTCAAGTGATATTCCCAGGTATAAATCTCCCAGCATTTGTTCCTGCAGAACAAAAAAAGAAACCTCAGTGGGGTCGATGTGGTGGGGAGCCATAAAATACAAAATGCTTTGGTTTCCTGGAGGAGCCCCTTGCCAAGTTTGATGTTGTTGTATTTCTGCTCCCTTTCTAACAGCCTGCTGTTGGATGCAGATTATTCCTTTAGTAGGCATTTATTCATGGGGAAATATAGGGATCTAGTTCACTTTTGAGGAGAAATACTGAGCAGAAACGTTTTTAACTAGTTCCTAAACCCAAAGCTTGTGTGATCAGCCTGAATGGAAGGATGGAGCTCATCCCAACCATTTGCAGCAGGGATTACAGGTGGACATCTCCATCTGAACTTGTCATCCAACCCTTTTTTTTTTTTTTTCCAAGGGGGAAAAGCTGCTTCAAGGGAAATATAATCTGATTTATTCCAGTTATCTGTTTTAGAAGACAAGATAATGAACAGCCTGGATAGTGGAAAGTGTCCCTGTCCATGGCAGGGGGTTGGAATGAGATGATCTTTAAAGTCCTGAAGCACCTGGTTTGGGTTTTTTTCTGTAGACTATAAAGTAATCCAGCCTAGATCATGAGGAAAGGTCTCCTCTGCAGACACACAACAGCAGGTGGAGCAGCTACTCCAGGAGCTGAGGGGACCATTAATAACTCTCATTAATAACTATCTCACTTATTAATAACCATCTCACTTGATGACAGTTTCATCCAGTTTGGCCTTGAGCAGCTCTGCCACAAATGCCACCATTTGAGGAGATTTTGGCTGCAGCCACACTGGATGAACTTCATCCTCAACCTGGTGCGATCGTGGCCTCGGACAGAAATTATTTGAAAACGCTTGAAATGAGATGATTTTTAATTAAAAAAAAGATGAGAAAAGGGGTTGTTTAAGAAGGCCTGACAAATGCATGGCTCTTCTGAGCGTTCAGGAGGCCAAGTGACGTGGATAACTATTGGCACATGTCAAGACAGGAGATGATGAACAGCTGCCACCGGTACCCGTGGAGATGGC
The DNA here is from genome assembly GCA_038380795.1 of Pyrocephalus nanus. Classification (NCBI taxonomy): domain Eukaryota; kingdom Metazoa; phylum Chordata; class Aves; order Passeriformes; family Tyrannidae; genus Pyrocephalus; species Pyrocephalus nanus. The sequence goes on along the minus strand of CM076262.1, from coordinate 19,979,319 downwards.
CCTGAAAAAGCCATAATTCTTAAACGGGCTGAAAGACAAATAATTATCATTCAGCAAGTCTAACTGGAACCTTCCTCAGGGCAAGGGTGGAGGAGGTTACAGAAACTTATTTAATTAATCAATTGGTCCATGTTATAATTAAACCCAAAGCAGAAAAAACAATTATCTGGTAACTGCTGGTTGGAGGACATTTCTCTTAATGACTTTGTTCTGTTCCATTTTTAGTTGTGATGCACTAGATGAGATATCAGGCTTTTCTATGTAATTCTGAGCTAAAGAGTGTTAGATTGGCTCTCCTTAATGGTGAGAATTACTGAGAGTGAGGAAGATTCGTGTGTGCAAAGCTCTGTTCCCACATACAAACACTTTTTATTCTCCTTCCCCTGCCATTAAAACAAAGTGCTCTGAGTGTGGAACGGTGGAGCATTAAAAAGCCATTAATCATTGCTTTGTACTCCTTGAGCTAAATGCTAATTTCAATTTACAGCCACCTCTTCAGTTCCCCTTCAGCAGAGGGGCTGGCTCTGTTCCTAAAGGCCGGGACAGTGAGGGAAGGGGGAGAAAGTCACCTCAGGCAGAGACAGCGGGATGTGGAAGGGGCTCCCTTGGGACATCATTCTTCTCTTCCCTCCTCTCCCTGTATTTACATCGGGAATTAGATTGTCCAGATGGAGGAGCTTTCAAACTCTGCTGAAGGAGAGAAAGATGTTTCCAAGATGCTCTTAAAAAAAAAAAAAAAAAAAAGGAAGGAGGAAGAAAATTGCTGATTAATCGTGTCTGGCCCAAAGGGCAACAATTATCAGTGTGTTAATTGGGGAGGAGTCAGTGGTGAGAAAATAAGGAGAAGATCACCTGGTCTCCTGCCAGCCAGTTTCCACCTTCTGTGGAGATGAATTCTGCCAGTTTTGGGGAGACAGACATATGCCAGAGTGTAGGGAGGGCCAGGACTGGAGCCACCCCATCAGGCTTGCAGGTGAGGGGATGGAGAGTTTTTGTGGGTTGTGATTTATGTTGGAGTCCACATTGTCCTTCCTGGGCTGTTGGAAAAGCTGGAAGCGACAGTGCTGGTCCCACTTTCCAACCCAAACCATTCTGTGCTCCTACAAAGGAGCTGAGGGGATGGATCATCAGTCTGAGGGGATGGATCAGTCTGAGGTGATGGATGAGTCCATGAGGTGAGATGTTCACAGATGGTTCAGCTTCCTTGCCCCCAGTATTTGACATCACACATTTTAAGTCACAGGGTGAGGATTTGTTACCATGGAGTGGTTTGGGTTGGGAGGGACCTTAAATCTCATCTCATTCCAACCCTCCTGCCATGGGTAGGGACATCTTCCACTATCCCAGGTTGCTCCAAGCCCCATCCAAGCTGGCCTTGGACACTTCCAGGGATGGGGCAGCCCGAGTTTCTCGGAAACCTGCTGGTCATGACATGAAGGAGCTGCTGCATTGGGCTGTAACAGGAAACACCATCAGATTTTATTTCCTTAATACCAAAGCCCAGTTTTTGTTATTCTTAGAGTATCTACAAGTTCTTTTGCCTGTCCCCACTGTCCCTCATTCCCTTAGGGGTGGTTTTTCCAGAGGATTCATTGCTTCTTGAAGTTATAGGGTCTTATGATGGGGTTCATGGTTTTCCCTAAGGAGACATCTATATTTTAATATGTATTCATATAAATATATACGACATAAAATATTAACATATACGTTTTTATTTATTTAATATTATATATTACATATAAATCTATCCAGCACAAACAGGAGAGGTGGACAGCAGCAAGGTGAGATGCTGAGTGAGTGTCCCCAGCCTCTTCTACCGTAGATGGATTGTTTGGTCTCACCTCAAAGTGACAGTGTCAGTGACATGAGTGGGCACACCAAGAAGGACAAGATCTGTGTGTTCAGGGAACATGAGCATGTTCCAAGGGCATTTTCCTTCAGGAAGATAAAAAGTTTTTTCCCATAATCCAGCTCTGACTGCTGCTGAACTATGCGTGGGAGCAGCCAGTGACAGTGACAAAATATTTAGTCCTGGTAAAACTACAGGGTTTTGTCCTGCCCAACCATGCGTTCTTCTCAAAATCTGATGCCAGAGGATGTGTTTTGCGAGCTGGAGTGTGACAGAAACTTCTCGGAGTGAGCATGGTCTGCTGGGACAGCGCTGGGCTCAATTAGCGCAGCGTGTGCACCGCGTCTCTCCGGAGAGCTTCCTTTGGAAATTGTCCTGTCAGCTCGCCCAGATTCCAGCCTGCAGAGAGCTGCTGGCTCACCCTGGAAGGGAGCCCTGGAGCACACGTGCAGGATGGACGCCCAGGAGACAGGGCACTTTGAAAGGCGAGGCAGAGTCCCCACTTGCCACTGGATGCTGGAGAAGAAAGGACTCCCACACCTCTCCACATCCAACAGATGGCTCCGGCATGGCACAAACGCAGTCAGAAATAGCTTTGGCCTGATTTCAGTCTGTCTCTTCCCCGGCCATGTGGCCAAGCTGGAAAAACTGTTGGAAAAAGTCAACTCTGAGCTTGCAGAGCCAGGATCTCATTAGGCATGGCCGAGAGGAGCACGGAAAACAAACACCTGGCACCGCAATTCCTCTTCAGCAAGAAGGGCACAGATTCTGCTCTAAGAGATCAACAGAGTGTTTGCAGCAGATCCTCCCACCTGTCATGGCCTGGTACTGCTAGAAAAGCCTCATTAAAGCAATCAGCTGCGGAGATGACACCGTTCTGCTCCCAGCTTAGGCTCTGAATTGGTCTCAGGGGCTCTGGAACAGGCAGCCTGGCAGGGTGTGCACCCTGCATGAGCAATCAGAGGGGTCTCCTATTAGCACCGACCTTTGGGAAATGAAAGTGAAGAGAGCAGAGAAGAAATGAAAAAAAAAAAACCAAAAAAACAAAAAACCACCACACAAGCCCAAGCCAGTGGAATGTCTCTGGCTTTGCCTGCTTTATTCATTGCTGCCTGCTTTCTTGTTTACTATTTATTTATTTACTTGGAGGTGAGGTGACCTTCAAAGCTGCTGCTGTCACTCGCAGCCTCTTGGTTGCAAGTGGAATGTTAATTTTGGCAGAGGCACTGGAACTCAACGTGCCAGGCATCCTGTGGTGGAACCTGTGCCCTTTTTTTTTTTTTTTTTGTTAAGTTCTGTAATTTTCTGTTTAAAAGCAGGGGTCTGCTTTGGGCACCAGGCTGGCTCTGCAGGCCTAAGTCATAAAAGGAACACGTGAGCCTGATGGTGCAAACTCCCCTCATTTTTGTTCCACTGATATGAGGGATGAGTGGCTATGAGTGTCTGCCATAGAGGGACTGTTTGCAGGTCCCACAGCAGATGTGGAAATGCTCTGTCTCTCCAAACTGTGTCTTTGCAGAGAGTAATCACTCCCCTCCTGCAGATTCAATGCCACGGAGTTTATTTTCATTTCTAACAGTCTGTAAAACCAGGCATCTTCCCTCCAGCCTTCTTCACCTACCCAGGAAGTCCATACAGGTCTTCAGGATGATTTGAGAGTCTCCAGAGCAGCAAAGTCACCACCACAACAGCCACAAAATCCTGGAGAATGATCTAGGGAGTGACTGCACTCCCAGTGACACGATGACAGGAGGGACTTCCAGGGCAGGAGCCAAAGGGAAAGATCGGATGTCTGTGGTGTTTGTACCACGCCCAGGATGACAGCAATGATTTGTTGGCAGCCACACACTTCTCAAGCCAGGGCCTGGAGAGCCAGACATCTCGTTGGCAGGGTCTGTGGTGTGTGCCCTGGACACTTCCCACCTGGGACACCTCCCTCTGGTTCTTCATTAATCCAAATAAATGCAGTGCTTTGCTCAGTGTCCCAATTAGTGCAGCCTGTGCTGAAGCAGGGGCTGACTCTGGGCTGTTCAGGACAAATAATAACATTTCCCTGTGCTGTTACACAGATGCCACTTCACCCAGAGAGGGAGTGGTTTTTTTTTCTAGGAGTGAAAACTTATCACCCTGGGTCTCATTTGCACACAGTAAAATGTTGCTTCTTTGAAAAGCAGGGGAAATGAAGGCAGGACATGAAGGCAGGCAAAAGAATAAAGGCAGGAAACCAGTTGCTTGAAGGGGGGAGGGGGGGATGAATGGTATAAAATCTTCTTTTTCTAAACTGAAAAATTAATTATGATGAAAATGGTCAAGAACACTGGAAAATACTTCGAGAAAGGTGCCACTGTGGTGAACACACAACTTAGCTTGGCAAGTCCTACCCATAGTTTTGGAGGTACATCCCTCTAGGAGGAGCTCTTTCTTTTCCTTGGCACCAGGGTCTGTTTTAGAGGTAAGAATAGAATCATAGAATGGTTTGGGTGGGATGGAACCTTAAAGATCATCCAATTCCAACCAGCTGCCATGGGCAGGGACACCTTCCACTATCCCAGGTTGCTCCAAGCCCCGTCCAACCTGGCCTTGGACACTTCCAGGGATCCTGGGGCAGCCACAGCTTCTCTGGGAAACCTGGGCCAGGGCCTCACCATCCTCACAGCCAAGAATTCCTTCCCAACATCCCATTTATCCCTGCCCTCTGAAGCCATTCCCACTTGTCCTGTCCCTCCATCCCTTGTCCCCAGTCCCTCTCCAGCTCTCCTGGAGCCCCTTTAGGCCCTGCAAGGGGCTCTCAGGTCTCCCTGGATCCTTCTCTTCTCCAGGGGAACATCCCCAGCTCTCCCAGCCAGGCTCCAGAGTAGAGGGATCCAGCCCTGGAAGCAGCTCCGGGGACTCCCCTGGGCTGTCTCCAGCAGCTCCAGGTCTGGATGCAAGAATTTCCATGATATTTGGGTGACCCACATCAGCCAGTCTGTTTCAGGGTACCTTGTCGCACTTCAATCTTCAAATATCATACAAGTATGAAAGTTTTGCTCTGTTTTTTTCACTGCACAAAGGTAGCTCCACCTCACTGGAGCTTCTAAAAATTGTTTCACACTCGTATTTGTTCCTCTCCACGGAAATCTTTAGTAAAAGGCGAAAGATTTATACGATCTGAAGAGAAACTTGAGCTAATCTATGCATTACCTCGCATACATACCATCTCACAGCTGTCCCTCTGGAGGATATGGTGAGCCCTGGAAACCAAAAGTCCTACCTTTAACCACTCCAGCCCGACTCCTAATCAGTGAAATAACAAAAAAATTCATGTCCTGATCCCAGTTTTCCCATGAAAAAGGTGAAAATTACAACAAGGTTTGTCCCTCTGTCTCGCGGTGCACCCTGGGTATGCAAATTAACGGGAATACTAATGAGGCTTAGAAAATGAGCTCTGCGGGAACATCGAGAAAAGGCGTTTTTACACGTGAACGACACGGGCTGACTCAGCCAAGCTCTGATTTATAACCAACACAGACCCACAGAGTGGCTTGGGTTGGAAGGGACCTTAAAGATCATCTCATTCCAACCCCTTGCCATGGGCAGGGTCACCTTCCACCAGGCCAGGTTGCTCCAAGTTCCATCCAAGCTGGCCTCGAGCACTTGTAGGAATCTCAATACTTTGAGAGCCTCTGCTGAAACAGCAACAAGAGGGAATCTGCAGCAAAAAAAGGGCGATTTTTAGTGTCTGTGCTGACCACAGGACAATGTTAGTGATTGGGCTCAAGGCATAGATGTAGCTCTCTGCAAAAATTTTCTTTAATAAACAAAAAAACCCTTAGAGAATGGGCAGGAGGGGGCAGAGCCTGTGCTGGAAAGCAGCAACTCCAAGACAGCCAAGCCAGTCCAATTATTTGGGAAAAAAAAAAAAAAAATGGTCTTAAAGCTATGCCCTAAATCCATCAGAAGAGTTAATTCAGCTTTTGGATGCACAAACAGGGGCATGTTGAGTTAGACAAGGCAAGTCATTTTACATCTGGGTATGGAGGAATGGGGGACACCCAGTTCTGATGTCTGTGCCTGCAAGGGAACATCCAATGCTCGAAGAGACATCAGAGGGGGGCAGTAAAATGACTCAGAAGTCTGGAGGACAATCTCTGACCAGGAGATACGTCAAAAAACACCCTGTTCAGTTCCTAACAAGGAAGCTGGAGAGGCACCTCCCTATGGAGATGTTGGGAGACTCCCTTCAGAGTGGGAATGAAGTGAAACTCAAGTCAGGCTGCAGGGAATAAAGACTGAGGTGAATTAGGGAGAGGATTTAACATGCTGGAAAGGGCTCCCAAGGAAAATGATGGATTTTTAGTCTCTTCAGAACAAACTCTGGAAATCAGGCTTTAGTTCAACACAAAGCACTGGGCCCTCGATGGAAAAAAAAAAAACATATAAAGGAAAGATTAAATAAATGTAAACTCTGTAGTTCATTTTAAGTACATAAATCTGAGTAATCAATCAAGCTGTGAAATTCAGGCCAACAGAAAGATGGTGGAGCCCTTTTCAGGTTTGGAGCAAGGTACAAACTCTCTGATCACATTCAGGGCTCCATCACTCAGCAAGGCATAATTTTGCAGCCCTTGCTCTGTCCAAACAGGGGATAAATGGCTCCAGATCTGCAAAGGCAACAAGCTGGAATAGGAGTAGATACAGAAGAGTCCTGGAGACTCTGATGTGCTGCTACTGTTTTTGGGAAGAGGCACAACTGTTGTTTTCCCAGGAACATCTACCCTGATTCCATGAGTAACTGGTGCCTAAAACTGAGTGAAGGCTTGTGTGGTCTGGTTTTCTCTGCCACATGACTGTTTCCATCACCTATTCCCAGGGATGGTCCTGGCAGTCAAGAGCTGAGCTTAGTTTTCACTCCCTGCCGTTTCCAGCTTTCAGCTTGGGGGGTCTTCACCCTCATCCCTTCTTTTTTTTTTTTTTTTTTTTCCTCCCCAAAAAATCACCATCTCCTCTCTCTTTCTCACAGATAAATATTCTCCTCCCACTCCCACCGACCTGCAAAGATCTTGCCCTGGCTCTGCAGCCCTGCCAGGCTCATCCAAGGCCTCATGATCCGCTGTCAGAAATTATAAAGACGTTCCCAATTTCCAGGCTGAGCAGCCAGGATCACATTTGCAATCAGTTTTAATCACAAGTGTTACTGAGTGGATTGCAAGTGATAAGCCCTGTCTGCAGACAGCTGGGATGTAATGAATATGACAGTTCGGAATTGGGGCTGAAGGTTATTTTTGGGCAAGGCAGGGAACCACAAAATTAGACTCAGTGCAGGGGAAAAAGAGAGAGAGATAGAGAGTGAGTTCTTCAAACTCACACCACTAAGAGATCCCTCCCTGCCGGGCAAGACAAGCTTAAATAATCAAAATTAATTTGTGGGGGAAGGCAGCCACTGAAAGAGAAATCAAACAGGTGACCACAGCTGGCACAAAATTTCCCAGGATGGCAAGGCAAGAGGGCTGAAAGAGGGGCTCCAAGCTGTCCCTGCCTTTCCGAGTCTGGAGGAACAGAAATTTCTCAAAATACTCAGATGCTGAATGCATGAGAAACAGACCTTTGGAGGAAGAGCCCGGAAAAATCACCTGGGAGCAAAGCTGGCGTCTTTAAATGCATGTCTTGCTAAATGCAAGTTGCAGGTTGGCCAAGCAGTGCATGTGGAGTGGTGGATACCACAGGTCCTGCCTCTCTTTCCCATGGCCACGGATCTGCAGAGCAGAGTCCCTACTCCTGCTCCTCTCCTGCTCTGATGGCCACATCCTGGATCCAGCCTGGAATGCAGTTCATAACTGCCCTGCATCTTTGGACAGAGGATTAATGGCTTTATACTGAAATAATGTAGGTTTAGGTGAGATATTAGGAAGAAATGCTCTTCTGTGAGAGAGGGTGGGGAGGCCCTGGCACAGGTTGCCCAGAGAAGCTGTGGCTGCCCCATCCCTGGAAGTGTCCAGGGCCAGGCTGGACAGGGCTTGGAGCAATCTGGGACAGTGGAAGGTGTCCCTGCCCATGGCAGGGGGTGGAATGGGATGTTCTTTACGTAACAATAAATCTGTGATCCCATTGGCAGCTAAGGAAGGTCACTTTGGATTTATCCCGTTTAGTGGGAACGGACACAGACCAAAGGGGTTTTAGGGTTTTGCCTCTTTCTATCCTGCCCTTGCTGGGTCATTCCAGGCTGTTGGTCCGTCCATCCAGCTCTCCTCTTGTCACAATGGATCATGGCATCACCCCTTCCTGCAGCCCGTGTCCTGCTGCACCGCTGCTGTGCTCCCTCCTGACCTGTCACATCAAATCACCGGCCTCTCCTGCCTCCAGCCATCCCTAATGTTCAATGAGTCAGAAAGGACCTGAGATCAGCCTGACCTTCATCAATAGGATGATGTCACACTCTGGATAAAGACACAACAAAGGTAAAAGCAGCAGCCCCGATGCCCTTCCTGATTTCTGTGTCTGGAGCTGTAAACCACGATAAAAGGAATCTGTTCCTAATGAAAATTCAGCTGCCTCTGCTGACCTCAGCCCCCCTGCTGCCTGCTTGGAGACAGGTATCTGCCCAGAGAAGAGCAACCTGCTGCATATTCACTCCCCAAATTAGTTCTTCTCCAAAGCTGAAATGGGTGAAGGTCACTCTGAGCAGAGCAGAGGACAAAGGTGGCCAAGAGATTTCGCTTAAACCATCTTTTGTTAAAGATGCACCTGGTGCATTTTTGCCCTAAAATCCCATGAGCCTGTGCTCTTGTTGTCATAGGCAAGTAAATCCCACTGAACTGTTGATGTGGATTAGCTGAACTGCAAGAAAGCACAGGTATTTTTATTCAATTACAGCATCCTCAGTCTGACTCATCCTGAGCCCTTTGGGCAGAGTTATTTTCCCCACAGATGATAACTCTGTGTGACTGGTCCACCTGCCCACTGCATGAACCACAGGCTCTTGCTTCCAAAATCCTGTTTCCAACCCCAGCTTGTGCTGCTCTCCAGCCAAGGGCTACAAGAAGAAAAGCCAGGTCTAGTGGACTGTCATGCAGGGCACGTGGGTTGAATCTCCACTGGGTGCATGACCTTGAAGTTACTGAATCCTCCTGCACCTCCCTGTCCTGTGTTTCTAAACACAGAGTTGACAACCATCTGTTCTGCCTTCACACCCAACCCACATGTTCCTGAGATGCTTTTTTGGCACCAGCCTGGCTGGTGCAGCCTCTCAGGTGCCTGTGGTCCCTCCTCACTCCTGCAGGGCTGAAGGGAACAGAGATTCCCACCTTGTGCTGGAGGCATCTTGGCTTGCAAATGGACAAAGTGAATCCTCAATCCTAAAAATCATGAAAATTAACCTCTGCCTCAGCCAGTGCTCCATGTGAGATGGAGAGAGAGGGAACAAGCCAGGGAACTTGTAGGGCCTGTCCACAGTCATTCCATGACCCAGCTGGATTTGGGGACTTGAGCTCTGGCATTTCCAGTCTTCTTCAAGCTCTTCTGCCTCACTAATGAAAATGTTCAGCTCTGTCCAGAGCAGACGAGATTCCCACTGAGGGCAGTGGAATATCCCTGAATCTTCCACCTGCCTACATTTCCTTAGATCAGCTCACTAACATCCCCCAGCACAGTGCTGGGTTTCTTCTCTAGATGAAAAGGGGAGGGGAGGGAAAGGAAAGGAAAGCAAGGGAAGGGAAACTTTAATTCCTGCTCACATTTAAATTCAATAGAGAAATCTTATTACTTTTAGGACATTTGTTTTGGGTTCTGTCTCAGATGTACTGTGTCCTTTTGGTCCACTCTTGACCAGTGCCATTCCAAGGGTTTTTTCCTTCTCAAACCAGTCATCCCTTGTCTTGTTTTTACTCTGAAGAACTTACAAATCCTCAACAAACCTGGTCTGCATCTGCACTTCTCCTGCTGCCATGTTTCATGAGGGATCCCAATACCTTTGACATTAGCACACAAAACACTCTCCAGCTGCTTCCAGCTCTCCAACATCCATCTGGGGCTGGAGATCAGGGCTCTGGTGTGATCCACATCCCACCCTTTTTGACCCCACCCCACAGAGACCAAACAACGCCCTTTTCAGACCCATCACCAGCCAGATGCTGGTGCTGTGGATTGTCAAAAAACTCTTTGATCTCCACTGATCTCCTGGTAGGACCAAGCTGCAAAGTTTTTTAAGGAGTCTGGGCTGAAACTGAGAGACTTTAATGACTGTCCTTGTGGGTATTAATAATTTTGCATTTGATGTGTGTGGACAGGAGCTGTTCTCAAGCAAAAATGGCAATGGCATTATCACTTTGGGGCATCCTTTATCTCAGTTCTCCTGAAAGAGAGACAGAATCCTTGGAAATAAGAAATGTAGGGAAGCTGAAGCCACTCTGCTTCTGGAGCCTCACATGGTCCCTTGTAGGGCTGAATTCTGGCATTTTAAATATCCTTCTGCAGTGTTAAATCCTTCCTCTCCCCTGATCCTACCCTGATTCTGAAAGGCAACATCAGCTGCACAACACAACTGCAGGGCACTGAGGTTTGATTTGTCATCCAACCTCCAAGAACTTGAGAAAATTTCTAGAAGTTCAAATGCTGGAGAACAGAATTCAGGAAATGTGAAGAACTGGTGTGCAAAACCCCCTTCAGGAGCCTTGAAGCTGATCCAGAAAAGATTCCAGAGAGTTGCCCTCCTGAAAGCCACTACAAATTCCAAGTCCTTAACCCCTGATTCATAGAATAGTTTGGGTTGGAAAAGCCCTTCAAGATCATCAAGTCCAACTATGGACCCATTATTACCAAATCCATCACTAAACCATGCCCCTAAACAGCACATCTACACAATTCTTGAACACTTCCTGGGATGGTGATTCCATCACTCACTGGGAATCTTGTCCTAAGGTCTGACAACCCTTTCAGTGAGGGAATTTTCCATTTTTCAGCAGCTTTGAGGTTCCTTCAGGAACACAAGGGACGGAGCTCCAAGGAAATGAAAAGAGCACTGGGCAAGCTGTCCTGTGGAACAGTTTGGAAGAGGATGTGCTGGAGAATCCCAACAAATTTGTGCTGGAAGGAGGATGGACATCTTTGGAGGATGATTCTAATGGAGGGGGATGACTGTGCCCAGGAGAGGATGAAGTTCCCATCCTTTGGAGGAGACAGGAAATCGAGCACTGATGGCATCCATGGTGGGTCACACTCTGGGTCTACCAGTGTAGGGAAGAGCATAAGACCAAGCACTGAGTAATATCTGCATTCCTGCAGCCTCTAGAAGACAGAACCATAAGGTATCTTTGTCTTTACTAGGAATTCCGTGAAGCTTTCCCCCCCCCCCCCATCAAATTGTTTAACGTTTTCAGATCAGGCAAACTTTCAGCACTCACAGGATCCCTTTGGCAAGGGGGGATTAGCTGCAGATTATCTGCACAGCACAGTGTGAAGGAAGCCCTTTGTTGTGACCCGCTATCATCTCGAGCACCCTTTTTTTTTTTTTTTGTCTTTTCAAAGAAACAAAACAACAGTTGCTCTCTTTCATCCTCTTCATGCCACTCATAATCTGATCGGCCATTATCGTACTCCGCTGCCGTCATCTCTTATTCAGATGAAATATTCCTGAAGTGCTTCATTGTTCTGTACCTTTGATCACTTTATTGCCCTTCCACGTTTCTCTCCCAGTTCTGCTGCTTTCCTTTCTGTGGGGGGAACGCCAGAGCCACTCAAAACATTCAAGAGGCAGACGCACACGTTGCATTGACTGAGGGCTGGAATAACGATTTCTATTTTGATCTCCATCCCTTCCCTATTAATTCTTGACATCCAATTTGCTTTTTGTCACCGCCCCTGAGCGCTGAGGTGACGCATTCATGGAGCCACCTATTACAGACACCAACTCATTCCTGAGTAAGTAACGGCCCATTCAAGGCTCCTCACTGGGTGGAAAGTTGGGATTGCTTGTTTTCCACCCCCGTGTGCCACCCTGCACTTATTTGCTCTGAATTTCAGCTGCTCTTCGGTCACGGAGTCGCTCAGCAGCGTGACGTCCCCCTGCAATTCTCCCACGTCGTCCCTCATCATTCCAGCCCTGCACAGCGTCAGCAGAGGCTTTCAGACACCTCACTGCATCCCTCAGCACCAGCACACCCCAGCTCTGTCTCCCTGGGAGCGCTGGCTCCCCTTTCCCTGCTGATGGGCAGGCCCTGCTGGAAGCTGCAGTAATGGAAACCCCTGCAGGGAAAACATTCCTGTGCTATTTGTTAATCCGAGTCCTTGGGTACAGGCAGGTAGCACTGACACAAGTAATGGCCCTGCCTTTATCTCTGAGTGGAGGGAGGTGGAGGGTGGGGGGCATGTGCTGAATTCAGAGCAAGCTGTTTTGAACGGGCTGTGAAACGGCGGCCTCTGTGTCTGCATTTTCCTCATCTCCTTCTTTCCACTGCTGCTCGTGTGACTCTGTGTGTGGCCCTCCTCTGAACGTATCCCCCGTGCTTTTTTCATTGCAATAATAATAATAATAATAATAATAACAATAATAACAATAACAACTCTACTGCTGCAGAGAAACCTTCCCCTTTAAATTCCCCGGTGCCAAGAAGCGGACTTTGAAACCTTGAAGGTTAGCAAAGACTTTGGGAACAACTTTGAAAGCAGCTGAGCTGCAAGCGATCTCCTCGTCCTTTAATCAGATGCTTGGCTTTGCAGCTCCAGCCATCTCCAGGATTAACTCCCGTGAACTTTCTGAACTGCTTTCATGGAAAAGCACATCAAACAGATGACTCTGCTAAGAAGGAATTAATCAATTAAGCAGAAGCAGAGAAGGCTGCTCTCTGCTGAGAGACTGGTCTACTGACACCTTTCCCTTCCCCCCCCCACCAACCTCCTGCCTTCCACCTGGCTCTGAAACTTGTTTTTCTTTGTATTAGATGAAGGGGATTGAAATTTAGATCTCGTTTGACCACACGCACAGAGCTTCCCTTGGTGCCGTTTTTTTTCTGAGCTAATACATTTTGTCTTGCCTGTAATTGCGAGATCTGAAGGGTCCAGCAGCCTCCAGTTGTAGAAATATTGCTGGTGTGCCTTTCCCAGGGAGCCAGGAAGAATAAACCACCTTGGGTGATGAGCACTGGGGTGAGGGGTCTGAGGTTTTCTGTCTGCATCTCCAAGAGGACATATTTGGGATTTGCCATTTCCGTATCCATCCCAGAGTCCTACAGTAAATCAGAGAGGTGACAACAATAGAATGGCTGAGTTATCCCCCAGGCTGAGTGGGAACCAGCTGGATGCTGGAGGAGCAGTGGGATCTCCTAGCAGATTCCCAAACTCCGTGCCTAGAGGAGTGAGCTCATCCTTACTGCTGCTGCCAGGCACAGGAGGAAGCTGCAGGATAAAACTGCACAACAGCACTGCTTGGGCACTCCCTTCCTAAAAAGTGTTAAATAATTCCTGGAAATCTCAGGATTTAGCTTGAGATTTAACCCCTTCCAGAATGAAGTGTGCAAATCAGGTGGAAGAGTGCAAAGTCAGCACGGAGTGGTCACTGGAGGTGGGAAGGAAGGAACCCACGTGTCTTGCCAGCCATCATGTTCTTACATGTCATCATGAACATCTGCCCTTATTTAGGGCACCCACCAGTCTTCTAAAATTGGGTTCACTGTACTGATCTCCTCTTTGGGTGCCAATATTGGGAAAGTGGGAATACAAGCTCAGATTTCCCTTTGTTTCCCCCAGATTGGGCTTCTTTCGACGTGAAAAGGGATGATCTTTCATGACAGCAAGAGCTATGAAATTACAGTGTTGCTGCAGAAGGCATTTAAGGGAGGTTCCTCCCATCTGTTTGCTCTTGAGAGTGTTAAATTCCTGAAGTTATAGATTTTTTTGTAAAGGTCAAATTGTATTTCTAAGAACATGAAGTCTCAGCTGCCATATCAGCCTTCACAGTCACATGGACAACGAGCAGGGGGAAGGTCTGCAGAAATTTGGGTTTATGGCCTCTATAAAAAGCAATTCTTGCCTTTCTCCTGGCCTAGGATAGACCATGGCATCAGGTCATTCTCTCCCCATCACATTCACTCCATCACATGAAGGGATTAGGATACAACTTTATATTTCTGTTTCTTGTCCCCCTTGGTTCTAGATGGAGGCTGATCTACAGGAGATGGATGGGGAGAGATTTTCTTTCTAATTCCCACTCTAAAACAATTCCTGATCTGTTTATTCTCATTTTTACTGATATTGGCACTGCACTGTTGGGTTTTTTTTTGAGAACCTCTTCATCCTCCCAGGTGCTTACCCCAGCTGTATTCAGAAAAGTGCTTTTATTAATGGAAAAGATCTACTGTTTTTCAGCTTGTTTCCATCTAGGAAGGTGTTTGAAGTGTGGCTGTGCAGATCTCAGGTGGTAGGAATTCAGAGATGTCTCAAAGGACGAGTTAACATCAAAGCAACTCCCTCTGAGGGAGATCCCTCCTTCTTCCAGAGGCTACTTCCAGAGATTCTGTTGGATGGCTCTGATTTCTGGACACCACAAGAATGCCAATGATCTAATAATTCCTGCACTGCTGCTTTCCTGCTGTCACCCATCTGGCTCTATGGATCATTTCAGTTTGGGCTAAAACTTTAGTTTTCCGTCACAGAAACACAGAATCACAGAATGGTTTGGGTTGGAAGATGTTAAAGATCATCCAGTGCCTTCCCCTGCCATGGGCAGGGACACCTTCCACTATCCCAGCTTGCTCCAACCTGGCCTTGGACACTCCCAGGAATCCAGGGGCAGCCACAGCTTCTCTGGGCAACCTGTGCCAGGGCCTCACCACCCTCACAATAAAGAATTTCTTCCTAATACCCAACCTAAACTTTCTTTCTTTCACTTAAAGCCTTGTCCAACCATTCACTCCAGGCAAGTAGAAGGAGTTGCTGGTTGGGTTTTGAGTTTCTCCCTGCATGGAGACTCCACAGCTTCTCAGAATAACCTGCTCCAGCATTCAAGCACCTTCACAAAAATTTTTTGGCTTTGTTTTTGTGTTTGGGGTTTTTTTTATTATTAATTTTTTTTCAATTTTGTTTTGTTTGTTTTGGTTTTGTTTTGTTTGTTTGGTTTTGTTGTGTGGGGTTTTTTTGTTGTGGTTGGTTGGTTGGTTGGTTGGGGTTTTTTTGGTTTGGTTTTTGTTTTGTTTTTTTTTTTTTTTTTTAATTACTTTAAATCCCCCTCAACCAGCCGTGAGTCTTCTTCCTCAAAAGAAGTCCTCCTGAAAGCAAATCTCTGCTGGCTGAGAGGTTTCAGTTCCCAGCACACACAGTCCTCAGCTCAGATATTATTGTAGCAGGGAATTCCAATAAAGTCGGGGGACCTGCAGCATTTTTAAGGTCTGCCAAGATGACTCCTGCAGCATTAGGACTGAAGGAAGAAATGAAAGAGAGAGGAAAAAGTGCTTTTTGTTTTTGGACTGAGAGTTCAGACCTTTCAGGTAGTACCATTTCCTGACTTTAATCAGCAGGGTACCTTGATCCAATCTTTCCCACTGCATTTTTCTTCCCCTAATCACAGGATTTTTATTTTAAAGGACACAAACCTGCAAACATTGCACCCAGCTCTGCCTGAGCTTTCTGGAAAATAGCAGGCCACTTTTGGAGAACACTGCAAGGAGGAGCTGGCAAAAAGGCTGTGGTTTGTATTTGCTTGTCATTTAGATAAAAAGGAGAAAGTGGCTGATTACAGAGAGGTGGCTCTGCAGGTTCAGGGCCCCTTCATTTCGTGACCCTCAAAATCTAGTTCCCAACTAAAAGGATACATTATGCCTGTAGGAAAAACCCTCTTATTTTTAGCCTAATTACAGTATTAACAGTTGGATCAAAATATAATACTTATTAATCAGTCTGGTTACACTAATAGTGACACTCCGAGTCCAGAGTAGCACAGAAGATCATCATCAATAATAAAGGCAAAAACATTATGAAAAATACCTGTCACTGTAGTGTTCACCACCCTGAGGTTGTTCACCATCCTGAGTTCTTCTCCATCAGGACTGTGAAGTCCATGGTCTTCTGCTGGCCAGAATCATTCTGAGTGGGCTGCAAGTCACTCCTGAGTTCCTGGGGGGAAGTGGGATCAGGACCTTGGCTGAACTTTGCAAGAAATCAATTTAAAAGGCCTGCCAGCCCAATTTAAGCAAGGAGAGTGTTCCACAGGGATGGTGTTGTAAGGATGCTCTGCTGCTTAATATTGATCCCATTACTGCCAGCAGGACAGAGGAGACCACCCTAAAATTGAATGTCTGTGCTGGACCAATTGTGGCACTAAAATTGAACACGCAGGGTGTGGGGGCACAGAAGGGTCTCAAAAACAACATTTGCTTTTCTGCAAAAATCCTCTTCCCCCTCTGAGCTTGGACTAGATGACCTCTGGAAGTCCCTTCCAGCCTAAATTATTTCATTATTCCATGAATGCAGCCTGGAAATATAGGATGAGAACAGCATCTAGAAGGGAACATGTGCATGGCTGGAGTGAGTGGAAATCAAACCCTCCTGTGAGAGCCTGTGGTGGGATCTGGACAGAGACATGGAGACCTGATTGGGAAGAGCAGTGGGTTTAAAACCAAGCAGGTTTATGTCTGTTTGTATCTTTAGCACCATCCTAAGGCATTGCCATCCACACCTGAGCATGGTGGGCAAGGCCCACAACCAGCTGAAGCAGCTCCACTTGAGCCAATCCTTTGGAAACAGTTGAGAGCTCAAGATGGAAAATCCAGGCTGCTGCCACTGGAAATGAGATATGGTTTGTTTTTTTTTTCTGCCCCAGGGCTGTGCAGAAGATGCTGATCAGTGTGCTTGGTTTAATGATGAAGGAAGCACAACCAGGTCAGCACAGAGTCCATTCTTGTCTCCAGCAGGACCTCAAGTTCTTCTGCATCACCTTCCATGCCCCACACTGTGGTAGAAGGAAGTTCAATGTTCCTACTGATGGCCCTGAAGAAAGCAGAAATCAGGTGGAGGTGAGACAACCAGCTACACTTCATCGTGGCTGGAATGCAGAGAGGGGGATCCAGATGCCTACACAGACATCGAGGGCCACTTGAGATGCCCCCAGGGTGTCCTCCTGGGCCCCACTTCCAGCCTGGAAGGACACAGCTCTCCAGTTGGTCCTGTGCCACATCTTCCACCCTCAGACACCTCAGGGCATCTCAGATGGCACTTGGTGACACGTTTAGAAAAGTGCTTCACCACTCCTCTGACCTCCAGGCCAGGTGGACTGTCTGACATCGGCTGCTTTTCTGAAAACAGGCAGGAATCAGAGGAGCTGTCAGGACTCTGCTGGGGCTGTTGTCTCCAAACTGTTCCAAAGCCAGAAATCAAAACAGGAAGAACATTTCTTGGTAACTTGCTGGGCTCAGAGACCTGTTTGTCTCCGTTTCATGAGCACATAATTGAAAGCCAGGCTGTTTTCCACTTCATTTTGTGTTTGGGTTCATCCCCTCAGCCACAACTTCCCACGGCCCTTTTTAATGATGAGCACAAAAAGCCTGTTTTCCAAGAACACCTTTTCCTGTGGTTTTGGTCCTGACCCCTGAAGAGAGAAGGCTCAGAGTAGGACATAACAAACACATCAGGTATTGCCACGTGGTAACAGCCCCCTCTCGGTCTATTCCTTAGTTTGGGAATTTCTTAAGCCTCCTTTCCCCTTCAGGTAAGTTATGGAAGAACAGTACAGAGGATCAGCACTTTTTTTCCTGCTCTAAAGCCCAGATGATGCCCTGTACAGGCCTGTGATCAGTGAGATGTGGCACTAACCAAAGCACAACCTGCAGATATTTATCAGTGGGGACTCCACCTATCAATGGTGTCCTCCAGCATTCATTCCTGAGCTGGTGGATGGCATAATGCTTTCCATGATCCTGGGGACTGGTACCACCTTTTCTTGGTGTTTTCAAGCAGTTTGACTTCTCTAAATAGTTTCCAGGCTGTTCTTATTTTCAGATGTTGGCTTTTTTTTTTTTTTTTTGGCCTGATCTTGCCCCTGACAGGGTCACATCTTCCCTCAGCTGCACACCAGGGAAACAGGAAAGTCCATCTTGTTCTAAGCTTTGGTGCTGAGAACAAAACTACACCAATAAAACACGCTGTGCCCAGAGCACAGTCCTGGACAGACCTTCTGTGTCTGTCCCCAGAGGGAAATCCAGCTTTTCTGAGTCCATGAATCTTTCTGTGCTCTGCAAAATAACCTGTGACTGAGCCCTCCTGCATCTGTTGATGCTGATGGCAAGTGCTGGTCTGGTGGCTGCTGAAACACTCACCTGGCTTCTCCTCAACAGCCCATTCACAGGTGAGATGGGGAACACTTCCTACCCTTAAAGGGTTTCCATTTAAACTGGATTAGAAAATTCTAATTACAGCATGTTTTACAGCTGGAGAAGGATGGGAGGTGATGGTGTTGCTGGTCAGGGCACTTTGGAGAAGAAGTTGAGAGGAGGGGAGAAGTGGAGATAAAAGTCCCACCAACCCTTATTTGAAGCTAAACCCTCTGGTTTCTCTAATTCCAGTGTGAAAGTTTGTGGCATATCTGGTCTCCATCAGGCACTGGTGGGCACAGGAAAGGCTGTGACACCCTGGTGAGACCTTTCTTGAGTGGTTCACACATCAGCAGGGTGAACAGCAACTGGGAGGTCACTGGGGGCTGCAGGGAAGATGAACAGCCTTTAGTGTAAAAATGAAGATACAAACTGGTGCTGAGGGATGGGGGTTGTGTGACCTCAGCTCCCCCTCTCAGACCTGAGGAGATGTGACATCATTGCAGCCTGAGGAGCTGCAGTTTTGTTTTAGGAGCAAAACCCACCTTTTTAAACACCTATTTTGTCTCATCTTGAAATTTAAGTGAAAACTTTTCTAGTTTTTTACTTCTGGTCTGGTCTCATGCCTCTCTGCCTTATCCTCCTGCTGATGATTCTGGCTGCTCCCTCATGTATCCCCTCTCCTTCAGAGGCCTCTTCCAGCCCCACATCACTTTCCTGCACCAGTGGCCTCTTTATGTCCTAAATTCCACCCAAGCAGTGGTGGGATCCACAAGGCAGATTTGATGTAAATGGATTAGGGACTGATGGACTTGATGAAACCCCTCTCTAAACCTTCACAGTAACTGTGACCCACAGACAGCCCTGAAGAAAGGTGGATTTGGGTTAATTTTTGCTTTCTTGCTCCTTATTGTGACAAGAAAAAGAAGGGAACAGCAGAGGGGTCGCTCGACTCCTCGTCTGACAGTACCCCTGGAAGGTCAAAGTAGCATCAAACTGTGATGAGACTGGCACATTTTTAATTCTTTCTCATTACAGCCTCTCTTAGAGCTACATTACAATAATTGCTTTAGTTCTGCTACGGTGTTTTCAGGTCTCTTAATGTAGCTGTCAGCTCAGCAGGCGGAAAAAAAAAAAAAAACAAACCCACAGAATACCAAAAAAACCCCACCCAAAAAAACAGGGAAAGGAGTTGGAAAAACAGAAATAAAAGCCTCCTAGACCAGCAGAGAGGGTCCAGGACTGCACCAAATTTTGGGTGAGAGTTGGAGGTGGTAAAATCTTGCTGTGGGGGCTGCTCAGACCTGGCTACTGAGGCACCTCTGTGAGCCAGAGACAAGGTTTGGATTCTCCCATCTCACGCCCCAGACTCATGTCTGGTCACAGAGACGGTGGAGTTTTGCTCTCTGCAAGGCTTGGCAGGGTGGAAAGGGGACACTGCGGTGGCACTTTGTATTTTGCATTTGCTTTTGGTGTTTTGAAGCATTGCCACGTAGCTGGGGCACTGTGGGGCACTCAGGGGAACAACCCTGGGGTTGGCACAGCTCTGTGGATTTATTGCAGGATAGACATTTGCTCACAGGACACCAATCATGGAAAGGGAGGATTCATCCCCCTCCCTGAGGTGCCCTCCCAGCTGTCCATGATTTCAGCCTTATCCCAGGATTATAGAATCATGGGAGTTGAAAGGGACCCACAAAGACCATCGAGTCCAGCTCCTGGCCCTGCACAGGACACCCTCAAAAATCACACCATGGGCCTGAGGGCATTGTCCAAAAGCTTCTTGAGCTCTGCCAGGCTTGATGCTGTGACCACTGCCCTGGGGAGCCTGTTCAGTGCCCAACCACCCTCTGGGGGAAGATCCTTTTCCTAAAACTCAGCATGTGGAGCCTTTTGCAGCCAGTCCTGGATTTTTTGTTGCCATTCTCAGCCAAGTGAAGCAGCTCTGGCTGAACTCCCCAGGCTTGTGCTGTCCTTGCCATCCCACAGCATCTCCTTGGAGCCATCCAGTTCCTCCCCATCTGCAGCATCACCTGCACCCCAAACCCCACAGATTAGCAGCTCCTCGGTGCAAACCCTCCCTCCCACCACATCAGCCTCCCCACCCTCAGAAATGCCGCCCTAACCCCTTCTGGCTTCAGGAAACCACAAACACGACGTGAAATCTCCCCTGAAAGAGCAGACACTCCTTCCCTCCTTTACTCTCAGCCCTTGTTTCCAAGTGTTCTTCCCTCCCCACGTGTGCTGTGCCCTCAGAGAGATTCCCACCAGGAAAACATGCCCCTTTCTCAAACCCTTCCACACCCCCCCCCCCTAAAGTCCCACACCATCTCCACTCCCACAGCCACCCCCGGTTCATGAAGGTCTCCATAGGAATTTTCAGCTGTGGGAAGAATTGTTCATAATTAGTTAGCAAGAAATTAAAATGAAGTCTCTGAGCTGTCAGCAATCCTCCAGCAAACCAGCAACAGATCTCAGCGCCATTTGGTCTAATTAGTCTCGATATTTCGCACAACATATTTCTCATTTTTTGGTGGAGAAGAGGATTGAGAAAAAAAGTATCTCTCCTAGGAGAACAACAGGAGTATTTTTGTAGAGGGATTCAGTGGCAAAGCCAAAGGGAAGTCTTAATAAACAAATGTGCATTTCTGCTCCTTCACTGAATCTTTCACAACAGTTGCTTCATCTTCTGCTTCTCTGGGCGTGTGCAGGCCTGGGGTGGGACCAATCTGCAGCTGACATGACTCAAAATAGCTCTTTAATCAATATATCCTGCTGAATTTTCTGTCCCACGAGGTTGAAAGTCATTGGTAATCAGTCTATACTGCAGAGTGGTGGGCGTGCTGGTGGAAGGATGCTGAGATGTGCAGCTGAGGGTCCAACTGCATCACGTCCCACCTCAGCACCTTCATGGACGTCCACAGATTGCAGCAAGAGTTGGGCTTTGATGCCCCATCCCTGGAAGTGTCCCAGGCCAGGCTGGATGGGGCTCTGAACAACCTGGGATAGTGGAAGGTGTCCCTGCCCATGGCAGGGGGCTTGGAACAAGATGATCACCCCCAGCTCTCTTTATCAGGAGAGACACGGAGTGGGATTCATCTCTCCCAGAGCTCACAGCCACTTTTCACGGGTGGAATGACAGCTTAAAACCCCCACTGATGGGATTGACTCAATCCCAATTCTTGACTCAATCCCAACTGTCTGCAGAGAGAGCCAGGACACCCAGCTCAGGGGCAGACTCAGAGATTAAAAATGCTCAGGAGGGGAGGGGAGTTCGGTTGTGTAAATGAAGATGTTGGGTGGCATCTGCTGGAGTCGAGGGCTGATGGACAAACAGGCCCCCTGGATGTTCCTGGAGGTGTCACCATTAATGTCAGTGATCCCAATAATGTCAGTGATCCCATTAATGTCAGTGATCTCATTAATGTCAGTGATCCCGAGTTGTGTCAATGCTGGGAGCAGGCGAGTGATAAAAGGAGTGGGAAATGAATTCCCGGGGGGATCTGAGCACTGAGTGTGCCCTGCTGATAAAAATCCTGGCGATTGGAACACCCGGAGATGAAACAACAGCTCTGGGGAACTCTCGGCTGAGGAACCGGGTGTGAATGTCCCCCCTGGAAAACAAACTCTGCAGGAAGGGCTAGTGTGGAATGGGAAGGTTTAGGAAGGTTTGGGAAGATTTGGGAAAGGAAGGTTTGGGAAGGGAAGGTTTGGGAAATTTTGGGATGGTTTGGAAATTTTGGGGAGGTTTGGGAAGGGAAGATTTGGGAAAGTTTAGGAAAAGTTTGGGATTGTTTGGGAAGGTTTTGGAAGGTTTTGGAAGGTTTGGATGTTTTGGGAAGGTTTGGGAAAGTTTGGGAAAGTTTGGGAAGGTTTGGAAATGTTTGGGAAGCTTTGGAAAGTTTAGGAAATTTGAGAAGGGAAAGCTTGGGAAAGTTTGGGAAAATTTGGTAAAGTTTGGGAAGTTTTGGGAAGGTTTGGGGAGGTTTGGGAAGGGAAGGTTTGGGAAGGTTTGGAAAAGTTTGGAAGGTTTGGGAATGGAAGCTTTTGGAAGGGAAGGATTGGGAAAAGGAAGTTTGGGAAGACTTGGGAAGTTTTGGGCAGATTTGGGAAGGTTTGAGAAAGATTGGAAAGTTTGGAAAGGGAAAGGTGGTGTGTTTTTTTTTTTTGTTTGTTTGGTGTTTTTTTTGTTTGTTTGTTTGTTTGGTTTTTTTTGAAAAATTTCAACCCCCAGGGCCCGTGGGACAGACAGCCCAGCCTGGGGAAGGGCAGTTCTGGTGCCAGACTTCCCTGGAGCGCTGGAGGCTGTTTGGATCTCCTGCAGAGGAGGAACCTGGCAGGAAGGAGATCAGGGAATGCTGGAGATGTCCCCCTGTGGTGCCCACCTTCTGCCATCTCTCCAGGGACTGGTTGTGCCCCTGGATGGATCCCAGCTGAGGCCACAAAAGCTTTGGGGATCCCAGACCTGGTGTGAGCCGAGGGCTGGCAGAGGGAAGGAGTGACAGTGAGGGGGGTTGTGCTGAGGAAAATCCACCTTGTTATCTGTACTTGTGCCTCACATCCTGCAGCTATAACCAGATCTATACAAGGAGAAAGATTTCTGATGGAGACATTTCCTTCTACAGACATCCAGAGGTGTAAAAAAGCAAGAATGTGGCACTGGGAAAAAGTTTCTTAGTATTTCTTTCTTTCCTTCTTTCTCTCTTCCCTTCTTTTCTTCTTTCTTGCTTTCCTTCTTTCTTTAATTTCTTCTTAATTCTTGCTGCCTTGCTTTCCTTCTTAATTTCTTACTCTTTCTTATTTATTTCTTCCTTAATCCTTCCCTTCCCTTCCCAAACCTTTCCTTCCCTTCCCAAACCTTCCCTTTCCAAACCTTCCCAAACCTTCCCTTCCCAAACCTTCCCAAACCTTCTCAAACCTTCCCTTCCCAAACCTTCCCAAATCTTCCCAAACCTTCCCTTTTCCCTTCCCTCTCACTTTTCCTTCTCAATTCTCTCATGATGGTTTTTTCCTTCCTAATTTCCTGATCTTGTTTCCTTCCTCTTTCTCTCTTTCCTCTCCTATTTAACCTTTTTCAGTCACCCATCCCCACTTTTCCCCGCCCCTCTCACACACCCCGAGGAGTGTGGACTAAACACAGATCTGGCATAGGATGCACTCATATCCCTGAGGTTTTTCCCTGGGATGGGGTTGTAGTACTGAGAAAGCTGGATCTGATTTTGGCCCTTCCACTCCTGATTGTTTAGTTTAGCTCAGCCTGGCTTTGCTTTGCATCTCCCTTTGACGTAATCTTAGGAAACACATCCTAATTTCTAACAAGAGAAGTGTTACACATTCCCTTACCTATTTACAGACAATCCTGGCTTCTCCATGCAAATTCTTTTCCGTGGAAATTCTTCCCTGTGCTGGAAACTTTCCTACCATCTGATTGTCGCTTCAAATGCCACAGTCCCTGGCAGGAGGGAGATCTGAATTCTCCCCCCAAAAGTCATGACACATTTATTTACTGAAATGGTGTCACCACCAGGGTTTTCTTCAAGGCTTTCTGGCAGTGGAATATCAGGAAACAAGCAAGAATTTATTCTGAATAACTGAAGTTCTTACTGACATGCAAATTGATATAACAATATGGGATGAATCCTTGTTCAGGATCCCAACCTGTGCAATTACCTGCACCTTGTCATGGCATTTTTGAACTCAACCAAAACTTACACCCCCTCCCCCCAGAAAAATCAATCTGTACTAGAACTTAGTGGAAAAGTGGAGAGAGAGGAGGGAGAAGTTTAACATTTGGGGACTTGCACTGGTCAAATTACGCATGTTTGATTTTCCCTCGGAAATGTGCAATTTATTATCTCTGTCCCAGCTGCCTGGAGACCTGAGAGGGGATTTGGATGTCTTGCACCCGGGGAGCAGGTGGATTTTGGAAAGGACATCGATTTGCCTGAGGTGCTCCTGAGATCCAGCCCAGTCTCCCAGGAGCAGCTGATCACACACCCCAAGGCTGCATTTTCACTGGAGATGGAAGAAGTAGAGGGAGTGAAGAGTGAGGAACTGCAAGAGAGATTAGAGGAGGAGGAGAGTCAAAAATAATCCCAAAAGGCATTGGCAGAGTGAGCATCTGTTGGGAAGGAATGTGGAAGAGACAATAATAATAATAATAATAATAATAATAATAATAATAATAATAATAATAATAAACTACCAGCCTCTGAATCCCTCTTTTTCTCCCTTGTCCCTCTGTCAGGAATACCTTGGCTCAGCAAAGCATCCAAAGCAAATATTCCTTCTCGTCTCCACTCCATGCCTTCCCCACAAGTTACTTCCTGCTATTTAAATCACTTTATCCCGTTAATCCACAAAAGGCAGGTGAGATTAGGATGGGTTAGCAGAGAACTGCAAATATATTATTGGGATACTTTCTGGGAAGACAAATAGGCTTTAAAGCACCTCAGTGCCTGCTGCCAGAATGCTGGGCTTAATTAAGCAGCTACAGGGGCCATTTACAAATGTGATTTCTGAATTGATTATCTATAACTCTCTCTCTCTGCAGCCCCTGTTAACGGCCTCCCATGAAGAGGATTGTTTCCTATAAGTGGCTCATCCAGGAAGGTGGGGTGGCTGCCTTTGCCAGGCGTCTTATTCCAAAGGATCAGCCTGCAAAGATTGACTAATCAGCAACAGGGGCAGTGGAGGGGGGATAAATCTCCTCGAGGGCTCGTGGGGGGAGCATAACAGTGATGAATGTGCAGATTAAAAGGCTGTTGCACCACCATTAAGAAAGGATATAACATGTTTATGTGAGTGGTTTTGGCTGGACTCAAAGCTTGCCCTGTGTGTTTGTGTGGAAAGTTGGATAAAAACCTTGCCTAAAACAGCAGAGCGAGGTTTGGGTGCCCCTGTTGGAATGCTCAGCCATTAAAGTGTCCAAACAGGAGGTTGGAGAAGAGGGAACTGGCAGGGGGAGAACAGGCTGGTTGTAAAACATCTCCCAGGAGGATCTCAGAACAATGGGCAACATCTTCTACTGCAACTTCCCATTGATTTCTATGGAGCTGTTGAGCCATAAATCACCCATTTTCTGCCCTGAAATAACCGAGTTTTACAGGATCCCTGAGAAGAGGGGATAGCCAGGAACAGGGTTTATTCTTTGCCTTCCCATCAGGAACTGCTGGCCACCTTGTGTGCAGTTCAAGGGACAAGATTTAGACAAAACTCTGCAAAAGTTTGTTCCCAACACGTCCCACCGAATGGAGATTCCAGCAGATAGGGCACAGACACTTCTCCAAAGGATTATGGCTGTGGGGGATACCAACAGCCTGTTTTTTTTTTTGTTTTTGTTTTTTTTTTTTTTGTTTTGTTTTGTTTGTTGTTGTTGTTGTTGTTGTTGTTTTTGGTGGTTTTTTTTTTTTGGTTTTTTTTGTTTTTTTTTTGTGGAGCTATCCACACTCACTCACTAATGCACGCTTGATATCGGGGTAAGTGAAGTTCTGGGGACTTACAACACACCTTTACCTGCTCTTTCTTTCACCTGCTCTGCATGGTCTGTCTGTGGTTTGGAGCTGCTGAGCAAGAGGGAGATTAAAGGGGTGTTGTGAGCATGAGGTGCAGCATCACCGTGATGTGGCAGAGGCAGAGCAGCAGCACTTGGAGAAACACCACAGGAATTGGGCTTCTCTCCCAGTCCAGGATCCCACAGGATGGCTCAGACTGGCTTTGTAAAGTGTTCAGGCAGGAGATCGTGGCTTTGCATACATGACACCCTGTTAATTATCATAAAATCAGAGAATCATGGCGTCAGGGAATGATTTGGGGTGGAAGGAACTTTAATGACCATCCAGTTCCAACCCCCTCCCATGGGCAGGGACACCTTCCACTAGACCAGGTTGCTCCAAACCCTGCTTATCCTGGCCTGGAACACTTCCAGGAATGGGACATCAGCAACTCTGGGCAGAGGAGAGGGATGGAAGCACCTCTGGCAGTGAAAATACCATGAACCAGCGCAGAGAAGAACCTCCAGATCTCCAAAGGCAGGGTGTTTTGGGGGGTAAAAAGGGTCATATTCTGCTCTGGAAGGAACAGCCTTGTGCCCAATTGGGTCAGTGCAGCAAAAGTCTTTCCTCATCTGAAGGATGGAACCAGTCCTCTCTCTTGGCTTCCTCCTGACTGCAGAGCAGGGAGGACCACGGAGCTGCCCAGGGTTGGGATCTGCCACTTCCCAGCTCTGCGTGTGCCCTGGGGAGGAAAGAAAAACTGCAGCACACATGGAAAAAGAAGGAGAAGAAGAAAGGGGGAGAAAAATAGAAGGGGGAAAAAAACCCCACAAAAAAAAAAATAAAAAAAAAAGGAAAGAAAAAAAGATGTCAATAATTTAAGAGACAAAGCTCCTGCCACGGAACCCAATCTTTTCCAGGCGCCCGCAGCAGGTTTTGGACACCTTGATTAATCATAACTGGCTACATATTATTTCCCTATAAGCAAACTACAATGTTACTCATATAAACAGCTTTATCTTGACAGCTGCAAAATGCCAGGATTTAATGTGGAATGAAGGGAGTTTTGCCATATGGTCCCACTCCAGGCCTGAGCCGTTCTAATCCACGGCATATTTGCCTCACGGAAACAGCGATTACACGGAATTTCTGTCTCCCCCTTCTCCCTTTAATTGCATTTGTTGTCTCCAGCTCACATTGTCTCCTCTCTTTTCCTGTAGGCTTGGAATAAATCAGTCTCTCAGGGGGAGCTTGGGTTGGGTTTTCTCTTCTCCTATTCTTCAGGGAGGGGTTTGGAAAGGCACTGAGGGGCTTCGTGGGCCTCAGGGTCACAACACCCATCCTTGCTGATCCCATATCCCAACCCACTACCCCCATGGGCTGCCAGGTCAGGAAGGGCTTCCTGATCATGTCAACATTAACTGGAATTACCAGATGGCTCGTGCAGTGGAGGCTTCTCATCTCCTCCTTGCTAATCCCCTTTCCTGTGATGAAACGACAAGGGAGGGCAATATTAATTTTGCCTTTTTCCTGCTTTCTATCCGAAAGTGCAGGACCCCAATCGAGGTCTCTGCCCCTGGGGACCCATTTTTGGGTTTCACCTGTAAGGAAATGTGGGGATAGATATGAACAGGGTGGCTACAAGGTAGTGCCTGGGAGAAAAAGGATGCAGGTTGTGAAGATCTAGGGAGAGATCAGTTCATTCTTGGGCTCAGGGGAGCAGAAATTGGAAAAGACCCCTAAGGTCATTTAGTTCAGCAGTTAACCCAGCCAATTCACCACTGAACCATGCCCTAGACCTTTCTGCTTGTACATATATATATATATTTGCTATCCCTTGTTTTCTCACAGGGGCATCCTTTCTCACCAAAGAAGGAAATTCTTTGTTCTTTTGTGATTTTTTTTTTTTTTTGCAGAGGTTTGGTTTGTTTAGATTTGTGATTGTCATTTGCAGCCACTAAAAAAGAAGGACGCTTTGGCAACTAAGCTATTCCAACTCCTCTAGGCTCTCTGAAGACTTGGATGCAGTTCCTAGTCCTGCTGCAGAATTCCTGTGTGTCCCAGCTCATGCAATTTTTATAAGTTTCTTTTTTTTTTTTTTCCTTATGAGAAAGGAAAACAAACAAAATAACTGTTTTTCTCTCTGTTCCATCGCTCTTCCTGCTGGTTCCTTCCTGGCACTCTCACGTCCCTATAGGGTGGGTGTAACCCCAAATTTAGGGGGTTCCTTTCTCCTTTCCAGAGAAAGGTCCCTTTCTCTGGCAGTGATGTCCCTTTTTATGCCAGAAAGGTAGGAAGGATTCTACATGGTCATTGGAAGCAGGAAAGGAAAACCATGGGATTCAGTTGCAGCAGAGAGATTAGCCCTGATGGCAGGGAACAGTTGGTAAGTGCAAGGAGAACTGAGGAGGGTTGTTCTGATCCTTGCAGCAATCCTGGCCACTGCTTTGTCAGGGAACATCACAGTGCAGGGTGGGAAAAGCCACCCTGCTCCAAGCAACTGAGTCAGGAAACAAAGCCAGGGGTTGGCAACAAGCACAAAATTTGAGGAATCATTGAGAACAGGGTTGGAAAGGCACCCACAAGGTCATAACCACTTTTTGCCCAACTTCTCCCTGGATCTCTGGTAATGAAGGTGCCTTACCCTGTTCTAGCACCCTGAGCCAGACAAGCCTCTCCTCATGGGCTAAATCTCCCCTGTTGCAACCTAACCCCAGGCTTTGCTCTCTCATCCCCAGTTTCCATGACAAGTCTCCACATTTTTCCCATGAAGGTGCCTGAGGGCAAACTACTCCGTGATGTATTTTGTTAATCAAATCCGTGCCATGAGTCAAATGATGGAAAGGCAGATGGTAATCCTTTGGGCTAAATAATTCATGTTAAAGCACTCCTTTGTTACCCCTTTTACCACATAAATCCATAACTCAGCGCTGAAAGGGGAAAGAAAGGTTAATTGCCCACTTGCCCAAGTGGGACAGTGATAGGATTCATCTTCCCCTCTCTCAGATGTCACATGACAGTGCCCACAACTCAAATTCCTGTCTTCCATGCAAAGCACCTGCTGTGTTAGGAACACAACATGTACATAAAGAATTGGAAAACCAGTGGGATAATTTTCCTGGCTAAGAGGCAATGACATCTCGTGATCCTCCTGCTTCCAGGTGTGGTGCAAGGGCTTTACTTGAACTGCTGGGGTGGGAGCAGGGGGTAAGTTATGGCCACCCACAACGTACTGTCTAATCACAGAATCACAGGGTGGTTTGGGTTGGAAGAGACCCTAAAGTTCATCAGGTTCCACCCCCCTGCCATGGGCAGGGACACCTTCCACTAGACCAGGATGCTCAAAGCTCCATCCGTGGCCTTGGACACTTCCAGGGATGGGGCAGCTTTTCTGGGCAACCTGTGCCAGGGCCTCACCTCCCTCACAGCCGAGAATTCCTTCCCAATATCCCATCTAATCCTGCTCTTTCTCAGTTTGAAGCCATCCCCCCTTGTCCTGGCACTCTATGCCCTTGCAAACAGTTCAACTCCTGTTCTCTTGTAGCCCCTTTAGGTACTGGAAGGTTCTAAAGGGTCTCCTTGGAGATTTTTTTTCTTCTCCAAGCTTCTGAGCTGCTTGGGGAGCTTCCATTTCTCCATCAGTCCTGGTTTAGGTGACTTAAAAAACCCCAACTCTTGCTCAGTTGCTTGGACAAACTTTGTAAGGATTGGAGAAGGGAGCACCTCCAGACACCTTGCCCCTCATCCTGCAGCCACTGCCTGCAGGGGAAAGGATGGATTTGTGCCTTATAAACTGGAAAGAGGTCTGGGAGCTCTGCTTTGTGGCCTGGTGGCATCTGAGGTCAAACCAAATGACTTCCATCTGTAATAACCATGCTGGGCCACATCCAGCCTCAGCCCCTTTGGGTACTGAAAGGTTCTACAGGGTTCTCCCTGGAGAATTTTTCTTCTCCAAGCTGCTGAGCTGCTTGGGGAGCTTCCATTTCTCCATCAGTCCTGGTTTAAGTGACTTAAAAGACCCCAGCTCTTGCCCAGTTGCTTGGACAAACTGTGTAACCAGTGGGACAAAGGAGCACTTCCAGACACCTTGCCCCTCATCCTGCAGCCACTGCCTGTAGGGGGAAGGATGGATTTGTGTCTTATAGACTGAAAAGAGGTCTGGGAGCTCTGCTTTGTGGCCTGGTGGCATCTGAGGTCAAGCCAAATGACTTCCAGCTGTAATAACCATGCTGGGCCATATCCATCCTCAGCCACGCTCAGCACCAGAGCACCCACCCAGCCCTCCCAAACAGGCCGTGGATAATTGTCCAGCACTCTTTTGAACAATTTTCCTGCTCTTCTCTCTCTCCCTGGCAATGGATAAAGTTGTTATCTGAAGTGTAGCACATTTGCACACAAATGGAGGCCCATGTTTTGAGCAACAAATCATGGCTGGGCTTAACGAGAGCAAATATACACACACCTTGTAGATGCTGTCCCTGGGGCATCCACAAATCAACAGCTGCCAGGTATGGAAAAGTGGATGTATTGGAGCAAACTGGGGGGGGGGAAAAATGCTGCCTGTGACCCAGATGTAGCCAGTTCTTGTTCAACAGCACGAAACAATGTTCAGTATAATTCACCCCCTCCAGTTCACGTCCTTTCAAACAATATTTTTCACCATTTATTGAGAGTATTAAGAATTACAGCAGCGTAGAAACTGTTAAACCTTAATTAAAATTGGGGGGAAAAAATATTCTTTTAAATGTGTAAACTCTAAATGGAGAATCCATAGGAGCTATAAATTATACAAAATATTTTGTATCTCTGTATGTATATTTAATGGGTTCATTATTATACCCAATTACATCACAAATCTTTTAATATTTCATGGAACAGGTAAACTATTTATACTTTTTATGCATAATATAACATTAATTTAGCAGCAGCTCAGCCTGCCCACGTGCCTCCGGATTTGCTTTCATTTGCATATTGCTGAATTTACACAGCAAGTTTGGCTAATTAATTTTTATCTGGAACCCTCTAAAGCAATGCCACGTTCCCACTCCTCCAAGGATGTGATTTTCTCATCCCAGGGAATGATTTAATAAGAGAAAGGATTTTTTCCTTTCCTGGAGAAGTTCATGGGGGTCATAAATTCTAAGGCAAGAGTCTTCCCTAAGTGGCTTGGGTGGGTCAAACAACACACAAGATACTTCCTTGGCCTTGCCTTAATCCAAGGACTGAATTTGTATCCCTGTAAAGAGCTTCCTGTGAAGAACAGAATCTCATCTGATCTCAGAATCACCGCTGCAAAGTCTGAATTCTTGTTCTGGTGTTTAATAAAGCATTCAAAGTAACATCAGTCAAAAGAAAGACTTTAAAAAAATAAAATAAAAAAAAATCCTTCAAGTTCTTTGAGTTTTTGTGTTGCACCTGGAAACTCTTCATGTGACCACAGGCTCTCAGGGCTGAATGGCCGAAAGAAGTTGCTTGTGTGTTAGTTTTAGAGGTCATTGTCATAATCCTGGGCCACTCAGCTTCCAAATCATCACAAAATGTATGGCAAAAATCGCTTTAGCCACCCAAAGAGCTCCCATTATTCTCTTCATAACCAGTTAGAATAGTTATGCAAACACCTCACACTTCAACGTGAGCTTTTAATAATAATTTCATCTTTAAAACTCAGGCTCGTTTAGGTTCGAAAGGACCTTTAAGATCATCAAGCCCAAAATCAGCTTCAGCAAAATAAGCTGAAATCCTTGTAAATCAGAGCAGTGCAGCTCTCGGAGCAGCCTTCTCCTCCCCTTATGATTGCAGTTAATTAACATAATGAACTTTCTGCCTTCCAAAATGTTCGTTTTATCCACCCCCCTGGATTTTCTCAACAATTCACCGAAGATTAATCACCAAAAGCAGCATTTCTGTTGAAAAATGAACAAGCCCTGTATCATCAGAATTTCCCAGCACCTCTGCTAACAGGCAACATGAACTGGTGAGTCTCGGGCTGGGTCCCATCTCGGGGCTGGGGCCAGAGGTGCTCACGTGGGAATATGCACAAAAATTCCTGTGAATGAGTCAAGCCCTCAATGTCACGGCTTCCAACTGAGCTGAACTCTCCTCTGACAGGCAGGGGAGTAAAATCAGCACCTGCCTTAATCCTGACTCTGCATTTGGGCAAGATGAATCACGGCCTGGAAGTCTCAGGGTCTCCCTGGAGGCAACCAGACTCACGTGTGGACATCTGTGGCAAAGGCGTCTACATTCAGTCAAATTAATTCCACCCAGGCCTTCAAAGGGTCATTTGTCCTCATTTTTCCTCATTTTTCTTACCTGAAATCATGGGGAGGGATCTACCAGTCTGACAAGGTTTTGTCAGAAGATGATGGACAGCCTGGGAGATTCCTTTGGAGCTAGCTAGTAATGCCAAGTTGAGGATGGATATACAACCTTCGTGCTCTCAGAGCTGCACTGAGCAACTCAGAATAAAAAGGGAAGCCAAAAGCTGACCTGTCCCAGCCCCTGATCCAGAAAAACTGCTGGATGCTCCCTCTGCCTTGCTGAGCACCATCAAGTTGGGAAACATTGGTGTTTTCATTAAGAACAATCTCTAGTTGTCAGGCAGCATGAGACAGAAACCCTGCTCCTTCTCCCCGTCCTCCTGCCTCCAAACTTTGTTCTTTTCCGTGCTTTCTGATGGACATTTTTCTCCCTGGGTGATACCTGATGGGAATTTTGAACTGGAGCTTTTTAGCAATGGAACAGAGCAGCGAGTGACCCATTTTTGGCAACGGCGAAACTGTGGAGAGGTGAAACTGGAATTAAATCTGGACCAGGAAGTGGGAAGGAAAGGTTATTTATTCCTTTAGATGTCAGCAAGGAGAATGAATCGGTCACAACCTCTTAAGGAATCTCAGGGAACAGTTCAAGCATGTGTGATGCATGAAGGCAGATCTAATTGGGGTGATTTTGGGGGGGGGGGGAGAGGTTCCTAAAAGGCGTCTGTCTCCATGGTAACTGAACATGTAGGAGTGCTCTTGGTCTGGCTGATCACCAGAGCCCTCAGCTTGGGACTGTCCAGCTCTCAAATAAAGCCTAATTGGTTTTTTCCCATCTTTTTTTTTTTTTTTTTAATTGGGCAGGAGGTTGACCCTCTTCCACCCACGTTAAACAGGAATGATTTCTTCCAAAAAAACACCAAAAGCTCTGCTTTCCACAACAGATCCCACCTGTTGGAAGTAGGGTGGGGGAAGCCCCAGACCTTCAACCCCGTGGTCTCCAAAGAAAACTTTAGCAGGCACTAAACCTCGTCCAGATGTGGCACGTTTTCAGGAAATCCCCCCCACCAACACATGCAGGGAACGAATCAAAGTCCCAGCGGCCTCACCTTGAATCTGAGGACTAAATGCATGTTTTTCATTAGTTAATTGAATTATATCCCCACATGCATCAGTCCCTATCAATCAGCAAGACCAAACACGCTCAGCCCGAATCCTCTGCTCTTTCCAAATGAATGGAAACGGATCAATAGGAAAATGTTCACAGTTATCCCTTCCAGGTTACTCGACGTGGATTGGCAGGGACGGAAAAGCAGGGAAAGATAAAAAAGAGGACAAAAATGGTTCCGTTGCAGCTGCTAAAAACAAAACTCTCCAAACTTGTTTTGCTCTGGAGGAGCGGCAGAGGTGCATTGTAGCATCATCCATAGCTCTCTGTAAAGATCACTGGATGGGGGCAGTTAATTATTTCTCAAGATCAGCCCACAGATAAAATCATTGAGAGATTTTCGAGGACAGTGCTCCGTGTATTGCCAACAATGTATTAGTTCCTCTTTCAATTGATAAAATAATTAAGGCCTTGCTTGAAAGGGCATATTTCTCTCTGTGGCCACTGGTGCCTGAAAGCATGAAATTTCAAAATGTTTCCGAGAGTTGTTCGTTGAAAGAGGAATAATCCATTTTCTGCCTAATTATTTTGGAGAGGGCAATAAAAACCGCGCTAGGAATATTTCGAGACGTAAAAAGTGCCCCTCATTCGAACGGCCTGAACTTTGGTGGGGTCCCATCATTTGCAGACGATAATGAAAATGTTAACCTTGGGAGAAAGCATTTTGCCTGCAAATTAATGACAAATAAGAGGAATTTTAGCTCCAGACTAATTGCCTGGAGTTCATAGACTGCAGAGTGTGCTCTGCACAAGTTGTCATTTGGTTCTGCAGGTTATAAAACCAACTTTTAATTCACTTTTCCTCATCTGGCAAAGGGTTTCAGAAGGACAGAAGAGGCTTAATAGCTTTTACTGTAGAATAAATGAAAACACTGAGGAATGGCACCAATAAATGGGTCTGAAGATGCTTCCCAGTTATTAGAAATTAACTCTTATGGCAGAGAAAGAGTGCTCAGATACAATTTTCAGATCCTTGAAAGATGATGAAAATGGGGATGGTGCTTTTAAGGAACTCTGACTGATTTTATTTCTTTTCACTGAAAATTAAAAGCTCTTCTGGGTTGTGGGGTTTTCTGTTTGGGGTTTTCTGTTTGGGTTTTTTCGTTTGTTTTTGTTTGTTTGTTTGTTTGTTTTGTTGTTCTTTAAACAAGACATGAAAATAAAACATTCTGAACTCGCATGAGAAGAAATTTATGATATAATGAGTTCACTGAAGAGTAAAGTTAAAACAAGAAAATGGTAAATCCTTTGGTCACAGCAGTAACTCCTATCAGAAAACAAACCATGACAAAGTAGAAAATACAGAAAGGGATTTTAGTTCTCTGATGCTTGACTTCACAATTTGATTTCAGCAAGGAAAATCCCATTCATCAGGAGCCCATCTCTGAACGGCATCACTCCAGAGCTCGTTTCAATTCTCCCTTCTCTCAGTCTCTTAAAAACCCATGGAAATGATGCTGTGGAGTTGTATCCTAAATGCAGCGTGGAAAGGGGAGTTTCTCTGGGGAAAAAAAAAAAAAAGCTCTGCTTGTCGTGCCCTGAGCTGGGTATTCCTGGGAAGTGTCCTGAGGACAAGGGCCTTGGGCTCAGAGCTGGGGATACCAGTTGGGGTCCTGCTCTGACACTGCCCTGGGTACCAAGGAGGAGGGAGCAGGGGATGGGGAGGGAGGGGTGAAGAGACCCCTGGGAGGACCCCAGAGTGAGGAGGAAGAAACCCCACCATGGACATCCCATTCTTGCAGGGAACAGCTCAGGGTTGGTGATGGAGAGAACGTCAAATCAGAGGAAATAGGAGACACTGGAGTATTTTCTTGGAAAAAAGTTTGAAGGGTGTTACTGGGGCTTTCCTGGGCCACTTGGGACTGTATTAGTGCTGTGGTAACTGGACTGGTAAGAGCTGTGTGTTTTCTGTTGGTTGGAGTGTAAAACTCTGGTTAAACTAAACATGTGTGGTGTGCCCCTTTCCAAGATCTTGAGTGTAGCATTCCCTGCCTTTCCCATGGACCCTTCTGTCTTGCTCTTTCCAGGATTTGCTCTCTCTGCCCTACAGGCAGCTACCACTAAGCCCAAATGATCCAAACCAGTCATTTCCACATGTCCAGTGGAAGAAATCTGCATTTGGTTGTCTGTTATTTATAAGCACAGATTTAGAAGGTCTCTGGATCAATTCATGGGTGAAAGAGGGTCTACACTGATGCCTTAAAGGCCAGAAAATAACTCTCTAAAGCTCTTATGAGCATTAAAAAGCAAAAATCCAGCATGCTGGATGCACAGGGATATTTTCCAAAGTGTGCATAACTGAAGTGTGCAGCTGTTACAACTTTATCCTACCATCTGATTACAATATCTGGGCATTACCTCATCTCTTACACCCATTTCCAAAACCATCTCTCCCTTAGTGCCACCCTCAACACACCTCCCCCAGTTTGAGTCAGAGATCCCAAAGACCCCTCATCTTCATCTTCCTCGTCTTATTCCTTGGGTTTTGGCAGAGTATCAGGCCTTCTGGAAAGGTTTCAAGGCTTCTGGATAGCTTTGACTGGTTATATCAGGTGTTGTGTCCCTTTCTCAGAACATTTTTACAGATGGAAAACCCTTCACCCCGTTAAAATCCCTTGTCTGTTGAAATTCTTAACCAAGAATGTTGAACAGCACTTTTAGAAATCTTGTACAAAGATGCTGGAAGGCTGAAGGTACTAGCAAGGTATACTAAAATCTATATAATATGGATTTTAAGGCAGGAGAGACCCAAGCCTGATTTATGGTGAAGATTTACCTGGGCAGGGAAATAAACTTCTCTTGGTGGGTTAAACAAACTGCAAGTACAGACTGCAGCAAATGAGCAGCAAAAAAACATTGGAATTAATCTTCTGCAGCAAATGATCAGCACAGGTACTGTAGGAGCAACCACTATCCCAGGCTGCTCCAAGTTCTGTCCAACCTGGCCTTGGACACTTCCAGGGATCCAGGAGCAGCCACAGCTTCTCTGGGCAACCTGTGCCAGGGCCTCCCCACCCTCACAGGGAACAATTTCCTCCTAAAATCCCATCTAACCCTGCCCTCTGTCAGTTTGCAGCCATTTTCCCTTGTTCTATCACTACACACCCTTTTAAAAAGTTCCTTTCCATAATATCCCCTAGTATAGATATGGACCCCTCCAAGGAGTAAGGATTGTGTGGGAAGCCAAGGAAGTGTCTGTCCTCTTGTTAGTTGAACCATTCAGAGAAAATGATGATTTTTTTTTCCCCATATCATTTAAATTCTATCTATATTTGTGGTTGGTTTGCTAGGTTTTTTGTAATTTTTTTCCCCTACTCATTTCTTTTTCTTGTTCTTTAGAATCATCTCGTTTAGATTTCATAAATAAATATTTTTTTATCTCTCTTCTCCTGGAGGTTAGGGTAATTTTCAGATAACATCCCACCACTTTCTCCTTAGAGGTATTGTGATCCTAAAATTGGGTACAAACTATGAAGAGCCCAAAGCCTTAACATAAGCTATAAAACACTTCAAGGGATAATAGGATATGCATCCACTTTCTCTGCATGAATGAGCTGCTGCTGCAGAGGTCAGAAGAAGGAGAACTGCCTTCTAACACCCAGCAATAAGCAGGAAAACTCACTGTTGTGTTGCAAGGAAGGCAGGAGCATCCCTAAAATGTTAGAAAAGGCTTGACAGGGAAGTATGGAAGTACATTTAGTCTGGGAATAGAAAAGGGCAGGAGAAATGGGGCTGTGGGCTGGGCTGGACGATGAATTCCAGGGCACAGCCAGGGAGAACTGACTCATAAAGTTAATTGATGGCTGCTGGGTTTGTCACTTACATTTTTCAGCCAGACCCCCTTGTGTTAAAAAAAAAAAAAAAGAAAGAAGGATTTGCCCTCTCATGGACTTTAAATGATGGTGGGATTAGTGGCCCAGGAATTATGAAGTCCTGCCTTTGAGTGCCTCTGGCTCTGAGCATTAATCAGATAATTGTCTGGGATGTGAGACACTTCTACCTGATCCTTCCTCCCAAGCCTGGGTGTTAAATCTTAGCCCTGCTTTGGGCTGACTTCACCCGGGCTGGGCTTTGCTGCTGTGGAGTTTCTGGCTCCTTTAATATCCATTTGTGTATGGAAACAGCAGATGGAGTGAAGAGGGGTGGCTTTAGGAACACAAGACCAGGTGAGATGCCTTGGTCCTCTGCTATTATGAGATCTGTGCTATTCAATCTCTTAAATAAAGGCATCAAGCCTCATTTAAGCTTGATCTTCTTATCCCTCCTCCTCTGATATCCTGCTCTAAACCTTCTGGTTCTGATGATTCGACCCTGTTTTCCTGCTTTTCAGCACAAATTTATTCACAAACCCTCTGCTCTCTCTCTTTCTGTGCCCTTCCTGTCAGCTACTTGGAGAGTTTTTACCACCTTCCCTAGCTTTGCGCAGTCCAGCAAAATTTTTTTCTGAGTGATGATTTGCTTCAGGAAATGAAATGTGGGGAGTCTCCTCTCCTAAAACAGGTTTTGCTGCTCCTCAATCACCTGATGGGCCCTTCCCTGTGCCTGTTCCAGGATAAGTTAATTTATAGAACACGGATGGCCCGAATTGCACGTTTCATTTACCTCCCCACCAACCCAAGATTGTGCTGACCTGCAGAGAAACCCAATTTCACATCAGTTATAGAGGGAAAGGCAGTTACCAGGGTGTATAAGGGAGTGGAAGACAGATGGGAGAGGCTGGATATTATTCCCAAGATCATGCATCAGACAGGATCCATCACTTCTCATCCCATAATGAAGCACTGCCAGCACAACTTTCCCTCCCAGGAGTTCCTTTTATGCGTTTTTTAATCAGTGCTGAAGCAACTGGCAATGAT
The DNA here is from genome assembly GCA_038380795.1 of Pyrocephalus nanus. Taxonomy (NCBI): domain Eukaryota; kingdom Metazoa; phylum Chordata; class Aves; order Passeriformes; family Tyrannidae; genus Pyrocephalus; species Pyrocephalus nanus. The sequence continues at coordinate 19,941,425 of CM076262.1, read as the reverse complement.
GACATGGAACATGGCTTGGAGATAACAACCCCTCGAGATGAGTGAAGGCAGCTGTGCCTCAGAGACCTGTGTTTGTGCCCTCTGCAGATGCTGCTGTCTCTGTTTTCTTCTGCTTCACCACTGGGGGATTTCTCTTCAAAAAAACCAAAACAGTACCTGGCTGGATGTTGGCATAGAATCATGGAATCATAGACTCACAGGATGGTTTGACTTGGAAGGGACCTTCGAGATCACCTTGTTCCAAGCCTGACACATTCCACTAGCCCAGGTTGTTCCAAGCCCTGTCCAAGCTGGCCTTGGACACTTCCAGGGATCCAGGAGCAGCCACAGCTTCTCTGGGCAACCTGTGCCAGGGCCTCCCCACTCTCACAGGGAACAATTTCTTCCTAAAATTCTATCTAAACCTACTTTTTTTCAGGTTTTATCCAGGAGTGCTTAATATGCACATGGCATTGCTCACATCTCTCAGCTTGCACGGCCAGCAAGGTGTGGGGAGGAATTTTTTTCCTCCTCGTTGCCGCTCAGCTTTCAGCCCTGACAGTGGGATACACCTTGCTGGATATAATACGAGAAGTGGGAAGAATTCTGAGTGACTTTTTCTGTCTTCTGGGCAGGGTTTGCAGCTCCTCGATGCCACGTAGATAAGTTCAGTTGCTGATTTGTAAACAGGGTGTATTTGAGGAGGAGGAGCTGAAGGATTTTTCCTTTGAAGGCTCTTGTCAGGGATGTCGGAACGCAGCTGGCAGACAAGTGCAAAATGAGATTTGAGGGTAGGAAGGAGAAGGAGGAAAATGAATGAAGGTGGAAAATTTAAAATGAAAATATGAAACAAACTTGTCATGTTTGTAGTTTTTGGGTTTTTTTCTTTTTTTGGTGGGATGGATCATCAGCAAAATGAATCATCTGGGGCGAGCAGGGAGATAATTCTGCCCTTGAGACCTTTAAGGAGTGATTTACAGGCTTTGCCTGTTTCGTGCACTGGGTTAACACAGAGTGGTCAGATTTCTCTGGAGGTCAAACAAGATAAAAATGGTCCTTCTGGTCTTAATGCCTGGGAATCTCATCTTGCATCCATGTTTATAAATTAGCATCCAAGTTTATAAACAGGGAAATCAAACCTGAGGAGGGGGAAGGGGCATCATGAGAACTCAACTGAGCAGGGAGGGTCATAATGCCCAGAGAGGTTGTGGATGTTCCATCCCTGGAAGTGTTCAAGGATAAGTTGAACACTTGATGGGGCTCTGACCAATCTGAGTGAGTGGCATCCCTGCCTACTGCAGGGGATTGGAACAAGATGGTCTTTAAAGTCCCTTCCAACTCAAACCATTCTGTGGTTCTGTGGTTTGAATTTACTCAACCTGCAGCCTCGGTCAGTGCCCCTTCTCCCAGGGAATGGCCTCTCTCCACCTCAAGCTTGGTCCATGGTGTTCCAAAGCCTCCCAGTGGGTGCAGGCTCAGACCTGCTCAGCTGTGCTCTGATGTCAGGAAGGACAATGCAAGGAAAGCAGAGCTCCCTGCTCGCTCTCAGGGTCAGGGCTGACCACGTTCTACCTAAAACAAAACAATGTTTGGAGGTGGAACACAGATCCTTGGCTCCCATCCTCCTGCATCTGTCACACCCTGTGAAACCTGACCCATTTTGTACACCTGCCACAGGTTCTTTTGCTCTGATATAATCTTACCCCTCCTCTGGGAAATCCCAGATTGGGATGCGAAGACAGGAAGATGCTTTTCCCAGCTCTCTGAACTAACTGTGGGGCCAACTGGATGTACGATTCAAACACATCATATCTCATAAAGAAACTTTCCAGAAAACATGCAGAACTTTCCAGAGGGAAAAAAAAACAACAAACCACATAAAATCCAGCTGACACAGCCCTGGGAATCTGTGGCTGTTGTCATTACTTGCCTGTAAGGAGTCAGGACCACGCAGGGATCTGTCATTGCCAGGAGGCTCTGGAACATCTGTTGCAACTACAGCAGCATCAGAATGAGGAGGAAAAGATTAATCATGCTCTGGCTTTTCCTGGCTAATGCATCTTCCCTGGCAGCCTGGAGTCAGTGATAGGGCTGTCCTGCACTCTGGGGGCTCAGTGGGGACACCCAGACAGCTGGGAGGCTCTGGCCTTAAATGGCTTCATTTAAAAGTTTCTCTCTGCTTGGATTGCTTTTAAATGTTGCTAACTTGTTTTTATTCCCCCCTTAATTCCAGCTTCGAGAGGAATGAATGAACCTGGGAAATGAATGCAAACAGAATTTGGAGCTGGAATGAAAGCTGCTTTCATTTGGACAAAGCAACCATCAGAGCCAGTGGGGCTCCTTTGACTTTTGGGATCAGGAAATGGGGATGCAGGTGGGGGTGTGACACATCATAAAAGGCCTGGTTAGGAAAAGGTGAAAACGAAAAGTTAGAGCAACTACAAACCCTCCCACTGTTTGTTCAGGGAAAAGCATTTACAATCTCTCAATGTGTCCTCAGGGGCTGTCAGGGGGCAGGGAGAGGTTGCCTCTGTCTTGAGGGATGCAAAAGGCTCACAGCAAAAACTCAGATGGTGAATGTCTCTGTCCTCTCCAGGTCACAGCTGCTGCTCCAAAATCAGGAAAGGAAAATGGAGGAGGATAAACTGTGTCCAGCTGACAGGGGAACACCATCCCAGGCTGCAGAGAATCAGGGGATCATCAGGGTTGGAAAAGACCTTCAAGATGATCGAGTCCAACCTTTGACCGAATTCCACCACACTCACTAACCCGCCTCACGAAATGCCATGTTCCACTGGTCTTTTGAAAATTTCCATGGCTGAAAACCTTCTGAGCTATCTTCATAGGATTTACAGGTTTGACAGTCTTTTAGTGTCACCTGAAGGTAGTGGGATGACTTCTGTGGCTCATGGTAGGTGAAATAGGAGTTGCTTTACAGACCCTTCCATTGAATGCCTGCTGGGCAGTGACGGCTCCACAATGCAGAACATCTACAGACCTGCTCCCACTCAGATAATTTTTGTACTGGATCCTAACCATCTAGTTTCAGTACAGATGTGCTGCCTGCAAGGTCCAGGTAGTCTCTGTGATTTCCCCTCACACAAATAAGATTCACTCAGTGCTGCAAGACTTCTCCTTTCCGAGCCCCCTGAAAAGGGATCAATCCCAGCCCCACCTTGGGAATAACCAGCCTGTCTGTGCAAGTGAGGAGCAGCAAACACATCTGTGAAAACATCAGGGTAAGTGGCAGTAATGATGATTAGATAAACTCCCAGGTGCTGAGATGATGGAAGGCAGGGTCATGGAGCTGAGTGCAGGAACAGATTGAATGCAGCACATTTTGGTACCACAGCACTTCACCCACCGTTCCCTCACATTTTTGCTGCCTCACAGATTCAGGGTGAAAATGGGGTTTCATTCAGTTTTGACAAGATCATTTCTCCCTCTGCAAGATGGGCCATTTAAGAAATAAACCTTGTATAACAGTGTTTATCTGAAGGCTGGGGAAGAAGGAAATAAAATAGGGAAGAAAACAAACTGTTCCTGGCTCTCTGTGAAGACAAAGCTACAGACACCAATGACCAGATTCAGCCACAAAGTGTCCACTTAGTCCCATTGGTGTTTCCTACTGCCTTAAGAGATGAACAGGCATCCAGAAACAGTGAGAAATATGAAGGGGTGTTTAATGGAAGTGAGAACAGTGATATCTGACCTCAGAAAACAGAGGTGTTTCCAGATCTAGAGCAAGATTTAGGTAGTTTTATTCCAAACTTTTATGCCATGCCTACTCCATCTCCTTTGATGAACCAGAGCAAACCTGTGGTTTTTCATGGTCATCTATGAAAAGACCTGGGCTCTGGAAAGGATCATTAGCACAAACCACAGCTCTTATGGGGCACACAAGAGGGATTTCACAGAATCACAGAATGTGCTGAGCTGGAAGGGACCCACAAGGATTATCGAGTCCAACCCTTGGCCCTACAAAGGACCACCCCCAAGACTCACACCATGGGCCTGAGAGGATCATCCAAATGCTTATTGAGCTCTGTCAGCCTTGGTGCCATGCCCACTGCCCTGGGGAGCCTGTTCAGTGCCCAACCACCCTCTGGGGGAAGATCCTTTATTTATTAACCAACCTCAACTTGCCCTGACACAACTTCAGGCCATTCCCAGGGTCCTGTCCCTGGTCCCCACAGAGCAGAGCTCAGTGCCTGACCCTCCTTGTCCCCTCACAAGGGACTGTAACTGCAATCAGGTGTCCCCTCAGTCTCCTCTTCTCCAGCTGATCACACCAAGTGCCCTCAGCTGCTCCTCACACGGCTTCCCCTGCAGGCCTTTCCCCATCTTCATTGCCCTCCTTTGGATTTCAAAGCCATTAAATCTCAGTCGTGAGGCAACTGAAGAGCTGTTGGAGGGTTTGTGACCAAACTCCACTTTTGAAACCTTTCCACTGCCTTGAACAACCTCCCTCTTTCCCTCTTGGGGGGCAGAGAGAACTGCAGGGAACATCCGTGCCCGCTCTCCGAAGCCGCTTGGAGAGAGCACGAGCGGCGTCTCGGGCCATTAGCCCTGGCAGTGTGCCATGAAAACCCTTCCACAGCCACCCTGATGGATGATGGCAGGTCCCAGAGCTCGTTCCCGGCCACTGACTCGTGGTAACTCGCTCTGGGGGTTGAGGGTGGAGGAGGAATAAACAGCGCGTGAAGTGCCCGCGGGGGAAGGAGGAAACTCCATCCCTGAAGGAGTGTGGGACACCCCTCCCTGACCACCCCGGGGGCTCCAGCCCTGGAGCTGCAGCTCGTGGGCTCAGACAGGAGGTTCACTTTAAAATATATTTATATAGGGATCTTTTTTTTTGATAATTTAGGGGAGGAAACAGGGGAACTCGGCAAAGGTTCAAAAGGGCACCACACAAGCTGGACAAAACCTTCCACCACAACACCGACCCAGCACAGACTAATCCACAACACTTAAAGCCAAAATCCAATCCCTCCAGCTTTAAACCACCCAAAGCATCAAGAAAGGAGCAAAGAAAGAGGAGGGAGCAAGAAGAGAGGAAGAGAAAGAGGGAGAGACAGATTATACAGCTACCACTGGAACCTTGCAGACCAGCCCTCACATGTCCAGTGGCAGGGCTGTGACACGTGGCAAACATGTGCCCTTGGTTTTATCTGCTCTGGTCTCTATGGCCACCCCCCAGGTGGGATCTCTTACCCACCAGCCACTCTGGGCTTCCAGAGCAGGGTGAGGGGCAGTGTCCTCACTGTCCCTGCCAGTCTGAGCTGGGTCAGGGGCTGCAGGAGCTGTGGGGTGTTACAGGGCAGTGTCCTCGCTGTCCCTGTCGGGGCTGCAGGAGCTGTGGGGTGTTACAGGGCAGTGTCCTCACTGTCCCTGTGAGGGGCTGCAGGAGCTGTGGGGTGTTACAGGGCAGTGTCCTCACTGTCCCTGTGAGGGGCTGCAGGAGCTGTGGGGTGTTACAGTTTTCCTGGGCTGTTTGTGACCGGCAGCTTCTCCAAGGCTTCCCCATGTGGGCTCCAGGGGCTGCCATGAGGGATACGAGGCCACCCCACCTCAGTGAGGTTTGATCCATCCCCGGGTAAATGTCACATAGTGTCAGAATCCCAAACAAATACAGCTCCATTTGCAGTGCTGACGGTGTTTACCCCAGGCAGTGGTGGCCGTGGTGCAGAAAGGTCATGCCCAGGTATTTTAGGGAGGTGCTTTCCAGGCCATGACCTGGCTGTGTCACTCTGTGGCCTTAATTATTATTATTTTTACTGTATTTCTTGCAGTTTAAAGTGCCTGACACACCACATGCATGTGTGTGTGATTTTTGTGGGATTGAGAGCCGTGGGGATAGTTTAGGACCACGTGGTAGAGGAAGAATAATCTGGGGAAATTCTGGGTGCAAGGGGAACTGCCCTTGGATTCTTCATTTAGGAAGACACTGGGACTGATCTACCACACACATCCTGGGGACAGTTTGGGGTATCAGGACCTGGAAATGACCTTAGCCAACAAATCTGAAAGTTTCTGATACCACATTAACTTGCTTAGAGCTGGCCAGGAAAATGCTGTGTTTCTTCAATTTCCTAAATAGAGGATGGCAGAGTCCATGTGGTGAGATGTGCTTCCATCATTTGTGAAGCATTTTCCACAGAATCATAGAATGGTTTGGGTTGGACGGGACCGTAAAAATCATCCAGTCCCACCCCTCTTTCATGGACAGGAACACCTTTCACTATCCCAGGTTGCTCTAAGCCCCATCCAACCTGGCCTTGGACACTTCCAGGGATGGGGCAGCCACAGATTCTCTGGACAACCTATGCCAGGGCCCCACCACCCTCACAGGGAAGAATTCCTTCCTAAAACCCAATCCAAAGCAACTCTCTTTCAGTTTGAAGCGAATCCCCCTTGTCCTATCACCACATGCCCTTGTTAAAAGTCTCTCTACGAGAAACTGCAGGGCAACACCAGCCTCTGTTTCAATGATCCTGATTGTTATTAATGATAGTAACAGCACTTAAAGGTCCTAATCAGAACCAGCCCTGGGATGGTTCCTGACTGAAACACCTCTTACACCTCCCTGTTCTTCTGGAAAACTGTATGAAGGTGTAATTAATTCTGACATCAGCAAGAAAGCTCCCTCTTGTTATTTTCCCAGCTCCTACCCTCCCAAATTTTTCCTTTCCCAAACAATATGTAAGATTAGCCCTTAATTTTCTGTATTTTCATGCCTTTCTCTAAGCACTAAAAAAGCTGCTTCTCCCTTAAAATTCTACTTTGACACCAGAAATTTTGATTTTGTCAACTTCCACAAATTACTACCCAAATATTTCAGCACCCACTTGATTTGTGTAATCCTATCAATTTTATTCAGGTTTAAGCCCCGTGAGTTATGAAACCGAGGCCTGTGATGTGCCGTGAATTTGAAAGCACATGAAACATTTGTGGCCAATTTAAGAGCACGATAAAAGATCAAAACACTTTGCTGTGCTGGGAACTCTTGAAAGCTCTGCAAAATCCACTCAGTTATGAAAGCAGTGGATGGAGAAATTACACAGAAGTTGTAATTCTGAATATATATGGGGACACCATTCAGAGGTAGAGAAAGTGCCTCGTAAAAATTGCCAGAGTTTATCAAATTGTGACATTTTGGCTGTCAGAGGCCTCTTGGCCACTGAAAATACTGTGTAATTCAGCATCTCCCAGCAGTAGCTGATGCAGGGAATGAGCTCTGCAGGGTGCTGGTGGGATACAACAACCAAGTTAATGGCCATGAATCCTGCTGAGGGAGGACTGGGAAACCCGATGGATCTGTGTGAGATGCTCCCAGGCTGTCGTGGGTGCAAGTGGCTTAGACAAAATTTATTGAGCAAGCCCTGCCATTGAGTCGAGAGGTGCAGAAAGAACTGCCCTGCATTCTAAGCTCCCTCTCAGAGAGCACTCTGGTGTGGCTGAATCCAATCTCAGCCTTGGATCATGTCAGTGTTTTAAATTTAAGGAATTACAGAGGTGTGATTGAACCTCTTTCAACCCCCAGGTTTTAACGGTTGTCAAAATGAGAATATAGATACAAAATGAATCATTTATTATTGCAAATGATCAGACAAATGCCTTAAATCAGAATTATTTGCTACACCATATAAGAACTACAACTACTAGTAGTTCAGTATAAGACAGGACAGTGCACTATGTTGAAGCAATTATTGGAACAATTATATTAAAGCTGGCAAAAAGAAATAATTATGGAGTAGAGATTTGATGTAACTCACCCAGACCAACCCTGATGGGGAGATCTCTTTCTCTCAACCTCGAGGAGTGTCCTTGGAGGGTGTCCCCAGCCAAGGGAGGAATCTCCACACATACCCCAAAAGGGCTGTGTCAGAAGGACCTGATTGCATGAGGGGGGACTGGATTTTTACAGTATAAAGTGATTGCCTGCCAGTCACAAATTTACAGGCCAGCTACCAGCTTATCTGTCACCTCCAACTTCGAAAAGCAGGATGTGTGTTGGAATTTCGGTGAACCAGGCTGGTTTTAGCATAATTTAACACCAAAACCAGCCCCCCCTGGTGCCAGCAGTAACTCCTCACAGGGCGCTTGCACTGTTTGCATTCTCTGATTTCAGGTCTTACTAACGAGGGCCCTCCTGCCACAAAGGTGACCAGCAAAAGGAAAACACTCTGGATTTAAAAATCTAAACAAATGCCTTGCAGTCTGTTTGATTGTGATCCTGACACCTGAGCTGTGATTCCACCTTCCCCCCACCCCGCCCAGCCCTGCTCAGCTGGAGGACTCCAAGCCCAGGAGCTCTGCTGCTGCAAACTGGTGTTCCCAGGAGCTGATGAACGCGTTGCAGGCAATCAGTCATTAGGAGCCTGTTTGCTCCCACTAGTGCTACAGCTGAGCCCGGGGGTGGGGGGGCCTTGGGGAAACCTCCCTTGCCACAGACTGCTGGGGTGTGGGGGTGACCTTGCAAACACCGTGGATCTACCTAAAAAGTGTGTGTAATCACCCTGCAGGCAAACCTCCTGAGCGATTTATTAGCAAACTCTGCATATCTGTGGGTCCAAATTGCTTCATCTCCTTTTTCCATCTGGAAAATAAACAGATTTTTTTGTTTGTTTGTTTGCTAAGGTAAAAGCACGCTTGACTCCTGGTGGCTGAACAGGGAAGCCAAACGTCCCCTCTCCAATATTCCGGCTGTCGTCTTCATTTCCCCATGGGTCTTCCCTCAGCCATCACCCATCCCTGGCAATTTTTCTGGGCTGTGAGCGATGAGCTAGGACAGATCCCTTGGTACAAGTGTAAGGAGTGTTTCCAATATCCAAACCCCTGAAGTGGAAAGGAAGAGTCCTGGCTGCACTGCACATCTCCTGGGCAGAGAGCAAAGCTGGGGGGAAGATAAAGGGAGAACCTGGCAAAGCAGAAGTTTTTGTTGCAGAATTTCATGTTCCACAGCCCTCTGGATCCCATATATTTTGGTTTTTAGTTCTGCTTCCAAAAGGTGCTGTTCAGCCCCATCTGTTTGGCAGGGTTTGTAGTGCTGGGTGTTGTAAACTGTCTTTGCTTTCTCCTTGTCGTTTCTCCTTGTAAAACCGTCCATGGAAGAGGGAGAAAGGGGGAGGGATAATTCCTGGATTGCACTTGCTGAACCATTTCTAACATCCTGGATTATCCAGGTATGGTTGCAGAGAGTCACAGTTTTCTGTGTCATGTGTATCCCATGTCACCTTTGTGTATCCCATGTCACCTTTGGGATCCTGTGCGGGGCTGTTGGCAATTTTGCCACAGTAAATCCAAGCTGATGGATCAGCCCTGATGAGGAATTTGGTTTTGGGACAAGGGAATTGGGTTGTCAAAGTGCTCTGAGATCTTTTTTATCTGGGAGGGATTTAGCAATCACCCTTTTCTAATCCTGTGGGACAAGAGCAGAGTTTCAGGGTTGCTGCCACCTACAAAGCACTTGTCCAGCGTGGGATGTGCAGTGACAAACCCTCTGCCCTCAGGATCCACTGAAAGAGCAAGAAAACACTGCATTTCACTTTTTAATAAGGGAAGGAGGTCAGAACCTGAGGAGATGGAGCCTCAGCTGGAAGAAGGAGCAAGAAAACAGGAGGTGAAATCAAAGCCAGAGAAACCCACCACAGAGTGGTGGATGGTCTAGGCTGGGCACAAGTGTGCACCATATCCCTCCTCTGCTGGCTTGAGGTGGGCTCTGGGAGGGTGAAAAAGGACTTCAGGAGATGTCATGGGTGGAGGAAGGACAGTTTCCACCATTCCAGGATAAATACCTCGTGTGCTACAGGCAGCTGGCAGGGTGCAGGGACACAGAGAGACCTCACCTCCAGGACAGGTTTGCCCATGATCTCGGGGCACTTTGGAGGGTCATTGGAATCAGCTGCAGATGGAGGATGTGTATAAAGGTGTGTAGGTTCCTCTGAGCCCAAGAAAGGAAAAAAAAAAACAAAAACAATGAAACCATGAGATGTGTAATAAGAAGAAAGACTTTCCCTGTATCCTCTTGCTGATGCTGCATCTAAAATTGATGTGGCTCAGGCACATCTGGGAACAAGGAGAAGGCAGGTCATCTGCTCTACGTCATTCCAAGGTGCTGGGTACAGCCAGGCCCAGCCCAGACAAGGAGGGATATATTTAATTTCCCTCCAGCCCCTCATGTGTAGGGGCCAGGGTAGAGAGAAGGGATCAGTTCACCAGACAGGGAAGAGGAGAAAAGCTCCTGCTGTGGACTTGAAAGCTTTAGCACAAGAAAGAGTAAGCCCTGGAGCACTACCCGAGCATAAGCTATTCCCACTTCTCCATTATTCTCTCTTTTCTTAATTTTCTTCCCTTTGATCTTGACTTGATGCTTCTGAGACTCGCATAATTTCACCCTTGGGCAAGAGGAACAGCTGCAAACCTCCTCTTTTCCTTCCTGAAGACACAACCCGCAGGCAGTTTGCTGGTTTGGGTGCCTGTGCACTGGATCTGCCTTCCATCAGCAGGTCACCTCTGCTCTGGGTTTTTTTTTTAGGGTTTTCCCAGGGAGATTGTCTCCAGTGAAGTTGTCTCAGAGGACTGGGAATGATTACTCCAGGGACTACTGCACACAGTGTCTTTATGATGCTGGTGGTAGGCACGTTTGGAGTGCGTGGTCAAGTCTAGACGTGGTGTCTGAGGTTTAAGGTCCTGTCTCAGCTCATTTCTCATATTCCCAAACTATTTGCCGATGTCTTAGGGCAAAATAATCCATCAAGGTTACTTGTGTCTGAAATAGATTGAGTTTGAGAGGTGCTTCCATGCATTGCTGAGCTCATAGCAGCAAGGAAAGGAGCAGACCTGAGGTATTTCATTCTCATTTTCATCTCACACAGATTTCCATAAGATATTTCTGGAGTGATTTCTAGGAAGCACTGATACAGGTGGATAAAGGCAGACCACAGGAATTCCATCCCAGGATCCTGTTGTGACTGGAAAAGGAAATATTGCTTCACTAAGACATATTTGCCTCACTCTTTTAGAAAGAGTTTTGGGGTTTTTTATCTCTTCATGTCATTGAGAAAGGGCAGAATGGCACTTTTTTTTTTTTCTCAGCAAAAGGAGGTCACCATCAGGACCAGGGAACAACGATGGCTGAGCTGAGCTTGAAGGGTTAATGCTGGGCCTAAGCCAAGCCACAGATCCCAATAACATGCTCAGCAGGCCTATGGGTAACTCCAAAACCTTCCTTGTCTCCAGTCTTTTCCTGCTGACAGCATCCCTCCAGTTTAGAACTTTGTGTGATAGAAGACAGTGGTTTCCTTTCCTTTGATGCCACTATTTTTAGTTACACTTTGTCCTTACTCCTCTGAGATGAAGATGCAGGGGGATTCCCACCCCAGCACAAGGAAATACCTGCTGTTCTTCAAGAACCCAGAATCTAACCCTGAAAAAAGTCTTGGGAAAGAGTTCACCCTCCAAAACCTGTTCCTGGCTGGAATTCTGGGACTAAGCAGATCACTTTGGAAGTTTAACTCATCCCACACATCAAGCATTTGCTATTCTTTCTGTGAATTATGTCACATTCCTAATCAAATGGGTGTTAGTCACATGCTTTCCAGTGCTTCTGGGAACGGGATTTTTGGGCTCTGAACTGCTGTGAAAAGTGATGACGGTTTGTTCTGAATATTTTAATTATTGTTCTTGTTTCTGCCTCCCAACTGGACAGACTTTTCTTTTTCTCTTTTCTCTTTGCTGGTTGTGAACACTGAAAAATACTGGCCAGGTGCCTGGAGCTGTGCATCCTTTGCTGTTGAAGGGATTTATCCTGAAGATAATTCAAGGAGATATTGGCAATAGCACAAACATTTGAGTTAATGGAGAATCACTCTCAAGGAAGTTTACTAACAACAACAAAAAAAAACAACCAACCAACCAAACAAAACAAAACAAAAAAAACCAACCAACAGACAAACAAACAAAAAACCACAAAAAAAAAATGTTTTCAACGTGAGAAATCCCATTCAGTTGCAACAGTGACTGAGAAAATATGATTTGAAAGTCCAAATCTGTAATAAACTGGCAATGCAGGATAACTTACTATCAGCCCAGACTTTTAATATAGGGGCTTTTTTTCCTTCATCACTTTTATCTACTTAAAATTGCAAATGCTGAAAGTGAAAGCCTTGGGGGAGAATAGACTATCCTAAAATCTGGAGTCCAGACCTCAAGTTTTACCTCCTGTAGAGTTCTAAAAGCGTGTCATAGAACATGGCCAATATATCCTTCTTCATTCTAGTCAAGGTCTGTGGCAGTTTTATTGGTGATATCAAGCCTTTCTCCCAGAATATTTGCTTCCTGCTTCCAGGTATCCCTTCCCATGGGGGGATCTTTCAGGGCCCTTCCAACCCAAACCATTCAGTGGATGTTTTGGCTTCGTGATGACGTCCTTTCCTTTGTATGGCCCCCTTTAATCTGAAATCATAACCACGGAGCATTCACAGCTCCTCTGAGCCTCTGGAACAGATTATCAAGGGCTTTCTTGGCATCTCCCTCACCCTGACACTGCTGAGGCCACTGTTGTGCTGCAGCAAACAGATTGTGTTGAAGACAACCAGATGTGAGCAGATAAAGGGGCCCCGGGGAAATCTGGGCCACGTGTGTGTCTTATCTCTGAACAATTTCAAGGATCTTCCCCAGCCCCAAATTCAAAGAGCAGTCACAGGCAGGCAGTGCCTCATGACATTCCTGGTGATCTAAGCTGGCTCAGCTCTCCAGGGAGAGCTGGGAAAGGTCAGCAGGGACAACTTCCAATAGCTCAGGTTGCTCCAAGCCCTGTCCAAGCTGGCCTTGGACACTTCCAGGGATGGGGCAGCCACAGCTTCTCTGGGCAACCTGTGCCAGGGCCTCACCACCCTCACAGTCAAGAAGTCTTCTTAATATCTAATCTAATCATCTGTCAGTTTAGAGACATTCCTCCCTGTTCTGTCACTCCATGCCCTTGTAAAAGGTCCCTCTCCAGCTCTCTTGTAGCACCTTTAGGCACTGGAACATTCTACAAGGTCTCCTTGGAGCTCTTCCTTCTCTGGGCTAAACAATCCCAATCCTCTCAGCCTTTTCTCTAGGAAGACTGAAATCAAGAGCTGTCCAATACATCAGAGAGTCCAGAGGCGTCAGGCGGAATCTGAAATCCCCCACAATTTAAGGAAATACCGTCCTACATCCAGATATATTCAGTCAGCATGGAGGGGTTGGTGCTTCTGTCATTCTTCACAAGTGAACCCTCAGCTGGGCCAGCTGCAAAAAGAGGGAAGGTTGAAACTCTTACCTTGAAACCCTTGGTTTCTAAGAAGGAGAAGACACCAGATGAGCGCTCCTGTGTGCTCAGGGATGTCCCAGATCACGTCTCAGTGTCCTCCACGTGGGTTCCTGCAGCTTTCACGGGTCTCTTCCAACCCTTCCATCCCCCTCATAAGGGAAGGTCCAACAAGAAACCTTTTCAGTCTTCTGATGAAAACATCCTCCAGGGTTACAGGTGGTTACAGGATGGACCTGGAGGTTTATCTGGACATTTTCTTGGTCAGATCCAGCAGGTTGGGTGTCCTTAATCCACTGCCTCTTTTCTTTTATCATCCTTTTTTGCAGTTGAACACAGCAAGTCAAAATTTAATTCAAAAATAAGCAACCGCCTTCCCACCCCTTTCATTCCCTCTCTCAAAGGCAAATTGATTATTAAGGTTTTTTTTCTTTAAAGAATAATCTAAGCTTTATAGGACCTCTGCTGTCAGGTCATTGCAGATATTCCATTGACAACTTCAACTCCATTATCCTTCTGCTAATTGAAATTCTGTCCTAAGGAAGAAAAAAAGGGGAAAAAATTCCAAAACAGGAAATAAATAGCAAGGCAAAAAAAATAAACTCTGAGGAAATTCCCTAGGCCAGAAATCTGGAACAATGGTTTGTTCCTTCCCCTTGCACTCAACTTCCCAAAGGGGCAGAGCTGTCAAATATTGCATGGGGTAATCTTAGTAATTAAAGAAATTTTTATATTAAATATATGTATTAAATAGTATTAATATTATCAAATAATTAATAATTAGAACAAGTTAATTATCTATTTTTATAATTTATATAATATAATTATTATGCATGATATATTATATATTACATGTGTTTAAATATTTTATTTTGTAACATGTATATTCATTATATATTAATTTATTATTTGTATATATAATTTATTCATTTAATAACTAAATAATAACATATAAATAATTTACTAATAAAAATATTGTTTAATATTATTAAATATTATTACATAAATATTTCTTATCTTGACTATTATATTTACTATCTTCAATTTATTATATTAAATTAAAGTCATTCTTATATGTGAAACACCCCAGTGCTGGTCACAGAGCATAAAGTATTTTTCTGCTGGGATTCACAAAGACATATTTGAGTCTTTTTAATCCAGATGTTTTGCCTCATGATACTTCCAGATTTATTATTTGGCTCTCATTTGTTTTGCCCAAACAATTTCTTTCTCTGTCTCTATTTCCACTCTCTTTTTCCCTTAAATTTTAGCATGTGTTTTTTGGGGGGATGTGGTTGCAGCAGAACCCTGCAGAACAGACCATTGCTATAATTATCTCCATGAGAGAGCTTGGAAAAACATTGGAGCCTCAAATGAGGAGCAGGAAGAGGTTGGAGTTGGTCACATGAGGCAAATTCCATAGATGGACAGAAAGCAAACCCAAACCCAACCAAAACTGAAAAACAGAAACCTTAAAAAAAAAAATAAAAAATCTACTCCTTGAAGATTTCACCTGATTAGGAAAGAGAGACAACCCTTGAAATCCAGGCTGGCCAAAGTAGGAGAAAAAAATATGTAGGAGGATATTTAAAAGCAATTAATCAGAAAGTGCTTTTACCAGCTGTGGTAAACTTTCCTTCTCATGGAGCCCAGGAGAAACACCATTCCCCTTTCACATGATTTTCCATGAGAAATCTCTGAACCCCACAACTATGTCACTGATTTAGAGCCCAAACATGACCCTACGTGGATTTTTGGTGGGTGAATTAACCTTCTCAGGGTGCTGTTTGTAGAGTCAGCAGCACAAGATATCCTCAAAATTTGCACCACTTGTCAGGAAAAGCCATTCCAAGGGTTCTGGAACTGCTGCCAAAGTCAGAGCACCACGAATTTTGGTGTGATTTGACATTGGTATGACTCCCTCCTGACTTATAGGGGGTTTTTGATCATTTATATCCCAAATTATATGAAGAGTCACAAAAAATGACAGAGAAAAGAGCCACTGAAAAACAATATCCTGTCATTTCTCAAGCAGGGATGTCCAGCACTTTCAGGTCAGGCCTCTTGATCTATCACCAAATTCCTAAATCCAGGAAGGTTGTAAAAGTTCTGGTGGAAGGGGAAAAGGGGATACTGATACAGTGTTAAGTGCTCAAGCCTAGATTTATCCAATTTATTTAACCTGACCAGGTGGTTTGCTGGAGAGGAGCTGTGACCTAATAGGTTACCCAAGCTTTGGACCAGCCCCTTCTAGTCCCAGCTTAGTGCCTGACCCTAAGAAATCCTTCCTTTCTGGACTCAGATTTACTTTCCTCTTGCTGAACTTTTGCTGAGGGTGTTTTTTTATGCCTGCCAGCTTTAACTTCCAAGGGATCCACAGTCTGTTTATCATCCACTGAAGGCAATCTTTGGGAAACATGGACCACCTCCAAAGTCCAGGAAACCTAATAAGGCTCACAAATAGAATCACTTAATTTTATCTGACTTGCAATGCTGAAATGTTCCAGGCTGGCTTTCTGTTTTGCAGGCTGAATGTCTGCATGGAAATTTCATAAAAAGCATAAAGGGGTGTCCCCACCCCCCACCACCACCCTTGTCCCCTAAACCATCAAAGAGTGCAGTTAAGGGGAAATACCTTGTTTGGTCCAACTTGAAAAGAACCAGGGTATCCCTTTCATTGAGGAGGTTTCATGTGGGATAGATGTTTGGAAGGGAATGGTTTGTAGATAAAAAGCAGTGGGAAGAAGACTGTTGCTCTCACTCTCCAGGGTGATGGGAAAGGGGTTGGATTCAAGTGGTTCACTGGTGGATTGATCTGTCAGACACCCACTGCTTTTATGTCTATTAAGCAGGAAAGGAAGGAGAAATGAGATGAAAGGAAGAAGCTGGGATGGGTGGGAAAAATGAGGAGACCTGGGTGAAGCCTATCCTGTGAAGATGGAAGAATGGCAGGAAAAAGAACGGATTTACGGCCTGACACACCCCCAGCTGGCTCCTTGAGTTTGTCCTTCTGCAGACAAACAGACCCCACTGGAGTTACAGGGCTGTAATTCTATTTGTGGAGGGTGAACGGGAAGGGGGAGGTGGGGCGAGCTTGTGGGAGCTGTCTGGTGGGTTTATGACCTCCCCAGAAACCCCTGATGGAATTCCAGCTCCATAACTCATAGCTGCCTCTTCTGGATCCAATTCACCGGAGTCTCTGATGTGGTGGTTGGGATGGAGTTGGGTGTCATGTCCTGCCCCTGCTGGGGAGTTCATCAAGTTGCCTTTGCTAATGCAAAGCAGGGCAGTTTTATGAGACAGTTTCCCTGGTCTCTTGAACCCTGGAGGTTTTCCATGTGGCTCTTCCCAGTGACACCAAGGGCTGTGAGATGCACCTGGTGAGGGAGACCTCACTCAGGGCCTCAAGATCTAACTCAGAGCATGAGATCCAGCCCAATTCCACTCCTGTAGACCTGCCCCATAACATTCCAAAGAAGAACAGGCTCTGTTGGTACCTCAGGGCCTGTATTTTGGGTTCATCCACCCAGACAGGACAGCACTTACAGGACCAGCTTGACACCGGTCAGTGGTGTCTGAGAGACCAAGCTGGGATGTCCTGGGATGTATCACTTGCTTCAGTGGATACATTTCCCTCTGGCATCACCCAAAGCCTGTATTTCAAAATTCAAATCTGACTTCAAAGTCAACCCCCAGCATTTCTTAGGGCTCATTCTCCTACCCCCACACAGAAACCCCAAACAGATAAACATCCCACTCTCATGGTCATAACAGATTGGACCTTTACAGCAGCTCCCTTTCCAATATTTTATTACAAACATCTGGCCCAAACAGACTTCTCCCAAAATGCCTTTTTATTGGCCTACCTCTGTGTATTTAGCCCCATGAAGCCACTGTGTCTTGGAGCTTATAGGGCAGAGACAATCAGACTGGATGCATTTATTTCCATGGAGGTAAAAAAAAACCCCATGATAATTGCTCTTCCCAAACTCTGCCTGGATGTTGTCTTGGAGAAGATTAGCTGGCACTGTCCATGAATTTGCTTGGAGCAGCTAAACATCCCAGACAATTCAGCACAGTGCTTGATACTGCACCTTGGCCTTCTTTTATGTACTAGCACAGATGTGGCCAGGAAAAACACGATGCCTGGTGGTGTTCTCTGCTTGTCATCTTCCTGCCCACAAAATGTTTGTGTGTCATGGACTGTGACTAACTGGTGACCTGCTTGCCTGAGCTGTAGGAACAAGGGCTGCATCCCATATGGCACCCCGAAGGAAAGCTGGCCTGTGGAGAAGTCTTGGCATCGTGTTTGGTTTCGGGAGTTATAAGGTCAGCGAGTGCATTTCCCATTAGATTTTATGAGAAGGCAGGAAATTCAAAGGAGAAAATAATAACAATAATAGTAAATATAAACCTGTTGTTCTCCTTTCAATTTTTTTTTTTTTTCTTAGCTGAAGGCAAAAGAGCAAATTGATTCCTGCTTTCCTCCCAAATGCTTGCTGGTTGTGGGAACACACGGCACACCACAGCAAAGTTCAGGGCTCTGATGTACAGACAGCAAGAGACTTCTCCTAAAATAATCACAGCAAAAAAAAGGTCAGAGAAGAGCCACTGGTGGGATTCATCCCACCTGGATATAGAAAGGCACAGCACAATCATCTGCAGCTGGGCCAGCTCCTCCCTGGGGTCAGCAAGAGGAAACAACTATTTACCTTTGTCATTCACTGATCTATTTTAGCCATGGAGGTTGTGATGAGGTGAAATGTATCCTGAAAGGACCCATTTTTCACTGGTGTCTGTGCAAGGAGACAGGACAACAACCACAGAAGAAAACAGGTAACTCCCCAGCAGGAGAAGAGGTGATTTTGCAGAGATCCTGCAGCCTGGTCTAGTGGAAGGTGTCCCTGACCATGGCAAAGGGGTTGGAGCTGGGTGATCTTTAAGGCTCCTTCCAACCCAAACCATTCTGTGATTCTGTGAGTCAAACCTCATTGATCCCACAGTCATTTCCTCACCATGCCATGTGCTGGAACACCTTGAGACTGAAGCTGGCAGGTGACTCAGGGTTATGGTCCCCACCAGCGTTACCACCTTGGAGAGGTGCCCCTGAGGCTGCCAACACTCAGTCTCTGCACTGACTCGTGGAGGGTGGTAGCAAATGCTCTCTCGAGGTGGTTGGACTGATGGCAAAAGGCCAGTTGGCAGTGCAGAGGGAAACCCATCTGGGCTGCTGAACTGTGGGAGGGCATCACTGCCCAGGAAGAGATGTTGACTGTGAAAGTACATCATGTAGATGCACGTGGACCAAGGAGTTGGGCTATGCAACAACATTGCAACAACATTGCAACAACAGACAGGGGGGTCAGGCTGCCAAGATTCAAGTGCCTCAGGTGGGTCTGCACTGACAACACAAGGGTGAATATTTTCTGTCTCAGTGGGCCCATGACTCCTCAGGTTATCAGGGAAGAGATGCAACACACAAACGGGCTCATGGTCGAGAGGTGGATTTAACCATGGACACCATCTCCCAGGTTATCCATCACTGTGAAACACGTGCTGAGATCAAGCAGGGCCAAGTGGGTAAAGCCTGTTTGGTATGGGGGAGGATGGCCAAAATATAAATCTGGGAAGGCCAGGCAGATCAATCACACCACACCCCCACAAACCTGCCAAGGGAAGCGCTAAGTGCTGACAGTGGTGGACACAACCACCGGATGGCTGGAGACACAGCCAGTGCCTCACACCTGAAACACCATCGTGGGCCTGGAAATACAAGTCCTGTGGTGACCCTGCAGCCCAGGGAGGACCGAGTCGGACAAGGAGACTCATTTCCCAAACAGCCTCCCTGACATCTGGGCCAGAGAGCACAGAACTGAATGGCTTTATCATATTCCCCACCATGCACCAGGCTCTGGAAAGTTGAATGGTATAATGGACTGTTAAAAACCACATCAAAAGCAAAGGGTGGTGGGACCTTCAAACATTGGAACCTACATTTAAAGAAGGCCAACTGATTAACACCTGAGGCTCTACCAGTCGAGCTGGCCCTGCCCAATCAGAACCCTTACATACCAGAGACAAAGTCCCCGTGGTGCTTATGAGAAACGTGTTAGGAAAGACAGTTTGGATCAGTCCTGCCTCAGGCAAAGGCAAACCCACCCGGGGGATTGTTTTTGCTCAAGGACCTTGGTGCCCTTGGTGGGTAATGCAGAGGGGTGGGGAAACACGATGCCTGCCTCAGGGGCATTTGATTTTGGGTGAGAACCATCTGTGAGGGTGGATTGCATGTCTAGTACTGGTTGCTGAATGAAACTGCCGCTGTCAAGGGGAAATACCACGGACAATGAGTATGGACTGCTCCAGTTGCACCAGTCAGGTATGAAATGTGGGGATGATGTGGATGGTGTAGAATAAGGGGCAGAGAATGTCCTAGGTACAGTAGGGGCGGAGTTCGTAGCGATGTTTATTCCACACAACCCACATCACCACTCAGGGGGAAAATTTTTGTTTGTCAGGAAAATGAAAGGCACTGGAAACAGAAGATTTTTCTTCTTGCCTGGGTGGAGGAAGGGGGTGGACTGGCCCCTTTTAAAACCACAGGCAGAAGCAGAAGGGGGCCACTCTTTTCCCTGACTCCCAGGAGAGGGAGCCACTGCCACCCATCACCACAAGTTGAAGGTTCTTGACAAGTCTCAGCGACTGTTGGAGCTGCTCCACAAATCCCAACCGTTATTGGAGCCACCCCACAAATCCCAATCGTTATTGGAGCCACCCCAAATCCAAAAACAATCACAGTTGCTACAGCCAGGACCTGAAAACAGCCTCTCAGCAGCAAAATTCCCTCTGGATGAAAGACTTTTCCAAGTTTTGCATTGTCCCTCTTTCTCGATTCTTTAGCTGGTTGGGGAGGGTTTGCCACTTGACTTCTTGGTTCTCCTGGCCCACGTGGGGTAGCCAAGCCAGGTGATCTCAACAGAGAGCAGTTCCTCTTTGGTCTCTGGTGGATTCCCCTCTTGCTGGGTCAACCATTTCCTCTGTATTTTTGTGTTCCATTGTAAGGCTTTTTTGCTTTTCTCAGTAAAACTCTGACTCCCACTTCTGGGCTCTCCTGCTGTTTCTGCTGCTCCCACAAAGGGATGGGGAAAGGGAACGGCATCCAGAGGGGAAAGACCCAGAACAAGTTGTCATCACAGAGTTCTCCCTATCCTCTTCACTTCCCCAAGGCACGGTATAGCAGCTGGTAGACCATTTAGACTGGACTGCTTTCTTCTTTTTCAGAAGGCAAGGAAAAAGTCAAAAGAACACAAGGAAACTTGACAGCATCTCTGACCAATTTAATTGTCCTCTGAAACTCAGCAGCTGAGGGTGGTTTTGTGTTGCAGGTTATCATTTCCATGAAAAAAAATCATTCCAGGAAGGAGCAACAGCTTCTGCCTTCTGACAGATGCCAAGTCTTGCTACCAATTGCCCCAGCTGCTCCTCTTAAGAGGCCCCTGCACTTGCTCATGTGCAGGCAGTTGGTGGGGCTGAGGGTGGCCCCAGGACATGTGGCAGTGTGTCACAGGGCCCTCTGTGACATAGTGGCCATTGGCCATGGGTGGGAGGGGCAGGGTAACCAGGGGCCCTTTGTGACACGTGGTGACAAAGGTGCTGGCGGTGCTGTGAGCCCATCAGTGCGCTCAGAGCACGCGACGGGACAGGACGGGACAGAGCGGTGCTGTGCGGAGCCCCCGTGCAGCCGACTCTCGACCTTGCTGAACCGGAGCCTTTCTGAGACTTTTTTTCTCGTGCGAGTGACCCCGAGGCCAGACCGCAGGACTTGGAGACCCGGAGGTTTTCTGAGGGGTCTCCAGTCCCTTTGGCGGATGCCCTCAAGGGCAGACTGAGGGACCTGGTGACCCGGAGGTTTTCTGAGGGGTCTCCAGTCCCTGTGGCAGGTGCCCTCGAGGCCACTGTTGTTGAGTTTTTCACCAGGACTTTTCCCAGGTGTCTCTCTTGCAAGATCCCTCACGGCACAACCTTGGGATGGCAGGGAGACGCCTCAGCCTGCTCAGGCTCTTCCGCAGGAAGAAGAAGGCAGGCCCTGGAGCTGCCCCAGAACGGCAGCCGGAGGAACTGGAGCAGTTCCAAGCCCTGCAGGAGGGTGAGTGGCAGAGCTGGACCCCAGGCATGGGGGCTACAGTCATCCCAAGCTGGGATGGGCCTCTTGCCAGCCCAACCCTTGTGAACATACCCATGGAAAGAGAGGGGAGAAGAGGAGCCGGGGCTGATTTCCACTATGGCCGTGCTCCTTGCACTGGGCATGCCGGGGCTGGCCGTGCCAGTGAAGCGCAGGCCTAGGCTGGGTTCTCTGCCCCTTCCCGCAGCCCCTCAGCTCTGACTGCGCTCACTCTTTGCCAGATGCAGGCCGGGACCGGACAGAAGAGCAGCTCCGTGCCCGTGGCCGCTTGCGCAGGGCAGCACAGGTACCTGCAGCCATGCCCACCTGGGCTGGGCCTGCTGTCACTGCTCAGCCAGCAGCGCTGCTGGAGCACGCCAGGACACATCCCTCTCTTCCCTGCCCTTCCTTCTCCTGCAGACGCTGCTGAAATTCTTCAGCGTTCGGCGTCGAAGGACCCAGACCAAACCAACGGAGGTGATGGCACAGCCTGACACCAGCCCCACCGAGCTCAAGGCCGAGCCTGATGTCGGCACCGTGCCGGCTGATGGCCCAGCAAACCGGGACACCGCGTCCACCCAGGACACCGCCAACCCTGACACCGCGCTGCCTGAGCTCACGGCCAAGGCTGACGCCGCAACCACCACTGAGGGCACGGCCAACACGGACACCACGCCCGCTCAGGGCCCGGCCGATGCTCCCAGCCTGCACTTTGCTGCCCACAGAGTCGTCTCTGCTGAAGTGAGCAGCCTGTGGCCAGCACTGGATGGCCCCCTCAAGCCGGCTCTGCCCGGCCCCTTCAGCCTTTGAGGCCAGCACAGCGTGCTGGCAAGGGAAGCACTTGTGGTGCAAAGACGGCCAAGATGCTGGCTCAGGCAGCTCTCCAGCTCTCCCCTGTGCCTCCTCCAGGTGCCGGCCTTTGTCAGGAACCTTCACCAGACCCTCACAGCCAATGTGCTGCCAGACGATGGACTGCTCAGCGACCTTCGGAGAGTGACGGATGAAAACCCTGTTGATGTTTCGGTGACCCTCCTGCACTTTGCCCCATCGTGTGACAGGTACGGGCTCCACCTGCCTTCAGGGCTCAGGCCTCACCAGCCTTTAGAGCCCATCACCCGGGAAAGCCTGTGCCACAACCTCTGCCACACACACTCCGAGTTCCAGGACTCTCTGGGCCCTCTGTTTCCCAGCCCTGCCACCCAAGACCCACATCCTGCTGCCATGCTCCCTCCCTGCCCCTCGAGGCACCGTGCCTCTGGTGCTGGGGCTCTTGCAGAGCTGTGGCCAAAACCCCCCTGACACCGAGCTCTGGCCCTGCAGAGCTGCAGCAGTCATGTGGAGGACCATCACCTCATCAGGAAGGACAGCGCAGAAGGTGCTGCCAGTGCTGCTCAGGGTGATGGAGGACTGGCCACCCTACAGCACCTTCACCTCTGATGGGGACAACAAGCACATCTATGGCCTGGCTGTGAGTTCCTGCAAGTGGTCTTTGCTAACCTTCACATTGCCTCTTTCCTGGCTCTCCATCCTCCCTCACCAGTCTGCCTCCCTGCCTTAGGCACTGGGCTGCAAATGTGCCACAGGGGCAGGTTCAGGAGCACCCAGGCAGCTGCTCCCTCTGCTTCTCCCCTGGCCTTTTCTCTCCCCTGCTCGGGCCCTGCCACATGCACATCTGGGCACTGAGAGCTCTCTCTGGCTCCTTTGTCTTTTGTAGGCAATCAGAGTGGTTTGGGAGATTCTCCAGAGGCTCCAGTGCCCAGAGCCATTGAAGGAGAATTCCCCCCGCCTCCTGGTGGCTCTGCTCTTCAACCTTTTCATCGGCATAGAGCCCATGCCAGAGAAGATGGACACCTTCTGGAGGCAATGTTGGCAGGAACAGGGACTTCCCAGGAACCCCGAGAGGTGCTCCATCCCAGTCTCCTGGTCCCTGCCATGCCCTTGGGGCTGGGGCCAGGCCTCCCAGAGTCACCTGGGCTTTGCTCTGCACATAGGTTTGCAGTGCACGTAGTCAAGGTCCTGCTCTTCCATCTGGAGTGTGAGGACGTGGTGATGGCCATGGATCGCAAGGCTGCCTGGGACACGCTGTGCCACATGGACACCCACCACTATGCAGTGGGTCTGCTGGCCAGGTGAGACCTCCTTGTCCCCACTGCCCCTGTCCCTTCTGCCCTGGGAACGGGGCACCCCGCACAGTGCCCGTGGGCGTGGGCCAGAGGGCCTTTTTGTCCAGGGGTGGCCAAAAGGAGTGCAAAAAGCAGGGAGAGGAGGCTGCACACAAGGAGCCGCCTCCCCAAGCACCCCTGTTGCCCTGCCAGTCTGCTGGGGAAAGACCAGGCTTCTGGGAGTCTGTCAAAGGAGAGCTTTGCCCACCCAGCTCAGGCTCTCTGGTGCCTCTTTCCCCCGACAGGGAGATGCGCCGTGTCTCCAGCCCCTTGTGTCGCCACATGGGCTGCTACCTCCTCCAGCTCCTCAGCCAAGCAGCAGTGTCCCGCTGGGAGCTCCCCACCATGGCCTTCTTTGTGGAGGTGAGTCTGATGGCCGGTGCTGCCTCCCCCGGCTGCCTCCAGCTCTCTGCCCTCTCACGGCCACAGCTGCCCGGGACGGTTCCTGTGCGCTGGGCTGCTGTCTGGGGCCAGCCCTGTGCCCGCCGGCCGGGCGCCCTGTCACTGCTCCGTGCCTTTCAGGTCCTGGACTGCTTGGACATGAGGGAATGTGGCGACAGGGTCCTGCAAATCCTTTCCAGGCCCCTGCAGAGCAAGTGCTCAGAGAGGCATCGCCTGGCGCTCAGGATGCTCCTGGCGCTCAGAAACGATCCATCAACGGTGAGAAGGGGATAGCCGGCCAAAGCCCTGCTGGCAATCTGGGGTTGGGCAAGGCACTCACTTGGGTTTGGCTGGGCAAGGCAGCTGTGGCAGCTGCTCCCAGCTCTCCTGCCTCCCCCTTCAGCTGCCCGAGTCCTTTGGGACAGGCCTTTGGCCTCTGGGCCCCGCGGCAGCAGCGTGGGGCTGCACCGCCGGAGCGGGCTTGGCGCTGCTGCCCTCGATGGCTTCAACAGCGCAGCACTGTGTTCCACACAGGCTGACAGCACGCTGAGCCTCACACGAAGCCTGGTGCAGCTCCTGGGGGATGCAGATGGAGAGCTGGTGGCAATGACCCTGGCTGTGCTCTCGGATCACTTGCGGGAGCCAGACATCCAGCTCTCCACACCCACTGCCCTGAAGCTGGCTGAGGCGCTCCAGCCACTCTTCGGCAACGTAAGGCCCCTTGCCCCTCACAGGAAGGAACAGGCACTGGGTGCTGCCTGGAAACCTTGGCCTGTGCATTTTCGGGCCTGTGCCCAGGCAGGCCTGCAGCAGCCAGTGCTGAGGTCTTTTCCTCCCCTTTCTCTCAGGACATCAGCCAAGTGCAGCTGCTCTCCATTCACATCTTCCACAAGGTGATGGAGTTGGCAGTGGAAAAGGCAGGAAAGTCCCTGAAGCGCCACGTGGTGCAGAGCCTGCTCCCAGTCTTCTTGCTCTGCCACCATGACAACTGGCACATGGCAAAGGTCAGGACTCCTGGCTTCTGCTGTCCCCCAGGGAGGGACTGGGCTGCCTCCTGCCCTGGGCATCTCAGGGGCTCCGACCTCCTCCTGGCCTTGCTCCAGGGACGCAGGTCCTGTGCCCTGGGCTGCGCTCTCATCTCCCACTCTCCACTTCTCGGCAGGTCTCTCGTCAAGCACTGCTTTGTGCGGCCAGGTTCCTGAAGTGGAGCGATCTGGAGAACCTGGACATGACAGAGATCCTGTGCACATTTGGCAAGTGCTTGGTAAGGACGATGGGAAAGCCCCAGCCCCAGGCAGCGCCCGGCCAAGGGGCAGAGCCTGAGCCAACCCTTCTCTGCTTGCCCTGCCTTTCCCTGCAGCTGCAGAAGGACAAGAGGAGAGCGGCCAAGTACCTGCGCCAGGCCCTGCCGTACCTGCAGAGCCCACAGGAGCCCGTGCGAGAGGCAGCCCTGGGCTTCATTGGTGAGCCACAAGGCCGTGGTCCCTCCTGCCCCGCTGTCCCTCCAGCCCCGGCTGCAGCAGCAGCAGCAGGATGCGGGCCAGGGATGTGCTGTGGAGCCCCGAGTGCCCTGGCGGCTGCTGCCGCCCTGTCCCAGCCCAGCCCTGGGGCGGCACCATGCGGGAAGGCCCCGGGCTCAGCCCTGCTGGCAGTGTCGCTGGGGGGGAGCTGTGCCCTGACAGGCTCTGTGTGTGTGCACAGGGATCGCCGGCAGGTACCTGAGGGGACAGCACAAAGAGCTGCTGGTGGTCGTCATCGAGGGTGAGTGAGTGAGTGAGGGCAGCGGGCTGTCAGCAGGGGCTGGTGGCGAGGAGCAGGGAGCCTGGGCAGGGAGCTGCAGATGCTGCCTCTGATCTTGCTTTCGGGCCTTTCTCTTCCAGCCCTGGAGAGCATGACAGATGAGAGCCCCGCCATCTCCAGCCTGGCACTTCAAACCTCAGAGATCTTCAGAGGCCTACAGAGAGCTCCATCCTCCAGATTCTGGCAGCTCTGAGACTGGCTCTGCAGGCTGTGCAAGTCCCAGCCTTGCCTGCGGGGCAGTCTCTGGCTGTGCTGCTGGAGCTCTGTGGAGAAGTGACCCAGGAAGCTTCATCTGTTGGGACCACCTGAGCCTGCAGGGAAGATCCCTTCTCTGCAAGCCCTTCCCTGGACACCCCATGACAATAATAAATTCTGTCTTCTCACACAGAGGCCCAGAGGTTGTTTGTTGCCCAGTGTTCCCAGGGCATTGGGCAAGAGGGAAAGGGGTTCTTGTGCAGAGCAACACTTTCCCAGGTGTGCAGTGTGCCAGCCAAATGGGCCTAAAGCCTCTTGGCCTTTGGTGCTTGTCGTGGGTTTGCTCTGGGCCAACTTTCTCTCACCCTCCCCCATGTATGCAGACACAAGAGATCTGATTGGGGAGGCTGGGGGTTACCCAGGCCCTCTGGGGTCTTGCTTGGATTGCAAGGGGACACTTGCCTACCATGGTCTTGCCACAGTTGCAGGGGATAATGGCTTTTGAGTCTAGCCCTGTTTCTTGGGGGGTCCCTCCTGACGAGAGACAGTCCTTGATGGACCCCTCTAGCCTGAGTCTACCTTGGGGAAACAGTTCTTCCATTCTTTGCTGTCCCTTAGGCTCACCAATTCAGCTGCACCAGCATGGATCCCTCTCATGCTTTTGCTGGTTCTGAGAAACCAAGGAAGAATTTTTGTCTTCCCCCTGCCCACTGCGTGCAGAACTGTTTAGTGGGCACTTAAGGAACACAAAAGAAGTGGCTTTCTGCTTCATTGCTCCGAATTTCCTCTCCTAGAAAATGAGGGGGGGCAGGGGACGTGGTGGGGGGATGAGGAGCTCTTCTTTACTTTCTTTCTCTCATCTCCTGGGAAACGGGGAGAGGAGTATTGGGGCTGGCTGCGGAGCCTGGAACAAGGTCGGGGTGGAGGCTCGGTGTGGTGTCCTGTTCTTGGCCTGCTTGCCGGTTTCGGATCCTGCTTGGATTTTTCATCCGAGGGGAGCTGTTTTTCTGGCAGTTTTTCCCCTTCCCCGTTTTCCTTTGGATTTTTTTCCTGACGGTGGTCCTTGTGCACATCAGGGGGAGAGAGAGGACTGTGCTGCACGATTCGAGCAGGCGAACAGAGTGAGTGCGTTTTGTTTTCCACTGGGGAGGATTTTCTTTTGGTTGTTGTTTCTCTCCACCCTCTCCCTCTCCCCTTTCCCAGTGTGTGGGAAGGGGAAGGGAAACCCTTTTTTTTTTTTGGTTTCTCCAACACACTGATAGCTTGGACTTTTGATGGTTTGATTTTCTTAATTTTTGTTGATCTTAGAAGTTGTTATGTAGTAAATGTAGATTTTAGAGTAGCAGCAATATTATCCCCTTCCCCTTAACACACCAACTCAAACCCCTGTTAACCATTCCCATATCAATTCCCTAAATTCCTTAGCCTATTTAGTCTCTTTTTCAAGGCAGAAGGGTAGAAGAACATCTTAACCCTACGGAACAAGATATAGCCTAGACCCAACAACCTTCAGGCCTAGAATTCTGGAAAGCCTCCAAGGACATGACGTGCTCTGAGGAAGATGAAGATGAAGATGAAGATGAAGAAGAGGGGGTCCCAAAACGCCCCCAGACCCAATTTC
The DNA here is from genome assembly GCA_038380795.1 of Pyrocephalus nanus. NCBI lineage: Eukaryota > Metazoa > Chordata > Aves > Passeriformes > Tyrannidae > Pyrocephalus > Pyrocephalus nanus. The sequence goes on along the minus strand of CM076262.1, from coordinate 19,913,832 downwards.
CAAGAGGCGTTGTCGGTGGCTGGACGGGATTGGGTGAAAATCATTATAAAATTGGGAACATCTGTATTTCGAGAGCACGCACGCTGGGGGTATTCCAGAAAGCCTGGGGGCTCATTAAAACCTTTGTATCCTTATCTGATCTCCTCCCTGATTTGGCTTGGAGTCTTTTTTCCCCCACAGCCATTTAGGCAACACACCCCAGAGGGTGTTATCCCCAGGTGGCAACGCCCAGGGATTCCGCAGCGCCCCTGCTGGCCAGAAGAGAGAACTGCAGGCTCTGCATCTCCAGTGATCCGGCAGTGCCACCTGTTGACTGTGGGGAGAATTGCACCAAAGGACCCCAACGCAACTCTTGCCTTTTTTGCATTTGCTTGTTTCTTGGTTCGTTTGGAAGGGTGTTATCTGTGGGGATGGGAGTGTTGTTGGGTTGTTTTCCTTGTTTGCTTTTGTTGTTTCTGCCAATACACGCATCCCTTTTCATCAAGGGCTGTTCTTTTTTCTTTGCCCTCATTTTTTCCCTTCAATGGCTGGCTCTTAATTTTGCATTTCTAATTGCTTCGAGGGAGGAGTTTGGGTCTTTTCTCAGAACTCCTCCTCAGCAAAACACCTGTGTCTCATTTCAACTGGGACAGTGCTCTATCGCCAGGCTTTTTTGCTTTTTTCAGGAAAACTCTGTGTAGTGGTTTTGAGTCTAGGCCTTCCTTGGTGACTAGGTTGGAACCAAGGAACCAAGGTCATGTTCCCAGTATTCCATACGATTTTTACGTAAGCAAGAGTATGATGAAGAAGAGAGAGGAAGCTCTCGCTCTCTTTCTTCCAGCAGATTGAGGGTGAAGGTAACTTCGCTGCTGCTCTGCTTGGGCGAGGGAGTGAGGCCTAGCGGATCTGATTGGCCTTGAGAGACAGACTGTGTGGTGTGACTCATTTTCTTTCAAGGGGGGGGATTTGGATCTGTTTGTATCCCTCTTTATCCCGTTGTATCCCTTTTATCCCTTTTTCCCTTTCCCCCCCCATTAGGAGCTGGAGCTTCGTTCATGTTGGCCACGGTGGGATTGAACGTCAGGCGGCGAGAAGGCAGATCTAGGATCTGATTCCACTTTGCACCCAGCAGGGTAGGTGAGACAGCGGCATCTTCGTTTTGCTCAAATTCATCTAAAACCTTATCGAGGTTATATGCTTCTGCTTGGAAATATCAAGGACTGTTTCTCCCATGGGGAGGCACCTCCATAGGGAAACAGGGGTGAACTCTTAAACCATTATTCCCTGTAACCCTGTGGTGAAGATCCATAGTAAGCAAGTGTCCCCTTGCAAGCCTAGGGAAGGAAGACCCTTCAGGACCCCCAGCCTTCGATCTTAGTTCAGGAGGGGGGTAAGCCCAGCCTTGGAGGCCGACACAGAGTGAGAGAGAAAGAAAAAAAAGTTCCAACTGCAACTAGAATGCTACTGCTACTAAAGATTTGTTACTGGAAAGAGAGAGAACTGGAACTCCGAAAATGAAGATTAAAATCACTTCTCCTCCTTGGACTGGTATAAAAGGGGGGGGGGGGGGGAATATTTCTGTAAATATATAACACTTTAACTTAAATAGAAATTGTTGTAGATATAATTCTTTAGTTTTTAATTTATTAGTAGTTCTTGTTTTACTAGTAATAAATGTTTATATTATTTTCCCCAAATCCTGTCTCTCTTTTGTCTACAAAAACCTTCTCTCAACTAATAGTAATTGTGTGGGGGGTTGAAAGCCAAATTAAGCCAAGGCAAAACCACGACACTCTGACTCCCACTTCTGGGCTCTCCTAGTGTTTCTGCTGCTGCCACAAAGGGATGGGGGAAAGGAAGGGCATCCAGTGGGGAGGAGACCCAGAACAGGTTGTCATGGCAGAGTTCTCCCCATCCTCTTCCTTTCCCCAAGGCACGGCATAGCAGCCGCTAGTCGCAAGCAGACCCAGAGCAACTGCAGCTTTCACCATTCGACTGGGCTGCTTTCTTCTTTTTCAGAAGGCAAGGCAAAAAGTCCAAAGAACACCAGGAAACATGACAGTATCTCTGACCAATTTAATTGTTCTTTGAAACTCAGCAGCTGAGGGTAGTTTTGTGTTGCAGGTTATCACTTGGCATGAAAAAAATCATTCCAGGAAGGAGCAACAGCTTCTGCCTTCTGACAGATACCAAGTCTTGCTACCAATTGCCCCAGCTGCTCCTCTTAAGAGCCCCCTGCACTTCCTCATGTGCAGGCAGTTGGTGGGGCTGGGGGTGGCCCCAGGACATGTGGCAGTGTGTCACAGGGCCCTCTGTGACATAGTGGCCATTGGCCATGGGTGGGAGGGGCAGGGTAACCAGGGGCCCTTTGTGACACGTGGTGACAAAGGTGCTGGCGGTGCTGTGAGCCCATCAGTGCGCTCAGAGCACGCGACGGGACAGGACGGGACAGAGCGGTGCTGTGCGGAGCCCCCGTGCAGCCGACTCTCGACCTCGCTGAACCGGAGCCTTTCTGAGACTTTTTTTGTCGTGCGAGTGACCTCCAGGCCAGACCGCAGGACTTGGAGACCCGGAGGTTTTCTGAAGGGTCTCCAGTCCCTTTGGCGGATGCCCTCAAGGGCAGACTGAGGGACCTGGTGACCCGGAGGTTTTCTCAGGGGTCTCCAGTCCCTGTGGCAGGTGCCCTCGAGGCCACTGTTGTTGAGTTTTTCACCAGGACTTTTCCCAGGTGTCTCTCTTGCAAGATCCCTCACGGCACAACCTTGGGATGGCAGGGAGACGCCTCAGCCTGCTCAGGCTCTTCCGCAGGAAGAAGAAGGCAGGCCCTGGAGCTGCCCCAGAACGGCAGCCGGAGGAACTGGAGCAGTTCCAAGCCCTGCAGGAGGGTGAGTGGCAGAGCTGGACCCCAGGCATGGGGGCTACAGTCATCCCAAGCTGGGATGGGCCTCTTGCCAGCCCAACCCTTGTGAACATACCCAGGGAAAAGGAGGGGGGAAGAGGGGCTGGGGCTGATTTCCACTATGGCCGTGCTCCTTGCACTGGGCATGCCGGGGCTGGCCGTGCCTGTGGAGCGCAGGCCTGGGCTGGGTTCTCTGGCCCTTCCCGCAGCCCCTCAGCTCTGACTGCGCTCACTCTTTGCCAGATGCAGGCCGGGACCGGACAGAAGAGCAGCTCCGTGCCCATGGCCGCTTCCGCAGGGCAGCACAGGTACCTGCAGCCATGCCCACCTGGGCTGGGCCTGCTGTCACTGCTCAGCCAGCAGCGCTGCTGGAGCACGCCAGGGCACATCCCTCTCTTCCCTGCCCTTCCTTCTCCTGCAGACGCTGCTGAAATTCTTCAGCGTTCGGCGTCGAAGGACCCAGACCAAACCAACGGAGGTGATGGCACAGCCTGACACCAGCCCCACCGAGCTCAAGGCCGAGCCTGATGTCGGCACCGTGCCGGCTGATGGCCCAGCAAACCGGGACACCGCGTCCACCCAGGACATCGCCAACTCTGACACCGCGCTGCCTGAGCTCACGGCCAAGGCTGACGCCGCAACCACCACTGAGGGCACGGCCAACACGGACACCACGCCCGCTCAGGGCCCGGCCGATGCTCCCAGCCTGCACTTTGCTGCCCACAGAGTCGTCTCTGCTGAAGTGAGCAGCCTGTGGCCAGCACTGGATGGCCCCCTCAAGCCGGCTCTGCCCGGCCCCTTCAGCCTTTGAGGCCAGCACAGCGTGCTGGCACAGGAAGCACTTGTGGTGCAAAGACGGCCAAGATGCTGGCTCAGGCAGCTCTCCAGCTCTCCCCTCTGCCTCCTCCAGGTGCCGGCCTTTGTCAGGAACCTTCACCAGACCCTCAGGGCCAATGTGCTGCCAGATGATGGACTGCTCAGCGACCTTCGGAGGGTGACGGATGAACACCCCACTGATGTTGTGGTGACCCTCATGCACTGTGCCTCATCGTGTGACAGGTACGGGCTCCACCTGCCTTCAGGGCTCAGGCCTCACCAGCCTTTAGAGCCCATCACCCTGGAGAGCCTGTGCCTCTGCCACACACACTCCAAGTTCCAGGACTCTCTGGGCCCTCTGTTTCCCAGCCCTGCCACCGCAGACCCCCATCCTGCTGCCATGCTCCCTCCCTGCCCCTCGAGGCACTGTGCCCCTGGCACTGGGGCTCTTGCAGAGCTGTGGCCAAAACCCCCCTGACACCGAGCTCTGGCCCTGCAGAGCTGCAGCAGTCATGTGGAGGACCATCACCTCGTCAGGAAGGACAGCGCAGAAGGTCCTGCCAGTGCTGCTCAGGGTGATGGAGGAGTGGCCACCCTACAGCACCTTCACCTCTGATGGGGACAACAAGCACATCTATGGCCTGGCTGTGAGTTCCTGCAAGTGGTCTTTGCTAACCTTCACATTGCCTCTTTCCTGGCTCTCCATCCTCCCCCACCAGTCTGCCTCCCTGCCTTAGGCACTGGGCTGCAAATGTGCCACAGGGGCAGGTTCAGGAGCACCCAGGCAGCTGCTCCCTCTGCTTCTCCCCTGGCCTTTTCTCTCCCCTGCTCGGGCCCTGCCACATGCACATCTGGGCACTGAGAGCTCTCTCTGGCTCCTTTGTCTTTTGTAGGCAATCAGAGTGGTTTGGGAGATTCTCCAGAGGCTCCAGTGCCCAGAGCCATTGAAGGAGAATTCCCCCCGCCTCCTGGTGGCTCTGCTCTTCAACCTTTTCATCGGCATAGAGCCCATGCCAGAGAAGATGGACACCTTCTGGAGGCAATGTTGGCAGGAACAGGGACTTCCCAGGAACCCCGAGAGGTGCTCCATCCCAGTCTCCTGGTCCCTGCCATGCCCTTGGGGCTGGGGCCAGGCCTCCCAGAGTCACCTGGGCTTTGCTCTGCACATAGGTTTGCAGTGCACGTAGTCAAGGTCCTGCTCTTCCATCTGGAGTGTGAGGACGTGGTGATGGCCATGGATCGCAAGGCTGCCTGGGACACGCTGTGCCACATGGACACCCACCACTATGCAGTGGGTCTGCTGGCCAGGTGAGACCTCCTTGTCCCCACTGCCCCTGTCCCTTCTGCCCTGGGAACGGGGCACCCCGCACAGTGCCCGTGGGCGTGGGCCAGAGGGCCTTTTTGTCCAGGGGTGGCCAAAAGGAGTGCAAAAAGCAGGGAGAGGAGGCTGCACACAAGGAGCCGCCTCCCCAAGCACCCCTGTTGCCCTGCCAGTCTGCTGGGGAAAGACCAGGCTTCTGGGAGTCTGTCAAAGGAGAGCTTTGCCCACCCAGCTCAGGCTCTCTGGTGCCTCTTTCCCCCGACAGGGAGATGCGCCGTGTCTCCAGCCCCTTGTGTCGCCACATGGGCTGCTACCTCCTCCAGCTCCTCAGCCAAGCAGCAGTGTCCCGCTGGGAGCTCCCCGCCATGGCCTTCTTTGTGGAGGTGAGTCTGATGGCCGGTGCTGCCTCCCCCGGCTGCCTCCAGCTCTCTGCCCTCTCACGGCCACAGCTGCCCGGGACGGTTCCTGTGCGCTGGGCTGCTGTCTGGGGCCAGCCCTGTGCCCGCCGGCCGGGCGCCCTGTCACTGCTCCGTGCCTTTCAGGTCCTGGACTGCTTGGACATGAGGGAATGTGGCGACAGGGTCCTGCAAATCCTTTCCAGGCCCCTGCAGAGCAAGTGCTCAGAGAGGCATCGCCTGGCGCTCAGGATGCTCCTGGCGCTCAGAAACGATCCATCAACGGTGAGAAGGGGATAGCCGGCCAAAGCCCTGCTGGCAATCTGGGGTTGGGCAAGGCACTCACTTGGGTTTGGCTGGGCAAGGCAGCTGTGGCAGCTGCTCCCAGCTCTCCTGCCTCCCCCTTCAGCTGCCCGAGTCCTTTGGGACAGGCCTTTGGCCTCTGGGCCCCGCGGCAGCAGCGTGGGGCTGCACCGCCGGAGCGGGCTTGGCGCTGCTGCCCTCGATGGCTTCAACAGCGCAGCACTGTGTTCCACACAGGCTGACAGCACGCTGAGCCTCACACGAAGCCTGGTGCAGCTCCTGGGGGATGCAGATGGAGAGCTGGTGGCAATGACCCTGGCTGTGCTCTCGGATCACTTGCGGGAGCCAGACATCCAGCTCTCCACACCCACTGCCCTGAAGCTGGCTGAGGCGCTCCAGCCACTCTTCGGCAACGTAAGGCCCCTTGCCCCTCACAGGAAGGAACAGGCACTGGGTGCTGCCTGGAAACCTTGGCCTGTGCATTTTCGGGCCTGTGCCCAGGCAGGCCTGCAGCAGCCAGTGCTGAGGTCTTTTCCTCCCCTTTCTCTCAGGACATCAGCCAAGTGCAGCTGCTCTCCATTCACATCTTCCACAAGGTGATGGAGTTGGCAGTGGAAAAGGCAGGAAAGTCCCTGAAGCGCCACGTGGTGCAGAGCCTGCTCCCAGTCTTCTTGCTCTGCCACCATGACAACTGGCACATGGCAAAGGTCAGGACTCCTGGCTTCTGCTGTCCCCCAGGGAGGGACTGGGCTGCCTCCTGCCCTGGGCATCTCAGGGGCTCCGACCTCCTCCTGGCCTTGCTCCAGGGACGCAGGTCCTGTGCCCTGGGCTGCGCTCTCATCTCCCACTCTCCACTTCTCGGCAGGTCTCTCGTCAAGCACTGCTTTGTGCGGCCAGGTTCCTGAAGTGGAGCGATCTGGAGAACCTGGACATGACAGAGATCCTGTGCACATTTGGCAAGTGCTTGGTAAGGACGATGGGAAAGCCCCAGCCCCAGGCAGCGCCCGGCCAAGGGGCAGAGCCTGAGCCAACCCTTCTCTGCTTGCCCTGCCTTTCCCTGCAGCTGCAGAAGGACAAGAGGAGAGCGGCCAAGTACCTGCGCCAGGCCCTGCCGTACCTGCAGAGCCCACAGGAGCCCGTGCGAGAGGCAGCCCTGGGCTTCATTGGTGAGCCACAAGGCCGTGGTCCCTCCTGCCCCGCTGTCCCTCCAGCCCCGGCTGCAGCAGCAGCAGCAGGATGCGGGCCAGGGATGTGCTGTGGAGCCCCGAGTGCCCTGGCGGCTGCTGCCGCCCTGTCCCAGCCCAGCCCTGGGGCGGCACCATGCGGGAAGGCCCCGGGCTCAGCCCTGCTGGCAGTGTCGCTGGGGGGGAGCTGTGCCCTGACAGGCTCTGTGTGTGTGCACAGGGATCGCCGGCAGGTACCTGAGGGGACAGCACAAAGAGCTGCTGGTGGTCGTCATCGAGGGTGAGTGAGTGAGTGAGGGCAGCGGGCTGTCAGCAGGGGCTGGTGGCGAGGAGCAGGGAGCCTGGGCAGGGAGCTGCAGATGCTGCCTCTGATCTTGCTTTCGGGCCTTTCTCTTCCAGCCCTGGAGAGCATGACAGATGAGAGCCCCGCCATCTCCAGCCTGGCACTTCAAACCTCAGAGATCTTCAGAGGCCTACAGAGAGCTCCATCCTCCAGATTCTGGCAGCTCTGAGACTGGCTCTGCAGGCTGTGCAAGTCCCAGCCTTGCCTGCGGGGCAGTCTCTGGCTGTGCTGCTGGAGCTCTGTGGAGAAGTGACCCAGGAAGCTTCATCTGTTGGGACCACCTGAGCCTGCAGGGAAGATCCCTTCTCTGCAAGCCCTTCCCTGGACACCCCATGACAATAATAAATTCTGTCTTCTCACACAGAGGCCCAGAGGTTGTTTGTTGCCCAGTGTTCCCAGGGCATTGGGCAAGAGGGAAAGGGGTTCTTGTGCAGAGCAACACTTTCCCAGGTGTGCAGTGTGCCAGCCAAATGGGCCTAAAGCCTCTTGGCCTTTGGTGCTTGTCGTGGGTTTGCTCTGGGCCAACTTTCTCTCACCCTCCCCCATGTATGCAGACACAAGAGATCTGATTGGGGAGGCTGGGGGTTACCCAGGCCCTCTGGGGTCTTGCTTGGATTGCAAGGGGACACTTGCCTACCATGGTCTTGCCACAGTTGCAGGGGATAATGGCTTTTGAGTCTAGCCCTGTTTCTTGGGGGGTCCCTCCTGACGAGAGACAGTCCTTGATGGACCCCTCTAGCCTGAGTCTACCTTGGGGAAACAGTTCTTCCATTCTTTGCTGTCCCTTAGGCTCACCAATTCAGCTGCACCAGCATGGATCCCTCTCATGCTTTTGCTGGTTCTGAGAAACCAAGGAAGAATTTTTGTCTTCCCCCTGCCCACTGCGTGCAGAACTGTTTAGTGGGCACTTAAGGAACACAAAAGAAGTGGCTTTCTGCTTCATTGCTCCGAATTTCCTCTCCTAGAAAATGAGGGGGGGCAGGGGACGTGGTGGGGGGATGAGGAGCTCTTCTTTACTTTCTTTCTCTCATCTCCTGGGAAACGGGGAGAGGAGTATTGGGGCTGGCTGCGGAGCCTGGAACAAGGTCGGGGTGGAGGCTCGGTGTGGTGTCCTGTTCTTGGCCTGCTTGCCGGTTTCGGATCCTGCTTGGATTTTTCATCCGAGGGGAGCTGTTTTTCTGGCAGTTTTTCCCCTTCCCCGTTTTCCTTTGGATTTTTTTCCTGACGGTGGTCCTTGTGCACATCAGGGGGAGAGAGAGGACTGTGCTGCACGATTCGAGCAGGCGAACAGAGTGAGTGCGTTTTGTTTTCCACTGGGGAGGATTTTCTTTTGGTTGTTGTTTCTCTCCACCCTCTCCCTCTCCCCTTTCCCAGTGTGTGGGAAGGGGAAGGGAAACCCTTTTTTTTTTTTGGTTTCTCCAACACACTGATAGCTTGGACTTTTGATGGTTTGATTTTCTTAATTTTTGTTGATCTTAGAAGTTGTTATGTAGTAAATGTAGATTTTAGAGTAGCAGCAATATTATCCCCTTCCCCTTAACACACCAACTCAAACCCCTGTTAACCATTCCCATATCAATTCCCTAAATTCCTTAGCCTATTTAGTCTCTTTTTCAAGGCAGAAGGGTAGAAGAACATCTTAACCCTACGGAACAAGATATAGCCTAGACCCAACAACCTTCAGGCCTAGAATTCTGGAAAGCCTCCAAGGACATGACGTGCTCTGAGGAAGATGAAGATGAAGATGAAGATGAAGAAGAGGGGGTCCCAAAACGCCCCCAGACCCAATTTCCAAGAGGCGTTGTCGGTGGCTGGACGGGATTGGGTGAAAATCATTATAAAATTGGGAACATCTGTATTTCGAGAGCACGCACGCTGGGGGTATTCCAGAAAGCCTGGGGGCTCATTAAAACCTTTGTATCCTTATCTGATCTCCTCCCTGATTTGGCTTGGAGTCTTTTTTCCCCCACAGCCATTTAGGCAACACACCCCAGAGGGTGTTATCCCCAGGTGGCAACGCCCAGGGATTCCGCAGCGCCCCTGCTGGCCAGAAGAGAGAACTGCAGGCTCTGCATCTCCAGTGATCCGGCAGTGCCACCTGTTGACTGTGGGGAGAATTGCACCAAAGGACCCCAACGCAACTCTTGCCTTTTTTGCATTTGCTTGTTTCTTGGTTCGTTTGGAAGGGTGTTATCTGTGGGGATGGGAGTGTTGTTGGGTTGTTTTCCTTGTTTGCTTTTGTTGTTTCTGCCAATACACGCATCCCTTTTCATCAAGGGCTGTTCTTTTTTCTTTGCCCTCATTTTTTCCCTTCAATGGCTGGCTCTTAATTTTGCATTTCTAATTGCTTCGAGGGAGGAGTTTGGGTCTTTTCTCAGAACTCCTCCTCAGCAAAACACCTGTGTCTCATTTCAACTGGGACAGTGCTCTATCGCCAGGCTTTTTTGCTTTTTTCAGGAAAACTCTGTGTAGTGGTTTTGAGTCTAGGCCTTCCTTGGTGACTAGGTTGGAACCAAGGAACCAAGGTCATGTTCCCAGTATTCCATACGATTTTTACGTAAGCAAGAGTATGATGAAGAAGAGAGAGGAAGCTCTCGCTCTCTTTCTTCCAGCAGATTGAGGGTGAAGGTAACTTCGCTGCTGCTCTGCTTGGGCGAGGGAGTGAGGCCTAGCGGATCTGATTGGCCTTGAGAGACAGACTGTGTGGTGTGACTCATTTTCTTTCAAGGGGGGGGATTTGGATCTGTTTGTATCCCTCTTTATCCCGTTGTATCCCTTTTATCCCTTTTTCCCTTTCCCCCCCCATTAGGAGCTGGAGCTTCGTTCATGTTGGCCACGGTGGGATTGAACGTCAGGCGGCGAGAAGGCAGATCTAGGATCTGATTCCACTTTGCACCCAGCAGGGTAGGTGAGACAGCGGCATCTTCGTTTTGCTCAAATTCATCTAAAACCTTATCGAGGTTATATGCTTCTGCTTGGAAATATCAAGGACTGTTTCTCCCATGGGGAGGCACCTCCATAGGGAAACAGGGGTGAACTCTTAAACCATTATTCCCTGTAACCCTGTGGTGAAGATCCATAGTAAGCAAGTGTCCCCTTGCAAGCCTAGGGAAGGAAGACCCTTCAGGACCCCCAGCCTTCGATCTTAGTTCAGGAGGGGGGTAAGCCCAGCCTTGGAGGCCGACACAGAGTGAGAGAGAAAGAAAAAAAAGTTCCAACTGCAACTAGAATGCTACTGCTACTAAAGATTTGTTACTGGAAAGAGAGAGAACTGGAACTCCGAAAATGAAGATTAAAATCACTTCTCCTCCTTGGACTGGTATAAAAGGGGGGGGGGGGGGGGAATATTTCTGTAAATATATAACACTTTAACTTAAATAGAAATTGTTGTAGATATAATTCTTTAGTTTTTAATTTATTAGTAGTTCTTGTTTTACTAGTAATAAATGTTTATATTATTTTCCCCAAATCCTGTCTCTCTTTTGTCTACAAAAACCTTCTCTCAACTAATAGTAATTGTGTGGGGGGTTGAAAGCCAAATTAAGCCAAGGCAAAACCACGACACTCTGACTCCCACTTCTGGGCTCTCCTAGTGTTTCTGCTGCTGCCACAAAGGGATGGGGGAAAGGAAGGGCATCCAGTGGGGAGGAGACCCAGAACAGGTTGTCATGGCAGAGTTCTCCCCATCCTCTTCCTTTCCCCAAGGCACGGCATAGCAGCCGCTAGTCGCAAGCAGACCCAGAGCAACTGCAGCTTTCACCATTCGACTGGGCTGCTTTCTTCTTTTTCAGAAGGCAAGGCAAAAAGTCCAAAGAACACCAGGAAACATGACAGTATCTCTGACCAATTTAATTGTTCTTTGAAACTCAGCAGCTGAGGGTAGTTTTGTGTTGCAGGTTATCACTTGGCATGAAAAAAATCATTCCAGGAAGGAGCAACAGCTTCTGCCTTCTGACAGATACCAAGTCTTGCTACCAATTGCCCCAGCTGCTCCTCTTAAGAGCCCCCTGCACTTCCTCATGTGCAGGCAGTTGGTGGGGCTGGGGGTGGCCCCAGGACATGTGGCAGTGTGTCACAGGGCCCTCTGTGACATAGTGGCCATTGGCCATGGGTGGGAGGGGCAGGGTAACCAGGGGCCCTTTGTGACACGTGGTGACAAAGGTGCTGGCGGTGCTGTGAGCCCATCAGTGCGCTCAGAGCACGCGACGGGACAGGACGGGACAGAGCGGTGCTGTGCGGAGCCCCCGTGCAGCCGACTCTCGACCTCGCTGAACCGGAGCCTTTCTGAGACTTTTTTTGTCGTGCGAGTGACCTCCAGGCCAGACCGCAGGACTTGGAGACCCGGAGGTTTTCTGAAGGGTCTCCAGTCCCTTTGGCGGATGCCCTCAAGGGCAGACTGAGGGACCTGGTGACCCGGAGGTTTTCTCAGGGGTCTCCAGTCCCTGTGGCAGGTGCCCTCGAGGCCACTGTTGTTGAGTTTTTCACCAGGACTTTTCCCAGGTGTCTCTCTTGCAAGATCCCTCACGGCACAACCTTGGGATGGCAGGGAGACGCCTCAGCCTGCTCAGGCTCTTCCGCAGGAAGAAGAAGGCAGGCCCTGGAGCTGCCCCAGAACGGCAGCCGGAGGAACTGGAGCAGTTCCAAGCCCTGCAGGAGGGTGAGTGGCAGAGCTGGACCCCAGGCATGGGGGCTACAGTCATCCCAAGCTGGGATGGGCCTCTTGCCAGCCCAACCCTTGTGAACATACCCAGGGAAAAGGAGGGGGGAAGAGGGGCTGGGGCTGATTTCCACTATGGCCGTGCTCCTTGCACTGGGCATGCCGGGGCTGGCCGTGCCTGTGGAGCGCAGGCCTGGGCTGGGTTCTCTGGCCCTTCCCGCAGCCCCTCAGCTCTGACTGCGCTCACTCTTTGCCAGATGCAGGCCGGGACCGGACAGAAGAGCAGCTCCGTGCCCGTGGCCGCTTCCGCAGGGCAGCACAGGTACCTGCAGCCATGCCCACCTGGGCTGGGCCTGCTGTCACTGCTCAGCCAGCAGCGCTGCTGGAGCACGCCAGGGCACATCCCTCTCTTCCCTGCCCTTCCTTCTCCTGCAGACGCTGCTGAAATTCTTCAGCGTTCGGCGTCGAAGGACCCAGACCAAACCAACGGAGGTGATGGCACAGCCTGACACCAGCCCCACCGAGCTCAAGGCCGAGCCTGATGTCGGCACCGTGCCGGCTGATGGCCCAGCAAACCGGGACACCGCGTCCACCCAGGACACCGCCAACCCTGACACCGCGCTGCCTGAGCTCACGGCCAAGGCTGACGCCGCAACCACCACTGAGGGCACGGCCAACACGGACACCACGCCCGCTCAGGGCCCGGCCGATGCTCCCAGCCTGCACTTTGCTGCCCACAGAGTCGTCTCTGCTGAAGTGAGCAGCCTGTGGCCAGCACTGGATGGCCCCCTCAAGCCGGCTCTGCCCGGCCCCTTCAGCCTTTGAGGCCAGCACAGCGTGCTGGCAAGGGAAGCACTTGTGGTGCAAAGACGGCCAAGATGCTGGCTCAGGCAGCTCTCCAGCTCTCCCCTGTGCCTCCTCCAGGTGCCGGCCTTTGTCAGGAACCTTCACCAGACCCTCACAGCCAATGTGCTGCCAGACGATGGACTGCTCAGCGACCTTCGGAGAGTGACGGATGAAAACCCTGTTGATGTTTCGGTGACCCTCCTGCACTTTGCCCCATCGTGTGACAGGTACGGGCTCCACCTGCCTTCAGGGCTCAGGCCTCACCAGCCTTTAGAGCCCATCACCCGGGAAAGCCTGTGCCACAACCTCTGCCACACACACTCCGAGTTCCAGGACTCTCTGGGCCCTCTGTTTCCCAGCCCTGCCACCCAAGACCCACATCCTGCTGCCATGCTCCCTCCCTGCCCCTCGAGGCACCGTGCCTCTGGTGCTGGGGCTCTTGCAGAGCTGTGGCCAAAACCCCCCTGACACCGAGCTCTGGCCCTGCAGAGCTGCAGCAGTCATGTGGAGGACCATCACCTCATCAGGAAGGACAGCGCAGAAGGTGCTGCCAGTGCTGCTCAGGGTGATGGAGGACTGGCCACCCTACAGCACCTTCACCTCTGATGGGGACAACAAGCACATCTATGGCCTGGCTGTGAGTTCCTGCAAGTGGTCTTTGCTAACCTTCACATTGCCTCTTTCCTGGCTCTCCATCCTCCCTCACCAGTCTGCCTCCCTGCCTTAGGCACTGGGCTGCAAATGTGCCACAGGGGCAGGTTCAGGAGCACCCAGGCAGCTGCTCCCTCTGCTTCTCCCCTGGCCTTTTCTCTCCCCTGCTCGGGCCCTGCCACATGCACATCTGGGCACTGAGAGCTCTCTCTGGCTCCTTTGTCTTTTGTAGGCAATCAGAGTGGTTTGGGAGATTCTCCAGAGGCTCCAGTGCCCAGAGCCATTGAAGGAGAATTCCCCCCGCCTCCTGGTGGCTCTGCTCTTCAACCTTTTCATCGGCATAGAGCCCATGCCAGAGAAGATGGACACCTTCTGGAGGCAATGTTGGCAGGAACAGGGACTTCCCAGGAACCCCGAGAGGTGCTCCATCCCAGTCTCCTGGTCCCTGCCATGCCCTTGGGGCTGGGGCCAGGCCTCCCAGAGTCACCTGGGCTTTGCTCTGCACATAGGTTTGCAGTGCACGTAGTCAAGGTCCTGCTCTTCCATCTGGAGTGTGAGGACGTGGTGATGGCCATGGATCGCAAGGCTGCCTGGGACACGCTGTGCCACATGGACACCCACCACTATGCAGTGGGTCTGCTGGCCAGGTGAGACCTCCTTGTCCCCACTGCCCCTGTCCCTTCTGCCCTGGGAACGGGGCACCCCGCACAGTGCCCGTGGGCGTGGGCCAGAGGGCCTTTTTGTCCAGGGGTGGCCAAAAGGAGTGCAAAAAGCAGGGAGAGGAGGCTGCACACAAGGAGCCGCCTCCCCAAGCACCCCTGTTGCCCTGCCAGTCTGCTGGGGAAAGACCAGGCTTCTGGGAGTCTGTCAAAGGAGAGCTTTGCCCACCCAGCTCAGGCTCTCTGGTGCCTCTTTCCCCCGACAGGGAGATGCGCCGTGTCTCCAGCCCCTTGTGTCGCCACATGGGCTGCTACCTCCTCCAGCTCCTCAGCCAAGCAGCAGTGTCCCGCTGGGAGCTCCCCGCCATGGCCTTCTTTGTGGAGGTGAGTCTGATGGCCGGTGCTGCCTCCCCCGGCTGCCTCCAGCTCTCTGCCCTCTCACGGCCACAGCTGCCCGGGACGGTTCCTGTGCGCTGGGCTGCTGTCTGGGGCCAGCCCTGTGCCCGCCGGCCGGGCGCCCTGTCACTGCTCCGTGCCTTTCAGGTCCTGGACTGCTTGGACATGAGGGAATGTGGCGACAGGGTCCTGCAAATCCTTTCCAGGCCCCTGCAGAGCAAGTGCTCAGAGAGGCATCGCCTGGCGCTCAGGATGCTCCTGGCGCTCAGAAACGATCCATCAACGGTGAGAAGGGGATAGCCGGCCAAAGCCCTGCTGGCAATCTGGGGTTGGGCAAGGCACTCACTTGGGTTTGGCTGGGCAAGGCAGCTGTGGCAGCTGCTCCCAGCTCTCCTGCCTCCCCCTTCAGCTGCCCGAGTCCTTTGGGACAGGCCTTTGGCCTCTGGGCCCCGCGGCAGCAGCGTGGGGCTGCACCGCCGGAGCGGGCTTGGCGCTGCTGCCCTCGATGGCTTCAACAGCGCAGCACTGTGTTCCACACAGGCTGACAGCACGCTGAGCCTCACACGAAGCCTGGTGCAGCTCCTGGGGGATGCAGATGGAGAGCTGGTGGCAATGACCCTGGCTGTGCTCTCGGATCACTTGCGGGAGCCAGACATCCAGCTCTCCACACCCACTGCCCTGAAGCTGGCTGAGGCGCTCCAGCCACTCTTCGGCAACGTAAGGCCCCTTGCCCCTCACAGGAAGGAACAGGCACTGGGTGCTGCCTGGAAACCTTGGCCTGTGCATTTTCGGGCCTGTGCCCAGGCAGGCCTGCAGCAGCCAGTGCTGAGGTCTTTTCCTCCCCTTTCTCTCAGGACATCAGCCAAGTGCAGCTGCTCTCCATTCACATCTTCCACAAGGTGATGGAGTTGGCAGTGGAAAAGGCAGGAAAGTCCCTGAAGCGCCACGTGGTGCAGAGCCTGCTCCCAGTCTTCTTGCTCTGCCACCATGACAACTGGCACATGGCAAAGGTCAGGACTCCTGGCTTCTGCTGTCCCCCAGGGAGGGACTGGGCTGCCTCCTGCCCTGGGCATCTCAGGGGCTCCGACCTCCTCCTGGCCTTGCTCCAGGGACGCAGGTCCTGTGCCCTGGGCTGCGCTCTCATCTCCCACTCTCCACTTCTCGGCAGGTCTCTCGTCAAGCACTGCTTTGTGCGGCCAGGTTCCTGAAGTGGAGCGATCTGGAGAACCTGGACATGACAGAGATCCTGTGCACATTTGGCAAGTGCTTGGTAAGGACGATGGGAAAGCCCCAGCCCCAGGCAGCGCCCGGCCAAGGGGCAGAGCCTGAGCCAACCCTTCTCTGCTTGCCCTGCCTTTCCCTGCAGCTGCAGAAGGACAAGAGGAGAGCGGCCAAGTACCTGCGCCAGGCCCTGCCGTACCTGCAGAGCCCACAGGAGCCCGTGCGAGAGGCAGCCCTGGGCTTCATTGGTGAGCCACAAGGCCGTGGTCCCTCCTGCCCCGCTGTCCCTCCAGCCCCGGCTGCAGCAGCAGCAGCAGGATGCGGGCCAGGGATGTGCTGTGGAGCCCCGAGTGCCCTGGCGGCTGCTGCCGCCCTGTCCCAGCCCAGCCCTGGGGCGGCACCATGCGGGAAGGCCCCGGGCTCAGCCCTGCTGGCAGTGTCGCTGGGGGGGAGCTGTGCCCTGACAGGCTCTGTGTGTGTGCACAGGGATCGCCGGCAGGTACCTGAGGGGACAGCACAAAGAGCTGCTGGTGGTCGTCATCGAGGGTGAGTGAGTGAGTGAGGGCAGCGGGCTGTCAGCAGGGGCTGGTGGCGAGGAGCAGGGAGCCTGGGCAGGGAGCTGCAGATGCTGCCTCTGATCTTGCTTTCGGGCCTTTCTCTTCCAGCCCTGGAGAGCATGACAGATGAGAGCCCCGCCATCTCCAGCCTGGCACTTCAAACCTCAGAGATCTTCAGAGGCCTACAGAGAGCTCCATCCTCCAGATTCTGGCAGCTCTGAGACTGGCTCTGCAGGCTGTGCAAGTCCCAGCCTTGCCTGCGGGGCAGTCTCTGGCTGTGCTGCTGGAGCTCTGTGGAGAAGTGACCCAGGAAGCTTCATCTGTTGGGACCACCTGAGCCTGCAGGGAAGATCCCTTCTCTGCAAGCCCTTCCCTGGACACCCCATGACAATAATAAATTCTGTCTTCTCACACAGAGGCCCAGAGGTTGTTTGTTGCCCAGTGTTCCCAGGGCATTGGGCAAGAGGGAAAGGGGTTCTTGTGCAGAGCAACACTTTCCCAGGTGTGCAGTGTGCCAGCCAAATGGGCCTAAAGCCTCTTGGCCTTTGGTGCTTGTCGTGGGTTTGCTCTGGGCCAACTTTCTCTCACCCTCCCCCATGTATGCAGACACAAGAGATCTGATTGGGGAGGCTGGGGGTTACCCAGGCCCTCTGGGGTCTTGCTTGGATTGCAAGGGGACACTTGCCTACCATGGTCTTGCCACAGTTGCAGGGGATAATGGCTTTTGAGTCTAGCCCTGTTTCTTGGGGGGTCCCTCCTGACGAGAGACAGTCCTTGATGGACCCCTCTAGCCTGAGTCTACCTTGGGGAAACAGTTCTTCCATTCTTTGCTGTCCCTTAGGCTCACCAATTCAGCTGCACCAGCATGGATCCCTCTCATGCTTTTGCTGGTTCTGAGAAACCAAGGAAGAATTTTTGTCTTCCCCCTGCCCACTGCGTGCAGAACTGTTTAGTGGGCACTTAAGGAACACAAAAGAAGTGGCTTTCTGCTTCATTGCTCCGAATTTCCTCTCCTAGAAAATGAGGGGGGGCAGGGGACGTGGTGGGGGGATGAGGAGCTCTTCTTTACTTTCTTTCTCTCATCTCCTGGGAAACGGGGAGAGGAGTATTGGGGCTGGCTGCGGAGCCTGGAACAAGGTCGGGGTGGAGGCTCGGTGTGGTGTCCTGTTCTTGGCCTGCTTGCCGGTTTCGGATCCTGCTTGGATTTTTCATCCGAGGGGAGCTGTTTTTCTGGCAGTTTTTCCCCTTCCCCGTTTTCCTTTGGATTTTTTTCCTGACGGTGGTCCTTGTGCACATCAGGGGGAGAGAGAGGACTGTGCTGCACGATTCGAGCAGGCGAACAGAGTGAGTGCGTTTTGTTTTCCACTGGGGAGGATTTTCTTTTGGTTGTTGTTTCTCTCCACCCTCTCCCTCTCCCCTTTCCCAGTGTGTGGGAAGGGGAAGGGAAACCCTTTTTTTTTTTTGGTTTCTCCAACACACTGATAGCTTGGACTTTTGATGGTTTGATTTTCTTAATTTTTGTTGATCTTAGAAGTTGTTATGTAGTAAATGTAGATTTTAGAGTAGCAGCAATATTATCCCCTTCCCCTTAACACACCAACTCAAACCCCTGTTAACCATTCCCATATCAATTCCCTAAATTCCTTAGCCTATTTAGTCTCTTTTTCAAGGCAGAAGGGTAGAAGAACATCTTAACCCTACGGAACAAGATATAGCCTAGACCCAACAACCTTCAGGCCTAGAATTCTGGAAAGCCTCCAAGGACATGACGTGCTCTGAGGAAGATGAAGATGAAGATGAAGATGAAGAAGAGGGGGTCCCAAAACGCCCCCAGACCCAATTTCCAAGAGGCGTGTCGGTGGCTGGACGGGATTGGGTGAAAATCATTATAAAATTGGGAACATCTGTATTTCGAGAGCACGCACGCTGGGGGTATTCCAGAAAGCCTGGGGGCTCATTAAAACCTTTGTATCCTTATCTGATCTCCTCCCTGATTTGGCTTGGAGTCTTTTTTCCCCCACAGCCATTTAGGCAACACACCCCAGAGGGTGTTATCCCCAGGTGGCAACGCCCAGGGATTCCGCAGCGCCCCTGCTGGCCAGAAGAGAGAACTGCAGGCTCTGCATCTCCAGTGATCCGGCAGTGCCACCTGTTGACTGTGGGGAGAATTGCACCAAAGGACCCCAACGCAACTCTTGCCTTTTTTGCATTTGCTTGTTTCTTGGTTCGTTTGGAAGGGTGTTATCTGTGGGGATGGGAGTGTTGTTGGGTTGTTTTCCTTGTTTGCTTTTGTTGTTTCTGCCAATACACGCATCCCTTTTCATCAAGGGCTGTTCTTTTTTCTTTGCCCTCATTTTTTCCCTTCAATGGCTGGCTCTTAATTTTGCATTTCTAATTGCTTCGAGGGAGGAGTTTGGGTCTTTTCTCAGAACTCCTCCTCAGCAAAACACCTGTGTCTCATTTCAACTGGGACAGTGCTCTATCGCCAGGCTTTTTTGCTTTTTTCAGGAAAACTCTGTGTAGTGGTTTTGAGTCTAGGCCTTCCTTGGTGACTAGGTTGGAACCAAGGAACCAAGGTCATGTTCCCAGTATTCCATACGATTTTTACGTAAGCAAGAGTATGATGAAGAAGAGAGAGGAAGCTCTCGCTCTCTTTCTTCCAGCAGATTGAGGGTGAAGGTAACTTCGCTGCTGCTCTGCTTGGGCGAGGGAGTGAGGCCTAGCGGATCTGATTGGCCTTGAGAGACAGACTGTGTGGTGTGACTCATTTTCTTTCAAGGGGGGGGATTTGGATCTGTTTGTATCCCTCTTTATCCCGTTGTATCCCTTTTATCCCTTTTTCCCTTTCCCCCCCCATTAGGAGCTGGAGCTTCGTTCATGTTGGCCACGGTGGGATTGAACGTCAGGCGGCGAGAAGGCAGATCTAGGATCTGATTCCACTTTGCACCCAGCAGGGTAGGTGAGACAGCGGCATCTTCGTTTTGCTCAAATTCATCTAAAACCTTATCGAGGTTATATGCTTCTGCTTGGAAATATCAAGGACTGTTTCTCCCATGGGGAGGCACCTCCATAGGGAAACAGGGGTGAACTCTTAAACCATTATTCCCTGTAACCCTGTGGTGAAGATCCATAGTAAGCAAGTGTCCCCTTGCAAGCCTAGGGAAGGAAGACCCTTCAGGACCCCCAGCCTTCGATCTTAGTTCAGGAGGGGGGTAAGCCCAGCCTTGGAGGCCGACACAGAGTGAGAGAGAAAGAAAAAAAAGTTCCAACTGCAACTAGAATGCTACTGCTACTAAAGATTTGTTACTGGAAAGAGAGAGAACTGGAACTCTGAAAATGAAGATTAAAATCACTTCTCCTCCTTGGACTGGTATAAAAGGGGGGGGGGGGGGAATATTTCTGTAAATATATAACACTTTAACTTAAATAGAAATTGTTGTAGATATAATTCTTTAGTTTTTAATTTATTAGTAGTTCTTGTTTTACTAGTAATAAATGTTTATATTATTTTCCCCAAATCCTGTCTCTCTTTTGTCTACAAAAACCTTCTCTCAACTAATAGTAATTGTGTGGGGGGTTGAAAGCCAAATTAAGCCAAGGCAAAACCACGACACTCTGACTCCCACTTCTGGGCTCTCCTAGTGTTTCTGCTGCTGCCACAAAGGGATGGGGGAAAGGAAGGGCATCCAGTGGGGAGGAGACCCAGAACAGGTTGTCATGGCAGAGTTCTCCCCATCCTCTTCCTTTCCCCAAGGCACGGCATAGCAGCCGCTAGTCGCAAGCAGACCCAGAGCAACTGCAGCTTTCACCATTCGACTGGGCTGCTTTCTTCTTTTTCAGAAGGCAAGGCAAAAAGTCCAAAGAACACCAGGAAACATGACAGTATCTCTGACCAATTTAATTGTTCTTTGAAACTCAGCAGCTGAGGGTAGTTTTGTGTTGCAGGTTATCACTTGGCATGAAAAAAATCATTCCAGGAAGGAGCAACAGCTTCTGCCTTCTGACAGATACCAAGTCTTGCTACCAATTGCCCCAGCTGCTCCTCTTAAGAGCCCCCTGCACTTCCTCATGTGCAGGCAGTTGGTGGGGCTGGGGGTGGCCCCAGGACATGTGGCAGTGTGTCACAGGGCCCTCTGTGACATAGTGGCCATTGGCCATGGGTGGGAGGGGCAGGGTAACCAGGGGCCCTTTGTGACACGTGGTGACAAAGGTGCTGGCGGTGCTGTGAGCCCATCAGTGCGCTCAGAGCACGCGACGGGACAGGACGGGACAGAGCGGTGCTGTGCGGAGCCCCCGTGCAGCCGACTCTCGACCTCGCTGAACCGGAGCCTTTCTGAGACTTTTTTTGTCGTGCGAGTGACCTCCAGGCCAGACCGCAGGACTTGGAGACCCGGAGGTTTTCTGAGGGGTCTCCAGTCCCTTTGGCGGATGCCCTCAAGGGCAGACTGAGGGACCTGGTGACCCGGAGGTTTTCTCAGGGGTCTCCAGTCCCTGTGGCAGGTGCCCTCGAGGCCACTGTTGTTGAGTTTTTCACCAGGACTTTTCCCAGGTGTCTCTCTTGCAAGATCCCTCACGGCACAACCTTGGGATGGCAGGGAGACGCCTCAGCCTGCTCAGGCTCTTCCGCAGGAAGAAGAAGGCAGGCCCTGGAGCTGCCCCAGAACGGCAGCCGGAGGAACTGGAGCAGTTCCAAGCCCTGCAGGAGGGTGAGTGGCAGAGCTGGACCCCCAGGCATGGGGGCTACAGTCATCCCAAGCTGGGATGGGCCTCTTGCCAGCCCAACCCTTGTGAACATACCCAGGGAAAAGGAGGGGGGAAGAGGGGCTGGGGCTGATTTCCACTATGGCCGTGCTCCTTGCACTGGGCATGCCGGGGCTGGCCGTGCCTGTGGAGCGCAGGCCTGGGCTGGGTTCTCTGGCCCTTCCCGCAGCCCCTCAGCTCTGACTGCGCTCACTCTTTGCCAGATGCAGGCCGGGACCGGACAGAAGAGCAGCTCCGTGCCCGTGGCCGCTTCCGCAGGGCAGCACAGGTACCTGCAGCCATGCCCACCTGGGCTGGGCCTGCTGTCACTGCTCAGCCAGCAGCGCTGCTGGAGCACGCCAGGGCACATCCTTCTCTTCCCTGCCCTTCCTTCTCCTGCAGACGCTGCTGAAATTCTTCAGCGTTCGGCGTCGAAGGACCCAGACCAAACCAACGGAGGTGATGGCACAGCCTGACACCAGCCCCACCGAGCTCAAGGCCGAGCCTGATGTCGGCACCGTGCCGGCTGATGGCCCAGCAAACCGGGACACCGCGTCCACCCAGGACATCGCCAACCCTGACACCGCGCTGCCTGAGCTCACGGCCAAGGCTGACGCCGCAACCACCACTGAGGGCACGGCCAACACGGACACCACGCCCGCTCAGGGCCCGGCCGATGCTCCCAGCCTGCACTTTGCTGCCCACAGAGTCGTCTCTGCTGAAGTGAGCAGCCTGTGGCCAGCACTGGATGGCCCCCTCAAGCCGGCTCTGCCCGGCCCCTTCAGCCTTTGAGGCCAGCACAGCGTGCTGGCACAGGAAGCACTTGTGGTGCAAAGACGGCCAAGATGCTGGCTCAGGCAGCTCTCCAGCTCTCCCCTCTGCCTCCTCCAGGTGCCGGCCTTTGTCAGGAACCTTCACCAGACCCTCAGGGCCAATGTGCTGCCAGATGATGGACTGCTCAGCGACCTTCGGAGGGTGACGGATGAACACCCCACTGATGTTGTGGTGACCCTCCTGCACTGTGCCCCATCGTGTGACAGGTACGGGCTCCACCTGCCTTCAGGGCTCAGGCCTCACCAGCCTTTAGAGCCCATCACCCTGGAGAGCCTGTGCCTCTGCCACACACACTCCAAGTTCCAGGACTCTCTGGGCCCTCTGTTTCCCAGCCCTGCCACCGCAGACCCCCATCCTGCTGCCATGCTCCCTCCCTGCCCCTCGAGGCACTGTGCCCCTGGCACTGGGGCTCTTGCAGAGCTGTGGCCAAAACCCCCCTGACACCGAGCTCTGGCCCTGCAGAGCTGCAGCAGTCATGTGGAGGACCATCACCTCGTCAGGAAGGACAGCGCAGAAGGTCCTGCCAGTGCTGCTCAGGGTGATGGAGGAGTGGCCACCCTACAGCACCTTCACCTCTGATGGGGACAACAAGCACATCTATGGCCTGGCTGTGAGTTCCTGCAAGTGGTCTTTGCTAACCTTCACATTGCCTCTTTCCTGGCTCTCCATCCTCCCCCACCAGTCTGCCTCCCTGCCTTAGGCACTGGGCTGCAAATGTGCCACAGGGGCAGGTTCAGGAGCACCCAGGCAGCTGCTCCCTCTGCTTCTCCCCTGGCCTTTTCTCTCCCCTGCTCGGGCCCTGCCACATGCACATCTGGGCACTGAGAGCTCTCTCTGGCTCCTTTGTCTTTTGTAGGCAATCAGAGTGGTTTGGGAGATTCTCCAGAGGCTCCAGTGCCCAGAGCCATTGAAGGAGAATTCCCCCCGCCTCCTGGTGGCTCTGCTCTTCAACCTTTTCATCGGCATAGAGCCCATGCCAGAGAAGATGGACACCTTCTGGAGGCAATGTTGGCAGGAACAGGGACTTCCCAGGAACCCCGAGAGGTGCTCCATCCCAGTCTCCTGGTCCCTGCCATGCCCTTGGGGCTGGGGCCAGGCCTCCCAGAGTCACCTGGGCTTTGCTCTGCACATAGGTTTGCAGTGCACGTAGTCAAGGTCCTGCTCTTCCATCTGGAGTGTGAGGACGTGGTGATGGCCATGGATCGCAAGGCTGCCTGGGACACGCTGTGCCACATGGACACCCACCACTATGCAGTGGGTCTGCTGGCCAGGTGAGACCTCCTTGTCCCCACTGCCCCTGTCCCTTCTGCCCTGGGAACGGGGCACCCCGCACAGTGCCCGTGGGCGTGGGCCAGAGGGCCTTTTTGTCCAGGGGTGGCCAAAAGGAGTGCAAAAAGCAGGGAGAGGAGGCTGCACACAAGGAGCCGCCTCCCCAAGCACCCCTGTTGCCCTGCCAGTCTGCTGGGGAAAGACCAGGCTTCTGGGAGTCTGTCAAAGGAGAGCTTTGCCCACCCAGCTCAGGCTCTCTGGTGCCTCTTTCCCCCGACAGGGAGATGCGCCGTGTCTCCAGCCCCTTGTGTCACCATATGGGCTGCTACCTCCTCCAGCTCCTCAGCCAAGCAGCAGTGTCCCGCTGGGAGCTCCCCGCCATGGCCTTCTTTGTGGAGGTGAGTCTGATGGCCGGTGCTGCCTCCCCCGGCTGCCTCCAGCTCTCTGCCCTCTCACGGCCACAGCTGCCCGGGACGGTTCCTGTGCGCTGGGCTGCTGTCTGGGGCCAGCCCTGTGCCCGCCGGCCGGGCGCCCTGTCACTGCTCCGTGCCTTTCAGGTCCTGGACTGCTTGGACATGAGGGAATGTGGCGACAGGGTCCTGCAAATCCTTTCCAGGCCCCTGCAGAGCAAGTGCTCAGAGAGGCATCGCCTGGCGCTCAGGATGCTCCTGGCGCTCAGAAACGATCCATCAACGGTGAGAAGGGGATAGCCGGCCAAAGCCCTGCTGGCAATCTGGGGTTGGGCAAGGCACTCACTTGGGTTTGGCTGGGCAAGGCAGCTGTGGCAGCTGCTCCCAGCTCTCCTGCCTCCCCCTTCAGCTGCCCGAGTCCTTTGGGACAGGCCTTTGGCCTCTGGGCCCCGCGGCAGCAGCGTGGGGCTGCACCGCCGGAGCGGGCTTGGCGCTGCTGCCCTCGATGGCTTCAACAGCGCAGCACTGTGTTCCACACAGGCTGACAGCACGCTGAGCCTCACACGAAGCCTGGTGCAGCTCCTGGGGGATGCAGATGGAGAGCTGGTGGCAATGACCCTGGCTGTGCTCTCGGATCACTTGCGGGAGCCAGACATCCAGCTCTCCACACCCACTGCCCTGAAGCTGGCTGAGGCGCTCCGGCCACTCTTCGGCAACGTAAGGCCCCTTGCCCCTCACAGGAAGGAACAGGCACTGGGTGCTGCCTGGAAACCTTGGCCTGTGCATTTTCGGGCCTGTGCCCAGGCAGGCCTGCAGCAGCCAGTGCTGAGGTCTTTTCCTCCCCTTTCTCTCAGGACATCAGCCAAGTGCAGCTGCTCTCCATTCACATCTTCCACAAGGTGATGGAGTTGGCAGTGGAAAAGGCAGGAAAGTCCCTGAAGCGCCACGTGGTGCAGAGCCTGCTCCCAGTCTTCTTGCTCTGCCACCATGACAACTGGCACATGGCAAAGGTCAGGACTCCTGGCTTCTGCTGTCCCCCAGGGAGGGACTGGGCTGCCTCCTGCCCTGGGCATCTCAGGGGCTCCGACCTCCTCCTGGCCTTGCTCCAGGGACGCAGGTCCTGTGCCCTGGGCTGCGCTCTCATCTCCCACTCTCCACTTCTCGGCAGGTCTCTCGGGAAGCACTGCTTTGTGCGGCCAGGTTCCTGAAGTGGAGCGATCTGGAGAACCTGGACATGACAGAGATCCTGTGCACATTTGGCAAGTGCTTGGTAAGGACGATGGGAAAGCCCCAGCCCCAGGCAGCGCCCGGCCAAGGGGCAGAGCCTGAGCCAACCCTTCTCTGCTTGCCCTGCCTTTCCCTGCAGCTGCAGAAGGACAAGAGGAGAGCGGCCAAGTACCTGCGCCAGGCCCTGCCGTACCTGCAGAGCCCACAGGAGCCCGTGCGAGAGGCAGCCCTGGGCTTCATTGGTGAGCCACAAGGCCGTGGTCCCTCCTGCCCCGCTGTCCCTCCAGCCCCGGCTGCAGCAGCAGCAGCAGGATGCGGGCCAGGGATGTGCTGTGGAGCCCCGAGTGCCCTGGCGGCTGCTGCCGCCCTGTCCCAGCCCAGCCCTGGGGCGGCACCATGCGGGAAGGCCCCGGGCTCAGCCCTGCTGGCAGTGTCGCTGGGGGGGAGCTGTGCCCTGACAGGCTCTGTGTGTGTGCACAGGGATCGCCGGCAGGTACCTGAGGGGACAGCACAAAGAGCTGCTGGTGGTCGTCATCGAGGGTGAGTGAGTGAGTGAGGGCAGCGGGCTGTCAGCAGGGGCTGGTGGCGAGGAGCAGGGAGCCTGAGCAGGGAGCTGCAGATGCTGCCTCTGATCTTGCTTTCGGGCCTTTCTCTTCCAGCCCTGGAAGGCATGACAGATGAGAGCCCCGCCATCTCCAGCCTGGCACTTCAAACCTCAGAGTTCATCAGAGGCCTACAGAGAGCTCCATCCTCCAGATTCTGGCAGCTCTGAGACTGGCTCTGCAGGCTGTGCAAGTCCCAGCCTTGCCTGCGGGGCAGTCTCTGGCTGTGCTGCTGGAGCTCTGTGGAGAAGTGACCCAGGAAGCTTCATCTGTTGGGACCACCTGAGCCTGCAGGGAAGATCCCTTCTCTGCAAGCCCTTCCCTGGACACCCCATGACAATAATAAATTCTGTCTTCTCACACAGAGGCCCAGGAGGTTGTTTGTTGCCCAGTGTTCCCAGGGCATTGGGCAAGAGGGAAAGGGGTTCTTGTGCAGAGCAACACTTTCCCAGGTGTGCAGTGTGCCAGCCAAATGGGCCTAAAGCCTCTTGGCCTTTGGTGCTTGTCGTGGGTTTGCTCTGGGCCAACTTTCTCTCACCCTCCCCCATGTATGCAGACACAAGAGATCTGATTGGGGAGGCTGGGGGTTACCCAGGCCCTCTGGGGTCTTGCTTGGATTGCAAGGGGACACTTGCCTACCATGGTCTTGCCACAGTTGCAGGGGATAATGGCTTTTGAGTCTAGCCCTGTTTCTTGGGGGGTCCCTCCTGACGAGAGACAGTCCTTGATGGACCCCTCTAGCCTGAGTCTACCTTGGGGAAACAGTTCTTCCATTCTTTGCTGTCCCTTAGGCTCACCAATTCAGCTGCACCAGCATGGATCCCTCTCATGCTTTTGCTGGTTCTGAGAAACCAAGGAAGAATTTTTGTCTTCCCCCTGCCCACTGCGTGCAGAACTGTTTAGTGGGCACTTAAGGAACACAAAAGAAGTGGCTTTCTGCTTCATTGCTCCGAATTTCCTCTCCTAGAAAATGAGGGGGGGCAGGGGACGTGGTGGGGGGATGAGGAGCTCTTCTTTACTTTCTTTCTCTCATCTCCTGGGAAACGGGGAGAGGAGTATTGGGGCTGGCTGCGGAGCCTGGAACAAGGTCGGGGTGGAGGCTCGGTGTGGTGTCCTGTTCTTGGCCTGCTTGCCGGTTTCGGATCCTGCTTGGATTTTTCATCCGAGGGGAGCTGTTTTTCTGGCAGTTTTTCCCCTTCCCCGTTTTCCTTTGGATTTTTTTCCTGACGGTGGTCCTTGTGCACATCAGGGGGAGAGAGAGGACTGTGCTGCACGATTCGAGCAGGCGAACAGAGTGAGTGCGTTTTGTTTTCCACTGGGGAGGATTTTCTTTTGGTTGTTGTTTCTCTCCACCCTCTCCCTCTCCCCTTTCCCAGTGTGTGGGAAGGGGAAGGGAAACCCTTTTTTTTTTTTGGTTTCTCCAACACACTGATAGCTTGGACTTTTGATGGTTTGATTTTCTTAATTTTTGTTGATCTTAGAAGTTGTTATGTAGTAAATGTAGATTTTAGAGTAGCAGCAATATTATCCCCTTCCCCTTAACACACCAACTCAAACCCCTGTTAACCATTCCCATATCAATTCCCTAAATTCCTTAGCCTATTTAGTCTCTTTTTCAAGGCAGAAGGGTAGAAGAACATCTTAACCCTACGGAACAAGATATAGCCTAGACCCAACAACCTTCAGGCCTAGAATTCTGGAAAGCCTCCAAGGACATGACGTGCTCTGAGGAAGATGAAGATGAAGATGAAGATGAAGAAGAGGGGGTCCCAAAACGCCCCCAGACCCAATTTCCAAGAGGCGTGTCGGTGGCTGGACGGGATTGGGTGAAAATCATTATAAAATTGGGAACATCTGTATTTCGAGAGCACGCACGCTGGGGGTATTCCAGAAAGCCTGGGGGCTCATTAAAACCTTTGTATCCTTATCTGATCTCCTCCCTGATTTGGCTTGGAGTCTTTTTTCCCCCACAGCCATTTAGGCAACACACCCCAGAGGGTGTTATCCCCAGGTGGCAACGCCCAGGGATTCCGCAGCGCCCCTGCTGGCCAGAAGAGAGAACTGCAGGCTCTGCATCTCCAGTGATCCGGCAGTGCCACCTGTTGACTGTGGGGAGAATTGCACCAAAGGACCCCAACGCAACTCTTGCCTTTTTTGCATTTGCTTGTTTCTTGGTTCGTTTGGAAGGGTGTTATCTGTGGGGATGGGAGTGTTGTTGGGTTGTTTTCCTTGTTTGCTTTTGTTGTTTCTGCCAATACACGCATCCCTTTTCATCAAGGGCTGTTCTTTTTTCTTTGCCCTCATTTTTTCCCTTCAATGGCTGGCTCTTAATTTTGCATTTCTAATTGCTTCGAGGGAGGAGTTTGGGTCTTTTCTCAGAACTCCTCCTCAGCAAAACACCTGTGTCTCATTTCAACTGGGACAGTGCTCTATCGCCAGGCTTTTTTGCTTTTTTCAGGAAAACTCTGTGTAGTGGTTTTGAGTCTAGGCCTTCCTTGGTGACTAGGTTGGAACCAAGGAACCAAGGTCATGTTCCCAGTATTCCATACGATTTTTACGTAAGCAAGAGTATGATGAAGAAGAGAGAGGAAGCTCTCGCTCTCTTTCTTCCAGCAGATTGAGGGTGAAGGTAACTTCGCTGCTGCTCTGCTTGGGCGAGGGAGTGAGGCCTAGCGGATCTGATTGGCCTTGAGAGACAGACTGTGTGGTGTGACTCATTTTCTTTCAAGGGGGGGGATTTGGATCTGTTTGTATCCCTCTTTATCCCGTTGTATCCCTTTTATCCCTTTTTCCCTTTCCCCCCCCATTAGGAGCTGGAGCTTCGTTCATGTTGGCCACGGTGGGATTGAACGTCAGGCGGCGAGAAGGCAGATCTAGGATCTGATTCCACTTTGCACCCAGCAGGGTAGGTGAGACAGCGGCATCTTCGTTTTGCTCAAATTCATCTAAAACCTTATCGAGGTTATATGCTTCTGCTTGGAAATATCAAGGACTGTTTCTCCCATGGGGAGGCACCTCCATAGGGAAACAGGGGTGAACTCTTAAACCATTATTCCCTGTAACCCTGTGGTGAAGATCCATAGTAAGCAAGTGTCCCCTTGCAAGCCTAGGGAAGGAAGACCCTTCAGGACCCCCAGCCTTCGATCTTAGTTCAGGAGGGGGGTAAGCCCAGCCTTGGAGGCCGACACAGAGTGAGAGAGAAAGAAAAAAAAGTTCCAACTGCAACTAGAATGCTACTGCTACTAAAGATTTGTTACTGGAAAGAGAGAGAACTGGAACTCCGAAAATGAAGATTAAAATCACTTCTCCTCCTTGGACTGGTATAAAAGGGGGGGGGGGGGGGGAATATTTCTGTAAATATATAACACTTTAACTTAAATAGAAATTGTTGTAGATATAATTCTTTAGTTTTTAATTTATTAGTAGTTCTTGTTTTACTAGTAATAAATGTTTATATTATTTTCCCCAAATCCTGTCTCTCTTTTGTCTACAAAAACCTTCTCTCAACTAATAGTAATTGTGTGGGGGGTTGAAAGCCAAATTAAGCCAAGGCAAAACCACGACACTCTGACTCCCACTTCTGGGCTCTCCTAGTGTTTCTGCTGCTGCCACAAAGGGATGGGGGAAAGGAAGGGCATCCAGTGGGGAGGAGACCCAGAACAGGTTGTCATGGCAGAGTTCTCCCCATCCTCTTCCTTTCCCCAAGGCACGGCATAGCAGCCGCTAGTCGCAAGCAGACCCAGAGCAACTGCAGCTTTCACCATTCGACTGGGCTGCTTTCTTCTTTTTCAGAAGGCAAGGCAAAAAGTCCAAAGAACACCAGGAAACATGACAGTATCTCTGACCAATTTAATTGTTCTTTGAAACTCAGCAGCTGAGGGTAGTTTTGTGTTGCAGGTTATCACTTGGCATGAAAAAAATCATTCCAGGAAGGAGCAACAGCTTCTGCCTTCTGACAGATACCAAGTCTTGCTACCAATTGCCCCAGCTGCTCCTCTTAAGAGCCCCCTGCACTTCCTCATGTGCAGGCAGTTGGTGGGGCTGGGGGTGGCCCCAGGACATGTGGCAGTGTGTCACAGGGCCCTCTGTGACATAGTGGCCATTGGCCATGGGTGGGAGGGGCAGGGTAACCAGGGGCCCTTTGTGACACGTGGTGACAAAGGTGCTGGCGGTGCTGTGAGCCCATCAGTGCGCTCAGAGCACGCGACGGGACAGGACGGGACAGAGCGGTGCTGTGCGGAGCCCCCGTGCAGCCGACTCTCGACCTCGCTGAACCGGAGCCTTTCTGAGACTTTTTTTGTCGTGCGAGTGACCTCCAGGCCAGACCGCAGGACTTGGAGACCCGGAGGTTTTCTGAGGGGTCTCCAGTCCCTTTGGCGGATGCCCTCAAGGGCAGACTGAGGGACCTGGTGACCCAGAGGTTTTCTCAGGGGTCTCCAGTCCCTGTGGCAGGTGCCCTCGAGGCCACTGTTGTTGAGTTTTTCACCAGGACTTTTCCCAGGTGTCTCTCTTGCAAGATCCCTCACGGCACAACCTTGGGATGGCAGGGAGACGCCTCAGCCTGCTCAGGCTCTTCCGCAGGAAGAAGAAGGCAGGCCCTGGAGCTGCCCCAGAACGGCAGCCGGAGGAACTGGAGCAGTTCCAAGCCCTGCAGGAGGGTGAGTGGCAGAGCTGGACCCCCAGGCATGGGGGCTACAGTCATCCCAAGCTGGGATGGGCCTCTTGCCAGCCCAACCCTTGTGAACATACCCAGGGAAAAGGAGGGGGGAAGAGGGGCTGGGGCTGATTTCCACTATGGCCGTGCTCCTTGCACTGGGCATGCCGGGGCTGGCCGTGCCTGTGGAGCGCAGGCCTGGGCTGGGTTCTCTGGCCCTTCCCGCAGCCCCTCAGCTCTGACTGCGCTCACTCTTTGCCAGATGCAGGCCGGGACCGGACAGAAGAGCAGCTCCGTGCCCGTGGCCGCTTCCGCAGGGCAGCACAGGTACCTGCAGCCATGCCCACCTGGGCTGGGCCTGCTGTCACTGCTCAGCCAGCAGCGCTGCTGGAGCACGCCAGGGCACATCCTTCTCTTCCCTGCCCTTCCTTCTCCTGCAGACGCTGCTGAAATTCTTCAGCGTTCGGCGTCGAAGGACCCAGACCAAACCAACGGAGGTGATGGCACAGCCTGACACCAGCCCCACCGAGCTCAAGGCCGAGCCTGATGTCGGCACCGTGCCGGCTGATGGCCCAGCAAACCGGGACACCGCGTCCACCCAGGACACCGCCAACCCTGACACCGCGCTGCCTGAGCTCACGGCCAAGGCTGACGCCGCAACCACCACTGAGGGCACGGCCAACACGGACACCACGCCCGCTCAGGGCCCGGCCGATGCTCCCAGCCTGCACTTTGCTGCCCACAGAGTCGTCTCTGCTGAAGTGAGCAGCCTGTGGCCAGCACTGGATGGCCCCCTCAAGCCGGCTCTGCCCGGCCCCTTCAGCCTTTGAGGCCAGCACAGCGTGCTGGCACAGGAAGCACTTGTGGTGCAAAGACGGCCAAGATGCTGGCTCAGGCAGCTCTCCAGCTCTCCCCTCTGCCTCCTCCAGGTGCCGGCCTTTGTCAGGAACCTTCACCAGACCCTCAGGGCCAATGTGCTGCCAGATGATGGACTGCTCAGCGACCTTCGGAGGGTGACGGATGAACACCCCACTGATGTTGTGGTGACCCTCCTGCACTGTGCCCCATCGTGTGACAGGTACGGGCTCCACCTGCCTTCAGGGCTCAGGCCTCACCAGCCTTTAGAGCCCATCACCCTGGAGAGCCTGTGCCTCTGCCACACACACTCCAAGTTCCAGGACTCTCTGGGCCCTCTGTTTCCCAGCCCTGCCACCGCAGACCCCCATCCTGCTGCCATGCTCCCTCCCTGCCCCTCGAGGCACTGTGCCCCTGGCACTGGGGCTCTTGCAGAGCTGTGGCCAAAACCCCCCTGACACCGAGCTCTGGCCCTGCAGAGCTGCAGCAGTCATGTGGAGGACCATCACCTCGTCAGGAAGGACAGCGCAGAAGGTCCTGCCAGTGCTGCTCAGGGTGATGGAGGAGTGGCCACCCTACAGCACCTTCACCTCTGATGGGGACAACAAGCACATCTATGGCCTGGCTGTGAGTTCCTGCAAGTGGTCTTTGCTAACCTTCACATTGCCTCTTTCCTGGCTCTCCATCCTCCCCCACCAGTCTGCCTCCCTGCCTTAGGCACTGGGCTGCAAATGTGCCACAGGGGCAGGTTCAGGAGCACCCAGGCAGCTGCTCCCTCTGCTTCTCCCCTGGCCTTTTCTCTCCCCTGCTCGGGCCCTGCCACATGCACATCTGGGCACTGAGAGCTCTCTCTGGCTCCTTTGTCTTTTGTAGGCAATCAGAGTGGTTTGGGAGATTCTCCAGAGGCTCCAGTGCCCAGAGCCATTGAAGGAGAATTCCCCCCGCCTCCTGGTGGCTCTGCTCTTCAACCTTTTCATCGGCATAGAGCCCATGCCAGAGAAGATGGACACCTTCTGGAGGCAATGTTGGCAGGAACAGGGACTTCCCAGGAACCCCGAGAGGTGCTCCATCCCAGTCTCCTGGTCCCTGCCATGCCCTTGGGGCTGGGGCCAGGCCTCCCAGAGTCACCTGGGCTTTGCTCTGCACATAGGTTTGCAGTGCACGTAGTCAAGGTCCTGCTCTTCCATCTGGAGTGTGAGGACGTGGTGATGGCCATGGATCGCAAGGCTGCCTGGGACACGCTGTGCCACATGGACACCCACCACTATGCAGTGGGTCTGCTGGCCAGGTGAGACCTCCTTGTCCCCACTGCCCCTGTCCCTTCTGCCCTGGGAACGGGGCACCCCGCACAGTGCCCGTGGGCGTGGGCCAGAGGGCCTTTTTGTCCAGGGGTGGCCAAAAGGAGTGCAAAAAGCAGGGAGAGGAGGCTGCACACAAGGAGCCGCCTCCCCAAGCACCCCTGTTGCCCTGCCAGTCTGCTGGGGAAAGACCAGGCTTCTGGGAGTCTGTCAAAGGAGAGCTTTGCCCACCCAGCTCAGGCTCTCTGGTGCCTCTTTCCCCCGACAGGGAGATGCGCCGTGTCTCCAGCCCCTTGTGTCACCATATGGGCTGCTACCTCCTCCAGCTCCTCAGCCAAGCAGCAGTGTCCCGCTGGGAGCTCCCCGCCATGGCCTTCTTTGTGGAGGTGAGTCTGATGGCCGGTGCTGCCTCCCCCGGCTGCCTCCAGCTCTCTGCCCTCTCACGGCCACAGCTGCCCGGGACGGTTCCTGTGCGCTGGGCTGCTGTCTGGGGCCAGCCCTGTGCCCACCGGCCGGGCGCCCTGTCACTGCTCCGTGCCTTTCAGGTCCTGGACTGCTTGGACATGAGGGAATGTGGCGACAGGGTCCTGCAAATCCTTTCCAGGCCCCTGCAGAGCAAGTGCTCAGAGAGGCATCGCCTGGCGCTCAGGATGCTCCTGGCGCTCAGAAACGATCCATCAACGGTGAGAAGGGGATAGCCGGCCAAAGCCCTGCTGGCAATCTGGGGTTGGGCAAGGCACTCACTTGGGTTTGGCTGGGCAAGGCAGCTGTGGCAGCTGCTCCCAGCTCTCCTGCCTCCCCCTTCAGCTGCCCGAGTCCTTTGGGACAGGCCTTTGGCCTCTGGGCCCCGCGGCAGCAGCGTGGGGCTGCACCGCCGGAGCGGGCTTGGCGCTGCTGCCCTCGATGGCTTCAACAGCGCAGCACTGTGTTCCACACAGGCTGACAGCACGCTGAGCCTCACACGAAGCCTGGTGCAGCTCCTGGGGGATGCAGATGGAGAGCTGGTGGCAATGACCCTGGCTGTGCTCTCGGATCACTTGCGGGAGCCAGACATCCAGCTCTCCACACCCACTGCCCTGAAGCTGGCTGAGGCGCTCCAGCCACTCTTCGGCAACGTAAGGCCCCTTGCCCCTCACAGGAAGGAACAGGCACTGGGTGCTGCCTGGAAACCTTGGCCTGTGCATTTTCGGGCCTGTGCCCAGGCAGGCCTGCAGCAGCCAGTGCTGAGGTCTTTTCCTCCCCTTTCTCTCAGGACATCAGCCAAGTGCAGCTGCTCTCCATTCACATCTTCCATAAGGTGATGGAGTTGGCAGTGGAAAAGGCAAGAAAGTCCCTGAAGCGCCACGTGGTGCAGAGCCTGCTCCCAATCTTCTTGCTCTGCCACCATGACAACTGGCACGTGGCAAAGGTCAGGACTCCTGGCTTCTGCTGTCCCCCAGGGAGGGACTGGGCTGCCTCCTGCCCTGGGCATCTCAGGGGCTCCGGCCTCCTCCTGGCCTTGCTCCAGGGACGCAGGTCCTGTGCCCTGGGCTGCGCTCTCATCTCCCACTCTCCACTTCTCGGCAGGTCTCTCGGGAAGCACTGCTTTGTGCGGCCAGGTTCCTGAAGTGGAGCGATCTGGAGAACCTGGACATGACTGAGACCCTGTGCACATTTGGCAAGTGCTTGGTAAGGACGATGGGAAAGCCCCAGCCCCAGGCAGCGCCCGGCCAAGGGGCAGAACCTGAGCCAACCCTTCTCTGCTTGCCCTGCCTTTCCCTGCAGCTGCAGAAGGACAAGAGGAGAGCGGCCAAGTACCTGCGCCAGGCCCTGCCGTACCTGCAGAGCCCACAGGAGCCCGTGCGAGAGGCAGCCCTGGGCTTCATTGGTGAGCCACAAGGCCGTGGTCCCTCCTGCCCCGCTGTCCCTCCAGCCCCGGCTGCAGCAGCAGCAGCAGGATGCGGGCCAGGGATGTGCTGTGGAGCCCCGAGTGCCCTGGCGGCTGCTGCCGCCCTGTCCCAGCCCAGCCCTGGGGCGGCACCATGCGGGAAGGCCCCGGGCTCAGCCCTGCTGGCAGTGTCGCTGGGGGGGAGCTGTGCCCTGACAGGCTCTGTGTGTGTGCACAGGGATCGCCGGCAGGTACCTGAGGGGACAGCACAAAGAGCTGCTGGTGGTCGTCATCGAGGGTGAGTGAGTGAGTGAGGGCAGCGGGCTGTCAGCAGGGGCTGGCGGGGAGGAGCAGGGAGCCTGGGCAGGGAGCTGCAGATGCTGCCTCTGATCTTGCTTTTGGGCCTTTCTCTTCCAGCCCTGGAAGGCATGACAGATGAGAGCCCTGCCATCTCCAGCCTGGCACTTCAAACCTCAGAGATCTTCAGAGGCCTACAGAGAGCTCCATCCTCCAGATTCTGGCAGCTCTGAGACTGGCTCTGCAGGCTGTGCAAGTCCCAGCCTTGCCTGCGGGGCAGTCTCTGGTTGTGCTGCTGGAGCTCTGTGGAGAAGTGACCCAGGAAGCTTCATCTGCTGGCACCACCTGAGACTGCAGGGAAGATCCCTTCTCCGCAAGCCCTTCCTTGGACACCCCATGACAATAATAAATTCTGTTTTCTCACACAGAGGCCCAGGAGATTTTTTGTTGCCCAGTGTTCCCAAGGCATTGGGCAAGAGGGAAAGGGGTCCTTGTGCACAGCAACACTTGCCCAGGTGTGCAGTGTGCCAGCCAAATGGGCCTAAAGCCTCTTGGCCTTTGGTGCTTGTCGTGGGTTTGCTCTGGGCCAACTTTCTCTCACCCTCCCCCATGTATGCAGACACAAGAGATCTGACTGGGGAGAATAATATTAGGATTTATTCCTAGGAAGAGAAAAACTAAGGAACTCTAGAGACAACAGTTCTAACTAGGCCCAAGTGCTCTGTATTTACCAAAAGAGCGCTCTGCCCTTGTATCAGTTCAGGAGGAGAAGCAGTCTCTTTTCCATTTCCAGAGGTCCAGCTCTTTGAAAAAATTTGGCAGCATCTGAAAGTTCCTCTACCATTACCTTGAGGATGACAGCTCTAATTTGTCCCAGCTGGAACTGTGTTTCTCTCTCTCTCTCTCTCTTCTATGTTGACCTCAGGGCTGGGCTTACCCCCTCCTGGGCTAAGATGGGAGGTTACCCAGGCCCTCTGGGGTCTTGCATGGATTGCAAGGGGACACTTGCCTACCATGGTCTTGCCACAGTTGCAGGGGATAATGGCTTTTGAGTCTACCCCTGTTTCTTGTGGGGTCCCTCCTGACGAGAGACAGTCCTTGATGGACCTCTCTAGTGTTAGTTATCTTGGGGCAACAGTTCTTCCATTCTTTGCTGTCCCTTAGGCTCACCAATCCAGCTGCACCAGCATGGATCTCTCACTAGGATCACACAAATCCTACGCGGGCCGACTTGCTCCAGCATAGGTCTCTTTCTCCATGGCCCACAGGTCTGCAGCAGGACCCTGTTTCATCTTAGGCCTCCCTTGGAGTCACAGTTTCTTCATGAACTCCTCTGCTCCAGTGTGGGGTCCTTCATGAGCTGCAGAGGGTGTCCTCACTCAATAATCTTCCACAGGTGGCAGGGGATTTTAGTTTTCAGTCTTTTGCCTTCTGGAGGGAGAGAGAGAGACCGGTTGGGGGGGAGGGGGGAGAGTGGAAGGGAAAAAGGAGTCCCCTCTTTCAGGCTTCTCTTTCTGCAGCTGCCAGCTTTGACCTTGGAGGCTGTGCTATCTCTCTCTCTGCATGGAATTCCTTGTGCAGTATTTCTTGTCCAGGCAGTGTTCTTTTCTTAGTAAAACTTTTGATTGGCTTTGCTCAAGAAATCCACCTGGAAAAAACTATTTTCAGCTTTGGCAGATGCCGGTTGGTAAGCCCACAATAGTGGTTCTGCTGGAGCCTCAACGCTTCCAGCAGAGAGGACGGGCATACCCTGGATGATTGGGGACCCCTGAGAACCTCATCCTTGGGGATGGCCACAAACCCCTTCTTCAGACCAGCTTCCTTGTACAAGTGATATCCAGAGGGCACTGGAGAGAGCTGATGCTGGAATTACACTGTGCTGAACCAGGAAAACCTCCAGGATGGGGACTGGTGAGGGGAACAGCTTAATAGGATGCAGGCAGATGAACCTCTGAAGTGTCAGAGAGTGGGAAACTGGGAATAATAAAGGCAAATTGAACCCTCTCCAGGTTGCTGGAAGTAGTCCTCCTCAGCTGACATCTGGGATCGCTTTGGGAAGCTGAGCTGCAGAAGAGTTTCCAGCTTTTCCCTGAGAGATAGAAGCCATCTCTGAGCTCTGCCCTGCCCTCCCCTCTGCCAGGTTTTCGTGAGGCACTTGAGGGATATGATTTACATTGGGAATGTCACAGGCCTGAGGCAAATGATCACCATTTCCTCAGTGGAGGAGCTGGAAGGAGGGAAGGACTGAGGTGCAGGCGTGGGGGGCATCACTTCCTGTGGACAGTGAAAGCAGGAAAGCTTTGAAAATCCCTCTTTTCCGTAGCTTGAGGGTGGGAGAATCCAGCATGGACAGAGAAACACCAGGGACCTTGGTGAAAAAAATGTGGCACTTGGGGACATGGTTTAGTGGTGGACTTGGCACCTGGGTAAAAGGTTGGACTGGATGATCTCAGAGGGTTTTTCCAGCCTTAATAATGGGAAGGTGGCTCCTGCCTGCTTTGTGAATAACTTCTTAGCCTTGAATATCCAGCCTGATCCATTTGGGACCTGAACAGAGGCATTTCAGAGGCTGAAAATGTGAGTAGTGGTTGGTGCCTCCTGCACTGTTGTGCCACCCCTGCCATGCACATGTGACCACAGCCAACAGGACCCAATCCAAAGTCTCCCAGGCTCTCCAGAGTGTCCCAGTGAGCATCAAACTGATGCCCTGTCCTGTTGCAAGCACATCCATGTCAGAGGTTTTCCTCCTCACTCCTATTCCTGCATCTTTCCTTAAATCAACAGGGAAATTCTCCACCAAGCAGTAGCAGGGCCACACATGGGACCCCCTTGAACGCAAATATTTTGAGCTCACAGCTGAGAACAGGGAGTTACCACAGCCTGGAGTCTGTTTGGCTGTGCTAAGTCATTGCAGCTCCATTTAGTGCAAAATTTAGTGCTTGGACGGGTGTTTTTGTGGGAATAGTTGGTGTTGTTTCCCCGTCTTGGCACAGAAGACAAGAGGAAAACTCTGGCCCAGTATTTATCACATACAAGGTTTAGCACAGTGTAGCTGCCCTGCCCTATGGATTCTCCCAAACAGGCAATATACTGGTATATCCCACTGGAAAATTAGTGACTGGGCTGTTTGGGATTGATCCTGGGCTGCAGAGACCTGAGCCTTGGCTCTGAGCTGCTGTGTAATTGCAGGCAGCTCCTTTCACCTCTTCGTGCCTCAGTTTCCTCCCCACCTCTTCCTTTTCCTGTCTGGTCCCACAGACATGGAAGCTGTTATTTCTACAGGGACACTCTCTGTTTATGGAATGTCTGGCAGAGACATAGCCTTAAACTACTCCTTTGCAAATGTTAAGTACAACCACTTTGCCTGGAAGGAAGTTTTTAGTGAGATATTTAATTTAGGTTTTAAAAAGACCCCACCCCCAAAAAAAAAAAAAAAAAAACCAAACCAAAAAAAAACGCTTCATAACTTTTCTTCAGAGGTGTTTTTGGTTTTTACCCTAAATACACTAATAATTCAGAAGAGCTATAAATACTGAAGCACTTCTTGGCACACAGAATCTTCTACCATCTGTTCCTGTAACTCACCCTGATGACCAGAGGGCTCTGATGGGTGATACCTGTACAGGTAAAACACTGTTGTGACTGACTGAGCTGCAGCTGGGATGTGCTGGCAGAGTGATGGGAGTCCTTTTGGGTGACAAGGACTTTTCCTCTGCTGTGTCCCAAGGATTAGACAGACAGATATGACTCATTTCCATGGCTGGATGGGGTCAGTCTACCACCACATATGCTGCTCACCTACAGGTACCTAGACACTTCTTAAGTGGAATCAGGCTGAAGCCAAAACTGTGAGAGCTTCATTTGACTCCTTTCCCTATTTGAAATCCACTTTCTTGGTTCCTCTCCGTGCTCTCAGACTTGCAGAAAGGTGCTTGCTTTCCACAAGCCTTATATAAGTTTGCAAATCCCATAAAATGCACAAGTTCATTCTTTGGGGTGCCGGAGCCCTTTGGAGCAGGGCAGGAGTTCCACCAGCTCTGGGCATGGAAACCTCAGCTCTGTTTTCCTCTCTGCTGGGTAAAACGGAGGGCACAGCCTGACTGGGAGAAACGAAATGCTGGGAAATGCCAGGGGAGGACGCAGAGAAGGTTGATAAGGATGCCAACGCCACATTCCCAACTCTTGGGATGGCAGTGAGGGGAAGAGCTTTGTCCCTGCTTTGTGGGGAGAGGGAGGCTGGTGCAGCACCAGCTGTGAGTCTGTGGGGATGTGGGGCACAGGGTGGATGCAGGGACAGTGTTGTCACCCTCTCTGCCTTGCCTCTTTGCTCTGAGACTGGGAAATTACGAAAGATGACATTTACAGCAGTCCCACGTCCCCTTCCCAGCTCCAAAGGGACCTGGCTCCCTTCCCAGCTCCAAAGGGACGCTGGCTCTGCGTGTGTGAATTTGGCTTTTCCAGAGCAGGGCCAGTGAAAAGCACCTGTGAGCTTTTAATCTGCAGTTTGCCTTGAGCTGAGGTGGCTCAGGGCACGTTTCCTGCCCTCTGGGGGACACCAGCAGGTTGATACATTAAACCCGTGTCAGGGCACTGCAAGCCCCGCCCGAGCTCGGCCAAGCTCCTCATCAATCCGAGCTCCATTAAAGATTTACTCCTGGCAACAGCCATTCCAAAGGCAGGATCATGGAAGACAATAATCCTAAGTGGTTTAGGGGGGTTTGCTTTTCCACTACAAATTGCCTTTGACTGCTCCAAAACCTGGTGTGATGATTGCTGCTCTAATGGAACGGCCGAGGCACAGCCTGGCTCCCACTGAGGACTTTCCTTTCACGATCCACAGGATGCGGTTCCTTTAACAGCATCCCTGGGTTCATGAGCTTGTCCATCACTTTCGAAATGCACAGCTGATGGCAGCCCGAAGGCTGATGGAAAGGAATAACCTGAGTGGATCCCACCTCTCCAAAAACAAATTTGAACAATCCGATACGGCTTTTCGTGGGGGGTGGGAAGGTTTGGGAAGGTTTGGGAAAGGGAAGGTTTGGGAAGGTTTGGGAAAAGGAAAGGGAAAGGGAAAGGGAAAGGGAAAGGGAAAGGGAAAGGGAAAGGGAAAGGGAAAGGGAAAGGGAAAGGGAAAGGGGAAGGGGAAGGGAAAGGGAAAGGGAAAGGGAAAGGGGAAGGGGAAGGGGAAGGGAAGAGGAAGGGAAAGAAGGGAAAGGAAAGGGAAAGGGAAGGGAAGGGAAAGGGAAGGGAAGGTTTGGGAAGGAAAGGAAAGGAAAGGAAAGGAAAGGAAAGGAAAGGAAAGGAAAGGAAAGGAAAG
This sequence comes from Pyrocephalus nanus, assembly GCA_038380795.1. Taxonomy (NCBI): domain Eukaryota; kingdom Metazoa; phylum Chordata; class Aves; order Passeriformes; family Tyrannidae; genus Pyrocephalus; species Pyrocephalus nanus. The sequence goes on along the minus strand of CM076262.1, from coordinate 19,874,235 downwards.
GAAAGGAAAGGAAAGGAAAGGAAAGGAAAGGAAAGGAAAGGAAAGGAAAGGAAAGGAAAGGAAAGGAAAGGAAAGGAAAGGAAAGGAAAGGAAAGGAAAGGAAAGGAAAGGAAAGGAAAGAAAGAAATAAGAAGGAAAACAAGAAAGAAGGAAGGAAAGAAGCAAAGAAGGAAGGAATGAAAGAAAAAAAGGAAGGAAAGAAGAAAGGAGAGAAGGAAAGCAGGTTACACTCCCTGGGACATGTGAGAGGGACATGGAAAAGTGAGCGCTGGCAATCAAAAAAGATGAAATAACATAAAAGGGAAAAAAGGAAGGAAGGAATTTTTTACAGCCCTTGTTGACATGAGCATGTTGATCCCCACACCTTTGTGTAAATAACTGGGATCTATCCAGTCTGATGCTTCCTTTTCCCTTGTATTCCCTCCTTCTGGCTCCATTCTGCCACAGGAAGCAGCAATCACAGCCCAGGGCATTTTTATTTCTTTATTTTTTTTAATAAACTTTATTCTATATTACAAATAGTTTGTGTGTTTTTTTTCTTTTTTCTTTTTTTTTTTTTTTTTTTTTTTTTTTTGTTCTGGACTGCAAAATAGGAATGCCTTATATTTACATACACAGGTATACAATTAATTATAACAAAGGTACAGAAGCTTTGCCTTTACCAAGTAACAACGGGATTCCAATTTAAATAGTATAGATTTTATTTAATTTTCACTTTTTTTTTAACTAGGATCAATTCAAAAGAAAATCAAACCAACAACAACAACAACCTAAGAAAAAGGATCCCAACCTCCTTTCTAATGCTGTCTTGACATCTCTTTGAGGCTGTTAGTAACACTGAAGTGAAAGGATATGTCTATCCATTGATTTTGGATTTAAGGAGGAAGCTTTAGCAAAACAGAGAATGAGACTTCTGGGCTCATGTATGTCCAAGACACAGGGTCAGACACAAGGAAGGGCATGTCTTGTGACTTTAAATAATCCAGTTGTCTCTCAAATCCAGGGGGGGAAAAACACTGGGAGCATTTAGCTAGCACCTAACCTCTCTGCTTCCTTACCCCACTCTGGGCTGGCAAGTGGAATTTCTCCAGGGAGTGGAGAAAGAGCAGCATAGAAATTTGAAATAACACCGAGTTTCTCTTAAGATACTTCCGAAAGGACTCCAAGCTCGGACACATGCCTTGATTTCTCCACCTGGCTCTTGTGCCTCAGTCTATCCCACGGTGAACAGCAGCGTCTCCACTGGGAAATTCCCACTCTGGGAGATGCCAGACCACGCCAGCAAGAGAAGGGAACACTGCAAGAGCCTAAATGTCCTCCTTTCCCCTCTGTTTGCCACACCCAGCTTTGCTTTCCTGAGCTTCCCTCTCTGCTGTGAGCGTCTCTGAGGTGAGCTGTTTCCAAGCAGAAAGAATTTCTTGAGGTAAACTCTCCATTTTTAGAACAGAAGATTAAAAAAGAAACAAAACAAACAAAACAACAAAACCAAACAACCAAACCACCCCAAAAAAACCAGCCAAACAATGAACAAACGACGACGACAACAGAAATCACACACGTGACAGGTTGATCAGACTAAGCAGCTTTAAAACTTCAATGGGTTTTTGGTGGGGTTAGTTTTCCAAGTGTAAATCCTTTTTTTTTTGTTTTTTTTTTTGCCTTTTTTTAAATTTTTTTACTTTTGACATCTTTCTACAAATTAATTTTTTTGCTGTAAGTTTGTGTCCCCTTGGGTGCTTCTCTAAGAGTGTACTGAGCCATCCCAAATAAACACAGTTGACAAGCTCCACTTCCAAAGCATTCTCCTCTAAACAGTTATTCCCTGTAAGACAATACAATTTTATTTTTTTCTGGAGAAAGGGTCATTGCACAGTGGCAGAGGTGAGGGAAAAACTGCACGAGTCTGTGGATCAAACAATACTTTTAAATGGGAGCTGCAAAGCTGGAAAATTCCGGCTGGGAATGACCAGAAGGTTGAGGTTCACGTGTTTCATCAGACCAAGACTGGATGGGAAGAGTTAGGACATCCCAAAACCTCCCCTTGCCCTGGAGGACAACTTACTACCCATCAGATGCACAGAGCAAATTGTCCTGGCATCACTAAGGCTCTGTGGGTGGTTTTAGGTTGCCCAGAGAAGTTGTGGATGCTCCATCCTGGAAGTGTTCAAGGCCAGGTTGGACGGGGTTTGGAGCAACCTGGGACAGTGGAAGGTGTCCCTGCCCATGGCAGAGGGTTGGAATTAGATGGTTTTAAGGTCCCTTCTATCCCAAACCATTCCATGATTCTATGCCAACACTTCTTTACCCAACAGCTGCCCTGGTGAGGCATCTGCCAACACAAGAACACCATCTACTCTGATCATAAATGATTGTAACTCCCTGGTCTGGGGAAAGAGATCCATTCCTGGGCTCCCCCTGCTCATCCCAGGAGAGGGGGTTCTCAGAATCTCAGAGGTTTAAACAACACTGATTTGAGAGTTGGATTTTTATGTCCTTATCCTCATTCAAGAGTGAGGGATAAGAAAACTGGGCTCCTGGATGCAATTTTTGGTGAGCCACCCAAAAGCAGCATGAACTGGTCAAACCACAATGCACATGTGTATGCAGTGCTCTCTGTCTGGCCTCTGTAGCTCGGTGCTAAAGCAGGGAGGAAAAAGGGACTAAACCCACCTTGGTGGGACTGGTGGGGTTCCAGTGAAGTGCTCCTCTGGTCCCATCAGCAATGGTCACCACAGAAAGCAACAGATTCCTAGGGAGGAGCAAACCTCTTACAAACTAGAGCTACCTCAGGAATTTGGGAAGGAGGATCAGTTTTCCTCCTCTCTCTCATTCCTTCTACAGCATCAAGAAATATGTCCACACTATCAGCTGACTCTGCTTCACGAGTAATTCTTCTGCAGGCTGGTGGGAAAGGTGAAGCAGGACTTGTTTTACTGAAGCCCTGGTGATATGAGAGAATAGTCCTGGTCACCTCCATCAGGCCAGAATTTTCTTTTTGGTCTGAGATTGTCCTTGGACTTAAGGACTTCCACTCCTGGAAGTGTTCAAGGCCCGGTTGGAAAGCACTTTGAGAAACCTGGTCTAGTGGAAGGTGACCCTGCCCATGGCAGGGGGGTGGAACAAGATGAGCTTTAAGGCCCCTTCCAACCCAAACCATTTGATGATTCCATGATTTTAAGTGTCCCTTGTTCAAACACAAATGTATGTCCCACTGAGAAAAGCTCTTCAATAAGCCTTGGGGAAGGACAGACCTACATTTCATGTTTTGACTTACTTCTAAACAACTTTCCTCTTGACATCAGCTGGTTTGTGCTCAGGTTATTACCTTACCTGCACCCCAGACTTAGAAGGAACTTGTAATACTTATGTTGGCTGACTCAACACTGAAACTGTCCATTGCACTCTTCAGATTTTCCCTATCAGTTATCAACACCATTATTAAAAATAGTGACAACTACATGATTTACTTGGTCTCTTTCCCTTCCTGGTAAACAATTTCTGGGGGTTCATGCACGAGACCTGGAAACTCTGGTAATCACTTTTCAACCAAAGCAAATACCAAACAAAACTGTGCTGGTAAATCTTCTTGACTTAATGATTTTTATGGTCTTCAAGAGTGTCAAAGAGGTGAGATAAGACAACTGCAGTGGGAAAACTAAGCCCTCTTACCTACTGGAGCAAGGCTGGTCTATGCTGGGTTGGACCAAACCTTCAGATATGTCCAGGAGGGAATGAAGAGTGGGAAGAGAAGGACTGAGGAACAGTTGGACCCTGTGATCTTGGAGGCCTTTTCCAGCCTAAATGATCTTAGGGGGTCTCTTCCAACCTAAATGATTCTACAGTTCTGTGTTGGGAGAGGAAGGTGACCTTGGGTGGCTGCATTTCCCCTTCTCCATCGTTCTCCTGTGCTGTCTGTTCAAGAGCAAACAATCTCTAACACCTCCTTCCAGACACACCCAACTTTTCCCACACTGTTTCCTGCTGTTTCCTGGAAGGCTCAGTCTGCAAAAGCACATGGCATGATGGATTATGTCTCAGATCACTGTGGCACTGACAGGTGACCACCCTCACAAGGAGGACACAATGCGACTGCAGAGTGACTGTTCACCTTTTCTTCCTCTAAACCAGGCATAAAGCCCCAGAGCAAACTCTGCAGTGAAAAAATAATCTTGGCTCTCTCAGTAAAGCCTCAGAGAATCTCCACGAATTCCCTTTCCCCATTTCTGATGGTGCTGAAGAGTGTCAGCATTAATTGTTTGACTGCAATGTTTGAGAAACACCCATAAAGATCAGCCTGTTATGGATATAAGGAGCCTGCCCATTGACTTCTAGGAGTTTTGGCTCCAGTTCTCTCCACGTGGCTTGAGAAACAGGGTGGAATAACACCAATTTATTGGGAATTTTTGGTCAAGTGTGGAAAGGGAGGTGGGGGAAAAGAAATCAAAGGAAAAGAACTCATCCGTGTTGTAGTAGGGCTCATTCTTCTGCTTGTGTCTTTGTTTTTAGTTGTATTTTTACATGCACTTAAAAAATAGTTAAGCTCAACAGGTGAGGCTGGGAAGAAAGATGCCAAGACCTCTCATAGACTGGGGGGATGCTGGGACAGTGGTTGGAAATGGGAAGGGCACTGAAGGGGACAGGGGAGGAAGCCCACGCATTTACATCACAATTCTGGCACATTTTCCAAGCAAAAAGCCAAAACCAGCTCAAACACCAAATAAAGAGGAACAGAAAGAAGGAAAAAATAATAAGGAGGAGGTGAAAGAGAAGCAAAATGCAGATTTTCTTTCAGCTCCCAGGCATGGGGGAAAGAAGAGGGTGGAGAGAAAGCAGAAATGCCTAAATGGGAACTTGGGAAGGGTTAAGGCACCAATCTCGTGGTGCCTCCCATTCCCTTTAAGTGTTTCATTCTCAGTGTCTCTGAGGTGTTCAAGTTTTTCTCGAAAAATATATATATAATATACAGATGAAAAACTCCGTACCAGCAAGAAGAAACAAAATAACAACAGTGGCAAACGAAACAACCATAGTAAACCAAACCCACAGCCCTGAAAACCGCGGAAAGAACCAGGGTGAGTCTCAGATTTCCCCTGTGGTGTTCCTCTGACTCCAGGAGGATCACAGATTTCCCCTGTGGTGTTCCTCTGACTCCAAGAGGATCACACCAGTTCATTTTGATACTTTTTTTTTTTTTTTTTAAATGTTAAACAGCTTCTTCTTCCTTCCATGTGCACATGTCCAGGCAGGATTGCCCATCACCCATCACCACTTCCCTCCAAGCCAGCTACTTGTCCTTAGACTCCTACCATCCAGCTGTGAGAACAAGGCATGACAATAGGGTCCATATTTATCTTTTTGTGGCACTTTGTTTGTCAAAACCTTTGGTTTCTTCTCCTTTTTTTTTTTTTTTTTTTTTTTTAATTTTAAATTTTCCCCTTTTTTTCCTTTTTTTTTTTTTTTAAGGTAGTTATAAAAAATATCGTGTTTGTGTCGTTGTTGTTGTTGTCACTTCCTTACCACTGGCTCTGGTGGGAATTCCAAGCCCACTTTCACAGCCATAATCAATAGATCTGGAACATGCGCCGACGTCACCAAATGGAGCAACAAAACCATGGCAGAACCAAGCAAACCCAAACCATCCCCTGTGCACAGGCCTCTTAAAGATGCTGAGATGTCCATAAGGTGCATGATGAGTCCATCAGCTCAGCAATCCAACAGAAAGCAAGCAAAACTAAAAGGGGAGGAACACACCCACGCACACACGGATACACACACACACACACACACACATAAAATAAGAATAATCAGAATCAAGAGAGAAATGTCTGGGGTTTTAAAACCAAGACGTGTCCCTAAGTTTGCTGTTTCAATGTGAATTTTGTGATGTCCTCCCCACAGACACATCCACCTTGGGACTGCTGTCGGAAATGGGTTTTGGGATCACTTGACTACTTGTGTATCTGCTTGGCTGAGGGAAATCTGCTCACTGACTGAGCCCTGTTTGCACCACACCCTGCCCTGGTTTTCCATGCACTCATGGTCTGTCACTCTGAGGAGGTTCTGGTTGGACAGCTAAAGGCATCAATAAACCCAAATGCACTCGTTCTCCAGTCAATTTACACACCCTGTCTTTACCCCTTCCTCCCTCCACCCAAAGCAGATGCAGGCTGTAGCTCTGAGGATGATGAGATGGCTGTGTGGGCTGATTCTCCTGCCACTCCTCCATCTGTGAGGGAGCTCTGCTGGTTTCTGGGGAGGTGAATGCAGGCCCAGCTCTTGCCTCCACGTGTTCAAGGTTCTCCACACCCCGAGGTTCTCTGACCATGGTGTTATCCAGGCTCTGTGAACACAACAGCCAAAGGCAGGAGAGATGAAGGAGTCCACTCCTCTTTGGTTGGCCATGAAACAGGTTGAGATGTTGTCCTGGAGGAGCTGAGCAGAGGATGAGACAGGGTGATCACCTACAACTGTCCCATGGTGACACTGATCTCTGAAGGGGTAAGAAGTGCAAAGAGAGATAAAATCCTTCAGCAAGGCCTGTTGGTTGCAGAGACGGACAGGAGGAAAGCCAGGAACTGGCACCAAAAGGCAGATAGGCTTAACAGAGACCTCCAGAAGACCTGCAGTTCAGCTGGGGGTATCCAGGTAGAAGAATTTTTGCACTGCTTCATTTGGTTTTCCTCCAAGATTTCCTTCCAAAACATGTGCTGACATTTCCTCTTAGGAGGGGCTCGGAAGGAAGGTTTTACCATCAGTCCTATGCACCACCTTGGTTCCTGGCAAGTCCTTTGGTGCCCTTCAGACATTCCACCATGAGAAAACAACACCTTTGTTTCAGTTGAGGAAAAAAAATGGAAAGAATTAATATCTTAAAAAAAAAAAATATCCCTCTGGTTGGTTTGTCGGATTATTTTTTTTTGTTGTTGTTGTCAAGGCTGGAACAAAATGAGACCTGTGGCTCTTGCTTTCCAAGCTGAGGTGGGAACAAGGGAGATGCTGTGCTGTCCATTCATTGCCAGAAGGAGCAGAACCACCACTGACAGGAGGCCACGGAGCAGAGAGAGCGTTTTTTGCCGCAGTGCTACGACCAACAGGACACGACGGGAAAAGACAGAGGGGGACACGTGTCTCTTGGAAAAAATAAGAATAACCATATGAAACACATGGGCAGGGGAGGGTTGGTCTCCTCCTCCCCTCTTGACCCTTTCCCTGCCCCAAAGGAGCAGCTACACCAGGCAGGTCAGAGCCACAGCGGTCCCACCCTGGCGTTTTCCGGGGAGCCCTGGGGTTCCTCTCCCGGTGGGTCACTCTCAGGAGATGGAGTTGCAATGGCTCTGCAGGAGAGGAGCCGGATTTGCTCTGCCCTCCAGGATCCCTGCAGGCAGCTGCCTTCCCCTCGGGGAGACTTTGAGTAATACTGAGTTCATTTCCATGTCCACTCCAGGGGCTACGAGCCCTTGGAGGGCAGTTAAAGCAGCATGACAGAAGTTACCTCCCAATTTCGCCTCTGCAGAGTGATGATGAGATGTTGGGGGAGGGTTTGTGGGGGGTTGTTGTTTTTTTTTTTTCGTATGTTTAATAGTTTTTCTCTAGGGTGAAGGCAGAGGGGAAGCTGTGAAAAGGAGAGCTCCACCTGAATGTCTTCGTGGCCCCAGAGCCAAGATTCCTCTGCAGTCTTTTCCTTTAACCCCTGGGGCTCTGTCACTTTGTCCATTGATGTGGAAAGAGAAAGAAATGAGGGAGAGAGAGAGAAAATGAGAGAGAGAGAGAGAGGAGCTGTGTGGGTGACTCTGCTTACAGCCCATCAAAACTTGCACTTGGTAAAGATGATGATCTTGAGTGAGGCACGACTTGGTTTATCCCTCCCAGGGTGGCCCTGGCAGGACAGTTCTCAGCTGTCTATGCTCATGAGGGTTATGACTTGTTCAAGTTTGTAGGCAAGTTTCTGTTTCCCAGCCTGGTCGTCTTGATCGAGGGCTCCGAGAATCTGGAAAAGGAAAGAGGAAAAAGTGATAGGCTTTATTTTTTTTTTTCCCCCCAGAACAACTGAGTCCAGCATCTTACAGCAGCAGATGAGGATTAGACTTCTCTGAGGTAAGTCCCAGGCTTGGCTAAGATCATGCACAGCAGGTCAATCAGCCAGCAGGGAACTAGGCAGGCAGTTTGGGCTCAATCTCACTAAATACAGACTTCTAGGTTTCAACCAGTCAAACAGATTCTTGTCTTGGAGATCAGTTATTTAACAGCTCTATTCATCACCAGGCCATGCCACTTGAGATGCCCTAAGGGGTCTCACCTGGCCTTCAACACATAGAGCCATGCAGGACACCTCAAAGTCTGTTTCGTGCCTGCTGGACCAGTCCGGGGTGTTTTAGGGTACCTGGAATGGCACTGGCCACATGTTCCCAAACAACTTTTGGCCACATGAGATGCAGAGCTCATGCAGTGCTTGTCTGCACCAAGCAGGCCATCACCTACTGCAAGCCAGCTAAACCTGCCTGACCAACAGCAGGAGACAAAAACAACGGGGATCCAGACGGGAGAGTTGCTGCGGAGACCAAAAACCCCCAGACCTTCCCTTTTACAGGCCCCAAGCCTTGCTTCTCACCCCATAAATCCACCCTCCTCCCCAGCCAGGATGAAGCTAGCCATCTGGGACACATGGGTGGGCTGTGCCATGGTCCCTCAGAAGCTCTCCAAGGCTCTCACCTCCTCGCTGTACTTGCCCACGTAGGAGTAGATCTCGGAGAGCGCACTCATGGTGTTGAACTCGTTCATGTGCATGCGGGACTGCTCAGCCAGGTAGGCATTCATGTCCTGGTCACTGATGGCTGGCATTTTGGCAATGTCTGAGTAGTACCTGGCAGAGAGAAATACAGGGGTTGCTTGAGGGGAGAGAGAATTTCCTCTCATCAAGAGATGAAATTCGAAAAAAACCCACATTTCGCGGTTTGGGCTCGGCTGGTGCATCAGTGAAATACCTGCTCGTACCTTTTACAGCAAGGGAGATGATTTAGGGAAATTAAACATTATTGAAGCATTGATCCTGAGCACCAGGCATGTGTTGTACTCACTCCACCCCAGTGTGAGATTGAAGTCCCAAAGAGCATCCTGGGGATGTTCCCCGTGCCATCAGAGCAGCAGGAGGAACCTGCTGATGCTGGATTCCTTCATCTGGCCTTGAAGGGCTTTGAGCCCTGCTTCTAGTCCTACAGAAAAGCCCCACTGAGGGCTCAAGATTTCCCTCCCATAAACAAAAAAGAAACTAAAAAACCCCAAAACAAAACAAAACAAAACAAAAAAAATAACAACACAATCCCCCCCCCCAAAAAAAAAAAACCCTTTGATTCTTGCTTGTGCCATTCACACAAGTACATCTGCCCCCACTGCTGATCTCACCCATCTCCACCACTCAATCCAGTCTATCCCAGCCACTCTTCTGCTCCTCAGCAACCCCATTTGGACCCAAATTTTAAGCTGATGTTTGTGGCAACAGCCTTCAACCCTCACATTCCCACTGTGACTAAGGGAAAACCTGCTTCCCTTAAGCATCAACACCATTCCACCTGTGCTCAAGAAGTCTGGGGCTTTATCCATAGGATATGGATCCCCCAGAATCGTTGCCCAACAGGCTTCAGAGTGCAGAGTGATGTCTCTTTAAGGAAGTTGCTATTTTTGATGTCCTTCCTCCCCAGGGTAAGGCAGGTCTTGGAGGACAAGGTTTGCAGAAGGTAATCAGTCACTGTCATTTGCAGCTGTGCTCCGCTGTCAACTGGTTAATTAGACTCCATCATTTACATTTTTAATTTCTGCAATTTGACATTTTGTGCAGAAGGGAAAAAAAAAAAAAGAAAGAAAGGAAAAAAAAAAAAAGCTGCATCAATCCACAGTTTTATAATTAGGAGGCAGAGGGGACAGGGAGCCAAAAGAGCTGACAGGTGTCCTGTAAACAGCACTGAGACACCTGCTGAGATGGAGCCTGTTTTCCACTGCAGAGAAATTGGACATTGAAGTGCTGTATGATAAGATTCTTCATGCAGATGAGTGGGAAAATACTCTCTGCCAGAATGGGGTGAGCAGCTGCTGGAGCCTCCTGTGAAAGGCAAGCAGGGAGCAAGAGCATGGGGGGAAACCCCTCCGCAGTTTTGGAAAGTCTGGTTTTTTGTGCCCTGCACTCCCCCCCTGGTTTACTGCAACTGGTCTCTGATGCTATCCTGGCTTTGGGATGCTGATGTAACCCTTGGGAGATGAAGGCACAGGAGGCAGAGTTTCTTCTCCCAGCTCTGTGAGAAGTCCTCTTGCCTGACTCCTCCCAGAGCCAGACTCTGGTTCATCATAAAAGCTCATGCAAACCTCATTAATTTTACTGCAACTTCCAGCAGGAACAAACGCATTCCTCTCCCTGGAGTTCTGGCATCTTGTCTGCTGGGCTCAGGAGCAGCCAAAAATGCCAGTCTGACTGAGTCTCATGGTCTAAATATCGCTCACTCCCTGTACTCTGGGTCTGGGCTTGGGTTTACTTTACACTCTGCCTAAACCTCCATCACCAAGTACACCTGGAGAGCTGCCTGTGAGTAAAACAAGCATTCAGAATTCCCAAGAGGAGCTTCCCTGCAGAAATACCTCCAGGAGGAGATGGTGAGCAGGATGAATGAGTATTTCTAGACCTTTACTACTTCCAGAAGAAGTCAAGCAAGTCTCAGCATCAGCTGTTGGCCCAAATCAGATCTGTGCTACAAGGACAAGAGTGTCAGCAACTGGTGGCATCCATGACATTGCTGAGGAAACAAGGAATCCTGTGGCCAAAAAGCAAGGTGTGCCTGGGCACCCAAAAAAAAAAACCACCAAAAAACAAAGAAACAACCCTATATCCATGTGCAACCAGCACAGTTGACAGACTTGTGGGGAAAACAGGCTGCAGTGCAGTGAAATGCATTGATTTATGGTGCCTCACAAGAGCCCATGGAGAAGAGCCCATGGAGAAGAGCCCAGCTCCTCCTGAACGTTGACTGGCACCCTCCTGGTGGGTGAAATGAGATGGGAAGGGGATTAAATCACAGCAAAAATTAACGAGGCAGGTGGAGGAAAGCAGAGGTGCCAGTCTGGCTCTGACAACCAGTTGAAATGTTCCCTTTTCCTCTCCTGTTCAGCTGTCATCAAACGGTAGCAGGATGGTGGGTGTAGGGACAGGCTGCTCCCAAAAAGTGGAGCACAGACACTTCTCATCTGCTCCTCCGAGTTTGTCCTGTTTCCCTTCCACCTGGTAGCAGCAGCCTCTCGAGTCTGTGACTCACGAGGGGCTGAAAGCTCCCCATCCCTTTCCAGCCCTGCAGAGATAATTTTCCGGCAGCACAACCCTCCCATGACTCATCTGAGCAAGGAAGAGAGGCAGGAAATGCTCCCTGCAGCGAGGGCCGGGATGCAGGGATCTGAGTTTCAAGAATCAGAGTTTCATGGGCCTGGAGGCCTCCGTGGCCACGACAGGCTCTCTCCAGCTGTGATCTCGATGTTCTGGGTTCACGGGCCATTACCCACCATCAGCCCAAAGTGTCCCCATCTCCAGACTCAATTCCCTGGCATCACACACCTGAGCAGTCACTCCCCATTAAGGCTGCACTCTAAGATATTGTGGAAATACGTTTTGTGGCAAAACTAAAAGAAAAAAGAAGGGGGTGAAAGAGCACACAACAATAACCAGACCTATCTGAGGGAGAAGATGTAACATCCTTCCACCCGAATTCTGCAGTGGCTGGCCCAATGAGTTATTTACACAGGAGAGTTTTTAATGAAGCCATCATTGCGCTCTCTAAAGAAATGATGGATGTGCCTATTAAAGCAGCCTAGCAGGGAGATGACAACATCCCTGCTGAGTCTTTATTTACCTTCTATTTGAGCTGGGGCCCTCAGAGGTACTTAGGGCCTCCCTGCCATTTGCATCCCCCTTAATGCAAAAGCTGCCACCAAACCCCCCAAGGTCCTTGCACTTTCACTGCTGGAATTTGCAGCCTGTGTGTCTTTGTGCTGCTCCCCTCAGACCCTGCAGCTGGCAGCTCTCCCTCACACCAGAGCCGAGCCGTGAGGTAATTGCAGGGGGAATGGGATGCTCTGTCACCTGCGAGCAACACCAAGCTGAGGGCTCAGATCCCACCTGAGATGTGGACGGGGCATTGGATCGCGCTTCCAAAGCCAGCAGGAGGCTGGGAACACAGGACTAAGCCAGATTCCCTCTGAATGAGGCAGAAAGGTGGCCAAGCAGCAAATTCAGCTTAACCTGCACCCAAAGGGTCAGGAGTGAGAGCCTGAAGTAGAAAACAGTGACTACTTGGCCAGATGTGCACCACTTGCCACCTTGCTCCTGCAGATCTGATGCTATTCCCGTTCTCCAGTTTTGGTTATCTCCAGTAGAGCCTTTCCCAGCTGTTTCCAGAAGATCCTGAGCCACAAATCGAAAGATCCAGCCTTATGTGTTCGAGTTTCCCCTGAATCCCAGGAACAGCCTCCATTCTTACCTCAAGGCTGTTTATCCTCTGATATGACAGGAAATTTGATCATTAGATTTCAGAAGCAATAAAAGCAATGAGGAACTGGGGTAAATCCATCATTCCAGCACATCATCAGCTCAGATTCAGGATGTGAGGGTAACCAGGCCTTGGGATGTGACCTCACAGGTATCATCAGCGCAGCAACTCACCCCAGCCTGGCTTGGACTGGAGAGCCCATGAGACCATCCAGTGCCACTGAAATATGGAGAAGGATTTGGGATGCACCAGCACAGAGTTCTAAAGAATAACTGTTCTTTTTTGTTCCACAGCCTCCTTTTTCCCTGGGTTGTCTTTGTTGTCCTTTGTTTTGCTTTGTTTTGCTTTGTTTTCCCAAGGAAAGCAATACAACAGCGACCTGGGAATACATCACAATGACCCGGGAATACATCTCAGCCCTCTGTTTATCCAGGGGTAAATGCTCTTTCCTTCAGCACCAACCTGGAAAGGCTCCTTAGGGGAGCTGTTTCACCAGAGTAACTGTGCCTGCTGCCACTCAGTAACTCATTAACTCAACAAAAAGGGAAGAGAAAAGCCGTGTTGCCAGTGCTTCCTCTCCAGCCTGAAATTTTCCAGCCCAGCCCATGGTTTAGGCAGCTTAGCATGGAGCTAATTGCCTTCCAAAAGATCTTTTTGTCGTGGTTGTTGTTTGTCGCTGGGTTGGGACTGCGCTCATTAATAATCATTTTAGCATATGAAAAGCTTGTAACGAATCCATGAGCTGCAGACGGCAGAGCAATTACAGCAATCACATAATTAGGGTTATGCAATAGCCGGCTGTACCCAGACCACTGGAGGAGGAAAAGATGCTTGAAAGGGATATGGGGGACTGCTAGAGCAGGGAAGGGCTGATGGAAAGCTTGGGAACAACCTCGTGGCCAGCTTTTTTTTTTAATGGGATGAAGTGAAGCAATGCAAGGACATGCTGTCAGTTCTGGTTTTGACACAGAAGGGCGGTTTTAGTTCCCTGGGAAGAATCTGAGCTGTTTGGTGAGGCCCTGGAGAGGATTGCCCAGGGAAGTTGTGGATGCCCCATCCCTGCAAGTGTCCAAGGCCAGCTTGGACAAGGCTTGGAGCAACCTGGTCGAGTGGAATGTGTCCCTGCCCATGGCAGGAGGTTGGAATGAGATGATCCTTAAGATCTTTTCCCACCCAAACCATTCCAGGATTCAGACACAGCCTGTTAGCCCAGACTGACCCTATTCCAGGGAGAGGTTTAAGGCCAGGCTGTTGGACACTGATTGGACTTTGGCAGTAACAGCACGACAGCTGAGCAAAAGGCATCCAAAATTAGCTGAAGACCTGTCAGTTCTTCCAGAGATTTGCCTCGAAGAGCTTTAGGGAATTTAGGGAACGATTCTGTCTGCGTATGCAAACCCTTGCTAGGGCAACGATTTCATTTTGCCTGTGCTTGGCTTTTCCTGCTGCTTTTCAGCTCCAAATAAACAGTGGAGAATGGATGGACAGCACTGACTAAATGGCTGAAGAGTGAACTGGTGCACAGGTAGTTTCTTTGGAAGGAGGAGAAATCAGTGCAGAGGATGTGTGGGGCTGTCCCCTCTAGAGGCAGACACATTTTCATCCTGTGTGCTGAAACCTGCACTGTGTAAGAACAGCATCTTGCTGTGACGAGAAAACATCAGGATTATTTTTTTTTTTTGAGATAAAAAGTGAAGAAAGGCGAGTGAACAGTCTTCAGATGCACCAAACTCTGCCCCAGAGAGGCAGGGCATGAGCTGCACCCCCTGCCCTGGGGATGGGATGAGATGACGTGGCCTTTAATTACAGCCAGGGAGATTTTTGGCTGGCCGTGAGGGAAAACACACTGATGGGAAGGACAGGGAAGCACAGGAATGGATTGCCTGAGGACAGCAGAGGCTCTGTGGTTGGAGGCCTTTAAGAAAGGGGTAGACAAGCATCTGTCAGGAAGGCTTTAGACAGAGCTGATCCTGCCCTGAGGCAGGAGCTGGTTGGGTTGACCTCCTGAGGCCCCTTCCAGCACTTTTTTTTATTATCTCTGCTGACAACACCCCCTGCCTTGACCCTTGGCATGCAGTAGTTCAAGCCTTCTTTCTGGCAGAGGAATGAGACACAGGAGTCTGTGTTTTTTAAAGTAGAGCCAGGATTTGCACCTGCCATGTGATGCTCCTTTTTTTAAGGCCCTGGGATTTTCTGTTTAAAACCTCAATAACTTACAATGTTTGGGAGCATGAGACTTATAACCTTTATTGTATTAGACTAGTCCAACTGTTGTTTTTCTTTTCCTAAAGTTGGCTGCAAAGGGGCCAACAGACATCAAGAACTGCACAGGCAGAGACTTTCCAGTGAATAGAGAGTCCTGAAACCACAGGCTGACACAGTCCGTAGGTTAGATCATGAATAAGTAGAGTTGCTGTTTTGTGCATTCCAAACACACTCCCAAAGCATTTCATAACAAGCCTAAGACCTGACATCTAAAACTAAAGGCATGTAAATCATAGGTGCTTCAGGAATCACAGAATCATAGGATGGTTTGGGTGGGAAGAGACCTTAAACATCATCCAGTCCCACTCCCTGCCATGGGCAGGGACACCTTCCACTAGCCCAGGTTGCTCCAAGCCCCATCCAACCTGGCCTTGGACACTTCCAGGGATCCAGGGGCAGCCACATTTTCTCTGGGCAATCTGGGCCAGGCCCCCCCCCCCACCCTCTGAGTAAAGAATTTCTTCCTAAACTGTGCCTAAATCTCTCCCTTTTAGTTTTAAAACCATTCCCCCTCATCCTACCACTACGTGGCTGTGTAAGGAAAACCAAGGGGGTGAGAGCATGGACACAGGACCTGGGTACCACCAGCTCAGTCAGGCAGTGTTTGCACCCAGGTTAACGTGATTAAATGCAGGTGTTATAACTCTGAATCCCACATATCACTTCAAACTTCTTTTAGTCCTGATCCTGGCAGGCCTATTTTGAACGGTCTTCGCTCGAAGACTCTTAGGTTGTTAAGAATACTTGCAATGCCTCCATTGACTTTCAGTTTTTCTTTGAGGGGCTCTTTTCAATGCACAATGAGCAGCCAAAAGGAGACCAAGTCCCTGCAGGGATGAGGGAAAAAAAAAGGCACCAGTTCCTCTCCTTGCAGCACTGCAGGTATTTTGGGCACCAGTGTGAAATGGAAATAGTCTTTGGCTTCTGCTTTTTGTGCTCTGCCCCTTTCCAGTCTCCCACATCCCTGTCTCCATGCCAGGCTTCAGTAGGGAAACATCATATTGATTGTGATGCAGGCAATTAAATGGTGTTAATGAAGTTCAAACAAGTGTTATCATAAGCTTGGCAGCATGGAGAGAAATGAAAGGTCAGCCACAGCCCTTTGTCATCTTTTCAGTGTGGCGTTGAATGCTAATGAGACAGCCCCAATTAGAACAGGCTCCCCTTTGTATTGCTTGGGGATTGCATCAAATGCTCCCAAGTTCTCCAGATTTCCTGGCTCAAAGGGGACATTTGAAGTAAACTTGAAAAGATGCAGATCTGAAGCTGCTCTAATGTAAATTCAGCAGAGCCTATGGAGTTTTACCAACTGAAGTCAGATGAGATTCTGCTCCACTGTTCCCATTCTTTTCCTCTTTTTTTTTTCCTTTTTTATTTTTTTTTCTAATAGACTCATATAATGATAATTGAAAAGCCTCCACTTTGTTTTAGAACTGCAGCCTGGCTCTTCGTGGCTTCAACAAAAGCCAAATAGCCTGTCCTCATTTCCTGGGTTAATTCTCCTGCCTCACCAGGCCTCGTCTCCTGCAGCAGCAAACCCAAGATGTGGCTGCAAAGTGACATTTCTTAACTAGGAGTTCTCATCTCTGGGGGTATAATTTGAACAGTGAACTAGTTTTTCCCCCAAAGCCAGGATTTGTCAGCAGGGTTGTTTCAGCAGGCAGAGTCCACCTCTGCTTCCAGTAGTGCTGTAAAGGACTATCATAGAATTATGGAATGGTTTGGGTTGGAAGGGACCTTTAAAGGTCATGTAATGCCCCTGCAATGAGCTTCAACTAGACTTAAGTGAGGCACAATAATTTTTCCTTGCTGTTGCCACAAATCCACTGCCTTGGATAATTATAGAAATGGGCACTAAAACAACCAACCTCTCAGAATGTCATGGAAGTTCTCAATTTCCTTTAGAGCTTACCATGGAATTGCAAAAATTGGTAAATTTTAAAATTTTTTGATTAGGAGGTGTCAGGAATCCTAATCCTGAACCCAATACTTGAATCATCACAGACAAGTAACTGAAAACATGAGAAAAATCCTTCCATGAGCCAAACAAATAAATAAAGCCACTGAAGAAGATTCCTGATGGTCTTGCTATTGGAATCAAATTTCCAGGTGACTCCTGTGTGGAAGTAGACCACTGGTCAGACCAGATTTTGTTACTATTCCCCTCTCAATGGACATCCACAGCACAAAGAGGTGGAAAACCATGTTTGAAGGATTGGAGGAAGGTACTTTCACCCATTCCTGCTTCTTATGCCAAGGTCATTCCCTGCTCTGAGTTCTGGAAGTCCTGAAGGCACATTCCACTCCAAGGAACCAGTTTTTCCAAGGGGTGGCTCGGAGTGACCCAGCTCAGCTCCATTCCAACAGCTCCTTAAAAGCCAGGAGTCTCTCCTTTCTCCAGAGTGCCTCTGAGTTGGGTACAATCTCCCACTGCCTAATTACCCTCTCAGAGTTTCTTCTTCATCAAAGAAGTTCATTTGATTTCAGGTTCTTCTGATTTACTCAACCACCTCTTAAACTCCACGACTGAAAAACCTTTTTATCTCCTGATTCACCCTTTGAAGAAGTCTAGTGGTCTTGAAGGATGCCACCTCCAGCTGATGCTGACTACAGAAATAGCTCCAACCAGGACTGGAAGCCTTTGGATTTGGAATAAACTCCCTCAAAGCACAATCGCAGAATGGAGAAAAGGAATTAATTAGCTCGGGGTAGAACTGAAATTATATTTTATTCATCTCTGAGATGTTTGTTTGTTTTTTTTTCTTTCATCTACCACAGCACCCAGGTGCCACTGCCTTGAGTCAGTGGATCTGACACTCAAAAATATAAGCAGGGAAGAAGCTGTAACCATATTCCAAAGCCCACAGCCTCCCCTTGGGCTTCAGTTCAAGTTGTCAGACATGAGTGCATAAAACAACGGAGCACATGCTGGGGTCAGACATCCAGTGATGTTTAGGAGCAGCAGGAGGTGTTATGTACCTCGTTTGCAAGCCCAGTTGTTTGGGAAAACTTCCAAGGAAATGCAGCACCTACTGCTGAAAATCACTGGGCACCAGGATTTCACTTCCGAGAAGTTGTGAAGTGAAATCAATACTGGAAAAAACAAAATCAGGAACTGCAGCCTTTTGTTTATCCAGAGAGAGAAAAAAAAGGTGCTGCATAAGGAAATTCCTACTCTCCACTTCTGTACCTCAGTTTGTCACTCAAATTCACCTCGTTTTGTCACCCAAATGTGCCATCTCCAAAGATAAAAATCAACCAGGTTCACCTGTCAAACAAAGTATTTGTCCACAGAAAACAACCACACACAAAGAATGTTGTTAAAGCATCACTAGAGTGTGACATCTTTGGGTGACTGTTGGTGCAAACCTGATTTGTAAATGAATCTCAAACACTTCTTTCCCACTATCCAGGTCAATCCAGCAATCAGCCTCAGTACATACTAAGGAACTTGGGCACAGTACCAATTGTTTAGGAAAACTTCCAAGGAGATGCAGCACCCACTGCTGAAGATCACTGGGCACAAGATTTTAGCTCCAAAGAGTGGTAAAGTGAAATCAATCCTGGACAAACAAAACAGAAACTGCAGCCTTTTGCTTATCCAGACAGAAAAAAAAAAAAAAAAAAAAAAAGGTGCTGCATAAGGAAATTCCTACTCTCCACTTCTGTACCTCAGTTTATCTCTGAAATGTACCTCAGTTTGTCACTCAAATTTAACTCAATTTGTCACTCAAATGTACCATCTCCAAAGATAAAAATCAACCAGGTTCAAGTGTAAAACAAAGTATTTGTCCACAGAAAACAACCACACACAAAGAATGTTGTTAAAGCATCACAAGAGAGTGACACCTTTGGGTGACTGTTGGTGCAAACCTGATTTGTAAGTGAATCTCAAACGCTTCCTTCCTGTTATCCAGGTCAATCCAGCAATCAGCCTCAATACATACTAAGGAACTTGGACACTGTACCAGAAGTAGGTCATAATTAAGCAAGGTAGCTTGTGAGAGCCTTACAGGTTGCCTAGAAACCACATTTGCTGAAGTGTTTAACCACATCTAAAAATAATTGTCCAGACAAATCACACACCAATGGGAGGACTGCTGGAAAAAATGCTGCCTGGTGCCAACCAGGGGACAGAGCTCTTTGATCATTCACGCTCCTCTTTGAGAGAAAACCATCCCCACCAAAGGAAATCCAGGGATTTCTAGAGCAGGGTGAGGTGTCCACAGCTGCAGAGGTCTCCTACAATCTGCATGACACGGTATCAGTTTTAGGCCATGCCTATGAAGTCACCCAGAGTAAATCATTGCTGAAAACTGGGTGCATTGTACAGGAATGATCTGTAAGATAAACCCGCCTTTGTGTTTACAGAGTAGCAACCACTTACCACCTGTGCAGGTCCCAAACCCGTCCATAACACAGGGAAAGCCTTGGAAAACAAAGCACAGGTCAACATCCGAAAGGATCCCACTGATTGGAGGGCAGGGTGGGCTGGTTGCTTGTCCTGGGGCAAACCCTACAGAAGCTGCAGGAATGGTTGTTTTGGTTGTGCTCCCTGTGGAGCAGCTTTGCCAGACACTGACTTTTAGCACAGGAGACTGAACAGCAGAGCCACAGGTCTTGCAGATGGGGATAAAACGCTTGGAAAGACCTGTGAGCTTTCAGAAAACACCTGCAGAGCTGCAGTCACCAGCCTGTCAATCTGCTGGCATCTCACTCAAAGCACGGAAGAGCCTCCAAGGGAAGTTACTGGGAGATGAGTGGATGTCCCCTGGGATCTAGGCAGTGTGAGGACTGTCACAACGATGCTGAGAACAGCAAACCACTTCTGGTCTGTGTGGAAAGACTTGGGAGCCCGTTTACTTCACAGGGCTCAAACACATCACCTCCCCTTCCTTCCTCCCTTCTACAGCTTCTCAACAGTTTCTCCTCAAGAGAAACAATAACGGCAAACACCTTCTTTCACACCTCTAATTGAATTCCCATCTCTGCTGCAAGGCACGTGGGAACTAAAAAAAAAAACAAACCAAAAAAAAAAGGCTGACGTGGAGATTTCTGCTTGGCAAAACCCAAAGGAAAAAAAAAAGCCCAGAGGCATCTCCCAAAAGCAACAGTGATGGTACCTCCTGGTATCACGAAGCAGGGGCCTTGCTGGATCACTTATTCCTGTTTCTAGGGTTAAAACTCACCTTTCCACCCAGTTCTTGTAGCTGGGGATGTCCTTGGCGTAGAGGAGCTTGTTGGAGGGGGAGTCTTTTCCCAGCCGGTGCTCTGAGGTGGAACAGGAGTCCATGAAGGTCTGGGCCACCACAGACAGGCAGGCGTCTGTGATGCTGTTTTTGTGGATGTCGAACACAAACTGGGGGTTCTTGATCATGTTGACCCAGAACCTCAAGGGGAGGCTGCAAGAGGGGAAAGACAGTCAGGGCACAGCTCACAGGCTTTGATGTGTGGGGTTACGACGGCAAATGGGGGATGGAAATCAAAAATCATGGTGTGGAGATGAGGATGTCAGGATAAGCTTGATAATACACTAAATTCCCTCCCTACACGACTCCAGGGATGGCAGTGGAGTCACCTCAGGAGCAGCTTTGCTCCCTGTTATCCTCATAGGGCAGGTTCTGTCAGTCTTTAAGTCAATACAGTCTTATTAAAGTTGCACATAAATTAATGGGAGTGACTGGATGGGCTGCCCAGAGAGGTGATGGAGTCACCATCCCTGGAGGTGTTTAAGAAGAGACTGGACGTGGCCTCAGTGCCATGGTCTGGGTGACAAGGTGGTGTTGGATCAAAGGTTGGAGTCAGTGAACTCAGAGGGCTTTTCCAGCCTGGTTAATTGTGTGATTCTGTGATTCTGTGATAGTTGAGGTGAGGACAACGCTTCCAAGCTTCTACACATCAAGTTGCAATGTAATTTGGCCCCTATTGGCTGCTTTATCAGACAAAGATAGGCACTGCATCCCCAGAATTTATGGATGGTAAGGGTGTTGAGGCACAGGAAGAGGTTACCACATCCCTGGAAGTGTTCAAAGCAAGGCTGGGCAGGGCTTTGAGCAACCTGGTCTGGTGGAAGCCCATGACAGGGAGCTGGAATTAGATGACCTTTAAGGTCCCTCTCAACCCAAACCGCTTTGTGATTCTAAACATTTGTCACTGAGGAACCTGGCTTTGAGCCCTCACAGCAACCCCATGGGAAGAGGGGTAGGTAGAGCTCCTGGGATGAGATTGGGAATGTTCGTGGCATGCACTGCGTGCTGTGGACACCACGTCCCAACCCACTGCTCAAACCCAAGGGTGCAAACGACCCCAGCACACTGGGCACGAAGCAGTTGCTACATGACAGGGAAAATCCTGTTGCCTCAAGGAAAAAAAAAAAAAAAGGAACTGGGAAACAAGCATTGCAGCCTTTGAAATGAAAATCTCTCTGCCCTAACCAAGGAAATGTTATTCCAATTGCAATCCAAAGGCCTTTCTCCCTTCCATTTTATTTTTTTTATTTTTTTAAAGAGAGGTTCATTTGGATGAGATGCCCTGAGGTATCAACCTCCAGCCTTTGCCTCAAGCCTTTTTGTCAGGGTAAATGCATTCAAGTGATCATGGCCTAGGAGCTGAGATGTGTCACTGATCACAGAGCCAAGCTCTTGCCTCTCTGTCAGGCAGAATGTTAAGCCAACCTTCACTCTCTGCACCTTCCCAAGAGGAGGATGTTATTCAGCTTAGCAAACTCTCCCAAATATTCCAGCTGAATTCCCCAGTTCCTTCCATTTGCTCATTACCCCCATGTGTTCAGTGCAAAAAATTCAGCTCCAAGTGTGAGACATTTTGGGTAAAAACAGGCAGTTTAACGTGTCCTGACAGAGGGATGACACCATGTTTTCCTAAACCACTTTGTGTTCTCCTGACCCCAAAAAATTAAAGGGCAAATGTGAGAAAAGCCCTACACAGGGAATCCTGCCTGTGAGGTTCAGGAGAAGTGGGAGATGCTGGAAACTGGAGAATTAAAGACTGGCTTGGGTGGGAAGGGACCTTAAACATCATCCAGTTCCAACTCCCTGCCGTGGGCAGGGACACCTTCCACTAGACCAGGTTGCTCCAAGCCCTGTCCAAGCTGGCCTTGGACACTTCCAGGGATCCAGGGGCAGCCACAGCTTCTCTGGGCAACCTGTGCCAGGGCTTCTGAGTCATGAATGAGTAAAGAATGACAATGAGACATGATGGAGTTGTGGGGGAAAACATTTTAAGCTGGGGACAGAGGATCATCACCTGGAGGATGAGGTAGCTGAGTGACCCCTGCAAAAGTCCTCCTGCAGGTGTTTGGATGAGGGGCACGGCCAGGATAAGGACGAGCAGAGTCCATGTGTGTGACCCCAAGTGCAGGAAAAGGGGCTGGGGGGTGACGGCCCTCGAAGCCCCTGATGTGACTTCGAGTTAATTTAATCTGATTGAAGAGATTTCTCCAGACTGCCCCTTTCCTCCACCACACACACACACACTCTCTCTGCCTTCCCCCCTCCCCCCTTAAACAAACCTGCTGCTCATTTAGTCTGAGTGGCTGCAATCAGCCTTAGATTAGTGCCGCAGATAATGTTAATAATATGCTAATGTTTCATTAGTTGAAAGCCTCTTTGGTGCGTGGGGTTTCTTTTTTTGTGTCACTGCCTGTGACGATCTGCCATCAGCATAGCTGGGAAAGGGGAAAAATGCATGAGCTGGGACCCCCACGGCTCTCCTCTGCTGTTCCTTTTATAGTCCCTGTATTTGCACAGGAGAAGGGGAGGGAGTGATTCCCCAGGGAGGCCTTTCCAACAGGGAGACTCAGAGGAGAGGAGGTTTTTCTC
This sequence comes from Pyrocephalus nanus, assembly GCA_038380795.1. NCBI lineage: Eukaryota > Metazoa > Chordata > Aves > Passeriformes > Tyrannidae > Pyrocephalus > Pyrocephalus nanus. Next base: position 19,851,614 of record CM076262.1, on the reverse strand, counting down.
CACTGATCCTGGTTTTTCCCCCACTGTCCTATTGCATATGTGAGGAGAGGCCTGGCACCTGGAGCAGGGGCTGATGTCACACTTTGTCACCGATGTCACACTTTGTCACTCACTCCAAAGAAGATTCACATCCACCTGCAGACCCTTTAAGTGCTCAGTACCATTGGAGATGCTCTCCTGGCCTCCAGCTGCCACCCAGGATGGTCTCCTGTGGGTGCTGCACATTCCCTGTGCACGTCTGGGATTCCTTAAAAAAAATCCCAGCTGGCACTAGACACCTCTGTGTGGGCAAACAAATGGAGCTTTAAGCCCCATCCTGACTATAGTGGGAATTCCAACACAGTGGGAATTCAAGCTCCCTGTGTAGATGAAGACAGTAGTGCTGAATCCTCTCCCACACCTCCCTAAGAATTACCATGGTCCTGGGCACTGCAGCAGTTAAACACTTCAGCATTTTTCCACATGAGATCCCTCAAAAATGCTGCCATTCCCGTGGAACACAGGCAAACTGGGGCCTGTTTAGCCAGAGTGCTCCATCCTTGAGAGAATTATTCAGATTCTGGAACATTCTGACTTGAGAAACCCACACCATCCACCCCCAAGCAGCCAGATCCCAAACCACACGTTCCTTTAGTCTCCTTCTAGCCCAGTACCTGGTGCTGGGCCATACTGGGGTGGTGTCACTCACCAGTTGCTCTTCCAGGTGTGCCTCACGTGGGGGTCATGGATGTTGTGTTTGTCAGCCTGCTCGTCCAGGAAATCAAACATGTACTTGATAGCCAGGGGGAGGGCACTGCCACGGTGGGCAGTGCTGAAGATGGTCTCAAAGAGGTCATCCACAAACTTCTGCAGGGTGCCCTGTTGGGAATGGGAGGAGGAAGGGAAGAGGAACATGAGATAACAAGTGGGAAGAGGGTGTGGAATTTTGGTACCTCCCTGGAAACAGAGCGTGTCTGTGGATCCTGAGGGTGCGATTGGGAAATGAGAGCCATCAAATATCAGTTAAACGTGACAAGATTTGGGAATTGCAATATAGGTGTCACAATAGCCACTACATCTGGTTGTCAGCCAGGTCCAGATGCTCCCTGTCCTCCCTGCTCTGAGCATTCCCTGCCTGGAAGGTGGCTGAGCCGAGCTGGGACACCTTCCCCCATCTCAGGTACGTGGTGATGGAGAGACCCTGCTTTCTTTCCACTGAGATTCCTCTCCTCTGCATCCCATCCCCACCTGCTTTACTGCACTCATGAGACAAACACCAGCCATTTTCTAGGCTGGCTTTTTCACCCAGGGCCATTTTTTAAAGCTGGGAATAGAAGTCAGATGGCTGGGGAGCAGAAGATGTCGTTGAGACAAACAGGACAAGAGCACCTAGAGAGAGGCAGCTGGCTTACATGTCTGACTGGTTCAATAAATAAGGCAAACTTCATCTTCATTCCCAAGAGGCCTCCTCATTTTTAACTATCCATTGGCACTGGGACTAAGGCAAATCCTAAAAGCAATGTATGGATCTGCCATGCACCTCTCTGCAGACCTCAGGAATATCCTGTGGGGCAGAATCCCAGATCCTGGGCTTGGAAAACTACCCCGGTGAGGATAATTGACCTTTAGCAAGAAGGAGAGGAGCTGGAATATCAGAGGGTTGGTCAGAGGGGAAGCAGAGGAGCTTTAGGCTGGGTTTTGGGGGGAACCAGGCAAGGCATGTTTTCTCTGCCACCAGAGCTTCAAAGGCATTTCTATGTGAACAAACCACACAGCTGTGAAAATAACCAAAAAATAACTGAATCTCCAACAAAAATTTCCTGATAGGCAAAATTCCCCCTTCTGAAAAGTAAAAAAAAAAAAAAATCTTCTCTTTCTTCTCTGCAGACCCAGGAAAGAAATTTCTCCTTTCTAGAAACAAAGCACCAGGTTCCACCAGAGCGGCTCAAGTCTACATGGAGGTACAAAAACTTAATTAGAAAGCTGATGTCTCTGGCTGATTCACCACTTGATTTATTCTTTGGGAAACCAACAAAGGCACCTTGTGTGAACTCCTACAGGGTAAGTAAAGCCCTACAGCACACGTGTGACTCAGAAAGGGCCCCTGAGGGGAAATCTTGTTGCTCTGACATGGAGGAGCTGCCCTCAGGTTCAGTTGCTGCAGGGAATTAGTTCTCTACATGCTCACCCACACAAACACAAAGAAAACCTCTGAGGCTTTTAGGCAGGAGACTCCAGGTCTCAGAGGTCAGGGATTTACCAGAATAAAAATCACTGTCAGTTTAACTAAGTATTCCTGGGGATTGTATTCCCAGCAATTGCTCTCTCTCCTCTCTCCCCTCCTCAAATGGTCATGACGAGAAAAGAAAATTGTTTAACCCAAGAGGGGAAACAACAAACCCCCAACCATCCTACTTTGCCTGTTTCTGTGTAAGTCTTGCAGCTGCTTTCCTGCCATTTCAACAACAACAACAACAAAATCAAAACAAATAAATAAACCAACAAACAAACAAAACAAACAAAAAAACCCACCGAAACAAAACAAAACAAAAAAAACCCTAAACACAAAAAAACCCCATCCAACCCACAACAACCCAAGTGTTGAATTTGTGACCCAGAACACAAAGCAGAAGCAGTTCAGTGGTGGGATAGGGGACATATCCCCAGACAGTGCAAATCAGCACTGCTCCAATGCTTGCTGCTTTACACCAGCTGGGGCCAGAGCCCTGGAGAGCATCATTTTCTTTTAGCTGTGTGATCCATAAAAGCATCTTGATGCCAGGGAATGAGGCAGGTAGCAGGGGCTAAAGACAAAGCCACTTTATCTCCAAATCCCTGTCTAGCACAGCCAGCCTGAGTGAGGCTGCTGGGAGAGTGAGACATCAGAGGCAAAATGAGCTGAGGAATAAATGTGCAGGTAAAACTGCAAGGTAGGACTTAAACAAGTGATGGGGGGCTGAACTCAGATGGCATTTACATGAACACAGGAAATTGGGTTTGTGCCTGTTCACACCCTGACTAAAAATAATAAATAGTCAGAACCCTGGATGTGTCTGGAGATTCCATTCAGATTTCCATGTCTCAGATCAGGGGAATCAGCTCTCCTTGGAGCTGGCCATCCACTGACATCACAGCCAACTTAACCCCCCTGCCAAGACATCAGCACTAAAGTCTTTATCGTCCCAGTGGGAAGGTGGAGAAGAAGGATTTGAACAACAAAACTCAGGGTTTTGTGGCATGGGAGTCCATTCCAGGCTGTGAGGCCTGACCCATCCTTGGAACCTGAGCCGGGCACATTTTCTCCCTGGTTCTTCTGCTCAGTTTTGACCAAAGCTACAAACCTATAGAAGGGACACCCCCATCACCTCCTCCTGTGCTGACTCTCCATCAGTCTCATGACCCTGAATTCTTTACTCCTCAGTGCTTTTCCAATGTCCCTTTTCTGACTCTGCTTTCTAAGTTCCAGCTCCTTCCCCACGTGCTTGGAGCAGCATTTTCCTTCTGCTCTTTATCCTCCTTTGGCATTCTTTGAGTGCTCTCTCATTTCTCAAGAAACCCTCTTCCCTGACCCTATTACGTACCTTGGTGGCAAGAAGTCTGGTCAGGTAGATCTCAGAAACCATCTTGCTGCCCCTGTCCCCCTCTTTTTGGTCCCCGTGCTCGTGGTTCTTCACCAGGTGCCACATCTTGACCCCACTCTCCAGGTCAGGGGTGATCATGGGGGTTCGGGACCGGAGGCTGTCGGGGCTCCCCGTGTACCGGATCATGTTTTCTGTGGAGAGAGAGAGGAGGGTTCTCAGCCCTAGGAGCTCTCCCATTTGGGATTTTCGGGAAATATCCTGATGCTGTGACACCCAATATGTGCTTTCCAAAGCGTTTAGCCGAGTGATTTGCTCAGGAAAGGCAAGGGCTGTCGGCTGAGCCAGATGTGATGGCAACAATACCATTGAATGAAATGAGGTTCAAACACTGATTTCCAGTTGTCCACACTTTTTTACCTCTTATCTTGTTCCCTGGCAAAATCTTTGGTCTGGGACAACTGGCACTGTCAGTGTCAGACCATGCCCAGGACAATACCAGTTACTGCTGGTAACCAGTATGGCTGAGTAACTGGTTTTACCCCCAAGGATGTTTACCCATACCCTGCCATGCTGTTTGGCACAGAAAGACTGATGTGCCTAATGTCACCTCTTGTCCAGCTCCTCATCCCCACATTTGTTAGGAGCTGCCTCCCCTCACTCCTTTGGCATGAAAGCGACCAAATTCCTGCCCACTCATCCACTTCACTCCCTGCTCCAAAATCTTGGGCTTGGCAGAAATAAACCAGAACCCCAGGTGGGCCCACACAAGTTTCCTCTCCAGGAAGGCTTTTAGCCTCCGAATTTTACCTCCCTTTGCCTCTTGGGTGATGGCACAAGGCATTCCCCTCTCCCTGACCTTCCAGCAATGCTGCAGACCCAGGCTTTTCCAACCATAATTAACAGAAGTGTTGCACCTTTCTGTAGCAAGATCTGAATCAGCCTCATTAATGCATTACCAATCTCTACATATTAATTATCAGATGGAATATCCTTTTTCTCTCTGGGTGCTGTTTTCTTAATTGCAATTAACAATCACTTCTGACCCACCGTATCTTCTCCTCCCCCTGCCTCCTTCCCCGTTCCCTCCTCCTGAAAAATCAAATGGCAAAAGAATTAAAGAAATCCAACAGAAATTAACCCCCCTCAAGTCTTCCTTTTCAAAGGTCACCGTGTCTTCCAGTAATTGCAACAACATGGCAAAGAGGATGAATATTAATAAGGCCTGGTGGATCGTTTATGTCCTTGGAGAAAGTGGAAGGGGGTTTTTCCTCTGGACATTGAGTAACTGTGCTTTCTAAGATAAAGGCAGTAAAAAAGGACTGGAGATGCTTTCATAAATTAAAAATAATAGTAAAGTGATATAACAGCAGCATCCAGGTTGAAGGGGGGGGTCTTGCAGTGCTCTGGTTGCACATCAGAGAGGTTTAGATTTGCTGTCCAGCATCACCTTAGTGAGACATCCTGGGCTGCACCTCTATCTCAGGGGAGAAAGGGGAGTGAGGGTGACTCAGGAGGTCCCAGTTTGGCTCTACAGAAGAATTTCCACCTGGTCTCTCTTTCACAGCTGTCTCATCCTAGGTTGTCTCATGGGTAAAGTGGGAACAACAATCCACTGCCTTGGGATATACTGATACAAGACTCTACGAGTGACATCCAGAGATTTAAGATGTGGGCAGCTAATTAAACAGGCTCCTCCTTCCGTTAATGAGGGAGGAGAACTTCCCAAGAGCAATCCAACCACTTGGCTCAACAGCTTGAAGCAGATGCCAAAGTTTCAGGTGGCTAAATCCTCTCCTCCTGCCATCCCTCCAGCAATCTTATCAAGGAATCATCTGCCCATCAGTCTCCCTGATGGTGCTGTGTCTTGTGAGCACCACAGTGTTTGGGAGCTCTTCCCCAGAGCTCTCCTAGTCCATAGGAGCACACAAATCCTTACCATACTTGCTGGCTGACGTCCTGGAGACTGTGGAGTTGTTGACTGCATTGTAGGCAGTGACTTGCTTGGAGACTAAAGCTACCACAGATCCATCTGGCACCTGTAGAGGAAAAGGGGCTTGGTCAATAAGCTTCTGAAAACTGGCTGAGGACCATGCCAAGGGCAGCACAAACTGAGCTGCAAACCAGTGTCAGGGTAGGCAGGACAAGTAGTTTTGGCTCAAAGCTTCCCGTGCTTTCTTCAATGAGTTGTCTTTTTAATAAAAAAGGCACAAAATCTGCTGTTGCACAATTAGAACCCTGCACTTGGGCAATGGGACAGCTGATGACACATTCTGCTCCGTTCAGGCCCTGGTTCAAAGCCCAGTGATGACAATGTGAGTCATAGAATCATTTATGTTGAAAAGACTTTTAAGATCACTGAGTCCAACCATTAACCCAGCAGTGCCACGTTCACCACTAAACCACGTCCCCAAGAGCCACATCCAGAGGCCCTTTCCAGCACTTCCAGGGATGGTTTTTGCATGAACCTCAGTAAACCTGACAACAGGTTCTTCTCAGGGATGCTCTCCTGCAGAAAAGGAGCGCAAGAAGAATAAAATCATCTGAGCGATTCCAAACGAGCTTTGGCTGATGGGAAACGTTCTATTCCTTCCACCTCCCATTCCTACAGCAAGACATGTGGGTCCCATATCAGCAGTGCTAAAAAGAGCCATATCAGGACCATCTGTGATAAATAAGACATCACAAAAAGGAGATGGGTGGAAAAAAAAAAGCCCCCGCTAACAACGTCTAACTCTTGTCTGTGTAATAGTAATAATTAGCACTTGCATGGAGTTTTTCATCTTCAAAGCACTGCAGAGGCTAATTAAATAGCCCCTCAGCTATCACTGAAGGCAATTATTGGCTCTTTGTAGTTTTAGCCCCACACTGAAGATGGGGAAACTGAGGCAAAAGAGGAATATCAGTGTCTGTCCCAGCACGATCCATGTGAGCCCTCAGGACAGCCAGGAAACCACGTACCCTGGCAGCTGAGGGCCTGTTCTGCCCCAGCTCATCCTACAGCTGGGAGCTCTTTGCCTGAAGCAAAAAACAAAAAGTGGAAAAAGCACAGAAAGCATAGAAAAGAGAGAAAATTATACCCGGGTTGTTGTTGAAATAAAATAGAAAACGTCCCTGTTCTCTCTGGGGAAAAAAATAATAAAAAAAAAAAAAAAAACTCAGTCAGCAATGTTTCAGACAAACTGAAGGGAAAAAAGTTTTGTTTCCTTTTCAAATTACTGCTTGCTGCCTCCTCAGGTCAGCTCTTAAATGAAAAGAGAAAATAATCTTGTTATGAAACACAGATTGCTGAAGTGTGATTGAGGAAAGGACAAAATTGTCAGCATTGGATTAAACTTAATGAGGTGCTTTTCTTGTTGTTTGGTTTTTTTCCAACGGAGAAGCTTTTGACCAAAACTTCATTTTTTTATTAAATTACCACTGGTGTAAGATATTTTCAGACTTCTTTAGCTCTCTACTGTGGATTTCAAGGTCATGCAGAGACGAAGGGAAGGCCTGTCCCAAAGCAGGTCACAGGGACCAGGACAGGGGTTCAAAAGAGGTGTTCCTGGGTCAGTGACAACCCCACTGCACCATGTTCTCCAGTGATGCTCTTTCCCACCTCCTTCTTCCAGACACTAAGACTCCCTCTTTCCATTTTTCTCTCTTCCATCCTTCTGAACTCTGCTGGGATTGGAAGGCCGTTGATGCATTGGAAAAAGGAGGATGGAAGGCCTTGGGTTTTGGTTTTTTTTTTTTGTCTGCATGTGAAATGTTAACTCGTGTTGTCTTCATGACCACATTTCTTCCTCACACCCTTCCCTCAGCAGGGATGCCCCTCCTTTGAGAGAGGAAGAAGGTTTGTTCCTACCCTTGGCTTCATCTCTGCTGGGCAATTCTGACAAGGACAGTGCAACAGGGTGGATAAACTCAGCGTGGAGGGTCTGTCCAGTTTATTGGACACTCAGCCATTCTTTACCTCTGCATCTTATACTCATAAAATCACAGAATCACGGAATCATCAAGGTTAAAAAAGACCTTTAGGACCATCAAGTCCAACTGTTAACCCAGCACTGCCAGGGGCACCACTAAACCCATGTCCCCAAGTGCCCCATATCTTTTTTTCAACACTTTCAGGGATGCTGATCCCACCTCTTCCCTGAGCAAAGAATTATTTTGTCCTTCTCTTTTCTATTTTATGAGCTGATCTAATTCCCACCCACCCTCTCACACAGTTACCTGGTAGTGTGCCAGGGTGTTGAGCCTTTTCCAGTCGTTCTCTATCTTGGTTGTGATGTCTTCATCCTGCAGGATCATCCTTGCCCCACTTGCTTGCCTCCACTCTGTGAGGAGAACAGGGACATTGAGCTCAGAGATAGGGACAGAGCCGTGGCAATCCCTGTGCCCACAGCCTGCCTTTACACTCTGATTTCTCACAGTGCTTAACTCTTAATGTATTTATATTTCTTATGTCTCTTCTTGCCCCAGAATGGCTGTTTCCAAGACCAACCTGTCCTTGCTGATGTTTGTTCCATGGGACAGGAGCAAATGTCACCTCTGTCAGAGATAAAAATGAATCCTTGACTCTCTTTCCTTTATCAGCACGGACATAGCCTTTATAAATATCTGAGATATGTGTCCCTGCCATGACCCAGTCACAGAGGGGGCTCCCCTGGGCACAGCAGTGTCTTGTTTAGCACCAAAGCCTGTTCTGGGCTCAGTTCATCTCCACTAGTGCTCACACAACACTTCCTGCATCCCAAATCCAGCAGAGATGGAGAGCAGGAAGCCCTTGGCTTCAGGCATAGCAGTGACACAACGGGGAGAAGAGTCAAGAACAGATCCAACCCCTGCTCAGGACATGCCTGTGGGCAGAAAGGCTCCTATTTCTGACCACATCCAGTTCTCCAGCCTCTCCCATGAGATGATGAATCCCCTCCTCCTGCAGCACCCTGACACTTCCCAGGGTACCACTTTTTGCTCAGAACTCAAAGGATGCTCCACGGAATCACAGAGTGATTAAGGTTGGGAAAGACTTCCAAGATCATGGGGTCACGTGGAGGATTGTCACAGCTTTCCCCACAGAGCACTCACAGGCTTACCTAAAGCCAGGAAAACAGAAACCATGGCCAAAAGGAGAGAAATGGTCTGTCACCTGGTGACACCAGGGAAAGCTGTGGCTTAATCAGAACCTGGACCATTCAAAGCTCTTTTTTTTTTTTTTTTTTTTGGCTGTCATGTTTTCAGTCACAGTGACCCAACCAGAGCCAAAGCAGAAAGTCTATTCATTTGCAGGAGTTAATTAAAATGAACTCTTGGATATGGAGGCATCACCTGCCACCCTTGCTTGTTTTTCCTAACACAAAAATGCAGGGACCATTGCAAATTTCTTTTGGTTTCAGCAGTTTTCTTATCACATAATTAAAATGCACTGGGAAAGCTGCACTTGCCTTTATTATTCATTTAAATTAGCAGGAAGAGGTCAGCAACTGTGTTTATTGCTGGGTGTTACTTTGGCTGGGGATACTCAGAGAGTAAGCAAAGGTGGTGTTGGCTGAGCACTGATCCTGAACTGCCCTTCATCTGCTCCAGCTCCCCAGACCCTCATCTATATTACCCTTCTGATGTCTGAGGGTGATGCTCTCTGCTCATTCCCACCTGGGAAGGATTCCTGGAATTTAACTGGTCCCAACCAAAGCCAATTCTTGCTGTCACAGAGTGTCTTTCCTGTGCCTTCCTCGTGCTCCCTTGGCTTTGGTGTCTCTTTGGCCTCTCTCCTTCATGGCTCTGCATGGTCCTATGGTCCTTGCCTCCCCTGACTTCTCCTTGGGAAGAGACACACACCCCCACACTGTGTTTTGGGAGGGAGGCACAGGTTCCTGGTGTTGGGCTCTGATTGATAGGAGGGTGGGCACAGCTTTCTTCACTCCGTGTTTTATTTGGATTCCAGGGCTGGACAAAGTCCTCAGAGCAGATTTCCCTCTGCTCCAGGGGTGCTGAGGACATCCTGAGATGTCCCCTCAAGCTTCCTGTGCTCCTTCAGAGACCCAGGGGATTCCCAAGCCCTTTCCCTCGGCCTTCCTGCAGAGAGGCATCGTGAGGAAGAGGAAGGAACAATCTGACAGCACAAGTGAAGGAGGAAAACACCCTGCAGGGCATGTTCAAAGCACTGCCTTCAATTTTGCCCTGCCCAAATACAAATCCCTTCATCAGGCATCTGAGCAATGCCAGGGAAAGGACCCCCAGCTCTTCCCAGTCCCACTTCATGCTCCTCTTCTCCGTGAGGGTCAGCTCAGGTGGTCACACAGGGATCTGCAAGGAAATGCAGAGGGAATGGGAAGGGAAAAGGTGACCCTGCCATCCATCTCCACAGCCCTAAGTGAGCTCTGGGAGCTCTGTCCTCGCTGGCAGCCCCTGTCCCCTCTCTCATCAGATCTGAGCAGAGCCAGCACAAAGGAGAGACACACTCCAATCCAATTTGTTACACTTCCACCTTCCAGAGAGAGGGAGGGGAGGGGGGAGGGAGGTAAAAATCCCATTATCTTTATCAAGCCTTCCAATCAGGAGCAGCAGTAAATGCAAACTCAGGAGACAGCTGCTGTGAAGCCTTTATATTTCATTCAGCAGATAGTGTATCTTTTTATTGCACGCAGGAATTACTTCTTCTTTTTCCTTTTTTTTTTTTTCCCTTTCCTTTTTTTTTTTTTTTTTTTTTTAAGTAAGAACCTTTCTGTTCAACTTGACTGGGAAAAAAAAAGGAAATTCCAGAGGCCTTTGACTGACAAAGAGGTGATTCTTGGAGCTGCAGCAAAGCCTTGCTAGGGAACGGCTCTATAGGGAAGTGGGAGATGGTAAGATGTCATCCTGCACCTCAAATCCTAGAGAAAATGTTCCACCTCCCCCCACCCCTCTCTCTGACCTGGGTCACCCTGAAAATGCCCACTGAAACAAGGCAGAAAAGTGCAGATGCCTGTTTCATGATCACTCATCTCCTGAATATTTGGTCTGAAGAGCTGGGGGGGGGGGCTGCTTTTAGTCCTATTTTCCAGGTGACAGGCAGTTTGGGACAGGAAACAGGAGGATAAACCCCCTGTCTGTGTGTTCAGGCACCAGTACAACAGGGGAGTGGGAAACAAAACAGGGTAAATGTCTGTGTGATGAGCTCTAGAAAGAGAGGAGATGCTCAGCTCTGGTTTTGGGATAGAGAAAGGACCACCACTGTTGGGAATAAGAGGTAATTTCAGAACACAGAGCTGAAAGATGCCTGGGAATAATTGCATCCTGCATGGAATGAGGCACAGAATCACAGAATGGTTTGGGTTGGAAGGGACCTTAAAGATCATCCAGTGCCCCCACCATGGGCAGGGACACCTTCCACTATCCCAGGTTGCTCAGAGCCTCATCCAACCTGGCCCTGGACACTTCCAGGGATCCAGGGGCAGCCACAGCTTCTCTGGGCAACCTGTGCCAGGGCCTGCCCACCCTCTGAGTAAAGAATTTTCTCCTAACATCTGATCTAAACCTGCCTCTTGGTTTAAAACCATTTCCACTTATCCTGTCACTCCGAGCCCTTGTCCAAAGTCCCTCTCCAGCTCTCTTGGAACCCCTTCAGGCACTGGAAGGGGCTCCAAGCTCTTCCTGAAGTTTTCTCCAGGTTGAACTGCCCCAACTCTCTCAACTTATCTTCAAGGCATACGTGCACGTTGTCAGCCTTACTCAATATATATCAGAGTTAGACCCAGTTTAAACATTTCCAGTTTAAATGAACTCCACATCCTAATCCTTCAGGGCTGGTGAGGCAGCAAGAACTTGTCTGATCCGGCCCCCAGTGAGCCTGAAACATCATCACCGAGCGCAAGGCAGCCAACCTGGCAGCTCCCACCACCCCAGCAGCCCCTTTCAAAGATCATCCAAAACACAGGGAAAGAGCAAATGCCTCAGCATGAAGCCAAATTCCCGGTTTGTGATCCTCACAACCCGAACGTTTTCCCAAAGAAGGGGGTGTTTTCATTTACGGCGAGGGCTTCGAAAACGATAATAACGAAAATCGCCACCGTGGAAAGAAGTCTCTTTACTCCGAGGGCTGCAATTTGGGGGCTCGGACTAAAAATGGAACCTCAGGGTGTCCGAAATTAGTGCTTTCAGCTGACAACCCCCTCCAGGAGTTGCTGGGTAACTGCCAAACATTATGACATTTGTGACACACACGCACACACACCCCGAGCCCCTGTGCCTGCAGTTCCCCCCGCGCTTAACAACTCACAACAACTCATTAGCTTGTTTGCTTCCTTCCACCTGGGCAATCCGGCCTTAGCAGGGACAGAAAACCCTGGAAATTGTAATGGTAATGGAAAACTGACGTTGCTGTTGAAAAGCCATCGATTTTAAGGCCGGATCACAGTCATCTGCTCCGACCTCCTGCGAGCACGGGCTGGTCAAGCCCCTTGGTCTGGAGAGCTCTGTGGTGATTCCTAATGGCCAGCAGCGCTCTCTGCTCTCCCCTTGCTGCCTTCAACCTCGCTGAAGGACTCCAACAGGCATCTTTTCCTATGAAAAAGCTGGGATGGAGCTGTGGTTGGATGGGAGTGTCCTACCCGTGCCAGCCCTGCTCCTCCCACCTTGGGAGCGGCTGTGTTCAAGGAGCAACTACACTGATGCTGGCAAGGCTCTCCTACTAGATAAGGGGGGGGGGGGGGTTGTGTGTTTTATTTTAGTTTTCTCTTCCCCTACTGCCCAAAGAGCTGCTGATTAACCCATCTCTTGTCACTGGGGGCAAGCCTGTCCTCTGAGGGGTGCACATGCTCATATCTCCCTTCTGGAACTTTCTGGTCCTCAGAACCACTCAGATCGTAGAATCACAGCATGGTTTGGGTTGGAAGGGACATTCAAGATCACCTCATTCCAAACGTCCTGCCATGGGCAGGGACACCTTCCACTAGACCAGTTGCTCCAAGCCCTGTCCAGCCTGGCCTTGAACAGGTCAGTATTTCTTAAACCAGCAGCAATTCCAGCTGTAAAATTGTCAGGGACCCTGCACAGACACACAGATATCATCTTCTGTATCTGGTGGTTGTCACAGCTCCAATGAAACCTGTGGAGTCAAGGCATTTGCAGCAGGCAGGTAGAATTCCTGCATCCCGTTATGGATGCATCACTCATCCCCACATCAGAACAAACTGCTTCCCACTCACACCCAGTCTGAGATCCGAAGGCAGTGGGCTCTGTGGATGCCATCCAGCCCCAGGCAGGTCAAGAGATCCAGCTGCAAACCCCACTCCTCTGCTCTGCTGTGCCCCTGGCACTGTGCCCTCCCTGCCCCCCTGCTCACCCCAGCGCTCACCACTCCCCCTGCTGACTCCCAGCAGCTCCAGAATCATCGTGGGTCCTTTCCTGATGATGTATTTGATATGTTCTTTACTGCTGCTGTTTTTGGCAGCTTGTTTCATTATTCTAACTGCCTTTCATGAGCAATTTCTGTCAGGAATCCCTCCCTCCCCTTCATATACACACACAGAGACACTTAACTTTAATCCCTGACCTCTCATTCCTGTCTCCATTTATTGCTGTGAATTGTTTCTTGGCCTTGGTCCATTCCTTCTCCTTTTGGTTCCTCTAAAACTTTGCTGGGTTTTATAGACTCCAACATTTTCCACTCCAGTCTCTTTCAGTGAAGGTCACTGAGGGAAAGTTCTGCCAGATACCCCCACAATGCAGCCCCCAGCCCCACACCAGACACCCCAGCAATGCCCTGAGTAGATTTTCCTATATTTTTTTCATAATACCCTCCAGGTGTGGCCTCACACCTGCCTGTGGACCCCAAACTCAGCCATCTCACTCCTCACACCACCCCAGCTCCAGGTACTCTTTATCCAGGGGGTGTTTGGCAAGAGAGCAAGAAGAGTCCCACTCATGCCTTTTCCACACCCTTGTCCAGGCTGAATTCTGTGGGCAGAGAAGCAGGAATGGCTGCTGGTCTTTTGGAAGTCCTCGAGGCCAGAGATTCCATAAGATCAACACAGCATCCCCTCTGCCCTCTCGCTGCTGCAGCCTGGAGAGGGGACACCCGCCCCAGGAAAGGGTCTGGATGGGGTTTGGCTGCCTCCCCTCCCCAATTTCCCCCCCTTGCCTGGGCTCAGTCACGTACCCAAATCCATGTCAGCAGCTTTGGGGCGGTGGGAGCAGGGCACGTTCTTGAAGATGGCATCCAGGATCTTCTCCTTGACCTGCGTGATGGTGTCACAGTTGAGGATCTTCACCGGGATCTCGGGGCTGTTCACGTTGTCGGGGTTCACGCAGCTCAGGACCTGGGAGAGAGGGCAGTGAGACCCACCCACACACTTCACAGCAGCACAGGCACCCTCTGGCTGCCCCTCTGGCTGCTGTCTGCGTCCCACAAGCCATCTAGGATGCAACAGTGGGGGAAAAACGGGGCTTGAGAGTATTCCCTCCTTCAAGAGGGCACAGAGATCTGGTTTCCCGTGGGGGGATTCTATGAATCCATGGCTGTGCCCAGGGAATTAAGGGAAACTCAGTGTTTGGCTCTAAGTATGTGCTGTGGGCTCCCAGGTGTTACAGCCCCTAAGCTGACTTAGGGCTGATGTGAAGTTTTTGCTGAAGTGGTGTCTCATATCCCTGTGAGCTGGAACTGCTGTACCTGCGGGAACAGCCCCTTGGCTTTGTGAGAATCATTTCCTTGGCATCTTCATTACACTTAATCCCAGAATCACAGAATGCTTTGGGTTGGAAGGGGCCTTAAAGATCATCTAATTCCAACTCCCCTGCCCCAAATTCCACTAGACCAGGTTGCTCCAAGCCCTGCTCCTATGTGGCCCTGAATACTTCCAGGGATGAGGCAGCCACAGCTTCTATGGGCAGCTTCTTCCAGTGCCTCATCACCCTCACAGGGAAGAATTTCTTTTTTAATACCCTAAACCCCATAAACACCAGCTCATGGCTTCTGGTGCTTTGATTACAAATGGTCATTGGTGCAAACTTTTCATAGAATCCATTAAAAATGTACTCAAGTCTGACCCTGGCTGGAGCCAAACCAATATCCACAGGGCTCTCCAGAGCTTTCCTTGGCCTCTGACCCATTCCATGCTCCCCGGATGGCTGGCAAGGTGCCCTAATTCGGCACTGGTCTCCTCTCATTGCCACCTGACTCTGGTAATTCAGGTGAAAAAGCTCTTCAGCTTCTAAGCCTTCAATCTGCACAGCCATGGCACCGACCAGGCCCCTCTCAGAAGAATGTGATTCATTTTGAAATGCAGGGCTTCCTTAAAAACCAAACACAAGCCAACATCAACAACCTCTGCTCTCACACACAGCAGAAGAAAACTGACCCAGCTAGAGAGGCCTCTCGTTAGTCTCTGAAGGAAAATTTAATTTTCCTCAAAGGCTCCGTCCAAGAGTAAATTCAAAGCACATGGGGTGGTGAGGGGGGAAAAAAACCTTAAACACACACACAGAGTGTTTTAACAGCAACCTGCTGCTCACCCTTGGCCACGTCTACACTGACCATTCTTGCTCTCTTTTGGCTACAGAAGTGTGAAGTCTATAAAGTTTCATAAACTTAGCACACCTCTGCATTCGAAAGGAGTGTTCCCTGGTGCTCCTGGCTACATATAGTTATTAAGTGTTTCTGGGCCACTTTTACAAGTGCAGACATGTTAGTTTTGGTGCCTTAAACAAATTTTATCTTGGCTGTAAATTCCCTTCTGCAGCCCACAAGGGAAGCTGGACCCTCCATCACTTCTATCTTCACCTACTAAGATGCAGTGGGAGCTCAAAGTTGCTTAAAACAGGGTGAAATCGTATCAGTATAATTACACACTGGCTCCCCAGGCTCCTTTTGGTGATGTTATGCTCAACTAAGAGGGCCTTGTGAAGATTTTGCTTACAAAGAGCTCTGTGATCTTGCTGGATGAAAGGGGAGATGTAAATATGAGATATTGATTAGATCATAATGCTATTATTTATATGTCACTTCCAGAAGTATTGAAGAAGCATCAATTCAGATGATAATAACAGCCCAGATTTACAGTTCTGTGGCATCTTTCATCTCAAAGGATCACAGAATTAGACATAAAAAGCCCTGTTGAAATGCATCCAGTGTTGAGGTTATTAGTTGGTGCAGCCCTCCTGGGCTATGCCAAATCATTGCCTGCAGGAACCTCTTCCTCTGCAAACCCCTTGGGTGTATCCAGCAAATAAACCCCTGATTGCTGGGAGCCTGCACTGGGGTTGGGGTTATGGTTGGGCTCCATCATCTCAAAGGTGTTTCCCAACCTAAATTATCCTATGACACACCTGCAGGGAGATGGAAAAGGGGTGGCAGGCTAGGACATCTCTTTTGAGAGTGTTAAGTGGGGTCACACATGGTTCTGGGGACCAAAGTGCTCTGCAGGTGCCTCTCAGAGATCTGATCTCAGCTGAGGTGAAATGAGCTGATGCCAAGCACACCAAGCCCTCTGCTGGGCTTAATCCCTGATTCAAACAGCTGGAGCTCAGTTTAGCCCCCCCAAAAAAGGCCCTTTAGTGATCTTTAAAACAACCTGGGCTGCCCTGCCAGGCCAACATCTGGTCCAGAGGACCCAACACCTCCTGCAGGTGCTGACTGGTGTCCACCACGCCAGTACCCCCCATCCAGCTGGAAGGTGACAGTGGGGACTTGCTCTTTTAACTTGTTTGTCCTCGAATTTCACAGGCTGCCAGGTTTGGAAGGTATCAGAAAACTCTGCCCAGTGAGCCACAATCCTTTGTGCCTTGACTACAGCAGCTCAGCTGGAATAAGAAGAAAGGGAAGGGAAGGCAATATTTGAAAGAAGTTTCCTCTCAGGGGTTTCAGGCATAGATGGAGGGAGCTGATGGTCCCTGTAAACCCCTGAGCTCCCACGTGTTCATCACAATGACCATCAGAAGTCTCTTTTCAACGTTTTAGGGAACTCAAACATCGCTTAGGGAAACCAACACCCTTCCCAGAGCACAGTGGCTTTGACATGTGTGCCCCAGGTTTCACATCAACCCTCCACTCGTGTTTTCCTGCTCTTGTGGAGGGAGAAACTTTTCTCTCTACTGATGAAAACCAAGCCAAGACAAAGGACTAATCCTGTTGCTCCTGCAGTGCTGCTCAGCTGCATCAACACAATCTTGGACATCAGCTAGTGGGGAAGAGACCCCCCTGATGGCCTGTGTTGTATTCCCACAGGATTAATCACTCTGAGGGAAGTTTTTCAGTGCTGACCTCCCAAATGCAGCCACTGTTGCTGCTCCATCACCCACCACCTGCCTCTGACCTCCTGGAGAAAAGGGAGAAGAGACTTCAGTGTCACTCTAGGAATGTTTTGGCACTGAGAGGACACCAGCACTGGGCACTGCTGTTCTGTCATGCACTGGGGTCTGTGTCACGTGAGGATGTGCCATTTGTGGGGTCAATATGGAAAAGAACAGGACTGGGAGCACACTGAGCAGTAATCTCTGAGCCCTGCCCTTCCTCAGTACGACCTTGGGATGTGTCATCTCACTGGATTTGTGTTTATTGACCTTTTTCAACACCCTTGGGTTTGTTTTTTTTTTTAATCTGCCAGCCCTTCCAGCCATGAACTGCCTCTAAGTGTCTCATATACATGCAAAGCTTAGCTCAGCTAAGCCCTGATGGCCATTACAGATTACTGACATTTTAAATAATACAGGCACAGCTTGTAACTACTCATATGGCTCTGAGTTCTCTGCAGCATTTGAGTGGCCTGACCTGGGACCTGGATGTCCCCACAGTTTCTGTCCCAGGGACAGAAATCCTTCTCTCCCTTCTAGTTTGGGCTGGAAGGTTCAAGGGGGAAAGAGGGGTCCAAATAGAGAGGCTTGGTGGAGAAAAAAGAGAAGGATCCCCCAAAAGACCAAGAACAGGAAAGCCTTCTGCTGTCACAGAATTATAGAATCATGGAATGGTTTGGGTCAGAAGGCACCTTAAAGACCATCTAGTCCCAATCCCCTGCCATGGGCAGGGACACCTTCCACTATTCCAGGTTGCTGAGAGCCCCATCCCTCTAGAAAAGCAGGAAAACACCAATCATTGCTCCAGATGTTCTGGGCATCTCCTCTCTGTCACCCCCAAACACTAATCAGCCAACACTCTTGACAGCTTCTAACACACCTCTTATATATATACAGGAGTTCTTACAGACTGCAAAGACCCTCAGACACCAAGGGCTCCTTCCTTGGACACCTGTAGGACCTGGCAGACAGCAACTTGGAGCTACCTGGTTTTGGAGAGAAACCAGACCAAAACAATCTATATTTAGGGCATGAGGTGTGAACTGTAAAATCAATTTGTTCCAGGTGCCTGAATGTGCTCTGTCTTTTTTTTTTCCTCTCCCTGGATAAGTCAATTCCTTTGGATCTGCTCTTCACTCAAACCATATTCAAAATCATGTTTTAAAAAATATTAGGTCGTAGAATAGAATCATAAAATCACAGAACAGTTTAGGTTGGAAGGACCTTAAAGATCATTTCATTCCAACCTCCCTGCCATGGGCAGGGACACCTTCCACTATCCCAGGTTACTCCAAGCCTCGTCTTGGACACTTCCAGGGATGGGGAAGCCACAGCTTCTCTGGAAAACCTGTTCCTGTGCCTCAACACCCTCACAGGGAAGAATTTCTTCCTAATATCTTCAGTTTGAAGCCATTCTCCCTTGGCCTGTCACTCCATGCTTTTGTCAACAGTCTCTCTCCATCTTTTTTTGTGGGCTCCTTTCAGGTACCACAGAGCCACAATTAGGTCACCCCAAAGCTTCTCTTTTCCAGGTCATGATTAATATGAAGGCTAAAGAATAAATCATGGAATCATTTAGTTTGGAAAAGACCTCTAAGATCCTTGAGTCTGTGCCTTCCAAAAGAAGCCCTGGCCTTGCCTTCCAGGAATGATGGCAATAAAGAGCCTGCTTCCATATGCCACACTGCTGGAATCGCTCATGATATGTGAACATCCCCATGAATTTTAGCCTCAGTCACTGCAAACTCACAGTGGTGGTTTAAAGCAGGAAGGATTGAGGGAATTCCCACATTGCAAACACTAAATCAGTTCTTGCTTTATTTCACTACTGTATATTTTTAATAAGATGTGTCAGACTGCTGAAGGAAGGTAGAGGAAGGCCAAAATAAAACAGAAATAAAGAGAAACAGAAAGGGAGAACAATCCTATTCACATTCTGCTTCTTCCTAATCTCCTTCACCAGAGCTGATCTCTGTAAATCTGCTGAGATTCCTATCGGGATATATTTGTCTGCTCTTGAGATGTAAGAGGGAGAGCTGATTAACATCAAGCAGCACAAAGGGAAGGAGGAGAGCTTTGTTCAGGCTGCTGTATAATTACTACCCTTTGCTGGCTGCTTTCTATCAAGCCTGAAAGGATCTGGGGGGGATTTTCCTTCGGTGACAGCGATCGCTCCGTGTCTGTGTTTTCCTTCCTCCTGCTCTCTCTCTCCATGTGGGATCAGCCTCTGAATGGCTGCACAACAGCAGCAAAGAAGGGCCATGCTGATGATTTGATGGGAAAGTCACAGGTTTAACACACACAAAATGAAAGTGTGATCGTGTTGAAGGATAAAATCCAACCCCCCATCAGACGTGGATTCAATCAAAGCTCAGCTCTAGACTGAAGACACTTCAACATCAGCCCACCTGAGCTGAGGTTTAAAACAGGTCAAGGAGCCAACATCAACTGGGGATTGGAACCAGGTGGTCTTTAAGGTCCTTTCCAACCCAAACCAGTCTGTGATTCGGTGATTAGACACAGTTTTCTGAGCTCTCTAGAGTGAAGTGAAATGAATGCCCCTCATTTGAAACTGCAGTTAAAACAATCTGATCCATTTGGAGCATCTTCTGACCGTCCTAAAACTTGGGGTTGGGTTTTTCTGAGAACAAAGGCACAGGAAAAATTACAAGGATCATGGAAGACTTAGAAAGTGATCTTTATCCTACAGAGACTTAGAAGCTCAGTGGATTTAGTGCATCCAGAAAAGAATGAAGGCCCAAAAAAACACACTAAGAAGAGATATCTAATGCTCTTTAATTGATGCTCTTTAATCAAGTGGGAAAAGGGTGTAATCTCAGAGCAGAAGCTAAAGCTGCACATCTGCAATGTATATCTTGCACCATGCAGGCAATTCCATTTTGAAGCGAATGACTCAGTGCTGGGGATTAGTTTTCTTCCCCTTGAAATCTTTAAATCAACTGCATTTTTCTTGGACTTGTGCTTTCTCCAGAGGAATGGCTGCACAAGTTCTAGAGCAGACCTGAAGTCCCTCCCCTGTGTACCTCTGACATGTCCCTTGATGCTGAAATCCTC
The DNA here is from genome assembly GCA_038380795.1 of Pyrocephalus nanus. NCBI lineage: Eukaryota > Metazoa > Chordata > Aves > Passeriformes > Tyrannidae > Pyrocephalus > Pyrocephalus nanus. The sequence continues at coordinate 19,831,731 of CM076262.1, read as the reverse complement.
ATGGGAGAAACAGACCTTTAATTTTATTATTCAATCTTCAGCAGGGTTACCCTGCTGGGATACAGTAAAATTGTCCCAGAGGGTGAGCATGCCCGTCATGGGCTTCTGGTCTCTAAATTCCCTTTTTTCTAGAAGGTTCTGGACAAGCCCACAGGACTCAGAGCACTCACCAGTGTCTTGTAGTCGATCTGCTGCCGGATGAGCTTGTCCTCACTCAGGGAATACCGGGCCTCCCCCGTGATGGAATCGATGGGGCCCTTCTCCATCTGCTGCTTGATGGCACAGAAAAGGGAGAAGAGAGGTTCTCCAGCACACTCCTGCAGGGGTGAGAGACAACCAGGAGGTGAAATGAGAGGAGGAGAGGTGAGAACCAAAAGCTATGTGGCATCTCAGTGACTGCCATGGGACAAAGGTGTCAGTGCTCCCTGGCAATGCTGGGACCAGCAGAGCCTTGCAGGTGCTGTTCCAGTCAGTGCCATCAGACCACAGCTCTGCGCTGGTGGGGTTGGGTTCCAGAGGACCTGCAGGCAGGTCTGAAAGGGAGATGGACTGATGGTGCCTCATCCTGGCTGTTGGGCAGTGCCTCCCTGAGCAGTCTCACACTGGAGGTAAATAGGGATGCTCAGGCAGGAGCAGCTCCATGAGCCAGGGGGGAGATGTGCCCCTGGATCTGTATGGGTGCACTGGTGATGTCTGGTGGACACTGGTGTGGAGCCCACAGGCAGGGCCAGCAAACACACCTCTCCCTAATTTCTCCTCATGGTTCACACCCGCTGCACTCCTCTTGCCACACTTTCCCCAGCCTCTCCTGCCTCGCTGCCCTCCCTCAGCACATTCCCTGCCATGAACCCCTCCTCACGCTTTCCTCTCTTGCCTCTTTCCCCCTCCAGCCTTCCTCCCCTCCTCACCCTCTCTCCTCTTGTGTCCCACCTCAGGGAGCGAGGTCATTTTCCCCTGGTGTAAATCCCCGGGAAAACAAGTTAATAATCAGAAGCAAAGTGGCCCCTTTTTTCAGTTCCTACACCTGTCTCCCACTTAATTAGCTTATCTGCCAGCAGCATATTGCTTCTGTGTGCCTGTCTCTTGCCCTTATCAGGCCTCTGTTCAGGCTAAGGCAAGAAGACAAGTAGCTGAGTGGGGTGAAAAAAGCCTATTATAAAAGCAGCTCTTTAGAGAGTCACCTCCTTATATCCTTTCCTTTCAGCTCAGTGCAGGGATCTGATACTGAAGTCACTGAAATTACCTTCCAGGGACCTTCAAAACTTTCCCCTGCGCTCATCCTTGGACCGGGGGAGGCTCAGGGGATTGGGGTTTATTTGTGAAGCCTCCAATTGCCAGGCAGAGGGTGGTTACTGTGTCCAAATGAGGCTGTCAGGTGGGAGGATATTTAGCAACTGCTCTGGGAGTGGGAGAGAGGAGCAAGCCCAGCTCCTTCCCAACAGGCTGACTCTGGGTTTGGTTTCTTGGCAATTGTCACGTCTGGGGCTCAGTGTGGGTCCCCAAGGTGGTCCCTGCCATCACCCAGCAGGTCTCAAAGGCTGAAAGGCTCTTTTTTTTTTTTTTGCTAGCCACCACCTGCCAGGAGGAACAAGAGGGCTCAGAGGGTTCTTTCCCTCTTTTGCTGCTGAGTCCTTCCAGCTTGGGGCTGAGTCTCAGTACTGCCTCTGAACCGGGGTGGAAGGAGATCTCCAGCCACCATGCACCCAAAATATGGGTCACCACAGGATGGAGACCTCAGGCTGCTGGTAAAAGGAGAGCATTTTCCATACAGGTCTCAATCAGGGACTGGAAACCTCCACATTTCAGCACTGACCCTCAGATCCCACCTCTGTACGAGAGAAAGATCAACAGGCTGCTTCTCTAACAAAGTGTCCCTCTTTGTTCTCCCTGGATCAGAAAACAGCCCACCTCCTATTAGGCAGTGACCTCCTTCCAGAGGAAAAAAAAAAAAAAAAAAGGCTTTTTCCTTTATATCTGGGAAGTTTTTGTCCCAACTAAACCTCACCAGGAAGAAATGTATTAAAGCAGCTGTTTTTCCAGACTCCTCTTACCTTGAGGAACTTGTAGAGAAGGAAGGTGAACCAGTTGGTGAGCATTTTCTCAGCCACAGACTCTGTCCTAAAATCAGGGAGGGAGTAAAAAGCAAATTGGAAATGATTTAGCTGTGCTGGTCATAGCAAAGGACTAATCAAAATATTGGCCTTGTCCATCTTACTGCCCAGATCTCTGAGCCCCGTGCTGAGTCTGGCACGACAATCTCAGCCTTAAGCACGTTTTGGATTTAGGGAACCTGCAAATTCTGACTGCCTTGTTGACTCTCCTGTGACCAGAAGTCCCCGTGTGTCTGTTTTTCAGTTTCTTCAACAACGAAAAAGAGTTGACAACATTTGAGGGAATCTTCTGCAAAGAGCTCAGGGAGGATAAATCCATCAAATATGAGGAGCTCAGAGCTGGCCCATATGTCAAGCAGGCTATATAAATACTCAAAAGAGACAGATCTAAATCACTGGGGAGCAGTTATCTGGCACTGCCTATCTCCCTGGCATTTGGGAGTGATTATACTCCTCAGTGTGTCAATGTGGAGCATTCACAGAGCTCATCTTTTTGCCCTTGAACACTCTGTCCTCCATGGAACAAAGAGGCTTCAGGATGAACTTTTCCTACAGAAAGAACAACTCAGACCTGTAGGTGTGGTGTGGACCCCAGGAGCACAGGATAAACCTGTGCTGGCTCCAGCACACACACTGGTGCTGCTCAAGGAGTAAGCACAAGTCCCTGTCTGGTTGAGTTAAAGCGGATCCTCCTTGTCCTGGCTCTCACCAAAGCCACACAGGGGTGGGTTCGTGCTTGTTTTTGTCATTCCCTGCCCTGAAAATCTCTTTGGAGCTGTAGATGTCACGTGGGATGAACACTGAACTAAGGTGAGGGGGAAAATCACTACTGCTGCCTCCTCCTTTCTGTCAAATATCCCCAAAACTGCCACTGCAGAAAGGTGTTGGAAGATTCCCTTCCATCCACAGACTCATGGAGAGCCAAGGGAAGCATAAAGTTGGATCCAGCTGCTCCAAATCATTGCCTGAGTTCCTCACACCAACATCTGACCCGAGGCACTGAGCTATTCATGTGTTCTGTCCTGCTGCTGCCCAGGGCAGCACCTCCATCTCAGAGCACAAGGCACATCTCTGGTTTCTCCTCCTGTTTTCAGGCCTTGGAACAGTGGAAGGATGTGCCCTGTCTGTTCCCTGGCTCTCCTTCCAAAGGCCATGGTTCATGTCCAACAAAGAGGACCAGAGTTAGAAAAGAGCTGGAAGAAGAAGAAAGAGGAAAGATGGGATGCTCAGGACAAGACAGTAATGAACAACCAGGGAAGATCAAGAGATGGAGAAAGGGGAAGAAAAAGGAGAACATGACGGGAGGAGACAGCTGGAAGGAGGCAGTGCCATCCAGCATCAGAGGAGAAGCACGGAAAGGAAGTCTGGGGACAGCTGCAGGGTGGTCACCAGCCAGGCTGGAGGGCTTGAATCATATCAGGGAGTGAACTGACACCAAAGCAAAGTCCAGTCTGTGCCCCTGGCATTGCTGCCCTGAATGCCAGGAAGTGCCTTCTGCTCCCTTTTCTGCTGATTCTCCATAGTGGGCCGTGTGCCAGAGGAAAAGCCTCCCAGGAGGCACCAGAGATCTCTTCCCTGCCCAAGCCATCCATCATAATCAGCTGAGGGCTCCTCAGAGTTGGCTCTGAGCAGTGGCAAAGGCCATTCCTCTCCAGAAGACTCTCCCTGATCTTACTCAGGATCAGAAGGATTGGTTCATACCGTGAAAAGGAGATGAATCTGATCCTAAGGGGAGAAGAGGCAGCACTTCCTTAGGCAGGGAAGGCACTTTAAGTACAGAGCAGTAGATTTCTGACTCGAGGTTTCCCACAGAACTGTGGAGTTTACGCCTCAGACCAGGCCAAGAAGCAGCAATCCAAACTTGTGCCTTGGATAAAACCAGCTCTTTTGTCCTGCCCAGCTCTTGTGCTGCCTTCCACAAACTTCCAATGCTCTGGGAGAGACAGGAGATCTCTCCATGCATTCATGGGTAATCAAGGAACAAGAAACAAAGCTGGGAATTCCATACCCCAGGGGGGAGATGGAAGAAGTTGACATACTTCTCACCAGGGATATAACACAGCCTCTTTTATGGGATACACTCGGAGGTCCTACACAACATAGTTGGAGGTTGTAGGTTAAAAGGGAAAATAAGCCTAAATTTAACATTTAAGCACACAGAGAGTCCAAAATTAGAATTAGGAAGCAGGGGGCTTTTGCTGCCCTTATGAAGCTTTATGGAGGATGCACATGAAAATCCGGGGATAGTTTAGTTCTGGAACTTTCAATTCCTGAACTGTAACTTAACCCAGCTGTATAACTATTAATCACTGACCACTTTTTTAGGGAGGAGAGGAATCAAGAGCTACATCTTTCCTCCAGAGATGACCATGATTACGTGGGACAGCGGAGCACAGACTTCCCAACCCAACTCCCTCCAGCCCCAGCCATCCTTTACCTCCGGAGCAGCAGCTTGGGGTGGTTCTTGCTCTCCAGGTTTTTGTCTATGAGGTCAGCCAGGAGCTGTTTGAGGACATCAGTGGCATATTCCAGCTTGCTCTGCAGCACTGTCATGATGAGCGAGGCCACGTTGCCGCGGTCCCTCATGGAGAAGCTGCGCTGGGACTCCAGAGTGCGGATGAAGGACAGCAGGAACACCTTGTTGTTGATGAGCTGGGCAAAGAGCTTCAGGCCTTTCTCCACCCTTTCCTGCCTGTAGCCGGGGACCTGCACAAGGAGAAAGGGAGTTTATGCCTTTATAACTTTCTCAGACCTCCCCAACTGGGTCTCACACCCCTTGTTGCCTCTCTGCCCTCATCCCTCCAGCTCCTCCAGGTAAGGGAAGAGTGGAAGAGAGTCCACACATCATCCAATGATGAGGACGCCTGGGAGAACTCCTACACACAGCCAGGTGATTTTTTTCCAATCCTGGGCTTCCCTCTCTGAACAGCACTTCCAAAAGGGGTTGCTGGTGCCTGGATGTGGTACCACACCACGTTATATTTTTATTTTAGTCAAACTGAAGCCTTATTTTAGTTTCATCCAAAACTTCTTTCTCATCCCCCCAAGAAACCTTCTTACGGAGGTTTGGGGTTCAGCTTTAGGAGAGGCAGAAAGAAAGTGAAGGGGAAAGAGAGAGTGGGGTCAAGTTTTGAGGAGATGAGGAGATGAAGAGATGTAGTGAGGCAGTTGTTGAGATGTCTGAGCTGATCATGAAGCTGGGCCTTGGTTTGAAGAACTAGGTAGGGAATTCCCTTCTCGGCCCCATGGGCACCCTCAGGCTCCTGTTCAGCTTCCTGGCCATCCCAACTCCCAACTCCCTTCCTGCCTGGCTGCTCTCCAGCCTCTCTGGCCCAGCCTGGAGCTGCAGGGGGTTGTTGTGGCCCAATTGCAGGACCTGGCCCTTGGCCTTGTAGAACCTCAACATGGTGGTCCATGGTGGGCTTCACCCTTTTTTGGTCCTTCTGACTCTAGACAAAAATGGAGCCTTAACAGAGAACCCCAAACTCATTCCTCCTTGTTGCTGAAGCTGTTCCAGTCCTTGGAAAAAAAAAAACTTTCCTGGAAGCGGGATGGTTTCACCGAAGAGCAGCACATGTCACTGAGACATGGATGTATTAATAACCAGCCCAACTTGGCACTTTAATACAAAATAAGTTGGCATGTTTAAACAACCAACTAATGCAGGCCCCTTATAGAGTCATTATTTTAATTCTGGAAATTAGAGTTCTTAGCTCCTTTTTGCATACAGCAAATAAATTACTTCCTAAATAGCTTGAGACAACCAACCAACCAACCAACAAACCACTACCACCCATCCTGCCAATAATTATTTTTAACTCACTTGCTTGAACATTTAATATTGTCTATCCTCGGGTTATTATGGAAAATTAAGTTAAAAAAATAACGAGAAAAGTATTTTGAGCTGCATCTGGAAGCAGTTAATTAGTAAATGAACTGGAAATAAGTGAGACCTTCTCACTGCAGGATCTTTTGCAATAAATAGCAACTCCTTGGTGCTCCAGAGAAGGGAGCAGAATGGGAGCTGCCTTCATGTTGGTACCAAAGATGTTGACACTGAAAGAGCTGCTGGAGCTTTACAGAGGATTAAGGAAAAAAAAATAAATGAATGGAATGAAAGGAACGAGAGATCAAAGGTGGTGGATTGAAACATTAGCTCTGTGTGTATCTACAGAGGGGAGCATCCATGGTAAGACCTCTGTAGGGGTCAGATGCTATTCTGTGATCAGCTGTCTAGGGTTAATGAATGTAGGGATTGAAATTGGCTGTGAGGATAATGAAAGTGTTTGTGTGTGGACACACATGTGAGAGGGAGATTCAGCACCCCTTGTTTCTCCTGCCCATTTGTTGAAGCTGCTGAGTTACTCATCCTGAGGGAAAGCAGCATGAGGCCACTTACCTGCACCCCAGAATTAAATATCTGCTGTAGTCACTGTGTAGCTCAGCCTCCCACCCAGTCCCACAAGTCCTCCTTGCTGACAGATCAGGTTTTCTAATGGTTCTCTCCACATAGTTCCATGAATTTTGGCTCTTCCGAGTGGAAGGAGCAAAGACGAGCAGGGATCTCTGATTACACAGCCAGCCAAGCATGGGATTGCCTGTGCCAGCTCCTGCCTCTCCTTCCTGCCAACCAACCCCAGTCTTGGCCTCCAGCAATCTCACCAGCCCATGCCAGAGCCCCTCTGAAGATCAGAACCTGCCAAAGTCTTTGCAGAGAGCTGAGCCAACAACCTCTCTGGCCTTGGCCATGGTGTAGCTCCTGATTCTCTGGCCCAGGGATTCCCAGAGCAGAGCCTCTCCATCTGCCAGAGCCTGAAGCAGATCTCAGGCTGGCAGAACTCCCCTGGGCTCCCATCAAGCTCTCTGTCACCACTGAGGTGACACAGGCTATGTGGAGACCCCGACAGTGGTGGGCAATGCCACACTGTCCTCCCACCTCTGTTGTTCAGAGAGTTGGGGTGGAGGAGGATGGGTGTGGGTAGAGCATTGACAGTGATGCTGCAAACCACAGAGAGCAGCAAAGGTGAACCTCCTTCAGTGACAGGAGGTTGTTTTTATAGGGGCTGCCACAAAAAAACTGGCCCCTTGGTAGTGTGAGGGTCACACAAAGCTGTTGTGACACTGAGAAGTGTCCTGCTCTACCATTCAACTTCTTTTCCTTGCCCCTGCACAGCAGTAACTAATTAATCCAGTCTAAAAATCAAGCCACAGCAGGATGAAAACCAAGGAGAAGTTTAATAGAGTAGACCCTAATGCACACAGATCTGTGAGAGTCTTTCAAATAAGGGACGGATCAAAGAGAATTTAACAGGTAACAAGTGACAGGACGAGAGGAAATGGCCTCAAGTTGTGCCAGGGGATGTTTAGATTGGGTATTAGGAAAAATTTCTTCACTCTAAGGCTAATCAGGTATTGGAACAAGCTGCCTATGGAAGTGGTGGAGTGACTATCCCTGGAGGGATTTAAAAGATGCAGATGTGGCACTTGGGGGACATGGGTTAGGGTGGAATCGGCAGTGCTGGTTTAATGGTTGGACTCAATGATCTTAGAGAGCTTTTCCAACCTTAACAATTCTATGATCCGAGTCAGCAGCCACCATCTCCCCCTTTCCATATGGATTTTTAATGAGGTGCAGTTTTGTCTCCCTGGTAGGACACAATATTGGAAGCCTCAATATCCCCACCCCACCACACTTCAATCATTCAGGACCAAACAGAGAGGAATGAGAGGATTCAGAAGCAGCAGATGTTGATTTCTTACCTCCAGATCCCTCAGAACTGGATGATCCTCAATGCCAGGGAAAAGCACCCTCATGGTGTAGGTTCTATAATCCAGGAAAGGGATCCCAGCTCCATCCAGGTCACTGGTCAGCTCGTGGATATCTGTCTGCAGCTCTGCAAAGGCTGGCACAATAAAAAGGAACAACTCAGGTAACAGTGACAACCCAGATCTCCCTCCCCGTGGTGGGAAAGGCCCTTAGACCCACATGCATGAAACCAAGGTACAAGTGGAGAAGCAGCATGTGGAGAGGAAGAAGAAGGTGGACAAGAGCAGTGTCACTTTTCTTCTACCACAGCCTTTCCCCAGAGACGTGTGCCAGGGATTTCTCTGCACTGTGAATCTGCAAATGCAGATAGGATAGGGTGGAGGAAGGCTGGGCTCAGGGAAAACAGGCAAAGTCAGATTGGATCCAGGCTGGAAGGCTCAACACTCCTTTTGCTTGTGCTGTTTTGGCTCGGAGCTTTGCAGCTGGGTGTCCCTCTTCTACCACCACTGCCACAGTGCCAGCTGCCCTCCTCATCCTACCTTCTTTGCACTCCAGAGCCACCCTGGACTCCAAGTTGTCCATCTGCATCTGCAGGCGCTTGAGGGTGAGGTCGCTCTCCCGGGATTTACGCTTGTAGGCGATGAGCACGGCCACGATGAAGATGATGAGCAGCCCACCAGCCACTGCAATGCTGACGATGGCTGGCAGGCTCAGAGGGCTGTCTGGAGAGATGTAGACCATCCCTGGGGAGAACTCCATCCCTCCTACACGAGCCTAGAGGGAAAAGCAGGGAAGAGTCGCGTTGAAACGCTCAGAGGAGCAGGAACACAGAGGAACTCCATCATCTCCTTGGCTAAGGCTGAAGGATGAGCTCTTGTCTCTCAAGCCAAAAAGGAAAGTGTTTGCATAGAGAGCAGCTTAAAAACCTCTGAAATGCCATATAGAATCACCTCTGTTGACAGAGTGACCCTGAACCCAACCAACAAAGGACTTGTGATGGGACAAGTCACCAGTCTCAGTTTCCTGGCTCAGTTCAGACTTCATTCCGTGTTTTCCATTCCTTGTCCTGAACACTGTGTTTTGCTGGACACTGATGTCACTTAGTCCCAAAATACCCACTCATGGTTATGGTCTGGGGGGATCCCACCCCACAGTGGGACCCAGTCAGTACAGTGGGACAGCAGAAATCAGAGTCACTGTTTTGTTTTGACTCTTCCACCTGATAAAACTGTACCTGGAAGCCTCTGAGACAGTAAGGAAAAGCCTACAAAGACCACAAAGCCTGGACCATGCTCTTTACAGCCTCTTTCTCAGCCACACAATGGCGTGGTACAGATGCTCACCAGTGGGACAGGGGGCTGAACACAGCTTTTTGTTCTCCATGCACTTCCAGGGATTCCCAGAGCTGCTTCCAGCCTCTGGAAGAAGCTGCTGTGTGAGTACCTTACTTTTAACAACCAGAAGGAAACCCTGCAAGTGTTCCTGCTGCAAGCCCAACAAAATGTTCTGCTGTAGCAGATCTGTTAGGAGTTCATTTTTACAACATGAACACCACTCCCAACAGTAATCCCACAGAATCCTGCTTGCTCAGGGCTACTACAAGGTTGTTCAAAGCTATTTGTAGAGTAGACTAAGTGTGAGTGACGGGGGAAAAAGCTCTGCTGAGCGGCCTGAAGGATAAAAGAAGGCTTGTAGGGCTGTGCTGTGGTTGGGGAACAGTGGGTATAGATCAGCATAAGGCTGGGAGGTGCCATGCAAAGAGCTTGAAGGATTGTGACGTGGTGATGAGCCCCAGCACTTTCACCCCGGAGGAGTTTTGTCACTGAGAGACACAGATGGACCTGCACAGAGAGCAAAATCTTGCTGCCAGGTAGAAATGCAGTCAAGACCCCAAGGCTGAGTGTTTCCCACTCCCATTCCAACTGGGACCACTGCAGCATGCACTGAAACTGTTTTCTTCCTCTGTTATGAGGAGCATCCCTCACATTTCCAGCTCCCACAGCAGCTGGTGAAAACACCTCCCACATCCCAGCCTGGTGTCCAGCCTTGTCCTTCATCCCCCTGGCTCTCAGCTCATCAGTCTGTCTCCAGCCTGCCTGTACACACATTAATCCCAGGCCTCCCATGGCTCAGCTCAGGCACCTACTCAGGTTTCCCCTCTGGGTTCCAGGAGGAAGGATCTGGTCCAAGGAGGAAGGGTTGGGGCCAGAAGAGACTGTGGAACAGAGTCGTGAATTAATGAAGGGTTTTCCAGCTGCTCAGCACCACAATCCTTTCTGGGGACATGAACCTCTGTGACCCCACCATCTCCTAGAAATTATTCCGGTCCCAGATGTAACCTCAGAGAAGATGCTGGTTTTGCTCTGCCATCAGGTGTAGGCTGCCCCTTAGTGGGTCCTGGCCAAAGACAACACAGCTACAACCCTTATGTGATGGACAGGACAAAAGTGAATGTCTGAAAATACCCAGTTTCTATCCACAAGGTCCTCTCATGATGGTTTTTGGCTGGGCTTTAGAAAGATGGCAACATCCACAGTGAGAAATTAAACCAACCCCAAATTTATCTGCCCAGGTAATAAGGATGGCCATTCCTGCAGCATGACACTGATGACTTGTAGAGCATCTTCAGAGGCCAAGGAACAACCCATGCTGGTTGAGGAGGCAGCAGTAACCAGTTTTCCCATCTATTTCAAGATCCAAGGCCCAACTCACTTATAAAACCTGCACAGGGCAGAGGTTTGGGATTGGTACTATACTACCCAACTCACATCCTGATCCATGCACTGAAAGCTGTTCCCTTTTACTGCCAACCACTGTTCCAAATCCTCCCTCCTAAAGCTTGCACAGTTTCCTTCCTGCCACAGTGGATCAATAAATGGATTTATTCCATTTCATTTTCTCTTTCCAACAGTGGCCCTTTTCCTCCAAGCCCTGCAGTCAGATGAGTCCATTCAAGGAGTACCAGACTAAAATCAAACAAGCCCATCCCAAATCCCAGTGCAGGTCTGTCCTCAAAGCTCAGAGAACAGCCCATCTCCATGGGTGAGATTCCTCTCTCCAAATATTCCACAAGCACATCTGAGTTAGTCATTCCAGCACGAATTCAGAGTCAATAAAGAGAAAAAGCACTTTTAGGATGTGATTTATGTGAGCTGCTTTTGACACCTCCTTTGACATCAGGATGAGATGTTTGATTCAGTGGAAGTTCCCATTTCTCTCCATTAACTAGGAGAGGATTTAGGCTCCTAAAGGCAGGTGTCTAACAAAGTGTGTTCCTCCCTAAAGGTGGGTTCAACACCAGGAAGGTCTCACAGCCCACAGGTAAAACTGCCTTGATGTGAGAGAATCTGCCTCTTGGAGAAGAAAGCCTATGAGGCTGCAATATTATTTTGAGAATTTAAATGAAAAACAGGCAAATAGATAGATACAATAGCCCTATTTTATTTCTTCTAGGTTCTAGGGGAAGCTCTTTATACCTTCCAGACGACTGAACATGAACCCTCCATACTATCAAGCACCAGTCTGGCCACCAGTTGAGCCTGTTAATCATGAATTTGTTCTAAAGGGCACTATGGCAAACATCAGTTTTCACCAACAGAGTCTTAGGGGGTCACCTGTAGCAGTTCAGGAGCTCCTCTGGTGCAAAACTTGCCTGTGGTGGGGTCTGTTCTGGTGCATGTTTGTCCTGGCCCAATGGAAGTGTCTAATTTAGGATGAGAGGAAATGTGCCCCGAACTTCAATTGCTACATTTCCCCATCTCCCCATTCACTGCAAAAAAGAATCCAGTGGGAATTTCTGGGGATAAGCACCTGGACTAGGTACCAGGAATCGTTTAGATGCATCCCACATCTTCACTGCAGACCTTCTCCAGCACAGTTTGGACAATACTTTTAGGGACATGGTGGGACTCTTGAGGATGGTCCTGTGCAGGGGGAAGAGCTGGACTCAGTGATCCCTGTGGGTCCCTTCCAACTCAGCATATTCTGTGATTCTGTGATGGGTCTTCCTCACGTTTCTATCTTTTCCTTGGAAAAAACTTGCCTCTGAGTTTTAGTCCATCTTTTTTTTTTTTTTTTAACCATTGCTCAAGGCTTTTTATTCCTTTCCTATTTCTTTTCAAACACTTAACTCTGTCATTGTACAAAAAAAGAGCTGAACCAGATCAAAAGCGTGTTGACATCAGTGCGTGTCATTGTCACCACTCCTTCCCTTAGAAATCATCTCTGAGTTGCAGTGGTTGATTCACTCCCGTGGCCCCCTCTCAGATCTCGGCCACCCCACTATGCAGGGGAGGGTTTGTTCAACCATCTCCTCAAGGTCACCCAGCAAATCATTGGCAGAAACAGGAGGAGGACCTGGGAGAGCTGCCTGTCACTTATCCTGACCATCAAAAAGATGTTCCTGTGAGACACGGGGATGCATTTTGTACCAGCCCCAGCAACAAGAGATGCTGTGCCATGCTGGAGGGGGCATTTCCCAGCCCAGCTGTCCCCTGTTAAGCTCCAGATGCAAAGTCCATCCTTGGGCAATGGCCTCCATCACAGGTGACCTTCTGCACTTGGTTCCCAGCCCAGACGCTGTCAAAGTGTTGCCTCTGTGTTGGCAGTTGAATAAAATCTGTAGCTTGCCCTAAAATCGATGCTCATTAACAGGCTTCAGTGCCACCATCTTCCAATGTTTCCAGCATCCTCAAAAAGGGATTATTTTTTAATCTTTGGCTTCACTTAAACTGTCCCAAGCTGCAGGAGCGGGGGAGTCTTTCCCAATTAGTACAAGCTGACCAGATGCTCATCCTCCCTGATCCCTAGGGACTGATTATTGCTCACCTGACTTGGAGTTTTCTCCCTCTGTAGGCTTGGCTTTGCCCACCTCTGACTGACCATATGTTTAATTATATCCATGAAAATGACAGGGAACATCCTTTGCCACGTTCCAAAGCTTTGGTGTTCACACAGAGAAAATCTCTCCCTTCGTTATTGCTCTTCTTGGAGCCCCTTAATGTGCTTTACAATGAAACCAAAGTCATGGGACATTTGCATGGCTGGAAAGGATTATTACCTCTATTTTCCAGATGACAAACTTTGGCACAGAGAAGTGAAGTAGCCAGTGTGAGGCCTCCCAGCAGCAGTCACAAACAAGACCCAAAATGACCATCATAAACTCTGTTTTACTAAAAGTTCCCAGAAAACTCTATTTCTAAAGAGCATTGCAGCGGGTCTCCATCATCTGTGGGTCTCACTACACTGAAATAAATAAATGTGTGGCAGATGCAGCTTTGGGAGGGCAACAGAGGGGTGTAAAAAGTCATTCACGAGGGATAAGTAACACTGATGTCAGTTGTCAGCTTTTGTTGTTTCTACCCACAGCCTGGTACAGCTCCAGTGAATTTGCTGATGTGCTGTTTATCAAGCAACAGCATCAAGGGATGCAAATTACTGGGAGGAAAGTGAAGAAGAAGTAAATAAATCAGCTGTGAGAGGAGGAGACGCTCCCTCTGATGTAATCACTAGGTCCATTCTTCACAGGTTCCAGGAAAGATGTGCAGGAGTAAATTAAGTTTTAGAGATGTCAAAACCTCAAAGTCCAGTCACACTATCATCCATACCCTGCATTATTTTTTTTGTCTTTCCTACATTAAGGCAAATTTTAGCCACTGACATGTCAGTAAGTGGTGGGGACATGTATGATCTCACATGAGCATCATAGATCATAAGAAAACAGAAGAGGGACAAACTTTCCTAAAGGCTTTTGATTATGAAAGGTTTCCCACAAAGATCTCCAGGTCACTCTTCTCCTCTTCTCCAAGTTACCCTTGAAGGGGATATTATATCAAAAAGGGGCCCTGATGTTTCTGGGAAGGCAAATAATGATGCAAACCCCTCGGAGATTTCTCTCCCAGCTCTTCAGCATTGCTGTGCCCTCCCAAGCCACCCAGGGAGCAGAGGCTGAGGCTCAAGCAGCACTTACCATCACCTTGTGCCTTCCAATAAGGTTTGGGGACTCACAGAGCAGCTGCACATCTGACACAGTCACTGCACAGGGCTTCTCCCCAACCAGAACGGTGTAGTTCAGCTTGGCATTCCCTCCTGCCACCGGTGGGATCAGGTTCTTGCCCTGGACAGAACAGATCACCCCACAAAATCAAATAAACATCAGCAGAGAGTTTTCTTTGCCCTTCTAGTTCATTCCTGGGACACAAGTTTTAACATTGCACTTCTCAGTTGTGGCTGCCCCATCCCTGGGAGTGTCCAAGGCCAGGGCTTGGAACAACTGGGGTAGTGGAATGTGTCCCTGCCTGTGGCAGGGGGGTGGAACAAGATGGTCTTTAAGGTCCCTTCCAACTTAAACCATTCTTTGATTCTGTTATGGCATTTGTAATTCACCATTTGCTGACACAGAGAGGAAAAGCCAATTTAGGAACTCAACATGAGTGGCTGAAGACTCAGATCAGGCACAACAGCCTGTCCTGATCCCTTCTCTCTGGATCTGAATTAGAAATGTTGCATCCAAGTCTTGCACAATCAAGTCCTTGCCAAACATAGTCAGGCAAGGAAGACAGACCCATCCCCCTTCCAAACATGCAAGAAGCACAATCATCTCTTTGCATATGTACCACGTGAAAGAGCTGATACAGAAATGCTCCATCACAAAATTCCTCCTCTCTATGGCTGTGCAGATTACAGAAATGACAAAGGACTGGCTTGGGTTTAAACAGGGGTGAGAGGAAGGCCTTGCAAGCTCAAAAAAAAAAAAAAATAGAGTTGGGTGTTTAATTGTCAGCCCTGTTGCAATCATAGAAACTGCTCTCTGGTGAGCAGCAGTTGGTACCAATTTGGGCTGCACGTGGACAGTTCCAGCAGGAGTTCATATTTCTGGTTATGGGTATTGGCAGTGGTTGGTGTTTGCAGGTGGTGACTGATATGATGCAGTGTGGTAGGGGCAAGGAATGGAGGACGTTTTTGGGATGCCACCATGGTTTGTGGGGTGCTGGCAGGCCCAGAGAGGCAACTGGCAACATGTCCCAATCCAGCCCTTGGTCCCCATCTCACCTTCAGGATGATGGGACTTCCTGGCTTCAGCTCCAGGATCCCCGAGGGGTTGAACACCTCGAAGATGGGGTTGGGGTAGTAGGTGAAGTTGGTTTTGTTGAGGATCAGCAGGGACTGCACGTTGTCAAGGATGAAGCCAAACTCCTCCGGGCGCTCGGCGAGCTCCGACTGGTGATTGGGGTCCACAGCCAGGGCCGGGGCCTGGCAGGTCATCTCTGTGCTGTTCTGCACCTCACAGTTCTGGGGAGAGAAACCCACCATGAGCAGTGCCTGTGGAAAATGTCCCTCCTGGTGGGTGGGCAGATGCCAGCCAGATGCTACCCTACCCACTGCGGGGGGACGGGGAGGAGCAGAACTTTTTGGTTATTGTGCGGACCAAATTTGGTCGTTTTGGTGCTCCACTGCTTCAAAAAGTTCCCCATCACACAATCAAGGCTGGGAAAGGATTAGGAACGGTCTGTTGGGGCAGGTGTGTGGGGCACTTTGCCCTTCAATTTGGGCAGCCTTGAGGGAGCTCAGCCTCTGGGGTTGCCAGTGTCAGCATCTTTCCCTAACTTCCTTTCCTTCTGGAAATATGAATTTCTTCCTTTTTTTTTTTTTTGTTTTTGTTTTGTACAGCATGGACTTGTCAAAGCCTCTCTCTCACACTGCAGTTTGATCTCTGGGGATCACTCCAAAAGTGTCTGTTGTGCTCAAGATCCCAGTTTGAACATCAGGTTACCTGAAATGAATCCCAGGAAGCTGGAGAGGGGAAGACCAAAAGGTAGGTCTCAGGAGACCCTGAAGTTTGGTTCCAGCCCTGCCAAAAACTCCCCTTTTTTTGTGTGTGTGTATTTGAGAAATGAGTAACAGATTCTGAAAGGTGTTTCACCCTTACTAAGGACTAGGAATTAGATGCCTGGCTGTCCTTTAGGACCTAAATCTTCATCTTTCTTTGTCATGGTTGTTACAACGATGCATCCTGGTCTCACCAGGAACCAACAGGATCTGTGGGTAAACAGCACAAGCTCTGTGGGATCTTTGTAGATTCCTAACATGAGAATCTTCTCCTAACTAGAGTGATGCCTCCAGCCAGTTCCATATCGTGAAGTCAGTCAGAGATAGCTCTTCCAGGGAAGAAAAGGCACTGGAGAACTTCCTGCCACAAAACTGAATTCCACATGAGCACGTGGAAGGTGATGGATTGGCTTCATCATCTGCACAGCACAGGACTGTTTGAGACCAGTGGGTCAGGCAAGAGCTGGAGTCTGCTGGGAGAAGTCCTGCAGGCTTCTAATCCTGCAGGAAAGCTGAGAAAGGTTTGACTGTGCTGCACTGGGAAATCCAACACATTACCAGGACACACCCACGGATATCCACGATCAGCTGGACCAGGGTTCACCCAGAGTTCATGGGAGGCTCTCTGTCGAGATTCACATCAGACCCAGAACCAAGCTCAACAGTTATATCCTGAATCTGGTGGGGCATGACAAGCAGCAAAACTGCTTTGGGTTTGGCTTCATGAAGGGAGATGTTAGTTCATGGCAGAGCTGGGATAAGACCAAAATTCAGGTGTCTCCATCTCCAAACTGCAGATGCAAACGAGTCTGCCCCATATATTCCTGCATTTTCTTTTTGGATCTACCACAGTTTTGCTGCTGTTCATGTGGCAGCAGATTATTTGTGCTTTGAGAACCTTGGGTGGAAAGTTCACGAATTAGTCTGAACACCTGAGAAATGCAGAGGATCTGGACTTTCTGCCCTCAACCCAATTATTTTTAGAGCCCTTTCTTTTGGGATGGTCTTTCACATTTGGTCCCAGAAAGGGCCCAAACACAGCCAACATTTTTTCAGATGCTGTTATGTGGTCCCATCCTCCAGCCTACTGTAGATACTACCAGGTGATGTCTATTCCCAAATTTCCTTATTGGAGATGCCAATCACACTTTTTCCAGCTGTGCCTGGAGCTGCTCAGCAGCTACTGCTTAGTGGCTCCTTCTCAGTGAATTATCTCCCAGACCTTGACTCTGCTGGTTTCCTCAGAGCTTCTTCTGATTCCTCAGTGCTCACTGAGAGTTGAATTAGGTTATAAATCTAACTGGCTAAACCTGGATACACTCTTTCAAGGTCCCAAATAGTCCGTGGAGTGGACATGGTAGTACCAGAGAGTATTTTTCTGACCACAGTGTGCTTAGTTAATGAGATGAATTTAGGCTTAGAAGAGATCAGGAGCTTCATTACACCCCTCTCGCTTCCCTCTTTGCTCCTCTACTCCTTCAGGGACGAGGTAACTTTCTGAAAGCAAGTCATGCCCTGGTTTTGGGATGCAATCCCAAGCTGTTGGCCAGCCCCTAACACCACCATGGCCATGTCCCCTCCCCAGCCCAGCAGCCACACTCACGTTGACGTGCTCCTTCCCACCGTGCTTGGCCCGGATCTGGGGGTTCTGGATGAGGTCCAGGTGAGTTCCCCACACTGCAATGGGTGTGTTGCCACTAGAGAAGAAAGGGAAGAAAATAAAGGACCCAGCTAATGGATATCAGGGCTGATCACACCGAAAATGTGTGGTGTGTGCCTCTAAATGCTGGTTGCAAAGGATGTGACCACATCTCGCAGTGCCACGGGGAGGGAAGGAAGAACAAAACAAACAAATGATTTTTCATTCATTCGTAAGGAGGGAAATAACTAAAAACATGTTTGCTAGAGCTGTCAGATCAAGCAGCATCTGGGTGTTATTTAATTGCCAGGACTCAGCAATCACAAGAGTTGATAATGGGAGGGAGGTGGAGATTTAAGAGGGGCTCCTCAGAATGGTCTCATGGGCTGTATCTCCTGGATCGCTTCAATCAGTCACAGAATGCCCTGAGTTGGAAGGGACCAACAAGGATCATCAAAGTCCAATTCCTGGCCCAGCCCAGGACACCCCAACAATCCCACCACGTGTCTGAGAGCATTGTCCAAATGCTCCTTGAGCTTTGGCAGCCTTGAGACCGTGACCATTTCCCTGGGGAGCCCAACCCAAGGAGTCCTTATAGATACTGTCCCATGCAAGCAGCTCTTGAGGATTCAGTGCCACCTTGGCTGAGGTCTGTAGTCCCACCTTGCATATTAAACCTGCTGTAAAACTTCACCCTGAACAAGAAAATGCCACCTCAGTGAACAATTTTTGGTGCTGCTGAGGAGCCCAGTCCTGCAGCCAAAGTCTTCATGCAGAAGGCATTGCCTTGGTTTCCACGTGGTGTTAGATCCAACAAAGGACAGGATAAAGATTTCCTGTTGCTGCATCCCTTTGCTCAAAGCCCAGTTTCCTGAGAGAAAGCCAATCCATCCAAGCACCTGGGAGATTTTCTCTGTTTTCCAACGTCTCTCCCAGCCCAGATGGGATGGGGAGAGTTGTAGATGGAGCTCATTCCCTGCAATCACTGTCGCCAGAAGGAAGCAGCTTTCAGAAACACCCTTCTCTCCTTTCCCTGCCTCTTCCAGCTGCAGCCAGTGCTGCTGATTGTGGGACTTCAGGGAGCAGGGGGGAGGGAGGAGGGAAACTGCAGAGGACCATTCCCAGGCTTTGAACACCATGTCAAGGGTTCTCCACAAGCAGCTTTGGCCACCCCAAACTGGAGCAGCCTTGTCCTACCAAGGTGAGCTCTCCCTTTGCTCCATGTGGTGGGGGCAACACAAGGCAAGGGCTGGAGGGGGAAGAATTATCCAAGGAAGCAAAACCTGCAGCTGTCAGGGCTCCCACAGCCAGGACAGGATGAGGAAATGTCCTCAGCAGATGGCCCCATCTCTGAGGGCTTCCCAGGGTGAGGAGTTCTCTCATCGGATTCAACACCTGCCTCTATAACTCCCCTTGGAAACTGTCCAGGATGCAATTTATTTCCCTCTGAGGATGGGAGAAATCGATGGGATTGTGAAAACAAAGCTCAGAATCCCTTTCCTGCCTCCAGGTAAACCTACACACACGGGAAAGGTGGAGCACCTGCATTATAAATGAGAAAACACCAGAGAATAAACACGCTGTGAGGAAGGAGCCAACAGATCTCCCCCATTCCTGACCTTTGTTTTTCCATGCTCCTCATTTGCCTTCCATTATTAATCAGTTGGGGAGGCAGGAATGAATGCATACAGACCTCTCTGCTCACAGAAGAGCTCTCAGGTTTTGGTGAGCTGGGCACAGACAGCTGGGACTGAGCTTCAGCCTCTCCAGCTGCACCCACAAGGATAAACCAAACAGTTTTGATTTATCCCAAGAGAATTGGCACAACCATATCCTTCAGCAGGTGCTCCTGTGACCCTTCTCTGAGAGGTCCCTCGTGGTCTTTCATTCAAATAATGTCTGGACTGGCCCATGGGTAGGACAACATTTGAGTTTTGCAGAGTATCTCAAGTTCTTGCTTTCTGAATGGAAAATTCCTAAGGGGAAATTTCATGGGGCAAACTCATGTTTTATCATTTCCCTGAGATCTGGGTGGTTGAGCTTTCTTGAAATCTTTTCTGAAGTCAAACACTTACTTACAAGAGACTTTCCCCTCTCTGCCTTACCAAAGAAATTCCCTCTCCCCAAAATTCACAGTAAATATTCCTGATAACCCCCAGAGAAATATCAGGGAGAACTTGCTCACCTAAACCCATAAGCCAAGTTTATTAACTACTTTGTTCTTTCTTCACTGTCCTGGTTCTTCTGCATTTTTGGCTGTAAACCTTTACAACAATAATTATTATTATTATGATATTATTATCATCACCATTATTAATCTCTGCTGATTCAAACTAAAAGGGATTTTCAATCTTTACTCAGCATAAGTTTTACATGTTCCAGAAGTACCCAATGTGTGCACATATATAGAGATATGTGATAAATAAAATCCCTTTATTTAATCAACCAAGTCTGTGCACACAGTTTTAAACCCACATGTTAAAAATTCTCTATTTGGTTTGGAAACTGAGCTTGCAGGCTCAGACCACAGGTATTAAACACAGCCACAGCAGAGGAGCAGAGAGAGAGAAAAAAAAAAAAAGAGGTGATGAAGACACAAAATCACCTCCAAACCCTCTCTGGCTTGAAAATAAAGCAGATAAAACCGTTCCTTGCCTTGAAACCCACCAGCCACTTTTGTGCCTGCAGCTGAATGTCCAGTCAAAGCCACCTCTTGCCCAGGTCAGATCAGAGCCTGTAGACCTGGTGCTGCCCAGCAAAATGACAGAGGCGCCAAAAGCTTCCTGGATTTAACTCTTTGTTGCCCCAAAAGCCCTGGGTGTAATTTTCTGTCTGCAGACTCAGGTAATTGCTGGACACAACTCAAATGAAACCCAGATCAAAAGTATAAATGGAGCCTCATAAAATTCTATTTACCTGCCAGCCCAGTGTGACTCCTTGGGTTTGTTTTTTTTTTTTTTGGCTATGGGAGTCAATCAGCAGCAATCTTTTCTTTATTGTCTTGAAAAATGTCTCTTGAAAAGGTTTTAAGCCAGGCTTCATACCAGCAATCACTGATTTTGCAGAGCCGGTTTGGCAGCAATCATCTGTCCCCCAGCACAGCTCGGCCCCTCAGCCAGGAGTGATGGATCAGAGGAGCAAGGTGGATTTGCTGTAATGAATCATTCCACGTAGCAAACATACTGAGCAACAGTCCCCACATCCAAATATCTTGTCTAACTTATTCCTTGCTGCGTTCTTGGAGCTGGGCTTGGCTGTGCTTTCACCCAGCTCTGTGTGCAGCGCTCGCACTGATGCTTGTCCCCATCAAGGCCTGCTGGATGGAGTTAGAGGGCTTAAAACTGTCCCTGAACACCCTGAACATCCTGGATATTCCACCCTCTCCCTCTGCACCCTCCTCCAAGGTTATGCACCTTTGGAGTGACTCAGACTCGCACAAGAAAGAGGATGAGATTGGGTAGGTCTGGTTAAAATGAAGCTCCTGTTATTGCTCAATAGATCTGTTCTGATTTCAGGCACTGAAGAAAGCAAAGGGTAGAGGTTGTGCCTGAAGGCATTTCCTTCCTGGAAGTGTTGAAATCATCCCTGGAAGTGTTCAGAAGGTGTGTGGATGTGTCACTTGGGGATATTGTTTGGTGGTGAACACCACTAAACCATAATGGGTTAATGATTGCACTCAAAGATATTAGAAATCTTTTCCCAATCTTAATGACTCTATGATTCCATGAATGGGCAAGTGGAATCCCAGTCACCCATCCTAGAAGCTGCACACCCTAAAAATAATGTGGTACCCCCTAAACAAGCAACTCATCCTAATTTCCTTTATCCTGAGAGTTGGGATGGGAGACCCAGTTCATCAGGACACGGAGTCCCTGCACCTGCAGGCTGGGCAAAGCTTTGCCAATCCACCTGAAACACCTTCTTGGCTGTCTTACTGGCATTTTCAGCAGAGAAAACAAGGACCAAACAGGTTCTGGAGCTCTGGAGAACCTCTCACCTCCCAGACCTGAGGCCAGACTGAGGAAGGTCCCCGTGGTGCAGCTTTCCCTGGGATATTTGGGAATTCACTCTCCTAGGTGTCAATCTTGCACCTTTTAAGCAACACTGAACTCATTTTAATAAGGAAAGGAGTAAAGTGATTTCCCATTTCACTGATAACCTGGACTCTGCCCGAAAATAAAAACCCCAAATGGAAAATCCCGACACTAAAGCTTCAAGCCCTACATGCAAAGACTCAATCCGGCTAAATCAGTAAATTCCCCCACGGTAATTAAAGGCACTAATTGATTTGTGAAAACATCTTTGGGATGGGAGCTGAACTTGGGGGGGGGGGGGGATTTACAAGCCCTGCTCCTAATCCCCAGATACTCCAATCAGACCAGTTGGACAGGGAAGCAGAGAGCTGTGGGTGAATGAGGGGAGACTGAGATTCCTTATTTTTGGATCTTTTCAAGGCAATATCAGTGCATTTAATGACCAATTTCTCCTTTATCAAGGCCATTCCTGCAGGCTCCTGAGAGTGTTTGATGCCTTCCACACCCAGGGCAAGTGCTGCTCTCAGACCCCATTGTGTGAACCCTCTGGATTCACCAAAACAGCATCAATGGGATGAGGAGGAAAAGGGATCCCTAATGAGGAGGAAGCTGTTGGAGAGGGCAGGGAACAGGATTCCTTTTGTGTTTCACCTCAGGGCAGAGCCCTGGGGCTTTCAAGTGTGATGGCCACACCAGCAATGCTTAGTCCTAAGGCATCAAATCCATGAAGGCTGTGGGAAAATGTAGGGATTGCAAGTCCATGCAGGCTGTGGGGAAAGTAAGAATTCCTGCTTTCAAACCCAAGAGAGATTTACTTCTCTAAGCACATAAACTTCACTCAGGGAACATCCTGGTGCTGGAGATAGACCCTGAGCTGCAGAAAAGAGGGAGAAAGCTTCAACTCTAGGTTGGAGACCTGCTGCACCCACCTTAAAGCCTGGAGTCTCCGAGGATTCTGGTGAGTTTAATGCAGCTGGATCTCGCTGCATTAAACCAAGAAGTTGTGTTCTGATAGTGAAGGCAGGGTGCAGGATCATTTAGTTTGCACTATGTAGAGTTTGTTTTGAGAAAAGACCCTTATCCTGCCCATCCCTCACTGTGGGATCTGTGGAAATTTTGCCCCAGGGTGCACACTGAGCAACCAAGGTGTTACTACCACACACAGCAGCACTGCTGGTCTTTCAGTCTTCCCAGGAGGCAAATCCACCAGCCCTCACTGTTTGGGCTCTGGGAAGTAGCTCTGCACCAGTTCTTACTGAACATAACTCTTGGAAAGCTGTTTTCTGCACCAAGGACCAATATTATCACAGCAGTGCTGCACTGGAAAACCATGAGAGGTGGCAGAGAGTTCCCATGGGATTCTCACCTGAAGATGCTCCACTCAGGCTCGATCCTCAGGATGGTTGGATCCTCTACATACTCATAGTGCAGCTCCTGATGTATCTTGGCCTTGTCCACTCTCACAGACACCTTCACCTTCTCAAAGCCCTCATAGGAGGCAGTGGTGTTACAGACAATGTGCTTGGTGGATCTCCTGGGAGCAGAAGCAAGTAAATAGAAACCAGCAGCAAAACAAACGGTGCCAAAAAGAGCCCAGCTACTCATTCTTACGTCCTGTGACCCAAACCTGTGCACTGTGAAGTGCTGAAAGTCACTGCTCCAGGAATGTGGTGTGAACTGTTCATCTGAGGAAGTGCCACTGTGTTGCTTTTTCACTAGTTTAAATAAAACCACAAGAGCCATCATTTCTCAGGGCTCAGAGTGAAAACTGAACCCCGAGGGAAGTCCAAGCCAGGCCTGTCTACAGAAGTATTTCTCTGTGATTAAATATTTGATGGATGTTTCCTTCCTGCCTGTGGACAGATGCAGCAGCACCTCATAAAAGGGGTGTTTGCACCTCAGCCTTCCAGTCTGGGATCATGAAGTTTACTTTGCTTTAGGACTGTAAGCCTTGTTTAAGTGCACTTTGCAGCGTGCCTGGGACCTTTGGAAAGTGCTAATACAGTGGGGAGCATTTTATGATTACACTAAAAGAGGATTCTGCATAAAACTTTTCCTTTTGGGCTGGGCTCAAAAACCAGCTCCAGGTCTGAATTTTGCAGCAGCCCATTCCTTCCACAACGAGCCAAAAAATCCAGGCTCCCAACATCCTCAGTCTCCCCAGTCCTGTGATTTGTGATGCAGCCTCATCTTACACCCCTAGGAAGGGGGTACAAGTCACCTTCAGTGGCTGCACCTCCAAATTCCCCTGAAAGACAACGTTCAGTCCTTCCTAAAATTCCCCAGTCTCTTCAACAAGCATCTCCGAGCAGCTGTGGTTCCCACTCGGCACTTTAAATCACAAGCTGGGACTTCAGCCTCCCGAATTATAGATGCTGGATCACACCAGAGTCATGACAGGCCGCTAAAGAGGATCCCCACAGCCAGGAGAGGGAAGGGCATTGCCCCAGGGCAGCTCTCCCAGGTCTCCTGTGAATGAGCCCTTGCTCTGCCAAGGACATGTTGGGAGAAATGTGCCAACTTCATCTTCAGCCTCCACCCACACTGGCAGCAAAATGTGTTGCACTGGGTAGTTTGGAGCTGCAGGAGCCCCTGGGAATGGGATTCAGGCTCATTCTCACAGGGATCAGGGAACATTCAGCAGGTAACACTGACATTAAGCTTCTCTGAACTGCAGTTGAACAGGAGCCAACCCAGAACTAAAACATTGCAAATCATCCATTTCTCAGCGCTACAGGACTATTCTGGGATAAAAGGGAGGTGGTTTAACGCTCAGAAGTGATGTTGTCAGATTTTCTTTGTCACCTCTCCTAAAGCAGGGACATGAAAATGAATCTTTTAAACGACGTACTCCCGGCGCAAGTAGCAAAGCGCGGGACCGTGGAGAATTGTAGCGAAATTTGACAAGAGGCCACGGGAAAAAGCACATCAAATACCAATCAAAACAATGAAATAAATCCTATTCCCCCTTCCCAAAACATGCTCAGTAAGGCTGGGCATGGTGCAGAATGCACAAGTCCCATTGCTGCACAGACACGGCCACGGGCAAAGGGGGCACTTGAGGGACAGGTTGCAGAAGCCTCCTTGCTATAACTGCTCACATCTCTCACCCCCCAGGCAGGAGCAGGAGCAAGGACTCATCTGTACCTGTAGAAGAGGCAGGGCTGTCTCCCAAAGGTCACGATGACGTTGCTGCCAGCGTTGAGGTTGTTGCCCGTGATTGTCACCTGGGTGCCACCCGACACCGGTCCCCGCTTGGGCTTGAGGTCAGAGAGGGTCAGGGTCTGTGAGGGCAAAGGGTGGTGTTGAAAACACAGCAGAGGAGCAGAGGTACCTTCCCCTCTCTTGTTGCAGTTAATGGTGTGACACATGATTTCAGAAGATGGCCATGTCTTCTGGCCAATAGAGGACACCAGTCCTATCACAGACATCCTGCTGGAATGCCAGGTGTGGTGGGATGAGTTCAGACCTTACCCCAGTCTGTTCTCCTCACCTCTCCAAAATCAGACCAGTCCTTGTACCCACTCAGAAATACTCTGCTTCCAAAGGCAGTTCCATGCCCGGAGAAGCTGGAGCCATGATCTCCCTCCCTCACTGTTTGTTTGACACAGCTTGGGTGTCTTTTTGCCACCAGGCAACACCAGCTCTGCAAGATAACTCAGGTCCTGAACTGCTTGATTGGATCTTAATGGGGAATCTCCACCTCCAAACTACGGAGCTCACAAGGGAGGAAAATTGTTTGGTCTTGAAAAGATCACTCAGCCCTATTGATCTGAGAACCACAGGGTGGTTTGGGTTGGAAGGGACCTGAAAGATCACCTTATTCCAACCCCCTGCCATGAGCAGAGACAGCTTCCCCTAGATCAGGTTATTCCAAGCCCTGCCCAACCTGTCCTTGAGCACTTCCAAGGATGGGTCAGCCACAGCTTCTCTGGGCAACTTGTACCAGGGCCTCCCTATCCTCACAGCCAAGAATTCCTTCCCAATATCCCATCTAACCCTGCCCTCCTTTGGTTTAAATCCATTCCCCATTGTTCTATCACTCCAGGCCCTTGTCCCCAGTCCCTCTCCAGCTCTCTTGGAGCCCCTTTGGGTACTGGAAGGGGCTCTCAGGTCTCCCCAGAGCCTTCTCTTCTCCAGAGGAACCCCCCCAAGGAGAGAACAGAACCTGCTGTAGGGTTCCACAGAGATGTCTGTAACCTCCCCCTGCACTCACAGGGTTTTTCCCTGGGCTGAAGGAGAGCTGTGCTTCAGCAGAGAGCCTGAGCTTGTTTCTTGCCTCTCCCACACGTGACCCCTGATCTTTCTCTTCTTCTTCTCAGATTTGGATGCTGAGACAGCCCAGCCCTGCAGGATTGTCGTGCACTGACACAGCATGGCCTTGCTCAGGCTGGTGTCCCCTGAAATGCCACAGCCACAAAACCCAGCACTGCTGACATGAACACCCTTTTCCTTTCTCTGCTGTCTTTCAGAGCCTCTTTCAGAGCCTCTTTTCCAGGCATAACACAACCCTGTGTTAATATATCAAAAAGGGCCACAATTCCTTTAGAGGCCCCAAATCTCAAACCTCTTTTTCTCACCCTCTTGCCCTCCCTTCTTCCCCCAATCAAGATAAAATACTTGCACTCCGAAGGCACAGATCACCCTGTTACCACAATGCAGAGAGGAGACATCAATTTTCAGGGAGAAATTTGGAGTTACAGTTTATTCTTTCATTTGCATTTTAATAGAAAAACTTTCCATTCAGTCCCAAGTGAAAAGCTACTATATGCATTTAAATGAAGATTATTTCTTTCCCCCTCTCTTTAAGAGTGATGACACAAGTGCTTGAAGCTCTCAGCTCCTCTGAACGAGCAGGTACATCACGCAGCCACCTTATTGAGCTTTGGAGACCATTAATCCATGTTTATAAAACCACCTGACACACACCACAGCTCTCACTTTCACACACACACACAGAGCTTTCTCTGTTCCTGTCCCCCTTCCCCCCCAACCCCGGTTAATCATTTTGAAAAACAGCGGCCAGATTTCCATTTTGCTTTTGTTGGAAGTGCAGCTCTTGGAGGGAGGGCAGAACATGAGAATCAGACACACAGCTCTGCAGAAGGATCTGCTGTCAGAGCTGGGCACTTCTCCTGTTCAAACTCGAGGGCTTGGAAGCTTTTTTTATACTTAGAATCATGGAATTATTAAGGTTAAAAATGACCCTGAAGATCATTGAACCCAAAAATTAAGCCAGCACTGCCAACCCTACCACTAAACCACATGTCTAAGCACCACATCTACGTGTTTCTTTAATGTTTCCATGGACAATGGTTCCACCAGTTCCCTGGGTGGCCTTGACATCCCTTCCCATGAAGAAATTTTCCTTAATGTCCAACTTAAACCTCCTCTGGAACAATAGGCTGGGAGTGGCTAACTTGGTGCAATAGTATTTGATTCACAAACCACAAAGGAACATTTGAGTTGAAGACCCAAAACTTTAAGGCCCACCCCTGCATGGGTTTCCTGCCCTCTCCTCAGAGGTGGATAAACCAACCAAGCCCTTTTGAGGATCCTCACCAGCAACACTCCTTGGCAAAGCATCGCCGTGTCTCGGGCCAATCTTACAAATGGGTTTGTGGCTGAGCTTTCAGAGTTGTGATAAACCATTAATTATTCACAGTGGCCTTCATAAATATTGCAGAGCATGTTCACAGTACAGCTCTCAGCTTCCAGACTATTCACCATTTCCTTGCTGGTGAAAGGTGATGGAAAATGCAAGATGTGGCTCTCCAAAAGGCTGAAGTGGACAGTGACAATGAGGGAGATTGAAGAGGAAATCTGCGCCTTTTTAGGATTTTGCCTACTTTCCTCAGCTCCCCAACCTCTTACTTTCCTCCAGCATCTCCTCCACACAGGCTATCCACCATCAGAGCTGTGTCTGATGACCTCGTGGTGCATGTAAGGACCTTGATTCCCACCTCATTCCTCCAGGGAACAAGGGTGGAGCAAGATGTGACTCACACAAGGGTTTCCACCCTATAGATTCAACAGCAGCAGCAAGAGTGGGAAGATGGAAGGGATGGATGGGAGATGCTCTCCCAGGACAAGGATTTTAGGAGCAGATCCAGAAGAGATGCAGAGTATCCCACATCACCTGCAGTGAGACACAATGTTCTCATCTAAACCCAGAATAAAGTAAATGTGCGTCAGCACCTGAATTGAAAAGTGAAGATAATTTATTTTTTTTTTTTTTTAATAGAAAGACTGTGGCAATAATCACAGCAAGAAAATGAATAACTTTGGGAAAAAAATTTCATTTAGATCATCATAAATTTAATTTCAGCTTTGTTTCCCTTTTGGCTTATTGTACTCTCTAATGCAATGTGCAGTTTTCGATCACAGATGAGTTTAAAACAAACCAACAGCCTTTTGAATTTAAAACTTCTCATTAGAAATGTGGAGGAGAACTGGTGTGGCACCACTAAACCAAGGTGCCACTTCGTTAAAACACTGAAATTAAATCCTCTGATGAGCTCAAAGCGCTATGTCTTTCAATTCTCGCAGGAGAGGGAGAGGCTTATTGGCCAACTTTGGGCAAGTTTTGCCTCAAACCTTATGAAAAGCGATTTTTCCAGAGGATTTACTGTGAGTCAGAAAGCCACATTTATCTCCCTTCCTTAGATTTTCAAACATCTTCCTTCCCTCCAAGGATGCCAAGGCACGCTGAGATGCATCAGCATCTCTGCCCTCCTGGCAGGATCATCCAAGGAAGCCAAAAATCCACAGCTCCTGCTGCGAAAGCACCGGACACGGGAGAAGGAAAATATGATGGGCAGGCTGGAGAGCCTCTGGGTTTTTTTTTTTTTTGGATTTTTTTGTGTGTCTGACACAAAGGTACCGAGGTGTGCTGAGCAGAGAAAGCCCTGCTGACTGCGAGCTCCCGCACGGCTGGGAACGCTGGCAGCGGGAAAGCTGTCACAGATGGACACGGATGATCAAAACCAGACAGTAATTCCAAGAGTGGCAAAGGTGACACGTGGAAGTGTAATGTCCTGGAAAGAGACCTTCTGTCTGCCTGGCAGGGGCTTTGTCTCGTGGTGTTTCTCTGCCCCCGCCCCGGTAACACCTGAGTGATATCAGAAAATGCGGAGAATGGAGAAATGCCCCTGGCTCGAGGGGGAAACCTGAGACATTTGCATTCATTACCAGTCCCTCTGCCATCAAAGAAATGCTCAGGCATGTGAATAATTACAGAAAAGTCCCATTCCCTTGCAGGAGTCGAGAGAGCTTTTGATGGGAACAAAGAGACCCTCTTCATGTCAAGCCTGCACAGATCTGCACAGATCAAGGCCAGGCAACGCTTGCATGTCCCCAGCAAGGGGCCTTAGAGGAATAATCAGGTCTCTTGGACAAGGAACATCATCAGAAAGGAGAAAAAAAAAACCCCAAGTCAAGTGCACAACATGTGTTTGTGCTTGAACTGAAGTCCAAGCTTGCAGGTGTCCATCGTTTCATCGTGGAGCATCCAAAACATTTGCCCACGTGCACTGAGCCCCAGTCACACCCTACAGCCCCCCAGCAGCCTGATCTGGATGTGTCCAGGGATCCCTCGTCCCTGGGATGAAGAAACTCCTGGGGGAATCCAAGAGTGAGGAGGAAGAAACCCCACCATGAGCATCACAGTGCTCATGAAGACTCAGTAGGAATGACTGGTGGCAACTCCCAAGTTTCTTCTGGAGGACAACGGGGTTTTTTCCACTTTCTTTTTTTTCCCCCTTCTTCCCCCCCCCCCCCCCTTTGTTCTTTCCTGTACAGCATTTTTAACTATTAATGAGAATTTTCTGTACTAATTTGGACTGTGGCCGTATGGAACTGTAACTGGACTAATAATCTGGACTATTATTAGATTGTTAAAACTTTAATTAGACAAGCTATTTTTTGCTCAGAACAGGATGTCGAAAGGGAATGGAGTGAACAATTTGGTGCCCTCAGAACTGCAGTGAAGAGCTCAGAGGCTCAATATGATGAAGGACAATGGGTAGATGCAGCAAAGGGGACCAAGGCCCGAGGAACCTTCAGGGCCGAGGAGAACTTCTTGCAGGAACTTACCATGAAGTAATAGAGCTGTGAAGACCTGGCCATGAACTCCGGTTTGCACTCAGCCACACAGATTTCCACAAATCCAGCATGCTGGCTGGGCTTGGCCTCTCCCATCTCACACACTATCCTGTGGAGGAAACACAAACCAGAAGCACAGGTTGAGGGATGGTTTGATGGTGTGGGTAATCCAGAGTCCAACCTGGGGACTGGGTTATTCTTAAGAAAGTGATGGCCTTTGGCTGTTGGCACTTGGTGGGACACTCGTTTTAGTGGTGTAAATATATATAGTTTCACTTAAATATACTGAGAAATTCCAGGCTGAGGTTTGACCCTGGGGACCCCTCTGTCCTCCAGCTGTGCATGGTGGAGGCAGCTGTAAACTTTAATGGCCACTCCTGCTCAGAGTTATCTCAGGGTTGCTGCCGCCCAAACTGGAATTAAACACCCTTTTTGTGAGAAACAGAGGGCAACTTCATGGCATAAGCCACGAGAATCATCTAAACATGCAATCCAAACACAGTAATAAATGGATTGTCAGCTCCTGAGCTGCACGTGGGGAACGGCAGCTTCCCCTCCTCAACTCCCAGGCTGGGTGGAATGGACTCCTGGGAAGGTCCTACAGGGATGACTGTCATTAGGTGTGCAGTGGCCCACTGTCTGCCACACACCCCACTTACTGCTCTGCAGGGATGTACCCTTCCACCAGAGGTTTGCACTCCACGCCGGCCACTTTGACGTGGGACGCGATGTCCCGGAACTCCAGCCCCAGGTTCTCCCCCCGGATCGTCACCTTGGTCCCTCCCTCGCGAGGGCCCGTCACGGGGTTGATCTGTGAACCACAATCAAGAACAAAGAGAACAATCAAACCACAGAATCAACCGGGTTGGAAAAGCCCTATGAGATCATCCAGTCCAACCCATGATCCAACCCCATCTTGTCACCCAGCCCATGGCACTGATGCCACATCCAGCCTGTCCTTAAACACCTCCAGGGACTGTGACTCCACCCTCTCCCTGGGCAGCCTATTCCAATGGCTGAGCACTCTCCATGGACAAAATTCCTTCCTGCTGTCCACCCTGCCCCTGCCCTGGCACAGCTCGAGGCCGAGCCCTCTTGTTCTCCTGCTGGTTCCCTGGAGCAGAGCCCTACCCCCCCCAGCTCCCCCCTCCTGGCAGGACTTGCAGAGAGTGTTGAGGTCTCCCCTGAGCCTCCTCCTGTCCAGGCTGAGCCCCCCCAGCTCCCTCAGCCTCTCCTCATGGGAATTGTGCTCCAGTCCCTTCCCCAGCCTCGCTGCTCTTCCCTGCCCCTGCTCCAGCCCCTCCATGTCCGTGCTGAGCTGAGGGCCCAGAGCTGGGCACGGCACTCCAGGGGTGGCCTCCCCAGGTCCAAGCACAGGGGGACAATCCCTGCCCTGCTCCTGCTGCCACACTGCTCCTGAGCCAGGCCAGGGTCCATCGGCCTTCTTGGCCACCTGGGCACACCTGGATCATGTTCTATTTCCTGTCAATCAGCACCCCCAGGTCCCAGAATCCCCTCAAGTGAAACAAGAGGCAATATCAGGCCTTTTTGTGACCTTTAGAGACACCCATAAACACTGATCAACTGACCCACTCCAGATGCATCACTCAGTCCAGACCCCCTGCAAATATAATTACACATCCCCCAGCCTCAGAGTACACAAAATTCTGCCCCACATCCCATTTCCTCCCTTTTAACTACTTGCAAAACATCCAGAGATGAGTAGAAGAGGTTTTCTAGGTAGGAGGAGTAATTTCTGGTGGTGCAGCTGAGCTCTGCACTCTATAGACACGAGCCATGGAAAGGCAAGAGAGGGGCATGATGGAAAGAAATGGGATAAAGGACAACTATCCCAGCCATCCTGGTGCCTGTTTGGAATGATGTTTGCACCCCAGCTGGCCCTCACCAGCCTCTAGCAGGGGTAGGATCACTGTGTCTTGCTCCATCACCCTTGTCCAGAGCCAGGTGGAATCAGCACTGGGGCTGCCTCCTCAAGGTTGGAACAGCACCGAAATCCTGGGGCTGGCCCCTCAATTATCTCCATTCTGCCCTTCCAATTATTCCCTGTGCCCAAAAGCTCTGCCATGCAACTTGAAAGGACTTCAAAGAGCACTTTCAAAGGGTGTTCCCTGCTGCCCTGTTCAGGATGCCGTGGCTGCCATCTGCCAGCCTTGGCAAGGCTCTCTCTGCAGCGAGGGAAGGGGAATTCCCTGTCTGGGGTCTGAGGTCCTACCCACTCTGCCAAGTGGGAATCTGGGCTGGCAGCTCCACCCTTCCCTAGCAGTTGGACTGGCAGGGAAAGTTGAGGCACTGGGGTAAACAGGGCTGGTCTCCTCCACTTCCCAGCACTGAGTGTGGCTCCAGGATTGGTGTAATTCCCATCAAAAGGCCAATTTTTAGAAGGTTCACCTTTAATAAAAGGGGAGAGGATCTGGCACCTTTAGGGGATATTTTATTTTAGGATATTTTATTTTGGGATATTAATTTTAGGAGGCATGAACCACCTCCTCAATGAGGGTGTCTTTGCTCTGACTTCACAGGGAGCCAACAAAGGTTATTAAATTAATGATGATTACAGAGCAGTTCTTGTACCCAGAGGGTTGTGTGTCATAGTCACAACCTCTGCAGCACAAGATCCCTGCATCAGTCCCACCTCAGGTCCAAAAACCAGGCAAATACCACTTGAACCAACAAAATCAGAGCCCTGGACGGTTTATTCCTACTCCAAAAGTCAACAAGATACTGAAGCCCTAAAAAGAAAATAAATAGCTAAACATTCATAAACCTGACAGGTGAAAGGATTATTAGGGTTGGCTGGAGGTTTGTGGTCTGTGGTGATGACACTGATAGACAAGAAGAAAAGAGATGAAAAAAGAAGGAAGGGAAGAAGATAAGGAAAGAGAAAGAAAGAGAAAGAGAGAAAAGAAGGAAAAGAAAAGAGAGAAAAAAAAGAAGGAAAAAAGGAAAAGAAGAGAAAAAGAAAAGGAAGGAAGGAAGGAAGGAAGGAAGGAAGGAAGGAAGGAAGGAAGGAAGGAAGGAAGGAAGGAAGGAAGGAAGGAAGGAAGGAAGGAAGGAAGGAAGGAAGGAAGGAAGGAAGGAAGGAAGGAAGGAAGGAAGGAAGGAAGGAAGGAAGGAAGGAAGGAAGGAAGGAAGGAAGGAAGGAAGGAAGGAAGGAAGGAAGGAAGGAAGGAAGGAAGGAAGGAAGGAAGGAAGGAAGGAAGGAAGGAAGGAAGGAAGGAAGGAAGGAAGGAAGGAAGGAAGGAAGGAAGGAAGGAAGGAAGGAAGGAAGGAAGGAAGGAAGGAAGGAAGGAAGGAAGGAAGGAAGGAAGGAAGGAAGGAAGGAAGGAAGGAAGGAAGGAAGGAAGGAAGGAAGGAAGGAAGGAAGGAAGGAAGGAAGGAAGGAAGGAAGGAAGGAAGGAAGGAAGGAAGGAAGGAAGGAAGGAAGGAAGGAAGGAAGGAAGGAAGGAAGGAAGGAAGGAAGGAAGGAAGGAAGGAAGGAAGGAAGGAAGGAAGGAAGGAAGGAAGGAAGGAAGGAAGGAAGGAAGGAAGGAAGGAAGGAAGGAAGGAAGGAAGGAAGGAAGGAAGGAAGGAAGGAAGGAAGGAAGGAAGGAAGGAAGGAAGGAAGGAAGGAAGGAAGGAAGGAAGGAAGGAAGGAAGGAAGGAAGGAAGGAAGGAAGGAAGGAAGGAAGGAAGGAAAGAGATTTTTGTGGTTATTTTCCAGGAAAAGAGGAAGGTGTCCTAAAAGATGAGAATGAAAATGAAATTTCTATTACAGGAGAAACTAATACTGATTGCCTCAGTTGGGGAATCAACACTGAAAACTTTTCCAAAAATGGCATTTCCAAAATATTTTTATGCTGAATAATTAATAAATATCTATTCAAGCAAAATTTTCTATTTAAAAGATTTATTTTGCTGATGTCAGTTAATCCTCTCCTGATAAAACACTATATCAGTGATGCCAGAAGGCTGGAATATATCACCATACCAAATGGAATCTCACGTGTTCTGAAAATTAAAAAAAAAAAAGAAAGATAAACTAAAATTCCCATGGTTTATTTTGTTCCCTATGTACTACACATATTTTTTAAGGGAAACGAGTTCCCCATGGAATATTTTGGTCCTGTTTTGTGGTTTTAAACTTGCCATATCCAATGGGTTTTATTTGTTGTGCTAAGGTGGCTGTCAGGTAGGGGAGGTCTGTTTTGAAGGGCTCAAAAGTGGATTTTTTTTTCTCACGTGAGTAATGTCTTTACCCTGAATAAAGAATGTGCAGTGGTGAAAAAGAAGATATTGGTAGAAAAGCTGAACTGGGGGGTGAGTTGGAGACCAAATTTTCCTTTCAGAAGTCCCCCAAAAAAACCTCAGTGGAAACACCCTCCTCCTTCCTGCTCGGTCCAAAGAAGGAGATTTTAAAAAATCCTTGCTGCGACTCGAAAAACATCAACAGGAAAATTCCCAGAGTGAAGCCAAATTCCCGGAGTTCAGAGCACCTCTGAAGCCTCCCTGTGCCATGCTTAATTTGTGAAGGCCAGCTTCAAAAATCACTTATTTCCTTAAAAACAGGAGGGGCCTGGGATTCTCCCCAGGAGCACGTGGGGGATTGTTTAACCCCATTTCCCTGCACTCCCCGTGGGCTCACACACGAAGGTGTTGCCAGGCTGTTTTCACAGGGAGAGGGAAGGAGCCTCTTTCTATCACAGGTGCAAAAACACGGAACGAGACCTGTCAGTTTTGGGCAGGAAAACACAGGCAGGGAAAACAAAACTGCCAGGAAGCCTCAGCTTTTTCTTGAAGACCCCGGAGCTGCGCCACAATTTACACCCTGTGCTGGTATCAGCTCCTGCTTGTCACTCTTAAAGGGGGTTTTATGCCTCAGCAAGTCCTTTAAACTTCCCTGAGTGGCTCCATAAATGCAGGAGCTGGTACAGAAGTGCAGGTTTTGGGGAGGTCTGTTCTGTGTGCAGGGGGGGTGTTTTTGTGGCCAGACAAGTGTGAGTTCCTCCTCTTTCCCTGTGCGGATCCAACCCTGGCTCCTCTCCAGATTTAAGGATGCTCCCACCTCCAGCTCCAGGCCTACCATTAGCTGCAATATATACCCAGTCACTTGAGATTACTTCCATGCTGATGGCTCAGGAAAAGGCTTTCCAAGAGCTCCTGGTGTTTGCACCAGGCAGCTGGAATGTTTCAGGAGCGAGGGTTGCAATGAGCTCTGGGAGCTGCCGGAGGAAATGCCAGCAGAATTAGAAGGAGGAAGGTGCCCCCTCTGGAGCTGCAGGGTGGAGGATGAGTTGTGTTTTTTTTTTTCTCTTCAAAAAGAAGCTGTAGATGTAGGGTTGGGGTCAAAATATGGCAGAGAAACGTGGGGGTGGACTCCAGAACATCATAGCACTGCATGTCCTTGTGGTTTGGACTTCTGCTTTAGTTGACTGTCTCCAAACCAAATTCTGTGAGTGTTGCACAGGGTCTGAGAATCTTAAAATGTTTAGATTTCTCCCAGCTCCCAATAATTTTCAAGGCCTCAAAGTTGAATAATTCAGATAAAACTCTCCATCCTGGCTGGCTGGGCCTGTTTTCACAGCTTCAGGTGGTTCAGGTGGGCTCAAAATTACCAGTCCCAGATAAATCCAAGTGTGATGGAGACCTTTGCCTTGGAAACACCAGAATAAGCCACAGACATCAGAATAACTGGAAATGAAACAGTTCAGCTGAGTGAATACTTTGAGAACTGATGAATGACAGGAAGATGGATTGAAACACAGTAGGTTCTTTTCAGTGGCATTTGGGAAAAACAGATTCAGCCCAGCCCTTGCTTTCCCAAAATGTTCAAGCATGGACATCATTTTAGGGCTCATCCACAACACCCACACTTTTTGATTCTTGACCAATTACAACTTAAAAAAGCCCTTCTTGCTTTCTAGGAAAATAACCCACCTAATTATTCCTACCAAACCACCACAGTGGAGTGTAGATTTTCCTCCTTTGCATTTCCCTCCTTTGCATTTGCACCTTATCTTGTCTGTCTCCTTTTCCTCCTGGTTCTTCTAATCTGCAAAATAAGGCCCTGGCCACACTGAAAGGGTGTTCCTGTTGACTAACAAAGGTGACTGAGAGATGCTTCAGGCAGGAAGGAGTTGGAAAGGATGGTGCCCTCATTTTTCAAGGCTCAGGTCCTTCTGCCTTGGTCCAGTCAATAGGAAACCTTGGAAAGAACAACGTTATCCTGCAGGTCCTTCCCCCCTTGTTCTCTCTTTATCACTTAATGGGACAGTTCCCAACTTTTCTTAATCCAGGATTGTTCCTGCCTCCTCCTTGAGCCTTCCAAGGGGAAACCTGACAACTGTACAAGGCTTTGTTTGCTTTTTGGGGGCTTTTTTTTCACCCCTCAACACCAGCCAGGCAAACAAAAGGGCTTTAATCTGCTGGAGTCAGCGGAGTCTCATTTTTTTCAGGACATGGACTCTGTCCATGTCACGATGCCAGGAAACATAAACTACAACCATCTCCCTTCCTTGACCTCCTGTCAGCAAAGCTCAAACCACTCTGGGATCACTCAACATCTCATTTCTTAGCCAGAGAGGCTGTTTCAAGAGGCAGTTGGGCTCCTTTGATTTACCCTTAGACCAGCCATTTGAGATGTCCCAGAGCACCTTGTCTCACCTTCAGCTCTTCCTCTGGAAGGCCAAGTGTCACCTCCTAAAGGCTTGGTGTCACATCTACCAGCCCTGTCAGAACCCTGCTCTGGGTTCCTCAGATTGCACCAGCAGACCATGTCTGTGCAAACAAATCATATCCACGTGGACTGTGGTGGGAATTCCGACACCCTGGCTTGTAGGCACCTGGAGTTGTGTGCCTGCCTTTGAAGGCCACCCTGGCTTCCCATCCCCAAGCCTGACCCAGCAGGACTCACAGCCTTGCCCTTCCCTTCCCACCACCGAGCCGAGCCCGAATCACGGAAAATCCACCGAGGGAAGGGTACAGGAGGGAACACCCCCATCTTCCCGCAGATCCATGACTTACATCCGTGATCTTGGGGTTGGTGCACTTGCCCTTGGTGCTGGACAGCTCCAGCCACTGGCTGTCCTGGGCTGGGCAGTGCTGCTTCAGCGTGCACTGGTTCTGGCCCTGGCACCAGCCACACTCGAAGTCGGGGTCGGCTTTCAGGCAGAGTCCACAGCTGTCCCTCATGGCCCCACACTTGTACAGGTGAACTGTGGGGACAGGAAAACACAGAGGGGCCTGAGGGATGCAGAAAGCACGGGAGAGGGCGGGGGTGTCAGAGGGGAGGACGAAGGGTGGGAGAGAGGAAGGTGCTCCAGGCTGCTCATCCCACAGTCAGGGTGGGACCTCTCCAAGGGGGTGAGTACTGGGGGAATAAATGGGCACATCCTTCTGGAAATAAGCTGCACCTCTTAGGGTTCATCCCCCAGAAAAGAGGGATATTTCTGGAAGATAAGAGCAGAAAGAAGATGAAGTATGGAGAGGTTTGGGGGAACTTTGACTGGCCTCAATCCCTTCCTTTTTCGGAGACTGAATGGTGTAAAGTGCCACCTATAACCAGTCTCAACCTCAGCACTTCATTCTAAAATGATTTTCTAGACCAGGTCAACTCACAGCTTAAACTTGGGGATTTGTCCAGGGTGAAACTACCCAGAACTGTGTTTTTCACTGCCACTCAGGTTTTTCATTCGACAGAAATAATATTAAAATAATTATAGATTATATACTGTATATAAATGTATACTATAAATACAAACTGTTATATATTAATATATAAAAATATAATATACAAAAATGTATTATATATAAAATATTGTAATAGGAAATATAATAAATAAATATATAGTAAAAATACTTAATAGTAAATACATAATGGTTCACTCTGAGGCTGAATCCAGGGATTCACAATCAGCCTTTCCCCCTTTTCCTGCTCCAAAAATTGAGTCTGCTTTACATTTTGAAGCACTGAGTTGATCCCCCTCTAATACAGACAATGATTAATGCTTAGCTCCAGTTTGGGCTGTTAAGTGATTAGAAGCACTCAAGCCTAAAGATGTTGCAGCCCTCCTACAAAACAAGATCATGTTATTTATCCTTATTTTGCAGCTGTGTAAGCTGAGGCCTGGCTCACACAGGGGACTGATAACAGAACTGTCCTCCCAGCAGATGAAGATGGCACAAGCAAGGCTCTCAGACTTCAGGGGTTTTCTTTCTGTATTTGTGGGCACATTGGGGGATTTCTTTAGGAAATGGGGGATTTTCCTCCTGTGCCTGTAGGTGGCCAAAGTGTCGTCTGTGGTTATCACTACACACAGTCCCAAAGCTCAAAGGCTCTGGATACATGTCCTGAAAAGCTCTGTCTCTTCATACCTGCACCCTAGAAGTCAGCAAGTGTTGGCCAATGCTCAGAAACTCATTATTTCTCTAGTCTGAGTGCAAGAAAAGTACCCAAAACTACCCCAAAACAAAGCTTGCAAAGCATCTGTGACTCTCAGTGTGGCACAGACTGTGAGGATACAGCTTTTTCCTTAATTTTCTGTTTGTTTTCCTCAAATTTGCTGAGTTGTTCTGCTTGAGACGCCACCAGTGAGCATCTCTGCAGGCAGTTTGGTTTAGGTTTGGGGTCTCAGCCTGCAGGATGCTGGATGTGAAAGGAGTGGCATCTTGGTGACCTGAAGGCAGCTCTCTGTGTCCTCAAGAGCATGTGTGAATCTTCCATGTGGTACATCCATGGGGGACACAAGCCTAAGCTCTCCTCCTGACCCAAAACATGATGACATCATGCAAACTGCTCATTTGGGATAGTCACCAGCCAGTGCCACTTCCCAGATTTTTCCTGGTCATTACTTACAACCTTTTGGCTTTGAATAACCCAGGAACTTGTAAGTTCTCGGGTAGGTTCTTGTGCCAAGGACTGAACACCACAAGATGTTTCTTGGCTTCATCCCCTGGTCTGGTTTATGTTCCCAGCAACTAAAGACACAAATTTAATGAGTGGATTTAACCCTTTAACAAGTTGTGGGGGGAGAGTTCAGGACCTTTGGCATCCAGACCGATGATTTGAACCCACTGGCTGCTGGAGAACGACATCAGAGAGGTGGGAGCAGGGGGAGAAGGACAGGAAGGGGTCAAGCTGTGGGAAGAAGAGTTGAATTTTGTGTTGCTCTCCAGCTCCCATATGGTGTTGGTGGGAACCTCACCCATCACCCCTCGTGTGAGTGTGAAACGGTGTGAGAGGAGTGTGGGAGTACCTGAAGGGGAGGGATGGAGTGGGAGGAGACATAGAAAGGGTCCAGGAGAAGGTAAAGAGGGGGAGGCAGAAACTTCTGAGAGGTGGTGATGTGAGAAGGAGAGAATCTGCTGGTTTGAGCTGCAAATGCAGAGCAGCCAAGAGGAGGAGTTGCCTGGGGGGAAAGATTTCAGGGTGGATGGACAAGAAGGAGGAAGAAGACTGTGAATGGACCATCCAACTCCAGCTGAAGCCCCTGCTGGATGTGAAGGGGTCCCCCTGTGAGGGGTACATCAATCCTGTGCCATCAGAGGTGGTTGAACAGAGCCAGAGCTCTGGGCAGGAAGTGCTTTTCAGACCTCTTCTCATTCTCATTTTATTTTGTTCAGAATGTTCCCACTGGTGAGCTGAAATCTTTGTGCCCCCCCTCTCCCTTCCCCTGTTCATTACTAGAGCCTGGTCTCCTGGCATGTTCACTTGAAGAGCATCCCTGCAGGAGGAATAAAGAGGGGGAGAAACCTGGAGAAGGAGGGGCAAGAAAAACCAGACACACACAAAAAAACCCCACCAAACGTGAGGAGAAGCGGGAGGCGAAGACGATGAAGGGAGAGGGAAAGCAACACAAGTGGGAAGGGAGAGTTGCATTTCCCAGGTGGAATGAGAGAATTGGAGGGCTGGGGGGTGAGGGGGGAGCACACAAAGCACACAAAAATTGGTGATTTGCAGAGTGCAGAGAACAAGTGTGCCTGTACCAGACAGCACAGGGAGCTGGTGGCGGCTTTGTTAAGTGTGGGGAGCGCTGCTGCCCGTTGCTAAGGTTACCACTTCCAAGGACAAGTTGAAATAACTCCTTACCTTTGTTCTGTGCTGGGTTGTCAATGTTGAAATTCCCGTTCCACACGACAGTCAGCTCCACTGGCAGGCTGTTAATCTCCATCCCTTCGTAGGAATACTGGAAGTGGGAGGGGAAGAACAAAATAAAACCCCAAATACGGAGTTACGAAGTGCTCAGAGGTGGGGAGGGGATGGGGTGAGGCAAGAGGTACTGCTACACGTTGGGAACAAAAATGGAGCTGTCAGACACCTTCCCAGTCACCATCACCTTCCACAGTGCCATGGGATGCTCTCAGAGCTGTGGATCTCAAACCATGCCCCTCTCAACAGCCCTTTGAGCCATTAGGGGAATATTCACACAATCATGGAATTACAGGTGTGGGTTGGAAGGGACCTTAAAAATCATCCAGTTCCACCTCCCTGCCATGGGCAGTGACAATTTCCACTATCCCAGGTTGCTCCAAGCCCTGTCCAACCGCGCCTTGAACACTTCCAGGGATCCAGGAGCAGCCACAGCTTCTCTGAGCAACCTGCGCCAGGGCCTCCCCACCCTCACAGGGAAAAATTTCTTCCTAATATCCCATCTAACCCTGTCCTCCTTCCACTTAAAGCCATTCCCTCTGTG
Organism: Pyrocephalus nanus; assembly: GCA_038380795.1. Classification (NCBI taxonomy): domain Eukaryota; kingdom Metazoa; phylum Chordata; class Aves; order Passeriformes; family Tyrannidae; genus Pyrocephalus; species Pyrocephalus nanus. Next base: position 19,791,562 of record CM076262.1, on the reverse strand, counting down.
TGATAACTTGGAAATCCACCTTCCAGGTGTTGAGAACAGCTCTGAAATATATTTTGCCAACTCTTGGGTGCACTTGAAGGTGTAAACAATACATTTTGGGTCTGTCATCCAGCTGTACCTCTGCTGTGTAATCCATAGGTGCTGAGCACATATATGGGGTTACCTACACTTAGTGGTGTTTTGAAGGACTCTTGGAAGCTGAGTGAGGTCTCAAAAATCAGGGAATGGGCCCATCATGGAAAAAAAGGGGGGAAAATGGTGGTTCTGTGTAATTATAGACCTGTCAGCCTAACTTGGTTTCCCAGAAAGAAAGTACATCAAATTATTAAACAATCAATTTATAAGCACCTGTGAGATGATAAGGTGATAAAAATCAGCCAGCACAGATTTGTCAAGAACAAATTGTGTCAACCCAATCTAATTTCCTTTTTGACAGGCTTAATGACTTTGTGGATAAAGGGAAAGCAGCAGATGTCATTTATCTTGATTTCAGTAGAGTATTTGCTACTGTCCTACAGGAGATTCCCATAAACAAACCAGGGAAATATGAACTAAAAAAGCCACCGAAAGGTTTATGCAAAAACTGTCAAAGAAAAAAAAAAAAAGAAGTAGTCAGATAACTCCATGTCAGGCTGGGAGGATGTTTCAAATGGAATTTTATCCTGGGCCTGGCATTACTCAGTATTTTCACTACTGACTTGGATGATAAGCTACAGATTTCATGAATGACACTGTTCTGGGAGAGGGTGCGGGGTTAAGAACTCAAAACAAACTTGGAAAATGGGAGAAAAATGGGCCAAAATCAACCAACTGAAATTCAAAGCAGGCGAATCTGGACTATTTTTGAGTGGGAGAAATCAATGCAAACAACTGTGAAATTGGAGTGACTGGCCAGTGCTGCAGGAGAGACTGGGGACTACTGAGGATCATAAGCAGACTGTGAATCAACAATGCCAACGATGCTGCCAAAACCCAAGCAACTCTCACTTGGGGATGGACCAGACAGAGTTTGTTCCCATATGTAAACCCCAGGATGGAAACATTTTTCCCCACTCAGAACCAGAAAGGCTTCAGCTGGAGTGAGGAGTATCCAGTTTCCAGCAAATGCATCTTAAAAAAAAAAAAAAAGCCGTAGAAAACTTCAGAGAGAGCTGGACAGATTTAAACAAACACTTGTCAAGGACAGGCAAGGTTCACAGAGGTGGCCTGAAGGAAGGAAAGGGAAGGTGGTCTCTGGAGGCCCTCTCCACTTGGAGAACTCTCTGACAGTGCTTTTTTTTTAGCTCAATTTTAATTTATCTTCAGCCAGTTCACAGAGGGTTCACCCCGCTGCCCCTCAGATCCCACTGCCAAGCTCCATCAACAGCTTCCATCCCACACTCCACCAAAAGGCAAAAAGCCTCATAAAGGGAGAGGAGATGGCTGATTAAAGGGCAGAAGGGGAACAAAGCAAGAAGGGGAGAAACATTCCATGTCTGCTACTATTACTGAAGGATTTACCCTCCTGAGAGCAGGAATCTCCCACTGCACTAGGATCTACAGGGGGACAAACTCCCACTTTGAAAGAAAAGAGATGTTTTCCCCACGAAAAGATTAAATACAACTCAGCAAGGTGTCTGGTTTGGTTGGACACATCTTAGAGAGCAGTAAAGGGTTCCCTACAGCCTGAAGCCTCAATGTGGTTTTCCACAGAGATGCTAAAGCTCTGAGCCTTTACAGGAAATTTTTCCTGTATCCATTAATTGCCATATAATTGGGAGTAAATCATAGATGGTGATTCCTGTCCATTACAGCAGAGTGAGAGCTGGTTTCACAGTAATTCCTCTTTGGACAAACTAAACACAATTAGCCATTAATCTGCAAAAGCCTGTGATTATGATCCAGCTGTGGGGTCTTTATGGGTATAAACCTTGTGGTTTCCATGGGAGTAAAGAGCAACCACAGGTTACCCTCTGCAACAGGGCTGTTCCCTCCAGTCTCATTCAGCATTTGCATTTTTATGACACTTTCTGGTGTCACTGCCAGCGAGATGCAAGATGATGCAGAGCTGCTTGGAGACTCACACCACTGGCTGTTCACAGCTTATCCGAGCTCGGAGCGAGGATGGGGAGACAGGAGTGGGAAGGAGGGCGCCTGAAAAGTAGTGAATAATTAATCTCGTGCCACTCAGCAATGCCTGCTCTGCACAGCGCTTGGAAAATGCTGGTTGGGAATGGGAAAGGGGATATACAGAACTCCTGGACACCCTAAAGTCAGATGAGTCTTAGGAAGTGCTACATTCTGCCTCCCCCAGAGCCTCGTTTGTGCGTTTTGGGATTTACAGAATCCCAGAATGTGCAGAGCTGGAAGGGACACACGAGGATCATCGAGTCCAACCCTCTGCCTTGCACAGGACCATCCCCAAGGGCCACACCATGGGCCTGAGAGGATCATCCAAACATTCCTTGAGCTCTGTCAGCCTTGGTGCTGTGCCCACTTCCCTGGGGAGCCTGTTCAGTGCCAAACCACCCTCTGGGGGAAGAACCTTTATTGAATATCCAACCTAAACCTCCCCTGACACAACTTCAGGCCATCCCCTGGGTCCTGTCCCTGCTCACCACAGAGCTCAGTGCCTGCCCTTCCTCTGCCCCTCACGAGAAAGCAGAGACCAGGCAGGGCTGCCAAGAGGCAGGCAGCTGGAGCCCCCCAGATTTCATCCCACGGAGGATCCCAGTGCCAGCAGCAGGAGTCCAGCTGGGAATTCTGATCTTATCTTGCCTGCAGCACCAGGAGCAAACACACATCACGCCTTTTAACTGGGTAGGCTTGATCCAGAACTGGAAATGGATACGGGGGAAACAAGCAAGGGGATCCCCATGGAAGAGCTCCAAGGATGAAGGCGGGAATGAGGATGCTCCCACTGCCTTGATCTGATCAGGTGGTTCTTGGGCCGCACGGCAGCGAAACGGAGCGGTTTGGAAAATCCTGGCGAGCAAATGCTCCGTCCTCTGCAGACCACAGGAGCTGCTCACTCATTGTGACTCCTCTTCAAAGCCCGCTGAACTCAACGGGAGCCTTTGAAAAGGACTCGCTCAGCTGTGACAATAAGATGGAAATGTGTTTCGGGGAAGAAAAAAAAGGGATGGTGCATCGATCTCCGGGACGGTGGAGCTTCCCAGGTACTCCTGCCATTAGGGCCTGTCTGGACACCTTCCCTGGCACAACGGCCTCCAGCACGGCAAAACTGCTCAGAACGTGTAAATCTGACCCCCTAAACCTGCCCAATCTGGATGACAGTCACGAAAATCAAATCGAAGCACTAAATTCTGGGCAATTCAGAGGGCCAAAGTGAGAATGCCAAAACTGGTCTGCTAGAAGGAGCTGTTGTAATTCACTTGAACTCCCAAGTCCTTTTTTTTTTTTTTTTTTTTTTTCCTTTTAAACTCTTTCCTTGTATCAGATACTTCTGCAGTTTGTGGAAATCCATATCCACCCTTGGCCACTTGCTGTTTCCTGCTGGGATGTTTGTCACAGGGTAAAGCCCTTGGGTAATTTGGCTCGGGGACACTTGGGACGATAAATGAAAAGTTACTGCATGATGTTTCCCCTTTGTACTTTAAGGATGTCCAGCAGTGGGGAAACATCTGCAGACAAACAGCATTTTAGCAGTATTTTAGTGTTAGCCTGTTTTCCCTGGCACCACTTTTGTGATTAAAGCTCAGGCCTGAGGGTTGACTTCTGTACCTGGCTCTGCCACCAACTCCTTTTGTGATCCTGTGCAAATCACTGAATCCCTCTCTGCGTCATTTTTCCAGCCATAAACTGAGCAGCAGTTCCAGAGCTGGGACTGACTTTTTGTGTCTGGGTATCACCCAGGCCAACAGAACCCGTGTCACGACTGGGATTTCTCTGTGACATTTGAATGCAGGCAAATAATAATAATAATAATGCATCATAACAACTGAGAGGCAGATGTCCAAGGGTGGCATTCCTGCCCATGGCAAGGGGTTGGAACTAGATGACCTTTAAGATGCCTTCCAACCCAAACCATTCTATGATTCTACAACTCACAGCCCTGTGCTTGTCTTTTGGCCACCCATAACTGTATTCCCATGATTTCTGTGAACAGCTCCTCATTTTTTCCCAGCTGTGCTTTTTATTGGGTTTTTGGTGGGTTTTTTTCTACCACTTGCTCCTCTGTGAGCCACACCACAGAGTCAAAAGCCACTGAGATCTCTGGCTGAAGTGCAATGATGTGACAAATAGAACATCTTTGCTTTCCCATCCCTAAGTCACGCAGCACTTTCAGCTGCAGCATCTCGGGTCTCACGGCACACAGACCTGTGAAGGACTTGAGACAAATTATCAGCAGGGATCTTGCTGTCAGGAATCAGTGCATGCACCCTGCGTGTGCCAAGGCCAGGGGTGGGCAGGCTCCCACCACCCAAGGGTAGAGGATTGGTCACTGAAGCAGGGAATGGCAATAATCATGGCATGCTCAGGTGGGTTATCCCTCACCCATCTCCCTCTTCCTCGTGCCAAAAGCTGATAATACTGGGCTGATTGCAAGTGCTGGGGCTCCCACTGTCTCCCACTGGGAAGATTGCTCTCTGCCCTGATACATCCAGCAATTTCAGCCCTTCCTGCTGACATTTTTACTTACTTATTTATATGTCTCCTTAGCTCCCCTCCCTTCTCATTTCCGCCCATCACTCCGTGTCCAGGCTGTTGGCAGAGCTATCACAAAGTGCAATAAGGATTGGCAGGTAGGGCATCTCTGAGTGATAATTGCATGCCTTGGGTGGTGTGACAGGGGACAAAACCCAGAGCTGAGCGTCTCAAACCACTTGACAAGAACAATAATTGTCCCGAATTGTGCTGCCTTCGCTGTTATCAAATGAAACATCTCCAGGAGGGGCGGGGAGAGGGGCAGATCTGAGTCCTGACTGGGCTGAGCACCCATCAGGGACCATCAGAGCTGGATTTGACATTCCTGGCACACCATGTGATAGGCTGGTCCCACCTGGGTGTCCTTAGAGCATCCTTAAACTGAAGTTGGAGCCACTTAGAAAAGCGACTGCTTAAGACGGTTCTGATCCTTGGTGTAAACCCTGAGGGATCAGGAAATGCAAGGCAAGAGTTAAGGCTTGTCCCTGATTCTATCCTTTGTGAAAGCAGGAAAAAATCCTGCATTTTGCAGAAGTTACTGTGCAAGAAGCAAATGTGAGCTCATTAGTGCCTAATGTGTGATGAGAGGGGGGGAGATCTTGAGGTTTAGGAAGGAAAACAAGGCAAGAGCGACTGCTTGGTCTAACGTGCACCACCAACAGATCTTGCTGGCAGGACAGCATCCCCTTCAGGGACACACCATCACAACACACCCTCCCACCCTCCTCTGGACCTTCTCCAAGCCTGCAATGCAGGTGCTACATTCGGTGCCTCCTCCAGCGACTGTGCTGAGTAAAAAGCTCTGCCGAAGGGGGTTGATTCAATTTGCAAACAAGCTCACTCGGCTGTTTCTAAAGCCAGGTGACCCCCGGAGCAGAGGCTCATTGTATCACAGTGGCTCCAGGCTGAATGCTAATTCTGGCAGGGAAGGGAATAATCATGATGGAGACATATCTCCAGCACTCCTTCCCTATTGTCTGTGTCCTCTGCCACCTGCTCAAACAGCCAGGGCTTCTCTGTTCCCTTTTTTGTAGCTGTGTGAATGTTGCTTTCTTTTGTCTGGCTCTTCCCTTCCACATCTCTTTCTCTCAGTGTCTGGCAAATTCAGAGCAACAATGAAATAACATTTCTCAGAAATAAAATAAAAGAGAAAAAGAAATCAGAATCAAAGCACATTCAAAAGAAAAGGGGAGAAAAGGAAAGGAAAGGGAAGCAAAGAGAAGGAAGAAGAGGAAAGTGAGGGAGAGTGAAAGGAGAGGGCAGAGGAAAAGGGAGAGGAGGCAGAAAACAGCACAGAAAAGGGTTGATTTTATTCCCAAATGAGCCTCTCTTCCTGGAGAAGAAATAGATCCACTTGAGGCACCACCAAACAGGGGACAAGCATCCTACAGACAACACACAGCATGGACTGCCAGTGCCTTGGCATCAGCCTGAGGCTCAGCCCTGTCACCCTCTGCAGCTCTGGCACAGCCTGGAGTGTTGTGGTTCAGGAAAACAGACATTAAAACCAAAATGGTGCAGTCACAGCACTCAGGCATTCCATGAGGAAATCCATCTAAACTCCTGGAACCCCCACTCCTCCAGTCCGAGGCACTGGCAGCTTCCTGGGGCAGGCAGGTGGTGTGGGAACAGTAACCATTGCCTCTCAAACTCAGAGACATTTCTTGGGTACCACAAAAGCTGAGACTGGCTGAAGTTAATCTCCTGCTCAGCCCAGCTGTGCTTAAAATCATCCTGAGATAATTCATGCTAATGCCTGTGTGTGCCAGAGAATTCCTGACTCTAGAGGGTCTTTAAAGGTCTCTCTTCCCTGCTAAGGCTCTTTGGACAGATATATAATCTCTGGCTATGTCCATATAAGACCCCTTTTTCACCATTGTTGAAGAAAATACTTCTTTAAAAAAGCGTGATACCTTCTAAACTTCTCAGGCCACCCATTTCTGTGCAGCCTCGAACCTGGGAGCCCACAGGTCATTAACCAGTAATGAAAATCGGGAGGAGGGAGGGAGGGAGGGAGGGAGAGGGACAAAGAAACAAACTGAAAGAGCCCTCATCGGGAAGTCGATTGTTTGCAAATGATCGTGAAATGTGTGAACTGCCTGCGCTGTTCAGCTGGTGCCTAATGCAGCAGAATATGTTGTGACAAGCAGTGCCCAGCGTGGAGTGGCAGAGCTGCGGTGAGGTGGCTAAAGCCCATAATTAGCTCCTTGACTAATAAATCATCCCGTGGTAGCAGCAGAGAAAAATGACTCAAACGCACATTTTGGAGACATGAACCCCTTGGAGGAGACTCTGGAGAAGTAGAGACCACTGCTGCAGGTAGGAACAGCTCCTGGCAGGTGATTGATTTGTCCCCAGAAGTGGCATGGTCCTGGTGACAGCACTGTGGTGACTCACACAAGCCCTGGGAGGTGGGGGGGGGGGTCACTGATCCTGCACTGCAGATGGGAAGTGGAGGTGGGCAGAAGGGAAAAAGGGACTCACCAAAGGTCATGTAGTGAGTCAGTGGCTGAGGGAAGGTCTGACTCAACCTAGGACCAGGTTGGACAGGGCTTGGAGCACCATGGTCTAGTGGAAGGTGCCCCTGCCCATGGCAGAGGGTTGGAATGAGATGATCTTTAAGGTCTCTTCTAACCCAAACCATTCTGTGACCTCGCCCTTCTTTTGACCTATCACATCAGGCTGTTTATATTTCTATGTCCCATCACCAAACCCCTGCAAAATAATCTGAACTCTCCATCTGGAGACCCTTTTAGTGGCACTGTGAGGACATGAGCAGGTTAAGCTGACAATGATGGCTTGTGGATCATGACTAAGGTGCTCCAGCATGGCCAAATACCGGGATCCAGGGCCAGAAGCAAGTACTGTGTGGTGACACTAGCCAGTCTGATGAGCAAAAGGGGCAGTTTTCAAGCTACCAGCCAACCTTTCCTTGACTGTGGTTGGTATCATAAAATCATTGAGGCTGGAAAAGGCCTCCAAGATCATCAAGTCCAACCTTTGACCAATTAACCCCATGCCCACTAAACCACACTGCCAAGTGCTATGTCTCCACATCTTTTGAACACTTCCAGGAGTGGTGACTCCACCACTTCCCTGGACAGCATGTTCCAGTGGTTAACCACTCTTTCAGTGAAGAAATTTTTGCTGGTGTCCAACCTGAACCTCCCCTCAAGCACAACTTGAGGCCATTTCCCCTTGTCCTATCGCTTGTTATCTGGGAGAACACACCAACCCCCACCTGGCTAAACCCTCTTTTCAGGGGATTCTATGGAGCAATAAAGCATCCCTTGAGCCTCTCCTCTTGATTAAACAGCTCCAGTAGCCTCAGTAAAAAAAAAAAAAAGGGCTGTGACACCACCCAAAATCCCACTGGGACAGTGCTATGGGCACTTTTGGCCCCTGCCCCCTCTCCCAGGCACACAGGGCTCGCTCACCGAAGTGTTCTGGCACTGCACACTGGAGCTGTTGAACCTCAGGGCTGGCACCCTCTGCTCACTGCCCTGGATGTTCAGGATGCACTCATAGCCCCTCTGGCCCGACTGAGGCTGGGGCAGGTTCTTGGCCTTCAGTGTGATGGGTTTGATCACCTCCACCGGCACCAGGATCTTCTCGGCCTGCAGCAGCTGGGGACAGTCCTGGGGAGAGAGCAGACAGCACACCCAGTCAGCACATGGCTTTCCTCACCCCCAGGTGGAGCCCTCTGATGCTTCTCAACCTCCTCACTTTGCCTGATCACAAACCCTTCGCAGCTCCTGGACCTCGGTCCCTTACAGGGGATCTGGGGAGTGTTACAGGGAAGGCTCAGATAAACAGCAGAGGAAGGATTTCTTTTACAGACCATCCTTTCCTATCTCCCTTGCTTACACTGCAGACTTTCAGCCTTCAGGACTCAGGGAAGCCACCTCTGGTGCTGTTTAATACCTTCTCTGTTACTCAGGTAATGGAAAAGGAATCAAGGAATCTCTCCATGGGTTTAGTCCAGTCACAATGCCATGATAGAAGCCAAAACCTGAGCATAATTCCTTGCTTCCCAACACCATTACATAAAAGGCGCAGCTGCAACCAGCTCCAACGAGATGTGTTGCAACCTCTGGAGTCAGGGATGTTAAGAAGAGAGTTTATTTTGGCGTAGAGGAGGATAAAATATTTATTACAGGCAGATCCATCTCCCAAGAAACAGCTGTTACACCCTGTGTGGAGATCCCTTGGAAAGGCTCACCAAAGGAGCAATGCCAAGGGGATGTTGTTGATGCCTCTGGGTGGGTCCCTCACAAAGTTGGAGGTCTGGGCACCCAAAGGTGCCACACAGGAGGCTGCACTCAAGGTGTCATTAATTTGCACAGCTTTAGAGTGGCCACGTGCTGCTTCTTCACAGCACAGTCAGACAAGCTGCCACATCCATGGATTCTAGGAAGCTACCACATCTTTAGGAAATTACTGCAGCCTTTTCCTGGCTAGTCCAAGGCCATTGGATATAAAATGGGATCCCTTAAAATAAACCACTGCAACAGGCCACAAAACAAAAAGCACAGACCACACTCCCTCTGAGTGCCTGCCTGTCCCCCCCCGGGTGATGCTTTTCAACTCCCAGATGCCAAGGTCAAGTCTGTCCCCTCCTTTTCACATTTGGCACATTGTTTGCTCTCTGTAGAGAGCTCCAGTGTCATGATGGTGCAGTCACCCTGCCCAGTCCAGAGAGCAACACCATTTCAGCCTGTCCTGCCTGACATTAAAGCCAGGCCCAGCTGGGGCCAGCAGAGACAGGGAAATTGCTTGAAGAGGTGAAACCTTAATCTGTAGGGATGGGCCAAAGGAAAATGACTGTTTCACGGGAGGAAAAGGAGAAAAAAGAACTGAAAGGTTCAAAAATGGAGTTTATGGCTTACTGAGAGCCTGGGAGCTTGTTAGAGCAGATGGTGGGAGCATCTTACTGAAGCAAACAGCTTAGGGAGATAAAGAAATGGATTAGATGTGTAACATCTGCAGTGTTACATCAACCACGAGCAGAATTACATGAGCCAGCAGTCATGACAGTGCATGTGTGACTTGATCCAGGGGCAGGGGGGAAATCCAGCAACCACTCAGTGCATCCCTGCAGTGAGGTCCAGAAGCCTTCCTCATTCCCAAAGAGGGTCAGTTTGTATGTCCTGCTGGGAATGCCAGATGGAAAATTCCTTCAGGGCCACTTAGGCCATCAGGTTAACCTGATTGGAAGGTGTAAGCATTGGAGGTGGAAAGCAAAGCCCATGGGTGACTGCAATTCAGTGATGAAGTTCACCACTGTGACTCTCTGCACTCATGGGGGTTGAGGATGTTCCAACTCGCCCTTCTCTTCTTGCTGGGCTGCCCTGTGATGAAACATCTCTAGGGAATCACTAATGCTCAAACACAGTGGTTAAATGGCCAGAGAAGTGTTTTCCCTGATTCAAGAGCAAGGCTTTGCCATCTAGAAAGTCATCCCAACCTTGAGTTCAGCGGTCCTACACACCAGCGTTAAGGATAAATGCAGGGTTAAGTAGATACTCTACATGAGAAAATGAGGTATAAACTACAACTCCGTGTCATTTAGATCCATAAAAACCCAGAGGGCAGGGCAAGAAGGTGATCTAGGCCATATTAAAGCAAGAGACAGCAGATACCACATTGAAACACCATTTGGGACTAAATGGTTTCAACGCCCCCTGACCCTTCCCCATCACCTGCCCAACATATCCTGGGGGCTTCTGCATCAGCCTCCTCTCTTTCTCCTGGCAGAAGAAAAGACCTTGGCAACATCCTCTCCCTGTTTTTTTTTTGGTTTTTTTTTTTCCAGTTGAGAGAGAGATGCATTGGCAGAGGGAATCAGCGGGACAGGAGGATGGGCAAGACGTATCTGCCGCTGAGCAGCCGTTTCCCAAGAGCGGGCATTCCGCTTGATGTCTGTCAAACAGCAAAGCCTCCGATGGGAGCCGGAGGATGGAGGTTGGAGATAGTCCACCCTGTTTACCTGCAGGCCAATCCCAGCTCTTCTGCCTGGTCTTTCTTGTGGAGCTTTATCCCGTCCCCCTCCACCACTGGTGCTGTAACCTTTCCGATAACACTTGTTTCAAGTTCATTAACAAGCCGTGATTGAGGCAGCCCCAAAACAGGATTCGTTTGCATATAAAAAGCTTTGCAGTGCTGTGAGGAAGTTCATTATAGATAATTGAAGAGGCAAGCGCCATAAAGAGGAAATCCTCCCAATGTGGCTTTATCTGATTGACCTAATGTTCTTTCTAATTGAAACGGGGAGGGGAAGAGGCAATTTCATTGGGCGTTGTGCTGCATAAAACCTCAGAGCCTGGACCAGGCTCTGGGTTCAGATTCACACAGAACTCATTTTGCAGCCTGTGTCGAGCTTTGGGTGCCTGGCCAGGTTTGCATTTTTGAGGGGAAAACAACAAGCTGCTCAGAGCAGACCCAAGCAGAAAGATCCTTAAAAAAGAGTTATCTTGGGTGTTTTACAGGGGAGGCACTTTCTCTGCACCTTTCTCCTCTGCAGTGGGCATCACCTAGGCTGGAAAAGTGGGGTTTTCACATGATGTAGAGGATATAAAAATATCCTGCCAACAACTGCACCAAAGAAGGGCACAATCCCACCCCTTTTGCCTTTGGTATAAAATAAATTAAGCCTTTTGCCCGACTCTGAGGGCAGCTGGTTCAGAATCCAGAGGATCGTTGTTGACTCATTTTGTGTGTGTAGCTTCATTCTGTTCCTTAAATGCTTTCAAGTGAGTCAGACCATTTAAAATAATATCCCCCACCATTGCCAATTACTCCTATCAGCAGCAATGCACACCTCACATCACCAAAATTTTGCCAATTACCAAGTCAGGGAGCTTTTGCAGTGAAAACACTGCATGAAATGGGCTGGACTCATTGGGTCGATGGTAGTTTGATTTTCTTTATTTATAACTCCTCGCAGAGTGGCTGCAAATGTGTTTTGTTGTAGCTTGCAGAAATAATAAAAGTCTCAGAAATATGAGAACCTTTTCTCTCCCATATGTGTTATGGCCTCCATCACAAAGCCTGAGTGAGTCCCCAGTGAGAGCCATCAGGAGGATTGTGCTAAAGAGAACGGCAAAAACTCTCTGAGGCCGTGTGGTCTTAGCCCTGAACTAATTAGTTGGGTTCATTTACGGTGCTTTATACATCCAGAGTTATGATTTCATGGAAATTTCATCCTGCTTTTTCACAGTATAAGCTGGAGACTGACCAGATACTCTGAATTACCATCCTCTCCTAGGAATGAGGCATGTAGGGATGCCTCACAGCCTTGTGGTGAGACATGGGTTTTATTCCAACCTTATTTCGTACAGTTTCACCCTCTGTTACTGGTTTTGGCCAGGGTTATGATCTGAAGTGCAATCAAAGTGTTTTCCCCTTTCCAAAAGACAATGGGTTCTATCTACACTGAATGGGGGACATTCCATGTGGGAACAGGCAAGACATCCATGAAGGTTTAACACAACGACCCATCCACCCATCAACAGTCTCCACCTTACATTTCTGTCCCAGTTCACTCATCTTCACTCGTGCATCTCTCCTCACACAGAGCATCCAGGTGAGGGAATCTTTCCAACTTTTCCCTCATACTGGCTCTTCATGATCCCTGGCAGCACTGGCTGGATCTCCACTTAGAGCTCACTGATCACTGACTGCACTGGGAGAATCTCTGACAAGATAAACTCAACCCTTGGCAGTGGAATTTCACCCTTCCTTTCCCAGAAGAGTAGGAGGAATCTCCATTCAGGACCAGGCACAGCCACCAGCACCAATTCCTTCATTTCTCATCTCAAAGCATCCAGTTCCCTTTTTCTTCTGCCATTAAATCCATTTCCTCACTCTAAGCTTTAGGAGTTTGGTTTTTTTTAAGACTTTCTTTTCCATATCCCTCATCCACCCACCATCTCTGTGCCTTATCCAGGCCATCTCGCGTGGAACGAATCGAAGGGGGGAGCAAAATTTACTCACTCAAGACCTTTGGGGCCCCCACAAGAAATGAAACTCAGATTGTTATTTACCCACATATCACATAAATAAATACATCTTTTGTTCATCTCCTCTGCTGAGCTGCAATGTTCTGTTTTTCCCTGTGCTCCCCGTGGCTTTCTCACCCGCCCACACTGTGCTGTAATCAAGTCAAGAGGGTAAGAGTGGAGAGGCAGGGATTGGGTATTTATAAAGATATCTAGACCACAGCATCTGGATGCTCTGTAAATTAGATTAGATTAGAAAACATCATGACAAAACACAGAACAAGGAAAGAGAAAGAAAAGGAAGGGAAGGAATGAGAAAAAGGAGGGGAGAAAACAGGCAAAAAAAAAAAAAAAGCCAAAAAAGAGGCAAAAAATCCTCAACCTTTCATTGACTTTGGAGAAATCAGATTTCACCTGGATAAAAAGCAGGAAAACAGCACGTTCACAAATGAGAGGCAGCAGGGACTGCCTGGAATACGTTGCCTGAACTTCTCTCTCACACCTCCACACAGTTACCCGGGGTCACCACCCGAGGTCTGTGCAGCAGCTCCCCTGTTCTGCTGCACACAGAGCCCTTCAGGCTCCAGGGCTGACGAGCTGGTTCCTTTGATGAATCACTTTTAAACTCCTGCACAGCTTCCCGGGCCCCGGATAATCTGGAGAAGGAAGCAGCAAGGAGCTCAGCATTCCCGGTGAGGGAGGGGAAGGGGTGACTTACAGTCCACGCTGTGTTTACATTATTACACCACTAATTCTTAACATCATAAAAAATTATACTTAAAATTTACACAAACGGTGCCGGGGAACGTTATTGTGTTATAAAGTGGAATCAGGTCAATGCCTTGTAGGCAGGATTCCAAGCTCCATAAATTTCTGGATATACTTCGCCCAAATTTACATCGGCACCAGCAGCAATCAAACCAGCTCCAAAAGGGAAAAAAAAAAAAAAAAAAAAAAGCTCACCCGGTCAAAGAATTTTTTAATGCACCATATATTTTATCTGCACTTCCTAAGTTTACAGTGTTGTTAGTTTGATTGATGGCGTGCTTATTTATTGGCACAGCAAAAGTAATAATACATGAGGAAAATGCTCAGAACTTTAAAGGCAGCTGATGAGGAGAAAGCAACAGGATTTATGGGAAGTGTAAACATCTGCAGAGACAACAAAGGAATAATTGAGTCCTTGCATCTCTGTCACTTCTGGTGGCTCCTTTCTAGTTAAGAGTCTTCCAAGCACTCAGGAGCCAATTCCAGCTGTATTTTGTCAGATATTGCAAGGGATTCTGGTGCCTGGGAAAAGGTGGCTGGTGTTCTGTCTGGGGAAGAGATGTGGCCCCATCTGAGCTCTGTGCACTCGGGTAGTTAAACCCTGTGCCCTGCATAGGACCATCCCCAAAACTCACACTACAGCCCTGAGAGGATCATCCAAACACTCCTGGAGCTCTGTCAGCCTTGGTGCTGTGCCCACTGCCCTGGGGAGCCTGTTCAGTGCCAACCATCCTCTGGGGGAAGAACCTTTATTTATTTATTTTATTTAACATCCAACCTAAACCTGCCCTGACACAACTCCAGGCCATTCCCTGGGGTCCTGTCCCTGGTCACCACAGAGAAGAGATCAGTGCCTGCCTGTCCTCTGCCCCTCCTGAGGAAGCTGATGATCCTTGTGGGTCAATTCCAACTCAGCATATTCTGTGATTCTGTGATTTCAGTGCTGGCTTGCCCAGATCAGATATCCCAGCTGGAGGGAGGGAGACCAGGATGTCATGGAATGGTTTGGGCTGGAAGGGACCTTAAAGATCATCCAGTTCCAACCCCCTGCCAAGGGTAGAGACACCTTCCACTATCCCAGGTTGCTCCAAGCCCCATCCAACCTGGCCTTGGACACATCTAGGGATGGGGCAGCCACAGCTTCTCTGGGAGACCTCACCCCTGATGGATAGCAGATCACCAGCTCAGCTGCCAGAGCCTCTTGTGTGAAGGTTGGAGAGTGACGAGCAGTGCTGGTGCCCTGGAAGTGGGTACTTTAAAGCAGGAGCTAAATGAAGACAACCAACCTCCTCTCCCATGGATCCCTGCCAAATCCTGCTGATTGGGAGCAAAGTGACTCCCCCAAGGCCATGCAGACAGTGCTGGGAAATGACCCAGGTCTGTTGAGAGCTTGATCCAACCTAGGACTATTCTGCCTCTGAAGTCAGTCCACACATCTCTGCTGATGAACATTAATGATTTTGCCCTCCTTTAATTCCTTATTAATAGAGTCTTTCTTAGCCGGTCCATTATTTCACAAGGATCAAGGTCAGGCTGCCATAATTATCCAAGAGCCACATTTATCCTTTTTAAATAGAGGCACAACATTAGCTTTTTCTCAGCCCTTTGCTGCTTTGACACACTCTCAGAAGGAAAAGTAATGATCCAGAGAGCAGGAGCCTTCTGGTCACTGGATGAGGGGAGTGGACTAGTGACAAAAATAGTGGATGGTTTTGTCATGAGGTCCATCTGCTCACCAGAAAGGGGCTACTGGAGACATGTGAACAGTCTCAATTCTGGTGTTTCCTGAGTTTGGAAATCATAAGAAATGTGATCATGTGCACTGAAGAAGGTGGTGTATGTTCAAGAGACAAGATAACCATGTATTTACTGGGAAAAAAGTCTGTCTTTGTTAAAGGAAAACCCTGGTAAAGTAAGACTGTCCTTGTGAATAACACACAGAGGAAAACGGGTTGTGCAAAGCTGTGGAAAGCACAGGCAGCTTGTAAAGCAGTAATTAATTTCTTCTCCAGTTATGTTTATTTAAATCTGCACTCTCCCTTCTGTCCTTTCTGTAAGGACTTCAACTGAAGTTCACAAGACCTTTCATGGATATTGTCCCTGCCCACGGTAGAGGGTTTGGAACTAGATGATGTCCAAGGTCCCTTCCAACCCAAATCATTCTGTAATTTTTTGATATCACTGCACATCTCTGCCTGGCACCCCAGCAGAGCTGGGGTGAGCACTGTCATAATACCCCTTTCTGCTCATCATCCACGCAGGTGCCAAAGACATGGACATGTCACTCCTTAACAGAGTTTACTATTCATCTGTGTCAAAAAATAGGTTTTGCATGAATAAGAGACGTTATCCAACTAAGACTTGCTCAGAAGTGAGAGGGATTCCCATGGCAACACCCTCACATGGGGATTTCTGGTGTCTAGCAAGGGTTGGGCCCAAGCTGAAGTGTTTTCCTCCTCAAAGAGGATAGAAAGGCTATCTCTACTATAAAGCTGCCCAGTTTTACAAAGTTAGTAGGAACTTTGTATCTTTGAGAGCTCTAGACTTTGGCCCAGCTAGGCCAGGAATTCCCAGTGAGTTCAGAAGTGAACAGAGGAGATGGAGGAACAGCTGGACCGGAGGTTGAACACACAAACCATGTTGATGCAAACCCACTTCCTTCAGAAACCAGGACAGAAGCCCTGAGAGCCACCAGACTTTGGCTTCCACAGTGGGAAGGTCAGGACCGTGGTCTCATGGCTCTTGTCATCCTCCCCCTCACCAAGAGCCATGACAGCAGGAGATAACACCCAAGCCAAAGCAAATGGACTCGAGGCAGGGAAGGAGGGCCTGGGCTCAGCCTCCTGGAGATGCCCCAAGCAAGGCAGGAGACACATTCCAGCCTCACCTCTTATCTGCAGCTTCAACATCCTGAGAATGTTTCTCCTTGGCCAGGCCCCAAAAGCTCACATGTCCCAAAGCAGTGACTGCAGCTGATGCTACAATGGGGAAAAGCAAAAATCTTTTGGCTTCAGAGCCAAGACATCTCCCTGGACTAAGTCTGAATGGGGAATTGTCTTTCCTCCCTCACACTGCAGAGTGCCAGACTGATCTTAGCAGTCCTGACAGATGTCCAGAGAGCCAGAAAACCCTGTAGCCACTTGAGGCATGACAATGGCACTGCACTGAGCTGGGCTATCAAAACAACATAAGCCCTTCCCGATGTTATTCCAAGGATGCCATGTTGGCAGGGACAGATGAACATTACCCTGTTGCATTCTGAGATCCCTCTGTCCTGTGGAATAAATAATCTTGCATTACAAGGATGAGCAGCCCAACTGTTACAAAAAACATTTAGCAGGGACATGGTACTGAGTGTCAGATGCTTCTTACATCTCTATTCCAATTAATCTCCCTCAGCTGCTCCTGGAAATCACACGAACAGGTCCTTGATTAGTCACCCACAAGGTGGCTGGAGAGGCAAAGCTCTAAGAAAACAAGTTGTGTATTAGGGTAGGACGAACTGCCCTCAGGGGGGCCTTTCCCCATCGTTTCTCAGTTGCTGCTGTGATTTAAAGGTTGGAGATGTTGTGCACCAGGACAGATTTCCTGCAGATCCATCACAGTAAAAATCGGAAACAGATTAGCTAATAGATATTAGATAGATGAGACAGATTGGATATTAGGAAGTAATTCCTGGCTGTGAGGGTGGGGAGGCCCTGCCACTGGATGCCCAGAGAAGCTGTGGCTGCTCCTGGATCCCTAGAAGTGTCCAAGGTCAGGTTGGACGGGGCTTGGAGCAACCTGGACTAGTGGAAATTGTCCCTGCCTATGGCAGGGGGTTGGAACTACGTGATCTTTCAGGTCCCTTTCAACCAAACCATCTCTGAACCCATGAAATCCTGCAGACCATGAACAAGTTAGCAGCCTTTTCCCCTGCCAGCTGGGCGACTGCAGGGCAAAATGGCTCAGAGATGACAAAAGGTACCCAAAAATAACAGAAGCAGCCACTTCACACGCATCCTTTTCTTCACCTCAGTGCAAGTCACCATGACTTGCAAACAACGGCAAATTATCTAATTTGTTTGTACATGCTCAAAGACTTCTTGTGAGCAGCCCCCACTGAGAGATCACGGCTCCAGGAACTAAGTATTGTACAAGCACCTATTAACTGAAAGTGTTTACCCAAATCAGAAGGTGTGAGAGAATCAGGGGCACACAAAGGTGAACGTGTCCAAGTAATTCAATCAGAAATATAACTCTCATCTGCAGAAACAAAACCCGTGGCTCATCAGTGGCTCTGAGCGGTATTTTCGTGCTCTAACAGGACTCCGTGAACAAGGGGAAAGCTTTCTGCCCAGCCTCCGATTTCTGTGCTTCATTTCCTCTCCTGATTATCTGAAGCACCCCCTCTGACGAGGATGCACCCACTACAGGACACATCTTTGCTGGGAAAGGGCCGTAATGCTGAAATGCCACAGCCTGAAATGCCAAAGCACCAGGAGCCCCTGAGACACAGCTGGATCCACGCTGTCAGCTCCAGCCTCCTCCCAGGTTACCCCTGCCTCCCCCTGGACAAGATGCCAAGCAGACTGAACCCCTCCACACGTGCTTGGAAACCCTTCCAAGAGCGAAGCAGGTGATAAAACACCGACCCCTCGTGCTGCTCAAAAGCAGGTGGTGCAGAATCTGTCCGTCCCTCCACCACATCCCATCTGCATGGGGTGGCTGCTGGTCCCCCTGCCTGCTCCCAGCACTTGAAGGCAGCAGGTTGCCTGCAGTTGCCATGGAAACCTCACACCTCACCTTCCCTCTCCCCCCCACCCTTGATGACAGACAGGTGCCAGGAAGAGTGAGTGGATAATTGAAAGCTGGGAAGCACTGGGAGCTCTGGAATTGGCCTCGCTGCAGCTGTCAGTGCAGTCCCTGAGAAATGAGAGGGGCATTCATTTGAGCAGGGATGGGGTTTTCTCCTCTCCCCTTGCTGCTGCTTCCAGCAGAAGCCTCTCTAGACGGGTTAAGTGAAGCTGGAAACGGGAGAGGGATGGAAACCGAGCAGTTGCCACAGCAACAGCTGAAGATGCATCACCAGAAGGTTTGTTGATGCAAAGGGAACAAGGAAGAGTTGGCTCTGCCCACCCCGTGGCTCAGCAGGTCCTCTGCCCCCTCCCCAGTGCAGCCACCCAGCGCACCGGGGAGCATTTTGGGAGGAGGTGGCCACTGTGCCTTCCTTCTGCGCCTTCAAAAGAGGAGAAAACGGGACATTTGGACTGTTTTTTGAGACCTTGAGGCAAAGTCCTTCCTGAGTCACAGAGGGATGCAGCAGCAGGATGGGGAAGGGCAATGCTGAGTTTACTGCAGGCAAAGTCCATGATGATGAGACGTGGGTTTTAATACAAAAAAGAGGATAAGGGGATAGGGTAGGGTAGGATAGGATAGGATAGGATAGGATAGGATAGGATAGGTTAGAAGTAGAATAGGGTAGAAGTAGAATAGAATGGAAGTAGAATAGGGTAGAAGTAGGATAGGATAGAATAGGACAGAATAGGACAGTAGGATGGATTAGGCTAGACTAGACTAGATTAGAATAAAATGGAACAGAAGTAGGATAAGATGGAATGGACGTAGGATAGGATAGGATAAAAGTAGAATAGGATAGAAGTAGAATAGGATAGAAGTAGGATAGGATAGAAGTAGGATAGGATAGAAGTAGGATAGGATAGAATAGGCTAGACTAGACTAGACTAGATTAGAATAAAATGGAACAAAAGTGTGATGGGATGGGATGGGATAGGATAAGATAGGAATTGAGTAGATTATGTTCAGCTCAAAGGCCACCTACAACAACCATCCAGCCCACCTGCCTGACCACTTCAGCCTGACCAACAATCAACACCTGTTACTAAGGGCATTATCCAACCACTCCTTAGATGTCTGTCAGTTCATGCTGAGTTGTCATCATTACTCTGTCTTCTTTTTTCCCCTTTCTTTTTCACTGCAGAGGCCACTGGTAGAGCTTTTAGTTCAGCTCAAGGCACGAGCAAACACTGGGCAAAGCGTGCTCTGCTCCTCAGGAGCTGCTTCCAGGATGCAGCTCACAAGGCTCTCTATCTCTTCTGACAAATGAATATTTGAAGCAGTTGTTCCTTTTATGTGGGCTTTGCTGTCATTAGCACGTACAAGCCGACATAAAACACTCTGGTGCGAGATCTTTTCTTCTGTTCCCTTTTTAGGCAGCAGATGAAAATCCTTTTAATAAAACAGCCTGTTTTGGGGGAGGAAGGAAAACACATGCACACACAAATCGGCTGAGAAGGGAGAGATGAAAACCTCCTTCAAGGTAATTAAATGATTATGTATCTGTTAAAGCCAGTGAATAATAGATCTGTTATCTAGGCTTGCTTTTGGCTTTTGCCATTTTTTCTTCTTTTTCCCCTACACAAAGCTAAAATCCTTGCAAGGCCTGGAACAAGACAGTGTTCATCTTAGAGAAAAAAGGCACGACAAAAAGATTTAATCCTTTATCCCACTAACTCAAGTAGGATACCCCAGCATCTCATCCTTGGACAGAAACACTGATGAAGTGAAAACTACGCCCCTGGATCAGAGCAGATCTCTACAAAGATGAGATGGACAATGCAAATGAGAAGAGGCAGGAGCTGTTGCATCAGCTGGAGACCCTCAGATAGATTGTTTTCCACCTCTTTGCCTCAGTTTCCCCCCAAAATTTGTTGACTGTCATGCCCATTTAGAGAAGAAAATGACTGAGCTCTCTTCCTTGGTGATTGTGTCAGGCAGGTCAGGGTTGATTTCACAGTGTGTTAATCTGGTTTGTGCTCAGACTCTAAGCCTGCACTGCCGCTTTAGTTATGGTCAGCAACAAATGTCAAAAGCAGGGACAGGATGGCCAAGAAAAAAACCCAGAAACTCAGCCCACTCCCTTTTATATCTGAGGCTAATTCTCTCCACTTTTGCCATCAGCTCTTTGAGAAAAACAACAACAGCAACAACAACAATCCACTTCAGTATTAAAATGCCCTTTTTTCCTCGTGCTTTCCCTTCCTGCCCTCAGCAATGATAAGATCAGCTCCCCTTTATAAAGCAAGAAGTCACTCAGTGTATTCCAAGCCAGTGGGCCTGGTTTGTGAAAACCTGCTGGAAAGGGGAAATTACACGCCAAGGTGAAGCATTTCTGCCACAAATCATGCAGAGACTTTGTCAACCCCGTGTGATTAAGATCAGTGCCATAATCATAAATACTCTTGCTTTATGACCACGTTGGGAGTTCTTCACTGGAGCAAACACGGGCTTTCCCAAGGCTCCCAGACTTAGTTGATCCAGATCTGTCACAGGCAGAACTGATCCACCTGACAAATGACAGGAAAGTCATATCTCCATGTTGATAGTGAGGGATGTGCCTTTTCTGTCCTTTCCCTGCCTCTGGTTGTTCTGCCAGGAGGGGCTGGCTGATCCCAGCTATCCATGATGCAATCCAAAGGCTCCCCTTGGGTGGCAGATCACAGACTGCACAGACACAGACAGCATTTTGCCTTCTGGACAATGTGGGTCATGGCCAAAGCCTTTCTGCTGTCCCACTGGATCAGCCTCAAATTCATCCAGCGTTCTGAATTAATCAGCAACTCACACTAAAATTAAAGTAAAAACCCCAGATCCTCTCAGAGAACGTTAGGAAGATCTGAGTGAAAGGCTGAGCCCGTGGAAATCCAGAAAGTTGTGAGGTGTCCTAAGGAAATGATGGAGTCAGAAAGCACACAAGGGCACAAACCTCCCTTCAAAGCACTCCAGGCTGGTCCAGGGGTGATGGGTGCCAGCCCAACAAGTCCACTCACAGCCCAGGCCATCTGGAGAGTGGGAAGCCTCTTTCCACATGATGGCAAGATGTTGTACAAGCAAACGGAGAACAGAAATCACCTGGGGGTGGGTGTTACAGGAGAAGGTGAAGGCCATAGTGAGGGCAGAAGGCTTGTCAGGCCAGCAGTGATGCCTACAGAGGGAAGGAGTTCCTGGCACAGGTCCACATGACAGAGTAACACCGATATTTGTTTGCTTGGCAAGGAGTCTCTTGGTGCAAGATCCTGGAAGATGCCCAAGCTAATCTGCTCAGCAAACCCGTGTAAATACTGCAAAAGGGGTGGTCCAACCACCCCACACTGGTGGTACAGCTTCCCATCAGTCCTTCCTCCAGACTTACAGATTTAGCAGGTCTGGATAGCAGGAAACACTCCCCTCTCCTCATCCTCCAGGGATCTTCCAGAAGAAAGGCTTGAAAGAAGCATGGAGATGAGAGACCAGTAAGAACAGAGCCACTCAACGTGTTGCTGCATTCCAAGCACTGCTGAAGATGGCACTGGGAAGTCTGGAAATGGACCTCAGTCCTGTCAGCCTCGTGAGTCACCAGGAGCTGGGTGAAGGTCTGGATGGGCAACGAGGAGCCAGGCGTGGCTTCAAGGTGTTTTCTATTGCTCAAAGAACCCACTCAACAAACAGGCAAGTGTGCAGGTCAGAAAATGATAGAATTGCAGGTGAAAGTGAAAAATAGGCAGTGGAAGTTGCAGTGAGAGGGATGAGTCAGTGGGAAGATGGTTTTTTCAAGAGAAGCGTGGGAGACACGACGCAGCGTTCGCTCAAAGTGCCATTTGACGAAAACCTTCCTGGCCACAGAGGGATTGTAAATCTCTTTGTCAGGATGCACTTGTGATGCCATCCTTTTCCAGCCCAAGTGTCCTTGACAGCCACAAACACACAAAATGGGAATGAGAAGGACTCTGAAGTTACAGGGCATTTCTCACATTGCCAGGCAGAAAGAAAGCTCGGAAAGTTTGGGGGGTTTGGAAGGCCATTATCCTTCCAGATTTTGTAGTTCCAGTGCTGGGAATTGTTTCCTCCATCCAGCAGACAGGAAAACCAGCTCCTGAGATGAGCAGCTGAGTGCCAAATGTTGTATCCTAAGGGAAAGAGGTCCCATTTGTGCTCAGAGATGGTTTTGCCCTCGTTGGGAATGACCAGTGTAACATCCACGTCCCACGTGACGCTGTCATTGCCTTGGAGATCAATAGTTCTTTTCCAAGGTCGGGTTTGTGCCTCTCCCTGCTGCCATGCAAATCCCACAGAGCAGCTTTGCAAGATCAGAGAGGGAGTTTATGAAGCTTAACAGGAAATTCCCTGTTTAAGGGGATAGAAGAGAGGAAGAGCAAACCCTGCCGGCAGACAAAGCCCCCCAGGCTGGAGCTGCCTCCTCGTCTGAAGAGGACACCAGTCAGAAACCAAACTGGTAGAGAGGTGATAAAACTAAAACAGGCAGATCTGTAGAGTCTGATGAATCCACTGCCTTCCTCCCCAGTTCTGCAGAGCATGGCCTTGGAGGGGATAAAGATGAGAGCAGTGCCATCCTTTCTGATGAGAGCAGTGTCCTGAAAACCAGGGGAGCCACAGGGGCTGAGAGAGCAGCACATCCACTGAGGTTTGTAGGTATTTCTTTTTGGACAGGGGGCTGGAGGAGAGAAGAGGTGGGAACTGGGAAGGTGAGTCCTGCCCTTGGTACGTGGGACACCCCAGAGGAGTCAGAGCAGATCAATGGTGGTGGTGATTTCAGTGGGAAGCTGAGACAAAGTGTCCCAGGGGATTCCACTCAGTGAGAGACCCTTCCAGCCCCTGAAGTGGAAGGCACAGAAATCTGTGGGCAGCAGGACTGGACAAACTGTGCCAAGGCTCCATGTGAGGGAACAGTCCCTCTCTGGCTGGGATAACCTGCCAGAAGGGCTGAACTTTGAGCTGCCTTCCTTCACCCCTTCACCACCAAGCCAAGAGGGTGCCAAGCCCTCCATCTCCTCAGCGTGTTTTCCAGCAAGTTCACAGGAAATTCTGCATCCTGGTAGATGGGGAACTCATGAATATTTATGGTTGTCCCAGTGGCACAGCAGGTCAGAAGTTCTGATGCAGGACACCTCAACCAGCACATGTGTGGTATCTCAAGCAGCACTTGTGGAAGGGGTGGGAGGCACCGGGGATGTCAGAGGAGTGTGAAGACTCTACATGTGGGTCTTCTGGTCCAGCTGGGCTGGGGCAGGGGTTGGATGTAGGTGGGGGGACCACACTGGAGACACCAGAGCGAGCAGAAGGCACAGGGAACAGCGAGGGTTTCACCCTCTGAATGCAGCACACGTTGCCAGAGTCTTCAGCAGCCACTTGTGCCCTGGTGGCTCAGCAGGTATCAGATCTCTTAATGGGTACTGGTCCCTCGGGCCAGGCAAACAACCAGCCCTCTCAGGTCATTTACCAGACAGCCCAGGATGCTTTCAGACCATTCCTGGCCAGGAAGTAATTAAATAGCTTCCTATTTGTATTCTCCCCAGCTCCACTCGTCTGCGAGTGCTCGTTAGTCACAGTACCTGCCAGGCAGCATTTGCAGCTCTGTGTTAAGCCCCAAGGTCCAGTTCAGCTCAGTGACTGGCAATGAGGCATCTCCTGGCCTCATCTGGAGGCAGTTTGAGGCACTGGCCATTAGGCTTCAAAACCATGAAGCCACAAAGGTGTTGAAAGCATGGCTGAAATCTACTGGCACCATGGACAAAGCCCTAAACCCTTCCCAGATCCCAACAGCCTGGGGTTGCTGCTTAGAGGAGCAGGGTATCTCCATCTCTCCTGGAGATGTATTACCAGTATTTCCCATCCCTCCCAGCCCCTTGGTGCCAGAGTTTGTCATGATTTTCCAAGGTAACACACTCCCTGTAGTGCGTGAAAGGCAGGGAGAAGCTCCCTGAGGGTCTGGCAGAGCAGAGAGGAGAGGAGAATTGAGGGTCTCCTGGAGGGTGAGGGTGGGACTGGTGGTGGAGAAGGCTTCCTGGGCTGTTATTTTGACAGGTGACATCAACCCCTGGCACACATGCTGTGCCCCTGCCTACCTCAGGCATCTTGACTCGTCCCTCCTGGAAGGAGCAGGAGCTGGGGTCGTGGGTGCACACGTGGCGGTACTTGCACCAGTGACACCTGTAGGGGCTCTCCACACACGACAGACACCTGGGAACAGAAGAGAAACACCAGTCACCTGGCCAGCAGGGTCCCATCAGCCAACAGGACAGGCCTTGAGGCTGAGAGCCTTTCTCAGAGGGAAACACAGCCTGGCAAACATGATTTTGTTTGTTTTTTTTTGACACAACACCATCAGGATGGTGCTGGGCTTGCCATGGCCTGAGCTGGTTGTCACTGGGATCACAAGAATCTCATATTTATTAGTTAATTTAGGTTGCATTCATGTCATTGCAGCTGGAGGAACAATAAATATTTCTTGCATTTTGATTGCCCCGTTACAACTTTCATTCAGACTATCAGCAAGTCCTTGGCTTCACACAGAAGAGGCGTTCCCGTTTTTTGCCCAAATCCTGAGTGTAACAAAAAATACCAGATCAGGGGATGGGTGGGAAATACTGCAGCCTTTCTGCCTCCACACTGAGCTGCACCTGTGCCTTGGGAGCTGTGAAAACATTAGGAGAAGGTGGCCATATTGAGGGAGTTGGTGGGAGGAGTGATGCCCATGGAAGGCAAACCCACGGCACCAGCAGTCCCATGGGGTTAATCCTCCCACACAGAGGCCAGAAACCAAGTGGGATGCAACAAAATCAAAAAGTCAAGGATGAAGCAGGGAATTTTCTCCCTCTGTGTGCCACAGGTTTATCAGTGTGAGTCCTGACCAGGATGAGGAGGCTCCTGCAAATATATTAACTGTATTCTTCTTTCCTTGACCTCAGCAGAGAAATTAAGACTATTGGAGCAGCTACCTGGGAAGCAGAGGGCATATTTAGGACATCACCTACTTGGGATGTAGGAAAGAGCCTTTCTCTCCACCTCACAAGGTTTTGCTCTCCTGTCCCCAGGGGCTCTGCAGAGTAAGAGCTGCAAACACCTCTCCTGGCTGTGTCACAGCACTGACTTACACCTACATCACACCTCTTTTTAAATTTAATATATGTCTGCTCACCAGCAACCAAAAGGAGCCGTAACAAACTCTCTGAACAATCCTGGTCACCCACACTCTGGAGACCTTCATGTCCAACATGTTGAGGGGCTGGAGTGTGTGCAGGGAAGGGAAGGGAGCTGGGGAAGGGTCTGGAGAACTCCTGAGGGAGCTGGGGGAGCTCAGCCTAGAGAAAAGGAGGCTCAGGGGGGACCTTCTGGCTCTGCAAGTCCCTGCCAGGAGTGGGGAGCCACGGGGGATCAGGCTTTGCTCCCAGGGAACAGGGACAGGAGGAGAGGGAACGGCCTCAAGCTGTGCCAGGGGGAGGTTTGTAATGTATTAGGAAATTATTTTTCATTTAAAGGGCTGTAAAGCCCTGGCATGAGCTCCTCAGGGAAGTAGTGGAGTCCCCATCCCTGGAAGTGTTCAAAAAACCTGTGGCTGTGGCACTTGAGGACACAGTTTGATGGCGAACATGGTGGGGGTGCTGGTTGATGGTTGGACTTGGAGATCTTAGAGGTCTTTTCCAACCTTAATGATTTTATGATCCTATGAAGCTGCAGCCTCTGAAGTACCAGAAGGGACCTTGAAGGGGGTAAATTTTCCTGGCTCTTACTGGGGTTTTAATGGGCAGGAAGAGAAAAAAACTGCCTCCAGCAGAGCTTGGCTGAGCCCAAGAGGCATCCACACACCCTCCCCCCCTGTCTCTGGGAAATCCTGCTCAGCTCCAATCCACCCTCAGCTCTGGTACAGCAACTTATTCTTCAAACTGGTAACAAGTGCTTGCTCTGATACATGGAATTAAAAATGGATAGCGTAGTATAGTTTGTCAAGTAAGGAACCAAAACATGCCATAAATATTTAACACCACCATCTCTCCTGCTCTCCCCACCAACACTTGCTTTCTGACACTGTTTGTCAAAGCAGCAGGAACATGGAAATAGGAATTGCCTTTCCTTGTGAATTGCTGAGCCGCAGTAATTATGTGCTTTTGACACTTCAGAACAGGCTCAGTGGTGGGGACAGAGCTGCTCAGCCTTGCTCAGGGGTGGATTATCCCCCTGGAAGAGTAGCTTTCCGTGGGGGAGCTGCAGATCTGCTCGGGTGGGGCAGCTCTTGAGCAGCCCTGGGTAGCAGCTAAACCCCAGAAAAATGGGGGGGGGTGAGGCAGGAAAGGGGCTCACAGCATGGAAAAGACGGTCTTGAGGGAACCAGCTGGGTGTTCCCTGCTCAGTTCACATCAGGCAGGAATCAACCTTCCAGACTGGAAAGACCAACCCCATATTAACCACCTGGGGCAGGCTAGTGGGACTGGCAGGACAGGGGAGGGTTGGAGGTGCATATTATGGGCAGGATCCAGCCATCCACAAACACTTGCTTAACAGGAAGATGAGGGGGCCACATGCTGAGGTCATGACCCAGTCCTGACTCAATCCTGTGCCAAACTGCCCCTAATTTTGACGCTCTGCCTGCAGCACAAATCGTCCCCACGCTCTTGGTCTTCTCGGGCAGGACCCCATCATCCTGACTACCACACAGGCGACCCCGACCCCATGTCACCTCCCCACCTAACCAGCTGCCTGAGGGACACATGCCCATCATCAGGGGGTTCTGTGGCAGATCCAGGGGTGGAAGGGGAAGGCAGGGATCAAAGGAAAGGCACGTACGAGTTGTGGACGCTGCAGTTGTAGAAGACGAAGCTGGTGCTGGCAAAGGTCATCCCCGTTTCCTTGGACTTGAGCTGAAGCTGCACAATGTGATGGTCTCCTGGGGGGGAAGAACAGACACATCAGTGTGTGACTGCTTTGTCAGCCTAGTTAAGCACTGCTGGCCGTGCCACCAGCCTGAACCTGGAGCTGGTCCCACAACACCTTGGCTGGTCTGTCCTCAATAGGCGTGGAAAGTGCAATAAAATCCTTGTAGAGCCCAGTTCTCCAACAGAGTGACCTCTCTGTTAGTGTTGAGGTGATGGAGTGTGTGTTCACCACTGGAAATGAGTGTACCTGGGAGCAGAGTCTGGGCTAGATGATGACAACAGGTCTAGATCAAAACTCACTAATCTCAAAAATATGGTGACTGAAGCCATCAAATAGGAAAGCTAAGCCCAAAGAATGAGTGCAGATGTCTGGAATTCAGAGGCTGTTAAAATAATGTGTCCCCTTTAAAATTCTTCCTTGCTGCTGGTTCATTTGATGTTCCCAGAAGGAAAGGGCCTGTGGACATTTCTTCCACCTTCACTCATCCCCCCCATTAACCCCAAGGTCCATTCCCCTCAGCCTTTGGCTGCCAAGAACCCACCTCAGTGTGAGGGACGTGCAATCCATCGCACTTCCACAAGGATCCATCCATTTCCATGGCATGGACCCATGGGAACCTCAGCTCCTAAACCCCATTTCCACATTCCCACTGCTCCCAAACTGGGCAGTCAGTGGCTACCTGTTCCTATAACACCAAAGCCACTACTCAGAGCCCATCATTGTGGGTAAGGAGGGGATGCAGTAACTGCAGTAATTTGGTGAGGAATTGACCCACAGTTAATTTGAGACTTACTTGGGTGGCCCTTTCTATGCTATTTACACAAGGGGATGTAGTGACAGGACAAGAGAGAATGGCCTTAAACTGAAGGAGGGCAGGTTTAGATTAAATATTAGTAAGAAATTCTTCCCTGTGAGGGTGGGGAGGTCCTGGCACAGGTTGCCCAGAGAAGCTGTTGCTGCTTCCACTGTCCCTGGAAGTGTCCAAGGCCAGGTGGGACAGGGCTTGGAGCAACCTGGGCTAGTGGAAGGTGTCCCTGCCCATGGCAGGGGGTTGGAACTGGGTGATCTTTCAGCTCCCTTCCAACCCAAACCATTCTATAATTCCATGATTCCATTCTTTTCCTCCTCACCTAAAGATTCACGAATGAATCAGGACAAAGCAAACCGGACAGTCCACCACAAGGTGCACCCACCCACCTTCAGGCACACACAGACTCAAAGACACACACACACAGACACTGCACAGACCACACACACTTCACTAAACACATTTTCCTGCCAGTGCTGGGCTCTGCTGCCCATCTGGTGCCACCAGCTCCCACAGCTCTGCCACCGCCACACCTTATTTAACAACTTCGCAGCATCTTCCACGCATTTTAAAGCAAGGATGAGAGGATTGGATGGCCCCAGGGATCAGACGTGTGACAGAGCCACACATCCCTTGGTTCCAATCCAGCCCCTGGCTCTGTGCATGGAGCACTTGCTCTGTGCAAGGTGTGGAGTACCAGCTGCTGAAGTTGCTCCAAGCTGCTTCTCTGAAACCACACCACACATAAATCTCTCTCTCTCGTCCTGCCTCCAGCTTCCACTGCTATTTTTGTTTTCTGGTTTATTGTAGCCTGGCCTGGGACAGATGTCCATACCAAGGAAATAGTTTCTGGCATCTATAAACAAGAGTGATAACTCAGCAGGACCTGAAAGTGGTAACAGCCTTCTGGGGGCT
Organism: Pyrocephalus nanus; assembly: GCA_038380795.1. Lineage (NCBI taxonomy): Eukaryota > Metazoa > Chordata > Aves > Passeriformes > Tyrannidae > Pyrocephalus > Pyrocephalus nanus. The sequence continues at coordinate 19,762,717 of CM076262.1, read as the reverse complement.
TGTTTTGGGACCAAAAGGGGAGCACATGCAGCTGTGTGACGCTCAGGGAATGCTGACAGCTCGTGTCACTTCATTTTCTGCGGGTTTGAGGATCCTCAGAGGCAAACTTAAAGTAAATTTTCACAAGAAGCCAAGGACAAGAATGACAGCATCCTCTGTGTCTCACTGGGTGATCAGCAGGGCCGAGGTTTTTATAGCAAAGAGCCACAAGTGTTCTTATAAAAAAATGGGAACAAAAAAGGGCAGGAAGTTGTGGATGGGGGAAGTATCCTTGGAGACAAGGTGTTTTTCTGCATTGAACCACTTAAAGAGAGGGAGCCAGCAGCAAGTCTGGAACAGCTGGAGGCAGTAAAGGCCAGGAGTAAGGACCTGAGCACAAAGAACTACATCTGGGAGGAGCAGGATGAATTTACAGACGGGATCACTCCGGTGTGCAGGACTTTGTGGCAGCTACACGGGATGGGACGTGTTGGGAGCATGTACAGCCTCGTTCCCCAGGCTGTGTAACACCAGCCTGGGCAAAAGGTGAGGGAATATCCCACCTCCATGTCTTGTCTTGGCTAAATATATGCAACTGTCAGTCGGTGGCAGTCTGAAAATACCTCGTGTCACACACACAAGCACCTTAGGGCAGGTACTGGTGTCGCAGCTCAACACTTGTGCACACAGAAACACAGGCAATTTCACACAGCTCACGCCACAGCGTGCTGCTGGGCAGCTCCACCAGCATCCCACCAAGCCCAGTGCTCTCCATACCCTGCCCTCAGGCTGCCATGAGCCAAATCCTGCTTTGGGAGAAAGCAGGAGAGACACAGGGGATGTGGGGTGAGGAGCTTAAAACACTCAGGGAGGGAGAAGTGGTGCACAGGCAGGGGAGCTGTGGGACACTCACCGTTCTCTGTGATGATCTGGGGCACCTCTTTGGCAGCTGGTGAGATGCACTGGATCTGACTGCCCACCACCAGGCCATCCATCTCTGAAAGGTCCTCGAAGGTGCAGTTGACTCCTGCTGACAGCTCGGGGACGTTGTAGGTCTCCAAGACCAGCTGCAAGCAAAGACGGAGCGAGAGGAGAAAAGACAGGGGGAGAGAAAAAAAAAAAAAAAAAAGAAGAGAGACCACTAAGCCAAAAAACAGAGCTGGGTCAGCAGGAGAGAATTACACTGGAGAGGTCAGACAAAGAGCCTCTTGCTAGAGAGAGCATCCTCCTTCAACAGAAAGCAGCGTTTCGGGAGAGGGGATTCAGTGGAGGGGAAGGGGATGAGATGCCGATGCTGATGCCGACACAAGTGGTTTGTGGCTGTGCAGGGACACCTGCACTGCGTCCCAGTGCTGGCTGGGTCAGTGGAGGGGTGGGGGAGTGCTCACTATCTGTCATGCAAGTGTCAGGTTAGGCAGGGAGTCTTTGGAGCCAGCAGTGAAGCCCGGGGCGGTGGTGGCCCCAGGGCCCGCGGTTTCTGAGGAAGGTGAACTGCTACTCACAAGAGGCTCTCTGCAGACTCCAGAGAAACTGGAGCGCTCCAGTCTAACTCTCTACGGGCTGCTCTCCCAGCATCAGCAGGTGGGGAGCACTCTGTCACCAAGTTCCTGTGTGAGGAGAGTCTAGTTACAGCCTTCAGTCCACCACAAAAGCACCGCTGTCTCTAGAGGCACAGCAAACCTCTCCTGCCCATCCCACCGAAGGAGCAGTTGGCTCTAGGGACCTGCCAGATGTAAAAAAACCCTTGAAGGAGGGATTGATTGACCGTGTTTTTAGAGTTCACAGCCTCTGGCATTGCTGTGCCATTGCTCATGGTCGTGGGAGAAGGAATCTCGTGGCTGGTTTCCACCACGTCCACACTTTGGAGAAGCACCGTCGTGGTGCCGACTTCCCAGATCACCACCATCCTGCACCACAGCCCTCCAGCACTGAGGGTCCTGCTCCACTCACCAGATCGTGCCTGAGCACTGAGAACTATCCCAGGGGACTTTAGCACCTGCTGATGACCCAGTAATTAGTATAAATTTAGCATTTTTGTGACCAAACACTAGAGCCAACCACCAGACACAGATGCTCTCCACACCAGCCTCCTCCACCAGCTACCCAAGGCCCCATCTGAGGTGACAGCCACTGAGAGGAGACACAGATGCATGCTGAAGTGTTGTTTCTACCAGCACAAAGAACAGAGGTCAGTCCAGGTGACAAAGCAGGGCAGGATGAGAACACGACAGAACTCTTACTGCTCCCACTCACTGTGTTTTCCTCACTTAGGGAAAAGTTGGAGCTGTTTCTTCCCACCAGGCAACACCAGGGAGAAAGGCTGAGCAGACAGGCCTTAGCCTTGGCTGAGATTAAGCCTTTGTGAGAGTAGGTTGTCTTGGTTTTATAGACCCTGATCATTTTTGGGCAATGGGAATGGCAATGGGAAAGGTGATTTTTTTTTTTTTTTTTTTTGTCTTGGGTGGGGAGTAGGAAGAAGCTTCGGACATCTGGATGGATTTAGCACACAGGCTGAATCCATTCTCCCTGCTCATTGACACCCTGCTGGCAATGGAGAAGGGAAAACTGTTCTGCTCAGCAAGTTCCTTTCTGAGCTCGGATGATGCAGAATGAAGGTGTGCCATGCAGGAGGTGACACCAGTGGACAGACCAGAAGTGCTTGGCCACAAATGCCACGAGCCAGAGCACACTCTGGACACACAAGAAGTCCTACATCCCACACTCCTGCTCTGGAGCTGCTCCAGTGAGGGAAGCATGGATCCTTGCACCAGCAAGGAGTTCTTTTCACGAATCCCAGAGCATTAGCACTGCACTGAAACAGATTCAGTTAAATTTTTCCAAGCCCCTGTTAGTGCCCAAAATTTAACAGGTTGGCTGACCACACAATTCTCTGCCTCAGTATCACTTTGCCAGAAGCCAGGTGAGATTCCATAAGGATACCACCAGCCATTTTTGCTGGTGTTCCCTCCAAGTTTGCCAAGAAAGTCTCTGTGGTGACTGGATGAGCTGAGTCACCAGTTTATCTCCCCGGTGACTCCCACCAAAACATTCCTGCACTTTTCTGGGCAACAGATAGATTTTGGCAACTTCTGACCCCAGCAGCTCTGGGCTGTCTCGCCCTGGGAGTAACCCAGAGGTAAAGGTCTTTTATTCTGTTATCATTTCCAGTCTCCCTGAGCCAGCCAGTCCCCCAGGATTTATTCCAACATGAAAGAATTCAACAACTACTGAGAGAATAAGAAAAGGAGACCTTGAACTCCCAGAAGAACAAAGAAGTTAAGATGTCTCAGATCAGTTTTGTTTGAAGCCTAGGAAAGTAAAGTCACAGCAAAGTTAAGAGGCTGAAACAAAGCAGCAATGATTGGACATGCAGGCTTTGAAAGGCTGATTTCATTGTCACTGAAATAGTCCCAGCACTCCGAAGCCATCCACCTGGAAGGTGTCTGGCAGCTGCTCCCTGAGCAATTCCATTTGGACCTTTCAGGCTGTGGGGTTAATGACAAGCTCACACAGAGATGGAGCTTTTAGGGCCTGGATTATCAACTTAATTCCAGCCCAAACTAGTATGGCCAAAACCACAGAGCTCTGGCAGGCTGAATGAAATGGGTCTCTGCCTCCTTCTTGGAGCGTGTTGGGATCTCACCATATAAGGTACTCCTGCCACAAGTCAGCAGAGAAACCACAGGCTGGTTTCCTGCCTTAAGCCCAGGAAATGATCAGGATCATCTGCTGCTCTGCCAGCACTCACTGTGTGGCTTTGTTGGGTGCTGACCAAGTAACTCAAGGCCATAAGGGTGAAACCTTGTGCTGTGGACAGTGACAAGAGACACCATGATCCTTGGAAGTCTTTGGTTCCTCTGCACAGCATCCTGCCTCTCTGCTCTGCTGCCCACACTGTGCTGGAGCTGCAGCAGGGTGGAAGTTTTGGTGGCTTACAAGATGTTTCTACCCAAGATGATAGGAACTTGGAGCTCACTGAAAGAACTCATGGTACCCCTCTTTCTTCAAGGATACGATTTCCAACCATGATGATGTTCCTTGGGCTAAAGGCATAAACGAATCCCTATCCCAGGGAAGCAAAAAGGCTACACCGGCTGCACACAACACCTGCAGGGCACAGAATCCCTTCAGAGCTGCCCTCAGCTGCTCACAGCCAACAGGGAAGACTATTCCTAGTCCCTTCCTAGGCTTCCAGACAGGGGATAACCAAGACCTCCCACGGCAAATCTTTCTCTGTGCCAGAAAGGAAGTTTCTGGACTCTGGAGAACCTCTCACATCAGGCCACCAGTACTTCCCTGGCTCCAGGCAGCACACATGGGTCTGTCACACCGCAGGGGCAGATTAAAACTCGAGGGGGAGGGGGAGCATTCCTCACCAGAACGTTGTACTGGGACACGGAGATGTTGTTGGGGTGCACGGTGAGCCGGACGCACTGCTTCATCTCCGAGGCGAATCTCCGCGGCTCGCTGGAGCGCTCGCACCGCTCCTTCCTCGTGCACCTGGGGACACAGAGGGACAGGGGGGTGATGGATTGAAGCGCTGGCAACATCTTAATCATAGTCAAAATCTTAAGAAGACTTTGCTTTTGGTCAAAGGAGTAACCCCCTGCTCCGGGAAGGCCACGTGCACGCAGGGCATTCACCTGAGAGGCAGATGAGTAGGGTCATAAACCATCAAAGACCCCCCCAAAGTGCCCCCCAGAGTCATTCCTGAGGCCTCCTGCCACCAGAGGAACTGCCTGCCACAGGAGAATGCACAGCTTCACCCTCCCACCAGGGGGATATTAATCCATTGGACTCTGCTTTTTGGGATCATCACCACCACCAAGAAGACCAGAAGAACCAGACCCACAGGATGCCACCGGGTTATACCGAGTGGTGATACATTTTCTATTTAAATCTCTCTCTTGTCATTCCCTTTCTTCTTCCCCCCCTCCTTTTTCCTATTTCTTTCCATCTCTCTTTCTCTGTCTCACATTTACCATTAAATAAAACCCCACACTACTGACTTCGGCATGTGGTCTCATTTGTGCCTTAATTCAGGCAGAGGCATTTCTAATAATTTTAATAACACAGGGTTAACGCAGAGTCAGGCTGGGAGGGTGAGGACAACCCTGGGACATGGGAAGAGCAACAGCTTTGGGTGGAAAGTCAGCTCTGTACTCTTTGGGATTGCACTAGATGGAGAACTCATGTCCTGGAGAGCTCCAGTTCATGGAATCACAGTCAAAGGATATCCTGAGCTGGAAGGGACCCACAAGGATCATCCAATCCAACTCCTGGCTCTGCAAAAGGACAAGCCCAAGAATCCCAGCATGTCCCTGAGAGTGCTGACTCCAGTGCTAGCAGCCATGGGAGTGCTCAGCAGGCTGAGGAGTTGCAAGGACACCATGGAAAGAGGGAGGGTGATGGGTAGAAGACCCCCAGCAGGTACAGCATAACATTCCCTTGGCCAAACCCACAGCCCTGAAAACTCTCCTGTTGAAGGGCAGCGGGACATCTTAGGCAGGGTTCTCCACCTTGCTGAGAAGCTGCTTTTTGGCCCTGCTTTGGCACCTCTGGGCTGCTGGTACCTGTCTGAGGGGATGGGGTCACGATCCAAGCCATTGCCCAGCAGCTGCTCAGCAGTCCCTGCAGACTAAGGAGCTTTTGATGTTTTGAAAATGCCTAACTAGAAGTGCTGAGGGCTGAATCCTAAAACTTGTGGTGTTCCCAGTGAGTGGCAGTTCAGTGAGAGTGGTGGGTGCACACACCTGGGCTGCACAGGCCCTCAGAGCTCACACCACCCACTCCCTGTTGGTGCTTTCAGTCCCATCCTTGCCTCTCTTCCCACCTCTCCGGTGTAAACACAAGCCAGCAACGTGGATTAGGAGCTTTTTGCCCTGTTTCCATCCAGATTTGCCTTTGCTCAACATGAACCACATCTGCATTTCACTGCCCAAGGCCACTGCTCCAAGGAAGGAGCCTGCCTGGAAATCCAGGGGGTTAATCCAAAAGGAGAGCTCCAACTGCATGCCAATTACCTTTTGCCATTAAGTTAATGTTATGGACTTGCAAAGGGTGTCTTCAATGGATTTTGTTATTAGCAGTGCTATTACCCCCCATTAAAATCAGCTATAAAGACTAAGTGTGGCTGTTAAATTATTCACCTGCTCCCAGACTTCAGAGTTTTGGTTGTGAGAGCACGTGGGGGCTGCTGGAGCTTTAGCTCCAAGATCACCCCTCAGTGTCCTTGTTCCCTGGAGAAGAGACTGCACCTACCTGGGGATTTGCAGATCCGTGGAAACACATGCCAAAAAACCCTTCAATATATGGGTAACCCTAATATTAAAAATCTTGGGGTGAACTAAAAACTTTAGGGCTTGGCTTCTCTCCAGTGACTGACACCAGATGAAATAAACACCCCAACTTCAAACTCCAATTTCTCCACCTTTCTGGGAGCGGAAAGTTGTGCATTTCCAGAGGCAGGAGTCACAAAGGGAGATCTCTGCCATTCTCAGCACGCTCTGGGTTTGCTCTGCAGGTCTGAGAGAGCAAGAGCAGCATTGCAGCCCCTGCTCTCTGTTCCCCAGGAGCCTCCATCCCATTAACTCTCCTTTAGTGCCTCCAGGTGCTGGATCAGGAATTTTAAGCGGGCGTTCTCCAGAGGGTTGGACCAATATCTGATTAACTGCTCCCAAAACTGTGAGTCCCCTACGGTGGCACGAAAGCCAAGTGGCAAAACGCTGACCTGAGATTTTTCTAAGCACTTCCACCAAACAAACAGCCACAGCAGTCCCATGAAAGCTCTGCAGGGTGTGGGAATTCCTCTCCTGAGAACAGCCTGGAAGGAAACCCTTTTTGGTCTTGTGCACACACGAGCACCCAAATTCTTCAAAAATGTCCTTTTACCTCCCTTTTATTTCCTCCACCTGTAGCATGACAGAAATATCTGGATTTTCTAAAATTCAGTGGGCAGATACCCAGGCTCAATTCAAGTCTATGGATGTAAATTAATCATCTACAAATATGGTTTGTATTCCTAATCCCATCACTCAGCAGGAATATAAATAATCCACATATTATCCTGCTGTTTACAGGTTATACACATTTAAACCATGTAACTTTTCAGATCAAAACCTCACCCTATATTTGATTCATGTGCCTTGAAGCCTTAATATCTGTCATAGGGTGTGTAGCCAACCCAAATAATAATGAAATTATGAAAAACCAAACTAAGCCTGGTTTTAATAAAACATTAAGGTTGCAGAGTCAGAGCCTCAGGAATTAGGGACAGCCAGACTGAAAGGAGCTTCTGCACTTCCAATTCTGCTCCCTGCACTCCCACACTGAAAGCTGGACTTTAATTAAAGGATCACAGGTTATTATCCCTTTCTTCCACAACGACCTCAGCTCTGCCGCTTCCCAACTTTTGACTTTGACTCCGTGACTTCTTCAACGGTATTTCTCAATTTAAAAAAACCCCAAAACACCCAACGGTGCCTGTGCTTGAGCCTGATGATGGGGGAGTTCTGCCCAGCTGGCTCTGGGTCACCAACAGGGTTCAGGCTCTGGGGTCAACATCACAGCAACGTAATTTCCCCCAGGGAACTGATCCCAGCTGCTGCAGAAATCAAGACTAAAGGAATGCAGCTGCCTGCCAGTGGGTTTTGCAGGTTGATCCATGCAGGAGAGAGGGATGAGGGCTCTTCTCCAGAGTCTTTTGCCCATTTTTTACTCAGAGAGTGGTGGGGCACTGGCACGGGTTGCTCAGAAAAGTTGTTGATGCCCCATCCCTGGAAGTGTTCCAGGCCAGGTTGGACAGGGCTTGGAGCAGCCTGGGATATTGGAAGGTGTCCCTGCCCATGGCAGGGGGTGGAAATGGGTGATCTTAAGCTTTTCCATGAATCTGTGGTTCCTGGAGGAACGTGGCCTGTCTGTAATGCTGAACACACCCAGCTGAGGGGTGTATTTCAACATCACCTTCCACAGACCCCCTCCCTCACTTCCACACTCTCCTCTCCCTGTGCAACAAAACATATTGGCAAGAAATTCTTCCCTGTGAGGGTGGTGAGGCCCTGGCACAGGTTGTCCAGAGAAGCTGTGGCTGCCCCAGGATCCCTGGAAGTGTCCAAGGGCAGGCTGGACAGAGCTTGGAGCAACCTGGTCCAGTGGAAGTTGTCCCTGCCCATGGCAGGGGGGGTGGAATGAGATGATCTTCAAGGTCTCTTCCCACCCAAACCATTCTGTAAATCTGTGATTCAGGAGAGCACAAAGAGGTAACTGCCATAAAGCTTCCAGTCTTCCTCTCTGCTGCCAGAATTGTTCTGCCCCCACCCCCATCTAGACACAAGTACCCCCTTCATAAAAGTGGTCACTTGGAAGGCAGCTGCCTGCACTCAGACCCTGAGAGGGGTAACGAAATACCCCGGCCCCAAATCATCCTTCCTGTAGTCTCTGTGGAGAGTCAGGGTGTGTTCTGGGCTCTGGGAGGTTCCTGTGACTCTGCTCTGCTCTCATCTGCTGTGTCTACTACGGTTTAGGAAGAAAAAAAAATACCTTGTGCTGCCAATAACTGTTTTGCTCGAATAAAATCCCTGTAACTGCAACATGCTGGGGATGTCAACGAGCAGAGATCACTTCCCCTGCCTCACACCCTCATTCCCTGCTATTCATGCTGCAATTACCTGATGTGCAACTCCCACCCAGTGGCATCACATTACACTTAAGGCACCTAAAAGAGCATTTCCCACTCCTGAAACTTATTTGAATAAGATCATGGTGCAGGCACTGCGCTTCTCTGTGTGTCTTAATAGCAGCTGCTATTTCATTACCAGCTGCTTCTCTCACAATTCCAAGTGTCCTGCTTTGTCCAAAACCATTAGCACAAACACTAAGAAGCTGGTCCTACCACTGAACCATGAGGAATGTTCTTTCCTCCTCGTTTCCCATTAAGAATAAATCCTGCTAACACTAACCCTCTGTTCACCAGCCACTACCCAATTATTTTAATAATGTTAAATTAATATTTTGTGCTTCTGCAGGGTCTCTCATCCGAGGATCTCCAAGGGCTCTGCCTGGAGCTAATTAAACTTCGTGATACCTCAGTGAGGTTGGAATATTACCGGGCAGAGACAGGAAAGTGAGGCACAGCCACGGCTGTGCCGGGGAGCAGAGCAATTCCCAGGTCTCCTGAGGATGAGGTGAAGGTCCTGCTTTGGTGTTCAAGAGATCATGGTTGACCTGGAGCCCAGAAATCTTTGGAGAGGCTCAGCACAGACACAAGAGCTCCATGCCAATGGATACACCAGGTAAAAGAAGGATTTGAGGGGGTGTGTCTACACCTGCAAGCTCTTTGTTTTCCCTATGAACTGTGGGGGGAAAAAAGGACTGCCAGCTGGGGCTCTGGGCAACCTGGGATAGTGGAAAGTGTCCCTGCCCATGGCAGGGGGTTGGAACTGGATGACCTTTAAGGTCCCTTCCAACCCAAACCCTTCTGTGATTCTAAGGTGTGTGTGCCACGGACATTCTGTCACCTGCCTTTGCCTCCATCTCCATCATCCTTTTGTAGGAGAACAAAAACCCCAAATCAACACCCTCAACCCCCAAAAATGTGACTTTTATTTTTCAATCTGACTTCTTTTTGGCTGTGTCTTCGTTTCCCTCGTGCCAAACCTAGTGGGGCCCTGATCTTTGCTCTGGGCTGATGGGGGTAAAGTGGCTGTGATCACAACACCTGCAGGGGGTGGAGACTGGGTCAGGAAGCTGAAGGTGGAAGGAAGATGTCTTCTGACCATGCAGAAGGTAGGAACAGGGAGAAAACTGGGGGACAGACGCTGCTGTCATGAAGAAAGGAGCAGGGGAGTTGCAAGTGCTGATTGAGGTCACAGAATCGTGGAATGGTTTGGGTTGGAAGGGAGCTGAAAGATCATCTCATTCCAACCCCCTGCCATGGGCAGGGACACCTTCCACTAGCCCAGGTTGCTCCAAGCCCAATCCAAGCTGGCCTTGGACACTTTCAGGGATGGGGCAGCCTCAGCTTCTCTGGACAACCTGTGCCAGGGCCTCCCCATCTTCCTAGCCAAAAATTTCTTTCTAATATCTCATCTAAATGTACCCTCCTTCAGTGAAGGCTATTCCCCATTTTCCTATCCCTCCAGGCCTTGTCCCCAGTCCCTCTCCAGCTCTCCTGGAGCCCCTTTAGGCCCTGCAAGGGGCTCTCAGGTCTCCCTGGAACCTTTTCTTCTCCAGGGGAACCCCCACCAAGCTCTCCCAGCCTGGTTCCATAGGTGAGGTCACCCCCCATGGGAGCAGTGGGGTGGGACAAGTGTCTCCAAGGGGGATAATTCTCTGCCTCTCACACTTCTGGTCCACCTCTCCACTCCACCACTACCTGAAACACCTGAGTTTGCTTTGGGTGGCTCCTGATTTCTTAGCTCCTCAAACCAGAGGAAGATTGGCAGAGTTGCAAATGCTCTTCAGACCTGAGCCAGAGCATCCCTGCAGGATCCTGTTTCCTTTTCCTTTCCCATAATTTCCCCAGAAGCAGACTAATAATATATGTGATTTTTCTAATATGAAATAAAAAAAATGAAAAAAAAAAAAAAAAAAAAGAAGAGTCAGTTTTCTGGCAATGGAAAAGGTCTTATCTGCAAGTTTGCTAATTAATAACAAATTTCAAGACAAAAGAGTGGCGATTGGATGTGATCAGAAATTCCTACTCGGAACAGAGCATTTGGGGTTGTTTTTTCCCCCAAATGGCAATTAGCACACTCTAAATTTATTTTTTTTTAATGTAGGAAATAACACTATAAAAATTAATTTTCTAGAACTAAACTCCAAAGAAATCAATCCCTTTTGGAGAAGCCTCCCCCTTTGATGCACAGCATTTTTATTTTTTTTTTCTTTTGGCTGCTTCTGCATTTCAGGGCTCGTTGTGGCCACTCAGGTGAGTTTGTAGGGCAGAAGAGGGACGTGGAGCACCCGTGTTTGATGGCAAAGCTGAGAGACAGCTCAGTGGTTCGGGTGACACCCTCCCACCTCCTTCAAACAGGTGATGATTTCCCAGAATCGCTGCTTTGCAAAAGGCTTTGACATTTCAGCTTTCCTCTCTGATTCCCAAGCGGTGGTGACATTTTCCCCCCGGGGGGGATAAATTCTCTCACCCTCGGATTGAATCGCTCCAGCCGCCCCTTCCTTCCCCTCCAGTGGCTGGGGGTGGCAGGTGGGATTCACAGCAGCAAGGAGAGGGATGTTTTGGTGCAATGGCATCCCCGTTTTCATCCCCAACCTGTTCATTCCTAAGCATTTGGTGGTGTAGGGTCACTCTCACTGGGTTCCTCAGCTTGGGTGAGATGAAGATGTTGCTCCATCCCACTCCTCACCTCTTCCCAGTTGTGTGTTTTTAGCTCAGGCAAAATTCCCTTTTTTTTTTTTTTTTTTACACCTCTTTTTAGCTCCTCCCCTTAAAATTCACCCTGTGACCTTCTCTTCTCCTCAGATTATCTGTCTGCCTCCTTCACTCTTATCACCACCTCCAATGGTCTCCTTATCCCGGTACATTGGATAGATAAATCCAAGAAGAAAATTCGGGAGGAAGATAGAGAGGATTACAGGAAACTTTCAGGGAAATCTGATTTAAGTGTCAGTTTGAGGACCCTGAGTAGCCCAAATGGTCCTATCTGTTGTGGATCAAGACCCAATGATTTTCCATTTCCATTTCTTCCAACTCTTCGTCTCCAAGGGGAAATCTGAGATTTCCCAGCCCAGCCAGAGCCCACAGTGAGGTGGCTGTTCCAGCAGGTACCTGGCAAGAGTCAAATTGAGCAGGATCCTGCACCTCCAGCTCAGCCCAGACCAACAAACTGGGAATCCTAAATCTAGCAGGGGGTGCAGGCCCAGCAGCAGCTCTGCTTGTCCCCAAAAGGCAAGGATGACTTGTGGCTGCCCCATCCCTGGAAGTGTCCAAGGCCAGGTTGGACGGGGCTTGGAGCAACCTGGGATAGTGGGAGATGTCCCTGCCCATGGCAGGGGTTGGAACCTGATGATCCTAAAGATCCCTTCCAACCCAAACCATTCCATGATTCCTACAAAACGAAACAGCAGAAGGAACGGCTGTCCCTCAAAGTCTTTGGTTTTGTACCACACCAGAGTTTTTGTCCTGGGAAAAGCTGGAGCAGGTTCAGAGCCTGGGAGGTGACAGGGAGACTTCTCTGGCATCAATGCAGCACGTGGGTTTCCCTCTCTCTACACAAAGCCAGGAGTTGGTGGCAGTGGATCCTGTTTCCCAAACAACCTCGAGCTGGTGTCCCACCGGTGTCCCAATCCACCTTCACATCCATCACCCAAGAGTCCCTGTCCTTGCTCCGAGGCGGGAGGGGATGATGTGTTTCCTTCAAGACCAGGTAGGTCTGAGATGCCTTTTGCGAGGTGATCAGCAGAGGGAGCTCGGTGGAAGCCAAGAGCAAACCCTCAAATGGCATTTTTATCCAGGACTGGGGACAGGAGCCCGGGAAAGGGACTGCAGGACACAGAGATCCGTGGCTCTGGGAGGCTCTGGAGAACCGAGTCATCTGTTTTTGATGCTCTGAATCGGTCTCATTAGCCTGGTCCCTCTTTCAGGATGAAATCCAATATGACAGCTTCGGTTTTTATTGGGGAAAAGCCTTTGATTTCCCAGTTGGAAAGAAGGGTGAGACAAGAACAGAGCAATTAAAGGAATCTGGGGATGGAATAAGAGGTTTGTTTTACCAAAGTCTGGCCAACGTGCAGAGCCAGCTTTGTGTCTCCTGAGATGGCTTTATCACCAGGGGGAAGCAAGGCTGGGGAAGGAGGGAGCAGCTGAAATTTGCCTTTCCCTCTTGCTGGAGCCAAAGCAATTTTCTGGCCAGAGCCAGGAAAAGGGAGAAGATTCAGTCCCACTCACATGTAAAGTTTAAGGTCAGTTTTAGCAATGTTTTGACATTTCCAGGCTCCCCCGGGGTCCTAAGAATAGGAATGCCATAAATGTCGAGACTCAGACATAATTGACCTTAAACTTTATGTGGTCATGTGGAGAATACCCCACTCCCCTCCCTGTCTTCTCCTTCTGGCCTCCAGGTTGCCCAGAGCACAGCTGGAATTTAGCTTTCCCTGCAATCAGGGAGTTAAATTTTACCCACTGTCCAGGATAATCCATTCTAGACAGAAAGGCAGGAGATGCTACAGGAAAAGGGAACAAACTGGAGCTGAGATAATTCACAGGATCATTCCTGGGAAACCTGCCCTGGCAGTGAGAGGAGGGGAAGTTTTCTCGAGTAAATTCATCTGAGGAAGGAGTTGGATCCTTGTTTTCATCTTTATCTCTAACCACAAACAGGCTCATCTCCCAAAAACCTGCTGTTTGGACATCAAAGATGAGCTGGGGAAAGGGGGAAGTAGAAGCAGTGGAGTTTTTAACAGGTGGCATTTGTAGACCAAGAGATCTGGGGATTCTTCCAAAGAGACACGGAAGAGGTAACTCAAGAAAGCTGAAATTCACTCTCTGGAGCTTTACATCTCTCCAGGGCAATTTTTTTCAGGAACCACAAGCCACAGAAAGTTTCAGACCATTAACCAAAGCTCACCCCCGACGTCCCAGCGGGGCAAGCCCTGCGGGGGGCGGGGAAAGACCAGAACTCCATCCTTGTTCTTGGGCTGCAGTTCAGGGAGGGAAACGTTTCCCTGCCAAAGCTGCCTCTTCCCACTTGCCTCCTGCTCCCACCACCGCCCTGTCACTTGGCCAAGCAGAGGGAGGCTGCTAATTGCTCTGCCTGCTAATCTATTCTAATGCATGGTAATGGAAGCCGAGTTTCTGCCCTGATAACCCTCCCGGTTTATGCAGCAGAACGACAATATCCCCCCCGCCCCCCTCGCCCGCCCCTTATCTCTGTCCCCAGGTGGGCTCCTCCCTCCATCCCCGCAATTGTCTAAGCCCACCCCCGGAGCCCCACGGGGCGTGGGTGCAAGGGATTTACTTCTCCGACTCCCGCCCTACAGAGCCAAGCGCTCCCATAACCAGCATCCCTCCCCCTTGCTTTGGGGGATTTCACGCCCTTCTCCTTCCCCTCGCCCCCCTCCAAGTTTTCCAGAGCTGCGGATTGTCTTGTCCCCGCTAATCTCGCCCGGGGGAGGCTGGGTTGGTGCAACCTGCTCCTCAGCCCCAGCGTGTGAACAAAGGGTCAGGGGTGGCCCCAAGGACCACCCCGGCTCGGCACGGACGGGCGATTTGTGTGTGCACACGTTTGTGGCTCCGCTGGCAGATCCCCGACGAGTTTTTTTGAGCATTTCACATGCAAATCCCTGGAAACTTGGAGCCTTTGTCCGATGAAGAATTGGAAATCGTTCGCTGGCACAAGGGGAGGAGAGTGTGGAAATGAGGGAGGGGGGGTCTATGGAAGGTGGTGGTGAAATGCACCCCTCAGCTGGGTGTGTTCAGCATTACAGACAGGCCGTGTTCCTCCAGGAGCCACAGACTCGTGGAAAGGCTTGGACTGAAGGGAACCCTAAAGATCACCCTGTTCCAGACACCCTGCCATGGGCAGGGATACCTTCAACCATCCCAGGTTTCTCCAAGCCCTGTCCAACCTGACCTTGAACACTTCCAGGGATGGGATAGCCACAGCTTCTCTGGGCAACCTGTGCCAGGGCCTCACCACTCTCACAGTCAAGAATTTCTTCCTAATATCTAATCCTAAATCACTCCCCGTTGTAGAAGCAACCTGGGAAAAGCCATCCTGCATGTTTGACATGTGGGAGGACGGGTATCACCTGCCTCCATCCACCGACCCTTTCCAACCTCCTGCAAGGGTCAAACACACAAGGAAAGAATGTCTCTGAAGCTGCAGGGCCTCTGCTCTGCTGTCCCTTAAATCACAGCCCTCCAAGTCCTTTTGCTGCTGAACGACTTGAGGCTGGCAGCTTGAAGCAGGAGTTGAAACTCAGAGCACAAAACCACGAGCAGGAGGAAGAACTCCAGCCAAAGGCAGGCAGAGCAGAGCACTGCGGTGGTCCACGAGAAAGAAATCACAGGAATCTGCCTGGGATCTGCTTTCTGCCACCTGCCCATAAAAGACTGAGCTTCACATGAAGATGGAAAAACCCCCGAAGACTCAGCTGAAGGCTACCTGAGTAATACAAGCTTCTGTCTCTGAGGAGGCAGGAAAATAACTTTCCCCGCACTGAATTCACTTACAGTCATTTGAAAGAAAATTAAAAAAAAAAAAAAAAAAAAAAAAAAAGAAGAAGAAAGCGAGAGAAAGGGAACAAGGTTGCCAGATAAGGCAAGTAATTAATGAACAAAATTACTTTTCCCAGAGAGCATCCTATCATGGTGCTTCCTATTCATGCTAATAACATTTGTGAGTGTCTTCCCCAGAACCTGGGCAGATAACACCTACGCTCTGCCGTGCTCCTACATGCTCTCCTCTGCAAGGGCTGAGGCAAAGAATTTGTTCAAAGGGGCTGAAGCTCTTTGTTCGTGGCCTGATTCAGAACATCAGCCCTGAGTTCTTCGTGGGAGCTTCTCTCTAGAGGAGCTCCAAAGAAATTAATTTGTTTGTTTTTGTCGTCACTGTAGCCTAAATGCCAAATATCTGTTGGGAAAGATGCCTTCAGAAAGGTGAAATTTGGAGTGTGCTGCTCAGAAATCAGGGCTAATCCCAGCCAGTGGTGCTGAGGCCTCCTCAGGAATCACTGCCAAGGCTCCAGTGAGACCTGGAAGTCCAAGGAAAAGGGTGGGAGAGTTTGGTGCCACTTCATCCTTGTCTCTGAAAGGACAAACAGGGCAGGAAAACTGCAAGCAAGGAGCACGACATCCGTGTTCAAAGAGGTTTGCTGGGACGTTGGGGAGCCATGGGAATACTCTGTAAGGGGTCCCCCACTCCTGCAGATCCTGAATCAGTGCCAGGCTCGGCCAGCACGTCACTTAATTGCTCGTTTGCTGCTGGCAGCTGCTGTCCTGACTTGGGGAAGCACAGCAAGAAGAGAGGAGACATTTCCATAGGTCAGACAGATCTTAATTCAAATCCCTCATCTCTAGAAACTTCTTTCCCCAGCCAGTTTTACCCAGGGCATAGGGGACCCCACAGAGCCTCTCAAACCACACTCTCCCAACTTCTGACCTTCATCAATGTCTCCTTTTTCACATCACTGTTCAGCTCCTTCCATTTTCTCTTCCTCCTGCCCACGTGCCTCCATCCATCTGCCCATGTCCCCCAGCAGCAGGAACAACATGTGCTGTGACTGGTTATTTGTTGCTGGCAGGCACAGTTCCTCCCTCCAGCTCCAAACTTTCCCCATGCTCTGCAGCAGCACAATTGGCAGCCAGGAAAACCACAGGATAACACAGACAGAATTACATCAAGTCCCCACTACATGCAGACCTGGAATGGGAGGTCTCCACCTGCCCCGATGCTCTGGTTTAAGAGCAGAGACTCTGTGCAGAAAATTAAGCCTCACTGGGAAAAATAAGCCAAGGAACCTCTTTGGCCAGGCTTGGCTTTCTCTGTGAGGTGGGATTTGCTGCCTGAAGAAGACAGGCACCCACAGAATTCCACCAACTCCCCTCACTCAGGAGTCTGAAGCTCCCGATCCATCTCCAAGGTATTTGTTTCTTTGGAGCAAGGGAAAAGCATGGGCTGAGCTGGGTGGGCAGCCTGTTTTCAGACCCTCACATAACAGATGCACAGGTTTTTGGTCTGAGCTAGAGCCTCCCAACCACTTAAGTCAGCATTTCACCCCAGCTCTGACAAAAAAATAACAATAAAAGCACTGCTCAAAGCATCCCCCAATCCAGACTTTAACAGCTCAGCCTTCTAGGAAAGGGAATTTGGGGGACAGAATAACAAGAGGAAAAATAGAGCAAGAAGGATTTTAATTTTAGTCTGTGCCTAAGCTAAGAAGTCAGAGAACAAGCTGAGTTCCTCTCTTCTTAAGCCTCTTCTCTCTTCTGGGGGCTAAGGGCTACATCAG
Organism: Pyrocephalus nanus; assembly: GCA_038380795.1. NCBI lineage: Eukaryota > Metazoa > Chordata > Aves > Passeriformes > Tyrannidae > Pyrocephalus > Pyrocephalus nanus. Next base: position 19,745,770 of record CM076262.1, on the reverse strand, counting down.
GCAGCCTGATGGAGCTCCCTCACAGTGGTTGCTGAGCCACCAAGTAGAGCAAGCTGGCTCTGCAGAGAGGTCTGCAGTTGAGTGAGGATCCACCCATGAGAAACAAAAGGACCAGGATTCAGAACACCCTAAAAAGGATCATTTCTCCATCCCTCTGGTAGTTTAAACCTACAGCCAAAAGGTCCTCAGGAATTATTCTCCTAAACCATGAGGAGCTCCTAGTCTGGTTTAGGACACCCCACTGAGCTCTGAAAAGCACTCCCTGACCCCAGGCTTCACCAGGGATCCCAGCTAACATTCCAGCTGCAAGGAAAATGCCTGTTGGCATGTGATGTATGAATTTCCTCTCGTCTGTGCATGGCTGGAAGGGATGAGTTAAACACTGAAAAATTGCTGTGCTGTGTGAGTGCCCTCCAGCAGGCCGGGCTGTCAGAGGCACAGCACCAGAGCCATTCATTACACATTCCAGGTGTCCATCTCCCACACTCATTTCCTGGTTTCCTTCCCTTTAAAAGCACGTAATTACTGGAGAAAGCTTGTGTGGTGCTGCTCCCTGGAAACTTCTGGGAATGCTGGGGGAGCCAAATTGCACCGGTGGGTGTGATGGGAGCGGCTGTGGGAAGGTTTTATTCCTTCTGGCTGGACAGGGCACAGCAGTGCTACAACACAGGCTGTGACAGCATGGATCCAGTGTGGGAAGGTGGTTGGAAAAGGCTGGGAATGCTGCAGGAGGTAGGAATTCAAGTGCAGCTTCGTGATGTTGTCTCTCATGCACAATCCACCCAGATGAGACGTTTTATCCCGACGGGATAATTTGGGATGGACAGGAGTCCAACTACACCCCTGAGGGGTTAATGAGTCCTGCTGGACTTGAGGTCCTTCAGGATCCCTATCCTAGCCAAAATCCTTGGTTCAAATTATCCATCTTACAGGTTGGTGACAGGACTCAGGTTTTTAGTTGCATCTCTCACTTTTTAGTCTCTTCTCCCAGATATCAAGTGATGGGACAAGAAGAAATGGCCTCAAGGATAACCAGGAGAGGTTCAGGCTCAATATTAGGAAAAATTTCTTCACTGAAAGAGTGGTTAAGCACTGGAACAGGCTTTCCAGGGAAGTGGTGGAGGCACCATCCCCTGGAACCGTTCAAAAAATGAGTGGATGTGGCCCTTGGCTTTATGGCTTAGGGGGCATGGGGTTATTCAAAGGTTGGATTTGATAATCTTGGAGGTATTTTCCAACCTTAATGAATCTCTGATGTTCCAGCACTGGAAAAGCCTTGGACCAGTGTTTGTACTGTGTAGTTGTGTCCTCAGGAGCTGGACTGGCAGATCCAGGACACAAAGGGTGCTTGGTGCAGGCTCTGCCCCACCCCTTTCCCTGTGTCTCCATCCCCACAGCCCGGGGTGTTAAGTGTCATTTGAATCAGGTGCTGTGCATGAGGTGCAGGTGTTATTATTCACACCACTGGTTCCAATGAGATTATCCAGTCTAATGGAGCAGCTTGCATGGACCTCCTCTAAGCCTGAATTTTCACTGTCAGAGAATCCCCACTCAAGTGGAAAATTAGAAGGAGAAGGGAAGAGGAGGTTGTGGAGGGGAGAAGGGGGGAGGGGAGGGGGGATGATTAAGTTCTCCAGAAATTAATTCATAACTAGAGAGATGGAAATAATAACTCCCCAAGCCCATGGACAATCCCCAGCAAACACATTTCAATTTGGAAGCCCAGCTTTGCTGCCATTGCTTCGTTTGCTTTCTGGCTCCTGCTGCTTCACTGATTTAATTTTCCACCCAAGGTGTTGACTTTGTCCTGGAATTGTGGTTCCTGCTTTCTCTCTGCCAAGGTTGGAGCAGCTCAGAGCTCCCTCACTACCCCTGGTCACCCAACCTGCAATGCCTGGTGCTGGGCAGGTCCAGTGGAGAGCACTGGATGGAAGGGAGGGTAGAGATGGAGTAACACCCCTGGGGGAGAGACATGAGGAAAGGAAAGGGTGGGAAATAAAAGGGGGAAAGGAAGGAGGGAGCTCATTTTTTAGTTTTCTTTCCATTTTTCTTTCACAGGAACGGATCCCAGGACTCAATAGGTTCAAATGTTCGTGTCTCTTGGGTATATTGTGATCCCCTACACTGTCCGAAGGCAGGACAGGACTTGGTCAAAACCTCCAGACTGTCAAAGCTGCTGGGTGAAGCAGCTTCCAGGCCCAGATGGATATTCAATTCAGAGCTTTGGTCCCAAGATGCAACCCGGTCTAGTGGCAGGTTCCCACCTCCCATGGCAAGGGGGTTGGAACTAGATGGGCTTTAAGGTCCCTTCCAACCCAAACCACTCTGTGACTCCATGCCAGCACCATGGGTCCTACTGAATGCCAGTTAATGAGCAAGAAGTTGGGACATCAGATCTCCAGCTGACCCCCTCCATCTCAGGGGTTTCTGGGCACAGAGCCCCTCTCAGCTGCTTGGCAGGGATTGCACACACGGCTGCCCCCGAAAAAGCCTTGCAATGGGGCTGGAGAGAGTTAACAACTGTTTACCTGATTCCCCAATGCAGGTTGGGGAAATGTTACTGCTTCCCAGAGGCACCAAATATAATTTTGCCTTAAAGGTTAATAGTATTCGACTCACTGAGGGGAGAAAGGAGTGCTTAGAAAGCCCTTTCATTAGATCCCAGCCTGCTGCACTTCCCGTGGTGCCCAGGGCTCTGGCCATCGAGGGGAACTGGCTTCTCCTGCCCAAATCCTGTTCTCCCTCTCTTCCCACCCTCAGAGCCAACAGTTCTGTTGGCAAGAAGCGTCTCTTCCCAGGGATTCAGAAGTTTCCAGCACTGAATTTAAATTAAAGGCACTACCTGTGACCTCAGGCAAGAGTGAGCCCCTCGCTCGTGAAATGCAAGTGGTACCTCTGTGCTTTGTGGGGATTTATTAACCTTACTGACAACAAAAGCACAAAAAAAAACAGAGAAAAAACACCCCATCCTTGAGGCAGGGGGAAAACTGAGAGTCCTCACAATCAGAGGCTGCCCAGAAAAACCTGCCCTGAGCCAGCCCACCCCTCACTGAGTCGCTGACCCTCTCCAAGAACACCCTCAGCAGCACTTGGGGATACAGTTGTAGATCAGAGGATGCTCCCACAGCTGCCAGGCAGTTGGTGACTTGGAAGATGCTTCCATGGGGAAGCTTGTGTGCTTTAGGCCTCTCCCAGAATGCTCCTTGTTTCTGTGTAAATGTGCCAGGTGTTGTGATCCACTTGCTTTCTGCATCCACAGAGGGTTTAGCTCAGCTCCAGACTGTCTGATCAGAGACTGTCTCATCAGGCAGACACTGCCTAGGTCCTCCAGGGGTGTGAGTGTCTTGCTGTTTATTGTGGAGCCTGTTTTAGGCTGGGTTTTTCTGGTCCCTGTCTGACAGCTCACAGTCAGTCCTCCCAGGCTGCCTCTGCATGAAAATCAGGGTCAGCACTTGGATCCTGAGGCTCTTGGTGGGTCTCTCTTCAGACTTCCTTCCAAAAACAGCCTGGCAGGTCAGCTGTGGGGACACCAGGCTGGCCTGGATGGATTTAAGACAGTGTTTAGTTGCCAGTGTGTGAATCTGCAGCGCTCATGAGGCTCAGAGACCTTCTGCTCCAGTCTTGCTCCTGGTCTCTGGTTCCTGCTGTTTCCAGAAATCTGAGCTTGGCATCAGTCACGTTTAGGCTGGATATCAGGAAGAAGCTCTTTACAGAGAGAGTGACTGGGAATTGGAATGAGCTGCCCAGAGAGTCACTGGCCCTGGAGATGTTTAAGGACAGACTGGATGTGGCATCAGTGCCATCCATGGTCTGTGTGACAAGGTGGTGTCTGCTCAGAGGTTGGACTCGATGATCTCAGAGGTCTTTTCCAACCTGGTTGATTCTGTGATTCTCTGGTGGAACAGGCTGATATTTGCCCTTTGCCCAGTTGGCAGCAGTGGTCATGAAGGCAAAACAGTCCCTGAGACAAATAAAAACTGCAGGGCTCTTCTCCAAGCTCCACATTTTTCAGACACGGTGTCTCCCGAGCCTCCCACCAGATCCATCACCTCCCCCAGCAGCTCAGGAGGGGACGTGAGCCACAAAAAAAAGCAGCAGCAAGCTCATCCTTTTGCTGTATAAAACAGCCAATAATATGCAGGACATTTCCTATTAACCACCACACATCCAGACAATTACTCTGATTGATTCCAATCAGGTTTTACACCGTGCTTTATCCATCAGCACAAAGCTTCCCTGCCTGTTAATATCGTGGGGCAAACCATTCTTAATGGAGGCTGCCACACTGTACAGACTCAGCATCAGTAGGCACAAGAATTGATGAAGTAAACACAGCGTTGGGATGGCTGGGGTTTTTGCAATCTCTGTGGAAAATGCAATGAGAAATCTATTAGAGCGTCCACACAGCACCAATAACTCTCCCTGGGCTCTGAATAAATTTCTGTTCTGATGGAAAGGGATGGAGAGATACCTGGAGATAGATGTCTTCAACAATCAGGGTTGTTATGCATGTGTGATGCTAATGGGATGGAGGGAGGGATGGATGGATGGATAGACTGACAGAAGATCTGGTCCATTCCCTGCTGCCTTTTGGCTGCCTCTGGAAACTTTTTCCCCCCCTCTCAGCTCCACCACAAAAGCTGTTTTCATTGTGGTCACTCTTTTTAACTGTAGGAGGCAAAATGACCTAAAAAGGAGGCTGTTGAATTTAAGAAACAGAGATCTCCATGAAATTTAGAGACATTAAACAACTACTATCTTCTCGAGGTGGGGATGGGAATTATTTTTGTCCTCTATCCTCTGCTCTGATGCAAAAAAAGTCCCTGTGTAGCAGAGAATGAGGTGCCCCAGGAGGATGCTCTGCCTTGAACTGTTCAAGTTTGAACTGTTGCTGCCAGAAGCAGCATAAAATCATAGAATCATGGAATATCCTGAGCTGGAAGGGACCCTCAAGGATCACTGAGTCCAAAAGGAAAGTCCCCATGGGAGATTCTGTAGAATGAGAACAACTGGGACCTTCCTCTGAAGGGAGGAGGTGGTTGAGCTGTTCCAACAACCACTTCTGAAGATATTTAGAGCCCTTCCAGCCCCAATGAACACAGCCACTGTGTCACCCCATAAACCCAGCAAATTGGTGACACAGTAGATCCAACCCAAGAGTTTTGGCTGCAACAGCTCCATGGGCACCTCTTAGTTATTCCACAAGAGAATCTGACACTGGGACACACATCCCAAGTCGCTCCCTCTGCTCTGTGCGTGTTTTTCAGGCATCTCCTCCAGGCTGCTTTCCATTCCTCTCGTGCCTTATTGATGTGTTTCTGCCTCTTCCATTAGGGGAAAGGACTCCACAAGCAAATGAGTGCCCGTGTCAGGGATTTCCCTGGTGGCAGGCTCAGGTGACAGGTTGTTGCCAGCTCACTTCCAAGGAGTCACACTGCACAATCCCTGTCCCACACTGATCCTCCCTCCACCAACCTGTTAATTGCTTTATGGTACACGGATTTAACTATTTTTGCCATAATGATGACATGTTGCTGCATGCACAGCCTATTAAATAGGACTCATGAGCAAATACTTAGTAGTTGGGGAGTTGTTATTACTCATCCCATGGCTGAGCAGTTGCCAGTATGGATTAAAATCTTCCCAGCACTAGATCTCCTTGTATTTTCAGTTCACCTGAGCCACAAATTACCAGCACTACTGTAAATTGGACCTGCAGAAAATGCTTCTGATCACCTTTAGAAACTGTCTACCACCAGCAGCAGCTTTCTGATACTTGTTTCCCTGACTTCATCAGTTCCCCCTCCCCCTTTTTTTTTTCCTATTCCTACCCAGTAGGAAAAAACACCCAACATTTCCAAAGTGCTCTCCATATCACACATCCAAAACGCCTCTGACCAAAGCCCTGGGTCATTTTATCTGATGTTGAGGAGAAAAAAGGAATGGCAAAGAGCCCAGAGCACTGATCAGAAAACCTGGTTCAGCTTATTAATTTAACACCTGGCATTGGCTGCCTTGTGCTGCAAAGTCCATAATATGGATTCCAAATAATTAGAGGAAGGTCACAGGCAGGTACAAACCTTCTGCCTCCACTGCCAGCTCAGGCACAGCAGGTGGGGGATGCTGACCTCAGATATGTGTGGGGGACATCATTTCTCCTCAATGATTCAATATCTAATTAAAGTATGTGCAGCACCCATGGAGTGATTGGTGAAGAGGCATCAGCCGGACCAGCACCCTGGGAGAAGCAAATCCCTGTTCCCACCCAGCAGTGTCCCACTCTCTGGTCTGCAAACAGCCCCTGAAACACAAATTGTATTCCCTGTGTTTCTGCAGTAACCTTGAATTGTTCCCTCTGATTTCACTGATGTTTAAAGGAAAGAAGTAGGGATTTCTGCCTGTGGCCTTGCCAAGGAGGACATGGATGAACTGGGATCCTCAGCCAGACACAGGGAGCCCTAATTCCTTCCTTGGGCACAAGACACAGCATTTAGAGAAGGAATCAGTGCATCAAGATGAGTGACAGTGCCAAAGATATTTAATAACTTAATTCCTTTGGAGCAATATTCATGATGCATCTTGAGAAGCTCCAGCTAAGGAGCTTTTCTTGGAACATGGGATGAAAGTCTGTGCTACAAGCTAGAAGGACTGGGGGGATGCAGTCCAGGACTATTTCCATCCTGCTACTGGGTTGTTGGGGTTTTTTCCCTTCCAGCTTCCCTCCATCACTTCAAACACAGCTCAATCTCAGCTCGTGTCTGCTTTATGGATTTCTTTCCTTACTCTCACACTTGGATCATTAGCAATTATCACATGCAAAGAAAGGGGATCCTCAGCAAGGAGGAGTCGATGTCTGGACGTAGCTGTGAAAGAGGAGCCAGAAGCAGCAGCAAGTCAGATCCCTCTTTGGCACAAGGACTTTATCCTGTTAAAATAACTCTTCCTCTGTTCCCAGTCTGGGCAGAATAGATGCCCACCAACTCATCCCAGAGCTCACAGTGGGGCTCAGCTCTCACATGACAAGGGGAGATGCACCAACATCCACATTCAGGCCTTTCTCAAATCTAGGAGGAAATAAGTCTCAGGTCCAGAGGATCCATACAGCAATTCCCTGGAGGCTGCCTGCGGCTCAGCTCAGGGATTTCTCCACCTCCCTATCTCTCACGACCTTGTCACAATGAGTGGCAGGTTGGATTTGAGACCAGCTGGTGGCTGTGACATTGACACACCTCACGCTGGAATCGTTTAGATGAGCGGATAAAGTTGTCATTCAAAATCCGTCCTCGGAGCAACCCCCCCCACACCACACATCCAGAGGAAATCCATAAATCCAGCACATGTCCTCCCTGGGGGAAACAAAACTTTTGAGTCACCTTTTTTTTTTTTTTTTTTTTTTTTTCCCCAGAATGAACAACCTGAGATCTACAGGTGAAACATCACTTGCCCATCGAGCCTCGGTGGCGGAGTTTTAAATGGAAAACCAGGAATGCTGACGCCTGGTCTGCAGGGAAAAGACCACTTCATAGCAGACTCACCATGACAACACTGATGTAAACTTCAACTGCAATCAAAGGCAGGAAAACAAAGGAGGAGATGGAGGGAGACAGCAAAAATGAGTGGCTGGAGATGAGCTGAGCACACATTTTAATGGGGATTTGGACTCCCCGCTGCTGCTGCTGCTGAAAGGCTTCCGTGATGATCTTGGCTTCCCCTTCCTGGATTTACTGAGCTAATCAAACACAATTCAGCCCTGCATGGACTGTGGCCCAACAGAAGCCACAGCTGGTGGGAGGGAGATGGAGTTTGTGAGCAGGACCTCGGGGTGGCTGAACGGAAGAGAAGCTCCTGCTCCAGGCAATGTGGGAAAAGGGCCAAACCCCATCCCAAAGAGCCAGAGCAGCCAACCATGCCAACAGCAGAGCCAAAGACACCTCCAGGGCGTGCTGGGCAGGGCAAAGGGCAGTTTGTTGGCTGCATGTCTGCAAAAGGCTTCCAAAGACTCCTCCTGGCTGGGTGGGCATGGCAAGAGGCTCATCACACTCCACACCAGCTGCTCTGGGTCAGTGCTGGGTGCTGGACTAGTAAAGCCATAGATCAAGGTGGGGAGTATTTAAAACATGTACAAACTGGTGCCTGAGAGGCTCTTGAAACACAGAAATGCCTATGACAGCTCAGCCCAAATATCCACAGAGCCATTCATTTTGCCTCAGACTCCACGAGCAGATACTTGGGCAGGAAAAAAAATAACAAAACCAAGATAACAAAGTGAAAATCCTCCTGATTTAAACTCCCAGCTTCCAGCAAGGCTTCCAGCCTGACCTGGAGCCTGCACTGATGTCATTGTATTGAACAGCTCTCAACAGCTCTTTCTTTCATTAATTTGTCTAATTGCTTTCCAGACAGTTGTATTTCTGGCCTCACAATGTTGCCCAGATGAATGACACGCTATATGAAAATGTCCTTTCTTCTGTTTGTTTTAATATTCCGCTTGATAATCTCATATAAAGTTCCCTGGATCTTGTGTTATGAGAAATGGGGAGTAATCATCCCCTCTTCACTTTCTTCATTACCCTGATGATTGTCTGGATGTATTGTTGCCCTCTCAGTCATCTCTCTTTTAAGATGAAAATTGCCAAGTCACACAATCTCTCCTTGTGTCCTTCTGACAACCCTGAAAAACTCTCCATCACCAATTGCCTTTTCTGCTTCATTCTTCACCCATTTTTTAGCTCATTTATCAATACACCAAACACCCTCAGCAGACATTCCCATGGGGCCCTCGCAGGTATTCCCCTCCCTCCATCACAACCCTTTATTCATGGCCTTCATTTCCCATCTTTGAACTGGTTGCTGATCTATCAAAAGACTCATCATCCTGTCCCATGACACCACAGTTTAAATTCCCAACTATGGGAAAAGTATAAATTCCTTTGTGTGTCGACCACATCATCCATATCACATGGACTCTGGTTTATTTCAAGAACAATAATTGACTTGTGACACCCACTGCCCTCCCCCAGTGTGTCAGATGCTTTTTTATCAATCCATTTTTAATCGTGTCTCAACCAAATTAATGGGAAAAAAAAATAAAATTCAATAGAATCCCAGACTGGTTTGGGTTGGAAGGGATCTTAAAGATCATTTAATTCCAATCCCTCTGCCAGGGGCGCCTTCCACTAGACCAGGTTGCTCCAGCCTGGCCTTGAACACTTCCAGGGATGGGACAGTCACCACCTGAATTCAAATTTCTTGACTCAAATTCCTGTTCTTGGATCCTTCAGGAGTTTGACTTTAAAAAAACACAGTACATGTTTTCCACCTTTCATTCCCCCAGCAGCAAGGCCAGTTGTGAGCAAGGAGGTGTAAAGCCGATTTAATAATGCGGTGATTTCATAGCAGAGCTTCCCAAAATCTTTCAGTGAAATCACTTTTCTGCTCTAAAAGCATTTTCTACTGAGCCCTCAGACACTTCAGGCAGCTTGTGCCCTTTCGAAAATAAACTTCTGGGGGCACCTCGTTACATTTTAATCGTTTATTTTTCCGAGGTTGCCAATGTGTTTCCTGTGTGGGCTGCCTGATGATTGTTTTGCAATTCACACCCCAGAGTCACTGATCTTTTTATTCTTTTTTTTTTTTATTTTTTCCTCTGAGAAGGAAACTTCCAGTTTTGAGCAGAGTCCCTTCACCTTGCCGTTTAAGCAGGCCTTTTAAACTTATTTTTTCAATTCACTTTTACCATCTTTCAGGTATTTTTTCGCAGACCATATAACAACAAGCCTCTTACGGGATGCCTTTGTGCAAGATACCATGAATCACTTTGCCTGCTCTTTGTGTCTGCTCCTTTCAACAGGCTGCATCATTTTTATGTTGTTTCCATTCTGAAGTTGAACTTCACCGTAATTTTGATTTATTTCTTTCGTCCTGCTTATGCAGGACACTGAATTTCAGCACTGTGTGGTCACCCTTACAGAGCAGTGCCCTGATAGCAGCACATCCTGGGGGTAAACCAGGGGTAAATCTGGATTGGCTTCTCTTTCAGTGGGTTTACAGGTCTGAGCTCCAAGTGTTGTGACATCTGCAAGGCCACTTGGAGTCTCTCATTACCACCTTTCCTGCCCTCCCAACCCTTTGGATTTCTCTCATCATGTCACAGTCACTGTCACCCCCCTCAAGTGGTCAATAAACCAGCCTTAGCACCGTGCCCTTCCCTGGGGACCCCTTGTCACTTGTGCACACATTGACCCTATTTTCTTCCTTTGATTTTACATTTTCTGTAACATAAAAGCCCTTTCTTCATCGTTTTGGCCTCCTCTATTGTTCCTGCGTGATTTATGCCTTGAATGAGCTTCCTTTTATCAAGGTTCCAGGCTGTGTGTCCCATTAGCATCTTCATTTAAAGCAGACTGTTAACATGTGCACAGAGGCAAGTATATATTTAATTCTGTCTGATTGCCTATTTCCATGTGCCTTGATTAAAAGGGACATTCATTGGGATTGATTTTTGATGCTTTAACCTGAATTCTATCAAGTTCCAATCCAATAGCTCTTCAAGGATAAGGGCATGTCATGACTTCACCTCTAGACAATGAGTTTCAACCTTCAAAACCTTTCTTGCCTAATTTTTATTTCACTGGCAACAAACACGTTCCTTCCTGTGTCGGCTCCCACTCTTTGAAAAGGTTTCCTTATTCCTTAGGAACTTTTCATACTGTTTTCTTAACTAATGCACTTGCTCTGTTCCTGGCTTTGCCTTTGAGAAAATGCTTCCATAAAAGTGTTGATTTTCAGCCTGTTATCTCCACAGTTTCTGTCTTTCCTCCAGGACTTTCCCCCTGCTGTCCCCTTGCAATTGGGAGCTGTGGCAACATCCCATTCGTGTATTGAACAATACCAGGAAACACTCCCTAATCCTGGGGCCAAATGACATGGTCTGATCTCTATTAACTCTATTAACTTCCAAAACACCGAGTGGAAACCCTCCTTGACCCACTTAATTCCCAAACATGTCCAGGAATTGTTTGAAGGAGCGACAGCAGGCCCAAGCCAAACTATATTCTAATAAATTTGTATCCTAAGTAGTTGTATTCCAGTGCCTAAAAACATTCCATGGAGTTTTCTTAATTACTACTATAAATGTATGTTATATGGGCCAGGACCACTGGATTCTTCCCACTGGAGTCTTTCTGGATGCCCCTTTGTCCTCAGAAACACACCTACACGTTTACTTGCTGTCAAATTATGGTTTCATACTGAAGAGGAGTAGGTTTAGATTGGATATTAGGAAAAAATTCTTGGCTATGAGGGGGGTGAGGCCCTGGCACAGGTTGCCCAGAGAAGCTGTGGCTGCCCCATCCCTGGAAGTGTCCAAGGCCAGGCTGGACAGGGCTTGGAGCAACCTGGGATAGTGGAAGGTGTCCCTGCCCGTGGCTGGGGGTTGGAACCTGATGACCTTTAAGGTCCCTTCCAACCCAAACCATTCTATGATTCTATGAAATCTCCTTGTTTCTCTCAGTCATCTGTAACCTCTGCCCCTAAAGACACATCCTTGGTCCATCCTTGCTTTATCCAAGGCGTGGATATGATCCAGGGGGAGATCTTATTTGTATGGTTCTTCATCCTTTCTCCAACACCTTACAAGGTGCCATAAAAACATCCCTGATGGAGGGATTATTATCATGTTGCTACAAACTCCATCATGTCCCTGTCACCCCAAATCCTTCCCATCTGATCACCCTAATCCCAAAACCCAGCACTTCTCCCCTAAGGACCATGAACTGCCAACACCATTTGCAGCCACACAACACCTGCCCTCGAGGCCAAAGCTGATGTTCTGTGCCATGACCCAAAGCCCCACCTTCTTCCAGCCTTGGCAAACCAGGGGAGCACTAGGATTGTGATATCAGCTGGGAAATCTGAGCTCCAGAATGAGAGGGGTTGGATTAAGATGGTGGATTGAGGCTCCTCAATTTATGTGTCAGTCTTTGGGTGTGTGAGCTGACTTCTGAGATCCTTAGAAAAGGAAACACGTCCCAGTCACAAGCCATTCTGTGATTCTGTGAGACCCCTGCCAGTCTCTTCTTGCCCAAATATCTCTCCTAGTCCTTCAGAAAGCCCCTTCTGCTCCATTTCTTACTTTTACAGTGCAGGAAGAAGAGTTGTTGTGGTGTCTTACCCTGGTACCTCAGGCTAAAGAAACTCCACGACATTAACACCATAAAATATAAATCAAGTCATCAGGAGAAGACACCATGTCCATGTTCCCATCCTACAGAGATCCATCAGTGGATCCAGCAATGCAGTGACCCTGTGCCTGCTCTGGAGTCCCTCCAGGGTTATGCCAATGTAACCCTGATCAGATTTTTCTGCTCCCATTTGCGTCCACACCGTTGGAAAAACTGAGCAAACCTTCACACCAAGTATCCCAAGGGAGCAGCTGCAGGAGGGACAGGCAGGCCAACCAATTCCCATCTCCTTTGTGAGAGATGTTTCATCTGCAAATGGGTTGTACATGACAGAGACAAGTTGCTATTTGAGATATTCAAAGATATGGCATAAAACTGCTTGGCCTTAATTTTGGGCTTCAGCAAGCTATTGATTTTTTGATTCTTTATATTATGTTAATGATGTCCCGATCATATCCGAGCAGAAATGTACTCCTGCAAAGCTCCAGAGTGCAATATTTAATAGATACCGTTAGTATTAATTGATTTTGCTATAATTCATTTTATGCATCTTGTCACTCTTAAGGGTTTGGGGGTTTTATCAGTAGTAAATTCCCTAAACATCTAGGCAGAGTGAAAAAGTCAAAGCATTTACTTCTCCTGTTAGCTTTTAATTTGGGAATGGGGGTAGTGGGGAAGGCTGACCTCTCCAACTCGCCCCAATCAATAGCTGATTAAGTGCAACACTCAATAGCAGGACTGATGCGTTCCTGAACAGCTCAAGAGGCCATCAAATGGTATTTTGTCAGTTGGCCAGATGAGTTTATGCAATGGGTTCTCTCTCCTTCCTTTCTCACCAACTTTTCCAGAGCCTAATTCCATCCCTGGAAGTGTCCAAGGCCAGGCTGGATGGGACTTGGACCAAGCTGGTCCAGTGGAAGGTGTCCCTGCCCAAGGCAGGGGGATGGAATGAGATGGTCTTTAAGGTCCCTTTCAACCCAAACCATCCTGGGATTCTATGATTCCATAATCCCCCCTCAGATAAAGCTGGGAGGGAATTCTCCAGGTCAGCTTTTTGCCTTTGGCCCTTGAGAGCAGAGAAAGGAACAGAAAGCAGAGACTCACTACTGCTCTAACAGTGCTGGGAAGAATTAACTCCCTACCACACAGAAAATCACTTTATTATCCAGGTATACTGGATATTAAATATATACCCAGAGCCATTTCTGAAAATAAATTTTATGAGGCAACAGCCTTAAGATGGAAAAAAAATCATTCAGCTTTCTGGGTTACTCATACACTGAATGTTATTTGTGACCTTGTTTGCAGGGTTGGGGCTGGGTGAGAACAAGGAAGGGATCAGGTTGATTCTCTCTCATCCATGTTTGCATTTTCTCTTCTCCCTGAGAAAAGCACAGAACTAAAGCTCTTGGCAAAGATCCCAACATCATCCTCCTACCATTATTAACTGGCTGGCTCTTTAGAGGGCCTGGGTGGAAAGGGGCCAGGGCAGCCTGAAGAAAAAGGCACCTCTGGCCCTACCACAACTCAGTGGTGGCTCTGACAGAGATGCTCCGCTCTGATAACACCTTATCAGGCCAGGCAAGCTCTGAGAGACCAGGGACAGACAAAACAGGCCAGTGTTGTCTGAGCTGAAATCCTGCCCTTTTGCCCTGCACAGAATAATTCAGTGCTCCTTGGCAGGGCTGGCTGGCATCCCTTCCAGACTGGGGTTGGGGGCACTGTCTGGCTGACTGTTCCCAGCCCCTGGGGTGCCAAGGGAAAGAAGGGATCAGGGGGGCTCCTGCTCCTCTGCTGCAGCTGAGAAAGTCTGCAGACAAAACTTGCAGCCCTTCCTGGTGGAGGTTTGGGTCTGCAGCAAGACAAAAGGAGTTTAGGGTTGTTGTGGTCGTGACAGGTTGTCCAGAGAGGTGGTGGATGGCCCAGCCCTGGAAACATCCAAGGTCTGGTTGGATGAAGTTCTGAGCAATCTCATCTGTTTGAAGCTGTCCCTGCTCCTTGCAGGGGTGGGGCTGGAGGAGATGACCTTTAAAAGGTGCCTTCCAACTCAAACCAGTGTATAATTCTCTGATTAATACAAGTGAGAGACTAAAGGAGACTCACTTTCCTTCTCCATCCAGCTGCAGGCAAGGATGTATTTCAAACACCAGAAGCATTTGGCCTCCTTTCTACTCCTGACAACAAGGAGGGAGGGAAGAGAGGATGCAACTGCACCCAGAGGACACCTATTTGTGAATTCTGGGTTCCCAAGGTCCCCAAGTGCCCAGCACTGCCAGGCACCAGCAACTCCTGGTGCACACTTGGCTGGGTTTTCCGTGCCACTCCCATTTTTAAATGAGATCTAAATGAGGTCCTGCCCTTTCTGCTCTACTTTTTCATGACAGCTCCTGCTTTCTGCCCTCCCACCAGGCCCAGGAATCAAGCAAGGATGGAAAAAGGGAAAGAAAGAACACCCCCCTCACCCCCAAAGTGTATATTCAGCATCTGCACTGAGGTAACAAGGGAGAAGCCTTCCAGGCATGGGTGAGTTAGATTGAGATTATTTTCTTAACATGTCTCAATTAAAATGCAGATCTCCTTTACAGCCTGGGGCAAAGGGGCAGGAGGCACTGGGAATGAGATATGGGAGGGACAAGCAAGACACAGGGGCCTTTGCTTCATTCCTGTCTGCCTTAACCCTTGTGATGCCACCTCTGCTCTAACAGAAGGGCACAGGGTGTTCATTGGGTTAAAAAAAGGAACTACACCACGTCTGCCAAGGCTCCTTCTGCTGTAATTAAACAAACTCAAAGCTTAATCAGCCACTGGTGAGATTACATTATTATTTTCATGCTTTATATATGCTTTATTTATATATATATATATATTTACTGTCTGGGAGTCTGCAGTCATCACATCCAGCTCCCTACAGGTCTCCTGCAAGACACTCATCATCCCAAGGGCTTTAAGGTTTAGGATCTCACATCCACCTGTGAGGTGAGGAACTGCTACTCCTCTCCTACAAACAAGGGGCTAAAACAAAGGGAGGTAAAGGATTGGAGTAATTTTGAGCTGGGCATTGTTTGATAGGATCATTTAGGTTTCATCAATAAATAGGTACTAAAAGAAACTGGCACTTCCAGAGGGCAATTCAGGGTTACAAGGAATGTGTTCAGGAAAAAGAGCCTCTCTTCACTCATCACTGAATCAAGAAACCTGGTAGTGGGTGAGATAAAGCCCATCCTAAGTGACTTGTCCAAAATCATGCAAAGTATCTACAGCACAGCAGGGAAATTAATTCTGCTCTCTCTTGCCTGAGGAAAATTCTGTGCCCAGTGGATCCTGCTGACATCCCCTTCTAAATTAACCAAGGGGTCCAGAACTTGATTTCTCTGGTCAGAAGCTGTCCCAGATCTTGTCTCTACAACAGTGCTTCAGTCCTTCAGCCCACTCCAATTCCCATTTCCTCACAATCCAGGTTAGGCAGAATCATCCTCCAGCTCCTCCACCCTGTCCCAGCAGACCCTTCAGCTTTTCTCCTTCTCCTCTGCCCTCAACTCTCTCTTCATTTTTTGCCATGAACGACCAACAAAAAGACCACTCAATTGCTGGTGCATCTTCCTGGGCAGGGAAGAAAATAGGGGAGGGAAATAACAAGAAACCTGCCCTTCCTTCCATTAGCAGGGGCTGGTGGATTATTATTACACGTGGGGCTGCCCCATGTCCTGCAGCCCACAAAGAAGCCAGGAGAAATTCACAGCCAACACATCTGTTCTTCACTATGATTTCAGCCTCCTGTGTGACTGGATGGCAAGAAAACATGGGGTTTTTTTTGATCATCCTGGTTTCTTGCATCCAGCTGTCTCAGCCACTCCAGTCCAGCTCTGGCTCCAGGGATGAGACTCTATTAAAAATGCCCCCAATGCCCTGGAAGAAATTATTTCGGTCCAATCTACTTGGCATCAGAACAAGAGGGAAGAAACGTTGCCTCTCATCCTGTATAATGTTTTACTTGAATATTGTGTAGCAAATGAGATCAGGCTGTTGTCTGGCTCCTGTAATCCATGGAACTGAAACATCTGTGTCTGCCTTGGTAGATGGTTCCTGCTATAAATTGATAGGACCCTATTCAAAAGCTGCTGAAGGACGCATCTGAAGTGGGAAATGATGGAAGACAAGATGTTCAAGACAAGACAATGAGTTGCTCCACTCACCAAAGAAAAGAAATATGTTTATTTTGGGGGGAGGGGGGAATCTTCCTTGCTTATGCTGGGAGCACAATTTCTTCCTCCTAACCCCAGCAACAAAGGCCCATCAGCAGGATGAGATAATCAGCCCCAAGCTCAGAAGCTCCTGTGAACTCTCACAACCTGCCTCCAGAACCACAGTAGAGCTGGGAAGGGAGATAGAATTATAGGATCACAGAAAAAGAATCATAGAATATCCTGAGTTGAAAGGGACCCACAAAGATCACTGATTCCAGCTCTTGGCCCAGCACAGGACAACCCCAAAAATCACAATATGTGCCTGAGCCCATTGCCCAAATGCTTCTTCAACTCATAGCCATGACCACTTCCCTGGGGAGCCAGTTCCAAAATTACCCTGCTCTTGTATCCAAAAGTATCCAAAAAAATCCAATAAACAGATAAAATCTCCCTGGTACAGAAGCCAAATGGAAAAGGATCAAAGTCTGCAGCTCTGCTGGGGGATGGAGTGCTGAGAGATGTGAGAGCAGTAGGGAGCATTGAGGGGCTGGAGATAGAGGTGCTGGTGGCATGTGGGAAGACTTTTTGGCAGGTCTTTGAATGTGGGAGTGTGGAACAGAAGATATCAGGAAGAAATTCTTCCCTGTGAGGGTGGGGGGGCCCTGGCACAGGTTGCCCAGAGAAGCTGTGGCTGCCCCATCCCTGGAAGTGTCCAAGGCCAGGTCAGACAGGGCTTGGAGCAACCTGGGCTAGTGGAAGGTGTCCTTCCCCATGGCAGGGATTTGGAATGAGATGATCCTTAAGGTCCTGTCCTTTCTAAGACTGTGATTTTATGACCCTGGGATGGTCTGTATTTCTGGGTTAGGAGTGTGTGTGTGTGTGCAGATCCACGGAGAAGCTGAGTTTGGATAAAGGCAAACCTAAAAGCTTTGCTGTGCTTCTCTTTAGGAGGAATCTCTTCCTGAGGATCCTCCCACCCTCCACTCCCTTCTGAGACTTGTCACAGGTGGAGGATGATGAAATGTCACAGGAGCAGCAGAGGAAGGGGAAGGCTGATTCTCCCCCACCCCAGGGAGAGCTCATTTGCGGTGCCATTTTCACTCATTGGTGGATCATTGGCTTCAGGGAAGCATCTGACAGCAGGACAGAGAGCAATTCCCTCCAAACAGCCCAGAAACTGAGGCAGTTTCCTGAACCATCCACCTGTCATCACTCTCAGTGAGTGGCACAACCTTGCAGGAAAGCTCAGCCCTGCTTTATTGCAAATTAGGACATTGGAAGACTAAAATTCACGGAAGGAGAGAGACTGCTCAGGTTGCAAAACGTTGTCCATTCTGAGAATCTGTGAGGGCAGGACGTCCCAAGCTGGGGTTAGGCTTCATTTTACTGCCAGCCTACAGAGATATAAAGTCCCTTGGCATCTCCTCAGGCCCCCAGCTGGTCCTTATCCTCCAGAGGAAGTGGGTCTCCAGTAGAGTCCTCTTTGTCAGCCCCAGGAGAACATTTCGGGTGCCCCAGGTGCTCCAGTTGCAGCAGACAGCGGGGATGGGCACCTGAATTGAGCTCCTTTTTTAAATAAAATCACCTATACTTCAAAGTCTCCTCATGTTCTCCATACATCTGTGTTTAGGAACCTGAATCAAGGCTACTCCATGTCTGAATCTCTTTGCTGGCTCCGTCAACATCAGTTTTAAAATCTAAATCAGGATACACTCCTTCCCTGTAACTTTGCTTCTCAGCTCCAGTGCACATCTGACAAGCTTTTTAAGCTGACCAGGGTGGTCATAAAGCTTTCCTCTGCCCCTGTTCCCTTCCTAGATACCTGCTGTGGGGCATCTGGATGGGACATCCACCTGGTGTGCAGAACAAATGCCGTGCTGAGGTGACACAGGCGTGTCCCCTGTCAGGGAACCGGCACACAGGAGATCCTCTAGAAGCCTCTCAAGTACCACTGAGTACCTTTATGCCTCTCTCATCGCCTGCCCAAGCACATGAGACACCTCCCAGTCCACGGCAGGCTGTGTTCTGTGCTTCACATCAGAGAGGAAGAGGAAACCCCAGAGATTTTTCTCTGCGAGGGCTGAACTTTCTGCAGCGCTAAACCTTGAGCTGCCAGCGTTTCTGTGACGAGGACAAATCCCAAGTAGGCCACCTCACTCACAGGGGGCTGCATCAGGAGAAAGCTTCTGCTGGAAC
Organism: Pyrocephalus nanus; assembly: GCA_038380795.1. Lineage (NCBI taxonomy): Eukaryota > Metazoa > Chordata > Aves > Passeriformes > Tyrannidae > Pyrocephalus > Pyrocephalus nanus. The sequence continues at coordinate 19,727,208 of CM076262.1, read as the reverse complement.
CCACTGCACAAACTAATTATCTTCACCCCCCTCCCTGCTGCCCTCTAGCAAAATGAGCTAATCAAGGAAGGAGGTTGTTATCAAAACACATTTACCACACGCCTGCCTCTCATGGCCCACAGTGCCCAGTGCTGTCCCCGAGTCGCCTCAGGCAGGTACAGCCACAGAGATAATCAACCTGTGAAGGGCAGAGCTCTGCCCTGCACTGCTCTGCAGACCAGAGCTGGAAAAGAGCTCCCAAAAGGGACAGCATGGCATTCAAGGAATGTGAGGACATCAGCAGTGCCGGACACAGAGATGGCTCAGCTCTCCAGGACTAGTTGGTTGGATGTTCTGCTTAAGAGGGGTTTATTCAGTGTCATCACCCATCTGGAGTGAAATGGGATTCCCAGGAGCCTCCTTCATCACCGTCAATAGCCCTGCTCTCAGTCCCAAGAATTCCCTCCTCCTCTCTGGTCTAAGAGCCTCGATCCCATTTCAAAAGGCCATTGCAGAGCTGTCACATTTGGGGCCATTTCCTCTACTCCAAAGGGGTGGCAGTGCCGAGGTGTGAAATGATGGGCACTTTAGCTCTACCTCAGCAGATGGATTAGAGATAATCTGGGCTCAGTGCAGAGAGGGACAATGTCCCTCCACAGACCCCCCTGCTGCGCTTTTCCCTCTGTGCCGAGCCTCAAATGCCGTCTCTAGTTTCGATAACTACCTGAGAAAAGTGGGAATCACTCCCTGCCAAGGCCAGTTGAGGGAAGGTGACTCCACTTTTCCTTGCTATCAGATGGAAGGGGTTCCCAAGGCCAGCTGTGACCAAGCAGTGTTTGGAGACAAGGCATCCTGATAGCTGGTTCTCTCCCACCCGTGCCACCACTGATGGGCAGCACTAACACTGACAGCACAACTGATCCAAACCAAATCAAAGACTTCAGATCTCCTGCAGTTACTTTCCCTCACAGCACTTATGCTTTCCTCCCCATCATGGAACTTTAAATCTCCTGTTGCAACGAGAAGCAACCCCAGGTCCCTCAGACACACCGGGGTGTTAAACTTAGCAAGTGAAGAAGCTCTGAGCCTCCCTTCTGGTGGGGAAGCACAGCCCAGCTGGCTACTGATTTGCAAGGAAATGCAGGGTTTGAGCTGGAAGCCATTTGTTCTTCATGTGGCTGATCCATCTTTAGGAAGATGAGGACAATTCTCATGTGCCTTTGGCATGTAGAGGGTCTCCCAGAAAGCACCAAGAGCTGACCCATGGCAAAAAAATGTGAAGGCAGAAAGGAGTACAGGAAGATTTTTCTGTAAAAAAAATAGTCCCAGCCATGATTTTGAGACCCAGAGGGTGGTTGGGCACTGGAACAGGCTCCCCAGGGAAGTGATGACGGCACCAACCCTGAGAGAGCTCAAGAACAATATTTGAACAAAACCCTCAGGCATGTGGTGGGATTTTTGGGGCTGTCCTGTGCAGAGCCAACAGTTGGACTCGATGATCCTTGTGGGTCCCTTCCAGCTCAGGATATTCTGTGATTCTCTGGCTTAATCACCATGTCAGGCAAATACAAAACACCTGCAAATTGCTGCCTTATAGGAGGGACTCCGGTTTGCACCTTTGGACAAACCAACATGGGGAGTAGAGAGGGCAGCTGAGGGTTTATAGGATCAGAAGCCCCTGCAAGAGTCACTAAATCACACTGTTCTCACTATCTGTTAGAGCCCAGAGTGGCACAGGACTGGCTGTGACATTCCAACCTCCAGACCTGCTGGGTCCCTGAAACCTGACCTGTACGGCCTTTCCCAGTGCCCCTTCCCCACACAGCACTGGAAGAAAACACGGGGAAGGAAAAGAGACGAGCTAAAGGGGAAAAGAAAGAAAGAAAGAAAAAAAATCCTCAGCCTGAAAGACAGTCAGTCACAGGCTTTCAGACAGCAGAAAGTCAAGCCAGAAAAAGACCCTTGAAATAAAGGTCTTATTGCAGCATCTGTGGGCAGCTTGGGTTACCTGAGACTCTCTAGTGATTCAGAAGACTTTGACCAAGAAAGTTAAAGCCAGGGGCGATCAATGAGCCTCTGCAAGCAGCATCCTATCGAGTTTCCTGCTGAGACCAGACAGCGGGAGCTGCACTTTGGAACTTTTCCTTTTTTTTTTTTTTTTTTTTTTTTTATTCCTGGTCTGGCAATGAGTCTGAGTATGGATAACAAACCTACCTCCCCCTCGGCACTAATCCCTCCCTCCCTAGAAAACAACTTGTTCAAGAGCTTTTTTTCCCCTCCATATCATGTTATAAAGGAGAATTGTAATTCCTGGGTGTGCAAATATCCTGTGGCTACAAGGCAGGTGGGAAGGCAGAGAGCAGGAGGATGTGGAGGGAGAGACACTGAGGTAGGTGTCTGCTGCCAGAGGATGGCATAAACCCCTTCTGAACAGCTATCTGTCCTTTTGTGAGGAATCAAAACAACTCTCCTACGGCTTCTGAAGTGTCTCATAAACACCATCCAGGTCAGCTCAGCCTGAGGAATTGCGTGCAGGAGATTTTGGTCATCCCTGGACTTACCCAGAGCCAAAGGGATCCAGGAAGGTGACTGGTATGACCCATATCTAAGGCTCTTCTATCATTGCTTCATTCATGGGGTGAGGATGCCCAGAGGAGGCCACTGCATCCTATTCCCACTGCTCAGGGGTAGGGGAGTGCTGCTGGCACATCCTCTGGAACTGGGATGCAAAGCCAACCTTGGTGAGGTTCTCGGGTGCCAGAAGGACACCCCAAAGGACATGAGCAGCTCCTTAGAGATGAGCAGGGGAGTGCAGAGAGCAGAGCTAACTCCTGGCTCCACTAACTCTGCAGGAGGACAGGCTGGGGATGCTCAAACAAACCCTCTTCCCCCCTGCACCAAAAGCAGTTCCTCCTAAAACAACAGGGCTTGTTGACGTCCTGCTTTGCTCAGTCTCCAGAACTGGTAAAGGCTTCTGGGGAAGAAAGAAATCACAGATGCTCAAATGTTCCTTTTTAATGAAGGAAAAAAAAATAGTAAAAAAAAAGTAATGCTTCATTTCAGAATGACTTTTTATTTTGAAATCTTAAACAATTTACTAAGAACCGAAATAAAACCCCAAAAATGAGAACTTCCGAAATCTAAATGAATCATTCTCCAATTACTAAATGGAATCAGTCCCTTCCAAAACAGCTTTCAGGAACATTTCTTATTAAAAATATAATTGGCCACTGTGAGCTGGGGGAAGAAAAAAAAAAAGAAAAGTTTTGAAATATCACAAGTTCTCCCAGAAAATGAGACTGTTTTCCTCTCTGATTGCAATTAATGACCTGCCAGCCAAGGAGTCCCCAGACCAGCAAGGGCAGATTTTAGAGCAGAAGGAGGCTGGTGCCTGAGGGTGCATCCTCCCTTAAGGACAGCTTGAGCGTGTTCAGTTGTTCCTCTCAGAATTAAATGGATGCTACAAGAGGATGAAATGAGGCAGCAGAGCCAAAATCTACGAGTGGCACTAACACAAAAGAGCCTGGGACAGGTCCCTTCTGCACCCAGCAAGGTCAGTGTGTTTCCTGCAATAAAATGTTGCCTGTCTCTAAATGATAAATAAAATGATGCTGCTTTTCTGCCCCAAAATTTCCATTCTGTTGGCGGCTGGGGGGTTAAACACAAGCAGAGACACCATTCAAGGCTAAAAACCTTCATGGTGACCACGTGCAACTGGAGCAGTTCGTGTGAATGGAATAACAGTGGTTTGGCTTGGAAGGAGCCTTAAAGATCATCCAGTTCCATCCCCTGCCATGGACAGGGACACCTTCCACTATCCCAGGTTGCTCCAACCTGGCCATGGACGCTTCCAGGGATGGAACATCCACAGTTAACATCCACAACCAGTGTCTCACCACCCTCACAGAAAAGAATTTCTTCCTAATATCCAATCTAGACCTAGCCAGGGCTCATTCAGCTCCTGAGGGGTTGGTTATCCCTCCTCTGGGATAAAGATCCTGAGCTATTGCTGCCCCTCTGCACTGTGAGTGGGAAAGGAGGAAGAGGAAGGGGAAAGGAGGATGAGGAAGGTGTAGTTTGCATATGGGTGGAGGCAGAAGCAACTTGTTAGGAAGGGTTTTCAGGCATGGTCAGATATTGGGTGGCATCTTTGGACAGCGATGCTGATCTGACTTAGAAGCCGCTGATTCCAGTCCAGCCTTGTGGAAAACTTTTCCCTGCTCTCTGCATCCCTCTCTGCAGCCCCTGTCGGGGCTGGTGACATTGCTGCGACCTTGCAGCCAGGCACCTCGGTGCCATCTCTTAGCTCTTGTTCCTCCCCCCTCCCGCTTCTCCCAGCCCAGCCCAGCCCCTCACCTTCCCCAGGAGGCCCCTGCAGCAGCCGAGCGCCACAATTTCAATTTACACCAACTAAATGATTCATCGCCGCCTAAAAGAGCCCTGAGCAGAGCCCAGGAGGGGAGCGGAGCTGCGGCAGGGAGAGGGAGAGGGAGAAGGAGAGAGAGAGGCGGGGGGGACACAAGATCGGGGCGAAGATACAGAGATGAAAAAGCTCGGGTGACCTGCTCTTCTCTTCTCGGGGCAGCAGCCGATCAATCCTCCCCCCCTCCCCTCTCCTGTCTGTGGGTCTGTCTGTCTCCTCCTCTCTCAGCGGACTCGAGTTTCCCGGTGTAAGGTTAGGACAGCAGAGCTGTGGAAATCGATTCCCGAGCCCTGGCACACACAGCCCTGCTCAGCCGGGAGAGGAGGGATGGAGAGCCTTCCCCGGGCATCCCAGAACTCTCACGTGGAGGGAGATTGGAAATGGGGGTCTGGGAAAGGGGGCTGCATCACCCCTGAAGGGAAAAATCCCAAAATAAGACAGAAATGCGTGGGAGAAACAAAAAAAAATAGAAGCAGATTTCCCCTGTCTCCCAGTGCACACTGTTCCTCTTGATAGTTTATACTGGAGGGAAGAGATGAGTGACCAGCATGGCTCTGCCCACAATCTGGTTCCCAGTCCTCCTCTATCCCAAGTCTTTGCTTAAAACTGAAATAAAACCCCCAAATGAGAACTTCTGAAATCTAAATGAATCATTCTCCGATCACTAAATGGGTTCCCCCAGCCCAGCTGGGTTTATGCTGGAGGAAGGTTTATACTGGGGGATGGTTTATAGTGGTGGAAGAAGATGAGTGAATACATGGCTCTGCCCACAATCTGGTTCCCAGTCCTCCTCTATCCCAAGTCTTTGCTTAAAACTGAAATAAAACACCAAAATGAGAACTTCTAAAATCTAAATGAGTCATTCTCCAATCACTAAATGGGTTCCCCCAGCCCAGCTGCCTCCTTCTCCCCTTCCACAAGCTCCCATATCAGTCTGGCTGGATTCAGCCTTGCATTGGAAATCCCCTGGGATTCCTGGCTGGGAGGGAGCAGAAAAGGGTTAACAGTCAGGAGAGGAAATGTTTCCCCATGGATCCTTGTGCAGGAGTCATTGGTGACACATCCCACTTGGGAAAAAGTCTTTTAAAGAATCTTAAGATGTTAAAAAAAATTTAATAAGAGACTTAATACTACAAAACCTTTGCCCTGAATATCCTGTGCAGCCAGAACTTGTTGAATGGGGTGTAATTGTCTCCTTGACTCTCAGGGCTACCTAAAAAGATGAGGAAACTGAGACCCAGAAAGCCACACCTGAGGCTGGACTAAAAAAAACCCTTCCAAACTAGGATTGAAAAATCAGATTTCTTAACTGCAATGGCAACTAGAGCGAAGGAAAAGACTGAAGTGGGATTTGATAACATTTGCCTTCCAACTGCTTCAAAAAAACCCCACAGGGAATTAATCTCAGCGACCCTGCTGAAATGTACATAAATAAGAGGTGTTTCTCTTTTGCAGATAAGGAAACAGGGGTTAAGTGGCCAGAGGGAGGAGGGCACAGGGATGAACCATCAGCCAGGTCCACATTGTGAGGCCAAACTTCTCCCTGAAGGATCAAGTCTATAAAGGTGTGTTTTTGGTTTTTTTTCTTTGTTTTAACCAAGTCAATGCTGCCAATCCCACTCATCACCAGCCATTTAATTTTTAATACTCCTTCACAATGAGCTGCTGCACAACCTGCAGTTGTCTCTGCCCCTTTTCTCTCCTTCTGGGGATTTATTGCTGGGTGTATTGATTGCTCCTTGCCACTGACCCTGGATGGAAGGAGATGAAATATCCAGCATTGCTGTGGTACAATCAATGGCCAAACTCACGCTTTCCTATGCTGCTTGTCCTCCACAGAGGGCAAAATACGTGGTGTTCTGTGGGATGGATGCAGGGTAAGATGGGATGGAGACATTCTATAGAGCTGTACATCAAATGGAAATATCCTCAGGTCAGCAGGATGGAAGTTTTATGGGCTCATAAAACTGACCAGGCCACAACTCAGGACTGGTTTGCCAGGAATCCTTTAAAGAATTCCAGAGCATGAGTCACGTTTTTGGACACGTTTTGGGATGTATCCCCTTGATCTGATCTGAAATTAGGCAGACTGTCGTGGTTTTGGGTGAGGGTCACACAAGCTGACAACGATCAACAGAAGGTTGGAATATGGCACAGGTTTGTTCCCTTCTGCTCTAGAAAGGAGAGGTAGCAAAGAGCATCCCTTCAGCTGGATCACTGCCTCTTACCAGGAGAGTTTGCAATGCAACAGGAAGGACTCGGAGGTGAGCTCAGCAGGAGAAGACAAACACACTGCAACAGCAGTGTCCATCAGAAAAAACCCTCCAAGGCTGCCAAGGACACTGTGAGGCTTGGAGTGACAGCCCCCTGCAGAGCCACGCTCAGCTGGAGACGTCTGGGCAGACGGATCCAATGCACTTTGCAGCCCCTGTCTCTGCTGAGAGGTTCTTGGCAGATGAGACCACCCTGCCACTCATAGCCAGGAGCTTGGCCAGCCTGACACCTCCCTCTCCACGGCTCTGCCAGAGGCCTCTCTGCGGGAGGAGAGCCCTGGCAGGGAAAGGCTGAAGGGAGGAAACTTCAAGATCGATAGCATTATTAAAAATCCTAAAGAAAACAAAGCCAGTGAACTAACATCCCAGTCCTGAGGACACCTGGACCCAGTGCTCCTTGGGAGGAGCATCACCAATCCGACACAATAATGAAATAGCGAAATGAGGTCCCTTCTCAGCCTGTTATAAAGAAGCCCAAGAAGATGGACAGAGAGACGTTTTCTCCTAATCCTGTCCAGACAAGCCAAATGAGCAGTTTGACCCCCTTCGTGCTCGTTTGGCCCAGCTGAGTTGGCCCACACAGGACAAACACTCAACTTCAGGGCCAACACTTTCCCACACTGAACATACAAACCATAAGGTCCCCTTGGACCAACTAACTTGGAGTGGAGCCCATGATGTGTACGGGATCTGATCCCTCTCTAAGGGCAAAGGAGATCATGACAAGTCTAGAAAGGGAGAGGTTCAGGTCAGCAGTGGAAACTTGGAGGTGCTGAGACAAGGGCACCCAGTCAGAGCCAAATTGCCTTAAGGAGTGTAAATGTGGAAGATCTGCTGAGACTGATTCAGGGTGGACAGGTGCTTCTCTGGTGCAGTCAGCAGACCATGGACCACGTGATGGAGGAGCTCTGTCCAGTCTCTACCATCCTTGCCTTCCAAAAAATCCTTCCCAGTTAAACCCAGCCCTCCCCAGAAAGTCCCAGCCGCCTTGCTGGAGGCACCTGGGGGACTCCTCGGCTCACCTGGCTCAGGTGAGACGTCATTTTTCCTCTCTGCCCTGTGTTACCACAGCCACTGAGGGAAGATGGTTGGTGGAGAAGCAGGGCTGGGCTGGTGACAAGCCCCAGCAGGTACTTACGTGTTGTGAAGGACACACCATCCACAGTGAGGGTCTCCTGAGCCCAAGCACTCGCTGCAGGTCTCGTACTGGCTACACGACTCCACGGGCACCCGGGTGAGCTGCAGGACAAAAGGGGACAACCTGTCAGGCTTTTCACAGCCCATAATGACTTGATGGAGGTGCAACCCGCCCTGTCTGTCCTCTTCCCCTGGTGCCTGTCCTCCCAGAGGGACATCCCTACAGAGCTCAGCAGGCCTGAGGGATGTGGGTGCAGTTTGCTCCAGAGCTCAACCTGGTGCAATCCCTGTCCAGACCATCACATCCCCTGTGGCTTTTCCCCCTTCCCCATGGCCTTCCACCCTTCATTGCCAGATGACCTCACTTGCACACCAGGGAATCAGCACATCAGGCAGGCTGTGGGGACCTGGGACAATTAAACAAGGTGTGATTTTCTACAGCAAGTTCAACTCACTGGGTCTCAGTGCTCTCTCCCACTTTGGCTGTGGGCCCTGTTGCTTTCTGGCTCCCCGTGAGCACTGAGGTCTTGTGATGTCTTTGCCTCCCCCCCATGACCTCCTGCACCACCACTCCCCACTGCCACCACCACTCCTGGTCTCAGGAGAGCTTTAGCTCCACTCTCTGTTGCCTGTGCATCTTCCCAACCATCAGTTGTCCCATTCCTGGAGAGGCTGCTTCCAGCAGGAAAAGGACAAAGCCTACCAGGCTGGGTATTTCCTTGCTGTCACTCTGCCTGTGCAGCTCAGAAGGCATCAGATGTGGACCTGAAACACCCACCTACTGCCGAAACGCCGCAATTTTATTATCTATTTTTCTTTCATTTTTCCTTTTTAATTAAAGTATTTCAGGGGAGAGATTTCAAAGGCAGAAGGGACTGCCCAGCCTGACCTCCTGTCTCACAGACCAGTGCCTTTTGATTCCTCTCAGGTTTTGCAAGCCCCTTGCATCTTTTGATGCCAAACATACGGTTTGGGCCCAATGACCTGACAGTCTCTTTTCCACTGAATAAACTTCAGAGAGCTCCTCTAATACCCATTCAGTCGCTGGTGTCTTCACCCCAGCTCCTGTCAGCAGGGAGAGTTTGTTCCTTCAGATGATATAGTGTGGTATTATCCTGATGAAACACCACTGAGAAGTGCCAGCTCTAAACTGCAGAACAGTTATTGGTGACAAATGACAAGGGAATACACCTGGAGCCCGGTGAGAGTTTTTTTTTTACTTGGCGCAACGTTCAGCAGAGTCTGAGCTGTGAAGTGACAGATTAGGATCCATCCTGATTGCACCTGTAAATGAACCAAGAATTGGCTGCCTTTTTTTTTTTTTATTTATTTTTTAATTTTAAATATAAACATGTATCGGGCGAAATTCCAGCTGTGTATGAAGACCTTTTCTATTTGGATCAGAAATTGTCTTCCTCACCTCTGTACACAAATCTACTACAACAGGTAGGTGATAGCCTGTGAACAAAAGCTGAAAATGTGGGGCTTTGCCTCTGGCAAGTGGCAGCAGCTTTAGAAAACTTCAGGTAGAAATATCATTTATTTATCATTGCACCATTGCCTGTGCCAAGTCACCTACAGAAACCAACTGCAAGCTTTCAATGAAAAAAGTGAGAATGTGGAGGGGAAAAAAAAAAACAAACCAACCAAAAACCAACACAAAACCACATTTTCTCAAACTGAATCTATTGCCATGAGCATAGGAACATAACCAGGACAGAGAGAGCAGCAACTGTGAGAAGATCAAGAGAGGGATGGAGTCCTTCATACTTCTGTAATTATGGTGGACTTGGCAGTGAGAAGTTAATGGTTGGATTTAGATGATCTTTTCCAGCCTACATGATTCTATGATTCTATCAGGAAGTTTCAAAGGTGAGGTGGCTTGGCCATGAATGCAGTTGTTCTGGCTTCCTTAAGCTTCAGGTCAAGAAGGTGTCAAAATGCCCATCAAATATAAATGTTATGCTCCAGAATTTCACCCAATTAGACTCGTCGAGCCCAATAGTCTGTGTTGCATCCAACTTCCAAAAATACATCGAATTTTTTACAGGAATGTATCAAGAGTTGCAGACCCTATGATTTGTTATGTCAGCCATTCCCACCTCTTTGTTCCACCTAGGAAAAATGTCTTATGGGTTCTTTTCCCTTGATCACATCTGGCTTGACCACCAGAGTCCTCGAAGAAGAGGCAGATAATTCAGTTATAAAAGGCTGTCAACCTGCCATTCCTCTATCCAGGTGTAATTGATTGTGTAAATCTCCCCCTTGGAATTAGAAATTTGTGGACACAGTTGGGATTGGCTCTGCAGTTCCTACCCAAACTACCCTCAGTTTAACATATGGTGCTGCTTGATTTGTCCTCATTAGCTGTGGGTAGTTTTTCCTCATCTCTGAGCTAGTTTACATCTGTCTTATGGAACTGAGCCCTGGTTAAGAAGTTTAGGACAGACCATGCACTTTTCAAGCATCTGATGATGTTTGGTTTGAATGTTCTGACTCAAAAGCCACTGGTGGCTCTGATACATGTACAAGAGAGAAGTCCTAGAGGGCTGAATTTTGCTGTTTGTTTGCAAATTGCTACAAAAAGAGTAGATAAAAAGTGGTCTCTGTAGGTTTAATTATTATTATTATTATTTAATTAGCCATCAAAGGGTAGCCAAGCTCCTTTCAGAATCGGGGGGAACCTACTGGGAATCCAGATCTTCATCTCTGCAGGAATGTTTTGCTTTCAATGTATTTAGGGTAGTTTGTAGGATAAATGTTGTTTAGGAGCACACCTTGCTTGGGTTGCTGTCCCAAGAGACCACAGATGTGTGGCAAGAGCCTCCACATCCTGCCAGTCCCACCAGAGTGTGTCCTGTGTCACTGTTTGCGTTGTGACATGTTATTCCTGCTGCATAAGATCTTTTATGAGTTCACCTCAAGCAGCTTTATTGCGAGATTAATTAAAACTGCCCCACGCTGGTAAATGTCTTGGGCTGTAAGTGTCAGACCTTCTAATTAATACAGAAAGAAACTACAGAAAACAAAGGAGCTGCAGCTGAAAGGAAAGCCACCTAAGGGTCGTCTGCTGAAAAAGAGAAAGAACATCAAGCAAATAAGGCACATCTGAGGTCTTATTTTCCTTTTTGGAACATAAACTGTAATTAATTCGGCTCAGCTTTCCAAGCTGAAAGTTTTGAGAACTGACCGTGGCCCTCCAGGGAACAGTCAGCTTTTTGTGCTGCTGCTAAAATATCTGGAAAAGTCCACACAGCCTCCCAATTACAAAGCCTTGACATTATTCACTGCAACGAAGGGACCAGACAGTGCTGAAGGTTGAAATCTCCACGGTAAACCAGGCTGTGATTACTCCTTCCACCTCTCCTCCAGCCTTGGAAAAGCCTGACAAACTTTTCAAGGTTATTTCCCGACATCAGTGAGGGTCTTTCACCGAGGTGGGACTTGGATTCAACATTTTGCTTCAAATATCACAGAGTCACAGAACATCCTGAGCTGGAAGGGACCCATCAGGATCATCCAGTCCAACTCCTGGCCCTGCACAGGACAAGCCCAAGAATCCCACCCTGTGCCTGAGAGCGTTGTCCAAATACAAATAGGGTTTCAGCAGACAGAGGATGAGCAAAAGCAAAGTGTCCTTCATTTTGGGGCACCATGAGCCAGTTTAGAGTAATTTAAATTCTGGAAGTGGCCCCGGCTTAACTGATATTTTGGCCTCACTGTGCTGGTAACAGAGACACCTGTTGTTTTAAGGACTTAATATCCCATACATTAGGAAAATATATGACATTAGGAAAAGGTTCTTCACCCAGAGGGTGGTTGGGCACTGAACAGGCTCCTCAGGGCAGTCACAGCACCAAGGCTGACAGAGCTCAAGAAGGGTTTGGACAATGCTCTCAGGGACAGGGTGGGATTTTTAGACTTTGGGTTCTTTGGAATATTGTTCCCAGCTCACAGCTGGGGAGGTGAGACACTGGGACTGGTTGCCCAGGGAAGCTGTGGCTGCCCCATCCCTGGAAATGTCCAAGGCCAGGTTGAAAGGGCTTGGAACAATCTGGGATAGTGGAAGGTGTCCCTGCCCACAGCAGAGGGTGGGACTGGATGGCCTTTAAAGTCCCTTCCCACTCAAACCTTTCTATCATTCTTTCTATCCAGAGTGAGGGGAGATCCCAGAGCCAGGGGTGGACAGGGGGTAAATGATTCCAATGTCCTTCTCAAGGGCAGCAAGGAAACAATGAGCAGGTCCAGCTGCCATTTCTGCAGCAGGATTTGAAGAGATATTTCTCTTCATCAACACATCCCTTCACTGGCTCCCAAAGAAATCATTCATGAGTTTCTGGTTCACAAGGACATCTTGAAAAATCTGGCAAAATCCACAAACCTGCTGCACAGTTCAGAGCTCACTTACTACTTCAGGACACGTCATCTCATCTCTGATCCAGCCTAACTTCCAAACTGCAGCTTCTCCAGCTCCCAGCTTCCCTTCTACCCTCCATTTCTAGTATGAATGAGTTCCAGAAAGTCATTTAAAACAAAATGATTGAGTGTTTTGGATCTGATAGACAGCAACAGCTAATCCTGTTAGAAATTTGGCTCCCACTTCTGCCATTATATATTCACAAAAGCTCCTGCTATGTGCTCAGTCATAATTTTCTGGCTCCTGTATTTGACTCTTTTATTTCAATATACATTGCTCCTTTCTCCCCTTAAACTGCCAACATTCTGGTCAAAACCTGAATCATTGCTCAATCTCTGCTGTTATAATTGGATGTTAATACAGAGGCAGGATTTATTCAGTCTGATGGACTGAGTTAATTTAAATGTACAAAAAGGCATCTTAAGTAGCCAATTTCCTTCCCAACAGTCAAAAGATACATTTCCAAAACACTGAACAAGCCATGTGGGTTCTGGGAATGCTGCTATCTTTCGAGACTCAGCCAGCCCCCCAAAAAATGCAGGAAGATTAAGAGTGGAGCTTATTGGATTTCAAAGCCTGGAAAAGAGTGTTCCTGATAATACATTCTATTAAACAGAGCAAGGCAAGAGCAACCTGAGAGACCACTGGAGGAACCATTTCTGCACCCTGAACAGAGTCAGGGAGGATGTTCTGTCACCTGCACAGCACCCCAAGATGCCAGTTTTATTTTGGCCTGAATTATGGACAAAGAGACTCAGAATTCCTCTGTTTGATACTCTGTGCCTTATTATCTGACCTACAAACTCAGTGAAAAGCAGGAACACAGAAACAGGACTCCCACCCATGTGAATGTAAAACTGCTGGGAGAGGAGATGATCCCGTGGGGATAAGAGATGAAGACCTGGGTTTTATCCCAGCCTGCCACTCCAGCATGATAAGTAAATAACTTCCCAGTCCCACTGGGACAGGGAATGTCATTTCTCATCAGACACCCCCAAGCTTTGCCTCTTCATCGTAGCACACTTCCCAGGAAATCCATGCTTACACACCTGGAAAACTGGGGGCTTTAATTAAGAGCGTTAATTGGAAGCAGCAGTAGCTGTCAAGGACAAATGACACAATAATTAAACTGGGGGTCAATGCCCTGCTGGGTGGCAGGATGAATTACCTGCTCAAATATACTTGTTCATCAAAGGCTCTCTACCCACAGTTGTGTGTGTGCTGCTTCTCTTCTCTTCCTCTTCTCTTTTCTCCCTTTTCTTCCCTGAGCTATCCTGCACATCTTTGCTGAGAGAGGATTTTGGCATTGCCAGAGCAAATCCCCAGCCACAATCACACTACAGGTCAGGCAGAGACATTTACCACACACGTCATGATCACAAGGTGAGGTGAATCCCACATCAATGCCACACAATTTTCTGCTTTTCCTCAAATCTTGCCACTGAGAACAATCCCCAAACCTGTAAGGGCTTCCCCTCTTCCCAGTTGTAGCACCAGCATAACCAGTCACAACACACAACGATTTTAATTTCATGTCTGGGAGAGTGGTGGAGGAAATCCACTGTGTCACGCAGCTAGAAAACCATTCCATAACTCAAAAGATCTGGTGTGATGACATGGGCTGTGTTTGAACAAGTGCCTTTCACCATCTGCTCTGTCAACACAACCCTCACACCGAGCTCATCCCTGCTCTCTGTTCTGGCTCTATTTACAAAGGCACAGACTCTCAGACAACAAAGATTATCTCAGCCCTTTTCTTGAAGGCTTGGCAGCTTCCCAGGTTCCCCCTTCACGACAGCACGACTGTGCTGTCCCTTCTTCAAAGAATTCCACCGTTCCTTAGTGACTCTCCTCCCAAAAAAACATCAGGACTCGAGCAGGAGCAAAGGCCACACCACCCTGCTGTGAGTATGGTTGGCAACTTGGAGATTGAAGAGTGTGTTTCATACACTGAGAGGCTTCAGGGTTGAATCTCACCCAGTTTCCCTCTGAATTAACTCTTGTTTTTCCCCTACTGATGGTGCAAAACTCTTCCTTCAGCTGGGATAGCAACGGAGCATCCCATTGGCATAAAATAGTATCATTTTTAGGAATCCTTTCAATATACCAGCTCAGAGGTGTGAAGGGATATCCAAGTAATTTTACCCAAGCCTGGTGAAAACAGCCACCTTCTTACCCACCCTGCAAACCATCAGCTCTGGCCAACTCCCTCTGCCCGTGGCATTCAATCCGTGTTTCTCCCTTGCCAGGTCCAGGTACCTTCAGATCCCCCCTGCCCTGTTTGCACTAAATCTTTATCCCCTGGTCAAGTGCTTCAGTCTGCAAACTGTAAGACAAAAGAGGTTTGACTGCACATTTGTGCTCAAAAGCCTTCGAAATCAGAGCCTCGTGTCACAATTAATGCAGGGCCCGGCTGGGCTTAATGAGAGCCAGTGCCTGTGTGGCCACTGGAGCGTGGCTGCTGAGCCAGGCAGAGATCATTACCCAGCCTCTAGAAAGGCTGGATATAGATTTAATTGGGACCTCTAAAGGAATTTGTGTCACTGCAATGGCCTTTCTCAAAGTCCAGCATCCCTTGAAGGCTCCTGGTGGAGGAGTCCAAACACACAGGGAGAAGTTCACAGCTTTTTCTGCTGGTGGTGGCTACTTTTCATTGTGTTGTTCCACCTTCTTTTCAAATGTTCCCCATCACAGAATCAGAGAAAGACTTGGGTTGGAAGGGACCTTAAAAATCATCTAATCCCAACATCCTCATGATGTGAAGTGATTCTTACACTGAGTTATCAAGAAGCATCTTCTTACGGATTAATTCTCCTCAGCAGCCCTCTCATGTATCCTATTGTACCTCCTTGTCCATTTTCACCAGTTCAATCCTACCACCACTACAAATTCCATATTTACATGTTTAATATCTCCCTGGACTATGAAATCCTCATCCAAATACCTGAAGCAGCTTTGCCTCATCTCTCTCCCCAGCCACCCTCATCCTCTCCCAGGTTTCTGGCTCCACCACTTGCTGGCCCAAGCAGTTCATGAAGGATTTTGTTGATCAAACTCCCTTGTGCAGGTACTGTCAAACTGAGGAAATGGTGGCACTTTGAAAAAATGCCCTTTTTTCAGTTATGATCAGACCTAAAATCACCCATAATCCCACATAAAACCAGCTGTGCTGGCTGGGACCAACATTCCACAGATCCCAGATAAGGAAAGCATAAGAACAGGATAAATACTTGTGTCCCCAGTAGTTGCCCAAATTTTGGCTATTTTCATTCAGGGGAACTTCTGCATCTTATCTGGCTCTCTGCCATAATGCAAAAAAGATCTTTCTTTACTTTTTTGGTTTATCCTGCAATTGCATTGACTTTCTGCATCCACACCCCACTGTGCCAGGGAATTTCACAGGTCCAGAGCCCACTGCTTGAAGGAATCACCTCCTTTCATTTGTTCAGGACTTGATTTTTCAAAAGTTTAATTTCATGCCCTGTAATTCTTGTATTTGCAGAGGTGGTGAACAGTCATTTCTCATCCATCCCTTTATACCATCCATAAATTTGCCAGTCTCTCCACATACCCCATCTCACCTCCTCCCAGGCTGAGGAATTCCTGCTTCTTCAGTCACCTCCCACTTGGAAACCACCCTGTACCTCTGACTGTAGAATCATTAAGATTGGAAAAGACCTTTCAGGTGATTTGAGTCCAACCATTAACCCAACACTGCCAAGGTTCCCTCCTGAGCCTCCTTTTGTCCAGGCTGAGCTCCCCCAGCTCCCTCAGCTGCACTTCATAGGACTTGTCCTCACAAGACTTGTTCTCACCCTGGTTCCCTTTCTCTTTTGACCATTTATTTACCCTTATTAGCCAAATGTTGGGAAAAGGAGAGTCTATCTGGTGACATCAGGTCATCTCTTTATAGCCTTGTCTCCTCCCTGGACTCTCAGGCACCGACCACATCATCAAAAACTATTAAGTGACTGCCTTTAGCAGGGTGCCACCTCTCAGCTTGAGATCCATGACCCTGTACATCCTTCAGGCTCATCCCAGATGAGAAAGAAAACACATCAGATTAAAGTGTGATTAAGACTGTGTTTCATCACAGGCAGGGAACTCGTAAAGCTTGATTGCTTTGAGCAGTGTGAGTGTACAGTGATAGTGATCTTCAGCTCCTCAGAGGGCACTCTCCTCCTTGCCATGGAAAGGAGCATCTGGTTTGTTCCCAGATACCCTCACACATGCCCTGCTTCAAATCTGTCACTGGCCCTCCTCTGCTTTTCCAAGTCATTCTCCAGGCATTCGGATCTCTCCGACAGGAGCTCCACAGCATCAATCGGAGTGATAACATCAGCTGAAGAGTTATGAGGTCACACTGCTTTATCTACAGCCCAAAAGCTGCAGATCTGAGGCAGGGAAAGCCGTGACAACCTGAGCTGCTGCAGCAAACACGTACCAACCCGGCCCAGAAACACAAATTTGGGGCTTTCGGTGCTGTTGCACCTCCGCCTCTCCGGAGCGCTCACCGCCAACAGCACTACCGAGGCTTTCAGTCAAGAGCTAAGCAAGAACCAGGGGGAAAAAAAAAAAAAGGTGAAGCAGCCTCTTCCCAAGCCCTTAAATTTACGTCTCAGTTTATTAAAGGAGAGACAAGCCGACAGCACTCACAGCTCAGCTGGCGCCTGGGGGAGCTCTCAAGGTTTGGGTGGTAATTAGTGCTGCCAAAAAGACAACGACCAGGCAGAGATTCAGGCAACTCTTTCAGGGCTCATCTATTTGTCTTGAGACATCTCTGCTCTTTGTTTCGCCGTGGAACAGGAGAGAAAACTTCCCAGCAAAGCCCAGCTCCCTCTCTGCAGGGTTTTAATTCACACAGGGCTCAAAATGCAGAATTCCTACTGAGTGCGGTGAGAGTTGTTCCATCCCAGTCCCCAGAGCCCATATTTCAACGGATTAAGTGCACAGCCTAGTGCAGCAAGCACTACACGTGTTTTCCCAGCTTTCTCAGACATTCATCTTGCCATAAAATGGAAAGTTCAAGGATATCTAATTCAGGGATCATATAAATGCATAACATTTAAGGTCAGAAGGGACCACTACATCATCTGTTCTCACCTCCTGTGCATCACAGCCACTACCCATCTAGTCTCATACTTAACCAAATAATCTGGGTTTTAACTAAAGCATGTTGCCTAGAAAGACCTCCCATTTTGAAGATACCAAGAAATGGAAAATCCTCCATTTCATGGGCAGTTTGTTCCAGCAGTTCATCACTCGCACCATAAAAATCTTGTACATGCCTCACTTTTCACATGAATCCATCAGCTTTTGGCTGCCAAACACTGATTCTTATTTTGTTTTCCTTTTCTAGCTTGAAGAGCCCCTTAACCTGCTGTTTTCTCCACATGAAGATGCTCAGAGATCCTAATGGAGTCATTCCTTAATCTTCCTTCAGATAAATGAACACTTGAAGATGCTTTCAAACCCTACGAGGAATCACACCTTCCCACTCCCCGTAAATAACTTTTGTGCTTCTTTCCTGCTGCTTTTCCTATCTGACCACAGAGCATGACTACCACTCTCCCACTCTCCTGCCCTCCTCCAAGGATGCAGGATGCTGTCTCAGCCTGTTCCTACCACTACAGGCAAAACTAGGAAAAACCCTTTTCTAGGACGTAAAGGGATGAGCCACTCATTCATTTCAGTCACTGCTTTCTAGGACACATCTCCCACTTCCCAGCCTGACCTACATTCCTTCCTGTGAGACAGCAAAGTTTGCATTTGTTTTGTTTGAGGGAGCCAAAGTCACCCAAATGCTCTGCCCTCGCTGTTGTTAATGCTGAGCTAATCATTGTTCCACTGAATATTTTATCCCTGGGATTTAATATCAACCTCCCACTCATTCATGAACATTTTCAGTAGGTTTGGGCCCAGTATTGATCCCTGGAGAACACTAGTAGGAAAACCCTCAGGCTCTTTGAGAGCTGCCAGTGTTAAGCCAATTCAGAGATATCCTCATACTATTTTTAGGTTTTGGGGTTTTTATTTTTTTTTAATGGCAACAGGTTGTGGTGTTGTCCCAAGTACTGCATGGAAAGGTAAAGACAGGGCATCCACACACTAAAACTTTATTATTTCCTTAAGGAAGTGATCACCTATTTCCTCAAAGATTGAAAAATATCTAATTTCTCATAAAAATTGCCATTTGGCCTTGGAGCTTCAGATTTATCCAGGCACTTTATTACTTAATATTACCCTTCTCTAGCCACCCTGAATCACTAGACTGGGGGGCTAGAAACACCTAAATTATGAATATATTCCCCAGCATATTTGATGTAGGATATTTCAGGTCTCAGGTGTGCAAAGCCATCCTCAGAAGACCCGGTGCCTGGATATTGTAGATTTAAACCTGGTTAAAACAGCTTGGTGAACAGCTCAAGGTTAGACAGGATCAATCTGGGCACTGGAAACCTTTGGAGTTGTTGGGATCTCCTGACTCTTGGTGATAATTTTAAATCCAGGCCTTTGAATGGGTCCCAAAGCTTGTGCAGGAGCACGCAAGGTTCTTATTTCTCCAATTAGTTCCTCTTTCATTTGTACTCCTGTAATTTCTGCTCACATTTTTCTCCAGCCAAAGCAGAAGGCCGAGACTCCCACTGCACCTTTCTTTTTGTGGAAAGGCACACACAGCTCCCAGATTTCTTGGGGAGGAAAAGCAGCTGGCATGAGGATCTGTAGGAGAAACAGAACTTTTGTCCCTGTAGATAACTATTCAAATTTGATTTAAGGTACTGCTCTGGTGCTGTATGAAACAGGGAGATCTCATTTCAGCTCCTTTGTGCCTGGCCCTGAGGTCACAAAAGCTGAGCAGGAACATTGTCCAGGGGGGCAAGGACAGGGGCTGGGGGGGGGATGATGTTCTTGGATGATTGCAGGATGAACACTGCCAGCTGGCCTGTGCACAAAGGACTGAGACCCAAGAGACCCCATAAAGCCTTTGCCAGCTCCATCCAGGTGGTTCCCAAACTGGCATCCTGAAACAGAGTGGGATTAACCCACTGAGGCACCTTAAAGGAGCCTCCACCTCAAAGATCAAAGGCACCCTGGCTCCAGGGCTCTAGTTACACCTGACTGCCTTGTGGGCATCCCTTACAAAAGGATGGATTTGGGCTGGGGGATTTTCTCAGGTGCATTTCACAGCGCTCCCCACTCCGTGCAAAACAACAACAAAAAAAAATAAAGAATGCCCAGCCCAAAATACCCCTTTGTCCCTGGCCACAAAGAAGGGAGCTGTGTTTGCCATGTAAAGCAAGGGGACAGAGAGGAGAGCAAGGAGCAGTGCCAGGTGCTCGGAGAGCACCTCTGAAACACGAGCCAGCGATGGGAAACTCATGGGACTCTCTCCTGTCCACATCCAGCAGCTGGGACAGTGAGGCTTCCTCACTCCTGGCTCAGCAGGACTGGCTAACATGCTGCCAGCCTTGCAAGTGATGCTTGTGCCCCTTGGCAGGGCACTGCTGACCATCCTGGACCCTTTTATCCACGTCTCACCCTCATCCCAAAAAAGCAGCCAGTGGCTTCACAGGGTTTGGAGTCTCTTTGCAGAGCTCAGGGCACTCAAGTTCCCCGTCTCAGTAGCAGGAATGACCTTCTCATTGCTCCTCTCTACTCGTCTTTTTTTCTCCATTTAATGCACACACACTCACAAAAGGGCCTGTCCTTTTCACCTGCAGTCCTCAGAGCCGTTCAGGAAAGGGATGGGGAACAAAAAAAACATCAGGGATGAGAAGAAAGTCGGGCACTGACGTGGCTGTCTGAAGGTCAAACACACTCATCCTTTTGTTGGTGTGAGAATTGACGCCGGTTTTATTAAAGCAATCTGGCCACCATCTGAATACTGCTGTGACCACACAGAACTTGGTTTAAGAAACCCTCTGATGCACAGACTGGCCAAGGTGATGAGAACCTGAGGGAGATGATATGATATCCCTTCTCCTGAGGTCTGTGCACTGGAAGGCTCGTAGCACCCACGGGATCAGCAGGGAAGGAGCAAAGGTGTGGGTGACCCAGCTCCACACTCCTCCTCAGGTGTGTGTGTGCCCACACACACAGCCCTGGCAACCAGCTGATGGCATTTGTAAGCCCTACCAGGTTTATACTGCTCAGAAAGGGGCTGTGGGGAACATTGGTTTTATTTATCAGCTCCCATTTCCCACCGGTGAACTGTAAAATTACAACTGCAGCTTTCCCCCGTCTCTCACTGATCTGTGGCATCTGTCTGTCTGTCTTCTTACCTACCCACACATGTGCAGCATGTCCTGAAGGAGCAATATCCCCTCTGCTTCCCAAGGAATTCCCAAGCTCTGCCTCTTCCCAGAACAGCAATCCCCGCCCCTGGTTTATTAACCCAACAGCAGGCTCTGAGAAAGCCCTCACCCTCACAATCAGGAGAGAGAGGTTTCCTCAGCATTTATGGAGAGCAGGAAGTTAGGAATGTATAATCAAGCCAGAGGACAGTTTCAAATCTCATCAAAATAACAGATGAGGAGGAGAGCTTCCTTCCAGCTGCCTAGGATTTTACCTGAGGACACCTGTGTGTCTCCTGCTTTAACATCAGGAGCTACAACATGACCTTTTTGGCTCATGTTTTAGGAAAACACAAGAGCTCACGCCCCTGTTCCTTTATTTTCTCCAGAGGACACACTGATTTTATAGGTATTTGTCCCAAGGGCAGTGAAGGAAAGGTGATGTTTTATACTTGTTTTATTTCTCATTTCAGCCATCACTCCCTGAATCAGCACCTTCAACCATCCTTCCCCATTTGAAGGTCTTATTTATACCTTTGCAAACAAGAATAGTCTGAGAAGGAGAGAAGACCAGCCAGGTGGGAGCACAGCTCAAGTCTTTCCCTGGCCAGAAACCATTTATTTAATCTCCAGTTCACTTCATGAAGCCAAAGTATCTCTGAAAGGGACATAAACACCATCCTGGACTATTTCTCCCCACTGTTAATGAGGAAAACCTATATGAGAGGTGGGATAAATCTGGGAGACACGCTTTTTTCCCCGTCCCACAGCAAGGCTTAGATCAAATTTGCAGCTCACAGGGATGTTGTGAAGCTCCAGGACTGGAGGAGGGATTGCCTGGCTAATGGTGGATGTGCTGAATCCCTGGAAACATTTAGCTCATGGTTTAGTTTCCTAAAAGACACGAAATATTGCTGAGCTGTGGGCTCAGAGCAGACATCTCCCCGAGGAGTTCTGTGACCTGAGTTATGCAGATCACATTAGACAATCACACTGGTGTCTTTTAGCTTCCAATCCCATGAATTTATAAATAGCCACCAAATAGTTTCAACCATAATTGGCAGCCTGTGCTGCAAAGAGCTTAGCTAAGCACACAGGCCCTTATGTGAAGTGAAAAGTTTTTATTATTATTATTATTATTGCATAAGGGTTTTGTCTGGCTCAGCTTTAAACTACATTTTCTCTATCAGGATGCAGATTTCAGAAGACAAGTTGCCTGACCCAGAGACCAGGCCTGTAAATGGGACTGTGACAGTAATTGCCATATTTGCAAGACAAGTATGAATTGCCTCTTCTGGATGAGCCACACAGACAGTGGAGATGAAGTTTATCACTGCCCTAAATGTGTTTGGTTTTCTGCTGATGCATAAACATTCCAGCAATTAGTATGCTGTGTTAAGGCCCTCTTCTCCACATATTTTTTTTTTCTTTTCCTTGAGGTTTTATATTAGAGTTTTTGTGAATAGGCTTTTAAGACAATTCACAGGGAAATGACCACTTGCACTTAGAAGGTTGGTCAGGCAGTGGGACAGGTTGTCCAAGGTGGTGGAATCACCACCCCTGGAAGTTCAAAAGGCGTGGCACTTGGGGACATGGCCTGAGCAATGCTGGGTTAGTGGTTGGACTCAATGATCTTGGAGGTCTTTTCCAACCTAAATGATTCTATGATTCCATGGCAATTCCAGCACCCTCAAATATTAGTGCATGAATCTGAATTCTTTGCTGCTTTGGAGAGTGTTGCAGATTTAGAGCATCTGTGAGAACTGGAAAATCTGGGAAAGAGGAGGATGTTGATTTGTGCTGCAAGTGGTATTTACCAAGTTGAGATCAACTAATTGGATCCCCATCTGATTGGAGCACTTATCAGGGCTTTAGGAAAGCTCCCAGTCCTCTCTTACTGATTTCATAGAATCCTAGAATGGCCTGGTTTGGAAGGGACCTTAAAAACCATCTTGTTCCAACCCCTGCCATGTGCAGGGACACCTTCCACTATCCCAGGTTACTCCAAACCCCATCCAACATTGCCATGGCAGGGGGTTGGAACAAGATGATCTTTAAGGTCCCTTCCAACCCAAAGCACTCCATGATTCTATGATCATCATCAATGTTTTTCCCTTTCCAATTTCTTTATCCTTTTATTTTTGTTCATTACTGCAAATGTTGCAATTTTCCATTACTTGTTCCTCAGCTCAAAAGAATCCTAAACATTCTTCTTTAGGCACATATGGAAAATGATTCTGTATTTAAATGCCTGTAGTATCAGTGATAGATCAGATCATCACTGGTAGTTCCCACTACTTGACCTCTTCTGGATTCCTAAATTTAAAATTCAGAGTATCCCATTAAAAATCATCAAAACTGTTTTGTGTTTTTTTAATGAGAAAACAGCCTGACTGAGCAGTTCCCCCCAAATCATGTCTGTTTTCTGCAGAAATCATATGAAAAAAAGAATTAGTTTTCCTGTGACTCGCAATAGGTCTGATCTCAGTAAAATTCCATTTCACCAGAACATTTAGTCACAGTTAAGTCTTAACTTCTCCATTTCCTTGGCTTTGTTTTTTGGCTTTTTTTTTACTTATTCTTTTTTTTTTGTACAATTTGTCAAGCAGAAGTTGATGCATGGCTCTTCTTGAAAGGGATAGCTCAGAGACCAATTAGTCAAGCCCGGAACTGGCAAACCCCTCCTAAGACAACGGCACAAAATGGCAGCTAAATAAAGATCTATCTTGCTTTTAAAAATATTAACCTGTTTTATTGACACTGCCATTTATCAGAAGGTTTATTCTTTGAGTGAGGGGATGGAAACAGCCAAAAGCAGAGCTAAAGGCCACCAGCTACCCCATCACCACACAGATGGGGAGCAAATGCCCAGGGGTGCTTTTAAGCATAAAGACTCACTAACAAACCATTTGGGCAAAAAAAAAAAAAATAAGGGAGATTAAAGCATGATTTAGAAGTTCTGTTTATATCAAATGCTTCCTTAATTACTTAGGAATTGACAGACTTAATAAAACCTAATATCCACCCCTCTCTATCTCCGATTTCTGCTGGCAGGTCGAGCCAGATGCTTCATAAAAGGTGAGAGCATCCTACAAAAGCCAGGGCTTTGTATTAGGTATCTGCACTCAATAATACCTAGAGACTGGTTTATAATCTGGATAACAGCAGTTCAGACTTCTAGATGTCTAGGTAATTATTTTTTTTTTAATTAAAAATCGCTTCAAAGCATTAAGATCCAGACTGCTTAGCTTTTTAGGCGTTTCTTTCTGCCTTTGCTCCAAAAATGCCATTTAGAATGAAAGCTCGAGGATTAAAAAAATAAATAACCACCTTATTCACTGCCCTGGGGAAATTCTCCCTCACAATGGACCTGCAGAATTGCTGCAAGGACTGAACTGAAACTTCCATGGGGAGATCCTGGCTCACTGAATTCACTTCATGGAGCACTGACGGGTTGCAATGAGATGTTTTTAGACTCAGCACATCGGAGGCAAAGTAGAAAACTGGTAATTTGCAAGTTGTGCACCTGAACTTAGAAATGCTGAGCTGGTTCTGGAGCAATAAGAATAATCTTCTCCAAAATAAACCTTTCCCCAGAAAGGAATTAAAGGATCAGGTGTTATGCTCCAAATACCTGTGGTAGCAATTTAGCTGGGAGAGTTGCAGGGGTGGGAGATGAGCAGGAACTCACCCTCAAAACACTGAAAATTAAGGATCTGAGGAAGAATAGTCCTGTATAGATCAGAATTTGGATAAATATATGTGGACAAACATTAATAACCTCTCTGCAGCAACTGCTTAAGAAATCATTGGTAATAAGTTGCCTTTATCATAAGAGACCACTGAAATCTTGGGAAGCTTCACAATTTGAGTGGTAAAAATGGTGGTTGAGGACAATTAATTTTCACCCTTCACGAGAGGAAAGATGAGACTGAGAGATGTTCTTCAGACTGTCCACCAAGGGGAAGGAAATTAAAACATCTCCTGTTGTCAGACAAGCAGTGCCAAGCTTGGGAAACAAAAACAGAATTCCCAGAGCATCCTTTAGCTCCTCGAAGCTGCTGGATGTTGATAAGCTCAGGACAAAACTCACAGGCTGTTGGGAAAGGGAGGGGGGTCACAGTTCAGCTCTACCTTTAATGAACTCGCTTTCATTTTTACTTTCTCTGCTTATTTCCTGCCTGCAATCACTCTTCTTTGTCCAGCAGGACTGGGAACTCGAATTTCTGCTCGTGTGGAAGGATCTCATCTCGTCTGTGGGAGCTCAGGCTTGGGGACACGCCAACCCCCTTCATCCTACAGACTTGTCCTGCTTGGAAAGCATCCCTCTGGCATAACCTCTTGCTGTAGAGTGAGGACAGTTTCCCCTTTCTCAGGCACAGGGTGCAACAAAACTCACTAAACTAATAAGGCACCGTTGCCACAGGGGCAAGGGCCTATTTGTTTCCATTAAAACTACCTAAAATTAAAAAGAAGGAGTTGGGAAGGACAGGAGAGCTGTGTTGTGTGTCTATCAAACAGAGCTCTGAAAGAGCTGTGCAGCCTAATGGCTCTGATTTTTATCTGCTGACAACACTGAGAGGCTAAAGAAAATCTCTGTGCTCGCCAGAGCCCAGTCCCTCTGAGGGTTTCCAAGTGTATAGAAACATCAAGAAGAGAATAAAACTATTTCTGCATAGATGGCTGGTCAAGGGAATGAACAGACTGGCAAGGAAAATGAAGCAGCAGAGGTGGGAAGCTTATGTGAAAAGCTTAAATGAAGCTTATATGAAATCCTGAGGCAGAGGGTAGAGGAAATGGAGAGTTTTCTCTCTTTTGAGAGAAATCCATCTCTGCTGGATGTTCATCACTGACCCTTATTGGAAAGTTTTCTGGGTTGGTGATATAGGATCATAGTTTGGTTGCAAGGGACCATAAAAACCATCTTGTTCCAACCCCCTCCCATGGGCAGGGACACCTTCCACTATCCCAGGTTGTTCCAAGCCCCATCCAGCCTGGCCTTGGCCACTTCCAGGGATGGGGCAGCCACAGCTTCTCTGGACAACCTGTGCAAGAGCCTCCCCACCCTCACAGGGGAGAATTTTTTCCCAATCTCCCATCTATCCCTGCCCTCTGGCACTGGGAAGCCATTCCCTGTGTCCTGTCCCTCCATCCCTTGTCCCCAGTCCCTCTCCAGCTCTTCTGGAGCCCCTTTAGGCCCTGCAAGGGGCTCTCAGGTCTCCCTGGAGCCTTCTCTTCTCCAGGGGAACCCTCCCAGCTCTCCCAGCCTGACTCCAGAGCAGAGATGGTTTATCCCCATGATCCTTTCTGTGCCCTCCTCTGTCCAACTCCTCATCCCAGTGTGACCAGTGCAGCTGGTTCCTCCCCTGTGCCACTGAAGAAGGAACAGACCAACAGCAGAGTCCCCTTCCTGGAAATGTAAAGCTCCAGAAAGCCCAACAATGGGTGGGCTTTGAGGAGAGGGGAGACAAAGTCATCACTGAGGACAAGTTAGAAGTTTTAGAGAAAACTGTTCATTTTCCAGGCAACTTTGCCTTGCAGAATTGCCTTGGTCAGGAAGTGAAGGCAGGACCAGATTCCTCCATCAGAGGTGGTCCTGTCTCAGTGGGAAGATCCTCTGTTAGATGGTGAGGGGAGGTAATTCCACGGAGGAATCTGGCTGTGGAAGATGTGTGCCTGTGGACAGAGCAAGGACAGGGTTCTGTCACCAGCTCTTGCCTCTTCCCCAGTGACACCACAGATGAGCTTCTCTGTGTCACACTTAAGGGTCACTTGGTTTTCATTGTGAACCTCAATTTCAAGAGGTTCATAATTCACATATTTTACACAGCATGTATCTGGGGAACCCACCAAGAAAACCTCAAAGCCTCATTAAAAAAAAAAAAAAAAATAAACAAACAAACAAAAAACAAGGCACAAAAAAACCCTCAAAATCAAAAACAAAAACCCCAAAGCCTCATAAAATTACAAAACCTTCAAAAAAAAAAAAAAACACACAAAAACAACCCCCACACAGAAAAACCTCCAACCAAACAGAAAAAAACCACCATGAAACCCATACAAACCCACAGAAAACCTCAAAACAAACCACAAAACAACACCAAAAAAACCCCCACAATGATGTCTCCAGTTATCCTAAACTTGTTTCTCCAACATGAAGGCTGGTTTGGGGGAGTAGCTGTTTTATCCTTTCTAGAGGTTAAAAACACAGGCTTCAAGAGGAGGCATTTGCCAGAGAAGCTGTTCTGCTCTTTTGTCCAATTTTTATTTATTTATTTATTTATTTATTTATAGTATTATTTTTATTCCAGTTAAATTTTAAGGAAAGGCTGAAGATTGCAAATGTGATATTTGGCTAGGAAGGATTCCAGCATGAGGAATCATCACTCTTCCTCTTAGTTTGAAAAGACCAGTCTATTTAAGGTTCCAAAACATATGTTGCTCCCCTCTTCAGGCCCATCATCCCTTTTGTTGCCTGGCTGCGAGTGAGAGGATGCCACTTTTCTTCATCTGGCTCCAAAGCCTCGTGTTTCTGGGTTGTACATCGCGGATTATTCGCTAAATCTTGGTTATGTGAGGATGTGAATCTCAACAGAACTCCCTGCCAGTCCTGTGGAAAAATACTCCCAACCCATCCCACCGTCAGAGACGGAGTCATTTGCGAGTGGAATCACTGCTGGCTTTGAAAACAGGAAAAGGGGCAAGGAGATGATAAACCTCCACCAGCACAGCTCCCTCCTCTGATATTGCCTGTCTCTTGCTGGTGGCCTCGAAATTTGCTCCCACCTTCACAGGTCAGGAAGTGTTATGTCTTGGACCTGCTGAATCTGAAAAAAATTTGGTGGCAAAACCTCCATATTCTGAGGAGTGGGTTTGTCATTTCTTGGTTCCTTATGATGGAATCAGAGAATCATTGGAAGGGTACCCCCAAAATACCAGGAGGTGGAAGGATTTAGGAGAACTGACTCTTGAAGTTGAGAACACTCAGCTTCTCAGCACAAATCTGCACCAGGCCTAAGAAAGGGACACCCCCCACCCTGTTCTTCTCAGGGATTTTATCACTGTGACCCTCCTGCTATGGGGCTTTCAGACATGTCTGCAAGAACTTCTACCTGGGAATCAGCTCCTCTGGAATGCAGTGAGGAGGAAACATCTAAATCCATCTCTGGAAAAGGTGCTTTTTTTCCAATCAGCAAAGCATCCTTAAGTCAAAAAATCTTATCTCCTCATAGTAAAATCTTCTGGAAGGGTCTTACAATCATTAAGGTTGGAGAAGACCTTCAACATCACCAAGTTCAACCTGCAATGCACCACGACCATATCAACTAAATCATACTGGGAAGTGCCACTTCTACTCATTTTTTGAGCTCTTGCAGGGATGGTGATTCCACCACATCCCTGGGAA
Source organism: Pyrocephalus nanus (assembly GCA_038380795.1). Lineage (NCBI taxonomy): Eukaryota > Metazoa > Chordata > Aves > Passeriformes > Tyrannidae > Pyrocephalus > Pyrocephalus nanus. The sequence continues at coordinate 19,699,280 of CM076262.1, read as the reverse complement.
GTCTGTTCCAAGGCTTAACCACTCTTTCAGTGAAGAAATTTTCCCTGATGTCCAATCTAAACCTCCCCTGGCACAACTTGGGGCTGTTCCTTCTCGTCCTGTTGCTTGTTACCTGGGACAAGAGAGCAATTCCCACCTGGCCACAACCTCCTGTCAGGAGGTTATAGAATGTAACAAGGACTCCATTTTCTCCAGAAAAGAATAAGATCTCTTTTTACTGACAGCAGGACCCTTAGCACAAAGCCCCACATCCTTTGTTGAAGGCTCCTCATACTTTAGGAGGAGACTTAAATAAGTCCCATCTCTCCCTGTTCTCTTCTTGCAGCAGAACTACTACTACTGTGAGTAGGAGTTGTAATACTTCATTTTCATATCCTTAATTAAAGAAAAAAAAAAAGGGGAGGTTCAGCTGACAAATGGACAGCAACGGCAACAAAAGCCATCCTCGGTGCAGGTTGGTGAACTCCACCAGTTCTGGAGGCAACGAGCGCACGAAGTGAGTGAAGTCTTGAGCAATAATATTTTAGCAGCTCTCAGATGACACAGGAGAAGTGCAGAAATGTCAAACCCAACGCCATTACTCAAAAATAGGAGCACACGATTAGACAAGCAATTATACACTGAGCAGCTTAACATAAATTGTGGGTAAAAATATCAGAAACAATTTTTCAGGATTTAGTGAAGGGAGCACCTTGTAAAGCATAATTGGATTAGAGGAGACAGCCAGCATGGATTTACAAGCAGGAGGTCTTTTGCTTAACTAACTTGTTGGAGTTCTTTGAAGCTCCAGCATTACTGCCAAGGTAGGCAAGGGAAATGTAATAGATGTTATGCACTTAGATTTCCCAAAAGCAATTGGAGAAGTTGTACAGGGAGATTATCAGCTAATGGAAGAAGTTGTGCTGGAAAAGTGGGCTGGCTTAGAAAAGTGGCTGTGAAGCAGAAAACAGCCAGTGTGTGGGCTGGCTTGCCATGTTCATTCTCAACCTCAAAAGTGAGTTATTTAAGTGCTTGGCCTGGGGAGGAAGGAGGTGGAGGGGCTCAGGCTTGGGAGAGCTCTTGTGCTCGGATTTCAGAGAGCTCCCAGCCTTTTGCAACGTGCAAATCTCCCAGCAGAGCTCAGTTTATTAGTGCCCAGGATGAGAACAGCCCCAGGGAGATCATTCCTCCCCCAGAACGAGGTGCAGCTCAGAGGCTGCACGGGCTGTGTGATCTCAGGGCTGCCGATGGAAGGAGAACCGAACTTGGCTTTCACTGAACAAGTGAGGAAACTGAGGCACGAAGGAAAACCTGCTTGATCTCACCCAAATCAGGGCAAAACAAAGCACAGAGTCCCCCAGGCCTTACCCTCTGGCTCTTGCTGCCACATAGCACGTTCAAAGCTGAGGAGTTCTCATGCATGTGCAGGGGGAGCACAGCCTGTCCTGGCCACAAGAAGGGCCACCCTCACAGGGAAAGAGGAGAGGTTTTGGGAGACATGGGTGAATCGAGGAGAGGGCAGATGGGGTGCTGGCAGCAGGCACAGAGCCCTGCAGCAGGCAGGTGCTGTGCTCCCAGCCCCTGTTTTGCAGAACACAGATTAATTTCTTGGAATCAGATGTACAAAAGTTCGGGGTGGAAGGGACCTTAAAGATCATCCAGTTCAAACCCCCTGCCATGGGCAGGGACTTCTTTCACTATCCCAGGTTGCTCCAAGCCCCAACCTGGCCTTGGACTTTTCCAGGGATCCAGGGGCAGCCACAGCTTCTCTGGGCAAACTGTGCCAGGGACTCCCCACCCTCACAGGGAAGAATTTACTTCCAACATCTCATCTAAATCTCTCCTCTTTTAGTTTAAAACTCTTTCCCCTTGTCCTATCCCTGTCTGCCTTGGAAAGTCACTCTCCTTCTTTTCATAAGCTCCCTTTAAGTCCTGGAAGGCCACAGTAAGGCCTCCCTGGAGTCTTGTGTTCTCCAGTGAACCCCCCCAGCTCTCCCAGCCTGGCTCCAGAGCAGAGGAGCTCCAGCCCTTGGAGCATCTCCATGGCCTCCTCTGGATCTGCTCTAAGATCTGTGGATTTACATCCTGGCTGAGGAGAAGACCTGAGTGTCTGGATTTATGTCACAGTCCCCAGAGCTCTCCCAGTTGTTCCTTCTGTTCCCTTTCCACGCCACGTCTCAGTAGCAAAGCCACATTTTGCTCCCAGCTCCAGCTGCTTTTCTTGGCTGCCCTTGGAGCTGCCAGAGCCGATATCGCTGGAATCCAGGTTTACTGTGGCCCTGCTGCTGTCCAGCAACAACAGCAGCTGGATCAGGGATCAGCACATTCCCAGGCACTGGGTATGGCTTTATGGGATGTCCTGCAGACCCCACTCCGGCTCACAGACCGCCCAGCCCTATAATCTCATCCTGCCTCCCTCCTCCTCCTCCGGCCCTGAGGCTCTCATCATTCCTCCTGGCATCCCTGTTCCCTCATTCCCCCTTCCCACCCCACCCCCAGAACATGACCCAAGTTTGTTATGGATCAGTGTATTTACAAAGCTTAAGCTGAAAATCAATTTTAATTACCAAAATCAGATTGCTGTACCAATAAATCACTGGGGGACACAGGCAGAAGGTTGCACCTGGACCTGGAGGGAGGGAGGGAGAGAGACAATGACTTATTTTCCCATCAGGCCCCTCCCTGCATTCACTGAACAATATTCATCAACGTCATTATCCTTTGTAGGAATATGCAAAAGGGAGATGACTAAAAATTGAGTCAGTTTTAAACAAATAGCACTGGCTGAAACTTGATTTACCAGTGACCTCTTGACAAAAGCTTTTTTTTTTAAATATATTTAGGATAGTGACTCTATAGAGTCACTCTTACTTGGATGTTTTCTGCTTCAGATGCTCCATGGTTTGGGTCTGGAAAGAGTCACAGTAACAGCTCAGTGCTCTGTTTCTTCTTCTTTCTACCCTTGCCATGAACTCCAATATTTTTCAAGACAGGCCCAAAGTTGGAAGAGGAAAGAGGCTCCATCCCAGAGGATGGTGATATGGAAGAGGATGTTTGAGCAGGTCCCTATGGTGAGTAGAGAAGGAATCTTCAAGAACTCAAAGGCAGAGACAAGAAATCCCCCTGGTTGTAGCCAGGGAGATTTTTAGGTTTCAGACCATCAAAATTTCTGCTGAGCTGGGTAAAAGTCCTTCTTTTCACTGCTTGCCTCAGTGCCAACACAGTCCAGAGGGAGTTCACCAAGTCAAAAGCAGGGGAGAAGTTGTGGCCAGGTCTTTATTTGCATCTTCCACTGCCAAACAGCCAAGCAGCTCCACTGTACCCAATATTATTCACTGTAGAGTCACAATTCCCTCCCCAACAGACCCTGGAGCACAGATATGGGATTGCCCCAAAAGGCACTTGGCTCCTGTGCCATGATGGGTTAACCTCTCAGCAGAAGGAATCCAAGGCCCACCAAATGCCAAACTTCAGGCACTCTGGGAGAGGCCACCACAGCCAAACCAAGCCCAAGCTGACAGGTATTTAGGCACCTTCATGCCAGATCCCCAAAAGGATGTATAGGGTTGTTATCACTGACATCAGAGGGAAGAAAGAGCCTAAATGATCAGAGATCCAGCCCCCAGCAGAAAGCCATGATCACACTGACTATCTGAGGTAGAAACAAGCATTAACTCTGCTCTTGTCAGCCCCAGACCTTTCCCCTGGGCACTGTTCTCTAGCACTTGGCACACAAAGCTGAACCCTTTGGGAATCTGCTTTATCACTGAGCCAAACCCCGGGGATTTATATAGATTTGCCTCTCCTGAGAAAAATCTAATTCAAATAAAAGCCTGGGCTTTGTTTTTGGGGGTTTTTTTGGTTTTTTTTTTTTTTTTGTTTTTTGTTTTTCGTTTTTTTTTTTTTTTTGTTTTGTTTTGTTTTTTTGTTTTGGTTTGGTTTGGTTTGGTTTGGGGTTTTTTTTGTTGTTGGTTTTTTGTTTTGTTTTGTTTGTTTGTTGTTTTTTGTTTTGTTTGGTTTGGTTTGGTTTGGTTTTTTTTCCCCTGATGCATAAGTGCCAAGGACTTGTTCTAGGAACTTTCTGCACCTTCCCTTTCAAAATTAAATGAAGTCTTGCAAGGCCAAGTGTGAAGAATAGGTAAAAACTGCCTTCAGAGAGCTGTCCAAAAGCACCAAGGAACAGACACACATAGACCTTCTCCCTGTCTCTCATTCCCCTCTGTTTGATACATCAAGCAGGTACCAGTGATCAGCCTTTGGAATAAATTGTAAACCCCATCTTGGAAACTCCCCAGGAGGGGAAAGACCCAGGAGAAATAGAGAGAGCAGTTCCAAAAAGAAAGAGGTGAGAAATGGTGACTTGGAGAAAAGGATACATCCCAGAGACTTCCTCCATCCATCCTCCTGCATCCTGGAACTGCATCCAAACCAGAGGGAGTCAGTCAAAATCAGAACTCAGAGGGAGAAAACAAAGCCAGTGAAGAAAAAGAGCTTCCTTGGCTTCCAACGGAGATATTTCTGGCAAAGATACTTCTTTTATCTCCCTGATACATTATGAGCACCCAGATGATGCTGCCAGAGAAACAGGGTCAGCAAGGGACAAGCCAGACCTTCCCACTGGAGGTGATAACAGCTCCTTGCTGGGTCTCTGGCAGTTTCTTCTGATGCTAAATCCTCAGGAGTTACTAGAGGTGATAACTCCCCCCTCACAGACCATCTATTCACTCTCCCTTGCCCTGTTCATTCTTGATGACACGGAGCTGACCCCTTGGTGGATGCAGTTTCCAGAACCTGCCTCATTTTTTTTTGCCACCTCAGAAGGCCAGCTCAGTTCTCTGCTGCCACAAGGTGTTTGCCCAGCTGTGTCTCCATTTGGAGCAGGAACCCGTGCACACAGTCCCTGAGTGAATCAGGATGCAGGAGGACAGGGAAAACCCAATCCTGCATCAACAAGACCCCACTTGGGATGAGCTGGACCGCAGGGAAAAGGCGCCTTCTCGGTGTGACGCAGTCTCTGGAGGGGGGACCGGTGTTTTTCCAAACACAACCACCCTGCCCTTTTTCTGCTGTGGGTGGGAGCAGGACTGCCAGCTGTTGGAAGTCTGTGTGCTTTACACCCACCCACAGCCCCACGTGTCCTCTCACAACACTTCAGCCTGGTGCACATGGAGGATTTTTCCGAGAATTCGCAGCGTTGAGTGACTGCAAAGGAGGATAACTCTGCTCTTCCACAGATGGTCCCTGCTGCCATGGTCTGCTTTCCACAGGAGCAGAGTGGGTTTCTGTGCTCAGTGCCCTTCCAAGATGCTAATATTAGCTGGGCACTTCATTCCCATGCTTGCCATGGAAGTTTTATCCTAGGCAACTGCAGGAAACAGGCAAAGGGTTTTCTGGATCGTTGAAAAGAGCTTTGGACCAGAAATTTGAGTTCTCGAACACTCCTCCCACACGCTCGAGCTCGGGAGTGAGAGCAATTTTCTCTTTTATCTTTCTAATAACCCTGAAACCCAGCAAGGGAACAGCAAGCGGGATAATGGGGCTTTTGCTCCATGTTTGAGGAAAGGAACAGCGGGTGCTCACCTGGGTGGGCACGTGGAATGTGAAGTCATTTCCTTTAGTTGCTTTGAATGCCCATTTCTCCCCACCCTGGAATGCCAAAGGCATCCTGGTTTGCACCAGGAATATTGTGGCCACAGGAGCAGGGCAGTGCCTGTCCCCTGTGCTGGCACTGCTGAGGCACCTCGAGTTCTGTGCCCAGTTTTGGGCCCCTCAGACAGGAGAACCATGGAAGGACTGGAGCATGTCCAGGGCAGGGAAGGGAGCTGGGAAGGGTCTGGAGAACTCCTGAGGGAGCTGGGGGGGCTCATCCTGGAGAAAAGGAGGCTCAGGGGGGACCTTCTGGCTCTGCAAGTCCCTGCCAGGAGGGGGGAGCCAGGGAGGGTCGGGCTCTGCTCCCAGGGAACAGGGACAGGACAAGGGGAAACGGCCTCAAGCTGTGCCAGGGGAGGGTCAGGTTGGACATTAGGAGGAACTTCTTCATGGAAAGGGTGGTCAAGCACTGGAAGAAGCTGCCCAAGACAACTGTGGAATCATCATCCCTGGAGGGATTAAAAGATATGTGGATGTGGCACTTGGGGGGCATGGTTTAGTGGTGGCCTTGGCAGTGCTGGGTTAACAGTTGAACTCAATAATCTTGGAGGTCTTTTCCAAGCAAAACAATTCTTTGATTCTGTAGAATAAGAAATCTAAGGGGGTTTGTTTTGTTCATTTTTTTTTCCTGTTGTTACTGGGGGTTTTTTGCTTTTTTTGGTTTGTTTCTTTTTCACTTCAATAAATCCACAGAGAGACACAGACTTTTTTCTTACTGGCAAAACATGGAAGATGAGTAAGAACTGACATAAATTTGTTCTCATTGTCTTCCCCAAACAATGGCAGTTAATTTTTACTATAAATAAAAGCTTGATATTAAGAAGAAGATGAATGTATTCATGAAAAAATGTTGAATGATGTAAAGAAAAAAAAGTACAATTGTGTCTGTGACCAAAAATACATCTTAGCTTGTGCCTTCACAGTCTTCTTTTGCATATGTATGCTGCTTTCTTGCATATGTAACTCATCACCCAGCAACTGCTTTTGCAGCACATACATGTGTTTTGCTTTACATATTTTTTAAGTGGCTGAACATTTGACCCCAAGATTCATTATGAGGGTAGGGTGTTGTTGTTTGGTTTTTTTTTAATGATAACGATGCAAGAATGGAAAAAAAAAAAAAAAAAAAAGAAACAGGAAAAGGGGGAAAAGAAACTTTTGATTCTTCCATCTTTCTGCTTGATGTTATCATGACTGCTTCTGTGAACAGGTCAGAATAGTGGTCCTGGCAGGAATGGCATCCAAATAATGAGAGTCCAGCTAATTGCTTCTTTCCTCTTTGCTTTTGCCAAATTTCAATAGTTCAGTTTCCATTTTGATTTCCTGCTTTGCTTGAAGGATGTATCCCAGCTACTTGGCAGGGAAATTTACTTATGGATGGGGATTTTTGCCATTTTCAGATATTTTTCTGGTTATCAGCATGGGGATGATGTATCACTATCCAAAAAGCCACAGAGGGTGGTGGTGTCAGTAAAGCCCCTTCTACAGAAACCTTAAAACTTTAGGGTGCCTTGATGCAAGATGTCACAATCTCTTAAAGGCTGACCCTCCTCTTCAGGATGCCTTTGGATTTGGATCTTAAACCTCTCTTGAGCTGGCTCCCAAGGCAAGAACTGTGCTGAACTTTTCTAGCCCGGAATGCACAGCTTGATGTGTCATCTTGGTGGAGACACATCAAAAAGATCTCACTCTTATATCCTTTGCAAAGAGGAGTTAATTCAGGTAAGTCCCTGCTTTAATTTGTGGGGGTTTTGATTAGGAGATTACAACAGTCTGCTCTCACCTTGCAGTATTTAAGTCTTATCAGATACTGTGACTCTTCTTGGGAAATAGGGATCACCAGGCTTAGCTGTCTCAGCTCATGCCCAAAAAAAAAAAGAAGGTCCTTCCAAACATCTTTCTCTGGTGCATTGCACATTCAGATCTGGGTGGGATGCACTGGGAAATTAATTCTGCAGAAGGGGATAATTGTGATGCCCACTCACTTCTGCTTTCCTGACAAGCAGGGGGAAAAAGAACAGCAATGAAATCTGCTGTGTAGGGACAGAGAGGGGAGATCAACGAGATGTGACACTGCGGTCCCAACCAGAAAACCACAGCCAGTGTCACATTGCACACACAGCTCCCTCTCACTGCAGCCTCTCCTCCTTATCCTGGCCCCATTTCAGTGACAGGTCAGTGAATTTTTACTTCTGGCCATGATCAAAAGCAAGACACGGGCAGAGCTGGGCTCCAGATCTGATTTGGCAAAGTCTTCTTAAGAGAAACAATCCCTGAAGCAGTCTGAGCTCCTGGGGAACAGGGGGCTGTCTGACAGCTGATGCTATTTTATGCAGCCAGCTATTCTTTCATTCACTAGAAATGTATTGCATTAAGATTTATTAAATTACATTTATTAAATTAAGAAATAAACTTGAAGCAAGCCTTCCTTCATTTGCATAATGGGAGGCTGTGCAGCAGATGGAGAACGGGGACCGTAGGCAGGCAACAGAACACAGGAGCCTGCATGTTTTGGGGATGAATATCCTCCAGAACGCTCTCCCAGTTGCCTCTGAATGGAAAATAACCACAATTTCCACGGACTAGGTGGTGACAGCAGGGTCAGTGGCAGAGGACAATGAGTAAACTCCTGGATCCCAGCTGCCTGGGATAACCTTATCTATCAAGCATGCTCATCTGGACCCAGCTCATATTCCCAAACAAACCTTTGGAAGGCTTCTGGAAAAGCACAGCAAACAAGAACAAATGTAATTTTCCAAAGAGGGCAAATGGTGCCCAGATATTCACAGCACTCTGCAGAAATAGGCTGGCAGTGATTTCAGTTCAAATTCAGCTGAGAGAGAACTGCCTGCCAAAGGAAGTCCTAGATCTTCTTTTAATTAATTGATATAGTTTTGGTCACTTTGATACCTAGACCTCAACTCACTGCCCACCTGATCCATGTCTGCTGCTTAAATAACAAAGTCTGGAAGACAAATATGGGTGCACCAAAAGTCAATAAAATTAAGAGCAGCTTATGCTTCACAATCCTCATCCTGCTTTAATGTACAGTTTCATGCCAGGGAAGGATCCTGTTGGTGGCATGAATTGGTCTGTCTCTTCACCAGAAAGGCAAACTCAGCAAGAATTCCAAGAGTCCTGGGCATGAGCCAATTTATTACACAATTAACTGATTCCGTATTATCTGCATATCAGGTATTCACCATTTAAATAAACCTTGATAAATGAGTGCACAAATGAAAGGAATCACTCAAAACCAGCTGGAGAGACAAGGGCTGGGCCCTTGTGATGTGCTACTTGGGAGAAACATCTGGAAAACAGCTTCTCCTGGATCCATTTCTGTGCAGCTGATCCCACCCCAGAAGTCAAGAGGACCAAGCTCAGGGGATTGTTTGTGCTGAGCCACGTGTGGGTCATCACAGAGTCACAGAATGGTTTGGGTGGGAAGGGACCTTCAGGATCATCCAGTTACAACCCTCCAGCCAGGAGCAGGGACACAGCTAACCTTTAGATACCAGATCCAGGAACAGTGGCACAACTGAGGAGCTGAAGAAGACACGCAGCAGGCAGAGGGGAAATAAGAGAGACGAGGGTGAACAGCTCAAGACAGTAAGAGCAAGGCCTGAAGAGCAGAAGGTCGATGTGGAGGTCACAGGAATGAGATCCAAGGATGCAAATGAACTCTTGGGCTGATTCTCTGCATTTCCACCGAGGTTGTTCAGCACCTTGTGAAATTGGGCCACGTCTCTTTCACTTACAGAAGGGGGGTTGTATTTTTGATTTTTGTGGTGTATTTTTTCTGTTCCAAGTAAAACCGAAGGCTCCCTTCTCCCACGGGAGAAAGAGGTTTTTAATTGTCTTCTACCTGCTGCTGCTTTCCAGAGCTCACTGATTATCAAACAATCCTCCTCCCACCAAAAAAAAAACAAAAAAAAAACCAAAAAAAAAACCACCAAAAAAAAAAGCTGTCCATTAATGATCTCCAGGAGAAACAAATCAGATCTTGCTCATTGATTCGACCTGGACCTAAACTGACCACAAGGCCTTAACGAAGATCAGACGTGGAGAAGTGGTCAAACCTACATCAGCAAATCATCAGTCAAAAGTGTAGCCAAGTCCTGGGCTGGTTAAACCACAGATCCACCGTGGTGAGAGGCTGCAGAGAGCTTCTCCTGTGCCACACAGAGCTGACACTGGGTGGACCAGCGGAGTGAAAACCCCCAACCCTGGGTTATGTTCCAGAGCATCTGGTCCACAGACCTCCCTGGTGCAAATTTCTCACAGCTCAGCCTTCATTAGAGAAAATACCTGACAAGTTACAGCTCGTGCATTCCTTCCTTGGAGTTTATATATAGATCCCTGCTTCAGCTGGATCCTGGTGTTTATTCCCTCAGGCACGTGTTACAGCTCACTCCAAACTGCTGATACACTCAAGGTGTTGGTGATGAGATGTAAAGCCTGGAGAGCTGCTTTTGCAAATTCTGTTTGCAGAAGTAATCTCAGACCCCCACCCCAGAAAAACAATCTGCTTGCATTGCTTCCCTTTAGTTTCCATTTGTTCAAGTTTAGTAAAAGCACAATAAAAACACTAAAAGCAAAGGAAAGCTCTGTTCTTCTAAGTTTCAGACCTCAATTGTTATTGATTTGTCCCCTTTAAAACTGGGTAGAAATGTGATTTTTATCTTGAACTAGAGTTCACACACTGTGGGACTAAAGTTTAGCAGTCCAAGTTGTTCATTTGAGTTCAGTGATATAATCCTCATCCAAAACCACTGCTGAGCCCACCTTATGTGTCCACAGAAGTCAAGTCTTTAAGTCCTTGAGTTTGTCTACTCAAAAGCTTTATATGATTTTAATTTAAACTAGAACAGTTAAATCAGAGCATTTTATTTTTTGACTTCTATTTCAGTTGAAAACTTCTTTTTTTTTTTTTTTTTTTTTTAGCTAAGCTACTCCATATAACTTAACAAAAGCTATGATTAAAGAGATAGACTAGAATCATACAAAATGCTGGGCAGATCTAAACACACCAGTTTGAAAATGGACCCTGGAATAAATTATGAGTGTCTGGGGATGTCTGGATTTTAGTGTGGCACCTGGGAGTGCTTTGAACATCTCTTATTCTGTTTTCTCTTGAGAAGATGATGGAAGACTCAAGTCAACTCTTAGCCAGAGCTGCCTGACACTGATTCCCTGGGCAGCCAATGGAGAGAAGGAGCTGGGAGCCCAAGTTCACCATTACAGTCTGAGATTACACTATTTTCAAATGGATATGGGGAATCAACAGAGGAAGCCAGTTCTCTTATGCTTAAAGGATCAGAAGAGTATCAGAAGAGACAAAGCAACAAGATTCTTTGGACTAATCAGGCATTTCTAAGCATACTGGAAGCCCTGGCATGTGCATGTTGTCCCATAGCATTAAACTGAAATCCCCAACTTCCAGCATATTTTAATGCATGACTCACATTTCCCCTACAGATTTATTTTTACGTGTCCCCCTTCAGGCTCAAAATCTCCGGTTCTGAGCAAAAAAAAAACACCTCCAAGACAAATAATCATTTGAGGGGGGCGGCTATTTAAAAGGAAAAGGCAGGGAACATGCCATCCAACATGAGCTGACATCTGCAAGGCAGGGCCTTTCCCAGGGAACTCGTCACGGAGAACCAGGCTGACGCGGAGAACGCGCTTCCTCTGCAGAGAGGGGGGGAAAAAAGAGCCAGAGCTTTCCTTCTGCCCAGCCTGACGAGCCCATTTCCCTGTGTGTGCTGTGCTTGTGATATAGATCCATATGCACCGGGCATCTGTTCATGTGCCTGCCACGGGAAAATATGCTACGGATGGGGAACTGCTGGAATGCACGCGGCGAGCGTGAGACGCGCGTTCCGTGTGTTTGTACGCGCGGCGCGTCTCTGCCATCACGCCCTGGAGCGCGTGCCACATCCCACGTGTGTACAAACAAGCGTCCCATTGGCGGCAAGACGTGTTTCTACTCAGTTTCTGGAGCGTGGAGGGGTTGGGAGGCGGGATGTTGGGGAGCACCTGTGGGAATTTGATGCAGGACACGCCGAGCGAGCGCCCGAGTCGCGTGTTCGATGTACGGGCATGTGGTGTGTCACTGCCATCGCGCACTGGAGCAAGTGCCATGGTCATGTGTGCACAGACAAAGAGCCACATTTGTGGCAAGTCGTGTTTCTGCTCAGTTGCCTGGGTTTTTGAAGGCAGGATGTCGGTGAGCACCTGTGGCACGTGCGTGTGGGACACACCGAGAGAGCACGTGGGACACATGTTCAATGTACAGACGTGTGGTGTGTCACTGCCGTCGTGTCATGGAGCACGTGCCACGATCATGTGTGTACAAACTAGTGTCACATTCATGGCAAGCTGTGTTTCTGCCCATGTGGAAGTGTTTGAAGGCGGGATGTTGGTGAGCATGTGTGGGACACAGATGTGCACACCGAGCGAGCATGTGAAGCGTGTTTGATGTGTTGTACGTGTGATGTGTCTCTGCCACCACACGCTGGAGCACATGCCACGATCATGTGTGTACAAACAAGTGTCCCATTTGTGGCAAGTCATGTTTCTGCTCAGTTTCTGGAGTGTGGAGGGGTTGGAAGGCGGGATGTTGGTGAGCATCTGTAGGACACGGATGCAGCGTTCACGTGGTGTTCATGAGATGCAGGAATGAGGTGCACACAGTCCTTGTGGTGCCAGGGGAGACACAGCTCCATGAATGCTTTGCCTGCATTCCATCCACTGTTTTATGCAGCCTGTGTTGTGCTGCATGCTTTGTGGAGCTCATGTACTGTGTATTTCATGAGCATGTGCCCTGTGTTGTGCACTTAGCATAAAATCATTGAACCACAGAATCACAGAATCAGAATGGTTTAAGTTGAAAGAGATCTTAAAGGTCATCCAGTTCCATCTCCCCTGCCACGGGCAGGGACACCATCCACTATCCCAGGTTGCTCCAACCTCTGTCCAACCTGGCCTTGGACATTTTCAGAGATCCAGGGCAGCTACAGATTCTTTGGACAACTTGTGCCAGGTCCTCCCCATCCTCACAGCCAGGATTTCCTTCCTAGTATTCCATCTAACCCTGCCCTCTGGCAGTGGGAAGCCATTCCCTGTGTCCTGTCCCTCCAGGTTTTTATCCAAAGTCCCTCTCCTGCTCTCTTGGAGCCCCTTTAGGCACTGGAAGGTGCACGAAGGTCTCCCCAGAGCCTTCTCTTCTTCTGGCTGAGCAACCCCAGCTCTCTCAGCCTGTCTTCACAGGAGAGGCTCTATTTTCAATTTACACTGAAGTGTGTGCTTCAACCACGTGAATTTTGTAATAATAACGTTCAAATGCACATTAGAGACAGTGCTGTGTGTCACATGTGTGTGCAGTGTGCTCCACATTCCATGCAGTGTCCACCTCAGGACGAGACAGAGGAACTTGATAGGAGAGAGTCCCCTAAAATGCTGCCTGGTAAGAAACACCCTATTTAAATACATCCACGTCACCAACAGAGACACAGCGTGACATTTCCACTGCCTGGAGGCAAAATATTTTATGCAGCTGCACATTAAGTTTGTCAAACAAGTCAGGGAAAAAAAAAAAAAAAAAAGAAGATCCATCTTTGCATCCAATCTCCAAGATGTAGATGGCAAAAGCAGCAGCCTGGAAAGCTCTGTGTGCATGAGACTCAGTGAGCCTTCAGTCACTGTCTCACTCCTTCCAAAACATCTTATGAGCAGTGGAGGGAGGGAGGAGGACAGGGAAAAAGAAGAAATGGGTGAAAGAAGAAGTTATGAATATAAATATAATTACTAAAAGTGAAATAAATTATGGGTCCCCTTTTAACAAGTGATGTTGTTGTGAGTGTGATCAGAGCAGCTGGGTGGTCACTCCACCCTGGCAGTTCCATCTCATCCCTCACCTCCCAAAAGTCTTCATTTTCCAGAGTGGCTGAAAGATTGATGCTCTACCGTTAGAAATCACCTTTTTTAGCACAAATTACAGGAATTTCCATAGGAACCCAGTCTGTGTAGGTCCAACCCCCATCTCGAGCTCACCAACTATCTCCAACCCATTTCTTGCTCCTCTCTACCCATGTCTTTGTGCATAAAATGTTAACAGCAGAGAACAGAATGGATCAAATTGCCACCTTTCACTGGATCAACTCAAAGTGGAATGAATCAGCCGCAGTTTTGGGTCAAATTTGAATATCCAGAATATTTCCAGATTATTGCCTGCAATATTTAAAAGTTATTGGGCAAGAACAAGGGGTCTCATCTGTAGGATCCATCACTGCACATCCCTGCGCTCCAGCGAGATTCCTGGGAGAGTAAGGTGGAAATGATGACTGAGAACTGAGTGTTGCTTGTCTGGTAAACCCTGACAATGCAGATTAAATCATGGATATCACTAGGTATGCCATGGATGGTATTTAATTCACAAAGATAAGACCATCCTGTGGTATTATGGCATGTTACAACCCACGATATAAGTTCATCTCATATGGTCTTGGTACCATTTTAGAGGGTGAGGGAGCAACTGTAGGATCTCAGCCCAAAAAATGTATTGCCTGAGCCACAATTAGGCACCTGACCCCTTCAGATGGACAGTTCCCAGGAATACCAGACTTTGGCTCCTTGTACAGCAAATAGAGAGGAACAGCCATGAAACATGTGGATGGCTTGAAGATAATTCTTACATTTCTCTGCTGGTTGCAGAGACAAGCAGGGTCTGGCAGCGCTCAAGAGCAGCAGGCTGGCTTGTTTACTGTCCCTTAAAGTTATCACAGTTGGTGTGTCCAATATGGTTTGGGACTGGAGAGGGGATTTTGAGAAATTCCTGCAGGGTTTGTTCAAGGAAACCGTCTGCCAGCCTGGCCAGGTCCGTGTGTCTGTCCAGCACACAGCAGGCTGCTCCCTCTGGGACAGCTGTCCTGCAATGGATCGTGGAGTTTGTTGGAAAGTGAACCAGGACTGCTCAGCTCAGTGTGAAATCTCTGGCATTATATGACACACGCAGCACAATTCCTGCTTCTGAAACAGATGGAGTTAATTCCGGGCCAGCCTCTGCTTTGCAAATACTCCCAGGAACAGCAGCTCCACCAGCAGCTACACCCTGACTCATCCCAGCATCCCATAATCCATGGCATGGCCACCAGGTAGCACCAAGAATGTCCTTGTCCCCCATCCCAACTGGCTCAGGCTGCTTCCCCAAAGGTCAAAGAGCCATGTCTGGAGGTGTGAGGGGGAAATGAAGCCCTGCTGCTGCACTCAGGCTGCCAACAAATGGTCTGGGCCATCCCTTCTGGGAAGGTGGGGGGGAAATGATGGGCTTGAAAGCTCCTGGTGGTTTCTAGCTCTTGGTTATGCTTGGTATTTTGTGTGCTGGATGAATCCCTCAGCTTTCTGAGGTCAGAGCATCCTCCCCTAGGCCAGCTGCAAGATCCATCACCCAAACACAGCCAAGGGCTCCCAGCCCTCTCCTTCCACACTTTCACCACTGTGTAAGGAATCCCTGGACCAGGACATTCACTAAGTCAATGAACACATGACCCAGGGGACTCCCTGTCACTGACAGTTGTCATTTGTCACCTGAGAGCTCCTTTCTCCACCTCCTCACTGAGAAGATCAGAGGTTCTCCTGCTTTCTGCAGTGTTTTCTACAGGTATGAAACAGCTCTGGACAGCTTCCTCACTGCCCACCCCTCCTTGAAACTGGACCTTCATGATGATGCCAAAAAATAGCCAAGGGACACAAACATTTTGGTTAAAGGAATGGTATTTCATCCTAAAATTGTCTCAGAGTGAAGACACCACCCCACATCACACTGCTCAGCCAAAGAGCTCAGGTTGAAGCAGGCTCTGAATTGAGCACTAGATCTTTCCAAAACAACCAGGGAAGTTGTTGTGGTTTTTTTTATGTTCACCCTGTGATATAATCTGATATCTGATATGGATATGTCTTTCCATGCACAGCATCATTCATTTTTACTGATGGATTTTCACCAATGAATTTATGGAGACGGGTAAATGGGAGAAGTGTTTTGCACCACTGAAACATTTTTTAAGCTCTTCTCATCTTTCCTGTCCAAACAGGAACTTGCACATTTTATTTTTTTTTTAAAGGTTAAAAACAAAAATTCATCCTTCAAGCTTGCAGGAGGCCAATGTAGAATTGCTCAATAGTGTAAGAACTTTCTCCCCTTCTTTCCTTTAATTCGACTCAGTTTCTCAAATCTGAGGCTCAAATCTGCCTAGATTTGACCATTTGACTGTATAGACAAAGCTCTGATAATTTAATTTCAGAGAAGAGAAAGCTCTGTGGTTAGAGTTTCACTTAGAGGATATGCTTCTTTCCCCTCCTCTCCCCCCCCCCAAATAAAATAAAACAGCAGAAGAAATTGAATTATCAATTCCAACTTCAAAATAATTATTGTGATAATTAATCAGGTGTCTGCACACACATGCCAACACCCCAGCCTGTGCATGCACACAGAACCAAAACTCTCATCCCCTCCAGTCCCTTTCTGCACCAGTTTTCTGATCAAACACACTTCAGGCATCATCAGCTTTATCTTTCCTCACCTACATCAACCTTTTTCCCTGTTTCCAGGATCATTACAGGATCATTACTGGCTTTTGTACCTTTTTGCTACCTCTAGTTTCCCCTTCAAAGCCAGTCCTTTCATTCCCACTCCATTGTCACAGAAGATCTCAGGACTTTTGACAAAGGAAAATGGCAAATTTTATTACAATTCATCTCAGGCCTCTCCTTTTCCCTCCCCCCATCCACTGGCCCATAATCTGGCAGGACCTGAGCAGTGTGTGATGCTGCAGGTCAGCACTGAACGCTTCCTGCCCCCCAATTTACCTGAACATTGCATGGAATTAATAGTTATCCCAGGAAGAACAAAGTGCATCCCTACACGGAGGGAACACTGTAAAAATCACACATTCAGTTCTTCTCTGAAAAACTCCTTTTCTTTTTTTTTCTTTTTTTTCCTTTTTTTTTTTTGTAAAAAAATCAGTAGAGCTTACAAACGATCCATCCATTAATAGAGATATATTTGGAAACTACTATTCACCCCAAAATAAGTCTCTTTGCCGAGCATAAAACCACCTGAGGACACAGTTTGCAATAACCTTATAAATATTAGGTGCCTTTGCTTCCTTATCATTATTCATCCCCTGGTGCCATGAAAGTATAGAATAAAAATAACTGTTAAGAACAGGGATTATTTAAAATGTGTGACCTGTCAATCTAAAGGTACAACCAATGGAAACTGGATCAAAAATACAGAGCAAAAGTGTTCAGTGGGCACAGGAAATAATGCCAAAAACTGGGAGAAGGTTGCAGCTGTGCAGGAATAGAATAAAAGATTATAGTAAATAAATTTTCCCTTGTTATGTCTTTGAGTCCTCAGAATAAATCTATGAACTGGGATCAAAGTGAAATTGAGATATTTTGGGGGGATTTTTTCCCTCCCCTTACCAAAATGAGATTGAAATAACAATGAGAATGGTTGGAGTGCAATTTAAAGGAAATAATAATTTTAGTCTCCTGCAAGGAAGGGAAAGAAATGGACAGCTCTATTTGAAAGAGGGGAAAGCCAGCATCTCTTTAACCAACAGTTTGAAAGATAAAATACGAATCCAAGAGGCAGGAAAATGTCTTTAGAGGGTGGTTGTTCTCCCAAGTGGTTGCAACCACAAAAACATAAACTCTTCCCTTTCAAACTGACCAACAGATTCCTTCAAACCCACTGACTTTGTTTTGTCCAGGGCTTTCCCTTTCCAGAGCACAATGAGGATCTTCACTGCTTCCCAGGGAGAGCAGAAATACATTGAGTTTCTGCAGAAAGAAAAATCCCTTTTCGCCCAAAGGCTTGATGATTTGCATGCTGGAAGCAGAGAAAGAGAGTATTGCAGACTGGACAGGGTTTCTGCTCTTGATTTCCCAAAGTCAGCTCTTTTCCATATTCACGAGTCCCACGGGACTGCAGCAGCAGCAGCAGCAAAGCAAAGCTGAGCCCACAAAGGCCTGAAATCCATCTCATTAGTCCACCTTTCCAGCCTGCAAATGGTGCTCTCCAAGCTGAATCCCAACTGACTTTCCCAGCAGCTCCACTGTGTGAGGGAACTTGCTCTCTGCTCTCGCTGTCCTTGAGCAGGAGAAAGCCTGGACAGACACTTAACAGAGTGACAAACTGTGTCTGGACAGATTTGTCCTGGTTACCTAAGCTGAGTCCAGACAGAGGACAAATTAAATCACATTTATCTGTTCCTGCTGCTTGTCAGGCCATCATTTCCACTCAGCCTGGCTGCAGAGTGTCACCCTGTCCTCCATGTCACCACACCAAATGAAGAGTCATGGGGAAACTGGACCCCGTCAGGATGGGGACAAATGTGAAAATAAAAAGGCTTAGAGTTATTGGGCTTGTTCAGAAAGATGTGAAGCTCTAAGAATGCATCCTACTGCCCTTGCTCCAGAAATGCTTAGGTAATGACTTGGGGTTTTTATCTTGGAGCTGGACACTCAGCTGCAGTGTCCACCAGGACTTCTCTTCTCCATCCTACAAACTCACAGGCACAGACAGACACAAACTTGTGGATAAAACTCAAGGTGTGAAATGCCAGTGGCTACATATAAGCAAGCTGTCCATGCTCCCTCCTTGGATATCACAGAGACATGGAAAATCCCTGGGAAGGGTTAATGGAATCCTGGTATAGACACCTCTGTCTAAGGTGGGTCACAACATAAAAATAATTGTGTCTCTCCGTCAGCTGACAGTGGAGACTCAGGTAACAAGTTAGATGAAAGTCATCATCATGAAATCATCATGGAATGGTTTGGATTTGATCTTAAAGATGATCTCATTCCAACCCCCTGCCATGGGCAGGGACACTTTCCACTAGCCCAGGTTGTTCCAAGCCCCTTCCAACCTGACCTTGGACACTTCCAGGGATGGGGCAGCCACAGCTTCTCTGGGCAACCAGAGATGTTTCCATGGTAGAGGATGATTACTTGAGTTTTCCTTCTCAGTCTCCTGGGAGACCTCTCCATTCAAGCACAGGATGCCAGGGGAATACCAAAGTGCGAGATTTGCTGCCAGAATTCCACAGGTGAGTTTTTCTCAGGGATTTGAAGGACCGTGACTGGTTTAGTTCTATTTATATTCTACCTACAGAGCCTGGGGATCCACTTAAAGAGGTAAAGCCATTAAATTTGCAGGCATTTTAATTCTGTTCTAAGTAATTATATAAGCCCTATCTGCTTGTAGAGAAAGCCTCCCTGTGTCAGAGCTAATATTAATTTTAAATCTCCAACCTTTTCAAATTAATGTGAAACTGTAAGTTTCCACATTCTTTGATTAAACATTCTGCTTTGTAATGACTACTTTATTATTTCCCCCCTCCAAATTACTGATTGTTGTCTTACATTACAGCCTCATCGGTACTTATTAAATTAACAAGACTTTGAAACACTTAATGAATCAAAACTCATCAAGTGTTTCCAAAGTTAATAACTAATCTAAAGATTCTCTTTTTTTTTTTTTTCTCTATATCTGCATGTGAAATTTATACATTCCCCACACAATCACTGAAGTTCAGATGGTCCAAATCTCATGAAAGATTTATTACCTCATAGCTCGGTGATTTATTCAACGTTTGCTGGAGCAACACGTAGCATGTGTGAGGGAAGGAGGTGTGTCTCCATTTATTATTTAATTTCCTGGGCTTATTCCAAGTGGTTAGGGCCCCTCTGTGTTTGTGTGTCTGCAGATTGTCCACAAATAACAAATTTGTGGTTGTTGAATTGGAAGTGGAAACCGGGGTGCACAAAGGATGGCTGAAATCCAGGGAAGAGTGACTACAATGACAGGGACCAAAAAAATGGAGAAATTATTATTCTCTGTTCCAAAACATAAGACCAAGAGGAAAAGAGGGGTTTTTTTTTTAGCATTATGAAGAAGAAGACAAGCTTTGCCCTCAGATGTTAAGAGGAAAGTGAAAATATATGTATATAATATATATATAGAAAATGTTCTCAACTTTGCCCATTGCAACAACGTGGCAACCATGAAGAGAGGCTGAGGGTGTTTAGCTTGGAGAAGAAAAGGCTCCAGGGAGACCTGAGAGCCCCTTCTGTGCCTGAAAGGGCTCCAAGAGAACTGAAGAAGGACTTGGGACAAGGGCCTGGAGTGATAGGACAAGGGGCAACGGCTTTAAACTGAGAGAGGGCAGGGTTAGATGGGATTTTGGGAAGGAATTCTTTACTCAGAGGGTGGTGAGGCCCTGGCACAGGTTGCCCAGAGGAGCTGTGGCTGCCCCTAGATACCTGGAAGTGTCCAAGGCCAGATTGGACAGGGCTTGGAGCAACCTGGGCTAGTGGAAGGTGTCTCTGCCCATGGCAGGGGGGTGGAACTGGATGATCTTTAAGGTCCCTTCCAACCCAAACCATTCTATGAAGCTTTTTGAGAGCAATCCCTGGGGTAGACCCTGCTCCAGCAGAAGGGCTTGGTGAGGAGAAAGCAGAGGCTTTCCAGTGGATTCAGTAACTCTGGCAGAGATGTCTCACACCTGAGCAAAGCACAGGGAAGTGCCCTTCCTGCTCACCCAGACTCCCCTCCACAGAGCCAGCCCTGCTGCACAAGCCTGGGAAGAGGAAAGGAGTTACCAAGTGGTGAAAGGGAAGAGGAAACGCAGGAAAAGGCCAGGGGAACAGCCAGAGAACAGCAGGATGACCATGGCAGCTCCAGCTTCCAGCATCCCAGCAGACCCAGGTGCTCAGCCGCCCATATGGAGCCTCATGCAGCTCGAACAGGATTTATGCTCCATCCATATAAATTGCATCTCTCTGCCAACAGTGTGATAAATGTACCCTACAAAGCTCCCTCAGGCCCCACTACCCTTTTCCCCCTGCCCTGCACCATCTCTGTTCTCAGCTACCTCGGGGCAGCTGGATTTGTGATTATCCACTCCAACACTCCATCAATCTCGGGCTCCCTTTTACACGTGTAGGAAGAGAAATCTTCGTGTAGTGACACCGCTGTAAAACACGGAGCCTGAAGTGCAGCCTTGCTCAGGAAGAGCTCACACTGCAGCTGCAGGGGCTGTGAGGAGAGACCAAGGACCAAGGAGAGAGGAGAAATCCAACCCAGCCATCTGGGGCTGGATGACAAAACCCGTCAGGCGTGCTCGGGAGAGGGGAAATTCATTCGCAATTTGTGCCTCGGCAGCTGAGACCCGAGAGCGGCCTTTTAACTGGATTTTCCACCGATTCTCTATGATGCATTGTGAGGAGAGAGGCAGGCACAGGAGGGCCTTGGTTCAGCCCTGGAGGCAATTGTGGAGGAAAATGCAATTACATCTGGCTGCTGAACTTGCCCTTGCCTTCCCCCGGCTGCAGCCGCTGCGCTCCCGCCTGGGAAAGCGTGGATGCAAAAGAAAGGGATTGGAATAGATGGCCCTGCCATTCCTCTCAGTGACCCTGTGCCCATGCTCCCTATTCCCTGGAAAAAAAAAATTCATGCCGTTCCAACCACGGAGTAATTGCAATCAGGGCAGATGGAGCTCGGCCCAGCCCTCACTGCCCCCTGCACCTTTCCTCACCTCATGCCTTGGTGGACCCCCAGAGACATTCAAGACCAGTTTCTCCACAGGCTGCACTGGATTTCCACCTTCCCACTCTTCAATTCTCCTCCACAGCCTGTCTGCTCCCCGTTGCAGTGTGTTCCCAGGCTCAAAGAGGGGATGGAGGAGGAGATCCCACACTCAGATGTTCATCTGAGGGATGAGCATCACCTGGCCGGGGTGTCGTAAGTCCCCCACTGATGGAGAACAACAAAAAAGAAGAGGGGAGATGAATCCTGGAGGACAACACGAAGCAAAGGGGAGATGAATCCTACATGGCAATCCACCCAGCCAGGCTTCTTCCCACATGATATAGGATCCACCTTAGGAGGTGGCTGGAACTAAATTCATCCCCAGCAGCTCACCACACCTGCAGCACACACTTGTTTGGGCATGAAAATTCCCACTTGCTCTTTTCCCTCTTCATCACGACAGTTATTGTGTTACTTCCCTCATAGTGAGGGTGAGTTATTTAATTCATGCATTTCCATTATTACCCAGAGCGTTCACTTGTCTTGAAACACCAGGATCTGGATTGAAACAGGGACAAACTGGAACTAAACCACGTCTCAATAATTTATTTCTGTTTCCACACAGATTTCTAAACAAAAGCAAAGCCCTCACATGCCTGGTGCTGTGTATTTTTATCAAACCATAACATGTGGTGATTTTCTCCAGGTCACAGATGAAGTGTCTCATCTGCTTTTCTGGCACAGTGTCCCACTGGTGGCTGGATGTGAAACCAGATGGCCTGACCTCCACAGTTGTGTCTCACCCCAGAGATCAGACCCCTTCAAACCTCAAGCCATCACACTGAGGGATGAGGAGGAATTTGGATGTGGAGCCGGCCAAAGAGCCAATTTTGAGCCAGAGACCACACAGAGCCCTCCAAAATACCCCAACCTGCCAGCAGTGTCAAGTAGTCCATAAATTATCCTTGAAGCCTTCTGGTTTTAATCAGTCCCACTCCCTGATTACTCTTAGAACGTGACTCCAGGCCCCAACACGGAGTATTTACCTTGCATTAATTAGATTAGAAAAGCAGGGGGATTCGATACACCAACTAATCAAGTCAGGGGATCAATACAGCACATGGCAGAGCCTTACATTGTCCTCACTCTGCAAGATGACAATGAATTAGCTCTGGGAGGCACCCAAAACACCACTTTGTGACTTAACAAAGGAGAGACATGAACTTGCATCTGCTTCCCTGCTGGAGAAGAGATGGTTCCTGCAAGGCAGAACTGGTGAGGCTGAGTATGAAAACACAACTCCAGGTCTCTGGGCAATATGGAAGGATATCCTGGGCTTCAGGAGCATTAATTATAGTCACCCAAGGTGCAAGATAACCCTGATACAGCAGGTCTTGCTGTCAGTGGGGATTTCCCATGGACTTTGGTGCTCTGTGGTTTTTGCCATCAGGCCATGACAATACCAAGTTATATGATGGGTAGTGCAAAAAAAAAATATAAGGTAAAATATATTTAGCATATAGCAGCAGCCATCAGTTGATGGAAGTGCAGACTGCTCTGTTTCAGGCAATGATGACTTACCCATGGAGGAATGGGCTTACTGAGCATTTCGGGTCATTGTTTATTATGTTACAGGGCTGAAGGGGGGAGGAAGTCCTGCCCTGAAAGACAGAAACACAGAGAAAGGTGACCCTGAGTTCACATCAGCATTAAACTGGGGGTGAGAGACTGTCTGGTGAAGCCCTGTGGGCTACTCAGGACTTATAAGAACAGTCTGCAGAGCTGTTTCCAACCACAAGCCATCCTCTGACAAGGATGAGTAGAGGAGCCCCTGAGATGAAAGCACAGATTTAACGTGAAAGACTGTCCAAGCAACCTTTTAACCTCCTGCTTTCCTCTCATCCCCTCCAGAGCTTTCCTCACTGTTAGAAAATAAGTTATTAAAAGAAAATAAGTTGTTACTAAAGCAGTAGCTGCTCTCTTGCCTCTGATATTCCACATCATATTAAATTGTCCTGTTTTGCAGAAGATGCTGGTTCCTTATTTATGGCAATAATAAGCTGAGGATGAAAAGCCCCTGTGTTTCTGCCCATTTTCTTTACCAGCCCTTTATAATTAATCCAACATGACTTTCTAAGCCAGACCCCCCATTTTCACAGAATCATGGAATGGTTTGGGTGGGAAGGGACCTTCAGGATCATTTCACTCCACCCCACTTCCATGAACAGGAGCACCTTCCACTGAGATGTGGAAGCCAATGCCTCTGAAGTAACCCAGAGGCTATCCTTCAAAGGGAAATTCATGTGAGGGTGAAGACTCTGCCATCTGCCTCCATAAAAAGGGGAGATTGCTCCCCACGCCCAGCACCCAGAGCGATGCGGAATTTCTCCATAAGCGGCGTCTTCGTAAATTAACATAATTTTGTCCCTCCTTCTGAGCATTTGTCTCACGTGAATCCTGAACAAATGGGCTCCATTAAGGCAGTGTGACAGCCAGCTCCTGCAGCCCTCAGGTTGGAGCTCCGTGGCTGCTCATCACCCTGCAGAGCACAGGTCCTCCCTTCTCCTGCTCGCCCATGGCGCGCAGAAGTTGGGCGGCGTTTTCTGCAGACCGAGCTCCCACTCCACTTAATTTTCTCTCTCCCCGCACAGCCTGAAGCGGTTGGAGATGTAATGATCTCCTGTTTTTTTGTTCTTGTGAGTCAGCCTCTGCTCAGTGCAAACCTCTGAGCTAATCCCAGCATGAGCAGCTGTTTCTGGCAAAATGAGGGACAAACAGGCAGACAAAGCTGCTCTGGGTGTTCGTTTCCTTCTTCTCCAGGAACTAAATCTTCCCAGTTAAAAGTTCTTGAAGATGTCCATTAAGTTTATTGAGCTTGCAGGGGGGCTCAACTACAGCTCACTGTGTCGTGCTCAGCTGTTTAGATCAATGCAGCAAACATTTAACAACCTGGTGGGAGGGGAGAGGCGAGGAATGCTAGTGCAATTAAAGGATGGGTGAGGGTTTGTTTTTTTTCCCAAGGATTATCATTAGAAAGGAAATGCTCTGCAACTGGAAACATGGTGAATGTCAGAAAAGGAATTTCAGTAGCCACAGACACTCCAGGCTCTGTTTAGCAGGGAGGAGGAGGAAGTGGGGACAATTTCTGCAGTCCCAGGAGCTGGTACTCATTTGAGGAAATCTCAGTGAGGTCTGAAGATCAGATCTGGTTTGGGACTCTTTTCTCCCACTGTTCCTGGGAGCTGGGATGCCCTCTGTGCCCATCACACTCGGAATGTTGCTCATTGCAGCCCTAGATGCCTCATCCAACCTTGGCTGGTGGGCAAGGTTAGACAAGAGCCTCAACCTCTCCCACAGCTCCTGCCAGGCATGGTTTCCTTGCCAAACAAAGACACGAGCCTGCTTCCACTGGCTTCCATGAGAAAAGCTCATTAAAAAAAAAAAAAAAAAAAAAAAAAAAAAAAAAAAAAAAAGGCTGGATTAGCATGATTTGGTGTGCCCAGGGATTTACAGGCACGGAGAAAGAAGGTGCTCCTTTACGAACACCATTTCCCTTCACTGTGTGCATCACGTTAGTACACAGGGCTAGAGATGAGATGAAAACCCCAGAGCTGAGACCTCCAGTAGTGTGCCTGATGAAAGACTTCTCCTGGTCTGTTCTCACCCTACAGCCTCGGGGAGGAGATGGTGAAGAGGTGGTGATGTGCCCTGAATTCCCCAGCAAAAGTGTGCCTAAGGCAGAAATCTCTAGTGCCTTGGTCCCCTCTGCTCTCTGCTCTTCCCTGTCAAATTCCCCAAAAAGCAGAAAAAAACGCGGCCGTCGGGATGAAAGGGATGACGAGGAACGTGCGCTTGCCGGGGTCACTTCATGGTGTATCCTTCTAACTCATTCTGTTCTTACTTCATCTTTCCTTCCTGGGAGCAGCTGATTTATCTTTATTATCCTCCTCTGTTGTCACTGTCATTAAATTTTGTTGAGCCAAGAGACTCCACTGTGTGCTTTAGTAATTCGATCAGAAAGGAGGGGAAGCAGGGCTGAGGTAATAGGCAGCATGAGAGAGGTCAGGACAAGCAGCCCTGGCACATTAAGGGAAATACAGATCCGGGCTCCCTTGGAAATGGTAATCCCACAGAACGTGCCTGAGCAACGGGCAGCAACAATCTGGAGCAACAGCAAGCCGGAGTCCTGCTCCCCTCATTTTTGTTCCCCCCGTAGCTGCGGTCTCATCTCCCTAAGTCCTGACCTTGCAGGGATGTCACACCCCGGGCTCCTTTCCCCTGTTTCAGTCTGCCTTCACCAATGCAGACCTGGAATTAGCGAGGGAAGAGCTCAGGCATTGCTTTTCCCAGCTCGCTCTTTCACATGAGCGAATTTGTGGGTTGTTTCGTTTAAAGCATCAGACGTTAAATGAGCCCGGTGGCAAAGGAATCGTTTATCTGTGCTGTTTTATTTATATGGCAGGAGTCCCCTGCTGAGAGAAGAATCCCACTGCTTTGTGCCCTTCTCTTGGGTCTGGCTGGGATGGGGCTGATGTTCCCCGTAGCCCTTACAGTGGTGTGTGTTGGCAGATGGAAAGGTGTTGCTGACACACCAGTGCTTTTGCCACAGCACCAGCTCTGTCTCTCCGGCATTCCCCCCTCACCAGCAGGCTGGGGCAAGATCTTGGGAGGGGACACAGCCAGGACAGCTGTCCCAAACTGACCAAAGGCATATTCCAGACCACAAGGTGTCTGCTCAGCAACAAAAGCTAAAGGAAAGGAGGAGGAAGTGTGGTATTTGTTGGCACAATGTTTGTCTTGCAGGGGAACTGCCACAAATACTTTCTGGGAAGTGGCTGGACATCACCAGCTGATGGAAAGTAGAGGATGGATCTTTTGTTTTCCTTCACTTCTGCACACAACCCTTGCCTTTGCTTTATTAAAATGCCTTTGTGTTGACCCACAAGTTTATTTCCATCTTATTTTCTCCCCCTGTCCTGCTGAGAAGGAAAGCAACTTGATGGGCACCTGGTGTCCAACCAAGGTCAACCCACCACAGCCCTGCTGCAGACATGTAAGAAAAGACATCATGGTCCACATCTAAATGGACAAGAGTGGTAGAAAAGGAGAGAAAGGAACTCCAAGGCATTGGAAATGAAATTCATTGATCTCTTAGAGATCAGAATAACAAAGTCAGAAAATAGAAATTATTTACCTTGCAGGTCTGTAGCAAAGCCTTGTTTCTTAAAGTCCAGGCCAGCACCCTGGTTGTTAATGCAGGTGGGACAGGGCTTGGAGCAACCTGGGATAGTGGAAAGTGTCCCTGCCCATGGCAGGGGGTTGGAATGAGAGGATCTTTGAGGTCCCTTCCAACCCAAGCTGTTCTATGACTCTGTTACAGGCAATCTTTGCTCCTCAACAGTTCCAACAAGCTGGGAAGATAACCCTGAAAGTCACTTTTTTTATTTTCCTAACGCAGATCCTCAAGAAAGACACACAGATTAGTTCCTTTTTTAATTTCCTTCCCTTCTGCTTTTTGTTGCCTTTTTTTTTTTTTCCTAGTGCCTTGTTGGGTACACATATATTAACATACAGCACTCCCACCCAATATACTCCCATATATGTCCACAATAAACAAAACTGTAATGTGCTAATTATATAAAACCACAAAATCATATTATTATGGTCATCTATAAAAAACCCACACATGTTTACACATATGCACACCCAAAGAGGACACAGTTCATCTGGTGAATTTAAAATGTCTCTTTAGGATGAAAAGCAAAGCTCCCCAGGAACTCTGCTGACCACCAGTGACCAGCCTTTTTCTGAAGAGAGGTGTCATGGATCCATCATTTATGTTGGATTATAAAGGGAGAACAGACATACAAAAAAGGAGGTTGGATCTCTTCTTTGAACACATTCCACTAGATCTTTAAGGTCCTTTCCAACCAGAACCAATGTATAGCTCACAAAGCATGTTCAGATAGAAAGAAATGTTGTCTCTTTAATCCTGTTTCTTGCCTTCACATGCACATGCTCTCACACTTGTGCATATACACACAGAGACTTCATGGATTCCTTGGAAAAAAATATAGATATGATAAGAAACAATGATATTCAGGATCCCAAGCACAGGCTGGGTTAGCTGAGGTCCACCACAGTAAACAGCAATTTCACTGGAATAAATTATTTATTACTTTTTGAGGTTGTTGTTTGATTTGTTTTGTTTTGTTTTGTTTTGTTTTGTTTTGTTTTTTCTTGAAGCTCATAAAGGCAATAATGAAAAATTGCTCAAGAATTTATTCATTCTGCATGCTGGGAAAAACATTGTGGGTCTGTATATACATACAGACATAAAGCAGACCACGCTGAGATCTTATGTTGTTACCAACAGACTGCAAGTTTATGCACACCACAGAACGCAGCAGAATGCCACGAAAATTAAAGGAGCAGTGCAGAATTCCAGGATCTTTTTGGGCACGTGAAAAGACGGAGGTGCAGTTTGCTGTGGATGGGATAGATGGCCGTTCCCTTTCTGCTTAGCCGGGCTGGAGCTGATCTTTGACAGATGATCACCTCTGTGCCCTCAGGCACCAAGATGCTGTGCTAGGCTTGGGCCACCGCCCTGGAGTGTGACAGCACATGCAGATATGTTGAGATAAGGGCTGTCCTGCAAGGTCTCTGTGTGCTCAGCTTCAGTGAAGACCCCAAGATGCTCCTAATTTTTTTGACTGTAATTTCCTGTCTGACCACAGTCCCGAAGGCTCCCAGTGGTCCCACACTGATGGGCAGCAACACCACGCTGTGTGTGCGCCAAAATCTCCACCATCTTGAAGTTATTTTTCAGTTTTTACTGCTCTCTTAAGGCTCTTTGTTATTCCATTCCCAGGCCATGCCCAGCCTTTCCACTGTCCTTCCACCAAGACCTGACAGCACCTTCGAGGTTTCAGTTACGATGGTACGTGGAGATAATCTGCATTTTCTTTTCCTTCAATTTGCTTCAAACTTGAAGTCCATCCTCCACTGTTTCTAAATCCTTAGCTCTTGATCTGAGGCATTGTGCTAAGTTTAATTCCTGCCTGGAAGCGTTCAAAAAATATGTGGATGTGGCACTTGGGGACATGGTTTAGTGGTGGACTTGGCAGTGCCAGGAGAACAGTTGGACTTGATGATTTAAGATAATCTTTTTCAGCTTTAAAGATTCTATGATTCAAAGAACAACCTTATAGATTGAAGTACAACTCCAGGGTTTAACAGAACATCCTCTAACATCTAAGGATAGGTGGAGGTTCTTTTGTAGCACAGTCAGCTCCTTGGAAACTCTTTCCTATTATCAGACATTTTATTTTCTGGCTGTCCAGAAATTCAGCACAAAAACAGTCACTGGTGGTTTTTTTGATGTATTACACCTGCATTTTCTGTTGTGACAACACAGGCATGTCTATGGTGGGGAGCACAAACCTGTCCCAGCTGCTGAATCATGTGCAGTCAACTTTTGGAGCAGTGTCCCGATCTCTTCTGCAATTTGTCTATAAGAACCAAGCCAAGGAGCTTCCACACCTCCACTTATCCAGGCAGCCATTCCCACAAATTCACTGTGTCTCTATGTGCTGGCTGCACTCTATGAAATAACCCCACAAATGTCCTTGAAGGACTTTGCCACGGATCACTGATTTTTCTAATTTCTCTGGAGTTCTTTGTCAGCACTTTTGCCTCTGGGATCCCCTGACACATTTTCTGCAGCAGTGATGTGGTCTGGTTTTTCAGAGGCTTGCAAAAGAGGGCTAAAACACTGTAGGCCAGCTTTAATTACCAGAGGATTAGCAGCAGTTATCCTGACACTCCCTGATGTCTGAGCCCTGTGAGTAATTCCAGGTGGGTCATCTCATAGTCTGGATCCGTGTCCCTGCAAGTGTGATCTCTCCTTGACAGAGTGGTTGGGATCTCTGGTGTAGCCAGAATAGAATAATGTGACAAGAAAATCCTGGTGGCTGTAATCAAAGTACAACATCAGTTTGTTAAAATGTTCAGGCAAAGCCTGAAGACTCAAAGCTGAAGAAGGGATGTAATTATGGGACTTCTCAGAATCCATTTCTGGTCATTCTTTGGGTAGGAGGCTCTAAAATCATCACTGCTCACCCACAGAGAACAGAGCAACGACCCAGGCAAGAGAGCTGGGAGTAGAGAGAAGTGAAGGGCAGTGGGATCTCCTGCCACTCTCACAGGGGATGGGAACTATCTGAGGATGCTCCTTGGTGGCAGAACAGCCAGAGTCACCAGCATCTCTGCAAGGATCACAGGGACATCCTGAGAAGAAAGGGCATGGACAGTGGAAACGAGGCAAGATCCCTTTTAACTGTGGTTAAAATGAGACCTAAAGCACGAATTATTGTTTGCAGACATTGCAAATACCTCCCTAAAACGAGCTGCTTGGACTCCCTTTGTGAGCTGCTGCTGAGGGTAGCTCATGTTATCCTAAAGCTGAACCTGAAGGAAGTCAAGTGTATTTTACCCTGAAAGGGCTAATTTCTCTCTCCCACCAAGAGCAGGTGTCTGGATGCAGAAAAACAGTAAGTGAAGATGAAAGGTGGTCTTTACATCAAGAGCTCTGGGGTCTGAACTCCTTGGGCCATGGAGCTTCCTTTCTTCACAGGGAGACAAGGCGAGAACCAAAGATGACCTTGGAAATTGGGTGGTTCAGGGGAATTTCACAGTGAATTTATCCTTCGTGATATGCTCATAACACACAGAGATGAATCTGGTGAGCTTGACCCTGGTGGCCTGTGCTCTGCTGAGTGAGGACAGGAACCACCCTGGTGTGATTTGCAGAAGATTGTGCAAGAAACCTTCAATGGACACTACTGCAGTCCATGAATTATGGGATTTTTAAATACAATTTGCTAATTTTAGAGGTTAGTTGATGATCTGAAATGTCTTTTCACATCAAGGCATGCAGGGGAAACTGTTTTACCCAATTTGTCTTAGAACGTGAGTGGCTCAGCAGGGAGACAGACTCAGAAGGGTGGATGTCCCCAAATTCCTCCCCCTTGGGTGGTTTGGATGGTGCCAGCTTTAGGCAGAAGGTTGAAAATGCTGCCTGCAGCCCTTTTGGCAGGGAATTCACAGCTGCTGGTCTGTTGTGCTCCCCTCTCACTGATAAAAGGTCTCCTTTTTCAGAGAGCTCAGAGATAAGTGCTTGAGGGATGCCCTTGGTGTGTTTGCAGCTTTGCCCCAGTAGTTTTATGGTTATTGGCTATTCCTCCAGCTTTCTCAAAGCAAGCCAGAATTAAAATAGCTTTCTATATTCCTTGAGTACCTTCCATCATCCCTTGGCAGCAGTCATCCCTTCACATCCCTCTCAATGATGTTCCTGGCATCAGGCACGGGGCCCCACCATTCCCAGCTCTCTGATGCACTTAATTAAAGCAGAATCACTCAATAACTCTGTTGTGCTTTCCTGGGCATCTGGTTGTTCACCTCTCGTGTGCACAGGCAATTAATTTTTAGGTTTTTCCCCTACAAAGGGACTGAAATAAGAATATTAATTCCAGCCCAGCAGGAGGGGAGAAGGATGTTCTGCTGGGGTGAGTCCACCTGCAGGGCTCTGCCCCGGGATGGGGAGTGCACGCGATGCCTCGAGGCCTCCCGGAGTGCTGGAAGTCGGAAGAGAGGGAAGGTTTCGGAGATAAAGCAGTTCTCCCCTCCTGCCCAATTCCATTAATTTTGAGGATAAATTAATAACCATGTTCCTGCCTGGAAACCTCATCAAAATCAGTGGCCCTGGGTGCTGCATAAAAATAAATGCCAGAGCCTGCTGCAAGGAGCTCAAAGTGGCCTTTAGTGGCTTGGGCAGGATCACAGAGAGGCCACGTAGAAATCTTAGTGCCAAAACTCCTGATTCATGGGCTGGGGCATTTTCATTAGTTTATCCCCTCTCTCTCAACCTTAAAAAAAAAAAATAAATAAAGTAAGGCAGTACAAAATCGTCATTTTCCCCTGGCATTTATTGAAGTGCCATTTGAATGAGAGCAAACAAGGCTTTGTGCTCCTTTTGGGTAACTGATACAGACAAAAGTCCCTAAGAAAAGGCAAATTGCAACTCTGATCTACTTAGTGGGTTTTAGAGGCACAAAATGCTTTCAAATGCACACAATTATTTTTTTTTCTCTGCTAATTGAGGGGGCGAAAGCTTCTTTCTAGGAAATATGGTAATATATATTGATCAGAAAAATTAAGTTTCTGTACCAAACCCCGAGCATGATGCAGGGTTGACTTTAATTAATGGAAAAGCTTTTTTATGAAATGATGCCACCACTCAAGGAGAGTATTCACTGTGACCTCCAGCTAAGTGGAGACACCTTTTAAATATGACACTACTCACACAAGCATCACTCACTCTCTTTCTTGGCCAGATAAATATTGAACAGACCTTCTCCCACACCTGCCCTGCTTGGGGGTGGGTGAACACTGCTGAGATGGCCACCCCAAAAATCTCACTCCTGGGTATGGATGTCTTTCAGGCATCAACCAGTAGCTGGGTGGGACAAGACCAGCACTGGAGAGTGAAGCTGTGGCTGACCCATCCCTGGAAGTGTCCAAGGCCAGGTTGGATGGGGCTTGGAGCAACCTGGGCTAGTGGAAGGTGTCCCTGAATCACCCATGGCGGGGGGGTGGAATGAGGTGATCTTTAAGGTCCCTTCCAGCCCAAACCATTCTGCGATTCTGTGAAAAAAATTTAAAGCAGCAGTGAAGATGTGCCCACAAATCCTGTGCCTTTTGCTCCTGAAAACAGTTCCTTTGCATTTATTTTAAGTCCAGACTCCCACAGCTATCAGACACACAAGCTGCCTTTGAAATTTAAGTCTTCCAACTCCTCTTGTGCACCTGGACTTATTTACTCACTGCTTACAAGCACAAACAGAAATATAAATTGGCTCTTTTTCTTTCACTTATTTCAAAATCTGCCCAGCTTGCCTTGCAAATGGAAGTATAATGGATTTCAACTTCAATCAGAAACAAGTTCTTTAATTGCTCAGTATATTAGTGCTACATTGTTTACGGCATTATTCTTTCTTGGGAGGCACAGCCAGCTTAGACTGAGTCCCAAATGGATGGTAAATTGGCAAAAATCAAACCTGCAGCAGCGATTTTGTTACCTGGAAGGCAATATATTTGCTTTTCCCCCACTGGAATTCTTCTGCATCTCAGACTTGTACGGGACAGATGCTAAATTGCCCAAGATGACAGAATGACCATTCCACAGGGACAGAACAGAGTCCTTGCTGCAGAATTAACTGAGTAGCTTGAGTACAGCAAGGAAGTGGATACATGTGTCTGCTATTAATAATATATACGGCTACAATCCTACCTAAAGTCTAACCTGGAGCTTCTTTTCCTACTGAGACACACTAGACCCGCTCAAGTCCTCTCGTGATGGAGGGACAAGATTATCCTGCAGTGATCTCCAGTGGGAAGAGAAGCGTTTGTCACACAAAACTGCTGATGCCTTTGCATGTATTGCAGTGTTTCTGCTGTTTTCAGCACTGGTGGTGTCTGAACACCCAAATTTTGGCTGTACAAATTCCTTAGAAAGCCAAATGGAAAAGGATTTTGCTCCGAGCTGGAAGTGATTACACCAGGAACAGGGCTCCTGGTGCTGAGTTGAGAGGAGAGCACCCAGCAGAGCATCTCATTAAGGCAGGGAAGAGCAGACAACACATAACAACCCTCCAAAGGGAGCAAGCATTCTCTTCTCCTCCCATGTTTTTATCTTGCTTCTGATACTCTGCAACGAGTTTGGGAGAGAGTCCAATGGAAATTCAAAGAAAAGCAACATTATCCACTGAAACATCAGACAAATATCGACTTCTCCACTAAAGGCTCACTCAGACGCCCTCAGAGAGTCAATATTTGGTGGGGAGCATTAAAATTTCACAGGCCCTTGGCCAAGGTGACTTTCTACAAGTGGGACTGCTCTGTCTCACAGTGAACCTGCCAGGTGTGGGCAGAGGTGGCCCAGCTTCCACCAGCCCCTGGTCTGTCCCTGACTGACAGCAAAGCCACATTCCCCTGTCTTCTGCTCTGCTGGAGATGGAAAATCCTCCTGCCTGGGGGAGGTGTTTAAGTGAGAAGTCCAAGGTCCCAGTAAATCCACTGGAAAGGCAGAAAAGAAAGGGCAAGTCTGGGCACTTCATGAATAGAGCTGACAGGTCAGACAGATTGGGAGGTAGATTTTTTGGCATTTTAGCCCGTGAAAAGCTCTGTAAAGACTGGACTCATTTCCAGCTGCAGAGAAAGGGAGATTTCATGCTCTGCAGGAATTGTCAGCCCCCAAAAGCTTTCAGAAGCTCATGACTGCACTTCCTGTGCATTATATCCCATTATGCAGATGCCTTAAAGTAAATGTAAATCACATCAAGAGTAATTGTAAAGGGCTTTTGGCTGTGAGGGGAAAAGTGCTTTGAGATGGCTTCTGACTGCCCAACAGCCACGTGCCTTTGCCCTCTTCCCCTCTCCCTCCGCGCCCTGCCTCCACTCATCCACGTCCTGATGTCCTGAGCTCTGCAGACAAGGCCAGCAGGGCTCCCTGGGTTAATTAAATCAGTGTGGTTTGCTGTCTGGAGCTCAAGTGACAAATGCATTTCCAACCTTGCCCCCTTGTGAGGGGAGGGGGGTTTGTGGAGCGTGACGGTGGCTCAGGGCTCCTGAAGCCTGAGCTCTCACGAGCTGGAGGCACCACAGCCCACTGATTTGGCTTCCCAGAAAACACCAGCACTGTGTTGGTGCAGAAGCCCATTTTCACTCTGCTGCAAGGCTCCCCCTTGCCTGCTCCCCTTCCTGGGCTGTCAAGGAGGGGAATAAGACGTCAGGGGATGATTGGGAAAGACTGAAAGGGACAGTTCCCCTCCTCCTCCCCACCCAGGCTGTGAATGGGAGGCTAATTTTATTAGCCCAGCCACTCCATTATCCAAATAGCCCCTCTCCAGCCTCCCATTTGCAGATGCATTAGTGTAATGGTGCTGTGCTCTGCCAAACACATGCTGCCTCCCCTCCCAGTTGTGCTCCCCTGGCTAGATAAGATGATCCCGGTGGCTTTGGACATACAGATGGATAAAAGTGTCAGGTAATGTCTGTGTGACATGACTTTCCTCCTGCCCTGTGACCTGGGCTGAACATTAGGGCAGGTCTCCATATGTGCAGTAGGTCCAGGTGCTCTGTGTGTCTCCCATATATGATAAACTCATGCCTCATCTTTCCAGTCACCCCCATCATCTCGCAACAAACCCTTTGTGTGATGGGGGAAAGATGCAGTGGAGTTCCTGCTGCTGGAGAACCTCGTTCACCCACAGCCTGCTCCCAAAAGAGAGGGTAGTGAGTTAGGAAAATGCTGTAGCCTTTCATAAGGTCTTTTAAGAAATCACTAATATTCTATAAATATTCTGTATTTATATATCAGAGAATCATAGAATGGCCTGGTTTGGAAGGGACCTGAATGATCATTTTATTCCAGCTCCCTTTCACGGGCAGAGGCACCTTCCACCATCCCAGATTGCTCCAAGCCCCATCCAACCTGGCCTTGGACACTTCCAGGGATCCAGGGGCAGCCACAGCTTCTCTGGGCAAACTGTGCCAGGACCTCCCCACCCTCCCAGGGAAGAATTCCTTCCTAATATCCAATCTAAACCTTTTCTCTCTTTCAGTTTGAAGCCATTCATCTTGTCCTGTCACACCATTCTCATGTAAATATTTTTATCATATGTATATATAACAATAAACAAATAACTACATCACATCTGTGTTGCACATGACTATTTTCATGGCCAACAGGAGAAAGAGCAGCATCCCAGGCTAAAAGCAAAGCACAGAGCCAAAACAAACAATTTTTTTTTTTGCCCCACAAATGGACCACTAAATTCAGGATGACTTTTCACTTGGAAAAAAAAAAAAAGGTAGGTTCTTGGAGAGGCAGAATGGCAGAAAATAAATAACAAATGTAAGGAAAAGAAGAATGGAATTGTCCCATTGAAAGGCACAAGATATTTCCAGGGACCTGAAAATTTCATCCACCCAGTAAAGATTCTTTGTCTGTTTCTCTAGGACCCTGGGGCAAAACTGTCAATGCTTAAACCTACAAATATTCCGTCTGCTTTAAGAAAAAATTACTCCAAACTGCAGTTCTTTATCACGTTTGAATCCTCCTTCCTTTTAAAGGTTGTGTGAGGAAACAAAGGCACAAACACATCAAATACAAATATTTCAGTGTTTAAAAGATATTTTTTGCACCATAACCATTGCTGCTGTTCCTCTAAGCAGGGAGAATAACACCCCAAAAGTGTGTGAGCACTGAAAAATGGGGCAAACTGTTGGTGGTGCAAACTTTGTGCCACAATGAGCAGTAGCTGGGTTGGCTGTCAGCTCAAAAAGAAAGTAGAAAAGAGAAAGGGAGGGTTTGCTGGGCTGGTGTGGGAGCCCACAGTATTTGCCACAAGCACTTTTATCTGGTTAGCTATGAAAATTAATAAAAATAAATCATCAGGAAGGCAATAAATGGGTCTGCAGCAAACCCTCACCAAGGAGTGCTGAGACACTGTTTACACATCTAATGTTTGTTTTGAGACTCTGCAATCTCCCCAGGATGCTTCAGTGCATCTGCTCTTGTCGCTGTATTGCTTTTCCCCTTTTTTAATTTATTGATCCAGGATATGAAAGTGTTCCTGAAACCCTGAGTTGGTTTCTGGAGGTTCTCTTGGCTGGGAGGGGGTGGTGAACCTCAAGAAAAACCTCAAAGAGCTTGGAGGCACAGAGGTGAGGGAAATTCTGGTACCTGAGGAGCAGCAAGAGACACCAGAGGGCTGTGGAACTCAGGGGACCCCCCCAGTGACACACTGATTTCCACTGCATTAGCAAATGGAGGGTTCTTATGGTGTGACAGCTGCAACAGGTTATTTTCCCCTAAGGCTGTATCCATATTATCAAATAAAACACTCCAACGACCCTTCTAAACCCTGCTGGCAAATGGCAGTGTCCACATCCCTGAATTTTATTTTCTTCCCTATTTTTCCCAAAGATATGGTTGATACAACCCCCCTCAAGCTACCCCAGTGGGCTCTTCAGCTTTCCCCAAACATGATCCCACTCTTCTCCTCTGCTACCCCTGTTTATAAGAAGACATCAGGTCTTAATCAATATTTCAAACATTTAATTAACACTACAAGCAAAAAGATCATCTCTCTCCTCCCCTGACATGGGCAGGGACACCTCCCACTAGCCCAGGTTGCTCCAAGCCCTGTCCAACCTGGCCTTGGACACTTCCAGGGATGGGGAATCCACAGCTTCTCTGGGCAACCTGTGCCAGGGCCTCCCCACCCTCACAGCAAGGAATTTCTTCTTAATATCTAATCTAAATCTCTCCTCTTTTAGTTTAAAAACCATCCCTTCCTTTTCCTACCTATGTAAATAGTTATTTTCCCTCTTTTTCAGGAGCTCCCTTTAAGTGCTGGAAGGCCACAATGAGCACTACAGAGACTTTGAACCTACCTACACAAAAAAAAACCTCAAAGCACTGTGTGCTTGTACCAGTCTGTAAATTTGGACCTGCACTGATAATTTAATGTGCTGGTTTACACACTGTGTGGTTCCTTTAGTCTGCAGATGGAGCAGCTGCAGCTAAACTGCCTCTCAGAAACAGTCCCTGGCCATGATCATCCATGTCCAGACTGTCTGGGAGACGCTCCCAGACCATTCCCAGCCCCATGTCACAGGGTATTGTGCTCCAGGGTGTGCACACACGTGGTCCTGAGGCCCTGCCGTGAGCCAGGGCAGAAAAACGGCCTGTTTTGAGGACAAATCTAAAAATTCTTTGAAAACATTTAATTTTGCAATTGCCATTGAGTTAGGAGCACAAATGCAAAGCCTGGGAAAGGATATCACAGATCTGCAGTGATGAGGGGGATAAGATATCACCAATCCACAACCTGAAGTAAATGATGTTCTCCTAAACAGGGCCCTCCTTGGTGGGGGCACAAACTGCTGGACTTCCAGATGAGGATCACAGAAGGTGGTGGGTTTTTTTTTCTCTTTGCAAGCAGAGGGTTAAGATGGCCTGTGCAGAGATTAGGTGGATTTTCCCAGAGGTGTGAGCTCAACCTTGGGAAAGTGCTGAGCACGGGGAATCAGTAATTAGTGATGGATAGCTATTCACCGAGGCCATTAGCTGGAAAGAAAAGCAAACCTGCAGCATTCTCAGCTGGAAAGAAAAGCAAACCTACAACAGGCTCCACATTCCTTCCCTGCATTTTCCTGCCTCGTGACAGCATCCCAATGACCCCCTCACAGCAGAGCCCGCACCGAAGCCTCGTGTCTCGTCGGGGGGACTGGCATTTCCAATCAATTAGACATGTCACCGCTGAATTTCTCTGCTAATTACTCGAGTTTATTATGGCTAAAGCCAGGTTAAACGCAGAATTCCCGAGGTCAAAGGGGGTCACCCAGACAATCAGTTCCACATTTTCTGTAGCAAAAGAGATCCCCCGCAATCAGTCACTGCCAAGGGGCTCCTAATGGCCAACCTGCCAGTTGTGAAAGTCTCAGGGATAGGTAATGCTCTTGGAGAGAGAGAGGAATCCCCCCCAGTGTCCAGGAATGGCTTGGGCTTATTCCCTATGAATTTGGGAGCTTCTTTTGGGGATAATAAGAAAGCTGAGAGTCTACAGGCACAGGCCACACCGCAGCGTTTGGTTTCACTGCCAGAAGGTGTTCCCTGTTTTGCTGCATTTAAGTACTAAATGAAATAAAACAAGGATGTGGGAACAAAGGATGCTTTGTCCTGATGGAGGCCGAGGCAGTGCAAACGTCTGCCTGTCTCCTCCGTGCCAGTGCTCCGTGAATTCAGCATTAATTATGTGGATCACCCTGGAGTTGCTACTCCATCAAAACGCATTCCTGATGAGATGCTTGGGGGAAACACGTGGGTTACCTTCGCTCTTTGGGGCAGAAACTACTGACACGTGAAGTCCAAATGTGCTTGGAAAGTTCCTTCCAGAGAAGGCTTCCCAAATTATGTCATGAGAGCAGGGATCTTGTACAAACACTGTCTTTCATCCTGCAGGAATCCAAAGGGCTTTACAAGTTATAAATACATCACAAAGGCATCCATGGATCCAGACTCTCAGGAGAGGGGCACGAGAGCAGGTACTGGGGTAGGAGTTCAGGACTGGAGGAAAATAAATGAATTCATCAGGTGAACTAAAGGAGAGGATTTCCAGGGAGTCAGAATTATGTGAGAAGTGCTGGGATTGGGATGAGAACTAAGAGTTTAAGGACTGTTACTTCAAAAAATCCCAATTTTAACAAGACCTTTATTCAGGCAGTGACATGGGGGACGTTTGGCAGAGGAATTGTCATGTTCATGTGCATCATTCACTGAAGGGGCACTGATTTATCCACACAACTTTCTACACGGATTTTCCTGTCCCCTCAAATCTTCCCAACCACCCAAACACAAGTTGCTGAGCAGGCCAGGGCTTACAGTACAAACAAAAATACTGGTATACCTTATCCAACACAGTATTGACCAAGTGCTCAGCTTGCTGGTTCAAAATATCTTTCTAAAGGACAAAAAAAAAAAAACAACCAAAAACACCACCAAAGCAAGACAGACTAATTTAGGTCTCAAGGATTCTCACTGTTTCTTCATTCAGTTAGGAAATAAAACAAGAAAATAATTTTCAGGGTAGCTGAGTACAGTTGTCTCCAATCACAAACTGGAAAATCACAAAGACTGGAAATAAAACCCCAAACCTTGAAAAAAGAAACAACATCACAGTGTGACTTTAAAGTTCTTTTTTTTTTTTAATAGAAAAGATCGTAAAAGCCAGTTTGCTTTTCAAGGGCAGGTTCTGGAATGGATTTCATTTTCCTGTTCCTGCAGCACACATCTATGATGATAATGACTATATCAAGAAATATAAAGTGATGAAAGATATTTAGCAGGGGCCTTAAAGCAAGAAAGACTCAAAGCCACGAGTGCAGAAGACACAGCAAACTCTGGAGCACAGTTTTCCCTGAGTCTGACAATGAAATTCCTATTAATCCCCACTAACATGGAGAGTGCTTGGGAGTTCTGAGGCATCACATGAAAAACAGACTATGCATTCGAAAATGATAACTCTGTGCACTTATGGTGCAAGGGAAAAGCCCCAAGAGAGCAAATACTTGCTTCAAAGGCAGTAATAAGGCACACGAGCCTGTAATGGAAACAACTTTTGAAGCATGTTTTAAAATGCAGTAATTAAGGGAGCAGTACCAGACAGCCACCAGGCACCGATTCGGGAAAGCACTCCAGGATGTGTCTCATTTAAGAGCTTAAAACCCCAGAGGTGTGGAAGTGCCTGTACCCCTGAGCCACGGGCACTGCCTTGCCCAGATCCTCCCTCCCAGACTGGTGCTGGTGTGGAATACTCAGAGCCAGGGGGGTGATTTAACAAGCTGTGCTTTCCAGTGACCTGCAAAGGCGAGATCTGTGCGAGGCAGCAAGAGGAGGAGACCTGGCTGTCAGGGAGATTGGAGGAGACAGATGTTTAATGGAGTCCAGGATTACAGATCTGCCAGGCTTCACATGTAATCACCAGCTTCTTAGATTTCCTCTTTCTTCTCCCCTTCTTCTGGGTCTGTTACAGGGTCAGGGGCTGGGGGAGGGTGGAGATTTTCAGATTTCCAGCTAAATTCCTTGAGCTGTCCTTAATACTCTGACCTATTCCCAGCTAAAACCACAACCTACCATCCTGGCAGGGCTCAGAGAGACGACGGTGGATTTTTGTTGTTGTTTAAAACATGAAAGGGATGCATTTAACTCCAGAACCTTTTCCCTGAACAGCTCTGTAGCTCTGCTGAGCAGCCTGCGTGTGACTCCACAGAGGAACAGCACCACAATCAATAGTGCCAGGTGACCTGCACTCCATGTGTCAGGCAGCTCAGTGCCCCCAGGGGACACGTCTGCATGGCTTCCCACCTGTCACCCCCGCTCCTGAGGATCAATACTCCCTGCCATTCTCACCCTGGGAATGACTCTGCAAATGCTTTGTGCATTTATGGCCATTGCTCACTCCTTCCTCCAGCACTACTTTTTGTCCTCTGTGCAAGCCAGGGGGTAGCTGTGGGCAGAGCCCCATGAATTAGAGAACCAAATATTCCCACTTCCAAACATAGCACAGGAGAAAGGAGATCTGGCTAAGCTGAATGACCCACCTCATTCCTCATGTCTTGGCTCCAGGCATTCCCTTGCAATTGTGTCCCTCACATGGATATTTAAAGGCAAGGAGTCTCACAGATGAGTTAAACCATCCTCCACAAGGCACAGCACCTTGGAAAGCCTCTGTGCCTCCTCCAGCTCCTGTGCTGCTTCTTTGAGCATCCCGTGGAGGAACCATCCTGGCATGGGGCTGGCTTTTTTTGGCAAGCCAAGAGATGAATGCTGACATTAGTTCAAGCTGAAGTTCAAGCCAAATGCAGATCCGCAGATGGCACCGTGAAAGCTGTGGTTCTCCCCTCAAATACTGAACATGTAGAAGAGGGTACAGCTGTAAGGTTCAGGCACAAACACACCACCACTGTGCCTGAACACAGGTCTTGTGGTGTGAAAGGCTGGATCAGGCAGTAAATTGAGTTAATGCACCCATGTGGACAAAAGTGCACCGCCAATCCTGGCCCAGGGGTGATCTGGACACTCAGCTCTGATCTGTCAATATTCCTCCAGATAGGATCAAGAAAGCTTTAACTATGAGGGGGAGAGATACAAAGAGGACAATTATTCTCTCAAGAAGCATTTCCCTCTCTGATAGCCAGCAAAGCTCAGGCTGGATTTCTGATGGCAACTTAGCAAAAGTCCCTCTGAGCTTTGGGATCCAACAAAGCTCTGCAGCTCTCAAGAGGGTGGGCACACCGGGTGTCAGGAGGAGACCTG
The DNA here is from genome assembly GCA_038380795.1 of Pyrocephalus nanus. Classification (NCBI taxonomy): domain Eukaryota; kingdom Metazoa; phylum Chordata; class Aves; order Passeriformes; family Tyrannidae; genus Pyrocephalus; species Pyrocephalus nanus. The sequence goes on along the minus strand of CM076262.1, from coordinate 19,658,109 downwards.
AGTTTCCAGCAGTCCCTGGCAGGTGTTACAGAGAGTTCCAAAAGGGGTCCTGATCTTGGAAATGCCTTCTGTACCTACAGGACACGTGGAGATGCAGTGGTTTGCACACAGCTGGTGTCACAGAATCATAAGTTCCTAGAGCACCCTGAGTTTGAAGGGACCCAAAATGACCATCAAGTCCAACTCCTGGCCCTGCATGGGACACCCCAACAATCCCACCATGTGTCTGACAGTGCAAGGAGTCTGTGAGGAAGACAGGGAATGAGACTGAGTCTCCCAAATCCCGGACTGCCTCTCCAACTCCAAACCTTTCCTCCTTTCCAGTGCATAGTAGTGGTTTTGGGGCAAAGTAGGGCACTTGAATACAGCATTAACTGCTTCATGAAAGCATTTCCAAAGCATAAAAAGAGCTTAATTCGAGTGTGAAAAGGGACAGCCTTGATTCAAGGCTGAGGGACAGTGGGAGATGAAATTCCAGATGCCCATGCATCTCATGGGATGGAGACAGCCCTCAATGGAATTTCTTCCCTTGCCACGAACGGCTCATCTGGGACTCCTCCAAGACCTTTGAATCGGTTCCTCACCTGCTCACCTCAGCTTTTGGAGTTATTTGCATCCCTGCTGGGACACACAACCAACCCAGCAGGAGGTTAAGCATGCTCCATGAATTATCCCACCCCTGCTTACTCCTAAATACCCCCATGCCAGAAGCAAACGAGTTAAAATCAAGCCAAATGCTGACTTTTTTTTTTTTTTGCAATAATATGCCTTTGCTATGATGAATTTTTTTCAGAAGAGTCAGCAGCACAGTGTGCTGCAGCTTTTGCCAGTGGGCCAAACCACTTTTATCATTCTTGGCCGAGAAACATAGGCACTCACACAGTGTCTTTTCCATCCTGAGCTGAGCATCCATGCGGGATTTTCCATCCATGCGGGATTTTCCATCCATGCAGTCAGTTCTCAGAGGGCGTCTGACCTTATTTAACAGGCCCTTAATTAGGTGAAAGCAAATGCAAAGGGGAGAGCCGAGTTCAGCCTCTGATATCACTGAGGGTAATGAGGGCTGTTTTAGGGGCAGCAAAGAACAATCAAAGAGAACAAAAAGTTGGCTTTGCTGCCAACTGGGATTACATTCGTTGCTTGATAGGGCTTGGCTGAACTCAGGGAACTGCTCTTCCCTATCTGTTTCGTGCAGGACTGCTCAAGAGCAGGGAAATGGGTGCTTTGGAGCTCTCTTCATTTGGGCATTTTGAGGGAGGTGACCGTGACGCATCTTTACAAAGACAGTGTGAATTTCAGCCCATGATTTGGGCCTCTCAGAAGCTCTGATGGCCCTGATCTTACCTAGGATGTCAGTCTGGTTTAGAAACAGCCAGTTCCTAAATCAGAATCACAGAAGGGTTTGGGTTAGAAGGGACCTTAAAGATTGTCTCGTTCCAAACCCCTGCCATGGGCAGGGGCACCTTCCACTAGCCCAGGTTGCTCCAAGCCCTGTCCAAGCTGGCCTTGAACACTTCCAGGGATGGAGCATCCCCAGCTTCTCTGGGCAACCTTTACTGGTGCCTCACATCCTCTAAGTAAATATTTTCTTCCTAGCTTCCTAACAGTTATTCCAAGGAAGAGATGATGCTGCCAATACCCTTCCAGAAGTTAGTTAGTGAGGTCCTGCAGAAGACCTGATCACCTCCGAAGAGTGGGTGTGCACAGTGGTCATCTACACAATACACACAGTAACCCCTCTACCAGCTGAGAGTCAATACTTCAAGAGCAGAGTTGATTTACAGAAATTACAGAAACCTGCAACAACAGCAGCAAAATTTACGGTTTCTAGGTGGTGTCTCTGCTGCTTTTAAATCCCCAGGTCAAAAAGTCGCACCTATTAAACAATCTCAGTTTCCATTTCCAAACGAGATCATTTCTGTCTTTCCCGGTTCTGGCCCTATGATGAAAACCACGGTCTGCACACAACCTGATGGCTCACAGACAAACAAATGCAAATTAAAATGGGAAAAAAAAAAAAAATCAAACAAACTCTAGAGTTATTTTGAAAACTTGTGATCTTCAGCCAGTGTTTCTGGGGACCGCCTCAAATTGACAATCCCCTGGAAACAGCCGTTCCAAACCTAGGAGTTAATGCTACTTGATATCATGTGCAAAGACCACATTTGAAGAAATTAGGCTGTAATTAAACAAAGTTATTAACGATTGCATTAACTAATTGATAGGATAACATAAGCAGCAGACAAGATTTTAATCAGTGGTCATGAAATCAGAAGTAAACCGGCCAGTCACCACCTCCTCTTTGGCAGCTAATTTGCACACAATAATTCTGTTGCTGATAGTGACTCAGCGGCAGAGGGGAAAAGAATAAATCTCAGGAGACAAATAGGTAGAAGCCTTCCCCATCTTAATGAGAAACAGACACTGAAAGGCCAAAAAGAGCCTGTCAACATGATTTGCAGCACTGTTGCTTAATTTTTACCAAATGTGCTTCCTGCCACGCTTTAGTAGAAGTACATATTTATTTGATATTTCACTGGCAAAGTTTAAAAGAGCCTCCAAAATACCCATCTTCTTCTGCTACGCATGACCCTACCAGTCTCACCTCAGACACACTGGAATGGTTTTAGGGAATGAGAGCACTGCACAGATGTGATTTATTCCCAGATTGGGGATGACTTTCTGCTAATTTTCAGGGAAGAAGCACAGCTTCCCGCTGGAGCGTGAAGCCGGCTCACCTACATGGAGCAAACCTGCAAATCCCCTTCCTCCAGTCGGACACAGAAGGTTTTGGATTGGAAGGGACCTTAAAGATCATCCCAGTTCCACCCCTGACACCTTCCACTAGACCAGGTTGCTCCAAGCCCTGTCCAATCCGGCCTTGGACACTTCCGGGTTACTCATAAGTAACAGGTTACTCATAAACTGGTTGCAGAGCAGTCTTCCCTAGGCACCAGTAAACCCAAAGTCAGAGGAAGCTCAAAGCCTTGGGATTTAAATCACATGAAGTTGGGGCCTCTTGCCATTTGCCTTCTGGGTTTTGAGCCTTTAAGTTCACTTTCTCCTGCTCTTCCCTTTGATCCCTCTGTATCAAAGGGAAGAGCTGGGATTCCTTTGTCTTGGAGTTGCTTCCAGGTTCTGCATCAGCTTTGCAAAACACACCCAGCACTGGGGGAGACCCAGGAGTCCAGCATGCTGAAACAATTGTTTAGGGGGTTATTTAGGAGGTGACCTTCCAAGGGCTAATCCTAAACTCCCTCTTGGCGTGGAGAGCTGAGCTCTGTGTGTGTTGTCAGACACAGAGCAGTGTGGGGAGAGCTGGGAGAGGAGAGAGCAAAGGAACAGGGATAGCAGGGCTGGAGGGGCAATGGGAAAGCAAGTGCAAGCCTGCAAATGAGAGGACAGGGCCATAAAGAGGGATGGGATCAGACAGAGAGACAGGCTGAGTGGGAAAATGGTGAGAGAATTATCTCAATCCCTGCAGAGAGTTCCAGGGAGCTTCTAGGCTTGGGTTTCTCCATTGGGAAGAGAAAGAAATCAAATCTTAGAGGAGGAAGAGGGAGCCCAGGAGGCCTGTGCGTGTCTTATGAGGAGGGAGACGCAGAGACACTGCAGCAAAGACCCTCCTGTTCCTCCAGCAGCACTTCCCATCTGCTCCTCATCGCCTTAGATCAGCCTGTGAGGCAGAGGGCTCCTCTGGGTCTGCACACCAGAAACACAAAAAAGGGAAAAGAAACAGTCCAAGCCTTCAGTGTAGTGATGTAAAAAATCTGGAGGGGAGCAGTTTACAAAGGCATGACAGGACAAGGGGGAATGGCTTCAAACTGACAGAGAGAAGGTTTAGATTGGATATTGAGAAGAAATTCTTGACTTTGAGGGTGGTGAGGCCCTGGCAGAGGTTACCCAGATAAACTGTGGCTTCCCTATTCCTGGAAGTGTCCAAGGATGGGGCTTGGAGCAACCTGGTCTAGTGACTTATACCTCTCTCAGAGGCTTTGTGAAGGCTGGGGCTAAGTGGATGGGTTTCTGATAAATCAAGACAGATCCCATGTGTGCTCCAACCCTTCCCTGCTCCATCAAGAGGGACCTGAAACACACATTCACACCTAAAGCACACATATGGCCACAACTCCTGAAATCATGGGACCTTTATATACTCTGTCTATGGGTTTGAGTGACAAATCCTCCCTCTTTGAATCAATCTTCCCATAAAATATGTGTTTCTGTATAATGGAACCCCTCTGATGGTGAAAAGCTGCTGCATCCTCCTCCCAAGAGCACTGCATGGCTCAGAGTGGGCAGGAGCTGCTTGTCACCCCTTGATGTTCAGAGGAGCTGCAAGAGACCCTCAGAGCTGAGCTGGGTTCCCTCTCTATATATATTTGGCATCACAAGAGAGCTGCTTCTTGTAGCCTGATTTATAGTGACAGCTCTTTGAAGGTGTTTCGGGTTAAAGGTGCCTTGCTGGGACTGTCAGAGCCACGATAGGACTGGGACAAGCTGGAGAAATTGGATTTATCACTGGGGCTTCCACTCTTGTTGAGGACTGGTGAGTGATGGAGCCAAGTCTGGCAAAACCATGGAGTTTGAAGCATAAATCCTACGAGGAGCAGCTGTTTAGCCTGGAGAAAAAGAGGCTCAGGGGGACCCAACTGCTCTTGGCAACTACCTGAAAGGAGGTTGTGGTGTGGTGGAGGTCAATCTCTCCTCTCAGGCAACCAGCCACAGCACAGAAGGAAATGGCCTCAAGTCGCAAAAGGGGAGGTTCAGGATGGATATTGGTAAAAATTTCTTAATTGAAAGAGTGGCCAGATGTGATAACAGGCTTCCCAGGGAGGTAGAAGGTGTTATAACAGGCTTCCCACCCCTGGAAGTGTTCAAAAAGCGAGTGGATGTGGCACTTCCCAATATGGGTTAATGGGAGTGGTGGTATTTGGTCAAAGGTTGGACTCACGGTCTTGGAGGTCTTTTCCAACCTTAATGATCCCACAATTCTCTGAAAAAACAGCCTTTAATGGAGCAACTTTGCAGGCAGCAGAACCACTCTTATCTCTGGGGCGCAGACAGGGTTGAGCCCAGCAGACAGAGGCAGGAGGAACCTCCTCCTTCCCCAGGGATGGGACCAGCCCTGGAGCCTGCCTGTCTTTAAAAAGGTCAGGTCAAGCCATCACCCTCCTGTCCTTCACCTCCACAGGCCTCACAATAGCACTGTGGGCAGTGAAAACCCCTGATAAGTCAGGCCTTCATCCAGTTCTGAAAAGATCTGTATGAAGTGTCTTGTAGGGTGGACGGGATATTTGCTCCCCAGGGCCAAGCTGTTCCTAATCCTGCCTCCAGCACAACCCCTGCACCCACTCTCAGCCACCAAGGCTCTACAAATGCTAATTCATTCAAGCACTTGAAGTGTGTTGTATCATGAGCACACAGGCAGTGACTGCACTGCTGTGGTGGCAGCTCTGTCACTCACATCACTTGCTACGCCTCAGATAAAATCAGACTTGGGCAAAGGCTTTTGTAGCATTGAGTGTTTCACAAAATGGGATCAGATTTTAAATAACAACAGTCCCTGCCCTTTTCACTAACCTCTCTCACAGAGACACCCATGAGCTTCAAAGAAGGGTGGGAGGAGATGATTGAATAAATCCCACGGGACTCAGGGCTCCTGAGTTCTCTACAGGGCTCCATCAGCAACCTGGGGCCCCATAAAAACCTGCCTAAGCTTGTGCTTTAGAATAGCCAGTCACAAAATGAACCCACTCCTGTTTAAGGGTCAGGGACATGTAGGTAGTCACCATATCAGCAAGAATATGTTCATGGAACTCTCTGGAGGAAAATCAAATTACTCCTCTTGTTCCATATTTCATTTCTTAAGGAAGTGAGGGATTGAACATTGCTGTCCCACTGGCCTTTCCTACAGAGATTTGAGACAGTTCCTGGGTGTTATGGCAGCCCAAGGGAGCCAAACATCTTGTCTCTGTAAGTCTGAAGGGCTGTACAAAGCCAGGGGTGGTATCTGAGGAGACCCGATGCCAAATGGACCTGCACAAAAAGGACACTGAGCAAATCTGAAATCAGTGGATTGGTTATTGCCATATCAACATGCTCAAGGGCTTTGACCCCTGAGGAACCCCATTCTATGCAGAAGAAAAAGAGGAAGGGCCCACACAGTAAAAGGACATGAAAAAGGACCGGTGTCATGACCAAAGCCTCACAGCACCTCAAGCATCACCTGCCTCCAGCTTCCCACCCCATCCCAGCAGGTGACTGGGACTCTTTTCACTTCAGCACTGGAGGTGACATCCAATTCTTGCCCAGCATGGAGCAGGCTGGAAAGCAATCCCAGCTCTGTCATCATGTCCTATTCTCCTGAGTTATGACATCTCACAGCCCATTTAATGAGGATGGATGTACAGAGTTGCTCCATCACCTCACCAAATTTTAGGTAGAAATATCCATAATAGAAGGAAATGGTCAGAGATATCACAGAGGCACAAAACACTTCAAATGAAATGGTTTAAGCAGAAGAAATGACACTCAAAGGTTGGCAAATATAACCTTCCTACTGTGCCTGGGGAGAAGCACTAACAGCCTGTCACATCTGAGCCCTTGGATCACAGCAACCTTCTTGAACACCTCCCTCCAAAATCTCATATATTTCTGCCATACAGGCCAGGAGAAAACTCCTCTTATCCTAGGTAAAGGTTAATAATTCCACTGTTAGCCACAGTCTGGAAAACAGCCACCTGAGGAGGATATGAGAAAGGTCTATAAAATCGTGGCAGGTGAGGAGGAGATGATTATTCACTGTGGCCTCTTTAAGGCAGGGATTTGTGGGTGGTAAAACTGCCATGAGGGTGGATGAGAAGAGGGGATTTTGTGCCCCATCTTCATCCTTGAGACCACTGATGTCAGAAAGTGGGAGCATCCAGCAGGTCAGTGGAGGGACCTTGGTGTTGGGAACTGGGTGATACTGGGAGGTAATCACACTGCTCTGAAGGTGGCACGTGTCCTCCAGGCCAGTCATAAAGACAATAAGGTGGATGTTTTATGTCTGGTGCCACTTACATCGTCCAAGGCCGAGGTTCAATGAATCCTGGAACATCTGTATGGGTCTCAACTGGACTGGTGACCTCCACTGAAGTGGCACTGTAGGGCACCTGCCCTCACCCAAACACAATCCTTCATTGCTCCCTTGATTTCCGTGGAGCTAAAGCTCCTCATGAGCATTTTTGAATAAACCAGTTACAATAACTCAAGTAACCCTGCACGTCCATAAGTCTAATTATACACGGTGGATTTTTTCGTGCAAAAGTAGTTCCTCCTCCTCCCACCCCTACAGCAAACTTCCCAAGGCCAAGCACTCTGCTGAAACCAGCCAGACTTCCATGCTCAACACCCAGATTGATCCTTCCCTGGGATCTGGCTGGTTAGCATTTTCAAAATAATACAAATAACACAACAGGGACATCACATGAAACTTGGCCTGCACCCTGGCAGGCAGCGCCCTACACTCTCAGTCACTGCGTCTCTGAGAGGCTCCAGCCTCTCCAAAAACTCCACTTGGAGCCAAATGATTCAGCATTACACTTTTCCACGTCTGTGGCAGATGCAGCCACAGTTTGAGTGGGGGTGGAGAGCAATGTGGTACCAGCAGATGCAGCAGAAGATCCTTGTCGTGCAGCCAGCGGGACGTGGACTGCACAAAGCAACGCTGGGGGTGGTATCTGCCCTCTTAGTTCTCTGCCCCTGGCCCCTAAATATTGCATCAGTGTACAAATGCAGTGGTTTCTGAGCATGAAAAACCATGAGATCAGCGACAGAGCACACCTTTGTAGAAGCTGTGGTCCCTGTCAGAACTTCACCTGCAGTCCTGATGTCCATAGAACGATGGAGCCAGAAGCTTTCAAAGCACCATGGGCTGGTGGGGTTTCTTACCTGCTTCTCAGACATGATGTAGAGGTGCTCGTGGTCCACTGAGAAGGCCATGTCCCTCAGGATGGGGCCAGTGTCCACCACCTGTACAATCTCATACTCCAGTGTGTTCTTTGTGGTGCCGTCCACACGGATCTGAAAAACAAAAACAGGGAGAGGACATGAGCATTTTTCCTCCTTCCACTGATAATGTGCAATTATCATAGAATCACAGAATGGTTTGGGTTGGAAAGGACCTTAAAGATCACCTAATTCCAACCCCCTGCCATGGGCAGGGACAGCTTCCACTAGCCCAGGTTGCTCCAAGCCCTGTCCAACCTGGCCTTGGACACTTCCAAGGATGGGGCAGCCAAAGCTCCTCTGGGCAACCTGGGCCAGGGCCTCACCACCCTCACAGTAATACATATATATATTTATAATAATATGTGCATAATAATCATTGGAGAAATGCATTGTGCTCCAGGATTTTTGGACAACAACCCCTGTCACCACAAAGTGGACTTTTCCCTGCCTCCTCACTGAAAGGATAAAGCAGATTTAACCACCTCTGCTGGTCCCATTAGCACAAGATCACTGGAGAAGAACAATCCAGGGCCTGCTTGTTTTTATCTGGCACTGTCACTGTGCTGCTGTCATTGCCTGGACAAATCTACCACGCTGAAAATGATGGCACAAGGGAAGGATTTGTGGTGGTGATGAGCAAAAAAGATAAAAAACACACAAGAGCCTGAAGGACTGACTCACTCAAATGCTACTCAGATAATATTATTGCTCTTCTTGCTAATGTTCCACGAGGCAATCCGTTATTGCAGAGTGTTCAATGCAACACAGACTATCCCTCTTGTTGATTGAACATATCAGATATTGAAATCGGTCCTGCACGAATGTGGCACCTTATGATTCCAGACACATCTCATAACAGGGTGTCACTTAGGAACATCAATAACTGGGATTATGAGGAGGAACAAGACACACAGTTCCCAGTCTATCCCTGACTGTGATCCAGTGATACAGATGAAAATGCAGAAAATAGCAGAGGTTTCTTTACCTGTCTAAAGACGATTTCGAGAGTTGGGTTCAAAAAGCAAATGGAAGAGGTTTACAGTCCCTTTTAATATATAACAATGCAGGATAAACTAGCTATTCACAGGAGTCCTTCTGGACCCTGTGAGGCTCTTTACAGCAGCAAACCCCACAGCCATGCATTTCAAGATGCATCCACATTCCTTATCTCCCTCACTATGTTCTCTCTGTGTTGCCCCTCACTTTCCGAAAATCTTCTACCCTGTAGTGACACAAACATCACAGTGTCCTTTTCTAGAAGAAACAAAGCTGTAGCAGATCTGCATCTTGCTCCACATCATGATTTCCACACCTTCCTGACCAAAGCTGCCCAGTCCCTGGTTTGCATTTGTGCAGTTTGGTAGCTGAGCAAAAATCACCCTTCCCATCCAAAGGAAATAAAGAGCTGTTAAGGAGAACTTATGGTACCAAGACCAGATCCCACTGTTCCCTGGCACAGCCCATGAGCTTTTTCCTTCTGTATCAACCTTTCAGCCAAGAAACTGAGCCTGAATCATCTTCTGTGTTAGAAAGTCAAAGAGAAAGGAAGGGAGGGAATGGCAAAAGGGTCTGAGAAAGGCTCTATGAGCAAAGGGCAGCAAGTTCTTATCTTTGCCCTTCCTCAGTCTACTCACCTGCTGTGGGTTAACAAAGAAATATGATTTCCCCAGGAAAGACTGGAAAATGAAGCAGAAAGGAGTTAGAGGGACTCTCTGTGCCAGCAAAGGGTGTGGAGGGTGCTCAGGGATGCTCAGATCCTACATTCTGTCCATGAACCTCCACAGAAGTGGTTCATGTGCAGGCACTGGCTGTTGGGCTGGTCAAATGACACCAGAGGGTCTGCAGTTCATTTGTCATCTTGATGGATCTGGTGGTGACAGCAACACATGTCTCAGCATCCATGCACAAAGAGGTCAGGGCCTGAAGCCCAACTCCGAGCATCCCTTCCTGCCTCTGGCTCTGACTGACTGGGGGGGAAAAGGCCTCATTTCTGTGGTCCCTCATGGGTGAATTCACCTCCTTCAAATCTTTCTTGTTGGAAGTGGACACCCAATGTGAATCACCCACGAGGTCAAGGGCAAAGATGCCAGCGGGCTCAGGATGAGTCATTCCCCTTAGGACAGTCAGGACAAGGGAAGGAGGAGGGAAGGGCTGCAGGTTGAGAGCACAGGAGTCTCCCTGCTGGGGCTCTGTCCCAGGCACCTCAAATACCCCCAAAACAGGGGCCTTTCCCATTTCCCATTGAGGCTCTCCAGGTCCAAGTTCTCTCTCTCAGGGAGCAGTCCGTGAGCTTTGTGTGCTGTCTCCTCTCTGCCTCTCCCTCCTGTCCCTCGTGGCTGCTCATCTCTGTCAGAGCATCCTCACCCTCTGCTGATCCCTGTGCTAAACAAACCTCACATCTTCGCTGCTTTGACCTTGATTTTTCAGCATCATCGGGGTCAGATCTGCAGGCCACCAGATATGTAAGCAGGCAATTATCACCCCGGGGCTCAGTCACTGTCCTCAGCCTCTGCCAGGCCCCATTAGAGGGGAAAGAGGTGGGAGATGGAAAAGGCAGGCTGGAGAAACAGCCTGCTGGAGTTAACAAACCATGGAGACAGGAGGCACAGCCCCCGGGGATCTCCCCGTGCATTCGGTGCAGGTAAAAGATTGCAGAGGCTTCACACCGGGAACACAGAGCTCCTCGGAAGTGATTTAACAGCTATTGCCGGCCTAATTGCCTGAAAAGTCATTATTTTGCCGAGGGGGAGGGAGGGAGGAAGGAAGGAACAGGGGTTCATTCCACCATCCATGTGCAAACACACACACACACATGAGCTCATGCACACATGTGTAAGTGCAGAGACCTCTCTCTCCAGTTAAAACTAGTAGCTAAAGAAATAAAAAAAAAAAAAGAAAATTGAGAAAAAGGCCAGAAAATCTGGCAGACATCAACCATGCAAGCCCTGAGCCAGCAATGAGGTGATTATTGGAGACTGCAGCCAGAAGTCGGGCCTTTAACTCAAGCTTTTACCTGCCTTAAACTCTGCCTTTTTTTATGTTGGACCCCAGGCACGGAGCCCAAAGGATCTCCAAGTTTCCTGCACATTCTTCACAGTCCTGAGCACCAGACAACACAACAACAGTTTCTCCTTAAGAGAGATTTATTCCTGGCTCCAAGGCTCCCACCAGGAGCAGGGTAGGGAAAAAAAAAAAAAAAAATCAAAAGTAGAGCCTGTGAAGGGGAAATGAGATGATTCTCATCAGGTGATCATCACTAAAGTCAGGAACACAGACACAATCTCTGCTTGGGAAGCTCCCCAAGTTCCCAACTGCAGGGAATTTGAAGCACACACCAGCCAGTTTGCTCTGTTCCTGTTCTTCTTTGCTGGCATCAGCCACAAGCCCCACATGGAGCTGGGGTGGTGGGATGGATAGAGTTGGACTGAAACATAGGTGTTCTTATATTCAAGATGATCTTATTAGGCTGTGGGATGAGAGCCTGACTGACAGTCCACTTGGGATTGCTCCTTGAAAGAGCCTGTGAACCACGAGCACCTCTGCAAGGCAAGAGGAAGGGGAGCAGGAAGAGATGGAGGGGCTCCAGGACCACAAACAAATCTCAAAATGCTCAGTCTACTCCAGCCTCCACTGATCCACAAACACTCTCATCACCTCCACCGCAGGATCCTCCACCTGCTCCCGCTGCCTAAATGTCAGTCTTGGCTCCTTGGGCCACGAGATGCTCAGCCCAGCACCCCGAGCTGCCCTGCCCTCGTTTAACCCACCACACCCGTGGGGGCTCCCAGGGCCCAGCACTAATCCTGCTTCCTGGAAGGCTCCGCTCGCTGGGCTCGGCTCTGCAGAGCCGGCTGCTATTAAAACATCAGCACGATGCTTCCCGAAGGTCAGCTACCAGGGGACCCATTCTGGCAGCTGTTTGTTTGTTTGTCTGAACATTATCTGGGCCCGGGCTGTTTATTTACATCCATTGAAGTATCAGACAATAAATATCCTCTCCCAGTAGCAAACAGATGCTTGCACTCGAATGTTCTGGCAAGCGCTGACTTCAAAACGATCCCCTTAATGAGCAAACAACACTATTAATCTTTAAAGACACAGGCTCTGGCCTTCTCTGAGCTCCCACCCTGGCCATGGCTAGACCCACAGGCATCCTGGCAAGCAGCCCATGGGTCTGGGAGATGAAAGAAGGTGGAAGATACCTTCTATCACTCGGCTGGTGCTTTTCAGCGTTATCTGGGTCTCCCCAGCTGCTGAGGGACCCATGGGAGGGTGATGCTTCAGCACAGTTTCCCCATCAAGTTGGTGGCAGATGCCTCAATGGCACTTCTAAGAGGGAGATGGGGTTTGGAGGTTGGGATCATACAGTTGTTGAAGAGAGGGACACAATCCCTGCTCCAAATCATGGGGATGGACTCAAAACGGTCAGAGAAAGATCAGTGGGGTTGGAGGACAAGGAAGGAATGGGTGGTAGCAGGAACTTAGTGCCTTTGCTGGAAGATAAACCATGATTAGGGCAGAAAGAAAATATCTTTAAGCTTCTGCCTTCCAGACTGGAACATCAGTCCTGTCCTATGGTCTGAGAGGGACATGCACCTTTGTTATCACATTATTCCTCCCTATAAAGGGGCACTTCTTGCTAAAATCCATTCACACCAGATGTACTTCAGGAGCTTCACTTCAGACCTCTCAAAGCTTGATCCTATTGACTGGATCAGTGTTTGGAGCACGTTAGCACCATCCAGTTTTGGTTTAATTGAGAAAAAGGCACTGGCACAGGTTGCTCAGAGGGGTTTTATACACACCATCCCTGGAAGTGTTCAAGGCCAGGTTGGATGGGGCTTGGAGCAGCCTGAGATAGTGGAAAGTGTCCCTTCAAAATCAGCTCCAGACTCACTTCAGAAAACCACTCCTAAACCCAGACTCCTTCTGCTACCTCACTTCTATTTTACTGTCTGATCAGCTCGGACTGCTCTCTGGGAGCAAAAAAACTGGATCATTTCCACTGTGCCAACAGGGCTCAGCTGTTTCCTACTCCTCTAAAACCACCCCCTCCTTCCCAGACCACCATTCCTGGCCCACCAGAGTCAAAGCAAGACCCCCTTCAATTCATATCTCTCTATAAAGCACTTGAAAACCCTGCAGGGCTGGTGAGAACCTGGCTGGGAGCAGGACCCCGATGCCCAGCTGGGCAGGGCAGCGGGAGCAGACGCCGGGTGGATGATGGTCATTACAAATAATTAAATGAATAACTAAGCAGAAGAGGAGCCTGGTGAACCATGGCCAACCCTTCCCTCCCCACCACTCTGCTTTTGTGCAGCGTCAGCAGCCTCTGGGCTGGTGAAGTTAAAAGGGAATTCATCATCTCGTGCCCCAGCGCTTCCAGCCGGTGCTCCAGCAGCTCCAGCTCAAGGCGTGCTGGTGGTTTATTTTGGCCATGAAATTGCCCCAGTTCCCAAAGGAGGTGATTAAATGGCTGCCAGGAAGATTGCAAGGGTGGCTTTCCAAGGAAAAATCCTTCAGGGCACTGAATCAAGCCCTGCTTCCTCTTCCTGGGTGCAAGGGAGCAGCCACAGCTGTGGCACTGCCTTGGAGAGGAGGAAAAATATTTTGGGGCAGGGAAAGCCAGACCTGGGAGGACAATCTTTGCCCTTCCCATGCCCTGAGGCATCCTTCCTTTATCATCTCTGCCTCTCCTTCCTGCGGGGCATCTCCCTGAAATCCCCATCATTATTCCTCACTATTGGATTAAGGATCTGCAAACAGCATTTCCAGGAGCTCCAAGCAGCCCTGGAGTCCAGCACATCAATCCAGGCTGCTCTGAGCAGTGCCCAGCCCCGGCCTTACGACTGCTCAGGGGCTGCTAATACTTCATTGCTTTTCCAATATCAGTTCCTCCCTGCTTTATGAACTTAATGTTCCCCAGTGGACACTGGGACTGCTGGCTGCTGTTCCTGGCGTGGAGAGGGGGCAAAGACACAGCAGGCAGGCTGTTATGGTGATCATCTACTCCTGCTTTCCCATTGATCTGGGTTCCATGATGTAGCTCTATTGATCAAAGACAGGGAAGGGGCCGGTGACACTCCATGTTCCTCCCATTTTCCCTCTGATTTCCAGTAAAATCATCTGTTCTAATTTGCCTAAAGCCCATTAACAGGAGATCAATTCCTAATAAAACATGGCATTTCAATAGCCCTGTCCATCTACTGATCCAAAAGGCCTTTAGAAACGCTAATTGAAAAAGCAAGGGGTGAGGTGTCTTTAACTTGTGCCTAATAGTCCGAGCCAGCAGCTCTCTCTCTCTCTCTGCTCCTGGACAGGTGTTTGAAAGTGCTGCTTGCAGGGACAGCGCCAGCCCATCCAAGTACAGATCTCAGAGGACCTTCAGCCATGTGGAGAGCAGGAGCCTGGAAAAACCAGGTGTTTCGTGTTCTTCACACTCACGGTTTCAGTGCCGTCCAGACCTCAGCGTGTCATGACATGGAATGGTTTGGGTTGAAAAGGAACTTAAAGATCATCCAGTTCCACCCCCTGCCATGGCCAGGGACACCTTCCACTGTCTCAGATTGCTCCAAACCCCGTCTAGCCTGGCCTTGGACACTTCCAGGGATGGGGCAGCCGAAGCTCCTCTGGGCAACCTGTGCCAGGGCCTCTCCACCATCACAATAAAAAATTTCTTTCTAATATCTCATCTAAATATCTGTACTTTTATATTAAAGGCCTCCTCCTTGTTCTATTACCACCTACCCACGTAAAAGTTGCTCTCCCAGTGTGTAGGTACAGTTGTAGGTACACACATCTGCTCCACACAGCTGAAGGGACAGCAAAGCAGGATGGCTTCGCAATCCCTTCAGGTTCCTGATTTATATTTCTTCTGTCCAGACCTAAGTGATAGAATCATGGAATCATAGGTTGGAAAAGACCTCCAAGATCATCCAGTCCAATCTCTGACTGAACAGTTCTTGTTGTTGGCAAGCAAGAAAGACTAGTTTGCTACAGCAGCAGCCAAGGAGGATGGTTCTACCCCCCTTTTCCACCCACAGAGTTCCCAGGGCTTTTTGTCCCAGCAGCAAACACAGGGAGCTTCAAGAAAACAGCTTTCCTAGAATAGCTGCTGGCTAATCCCTGTCATCTGCAGGCACTGCACTGTAATCCTCCCCCCTCACACCCTCGGCTGGGTCCTGGCAGGGACACGGGTGGCTGCACTGGGCAGGGGCACGGGGTCTAATCCCTGCAGAGGAGTCACCCCCTGACCTCCTGTAATCCAGCCAGGCTGAAAAACTGGGTCAAACAGAGATGTTTGACCAGACTGCTGGGGAGCAGATCACCCTTGCACAGCAGAGGAGGGTTCCTCTTGCTTCAGGAGGTCCAGGAGAAGCACAGGACAAGATGCTGATGGGCATCTGGTTTCTTTTCGAGGGAGATGTGGGTCACCAGGCCTTGACATGGCTCCTGGATGCTCCAGTTTCATGATGGGTGAGTCTCACAACAGATCAAGCACACTGGGATACACTGGAATCGTAGAATGACAGAAGGATTTGGCTTGGAAAGGACCTTAAAGACATCTCATTCCAAACCCCCTGCCATGGACAGGGACACCTTTCACTAAACCCTGTTGCTCTCAGCCCCATCCAACCTGGCCTTGAACAATTCCAGGGGTGGGGCAACCCACAACTTCTCTGGGCAACCTGAGTCACGGCGTCACCACCCTCACAGTCAAGAATTCCTTCCTAATATCAAATCTAAATCTATCCTCTGTCGGCTGAAAGCCACTGAAACTCCTGCTTTGGGCCAGAGCGTCCTTCAAGCCAGAAGACAAATTCCTAGCTGACAGAGATCCCCTTTGTTCCACAGCCCACAGCACATGACTACTGTGCCATCCCACTGTGGTTCCCGAAATCCCCACTAACATTTACGGGAAGAGACACTCCTGGCTGCAATGGAATTACGATTTAAATTAGACAGAAATAAAAGACCGACCTTTCATTCTGGGCTTGGACATCACCTAACTCAGAGGGTTTATGACTGCTGCTCCCAGCACCATAAAAATAATAATTACAGCTTGAAGTGTGTCCAGTCAGGCTGTCCCTGAACTGCAGGTCTCATCCCAATGAAACAGTTACAGAGATGGAAAGAGTGGGAAAGAGGAGATGACCAGGTCCTTCTTCTCCCTCACCAGGGAGAGCGTGTCAGGTATGTGCAGCTTTCACATTCATGAGCCAATTGACAGATGACATCATTTTTGAGAGCACGGTTTACACACACTCCCCTGGCGCTCCCTGATTGATAAATTAGACACTCATGAGCCATGTGCTAATCAATGCAAATCATTAGTTTGTAACAACACAAGGCAAGCTCGGCAGAGCTCATTTTTCAAGGTAATGGCCTGCCAAGAGATCAGTGTTCAGCAACCAGCCCTGCCAGGCAATCCATTAACAGGCTGCTGGCACTCACCTATGGCACAGGGCTGAGGTCTTGCTGTCCACTCCCCAGAAAGGACTGGGCTGTGCTGCTCAGTGCAGCAATCAGAGCCCTGAACATGCAATTCCTCCTCCTTCCTCTCCACGAGGCATCCCAGCCCCTGGCTCTGCTGGTGGTGGCCACCCTAGACCCAGACATTCAAAGTGCCTGTGCTCCTGTAGTCCCTGAACACTTCTTCTTTGCTTATCCCAACTCTGAAACCTAAAATAAAACTCCCTTGAGCCTGAAATGTTGTGCTTTGTCCTCTATCAGTGGAAAATGAGGGAGGGTACTCAAGGCATTGAGCTGCAGGTACGTCCTAGGAAACTCCGTGCTGGCATCTCTAAGGGTTGATGGCATCAGGCCGTGCTTGGCCATAGGAAGAGGCCATTTGAGCCCTCCAGACGCCAGATTTACTATCCAAATTTTGGCTTCAGGCTATTACAAGAGCTGTCAGCTGAGCAGGTACTTTGAGAGAATGAAATCACATCAGGGACAAACCTGCCCCTCACTGACCGTTCTGCTGGAGCAGTGGGACAACTCTGCTCCTTCCCCACAGGAGCCTGGACAGCCTCTGTGTCAGCTTCCCAAGCTCCACAGGATTTCAATCCCACGGGCAACAGAGCAGCCTCTTCATCCAGGGGTCACTTTATCAGGCACACATCCAACCACAGGTGCTCTACAGAGCAACTCCAGGTCCTTCATGGAGAATAAAGATTCTCATTTGACATTCCCAGAGGTAAAGTTCAGCTCTCACAGAGAGGGTCCTGCTGCTGGATGCTCATATTTGTGATCCCAGTGGATAATCTCAAAGGTCATCTTGGTGCCACTCCAGCACTTTTTTTTTTTCTCCTAAACTGGTGGAATTTCATTTCCACGGCCAACATTTTGGGAACTTGCTACCTTTTAAATATTTACCCTGTTAACTGCCACCACTCCTGGTTCTTCATGGGCAGACAGGAAATGGATGCTTTGAGTCACAGTGGCTCTGACTGAGATGAAAGGATCAACAATGAGGAAAAAAAAAGGATGAAATCTAAATTTTTGCATACAAGAACGCGGGTGTCAGCTTGTGAGGTGCAGAACCCAACATGCTCCCCGAACTCTGGTCAGCTCTAAAGCAGGGGTGAAACTGTAGAGAAAAAGAATTCAAACAAGCAGCAACACAAGAAAAAACACCAAGCCCTGCATGGTTTTGGTTCAGAAACACCCAGAAGTGCAGCGTGTGTGCAAATGGGACTGACCAGAGACAAAGATCTCAACGCAGTCGGCCTGGAGTGCAAATCCTTGTGTGGGATGGCTCAGAAACTGAGGCAGGGAGTAATACGGGATGGAATGAAGACAGATGGATCCCAACATGGGCTGGATCATGAACACAAGCCCTTTATAAGTGTCTGTTCATGAGAGACGGACCAGATTCCTCGCAGGGATGAGCTCATCGCGCCGGGAACGCGGTGACCCCGAGGGTTGGGAGTCCCGAGGAGGGGGGTGCAGAGCAGCACCACAAAGGGCCCTTTGACTGCGGCCAGACGGGGCGAGCTTTGAGACACCCACGGGCCCTCACGACACTTTAGCACTTGAGGGGGAGCCAGATGCCCTCTGGCAGTGAAATGTGTGTGGAGACCATGGGCACACGGGCAGCAGGGCACACGGCAGCACAGCAGCAGGAAAGGGGGTGGGAATATTCCAGCAGGAAAAACAGGGGGTGGGGAGACACCCAGCAACACTTGCACACACCTGCCTGGGTTGAGGATTCACTCACCAATGGATCATCACGACCAAGGGGTGATGTAAAGATGAGCACACACATGCACTGGCTGCATAAACTCACAGAATCATGGAGTGTTTGCGTTGGAAGGGATCTTTAAAGGTCATTTAGTTCACCCCCCCATTCCCACCCCCCTGCAAAGAGCAGGGACTTTTCAACTAGATGAGGTTGCTCAGAGCCCTGTCCAACCTGGACTTGAATGTTTCCAGGGATGGAGCAGCCACCAACCTTTTGGGCAAAGTGTGCCAGTGATTCACCACCCTCATTGTAAAAAAATTCTTTATATCTAATCTAAATGGACCCTCCTTCAGAATAAAACCATCGCAAAAAAATGTCCTTATATCTAATCTGTATCTAATCTACATGGAGGTCTAAACCATCACCCCTTGTCCCCTCACAACAGGCCCTGCTGAAACATTCACACCCAGCAGAGTGTGGGGTGGGAACACACGTGGAGAGCACAGGAATCCCTTCCAAAGGATCTGCTCCCTGTGGCAGATAACACAGGGAATCTGATCCCAGCAGGGGCATTTGCACACCTCGGCTGGAGCAGTGCCCTGTGCAGCTCCAGGCATCAGCGAGGGCAACGAACTCAATCACAGCCTGTCACATCCAATCTTGGAGATAGACCAACACATTTGCAATTTCCCTTTGCAGCATAACAGAGGCAGAGCAAAGCTCCTGTTTTGCTGAGGATTTGGGCATTTTCTCCACTTTCTCTAAAAAAAAAAAAAAGAGCAAATCAAAAAATCTTGTCCCAGAGATTGTATCGCTGGACAAAGTGAGATTGGCTGCTCTTGTACTGATATTTGTGTCAGGTGCTGGTGCTAAATGACTGCAGAGATGCAGAGAGAGATGGGCTGTGAGTGCACCACTGAAAAGAGAAGTCTGGGACCCAGAGCTCCTTCCTCACTCCCCGGCTAAGAAAACTGTGGGTTTGGGTGGGTTTGGTTTGGGCTTGGCAACAATTCCTGTCAGCAAAGTGGGGACAGGTTATCTCCAAGGGGGACCTGAAAGAAAGGCTCTCCAAGGAAATCAGCCAGCCCAGACTCTGTCCCCAATCCCTTTTGTCACTTGACATCCCTGGGGCTAAGGTTGAGACAATGAGGTCCCACATATCTCTGGGCCCCAGCCCCACTGGCAGGGCTGTGCTCAGCAAAGGTTATTGTAATGCAGTTGCTGATTCTTTCAGCTCCTGGGCTTCTCAATGCCAAGGTGACCTATTAAGAACTTAATATCAGATAAGAAACATCCCTTGAAGCTTTTTTTTTTTTTAACCTTCATAATCTATGTTTATCCACAGAAAATAATAGGAGGAGAGAAAAAGGGAAAGTGAATGCTTATCTTCCAATATTGCCTCAGATAAAAGGGAAGTACCATCTGGGGACAAAACCTCACATTTGACCTTTCTCCCCTTTCATGCAAACAGCCAGAAAACTGATCCAGCACTGAAACAGTGGATGAGGCCTCTTCTATTCACCTCCAATAGATTGTTCCTCCACTGAAAGGAGGTCCCAGCAAGTCCCACCTCTTCCATCAGCCAACTTCCATCAAGACCAAATCCCTCAGCAGCCCTCCCTGCTCAGCTGGGTCTCACTGAGGCCTTTGGATTCCTCTCATCTCCCTTCAGTCAGGCCCTCCTTAAAGACCCAAAGATGTGTCTCATTGGTTTTTTTTCTTCCAAGAACACCAGACAATTTGCTGATTTTCTTCCATATAGACTCGCAGAATGGTTTGGGTTGGAAGTGACCTTAGAAATCATCTCATTCCAACCCTGCTGCCATGGGCAGGGACATCTTCCCTAGAGGGATTGCAAAGATGTGGCACTCAGGGATATGGTTCAGTGGTGGTCTTGGTAGTCCTGGACTCGATGATCTTAGAGGTCTCTTTCAACGTTAACAACTCTATTATTCTATGATTTTAATTATTGCCTCCAATAGCATAAGAATGGCACGTATCTCCAGACCCTTAATCACAGGGGCCCCTTGTACATCAATCAGAATCATCCAAATGTGTATTCAAACCCCTTGATCGAATTATCCAAAAGTAATTCTGACAAATTTAAAAATAACAGCGTGGCAGGCACATTTTTAATGCCAGTAAATCACCAGCCGAGGCCATCAGTGTGAAGTCCCCATTCACAGAGAGACAAAAGGTGGGAATGCAGAGGGTGAGGATGGCAGGGAGTGATCTCCTCACAGCCAAGCACAACCCCAGCATCTGCAGATCATCAGCCCAGGTCTGTAGGAGAGAAGCTGATCACCCCATGGAGGAAAAAGAGAGCCCTCCATGTACACTTAAAAGGATTAGGAGGCCTGCAGGGAATGCCCTAAGGAGCTGTATGGCACAGAGGGCAAGGCACAAGGCATGTTCAAGGGAGAATTAAGAGAGCCAGAGGGATTTAGGAGGTGAACACTGACATATTATTCCACTTAGGCAGAGGTAGGGGACTCCTGGGAGAGGAGAAAGGCTGCCTGAGCCATGTAGTTTGGCTGCCAAGCTGGGAATCATATCCTGGATCAAGCTGTTGGGGAGTTTAAGTTGCCTCATCAAAGGGGTTAGAATGGGGTTCATAAGCTTAACACAACCTTACAGCACTGGTCCTGCCCAAAACATCTTGTTCATAGGAACTGCAGGTGAAATAGGGAAAATCAGAAGGTAGAGAGTCTGGAAAAGCTGAACACAAAAGGGAGGGACTCAGAGACCATGTCTAGGGATGCTTTAGCTGGACCAAATGATGGACAAGGAGCACAGCCCAGCAGGAGAGTCAGAGCAGAGCTGAGGGTCACTGTCCTTCCAACAGGACCAGCTTTCAGGTCTGCAGCTCCCTTTGGGCCTCATGCCTTCCCCAAAACACTTTATTTACATCTGTCAGTGCCAGAGCAATGTCCTGCCTGAGACAAGGCATCTGTTACTTTTCTAGTTTAAGAGACTGAGATGTCTGAGCTGTAAAAGTAGCATCCCATGAGTTGCAGGACTCCTCCATCCTCTAAAGGTCTGTGGTTTGCTATTTACAGGCACAGTTCATTATCTTTGTGTAAGTCATTTATATCTGGCCATGTATCAGTGGAGACCAATGAAAAAGTCCTGCCTGAAAACTTCTGGGGACAAAGTGCAAGTGGTTCCTACCAGAGCAGATACCATGCCCCAGGCACTGCTGCTGAGCTGTGTGTTTGAACAGCAGATTTTAGGAAAAGGCCAGGACTACTTCCCTAAGATGCTCATGGCACTGCTCTGTTTGAGGTCCCTGGGGTGCCCAAAAAGGATCTTTTCCCGTTATCCCAAACGTGGCAGTCAAGGCAGAGAGCCTGCAAGCTCAGCTTGCACCTTTGGGGATGGAAAGGTGATGGAATAACAGGCTGGGCATGATGTCCTGTCTCCATAGCCATCACCTACTCCCCATGGGTCAGAGAGGGACAGCAAGAGCGTGCTGCTCACAGGATCAGAGGGATCACTTTCCTCTGGGACCTGGGGGTAACCCAGGCGATGAAACCCTACCCAAAGCCGTTCTGACATCAGGTCGTGGCTCGAGACAAAGCAAGGTCAGGAGTTCAGCATCAATACAGCGAGTGCCAGTCAGGACACAAAAGCTCAGGGATCAGATGTACCTGCCAAGGGCTGCTTGGGAGGGAGGGCATTGAGACGCGTAATTACCGCTGCTTTCATCTGTGCTGCCCTTCCCCTCGGTTCACACGGGCTCTCCCCGGCTTTGTCCTTGCACAGGGTGCCCCTGAGCAGCGTCCCAGCCAAGGCACCCCCTCCTCAGCCACACCAAAAAGGGGGTGGCACAGGAACTGAATGGTGAGGGTGTCAAAGCTTAACCCCCACCCCGTTCACTGAAGGCTTCGGCAGAACCACCCATAAGAACAAGCAGTAATTTCTGTGATCTGCTCCAGCTTTGTGCTGGAAGAAATCACAGATTCACAGAATGGTTTGGGTTGGCAGGGTCTTAAAGATCATCCAGTTCCAACCCCTCTGCCACGGGCAGGGACACCTTCCACTATCCCAGGTTGCTCCAGCCTGGCCTTGGGCACTTCCAGGGATCCAGAGGCAGCCACAGCTTCTCTGGGCAACCTGTGCCAGGGCCTCTCCACCCTCACAGTAAAGAATTTCTTATTAACATCTAATTTAAATCCACCCTCCTTCAGCTCAAAGCCATTCTCCTTTGTCCTGTCCCTCCAGGCCCTTGTCCCAAGTCCCTCTCCAGCTCTCTTGGAGCCCCTTTAGGGATTGGAAGGGTCTCTAAGTCTCCCTGGAGACTTCACTCCTCCAGGCTGGGCACCCCCAGCTCTCCCAGCCTGTCAACAAGGTTATCACAGATTTACACACCAGTAGCAGCAGGGACTCCAGAAGAACTGACATGAACTGGTGACTACAGCTAAAAAAAAAGAGGACCTCAAACCTCCAAAGTAGGAGTCACTCCTTTTTCTTGAAGTCCTGACAGATTGAGTTAGTGCTGATCTTTCATATTCCCAAGATTTGGGGTATTATTTAGTGAAATCCCAAGTCAAGGACCCATAATGTGCAAAACCCCATGTATTTTGAGGTAGACAACGATCTCCACCCAAACAACAGCTTGAAACATGGGCAACATTGAGGATTTGCTGGAAAACAGACCTCTTACTGGAATTGCCGTTTGCCCCCTCTTTCCCAAAGCCTGATCTCATTTTTAGGTAAAGCTTTCATGTTCCCAGGACTTTGCTGTGGTGAAATCAGATCAGTTCCATGAAACTGAAACAAAGCACAGCAACCTCAGGTTTGGAGATCTTCACCCTCCCTCGAGGATGCTGCACAGAGCCCTCGGGAAAACACATTGACAAGTGCCTGGAGTTGTCTTGTTTTATTCCCTCTCTCCAGATCTGCCTCAGAGGACAGAAAAGGGAGGGAAAAAGGCTTTTTAATAGTTATTTAACCAACCCATAACAGGTTGCATCAAAGATTTGCTTGGTCCATGGGAGATAGCGAAAAAAAGCAGAGGAGGTGAGGGGCTCTGCCTGAACATCCAGCACGAAAGGAGGGGGAAGGAGAAAGGGGTTGGGGATGGGCTGTCAATTGTTTTCGGTAACTCCTAACCCAAAATGCTCCCTTTTGGCAGAAGCTTCTCCACGTGTGCAGCAGATGGCGCAGCTGCAGTAGCTGTCCCGCTGCCACCCACTGTCCCTACTGTCCCCATGCCAGCCCCGGGACCGTCCCAAAGCACATCCCTCTCTATACGGGGGTCTAATCCCACACTTTTTTGGCTGAGCCCTGCACTGGGCAGCTCCCATCGCTGGGTTTTAGCACTCTCTGAGCAGTTTACAGGGATGAAAGCGGGTCACCAGCTGTCCCAAAGATGGGGGGGGGGGGGGGACAGTCCACAAGGGATGCAGGAGGCACAACTCCATCATACAGAGATGGATGTGCCATAAAACCCCATAAAATCGGCTCCCCCTGGGACACTGGCATCATTCACCGCCCTGAGCTCAGCCTGAGCCCTCCAGCCCTCCCTGGGATGTTTAAAACAGGGTGAGACAAAGGACAAGCTACAAAACGGGCCGTGGGGAGCAATCCTGCGGTGGCTCAGGTGCTTCATTTCCATACCAGGAGGGGAGAGCCACGTCCAGAGTGCAGGGTGATGCCAGTCTGGGGGATGGAACCCAGAGCCCGACCAGCTGCCCCACGAGCCAGCAGCCAACCCCCTCCCACTGCCTGCACCCTTCTGCATTCATGGGAGAAGACTGGAGCTTCTCATCCTGCAATGGTTCCCACTGGACTCCTATTTCTGTCCGGGAGTGACAGAAGAAGGCAGTGTGAAGCCTTTATTTTTGGGACTCCGGGCTATCTTTGCGGGCTTTGTTGTTTGAAGGGACGTGCCCGCTCCCTTCATGACAATCAGCTGCTTCTTCTCTCATCTTCAAAGGCTGAAGCTAAATCTCATCACGCTGCCAATTTTATCCCTGGCCATCAACCCCCTTCAGCCCTTTGGTGTTGAGGGGGGAGGGCCTCATCCTTATTTTTTTTCCCTTTCTCTCCTCTCTCTTGGAGGAGGACTAGATGGTCACTTCTAGAAGGGAGAAATGGCAGTTGGAAAAGAAAACACCGAGGGGAAAATATTACTCTGTGTGTGGAAACATCTTGGCTGTTGTTGGCAAACTACAAGAGGAGGGACAAGGGGCAGGAAGGAGAAAGAGTTAAAGTTATTCTGGTGAGGAAGTTGCCATGTGCTTTATCTCCATCGACAGTTGCATTTTCCCACTCATCCCCCAAACTGGGAGCTCCTCAAAGCTTCCTGCCCTTGGCCCATGGCCTTGGGAGCAGAGTGGAGACAGCCACGAGCAGGCTGCCAGCCAGCCAGCTGCCACTTCTGTCCCTGTGGCAGCACTAAAAGCACAGCTGGGAAACGTCTGGGAGGGGGTCGTTACCCTATTTTTAATTATTTTTTTTCTTTACTTTTTTATTCCTAGAACAGCCACTTTTTTCTTTTTCCTGGAAGCACATTTTTCAAACCCAAATTTGCCCAACCCTCCTGTGAAAGTCGCTGCATTTCTTCCCGACAGCCACAGGGTGTCAGCAGCTCTATGGAGTGGGTTCCTATAGGAATCCCAATTCCCTGAGATGTCCCAGAGCTGGAGCAATGCTTTGGGAAGGGTCCCATCCTGCCCTGTCCTCCCATCAGAGATTCCAGTGGGCAAAGAAGAGCCTTGTCCCACAGGGTGCTTCCCAGGATTTGCTCCAAGCCCCCAGCACAGAGGATTTGGGGGATTTTAGGGCAAGAGATGTCAGTTCTTCACCAACGGAGAAATGATCCCAAATAATCCAAAATGACCTATGAGTTGCTGACATGTCCTGGACTAGGAGAGCTTTGAGGGGCAACAGGAGGTTTGGAAAAAAATCCAGAGGTGACAGTGGTGACATAAAGATGGTCTAAATTCCCAAATTCCCATATTTCTGAACATCTGAAGCCAGCTCCTGGGAAATATTATCCAGGGGACTTCAGTGGGATTGAGGACAGCCAAGTCAGACCCCAAACATCACCTTGATGGCCTCATTAGTGCCTGGTTTGGTGTTCCTAACCAGCAACAAGGAGTTCTGCAATGTTCTACCCAGGAGTTTAAAGACACCTTTTGCCTTTCCAGCTTCACTCAGGAAGGGAAGCAGAGGGAAAAGCCCCAAGTTCACAGGTAGAGCCAGTGTCATGGTTTGGCCATAAATCCCTGGTGTCTGAGGAGCACAGGGGTTCTAGTCCCGTGCCAGTCCCACAGTGCCCTTTCCTGTCACTCATCCCACTTTGTGCCCCGAGCGTCCCGTCTGTGAAACGGGAGCAGCGAAATCTCAGAATCACAGAATCAACCAGGTTGGAAAAGACCCCTGAGATCATCGAGTCCAACCTTTGACCCAACACCACCCTGTCACCCAGAGCATGCCACTGATGCCACATCCACTCTCTTCTTAAACAGCTCCAGGGATTGTGACTCCACCACCTCCCTGGGCAGCCCATCCCTCCTTTTCAAAGCCTGGGCAGCACAGGGAAGGAGCTGCTTTGAGGATGGAGAAACATGGAAGAAACCCTTCAAATTCCATGTTTCCCACAACAATGTTCCACCTACTCCCCAGAGCGCCACAAAACGAGGTGCCACCTGCAGTAACCCAGCTCAGAGCGGGATATTTTGGATGCAAAGAGGGGCAAACTAAAACCAACCTAAAAGGAACGGATGAGGAATGAGCAGCCCGGCCCTGTCTGGCTCCAGAGACATCTCGCTGTCACCAGTCACCTGTGTGCCCTCCAGGCATCAAATAAACGTGGGATTCATCTTGTTTAACATGGTCTTCCTGAAAATTAGACATCTCTCCTAATGAGTCAGGCAGGTTTCCCCTGGAGTCAATGGGAAGAGACAGGTTTCACCATGGGGCGATTTGTGCCATCCTAAATAGGTGTCACAGGCAGATGGAGTGAATTGCTTTCTGGAGGTGCCAGTCTCTCTCCATTATCTATAAAAGGCAGCTCATTTCGATTCAGTGCTGATGACCAGCATTAGGGGAGACCAATTTCAGCCTGAGTGACTGTCTGGCATCTCTCACAGATGGGCCATCCACCCTTTCCTTGCTGTCCGTGTGGGAAAAGGGGTGGGGATGGTTTATCAGAGAAAATAGCAATTTTAAGGGCGGTGTGTGCTTGTTTGACATGTCACATTGCAAGAGGAGGAGCAGAGGAGTGTACTTTGTCTTCCTTGGGATGCTGACACAAGGGGAACACGGTGGGATTCTTGGGGTATCCTGTGCAGAACTAGGAGCTGGACTCAATCCTTGTGGGTCCCTTCCAGCTCAGGATATTCTATGACTCTAAAAAGAGCCCGTTAAGAAATTAGGAATGTTCACAGTCTGTTCAAACAAGCCTACAAACCAGACAAGTTGTGTCCTACACTCTGTACTTTTGTAAAATCCCCTCCACCTTGTTTGCATTCAGCTTCCCCACCATGAAGCTTGTGGTCAGTACTGAGGCACGTTATTAATACCTGACAGTGGATGTAACCAGCCCCATAGTGCTGGAATTTGGTCTGTGAAACCACACGAGCTCATCTGTAGCTCACAGGGCTTTGAGTCACCATGGGGTCAGTTTTAACACACTTCAACTCATTTTGAGCCCCCGACCCCGGTTCCTGAATTTTATGGTTGGAAATAAGAGGCCACAGACAACCATAAGCATAAATTCAGGTGCAAAAGCACATCAAGCTGTGAAGGAATCTGGAAGAACCTGATATCATAGAAACATTTAAGTTGGAAAAGACCACCAAGAGCAAGTCCAACCTTCAACCAAATACCACCATGCCCACTAATCATATTTTCTCACCTTCAGAACGTACTCAGTAACAGTTTGGATCCCCAGAGGAACACTGAGCAAAGGGCAAGAGGCACCTTGCTGGACACCTGTCCAGCACTTGGCTCCTGTGTCTTTCTGCAACAGCCCAAAAAATCCCACCAAAGCATCCAGGTTCCTCCTGGTGGGGCCCATTTCCAGCAGCCCTGGCACAGCCACACATACCAGGCAGCGGGTCGGCTCCCAACATCTGCCATCCACATTTCCCATCCCCTGCGAGGGGCTTTCAGAGCAACCCTCAGCTGGGATGTTTGTACAAACATGTGTATTTACTGTGTCAACACACATTAGAGAGCAAACACATTAAAAGGAAAAGGAAACAGACGACGGAGACGGGGCCTCTCCAAACCTCGCTCCGCAAAAGCTCTTCCCGGGGATCCCAGGTTGGTGGTGAAAGCTCTCAATCCCAAAATCTCACCCCTCCTCTGCCCAGCTTGTGCCTGCCCAGACAGCCATAAGGATCAGGTCTCTCTGGCCAGCAGACAACCTCAAGGATCCTTGGCTATTTTTGGTTCAAAATCAGAAAATACAGCTGGGATGGAACAGGGAATGCAAGGGATTACAGTGGTGTAAGGGACAGTGGGAATCAGGGATTGCTGCACAAACGCATTCCTGATTCAATCCCGATTCCCAGCCACCTCCAGTGCTGTTCTGCCTTGCCTGCCATAAAGTTTAACCTGAAGGCATCCTCCTCATAGGAGTCCCATGAGCCCAGTCCCTGGGGAACTCTGCCTTGACACACAATCCCCAGGCAGAAGGCAAGTTCACACAGGGAGAACCAATATTTAAGCAAACCTCCATTTTTCCCAAATAGGCCGAGGATTTCCAGAGTTAATCATTCCTGTGATGCTGCAGGAGGGAAGAGCAGCACTGAGACGTAGATAAAAAGATGTTTAAAAGAAAAACAATTCCTCCTGACGTGTCACATACTGGATCCAGCTGTTCCTTGAATTTTTCTGCTTCCTCTTCAGCTTGGCACACAACTGCACGTGTGTGTGTGCGTGAACACACAGGCAAGACAGACAGAGGTAATTATAAAGCTGAAGCCACCTAGCACTTCCCAGCTGTCAGTCCCAGGGAAAAGAACATCATGATTTAAATGCAGAGACATCCAGCACTTCAAGTAAAAGTAGAATCCCTGCTACAAGACGTGAAAAGCAATTTAAATATGTCTTGGAGAGGACGGCGATCTGGGCGCTGGCTGGGAAGTCCAGCAAAGGCTTGGACATAAAAAGGAAAAAAAAATATTGAAACTCAAATCACAGAGTCATAGAATGGTTTGGGTTGGAAGGGAACCTGAGGGTTATTGAGTTCTAACCCTCTGCCATGGGCAGGGGCACCTTCCACTATCCCAGGTTGCTCCAAGCCACACCCAACCTGGCCTTGGGAACTTCCAGGGATGGAGCAGCCACAGCTTCTCTGGGTAACCTGTGCCAGGGCCTCCCCACCCTCACATGTTTCTTCCTAATTTCTAATTTCTTCCTAATCTCTAATCTAATCCAATTCTCTGTCAGTTTAATATCATCCATGAACATGAGGAAAATCCCCCTGTTGTGCCACGCAAAAACTTTGCTCGGCCTATCCCACAGCACCCACAGCAAAATCATCTCCGAAATTTCCTTGCCTGCCAAGAAAAGCCCCAAGAACATGCACACAAGGCTGGGCTGGTACAACTCCCAAGTCCCAGCCAGTGTAGAAACAACATATGGGATATCACATATATGGGGAGGAGGGATCACCCCATTTGCAGGAACCCAAATCCGACGCTGGTCCTTGAAGTTTTGCAACTGCACAGCCTCAAAATTCCCACACAAGCCTGCCTGTCAGAGGAAAGCCTGGCTCTTGGGAGAGGAGCAAAAGGGAGCTCTTTAAAGAAAAATCAATGCCAAATGATGTGATTGACACTTCAAAGGGTGTTTGGCACCTTGCTGGGGAAAACTCTCCATTGTTTCCAGGATCAAGTGTAGAGGAGGATTCCCTGACCCAGATTCACTTGCCTGCCTCCAAGTCATCCTTTCCAGTGCTTGTCCACTGCCTGGCAGAGCCTGGACGTGGAGATACAGAGTCCTGGATGCCACAGGATGGTGGTGAGAGGAGGAGGAATGCAGGAGAAAGCATATGTAGGTGAGCAATCTCCAAGAGATATCACCCATCTGCTGCCTCTGGGAATTCAGTCCCTAATTTTCACAGCACCAGGCCTGGAGTTACTCCACAGGAACCTAAGGCAGCCTGAGCTTTTGTAGGGAGCTGGGGGAGCACACATGCAAGCCCTTTGGCTGGCTGATTATCTCCCTGAATTACTGGGATAAGGGAAGAAGTCTTTTAAATCAGGAAAGGCTGTGAGCAGGCTGGAGAGCCTGGAACACAAAAACGAGCTGGATGAACTGAAGAAAAACAGGATTGAACTCAGGGAGGGCAAATACTCTCAGGCTACAACAACTGAGTGCACAGAGTCAGAGCAGGGGAGCAGGGACTCGGTGGCACTGTGGGACTGAGGCAAAAGTGGGGTCACTTACCCCGTGTGCTTAAATCAACAGTGCTGGGCTGCTGCAGGACACACAGACCCCCCCTCTGCCAGGGACAATGGGCACCTGGGCTCAGGAGCACGTGGCACAGCCCAGCTGCCCTGGTGGTGCTGATGAGGCCACGAGTGGGGCACTCCAGGACATCAGGAGAACCTGGGAGGACTTCCATGGCAACACAGGAGGAACTGGGGGCTGTTTGGAGGAGATGGAGTGGAGGGGAGAGAATAATCAGCTTCAAATGTGGAGGGGAAAAATGAAGGA
Organism: Pyrocephalus nanus; assembly: GCA_038380795.1. NCBI lineage: Eukaryota > Metazoa > Chordata > Aves > Passeriformes > Tyrannidae > Pyrocephalus > Pyrocephalus nanus. The sequence continues at coordinate 19,628,246 of CM076262.1, read as the reverse complement.
AATAAATCTTTCTCCCTGGCTGGTGTGGGAAGTCTGTGGATAGCAGTGGGGAGGCTGGCTTTGGACACTGGAGAAACTTTCTGGTCACAAGGAGCCACGGAGCAGGAGCCTGGAAGTTGAGTGAACAGGCTGAAGAAGCTCCTGTCAGGTGGGATACACATCCTGCCCTCAATGGGGTGAGCTAGACAAGCTCTCAGGTTTCTCCCCACCCTGTTATCCACTGTTTATAGTGAGCACCCCCATGCACAGGGGAGGTTCTGGCTGGGACTGACTCCGCAGCTGCTGCTTTGGATGAGAGGAGCTTCCCAATCCCGCTGAGCTGGCAGGGACCCAAAGCCACCTCCTAGAAATGACAAATCCCTGTTCCTCACCCCTGCTGGCTTCATTCAAAGAGTGGATACTGTTCAAATTAGCAGCCACCTGCACTTCCAGGGAGCCACGGCTCTCATGAGCACATTTGCCCACGTGCTGGTGCACGGTGCTGTATCCCCCTGCTCCCTGTTGTTCTTAGTGCTGCAGGAAAATTAAGCACTTTTTAATTGCTTCTTTCCTCAAGCACCATGGGACATGGTGGTTATGCTTTTCTGGAGGAGGGAGGTCATAATGTGGCAAGATGTTGGGGGGATAATTTGGTGTTGTGTAGTCACAGGTTTCTGCTTCAGCCTTTTCCATCTGCATCCTACCTGGCATGATTAAATAGCACCAGAGGATCTTTTGTTCTTGGCAGGGGATATGAATCAGGGGGAGGATGTGAGACAATGGAGGCCAGTCCCTAAAGTCCATCACAAATAGCACTACCTGGGCCTTTTCCCAGCAAGGACAGCACAATCCATGGAAAAGGTAACACCACCTGCAAAAACAACTTGTAGGAGATGTCTACCCTTCCACCACAGCGTTCTTTTACTGAGCAACAACACCCTGAGAACAATTCGACATCTCCTGGTCCCCAAAAAAACACATGGCTGCCACACAGAAGTCCTCCTAGGTCAGGCTGAAGACAGGGTGAATCTATTTGGGTGAAATTCCACTTCAAATGCTGGATCTAAGGATGGCCACCCTGGTTAGGTGTACAAGAACCTCACCATAACTCCATCCTGACATAAGGATGGAGGAGGACTGCTGGTATCCTTCCCCACCCAAACCTCCCTGGTGATGGATCATGTTGAGTCTTGTTTGTTGTTAATAACTGTACAATTTCCCTGACAAATTTAGAGCTTGCTGAACAGCTTCATTAATACCTTTAATTTATTGTTCTTTTTCCTTCAGGTTAATGGTTTGAGGGTTCATAAGAGCTTAATCTCTGCAGTTATTACAAAGTGCTTGTTTCTTGTTAAAATGGAGCCAACTAGGGAGATTTAGAGATGATAAACCAGCCAGAACAATTCTCTTGCCAGGGTGGGCTGAGTGAGTGTGGAAGGGGTGGTGACCACTGACCATTTTAAATGCCATAGGCAGAAATGACACACACCAGAAATGAGCAGACCTCCTCAGTCTGTCTTCTTTGGAGAGCCAGAAAAGCAGGAAAAAAAGGCAAGTGTACCCCAAAATCCCATCTTGGGGGGAGCAGCCCTGAGCTCCAAGACTTCGAACAAGTGAAGAACACACTCCAGATCATGCCAGGGAGGTCACAGGTGCAACAAGTCCGTGTCAGAGCATGTCCCAGGATCACAGAATGGCTTGGGTTGTAAAAGATCTTAAAGATCATCTTATTCCAACCCCCTGCCATGAGCAGGGACGTCTTCCACTGTGTCCTGCCTCTCTAGCCACTGGCCACAAGCCCTGCAAGGTTTCGGAGGACACAGTCCGTTCCTCGAACCTTGTCCTCACCAAAAACTTCAGTGACAACCCAAGGGGAAGCCCAGAACAAGAAGAAATTGAAATGTGCCCTGAATCCTCAGAGAATCTTCCTGCTTCTCCCTTTTTTTGGGATGAGGGAGCAAATTTTTACATCCTGGCAGCAGCTTCTTTGCCCACCTGAAGGAATCTCAGTGTCTCCTGCAGATGGAAGGACCAAGGAGCAGCACAAGGAAAATGGGTTTTGAAGCACAAAGCCAGGGAATAGGACCCAGGTGGGTATGAGGGATAGCTGGCATGTAGTGAACACAATGAGTTTGTCCAAAAAAAAAGCAATAAACAAGCCTCTCTTCCCATGATACAGTTCCTGCTGAATGGCCAAGCTTGTACCTGCTCACAGCCCCCTCTTCTCCCCCCCCGACAGATCTGTCCTGCAATACATCATTCCTGCATCATTTGCACTGCTTGTCTTTGATAGTTATCCTCCTCCTCATGGATATTTCCTTCTAGTCAGTTCAAGGACAACAGAAAACACCTGAGTATGTAAAAAATTCAGGTTTTCAGTACATCACGAGACTCGGCTGACACGCACCCCCTTTCTGGAAAACAAAGACATCACACACAAAATAAATTATTCCAATAAGTGCAAACAAATTCACCCAGGACATTGCTGGAGTTTCAGCTGGTTTCACTAGCTCAGGATGATGGGAATTCATGCAGCTGGATGAATTATGTGAGCACAGAATGACAGAATCACACAGTGGTTTGGACTGGAAGGGATCTTAAAGATCATCTTGTTCCAACCCCCTGCCATGGGCAGGGACACCTCCCACTCTCTCAGGTGGGTCCGAGCCCCATCTAACCTGGCCTTGAACACTTCCAGGGATGGGGCAACCACAGCTTCTCAGGACAACCTGTTCCACTCTCACAACCAAGACTTTCTTCCTAATATCCAATCTAAATCCATCGTCTTTCAGCTTAAAGCCATTTCCCCCTGTCCTATCACTCCATGCCCTTGCAAAAAGTCCCTGGAATATCCTGAGTTGGAAGGCACCCACAGGATTCATCAAGTCCAACAGCTTGCTCTCTTTCTACACCCTCTCCACACTTGCTGATGGCAGTTCCTAGAGGCAGGACACAGGAATAGATGAGGGACCTCATGTTTAACCACTACAGCCTTTCCTGAGTTCCTCTTTGCACAGGGATTTGTAATTAAGGCAGTGGGAATTCATTTGCTTCTGCTGTCTGGCAGTAGAACTGCTGTTCCACATGCTCCTGGCATGGACAAGGCAAAAAGGAATGAGGACATGACAGGAAATTAGGACCAATCCTCCTTGGACATTGGCAGTCCTGGTGGAGAAATGGAGAAGATTATACGAGTAACTTTGAGCATTAACAGCATGAACATGGATGCAGTTACTGAGGGCACTTTGCAAGGGAGGCTTAAAGCATTTAATAGGCTCTTTCCCAGGCTGTGGCAGAATCATGAGCAGAATATCCCTGGAAGAGTTCAAGGCCAGGTTGAATGGGACCCTGAGCAGCCTGGTCCAGTGTGTGGCATCGGAACTAGATGATCTTTAAGGTCCTTTCCAACCCAAACCATTCAGTGATTCTATGATTCCAAACCATTCCTGAATGCTGAGCCTGTTCCATGAAACCCCTCACACACAAGGAATCTCACATCCATAACCTTTGAAGCAGCAGCATCTCTTCACTCATCTGTAGCACACAAGCTGGATGTCAGGGGGTCGTCCCCATCCGTGGCTCCAACAAGGAGCTGCAGGACACACACCTTGCAAGGAGGTGCCCAGGGCCACGAAGAGAACCAAAACCAAAGCTGTATTTCCCAGTCCTGGGTATTTATCTGCAGACACAGCACAAGATGCAGCTAAATTGCAGCCTGGAGGCACGGGGCCAGTGCATTCCTCTGAAAGGCAAGTGGAGGGTGAAGGAGAGCACAGGGGCAGGGCTGCTTAATTCAGGATAAATTGCATGAGACTGTAGCTGCCCGGAGGTGGAACAAGAGCCAAGAGGCACTGGCAGTAATACCTGTCACCCTCCCAGGGTGAGATCTGAGCACACACATACACAGACACACATCATAAAAGCTCTTTCCCAACTCTTTCCCCGAAGTGTGTTATTTTATAGGAAACTTGAGGGAGAATTTTATTTGATTCGGGTTTGATAGTCCCTAGAATAGGTGTTGGGGAGGCTGAACAGGTAGGACAAGCCAGCTACTGTCATAAATGTGTGTGTTAAGTGTTCAAGGCCAGGTTGGATGGGGCTGGGAGCAACCTGGGATAGTGGAAAGTGTCCCTGCCCATAGCAGGGGGTTGGAACTGGATGATATTTAAGGTCTCTTCCAACTTGAACCATTCTATGATTCTGTGATACGTCCAAATCCCAGTGATCTTTTTTAACCTGTGGTACATTTAATCCAAAGCAGAAAGTTGGCTGCAGCACGGCACGAGTTCAGAGCTGTGGGGTAATAACAGATGCACGAGGAATCCCCAAATTAGGGCCCCAAACAGGCAGAAGAGTGGGACAGCATGTTTGAGTTAAGCTTGCACACATGTCCCACTGCAGCGAGGAATGTGCAGTCATGTGCTCAACCTCCCTGCCAAGGAGGAGCATCCAACAGCAAGGCTGGAACGGGAGAGCAGAGCCAGGGCAAGTTTGGCATCGCTGGGAGCCATGAGAGACACGAACCAGATGGTGTGGACTGAGGGTGTCCTTGGCTCTGGGACGGTGGTGGGGCAGAGAAGGAGAAGGTGCAAAGCTGGAGCCATGCAGAGGGAAGATGCCACAGCTCAGAGAACATAAAGATAAGGTGCTTCAGAATTTCTCTGTGCCAGCAGTTGTTCTCAAAGCTTGCCCAGCCCGGGCAGCCACCAAGTGCAAACCACCTCAGCCTTGATGTAACAAAGGTTTGTCTGGCTGAAGTGTTCCATTTTAAGGACACAAATGTGCAGTATTGGAGCATTATCCCCCTGGGAGGCGGGTCAGGGAAGCTCCTGTAACGTTCTGTGCACAGCAAAGGCAGGACTCTTGCTTTGTGACACACTTCAGCCCAAAGCCTCCTGCAGCACACCCTGAATATTTATGAGTGCAAGACAAGGCTCAGCACACCTACAAGACACAGGTTGCAACTTGGCAAAAGCAGAGATTTAAAAAAAAAAAAAATTGGAGGTTGGAGGAGGGCTGGAATATCAGTTCTGGATTTGCCAGCCTGAGGAGAACAGGAGAGAGACAGAGCTCAGGGAGCTGCAAGGCCATTTATCTGCTGGCTGTTCCCAAAAATTTGTGTAGTTCTGAGAAATATTCTGCTCCTGCTGCCACACCTGGGAAACTCAGGAGAGGCCCCAGGCTGGCAACACTCCAAAGGACGTCTCCTGAGCTCAGATACAAGGGAGATCTGTTGGTATTTACCTTCTTGCACCCCAAAATTAGCATTAGCAAAGTGCCTTCTCCAGACTGATGGAGACAGGCAGCTCTTGGAAGTGTTTTGTCGCATCAGCTCCATGCTCCTGTTTCTGAACAGGATGAACCACCTGGCAACTGAAAGAGGAATCCAGCCAACCAATCCAGCATTGACCCACAGGTCTCATCACTCCTGATGTTTCCTGTGGGCTGGGAAAATGGAGTGGATTTGAAGCACCCTGGTAGAGATGATGGGGTGGGAGAGCTCTGGTGTGACTTGCTGGATTAGAAAATTGCCTCTTGGAGTTCCCTGGAGAAGTGCTGCACCGTAAGAGGAAAACCAGCTGTGATCCACTCTGATTTGCAGGTGATTAGGGTAGAGCAGGGCTTCAAATCCTACCTCCAACTCCTTTGGGTGGGATGTGGCTTGCACAGCCATGATGAGTTCACTCCTTTGCCCAGAGTCTCCCAAGAAAGCTTCCTCCATGTAATTCCTAGCACATGGAGGCTTCACAATAGCCCAGGCACAGAGCCCTCCATGTGGTGGCCACTTTCCCTTGCTCGCTCATCCCTGTAGGCTCCAACCTTGGCATCTGCAGAAACTCGGCTGAGCCAGCCAGGCACCGTGGAGTCAGTGCCTTTGCCAGCTCAGGAAGCCACAGGAGGAGTGGGAATGAGGGAAGGGGGCCTTGGCTCCAGAATGAACCCGGCCACCAACCAGGAAGGGGCTGGCCCCCTTCCTCCCCCAGGAGGCCACTGCGATTTTGTTCTCTTCTCCCGGCTGACTGGAAATCTCCTACTCACAGGAAGGTTTGCACAATCCAAGGGGCACCAGATCCCTCTTTCCCTCTGGGATTTTCAGCTGGAGAAGAGGCAGAGCACTGACAGGCAGAGTTCAACCTCCCTGGGAAAGTTGTCAATGTGGCAGGCAGAGTCCTGTCCCCGCCGCCGTCCCCTCCCTGTGCCTTGCATGAAGAGCTATTTTAAGTCCCACTTGTGGCTGCCTTTGTGATTTCCCTGGCAGAGCTGCCTCCCTGACATCAGAGCAGGACAACAGGCTGCTGGAAACCCTGGGAGCAGGGAGGCACCGTCCCCCTCCTCGGAACCCCTGTGCAGGGGATGGAGCACAGCGACTGCCCCCTGTGTGGTCCCAGAGGATGATCCCCGCTGCAGGATCCAAAACCCACTCCAAAGATCCAGCTGTATGTCACCAAGGGGGTTGGGAGAATAGGCTGGACTGAGATGGGTCTCCCTTTGGTGCAATTATCTGCTAGGGTGTGGTGGTCTCACAAACAGCTCACCTGGCTGATGTATAACTTAAACCTACATTTGGCATCCCAGTGACTGCCAGTCTGGGATGCTTCCAGTATCCACAATGCCTCAGATGGTGACAACACACCTATTACTGAGATACCCTGTGCTTAAAAGTAGCCTAAAAAGCACCTTGACTGGCTGCTTGCTCAGTGCAGTTGTAGCCTGAATCTGCAGAACCCCAAGGAAGAAGATTCCTGGAAGGAGCTTCTGGATCAAGCCCCTCCACGATTTGTGCTGGCCCCATCAGCAGAGGGGGGAAGATGGATCCACCCAGGGAATCTGTGCCAGTGGGACACAGCCCTGGCTGCCTCAGTGCTGAAAATTTAGGCTTGGGCTGAAGTGCTTTGAGCACAACGTGGTGCCACAAGTTGCATCAGCCTTTCTTCTCCCAGACACCACCGGCTCCCGCTGCTGCCTTGGATCATGGGAGCATGATGGAGAGCCAAAGCCCTTCCCTGTGGGGCATTCTCCAGAGAAACTGCTCTGCTCATGCCTTTGTCACTGTCTAATGTCAAAATGGTCTGGAAAATGTTTGGGCTGATGCCCGTGCCTCTTCCTAAGATCCTCCTCTGAGTGACAGCAGGGAAGGAGATGGATCGGAAGGAGCATTAAAATTCACCAGAGTTGGCAGATTTTGGGGGAGCCATGGAACAGTTGCCATATAACAACTCCATGTTTACCTCCCCACTCAGAAGGTTCTGTATATAATAAAGGCAATTATAGGGTAGGAAGGAAGGCAAAGGAGGAAAGAGTTGATGTAAGGGCAACACAAAGGTTGTCACTTGACTTCATACTCCAAATGGTTCTGCAGCCAGTGTTTCTGAGACGTCTGCAGAAGCTGAGATCCCTGAACTGCAGGTACAGGTAGAATTTGGGGGTCTGAGACAAGAGGGACCTGCAGAGCTCCTGGGTAGATTGCAAGGATCTTGCATCCTCTTTTTCAGTGTTCATCCCACGGCCCAGGTGTGAGAGCCTTCTGACAGAAAAGATTGACACTGACCCTGTGAGGTCTGTCCTGGGGCTCCAGAGCCACAGCCTGACCCAGCATCACCCCAACATCCCACAGCAAACAGCCTTAAATAACCCCTGTTCCCTTCCTAGGCAGATTAGCAGTCTGAATCTCCTGAGAAACAGCACCTGGGAGAGAAGGGGACTGCAGCCAGCACTTGGCACCTGATACTTCTTTTTCTGGAAGGTACTGAAATGTCTCAAGGACACAGAGAGGAACAAGTACAGCACATCCGTGCATGTTTTAGGATCTTCCACCTTTGTTTTGACACTGTGCCTTGTGCATAATTATTCTGAAGCACAGCCTGAACTCTCCTGCTGTTTAACGAGGGAAGTCAGAGCATCTTGGCAGGATCATTTTGAGGAAGTCTGATGTTGGGAATAACTTCTTCAAAGCAGCAAAACCACTCAGCTCAAGAGTCAGCAACAAGATACGGAGTGCCAGGAGCTTGACTTGGACAGCAGGTCCACAGGAAGTGAGTGTGAAACACCAGCCAGAGGTTTTTGGCCAGAAGCATTTGTCAAGCACCACTGGTTATCCACCAGCACTGGCAGCTAAAATACACCCCAAAGAATTTCATTCCTCAGGTCCTACCTTGGGATATCGGTGCCCCTCTGGTTACCAGTTAACATGGGAGTTCCACTCTGGGGCTACTCCTTTATTTGACTTCAGTATCTCCAAGCTGACAACCCTCAGTACTTTGGAGCCAATCACTCTTTTCCCAGTGGGATGTAGATGCCCAGTGCCAGGACTGGAGACTGCCAACTTGTGAATGCAGTGGGTCCTGAGTTTGTGCATCAGGGTTTCTGGTTTAATGCATCAGGTTGGAGGGAGTTGTCTCAGGACCACCTGGGCCACCATCAAGACACATGATACATACTTTTCCACGTTCTTCACTTTGTGATATAACCCTTAACTGATCAGTGGCTTGGAAATAGGTGTATTGCACCCTGACTACAGTACCTACACATCTCCCTGTCCCTGGTGGGTCAAATACCACTGCTGGAGGGATGGAAAATTATACAGATGGTAAACCTCAGGTCACTCACATCACTATGATTGATACCTCGTGCTTCACAGTATCATTACAAGTGACAGCAAGATTTGCATGGATGTGCAGCATGTGACCACCATACCTCATCTGCTCTCACTCTAAGTGGGTTTCACTCGTTTCTCCCAGATCTCAGAGACTTTTGTTGTGCCCCTGACAGGACTCAGGCTTGCTGATGGTGTAGAAAAAGAGACAGAGCCTTCACAGACACGTGGTGGTGGTTGGAAAGGTGATGATGGGGGAGTGGCTGTGCTCTGTGTTCCTTATCGTATTCACTGAACTTTCTAACCTCAAGAACTGAGGTTGTGTCTGACACCGGTGAAATAACTTCGTGATATAAACCCAGCACCAGCTGCAGAAGGGACCCCAGACACAGAACTGCTTGTCCCCTCTGGGTACAACCCCTTTCCATTCTGCTTGGCCTCCCCACACCCTCAGGAGGGGGCAAGGGGCTGCTCTGTCCCTCAGGCTGACAGGAGTGGCAGGGGAATTTCATGCCTGCCATTGTCCCTCAGGCTGGAGGGCAGCAAGACATGAAAGAGCTGCTGCTGCTGTGTTTCCTCCTGCCCCAAAACAACACAGCAGGGAATGTCTGACCTCCCTTCCCCACCATTGTTCAGCTCTGGCAGGAGAGCAGGACTTACAGCCCTCCCTTTTTATCTCAGGCTTACTCAAGGACTCCAAGGTTCACCTGGAAGGGGCCTGGAGAGGCAGCCCTGCCTTGAAAAAGCTGCCTTGGAAAGCCCAGCCTGGCTGTGTGTGCCACTGATTGAAAGAGGATGGAGGACTGCCATCAGGGAAAGGCTGAGATGTGGCTGGAGCTCCAGGAGTTAGGGACTGAGAATGAGCAAAACTCTGACAGGGAAGGGAACAAGGTGACAAGCAAGAGACCATCACAGCTGCCTTTGCCTTCCTGGCTAGAGGCACCTCCAACCCTTCTCTCCACCTGGATGCAGCCTCAGCCTCTTCGGTTTTGATGATGTGGCAAAGCCAGAGGACCACAGCAACTGAAAATCGTGTGGCTCTTGGTCTCATCCCCCTCCCAGACCCACCCCTGGCTTTGTCTTGGCTTGGTCACTCACTTATTTCTCAGCTGTACATCTGGGCAGCACCAGTCTAAAAGACCTGAGGTGCCTCTGCTTAGCTTTGTCTCTGCACTAAGGGGATGAAGCTGGCAAACCCCAACAGCTCAGAGCCGGTCCCACCTTGCTCTCCCCTGTCCTGCTTTGTTCCCCTCACACATCGGTGCCTTGTCCTCCCTCATCAGCAGGGCCTTCTGGTCTTCCAGCTATGGGTCAGTCTTCCCACTTTCCACCCTCCTGCCCCTTCTTCTGTTTCATTCCTGCCCTCACCACCATGGAACACAAAAACAGGTGTTCTCCAACTTGTACCAGTCCCTTTTGGCCCTTTTTGAGAGGAGGAGCTGACCGTGGAAAAGGTGTCAACACATTAATTTAGGGCATGAGACCTGCCCCACATGATTTTCATTCTGGGGTATTGAGGAAAAAGTGCCAACCTCCATAACTCACCCACCAATGCCCCATCGGGGGATGCCTGAGCTTTGAGCTTTCCTTCTGGAGGGACTGGCCAAACCCTTGCCCAGCTGGCATTGATGGGAGCTGAGTCCCTCCCCACTCTGCAGCCATAGAAGCTGCCCCAGGAGCATCCACTGCTCCTCCACGTGTTAATAAGCAGCTTTGTTCTGCCTCACCTCACCACGTAACAGCAGCAGGAATTTATACGGCCACAAATTAACAGCCCGGGCGAGCGCTCAGCACGGAATGAGACACATCCTAATGCTCTCTCACTGGAAGGGGACAGGAAGACGAATGCTGGGGACACTCCACTTGCTGTGGCCTCTCAACCCTGCCAGCTGGGCTGTGCTGCCACCACTAACAAGTTGCTCCTCTCTGCCAAGGATAACAGAGCCACTGGCACCCTACCCCACGTCAGGCACACTCTGCTCTTGGCTGCCTCAGCAACCCAAGTCAGGAAGGCCGGGTTTTGTTGGGTTTTTTTTGCACTTGTCATTTCTCAAGGAGGGAGGAACATCTCCCCCAGCTGCTTGGGCTGAAATGCAGTTTTTATGTAATCAAATGTGACCTCTAGCTGTCTGTGTTTAAGGCTGCCATGGCTGCGATATCGTTCATACGGGCAGGACTAAGTCATCCATCTCCTCAACTATAAATACCTTGTAATCATCCCAAAGGACCTGCAGTGCTTCATAGACGGAGATGCCTGGAGAAAAGGGTGGTTTGGGCTCCAGAGTATCACTTCACTCCCGAAATGCAGCTGCCTCTTAGCTTGGAATGTGCAGCGGATTTTTAACAGCTTCTGGTTAACTTTGACCAGCAGAAAAACCCACGGAAATTGCCAAAAGGATGAAGAGCCACCCACACCCGATCTGTGACATTAATACAAGCACTTTTGCAGAAATTATGTCCGGGCCAGCTCTGCATGTTCATTCCACACTGCATCCCGCTTTGCAGTGCAAGAGAGGGAAAAGCCATCCATGCTATTTTAGACATCAGCCACTCCTGCCAGGCTCTACAATGTGAGGTGGAAGAGAGATCAGAGCACACACAAAGCCCTTGGAATGCAGGTTTCTTCTGCAAGAAACCCGAGCTGCCGACTCTTATTTACTTGTGTTACTCAGTGTGATGTTAATTCGACAATTAACACTCGGGCTGATAATGGCTGGTCCCACCTCCTCCCGGGGAGTGCACCTGCTCCCCCTTCCAATCCTGCACTCCCCGGGAATCCACAATGAGGTGAGAGACCGCGGCAGCCTCGTTGTGCCTCGGCTCTGCTTTCACAGCCCCGAGTGTTTGGGATAGAAACGCTCCAGTTTGGGCGAGATGTGCATTAGTACGAGTGCAGTCGCCTCATCTGCAGCATGCGTGACAGCAGCTTTCCCGATTCCCTTCCTTCACAGACATCGCTCTCAGGCGCCAGACACCTCTGCTGAACAGGATCCACTGGCACATCTTGCCTGGAAAGCGTTTGCCTCCTCCTCACCCTCCCACAGCTTCTGGGGGAGCTTTTGGGGAGGGGAAGTGCCTCTCAAGGAGGGAATTTCTGAGCATCCTCTGCCTGCACAGAGGGAGAGGCACAGTGTGCAGGTCACTGCCCTCAGGCACCACCACAATGGGACACTGATTTATGTGTTGGCTGCTGGTTTGGGGCTTTCTCTTTTTGTTTTGTTGGAGGGGAGAAGAGATTGTGTAGCGGTAAATAAGTCACATCTCCCTTTTCCTGTGCAGCTGGTTTGGATTGGAAAAAATCTTAAAGACCATCTTGTTTCACCCCCTGCCATGGGCAGGGACATCTTCCACTATCCCAGGTTGCTCCAAGTACTGTCCAGCCTGGCCTTGAACATTGCCAGGGATGGGGCAGCCACAGCTTCTCTGAGCAAACCTGTGCCAGGGCCTCACCACCCTCACAACAAAGAATTTCCTCCTAACATCTAATCTAAATATCCCCTCTTTCAGTTTGAAACCCTTCCCCTTTGTTCTATCACTACCTGCCTCTATAAAAAGTTACTCTCCATCTTTCTTATAAGCTCCCTTTAGGCCCTGCAAGGGGCTCTCTGGTCTCTCTGGAGCCTTCTCTTCTCCAGGTGAACCCCCCCCAGCTCTCCCAGCCTGGATCCAGAGCAGAGGGATCCAGCCCTCAGAGCATCTTCAGGACTCTCCTCTGGACTCGCTCCAGCAGGTCCAACTCTTTCTTGTGCTGGAGGCCCCAGACCTGGATGTTCTTCTGGATGGAGAACAGACCCATTCTCCAGGATTTGTTCAGTGAAACCATGGAGAATCCACAAACACTCTGGACAACCTGTTCCAGTGTTCACTCGCCCCTCCAGCACAAAAGTTTTACAGTAAGACAGTTTTTCCACTGCTAGTGAGGCCTGGACAGAGGGGTCAGATGGGGTGAGCCAGGATGTACAGATCCCATCAAGATGAGCCAGACCAATTGACCAGATGTAAACGCCCTGGTGAGCTCCCAAATGAGACAGCACTGACTGAAAGGACAATTAAACCCAAACACCGCCATGGTTGGGGAATTATAAATGTTACAACTACGTATTTCACATAAGTTTATAGTTGTTAAACTGCTCCAATGTTTTCCAGCATGACAAGACTTGAAAGCACCAAGAGCAGCAAGGGAGATGGCCCAGCCACACGGAGTGCACAGACTGTGGCAAGGTAGGAGAAATAAGTGCTTTTTATTTGGGTGTTTACTTTTATTCCACACAGTTAACATGATGAAACACCTTTTAGCACCTAGTGCAGATGCAGTTTAACACCTCCAAGGTGGGATTAGCAGGTCACAGTACACCCCAGGAGGGAGCAGTGTGTGTGTGAGCACAGAAGCTTGTGCACAGTGGGCCCTCTGCAGAGAAAGTGCTGTGGGAGGGCCCAGGCAGCAAAAGAAATCTCCATTTAAGAGGAAATTAATGGCATTTATTTCACACTGTCTTAATCCTTTTGTTCCCGTGCCACCCTGAAGATGCACCTCCACCAGCATCCCCCAGTTGTCACCATGTGCTGCTCACCAGGTCACACCCCAGCAAACAGGAGACAAATCCCAATCAGAAGATGGGAACAACCCACAGCAGGAACTGCTCATCCTTCCCTCAGGGCCACTAAACTGCAGCCCAAGTGAAACTCCTGCAGAACACAGGCAAGGATGGGGGCAGGAAAGCAACAGCTGGGGGTCTGCACCTCCTCTCCTGCTCCCCTGCCCCTCGCCCAGGGGCACATCTGCCCCGTGACGGGGCATCTGTGAGTGCATCTGTCACCCCAGCCCTGCCCCTCCTAGCCAGGTGGCCCCACTTGCCATGTGTGTCCCCAGACTGGAGGAGTCTGCTCTGACAGCCTTTGAAGTTCGATGCCACGTGGCATTTATCACCATTAAGGGCCCTTCCACGGGGAAAGGAGTCAGGGTTAGGGTTGTATTTTGTGCCTTGTGGAACCGAGTCCTGCGCTGTCAGCCCTGCTGCCTCATAAATCTCCTCGGAGGGGGTGTTGCTGTCTTTCCTCAAATGGTGGATAAAATGGGCCACAACCATTTCTGCTGTCCCTGAATGACATGGCTTGGTTTTATGCTTGTGTATTCCTTTGCTAGGAAAACTGGGTGGTTGGGCACTGGAACAGGCTCCCCAGGGCAGGGGTCACAGCACCAAGGCTGACAGTGCTCAAGGAGTGTTTGGATGATCCTCTCAGGCACAGGGTGTGACTCTTGGGGATGGTCCTGTGCAGGGCTAAGGGTTGGGACTCGATGCTCCTTGTGGGTCCCTTCCAACTCAGCATATTCTGTGATTCTGTGCTTAGCTCTGCTCACTGAGGATGGCTCTTGGTAGATTTTAACTCTTGGAGAAGGCCTGGGCTTAACCTTGAGACACAAGGAATTGCCTCAAGCTTAAACCACATGGGCAAGTGTGTTAGTAATTAAACAGTGTGGTCACTCAGGGGGCAAGAGGTGGTGTTTAGCATCCTGCCACAGACAAAACCTGTAAAAATCCTTCCCCCCTGCAGCAGCACGCAGCATCACAGCTCCAGAAACAGAGACAGAGGACACACTGCATCCAGCAGCAATGCCAGGAAACATACTCCAGACTTCCATCTCTCTGGTACGGCTGCCAGCCCAGGAGATGCTGCAGCCCCTCTCTGGAAGCTGGCTGAGGAGTCAGTAAAGCACAGATAAAACTTTGACAGTCTGCCACTTCCCTTCATTATGCACAAAGTGCTCCTGCAGGCTGCTGACAGGGCTGATGATCCACAGCGTGAACCCCGTGTCGAGAGAGCAGCTCAGCCCCTGTGTGTCAGCAACCTGCCTGGGATGCTCTGGACACTCCTCCACAGCTACAGAGGGGACCCACGGGGAAAACTTCAGTGGAATTGGGACAAGAGATGGGCAGACTGCACCGAGGGACTGCTGTGTGCAGCCATCTGTGGATAAATGCACAGGCACGCCGGTAACCTGTAGTACAATCACAGAAACATGGAATAGTTTGGGTTGGAAGGGACTTTTAAAGGTTAAGTAGTCCAACTCCCCTGCAATGAGCAGGGTCAGAGCCTGCTGTTGACAATGTCAGTGAACTCAGGGCTGTTCATCAGATCCATCAACTTTAGGGGCATTACCCTTGCCCTCAGGAGCTTCCAGAAGAGCCTGGGCCTCACCATGCTGGGTGCCCTACCAAAACCAAACCAGTCTCTCCTCAGGAGCACCCAGTTCATCCCAGTCTCCCTGGCACTGCTGCCCACTCCTGAATTACCTCGGAACAAGGTAAAACCCATTATACTGATGATTTTCTTGAACCATCTTTTGAGGAGAAACCTTCGCTCACCATCCTTCTCGACAGACAGAGCCACAAACCAGCCAAGGTTTTGCCAGGAATTCACACCCCACAGCAGCAGTGGCGGTCCCATGACATTGTCCACCTCTTCTGTCAGGAGGGGACAGAAGAGGTCCCCCTACAGCCTCCAGGTGACTGGTGAGCCACCTCCACCATCCATCAAACCGTGTGCGTCCCCCGCAGCGGTGACTTTGCTGTTTTGAGTGCATTCTGCACGATTTTGGTTTCCATATGTCAGGCCGCTGCTTACAACGTCTGCAAGCATTTAAGAGAGCAGTGCACAACACTTGGCTCTCAGATCTGAAAGTGGCACTGATCATAAACGCCGGGCTGTCAACGTGATGTGGGCAACATCTGCTAATCCAGCTCTTCACCCAGCCATCCTCCCCAGCGCTCCTCCAACTGCATAATAAAGTGTGTTGAAGGACAAACAGGATTTTTCACATTTTTAGCCTCTTTGAATGTACCAGTGCTTTGATCCCAGCTGCTGGGTCAAATTAAAAGAAAGTCAGAAAGCGGCCGACGGGGAGGTCAGGCTTTACCTTTAACTACTCACAGAACACACTGACATATGGTAAAGAAACAGAAAACGCTTACATGCTGGAGTTTTTGGTTTGCATTCTTGCATAATTTCAGTAATATTAAGGGCATTACATGTGGTTTGTTGCTGTTATGTCCTGAGGCCATAGAATGGTGTTGGTTGGGGTGTTTTTGGGGTTTTTTTTACGTTTCCTCACAGGCCTTTGCAAGAAGCTCCGAGAAGCAACTGTTGCAGAGCGAACTTTTGAACCTCTGCGAAAGCACAATGTGTTAAATTGCTAGAAAAGGGGGAAAAACAAATGTATGATGTTCTGTGACATCCACAATCTGCAAAGCTTCACTCCTTTGGACTTCCCAAGGAGAAGAAAGGGATAACTGAGACATTTTTCTGTTTAAAACAATGACGAGCCCAGTAATAGATGGAGGCTTCAGGGCAAACCGAAAGCCTTCAATAACCAGTTGTTTAATAAAGTAGAGTCAATTTAATGTGGCCAACTAAAGAAATGATGCAATGGCCACCCTTACATGGAAAGGGTCTGGTCACAAGGGTGGGTAGAGAAAAATCCCAGCACAAAGCTAGAAATGCCCCCAAACCCCCCAGCGCATTGGGTGGAGTGCTGCACCACTAAAGTGAAGCAGCCTGGAGAAGCTTTTGTGCACTGCTTTCAAAAGACTTGAATAATTCCATCGTTTCCCTATTTCACGGGGCAGAGAAAAAAAAACAAAACCTCTTAAGCTAGAGAAGAAAAGCAACCTCATCCTTGAGGGGGGTGAAAATGGGAGCCCGGCTGCTTCCACGAGTGCCCCCCCCCTCCCACCAAGCCTCTCTCACCCCCACGTCCTGCTTTGCAAACAAACCCAAACTCTCTTGACTTTCCAACAGCTGCTCCCAGTCTGCCCAGCTCCCACATGGCACCAGCCTTATGTGCAGCCCCCGGCATCCTGCCAGCTCCCACCAGTATCGGCATGCCCACCACTCCAGTCTGTTGTGTCACTGCTGGGCCCTGAATGGGATGGGGGGGGGGGGGGGGGGGGGTAAGGATCCTTCAGCATTTGGCTGCTCGTGAATTTGTTCCATCATCACGATTTTGGAAGGAAAAGATTTCCTCCCCACCCGCTTCCCCCAGGACCCTTCAAAGCGTCCGTGTGCCTCCCATCCAGATCGTAAATGCGCGTTTGATCCCGCAAGGTGCTGCTTGCTTTCATCTCCCACTGAACTCAGTGCAGCCTTCCCAGCTCGGGAGAAGAGGGGTCCCGGATGGGAAAAGAGTTTGACAGATGCTTGCAAAGGATTAAGAGTTTCCAGTCGTTCGAGAGCCGCTCAGAGTGGAGCCTGATGGAGACGCGATCAGAGGGAGAAACTGTGCTCAGACTACACTGAAAAACCACCTCCAGTAAGTGGATTATTGGAGTGTTATCGTCCAACACGTCTCTCCTGGCAGGGATGGTGGCAATATTAGAATAATCTGTGCACCTGGTGCAGCAGCAGCAGCTCTGCAATGAGATTAATGAACCTGCTGGCTGGCAAGGAAAACTTTGGGGAACAATTTGCCCTGCTGCTTCTTTCAATTCCCCCCGCCGTGGCAGAAGGGGGAAGAATGGGTCTTAATTCAAGAGGAATTTAGGGTCGTGCATCAGTATTTCCCATGCAAAGCAGGAGAGGCTGGGAAGGCTGGGAACCTGCTCAGAAGCACTTCACTCCAGTATTTAACCTCCCTCCCCTGATGGAGTGTCTGCGCACGCAGATGGAGGTGAATTCCATGGTTGTTCCCAGGCTCAAACGTCCTGGTTGCAATCCAAGGAAAACGTCTCTTGTTGCTCTAAATTTTGGTCGGGGTTAACCCACACCACTTGTTTCCTGCACTTTTCTTACTTAAATGAAATATTTGTGAAGGGAAATGGGTCAGCTAAAACAAAACAACTCGCTTGACCTGAAGCAAAACTTACTTTTTCCCTCCTTTCATATCGGGATTTTATTATTATCATCATCAAAAACAATGTCACTAGCATGCTGATATTAATCAATAATATTACAGTTGTTGGTTTATTTCTGTGAATTCTGAAGATACGCTTGGTTTTGAGAAGAGTAATTCACAAGCTTCATTTCAAAACCCTAAACACAAAATGTTTCCCAAATTTCTATCTGAGCCTTGCTTGCTTATTGCTTTCACTGAAAAATTTAAAAAAAAAAAAAAATTGCCCTGAATTTGAAGCAACTTTTTCAGTTAGCATCACGCTGCATTTTTTGGTGATTAAAATAATGAGGGAAAAGAGCTTGCAGGCGCTTCCACAGCCCCTAAAATGAAGTGGGATCTCCCAGCTTGCTCTCTGCAGAGCACAGCCCTTCCCGGATGTGTTGGATTTACAGCTGATCCCTCCACGTGCCTGGGAGGTGCCCAGGGTTTCTGGGTGGATGGCAGCCAGACCAAAGAGGCTTTGCAGTGGTTCTGCTCGTTCCCAAAGGAGAGAAACCCACTACAGATTTATGTGGAGAGAGAAAAAAAAAAAAAAAAAAGGAAAATAAAAAAAGAAGAAACCACATACGAAAACCACAGACCTCAAATACCACCTGGACAACGATTCTAGGTAGGAAAATGAATATATATGCCCAGAAATCCAGCTGCATCAGGGCCCTCACCTGAAGGCAACTCTCTTAATTCGTGACAGCAAATTCTCTGTGCAGCAACTGTGACAGCTCGTGCTGTTACCCACAGGAGGACGCACGGTGGGAGGAGAGCTGGCCTGGAAGGTGGCACAGCTTTCACCAAGCCATCACCATCTGGGCCGTTGGACACACTTTTTTTCTGGGTCTGTTGTGCTTATCCATGTAGTATCTAAGCCCTGAGCAGACAAATCAATCAAAGGGCCAGGTCTCTGGTGGATGTCCTCCCCCCCAAGGTTGGTTTTAAGCATCACTGAGTGGGGTGGGACGAGCTGTGAAGGGCAAATCACTCTTCATTTGGAGGATGAATGACACCAGGACACTGCTGTGTAATTAGAAGTGTCTCAAGCAGATGCAAGTGAAGCTAATCAAACACTGCTCTGCAAGTGTGATCATCAGCCTCATAATTAATATTGCTCGATTCCCAGGAGGCAGGGGCAACGGGAATTCTCCTTTACATGAGGTGTCGTGCAAAGGCAAATCAAAAATCACAGCCCCTGCTCAAAACTGCTCATGGCTCTGGTCATCTGTGTCATGTCACATGGTGCCACCACCTCCTACACACCATCCCGAACCAGGTCATCTCTGTCTGGAGTACACAAGCAGGAAAACACGTGGGAATCCTCTCAAACAGCAGGACAACATCAAGGCAAGGTGTTAATAAAGCGCCAGTGACTCCTCTGCCCACGTGGTGAAGGTGGTTGTGATGTCAAAAGCAGATGGCTCTGTCATCAGGGAGGAGGGGGCTGCACAGCAGATGGGCACTTCAGATACAAAGCTCCCTTTCATGCAAATTGCCCCCAATGATAACTTAAGAAAAGGAAAAAAAATTACAGAGAGAGAGAACTGGAGAAAACATCTGATGTGTGAGCAGTGCAGTCTCTAAAAGGAATATTTTCCATTTCTCCCATGAAGCATCAGGAGGTTCTTAAGCCCTAAAGTGTTCACTTAACTCCTTGAGGCTCCAATCTCACATCTCCTTGTGCTGCCCTAATATACAACACACTCAAAATTGCTGTCTCTGAGTTTATTTCTAGAAACCCAAGCACTTTGGACCTGTTTACACACACATAACTTAATACAGCACAGATTTTATTTTTTTTTTATAGGAACTTGCATCCCAAGTGCCTCCAGTGGATTTAGAGCCAACATACAAACAATGCTAGAAAACACCCCCCACACACCAGTTTATACTTCTAGATGGGTACATTGGGATTTTAAACAGCATAATCAGATTCAACCTTCAAGATCACCTCATTCCATGAGCAGGGACATCTTTCACGAAGACCAGGTTGCTCCAAGCCCCATCCAACCTGGCCTTGGACACTTCCAGGGATGGGGTGGCCACAGTTTCTCTGAGAAACCTATGCCAGTGTCTCACCACCCTCACAGACAAGAATTTCTTCCCAATATCTAATCTAAATCTCCCTTGGTTTAGTTTAAAACTGTTTCCCCTTGTCCTGTCAGTATCTGCCCATGTAAAAAGATCAGTCAATACAGAGATGACTCCTCTTCTGAACCAATTCCACTCCATTTATTGCAGTGTTAAGTGAGGGGAGAAGCAAGAACATATCTGAGAATATCAAGATTGCTATAAATTAGAAAGCACAGAAAATCTCTTAATCCACTGAAGAAATGCAGCTAATTCTGGGGTGAGACACGACAGCAATTGGGAGTTTATTCAGCATCTCAAATTCTCCCAGATGTTCCCAGCGTGCCTAAATGAGCAGGGAAAGTAAGTATGCAAACAAAACTGTGGCTTCGAACCAAGCTTACTAAAACCACAGAAACTCCATCAGAGACATAAATCCTGGAATCATTAAAGCTGGAAAAGACCTAAGATCGTTGGATCCAACCACTATCCTGACACTACCACCTTCATCACTAAACCATGTCCCTAAGCACCACACCAACCCATTTTTTGAACACTTTCAAGGGCAGTGGTTCCTCCACTTCCCTGGGCAGCCTGTTCTGATGTTTGACAACCTTTTCCATGAAGAAATTTTTCCTAATATCCAATCCAAACCTCCCCTGGGCACAACTTGAGGCCATTTTTTCTTTTCCTATTGCTTCTTACAGGGGAGGAAAGACTCACCCCCACCTGTCTGCAACCTCCTGTCAGGTGCTTGTAGAGATCAAAATGTGCTGGTCAAGAAGAACAGGTGTATTTAAACATTCACCGAGCAAATAACACGTGTTAAACACACTCCCATGTGCCCCAGGGAAGGGAAGATCTAAATAATGGATGTGAGATCCATTTCTCCTGAACTAGAGCAGGTCCCAAATGCGTGGTCAGCCTCCAGTCTGAGGATGCAAATAGGTGCGACTCAGGAGAGGGCATTTTTAGGGGTATCAGAGAAATGCACGTGCAGAAGAGGGGAATTTTAGGGGTCTCAGAGGAATACCCATGCAGGGATGAAAGCAGGGAGCTGCTGTGCCCTACAAGGCAGCCCTGCTCTCCAGAGGTGGTGGTAATGAGCAGTAGGGATGGCACAGCCTCCTGCTCTCAAAGAGCTCAGCTGGGCCACAGAGCACCTCAACAATGATAAATACAGGCATTTATTTTGGGCAAGGAAGTCCAACCCTCAAAGGCATGTTTGCTGTGAAGACTGGAGCGATTTGGGCAAGGAAGTCCAACCCTCAACGGCACATTTGCTGTGAAAACTGGAGGGATTTGCTTTCCCAGCTTTCAGCTCCTTCATCCCCAGCTCCCATCCCTTCCCTCTCCCTCTCTTCCACGTGTGATGTGCAGGCAGGGATGCTGCCATCCACCTCCTGCCCAGGGCATCGTGTCATCTGCTGTGCTGAACTGGCTTTCCCCCCCTGGGGAACCAGGGAACTACCATCTGAATGGGGCTGGAGATAATGAACCCTCAGCAATGAGTAAATAACCAGCATCCTGCCCATATGCCCAGCTGCACCCAGGACCCCGGTGACAGCTCCCTGACAAGGGCAACAATGTTTTTTGATCCTTTGCCTGCAAGGTATGGTACCATCCAGCTCAAAACAGTGGGGAGTCAAGGCTACAAGCGCCAGGGAGCATCCTGTATTCAGAGATCCCTTTAATTCCCCTGCACATGGAATTGCTGCCCACATGGCAGCCTGCACACCCGCCCTGCCAGCACCAAGGAGGATGAAAGGACAGGAGACTGGGAAGATGGGGGCAATGAGATGGATGAAACATCGGGTAACACTGAGATTTTGGATGATTTGCTGGCTGGATCGCCCAAGTTGCTGAGTGCAGAGGTGAGATCAGCCCTGGGTAAATCCCCACTGGCAAAGAGCCTGGATGGTACCAAATGTTACTGGCCTGAATCACCACTCATTTCTTTCCTGGCTGGTTTTTTCTCTCTGTCAATGCAGCCAAATCCACGACCCAGGAGGTTATGGCCAGCAGTGGTGCAGGTGCATCCTTCCCACATGTTATCCATGATCTCTGGTCAAGGGGTTAATGTCGGTTCAGTTGAGCTTGTCTGCCCAGATGAATGAACACATGGCCATATAAACACTCACAGAGCCCTGCCAGTCAATTTAGGATATCACACCAGTGCCCTCCCAGTCCCTGCTGAGCTCTGGTGTCTGCCACCTCCATCCATACTTCGGGCTCTCAGTGGCACAGAAACCATGGGATGAAGATTAAACCACTCAGTGGCTTGCAGCCTGTAACAGGCTGATGTCCAGTTGGTTTGAAGCATGAAGACAGTGGGACCAGAATTGTCTGCAATACGTGGTAAAGGTGGAACCTTCTCTAGCTGGAGGAGGTCAAATCAATGGGTCACCCAGCCTGGGCACAGACCCTCCGAGTCCCTGCACACCTACACAAGTCACCAGCCCGGGCAGAGCTGATGTCCCCCTTCACTGCAGCCAAATTCAACAATCACACCTTCAACTGTGATTTTTACCTGAAGCCACCTCGAGGGCTGGCTACTCAAAAAGAAATAATGGTAGGCACAACTCTCAGAAGTCCAAATCACAGACACCAGCCGGTCGGTGGCAGTTTGGGTGGTGGCTTTTGGTGTAGGACATCACCTTTGCAGTGGCTGAATAAATTTAGTTTGTGGTTGAAAGGTCCTCAAAACTGAAGGACTGGAGATTTTGGGGCTCTGGTTTGATTCCATAATAGCTAATATCAAGCCCAACAGAGTTAATGTTTGGTTCAATCGCAAGCTGGTTCTAGTAGGAGGCCCTGAAAGTTGTATAAATCACTTACTTTTACTTTTCTCTGCTTTTCAATACTCCACTTCTTTCTCTTTCTGAAATCTGACCATTCCTTTGACAAGAAATGAGCCTAACATAGAAAAATGAAGTCAAAACCAGAGCTGTTACTGGTTGGGTTTCACCCCACTGAGCTTTAGTCAGTCACTACGATGCTGAGCTGGGAATTAAGTCCTCTCAGGCTTCCCATCCAGCCAACAGAAAAAAGACAAGCACCTTCCCAGAGCAACTCAGGTCTGAATTACCTTGTGGAGGTTGTGACCACACAGTAATTGTGCATTGACTTAACTGGTTATTTTTTAACACATTTCTAGCAGCTGCGCAAAAGTGAATAATTTCACCTTCCTGGGGTCCGGCTGCACAGTCTGAAGAGAGAAACTGTTTGTGGGCAGCTGCTTTGGAAGGGGTCATGCTGTAAGTAGATATGAGAGATCATCTGTGCTGCTTCCCCAATATGCCAGTATCTCTAATTAGACAGAGTCAGCCCTGCGCTGGTCACCTTTGAAAATCCTGCCGTGACATTTTACCCAGAAAATCAACTGTAACCTCACATTTAAAGCAAAAATCCACTGAAATGCCACCACCACCACCCCCCGAAGCCTCATGGCAAGGAGTGCACTGAGAGCATGTCCAAACAGGGAGGACAGAGCTGTTCTTCTCACCATTCAGAGACCTGATCTCTCCAAAATTAACCCTGCAGTGTGGAGCCAAAAATCACCTACAAGCGATTTTCCCCTCCTCTTCCTGATTATTCAACAACACTGACAGCATTTTGCCTTTGTCTGCAGTCATGCCCGTCTCATGACTGCCAGGAACTACCAGGTTTTATTAAGAATTTATTTTCATTTCTATGAGGGATGCATCTGAGATGATTCACACAGAGCAAACTTCACCTGCACGTCTGCAAAAAAAGCTGCCCCTATAGAAACGGGATCCTGAGAGTTGCCTTTATCCAGTTGCTGATGGATGTTTAGCCTGTGAGAATCCGTATCTGCCGAATTTTGAACATAATAAGCTTTCTGTGAGCTTTTCATATGAGAGATATCGACTGGAAGTAATTCAGAGAAGTTATTCAGCAATTGCTTGGCACAACAAAAGAGCTTGAAACAGATTTACTGCCAGTTGACAGCCTGCATGCCACACTGGTGCAGCTGCCCACTTCTCCAGGAGAATTCCTGACATGCTGTCTGATCTGGGCTAGCCCACACCACCAAGATACCTTCAGAGAGGTAAAAGAACTGTATTTTCAACAGAGAGAACCAGCCCAGTTTATTAATCAAACCTCTGGAAGCAAGAGCCTGGTTTATTTATTAATGTGTTTGTAGGATCCACAGGCTGTGGGTGTTGGAAGGAGAAATTCACAGTGAAGATGGTCTCAAAATCCAGCCAGGGAAGCCAGCAACACTCACACAGGGACAGGCACACTGCAAGATAATTTATTTCTTCTCCCATCATCTGTCATTTGGATACACACATTTTATCCTTCAGGCTTGCTCCCTACATCAACCATCGCCCCAGCTGCCTCAGCACAAGATTTGGCCAGTTTTACACCCTGACAGGGGGATCTCATCCCAGTGTCTCGTTCCCTGGCAGCTTTGAAGTGTCACAGTGTCCTGGCTGCAGGAGTTTTGAGCAGGTGCAGCCCCACTGTGGCTTTCAGAGGATGCATTTTTTGCCTCTTTGCTCCGTGACTCGGTGCTTCACGTCTGAAGTGTTTGTGGGCTCCTTGCCAGGGCGTTGCTTTCACACTGGATCCCAGTTTCACGGCCCTTGTTTTCCTGCCTCCTGCCAGCAAGTGCCATTTTTTTTTCCTTTTGAAACTCTTCACTGCAGCAGGTGGAAGAGGGTGGAGACTCAGCAAAGTGTGCATGGGGGGGTGGGGGGAGAAAAAAAGGTAACAGAGGCCGGTTCCAGCCTCAGCACCGACTTTTTGTGTGAGTTAGAGATCAGAGGAAATAAACCCAGCGGAGTGGTTTGATTATCACAAGGGCAGAGAGTGAGGATGGGGGAGATGAGAGCTGGGAGACCCCCTCCTTCACCTCCTGCAGGGCATCTCCTCACCAGCCCCCTCATCTCATCTGGAAAAACCCACCTGGTTTAGAGCAGAACAAAAAGATTCCGTAATGATGGTGTAGGGAAGGAAAGGATCTGTATAAAGTGAAGGAAGGGAGGAAAGAGAAGAAAAAAAAAAACAAAAAAAACAACCCAGCATCAAAGAGAGGAGGGAAGAATAAAAGCACTTCTCTGCTGATCCACAGCTGAGCTGGGCAAAGTTATACAAGATAAATAAAGCTGACATTACAAAGCTATGGTTAATTCATTTTTCTACTTGTCACCACTTGGGATAATTGGCCTATACAACAAATGTGGGGGAAGGAGGTTGGCTTTTTTTGTCTCCTTTTTTTTTTTTTTTTCCCTTCCTGAGAGGTACAACCAGGATTAGACTGTGTGCTACACCACTGATAACATAAAGAGAGCGATCCAAAACACTCCAACTTTAATCCAGAGGGGTCACCAGTGAATAGTGAGAGTGCTGGAGGATGAAGTGAGACCTGGTTGTCTCTATGGTAACTAAACCATCACTGGAGCAAGCAAGGATTGACCCGGAGCCTTCGAGCAAGTTTGGTTTTGTCCAAGGCACTGTGTGGTGTGAACTATTGTCTGTCCTCTCTCCCAGTTTCAGGGAGATTTTCACAGTAGCTCAATTTATTCAGGATTCATAGAATCATTTAAGAGTTTGAGTTGGAAGTGACCTTTGAAGGTCATCTAGTCCAACCCCCCCTACAACAAGCAGGGCCATCTCCAAGCTGCTCAGAGCCCTGTCAAACCTGACTTGAATCCAGGCTTCTGGATCCTTCAGCTTCTGGATTCAAGTGATTAACTTGGATGGAATCCCAACATTCGCTTCTTTGTGAAAAAGGAAGTTCTGGGCAGGGGAGGAAAAGCCTGAAATTATGACCTCACATACTTCAAAATGAGGAGGGACAGGCTTCAAGACAAAGGAAGGAGGCTGGAAAT
The DNA here is from genome assembly GCA_038380795.1 of Pyrocephalus nanus. Classification (NCBI taxonomy): domain Eukaryota; kingdom Metazoa; phylum Chordata; class Aves; order Passeriformes; family Tyrannidae; genus Pyrocephalus; species Pyrocephalus nanus. Next base: position 19,602,865 of record CM076262.1, on the reverse strand, counting down.
CAGCACAAACACAGAGAAACCAAAAGACAGTCCAAAAAGTTCAAATTTATAATAATTTTTAATCTAATGATTTTGAAGCCTGACTTTGTGATTTCAGATCCTGAGGAGTTGCACAGCAGGTGACTCCAGATGGCCACTGGCTTCCAGTGTTGTTTTATCATTCCATGAAAAGTTTATAGAAGCAACCAGCTCTTCAAACATGTTCCCTCCTATCAACCAGAAAATTGTCTCTAAGTCATCAAGGGAAAAAAAAAAAAAAAACAAAACCAAACCAGCTTCTTTTCTCTCTTATTATGACAAAAGCATCTTTTCTTTAAAAGAAATCACCTTCTACCTGTGTGACAACTCTACCAGCAAACGCTTTTTGCTCAGTGCCTAATTCTCCTCATTTTCTAAATGCCACATGTCAGTTAAATACAAAATCTGTGGGGAAACCCATTTTTAACAGATAGAACATGTTATGCCCATTAGCAAGACTCATGGTGGGCAGCAATCAGGGTCTTCAGGACCAGATGATTTGGGGCATCAGCTGGGGGCCAAGGGGTACACCATACATATGAAATTAGGAACCTGTTATTTGCCTAGTTAAATCCAAATCTCAATTAGATCCAATGCCCCTACAGGAGTGTTTCTACATTTATTTACAATTAAATATACACAGGCCCTAATTGCAAAAATAGACAAAAGTAGGAGGGCCAGGCAATGTGTCCAGGTGGCTTAAGGTGATCAAATCCCCACCAAGGCTCATCTTTAGCCTCAATATTTTCTGTCATAAAATGTCCCAGGAGAAGGAGAAAATGAAGAAGTGTCTGGTTTTAAAGGCAATGTCTTGTGGCTGTACCTTGGCCATGGGCTCTGCTTGGGAAGCCTCCCTGACCAGCTTCCCTCGGTCCAGGAGGAGTGGCCCTGGCTCCACAGGAGAGCAAAGAGAGGGAAAACATTTTCTATTTCAAAACCCTTTAAGGGAAGGACTGGCTTTAAATGAGAGCAGCTGTGTGTAGGAATGGAGATGTTTTGGGGGGAGTTGATGCTGCCATACCACAGTTGGGACAAGGCTCAGAGTACAACCCACCAAGGTGGATTCAACTCAAACACCCATTTCTGGTGGGGAAGGAAAGCGGGACTATTCACAGTCAGGTAATCTCCCCAAATGGGAAAACAATGACCCTTTGCTGGTATAAATCAATGTATTGACTTCAATGTGGTCTTTTTCTGGCTTGTATCAGCTGAAGATTTGGCTACACCAGGCAGTGACTGCTCTGTTTAATGATGTGATCACAGTGCTCACACTGCTGTGAGAACCAGGGAATGGTTTGGGTTGGAAGGGACCTTTGAGACCATCCAGTTCCAACACTCTGCCATGGACAGGGATACCTTCCAGTAGCCCGGGTTGCTCCAACCTGGCCTTGGACACTTCCAGTGATAGGGCAGCCACAGCTTCTCTGGGCAACCTGGGCCAGGGCCTCACCACCCTCTCAAACAGGAATTCCTTCCCAATATTCCACCTAACCCTACCCTCTGGCAGTGGAAAGCCATTCCCCCATGTCCTGTCACTCCATGGCCTTGTCCAAAACCCCTCTCCAGCTCTCTTGGAGCCACAGGCAGGTCAGCTTTTTGCTGCTGGGCACGAGCCTTGGGGGAAAGCAGGTAAATGAGGGATGGAGGAGACACAGCGCCAGGACTGGGGAAAGGCAAAGTAAAGTGGAAGGGAAAGACCCCAAATCCTGCCTGGGACCATTTCACCTTTCCCTGAAGTCTCTACCTGGAACACAGCAGTGCAGGGCAAGTGCACACATACACACTCATTGACACAACTTGTGGTGCTACTCAAAGCTTTAAAAACATGAGGGTGAGAGTGTCATTTCCTTACACGTGAGGCTCTCAGGGAGGAAACAAATCCATTTCCCCCTTGCTTCTCCCATACCTCTATCTTGCCTCTGTAAGCCAGAGCCATTTAAGAAAGTTTAGAGACCTTTCAAGAAGTTTGTAAAGCAATTTATTGGGACTAGGATTCTTGCCCTCTATGAAACCGGATGACTGAGTCAGCCTGGGCTTAAATGTGCAGAGCACAGAAGGAGCCATAAAAACCTTGAAAAGAATCCTGAACAGCCTCACTATGCATAGGAAAAAAAAAAATCACATTTTTATATCTAGCATTTAAGTGCTTCTAGGATTAGAAATAAATATGACACATCCTAATGCAGACCCAGTCCCTTGGATCAGAGAAATTCCACTTCTCCATCTCCTTGTGTCCCTGGATATAAAGACATTTTTAGGCCCAAGAAAATTTGGAAACCTGCCTGTCCTGAGCTATGGGAAGGATTAGCGTGAGAATTGAAACTGCAAAGTTGGAGGCAGAGTGGGGGGAAGTACTAAAGTACTAACTTTGGCAGATTAATTTCATTTCTCCGTTTCCTTGGCCGCTGAGGATGCACAAGAGTTTTTTGGGGTCAGAATGAATTCAGGGGGATGGGTGAGAAGGAAAGGGTCAGCTGAACACGAATGGGAGTGCAATTAAACACCATGTGCTCCTTGGGATCTACCTTGGGGTCACCACCAACAGGGGACGAAGGAGATGACAACTCTCTGCCCTCCACCAGCTCCTGCGCTATTCCAGCCTCTTCTTTCCTCTCAGCCTGCCAGCTCTCCCTCCCCCCCTCCCCAATCCCAAATGCCCAATCCCAGGCATCCATCCCCCCCACTCCTTCCTTCGCCTTCTGCCCCCATCCCTGAAGGATGGGATGAGCTTTGCCAGAGCAATCTGGCCCTTGCTGGGGAAAGTGCTGAAAAGCCGGCAGGCGGAGCGAGCGCGGCAATCGATTGGACACAGGACATTACGGATCCGGGGCCAGAAAAAGTGGCAGCTTTGTGAGGCTGAGCACACGTGAGGATTAGGGCATTAACAAAGCTCCCTTAACCCACCAGCCTGCCCCAAGGTAGGTTGGAGTGGGGAGAGAAGGGGATAAAGAAGTGGCAGCATGAAGTCGCCTTCTACCCCCCCACCCCACATCGCCGTACAAAGGAGCGGCGGGAATAAGAAGTCCTGGAGACACAGACTGCCACCCGGGACCAGGGAGCCGCTCCTCGGGGCTCTGGGCCAAATTTCCTACCAGCACAAATCCGTTTGATGCCAAGAGAGTAGCCCAAAGATGAATTGGACCTGATGGGGAGGGTTTGTGGCCTTTAGTTCAGGCAGGAGAGCAGGGGCTGTGCCAGCTGGGGTGTCAGACTGCGTGGCTAAAAAGGGCTTAGGCACCTAAATCTGTTAGGTACTCCAAAAAAAAAATGTTTTCTCTTATTTTAAAGTCCTTTTCCCTCCCCTCTATTTTCTCTTTCCTGAAGGCAGCTTTTAAGGACCTCTGTTTACTATTGTTCTTAATCGAAAAATAACAGTAACAACTTGCAAGTACAAAGGGCCTTTTATGTTTCTGCCGCGGCTTTTATCTCCACGCCTTTTAGTAAGCGCTACATCAAAATCACCCCGCCCACCACCGAAATTCGGTCCTCTCTGGACTGCAGAGCAGCAGCTGGGGAACAGTGTGGAATAAAGCTGAGCAGCAGCCCAGGACAGCCCGGGAAGGGGAGCAGGGTGTGAGGTTGAAGCTGACAGACCCCCCCCTCTCTCCCAAAATCAGGACTCTACCTCATAGCAGATGGGGTTGAGCAAATAGTTCAGCAGCAAGAAGCAGGCCCAGGCATTTATGCATGAGAGATGAGGAAGAAATTCTCTACTGGGAGGGTCTGAAACAGGTTGGCCAGAGAATTTGTGACTGCCCCATCCCTGGAAGTGTCCAAGGCCAGGTTGGACAGAGCTTGGATCAACCTGGTCTACTGGAAGGTGTCCCTGCCCATGGCAGGAGGTTGGAATGAGATGATCTTTAAAGTCTCTTCCAACCCAAACCACGCTGTGGTTCTATGATTCTATTTAACATCTTGGAAAAATGCACCTGCAGCTACAGGCTGCCGTTTTCCTGGGGTTTTTTGAGGGGATGCCCCTACTCAGCTGGCTGCTCCTGACCACACCATCCAGGGAAAAGAGGCCTCACCAAGCCTGTCAGATTTCAAGGAATGTCTGGATGAGGCTCTAGGTCGTACGGTTTAGTTTTGGGCAGGCCTGTGAGGAGCAGGGGCTTGGACTCAATAATCCTTGTGGTCCCTTCCAACTTTGAGATGTTCTGTGGTTTTATGATTCTGTGAAGGGTTGATGCTGGAGGGGCAGGGGACTGTGGTCTAGCAGGACATAATATGGCTGCTTGAGAGACATTTTCTGAAAAATCCTGATTTTATGGAAAAGGATGAAAATCTTCCAAGCAAGCACCGTGGGCTGCTAATTGACATTGCAACACTGGGATAGAGGCAGGGCACGGGGAGGTTTAGTGATGGAAACCCCTGAAAGAGGATGGGGCCAGGGAAAGTGCAAAGCTGCAGCTTCCAGGGAGCATGAGGAGGATGGTGAAGTAATTAAGACACAGGGAATGAGGGCACAGAAATCAAGTTTGAGGTGTGTGGGTAGATAGGAAGGGCTGTGTCTCTGAAGCTGTCAGGGAAAGGCACCTGCAAAAAGCTGGCTCTGTGTTTGTGACTGCAGGAGAAGGTCAGATCCTGGGCTGGGGCTGAGTGATGGTCAAGGTAACGTTTTTGACCACGGTGCCTAAGAAAAGCAAGGCACAGAAAGCCTGAAAAAGAAACCAGACCCTTTGCAGGCTGATATTCACTGCTTTTCATTACAGCTCCTAACCTGGGATGTCTTTAGAGAGACTTCCCACTGTCAACAAATGAAGCAAGTGGAAAAGAGGCAACCTGCTGAGGTGAGCTGTCTGCTGTCCCTGCTTTGGAGAAAACCTTTTCCTTCCTAAAAAGAGAGCATGCATGTGGAGCCCCCTTAGAAAATAAAAAGGGGCCAATTCCCTCATATTAAGCCTGTTATTAGGCTCAGAATCAAATTAAACCACAGGACTTTTCACTAGCAAAGTGCTATTTTAAGGCTTATTAGACTATATTAGGATTGGCATAAATTTCCACTGACATAATATAGGCCTTTAATTGGATTTAAGGGCGAGGAGGCTGCATTAAACTAAAATCAGTCCTCGCAGAGGGAAATTGGGTATTCTCCTCACGACTCCTCTGCTTTCCCTTGGCGTGAATCCCAAGCAGCCGAGCAGGCTGGGTAACCCATTCAAATCCAGATGCAATTGCTTAGAGCCTCCTATATCAATTTGATAAGCAAGCTGGCTGCCAAAACACAACACAGCCACCACTGCTTCTTAGCCAAAGCCTTGCTGCCGTGGCCAGAGCTCTGGTTCTCTTGCAGCTCGGGCAAAAAAAATGGCATTTTCTTGGCCACAGCCTGCCTGCCAGACTTCACGTAAAGTATTTGCCCGTGAGAGGTTATAATAACAAAAATCTCAAAGCCAAGACCTTGACTTAACCTCCAAAGAGCTGAAGGCATCAGAGCCACGGGCAATAACGAAAACATAACCCCCCCTGTGCTGGAAATGTGAGTCAGGAGTCACTCTTGTGACCTGGGTTTTTTCATGTGTGCCCTGATTAGACACGGGAGGGTCTCGGGAGCTTGGAGGTCAGGGGCTCTCTGTGACACACCCCTCCTTCTCCCCAGAACCTGAGACCAGCCCTGAGATGTGCACAGACAGGTCTGGCACTCTTGGCATGACTGGGGTTTACACTCACCAAGTCCTCAAGGTGCTCTCCACTGGAGAAGATATGACAGGAATTAGGAATTTGTATTTTTTTGTGTGTATGTTTCTCCTAAACCACCCACCCCTCGTGAGAGACAGAAGCTTGGGAAGGAGAAAATAAACCCCACTTAAATACTGAGTGGGGAAAACTGCACCTCAGGGTTGATAAAGGCAGAGACTGAGTGATCACTGACTGATCATTCACCCTGCACTTTAGGAGATGTCCCTCATCTGGCACCTACTGGGCCAGGACTGGCTCTACCAAAAGGCATCAGAGCTCTTCTGAAATTCCAGAGACACAGAGACACCTTCCACCACGAAAACACTGCTTTGAACCCTGGAAATTGATATTATGAGCTTGTCCACACCCTGCAATGTCCTGTGACAACTTTGCCAAATGAACACAACCTTTTCCTTACAACACCAACCACTTCACACTTGGCTGTGTCAGGGATGGGGGTCTCCTAAACTAATTCCTGCAAGTGGGAAGCAGTTTTAGTGTAAGTTCAGCCAAGCTTATTTATGGATGCTTCAAGATCTGTCCTTCCAAGGTCACAGAGCTTCAAGATGATAAGCTTCAGAGTCTTTTCTCTCCCAACCCACAGCCTCTTAAGTTTGGGGGATGCTCTCAGACCTTCCCTTCTGAACTTGCCCAGTGCCAAAGTCACCAGACACACATCTTCACCAGAAGTGGGATAATAAGAAAATGAAGTTTGGTGCTGGTTTTTGAAGACGAAACTCCAAAGGGTGCTCCCAGGTGGGGATTGATATTTTTGAAAAGCAGATTTTAGCAGAAATTTTGTTATGGCATGTTCCACATGTGTCCATGAGGGGTGTTTTTGTTTTATGTGAGTGTGTGTGTGGTGAGATGTGACATGTCACAGCTCTGCAGCTGCATCCTGTTAGCACACAAACCTTCAGCTGCCCAAGAGGGTGATATTTTTCATCTGATGAAACAAACCTTATTCCTTCTCTGATGGTCTTGGGATTACTTCAAGATGTATCCTGGAAGCTCAGACAGGCCAAATGGGGGCTGATGGATTCAGGGTGGCCACACACCTCAGCAATGCTCTGTGCTGTGCTGCCACATCCCTTGCAAGTGACCCCAAAGGTAACACTCACCCCAATTTGAAGTGTGTGGGACCCACCTGCCATGCAGGGATGACTCAGTGGCCAGCAAAAGCTTCATGGGAGTAGCTGGAGCTGGACAAAAACCTTTGATTACACTTGATATCTCAACTTTATGCTCGGCTTTGATCTTATCCATCAGAAAAACCCAGTTGACTTCATTGTGCAGGGCCTGAGAAAGCCAGGGAAAGGAAAACAAAGCTGGGGACCCTAACATGCTACTGAACATCAGGAACAAAGATGGCTTTGCTGGATGGCAGTCACAACTATGAATTTTGAGACCTGAGGGTCTCTCTGAGCAAACCTTCCCTACCCAGGTAGCTTTCCTGCAACCAACAGAGCAATCTTTGTAATGCAGGTATCGTGGAAAACATGACCTTGCTTTGGGGAGTTATTTCTCAGTGGTTGTAGGAATCTCTTTTTTCTTTTAGTTTGGATGGAGAAAAGCTTATTTTGGAGGTTTAGGAGTTTTTGGTGATCAGTGCAACTCTGCAGATGAGCCACACGTGGGCCAATGAATGAACCTGCAATGCTTTAAAGACATTTCTGCAAGTAAGTGAGCCCAGACAGGGGCTCTTCTGGAGAAGATCCATCACGAAAGGGCTGCTCTGGCTCTGGTCTCAGCTCCTGGTGGTCCCACACCCACCTATCCCAGTGAGAAACAGGTGACTGAAACAGGAAGAGAGAGCACAAACTCAAAGCAAGCAGGAGCTGGCTCCTCAGGGCATTCCTATTTTAAATACTCCACATGATTCTGCACTCTCTGGCTCCAGATGGGACCCAAATACCAACAGATCAGGGAAAATGCTATCCTCATGATATTTCTGAAGTAGCCAAAGTCAGGGAAATTCTAGACAGAAGAGGGATTTTCCAGCTGTAGAGAAAGTAGGTCAAAACATTTGAACTTTTGGACGCTTTGCTGCACTAAACTCCATCCAAACTGCTGCTCTGTGCAACCAGTTACTGCCAGCTGTGCCAGGACTGCTCCAGTGATGCCAGAAAGGCAAACCAAGAAGAGGGAGATGATTTTCCAGCCCTGTTGCACTAACAGACAGCTTTAGAGACGCCTCACAAACGCATTTCTCTCCTCCTCTGCCCTTGGATGTGATCTCCAGACCTTTCCCAAGCCTTGAGAACAGACTTGCTCTATTTTGCAATAGAGATTTCTCTATTTGCAATAGCTGACTTCTGCCTCAGCAAGAAAACAGAGGCTGAATATTGAGGCACATTTCTGTTAGTCTGTGGGCAGGTCTCTCCTGAGACACAGGAGAAGTCCCATTGCTTGAGGCGTTTAGAGTTAGACTGGCCAAAGCTCCTGGGAGTCTCTGTGGGGAGAGAATCTCTCCCCAGCCCCTGGAGAATGGAACAGACCTAATAAGCCTTCTCTGTGTCTGATTTCTCTGATCCTCTGATTAAAGTATGTTCATATCATTTGCATTTGAATTTGCTTTTATCCACCCCCCACCCCCTCCGATGCCAAAACATGCAGGCAAGGCAATTCAGGAGATGATGTGTTTATGTAACTGCAAACTAGGTTTATAGCAGTTTAATTAGTAATATTAATAATGTCACCTAAGCTTAATGAGACCAATTACAACACAGTAAATATTTCTTATTGGATTACAAGTAGCAATATTGAAAGATGAACTTTCATGCTCGGTCAAACTTTCTAAACATGTTATTTAAAAAGAGCGATAAGACAGTTTGCTTTTCACGTGTGGATTGCTCTTTTAATCTCAAAAAGGGATAATTATTGCATATAAATATTTGCAGATGGGAAGCACCGTCCCATCTGACAGCACCTCTCCTCTCCCTGCTTTTGCTTGTACTTATTGGGAGGGTAGAGTGGGTTGCACCAAGTGAAAACACCTTTTTGATGCCCCAAAAGGTGATTATGAGCTGTTGTGATGCACAGAGAAAAAGGGTCAGAGATGTGCCAGAGAGGATGAGCAAGGTTACATTAATCTGCTTGTGGTGTGCTGTGTTTCTTTAGGAACTGTGGATGCAGAGAAGCCAGAGTTAGGAAAGACCCTCTGGGTCATCTGGGATGGGTTTTTCATATGACTTCCACTTTGGCCCCCAAGGCAGATTCTGAAGGTGGCAGATGGAACCAGTTAAGACAACTGAGGGCTGTTTAAAATCCTATCAATAACACAGCCCCATCTCTCCTCGTACCATGTAGGATTATCCTTGGCACTGTCTTGCCCCTCAGGAGTACTCAGATCCTGCTCACTGTTTCCTGAGCCTGGTGAATTTGTCCCACTTCTCATTCCTATGCCTGGTTGACCAATTGCCTTTGTTTGGGTACTGGTAACGATCAAAATTGAAATCTTTGAGATAAGAGTTCTCTTTAATATTTTAATATCTTTATCAGTTATCTGGATGAGGAGATTGAGGACACCCTCAATAAGTTTGCAAACAACACCAAGTTGGGTGGGAGTGTTGGATGTGCTGGAGGGCAGGAGGGCTCTGCAGGGGGGACCTGGACAGGCTGGATCCATGGGATGAGGACAATGGGATGAGGTTCAATAAGGCCAAGTGTTGGGTCCTGCCCTTGGTTCAAAACAACGCCCTGCAGCTCCAGGCTGGGCCAGAGGGGCTGGAGAGCTGGAAAAGGCTCTGGGGGTGCCGGTGAGAGCGGCTGGACACGAGCCCGGGTGTGCCCAGGGGGGCAGGAGGCCAAGGGCCCCTGGGCTGTGCCAGGAATAGTGTCCAGCAGGAGCAGGGCAGGGATTGTTCCCTGTGCTGGGAGCTGGGGAGGCCCCCCTGGAATCCTGGGGGCAGTTCTGGTCCCTCAGCCAGAAGAGCCATGGAGGGGCTGGAGCGTGTGCAGGGCAGGGAAGGGAGCTGGGAAGGGTCTGGAGAACTCCTGAGGGAGCTGGGGGGGCTCATCCTGGAGAAAAGGAGGCTCAGGGGGGACCTTCTGGCTCTGCAAGTCCCTGCCAGGAGGGGGGAGCCAGGGGGAAGTTGGGCTCTGCTCCCAGGGAACAGGGACAGGATGAGAGGAAATGGCCTCAAGTTGCACCAGAGGAAGTTCAGATTGGATATCAGGAAAAAAATTCTTTGCATACAGGGCTGTCCAGCCCTGCCACAGCTGCCCAGGGCAGTGGTGGAGTCCCCATCCATGGAAGGATTTAAAAGATGTGCAGATGTGGCACTTGGGGACATGGGTTAGTGGTGGCCTTGGCAGTGCTGGGACTCGAAGGTCTTTTCCAACTGAAATAATTCTGTGATAGGATCTTTATTATACAAAATGGTACAATAGAAGCAAATTGGCTTCATCCTGACTGAGCTTCCTTGATATTCTCTTCTAAACTTGGATTTACTAGAGCTGCCTACCAAAACAAAAGATGATTTCTGTTTCCAGCCTGGAGGTTCTCTTTAGAATTGCTCCAAAAGCGGCCAAGAATATAATTTTTCCTGCTGTTGCTCTTGGGTTCTTTTTACGTGGCTTTTCTTCCCTGGGAACTAAGCAACAGGAGCAGCCCTCACTTCCACTTGTCTTGTGGAAACTGGGAGTACTTCAACAGCAGTTCAAGGAAAGTTTCTCCCAGGAGGAGCGAGGAGGGGAGTCCTGTGTGGGGTCTGCTGCCAGTGTAGTTATCAGAGCACCAGAGAACACAGAGCTCATGGGCTTAGCTGGAAACCACGTCCTCAGGTCACAAGGCATTGTGCATCACCCTCAGGAAGTGCCATTGATCCCAGGGAAAGCTGAGCTTACTGCTGTGCAAGAAATGACGGCTTTCAGAGGTCTAAAATGCAGGGATGGGGAATCCCTGCCTTAACGCCACCCCTATGAAAGCCAGCAGGGCCTGCAAGGAAACCGAGGGATGAGAGGGACTCCCAGATCTGACTTCTCACGGCAGTGCCTCCACCGTGCACGGGACACTTTTCTCTCTCTGATGGCTGGATCTTTGATCTTGCCCTCACTAAAGTGGGGGGAAAAACAAGAAGAGCACAAAGGTCTGTGGAGGAGCAGGCAGGGGTAAAAAGAGCAGAGGAAGGGAATATGTCTCTATCCACATAATTTACAAGAGGGGGCAACTCATCATAAATAACCCGAAGCTCCTGGGAACAGTGACCTAATCAAGATGTATAATTGCATGCCTTATCTAAATGAAAGCATCATTTCAGAAATGATAATGTGCATCACCATGGATTCAATTGCTATAGAGTTCAGCACTGAAGGGTAATTATAATGTTTAACAAATATATTCCCTTCGGGGGCCTGTAGTTAAAGATGTCATGTCCCTGTTTCCCCTCATGATGCAAGTTTACTGCTACATTTTTGAGGGTCTCTCCTTGATTTCCCAAAAATGGGTGGCTCTTGTCACGTCCACACTGGTTTTTTTAAAGAAGGTGAGAGGAAGAGATTACAGGGAGGGAAAAAAAGAGTTAACTAAGAAATGAACCAAAAAAAAAAAAAGTAGGTTCTAAGAGGGAAGAAGAAACCAACCTACTTTCCTGCTCGTTTAGCATCAGCCTGCACAGGGAATGCTGCAGAGATCTAACAACTTTGGCTTAAAGACTGTGACCAGTCTCCTACCACCCTGCAAGGAAGGATGTGCTCCCCTCTAACAGCTTGGGTATTTGATATGATTCCTCAAAAACCTTTCTGTTAATTTTCTCCCCTTCCTCCTACTCACATCCCCCTGGATAATGCCTGTCCCTCAGAGGAGAAAACACGGCTCAGATCCCTCCAGGTTGGTCCCGTGCTGAATTGATACGTTACACCCAGCAGGAGAGAAGGTCTGACACAAACAGGTGCTTTTTATATTTATGCACGATATTTATTTTCTATATTTATTCAGAAGAGGGGCATAAAATAAGCAGAAGTACAAAACAGCTTCAGAAAAGGAGATACTAAGCAGGCCAGCAGCTTTTAGCCTGGAGAAGAGAGAAGAGATGAGGTGTCCATGAAATCACAGATCAGAGGCAGGCAAGAGCAAACAGCTCTTTCCCTTGCCAGCACTCAGGAATGAGGGATCAGGCAGAGGCACCAGCAGGCAGCAGGTTGGAGACAAAAGAAGGGAAGTACTTTTTCATCCAGGGTATAATTAAATTAGAGAGCTGGCCTGGGCAGGATGTCAGGCAGGCCAAAAAAACATCAGTGAAGTAAAAAGAAATTAAAAATCAGATGATTTGAAGGAGGATGGGCCCATTAAGGGCTATTAAACACTGCTCAGGATATAACCTTTGCCTCAGGAAGTCCCTACACCACTGTCTGCTGGAGGCTCAGAGGATATCCAGGACAAGGATTACTAAACATTTGCTCTTTTCCATGTGCATTTCCAGCAAAATGTCCAATGATCACAGTACATGGTGTAGTTTAGACACATCATCTCTTCACCACCAGTATCTTTTGGCCTCTCCAGAACAAGACCCAACTGCCAAAAAAGATGCAGAGCAACAGGAGAAGGAACTTGGGCAGAGCTGCCTGTCCAAGGATGCTCCAGTTCTCCCTCAGAGGCCAAAGGAACATTGGTTGCTCCATGGAGATGACTTAGAAAATATTCTGCAAAGAGACTGAGCCCTCACTCTGTCCTGGAAGCATGAAAACAACCCCAAAAAGTGTATGCTACTGCAGTGGTGTCCTAATTTTCCCATGCTGGGAGTGGGTTTGTCAAGGCATGGATGAGCTCAGGTCATTGCTGCTGTAGGGAGGGATAAGCCCATGGAAAATAAATATTTTTTTTATTATTATTTCTTTTCTCTTTTTTTTTTTTTTTTTCTTCTTCATACATGATGGATGAATTCAGCAAGAAAGACAATCTAGTTTAGAGACAGATCTGTCAGCTGCAAAATAGCTGATCCTGCTTTGGGTTATTAGTTGGGAAAACAAAATTGAGCCAGCGCCGTATTTTGAGAATCTTTTTAAACCCACATTAATAAAGAAAGAGAGACAGGAAAAAAAAATACAGAGGGAAAGAGAGTGAGAGGGGAACTTGGTTAGATGAATAATTTTTGTGTCGTCTCCAACACTCTGATTAAAGCTTTGGTGCCTAAATCAAAGATACCAACAGCAACCTTAAAGGGAGACTGAAAACAATTTTGCGAGCTGCCATTTTTCCCTCTGCCTGTGTTTCATTATATAGAAAGTTTTATTTTGTCCTCTTTTGATCTTTGAAAGCAAAGAAGCAAGAGGGAGGTAGTAAAAATAAAGCCACTCACACACACACAAAAAAAAGAAAACTAAAAATGTGACACCAATCTTGTTTGCCTCCTTCTCCTTTGCTGCATCGATAACTCAATTGGATCAGAAGTGAAGCGCCAGCAGAAATGAGCCGAGCACAGGCACCAAATGAAAACCAAATGCTGGGCTGCAAAAGCAATATTTCCACTAACATGAAATTGCTGGGCTGACTCCCCTCCCTTCCCCCCATCACAGCACAGCCAGGCTCTTGAGGCCACCAGGGGCAAACTTTTATCTGCCACAGAAGGGACAGGGAGGCTCTGCCCCTCAGCAGCCCCGGAGCTGGGTTTCTTGGCAAGGGACCAGCAGCTTTTGGGAGACCAAAACCATTTGTATGGAATACAAAGCTTCAATCCCAGGCTGCCTGGGGAGAGTGGGAGAAAAATGGGTGCATGAGACCAGTTGTGTTCCCATCTCTCCTACCACACGTCTTGGACAAGTCATAGAATCACAGGATGGTTTGGGTTGGAAGGGACCCCAAAGATCATCTAATTCCAACCCCCTTGCCATGATCAGGGACACCTTCCAGCAGACCAGAGTCACATAAAGTCTATAACTGTAAATTAGGAACTGTGACACCCCCTCTCCTTTATTAAACCTCCAGAAAACAAACCTCCATTAAACCTGCTTGTCTACAGGAATTTTGAAAGTGTTTAGCCCTAACCCCCACCAAGAAAAAAACCCCAATCAGGGAATATTTCTGCTTTCAAGAGCCCTCTCTTTCCTCTCCATAATCCTCAGCAATGGGTGGCACAGTAGATTGGCTTCTCAAAGCCAAGGTGTCCAACCAACAACACATCAACTCATTGCAACTCATCTGCCTTCTGATAAGGGTTCTCTGCCTGGGCAGCAAGGCCCTGCAGGGACAAGGGTCACTGATGAGACACACAAGAGGATAAGAGTGATCCTCACCTCAACCCCACCTCCTGTGGCTGTCATTTCTCCTCTCTCCTCTTCCCAGATGCTCCCCTCCCGAGTTATGGGTGTCTTGTGTCTCCCACCCAACCAACAATCCTAATTCTAGAGATCCGTGGTCCACCAGCGTGTCCACCTCTTGTCCAAACACTGAAAGACAAATCGAATGCTAAAATCCAGAGTGCAGGACCTTCTTACACACCCCAGTGCCTGCCTGTCCAGGAGGTTGTGTGAACATGCAGTGCAGGCCAGTGCCTTCCTGAGGTGGGGTTTCCCATTTTAGGAGGGTGAGTCACCATAAATACAAAGTTAAACACCATGCTGGCAGCACAAGGGTCTGTATTTCCCCAGATATGCACATCTTCCATCAAAGATTGCATTTGCAATCCACAGAGTGGCCCAGTGCAGACTATTCCCAACCCTTCATACCACCTATCCCAGCACGTATCCTCCACTGACACGACCCTTCATGATCCATCAACGCTCAGCAGAAGAACCACAAGCCTCTGACACGTTTGTCTTCACGTGATCCGAGGTCTGAAACAGCAGCCACTGGTTCCCCATAAAAGATAAGGGGATGTCCTTGGGTTTTTTCCTTTGGATTGTGATTCAGGACATGGATTATCCTACCCAAAACCGACCCCACAGTGCTCACAGCTTGCACATGGGAATACTGAGTGTCACTGCAGCCTGGGAACTTGTCGGGCTTGGAAGTGGAAGGACTGGAGGGATAAAAAGTTGATCACAACACAGTGATTTTGGGGGGGTTTGTGTAACATTTCTGTCTGGTGTGGGCTGGGGATTGTTTGGGATTGTCTGTGCTTGCACATGTGGAGGGAGGGCCATCAGGGGGAGGAATCCATTAGCATTTTGGCCGTTGCATATTCATGCTCCAAAACACAAAACAAAGAGAAGACACACTGGGGGAGCCCTGCTTTGCAAAAAGCCCTCTGACACCCACAGCTGTGGCCAAAACCAGCCAGACTCCCATGGCTTGGGACATTTCAGGTCACCTGTCCTTTCCACCCCTGGGTGTTTTCCCCATTGTTCAAAGCACACTTTTGGTGCAATTTGATTCTCTGATTTCTCATCCCACCCAAAACGGGCACAGAGAGTAAATGATTCCATTCTTCCATGCAGCTCCTGCTGTTGGGCACAGGAATGGTCTCATCCCTAAATATCTCTGAGCAACCCAAGGCCCTCCAACCTGCCCTCAGGTGGTCACACGTTAAAGAAGACCCAGCCAAGCTCCACAGGGAATGGGATGCAAACAGGAAAACACACCAGAACACAGCATCCATCTCTGACAGCAAGAGTTCATTCCCTTGGTTTTCTTAGGGATAGAAGGACCAGGAGACTGATACAGGACCAGGGCCTGTTCAGGATAGCACAGATCCCTTCAATATGCTCTTCCCACCTTTTCATCTCTGGTCTGTTGGGAAGTTCATTAGAAAGGAAAAGGAAATGACCTTCCACCCTAATAAGGTCTTATGGACCTTGCAAGGTCTCTCCAGGAGCTCTGGCATAGGAAGAGGCAATTGTCTCATTAGTTTCAGTTGTATGTTTGTTTTTCTGACCACTGCTGCTCCTTTCAAATCTCATCTTCCCCTCAGGCAAAAATCACTTGCACAGGCTGTATTAAGCTTTTCACTAAGCCTCTTCTTTGATTACAATTCCCAGCAAACCACCAGGGTGCAAGAAACATAATTAAATACCTCGCTTGCTCTGTAAACAGTCGATCCCCAGAGAAGAGAGACCCAGGACTCCCCAGATGGGCTACCCAGAAAAAGTGTCCCCAACTTCAAGGTGAGACTAGAGAGGCATTTCTGTCCCTGAGACGGGATCTCACCAGGCCATGCAAAATTCCAGCGGTGGAGTAACCCAGAAAGGATGTAAGGGCTCATTTAGGAGATAAGTGACTTGAACTGATAAAAAGTAATAACTGTGCAAAGTGTGGAGCCAACGCACGTTCCCTGCCCTGAATGCATTGCTTTGAACATAAAACTCATCAAAAGCATTCAGTTTCCTTACAATTTCTTCAGAATGCCAAATCTAACATCTAATCTGCTCACGACAAAGCCCTGGGAATGGTCTGAGAAGGAGCACAGATGTAGCCTGGTGATGGCTACAAAACCCACCCTCACCAGAAGAAATAAAAAAAAAATGTGAAATCCTCTCCAGACTTTACCTATCCGGAAAACCGTCTGGGAATGCCAGGGGTTTCCCTGCTGCTGCCTCCAGAGAGCCTTCCCACAGCTCCCAGCTAACACATGCATCTCAGGAGGATAATTAAAGCAACAAACTCGAGGCAGAGTGAGGCAGGGATCGGAGCACCTATGGGAAGTGCTGCAGGGATGTTCCCTGGGGAAGGGGGAGGTGGGTCTACAAAGACTGGGGTGACCAAGTACATGTTTTTGGTGAATTTTAGTGATTTCAGTAATTATACCAGAGAAGGAGATAAAATTAGGGGAGAAGAAAAAAAAAGATAGAACCCTCAGGCTTTATGAAGGAAGCTCAGCGGGGAAGTTTGCATCATGCTGTTGGGAAGATGAATTATGGAGGTTTTTCATTTCCATCTCCAACTTTCAACAGTCAGCGCCAGACTGGGATTGTCCCCCTTTCTGGAATGTCCCACCACAGTATCAGCTGTGGAGTCCAACGAGAGGCACTTTCTGAGAAGAGCCAAGGCTTTCAGAGTTCTCCTGACCTCCCAGGAATGTCTCAAGGTGGGCACGGGCAGTTTGGCCAGGGCAAAGCAGGACACCAGCTGTGAACAGGAGTGTCTGACTGTATGGAGACATGAAGGAGTGGAACTCCAAAGCTGTCACCATGAAGAGGATGTCACCTTCAGCTCCAAGGAGGAGCTTTCTCAAGCCTCCCAGAAAGAGCCTTGTTGTGCTTCCAGAGCAAACCAGCTCAGGGACACAACCATGCCTGGTTGACCATGAAGTCCAGGTGTCCACCTGGAAAAAACCCTCCCTGAACAACACTTTGAAAGATATGAAAATGTGAAAGCAGAAGGAATTCAGGCACAAGCCCCAAAACCAGCTGTTCTCCTTGATGCACAAGCTCACTTTGCTCTCCCACAGGTCATCTGCTTCCCTCCTGGAAGGTGGATGCCATGACCCAGCAGTGCTTGGGATGCCAATGGGAATCTTTGATGGGGCCCCCATTAAACAAGAAGGCATTTTGGATGAGATTGTTATTAATTGCCTTTTTAGCTGTTGCATTAAATACTAGACACCCATCTGGAATTGGGGGAGGGGGAAGCCACAGTAGCATAAAGGAAAGGAAACCAGGGAAATGTGAAACTTTCATGTGAGATAAGAACCTCATAACACTGTTATTATATCCCTCTGCAGTCAGGCAGTCTCCTGGTTTTAATAAAATCTCATTTTCCTTAAATTTTCCCATGTGGCCAACGTATTATGTGTGGAGTTTAATGTAGCAGGATATGATCTAAACTTAGACTCAGGTGGTCTGGGCCCTCTGGAACAGACGGGATGGATTGTCAAGCCCCGATGGGGAATATAAACAGCAATGGAAAGCGCTTCCTTCTTTTTTTTTTTTTTTTCCCTTTCCCTTTTCCAAGATCTGAAAAGACCTTACTATATTCAATTAATGATCCTGCCAGCCAGCCCAAATCAAAGAGACATGCATGCAGTTGTGAAAGGGTGGGTGGTGAGGGAGGGAATATAATCAGCACTCACTTTTCTTTGTTGGGAATAACAAAGAAATTAAAATTAAAAGAAAAAGTTTGAAGATTTTTGCAAATGACCAGTTTGTGTGTTTTGGTTGGGTTTTGAAATTATTTTTATTTTTCAAGGGTCTCTGGTTTTGTAAACCTCCCCAGCTCTATTCCCTGCAGAACTCCTTGAGGTTTTCATTACGATAGGGATATCACGTTCATTAGGATCACTGGTCCTGATGAATTCATTTTTGTTGTCACATACTATTCCATAAGTGGATTTCACTTCTAGTTCCAAGGGTGATCCTCTGTCACACGGCATCACTCACCAGATCTTTAAGAAAGAAATATTCCTGAGAAGTGACTTATTTCAACATAAAGAAACATTCCCTACAACAGCTCCGCTCAAGAGCACCGGGGCATTTTTGGTTTTTGGTTTTCTTGGGGTTTAATTAAAGAGCTATCCCATTAAACTGCCTGTTCCTAAGAGCAGCTCGCCAAGAGGAATTTCCAGAGCTGATGCAGAACTAAAGCAAATTCTTTGTTCTGGTTGTAAAGCTTAGTCCAGCCAACTTCTTATTTTATTTGCAGCACTTCCTGCCCTGTGCTATTCCTCCTCCCTGCTATTCCTGCACACATTTCCAGAAGGCACAGCCAGGTTGTTGCTGCAGAAGGGAGAACATAGGGGGCAGTTCAACAAGACATAATGGATCTGTGGTGCCCTGCTGAGCATCGATTTAGCAATTTCTGTCCGTGGCTGCAGGATTCCAAATATAGGATCTCACAGCCAGAGATGCCCGGGATTAACTGGCAGGACTTCCGGGATCTGTATTGAGTGGTCATCCCAGCCAATGTCAAAGCTCCCTTCACAGACCATTGGCACATGGAAAAAGAGCACTCAGAGCCTGGGTTGTGTATTGGGGAGGTTTGTGTGGAATAATTGGGGTCAGGTTGATGGATACAGGCACAAAGGAAATGCCCAGCAAGGAAAGGTGGCACATCCTGAGCACCCAACTGTTCCCCATCTACTCTGAGCACAAAGCTGCTGACACACCTGAGGGAACTTCAGCCTCCTCTTTACACCCTGTCCTGCATGTGAAGGTGGGGAAGTTCAGACCGCTGGAAGAGGCTGCCCGGGGAGGTTGTGGAGTCTCCTTCTCTGGAGATCTTCAGAATCTGCCTGGATGGCATCCTGTGCAACCTGCTCCAGGTGAGCTGCTTTCGGAGGGAGGTTGGACCAGGTGATCTCCAGAGGTCCCCTCGAACCTCAACCATTCCATGATTCCATGAGGTAGAGAAGGGTTAAATGTCAAGGTCTTTGCCAGAGTACTCAGAAGATCTTGTTTTCCTGCTTTTAGTGCTACTTTTAATAAGCCATAGAGGTTTTTCCAGGTCTCCACTGGAAATCCAACCCTCAGCGCCTCCCTCAGAAACAAGGCTAATTTGAAAACTCCCTACCTCCAGTTGATTGCCCCTGAGCCTCCAAACTCTCCTGGAGAAACCTGCCACCTCCACAATTGTGCCCCTCCATGCAGCTGGCAAGAAGGGGAACCCAGAAAACAACGGCCTAAAATAATTTCCAAAAGCAGAACCACAGCCTTGATGGGCAACTTGGTTTGTTCAGCCTGGAGAAAAGGAGGCTGAGGGGAGACTTTCATTAGGGTTTGCAGCTTCCTCATGAGGGGCAGCACCAACCTCTTCCCTCTGGTGACCAGTGACGGGACCTGAGAGAACAACTGGGGCCGTGTCAGGGGAGGTTTGGGTTGGATGCTAGGAAAAGGTTAATTACTGCAAAACAGAAACCCTCTGGTTTGTGTAGTTTATCTTGCTTCTGTAAATGGTCCTGGTCAGCAACAGATGGGACCTTTGGGGACTCATCAAAAGCTTTGGATATTTTACATCAGAGCTGGGAATTGCACCTTGAACTCCTAAATTGCAGCCCAAAGCATTAACCAGGGGCTCGTCCAGTTATATTAAAACAGTGGAAACATTGCCTCCCTGAGGACTTGTCTTCTGGAAAAACTCACTGCCTTTAAATTCGCACTCTGTTGTGCTCTGGAAGAACGTTCATGTGTCAACAGCTAAGCAAAATGATTAAAGATAACTCCTTTCTGTTCCCCTGATTGTATTAAAAAAAAAAAAAAAAAAGAATAAAATAAAATAATTGTATCGGACAAAGACAACCTTCAAATCCCTTTTCCCATTTCCTAGATGAATAGACACAATGGGGTATCCCCAAGCCCGGAGCACTCCCCCATCAACCCGCTGAAACAACTCGTTCCCACTTCGCTCTGGTTTCAAAATACATCTGGAAGGAAGAAAATCTTTTTGAATGAGCACCTTTCAAGCCGTGTCAAGTGAACACAGGCTTTGTGACCGAAGGGGCGTCGAGAAAGATGCGACTCATCAAGGCTGAGAATTGCAGGCTTAGATGTGAGGCCCGGGGGTGGGGATGGGGGGGGGGGGGGGGGTTTGCCTTCCAGATCCAACGCTCCGAGGGTTCTGATCAATCTCAGATAACGCTGAACCCCAAGAGGGAAAATTAGTAAAAACTGGTCAACTGATCTCCCAGCCTCGCAACGGCACAAGAGCTAATCTCCCTTAATCTAATTCAATGGGCTCTACTTAACATCCCCCTGCCCTTTCATTCTCCAAACGGGAATAGCAAGGGATGAAATCAACTCCTTTCCGCTCCCTGGTTGTGCAGAGAGTGCATCCCCCCCCTCTCCTCTCCTCTCCCACCCACAGAGCCAAACGCCACCCCAACACACCGTTCTCCCCCTGCCATCTCTGTCTAAGGTTTCTCCCCACCTGGCAAATAGGGAGCCCACCTCTCATTCCCCCTGCCATTGCACCCCGCGCTTTGAAGTCTCCCGCAGCTAATTAGATCCCTTGATTTGAGCAGGAAGAGCGGGATACAGCCCCGAGCAGTGTTTGCTTACGGAGTAAACTCGTCCTGCCTTCGTGCTTGCTCTTCATCAAACATGAATGTCAACAAAACCTCACTTTCCTCCTTCATGAATTTTGAAAGAGCTCTTTCTGCTTTCTGTTTAAATCCCCCCCCCCTCCCCATTTCTTTTTCTTTATTTCTTCCTCCTCTTCCCCTGGGATTCTTGGAAGAGAAATGGTAGAGTTTTATTACAGAGGTCACTATGTAAGACCTGCGAGTTTGATGGTCCAGAGCCTTCCTCGTTGCCACCTGACCCCATATAAAATTATTTTAAAAGCTTTCCATGTGACACCGGTCCTACAACATCCCCCCATCCCTCCCACGACCGCATAGGAGCAGAGGCTGCATCCAGACCTCAAATTCAGCAAAGAAAAGGAGCTCCACCAATTCCAGGGAAGGAGAAAAGGGCTCTTCTCATTTCCAGAGGCCGGGAACACCCGCAAATGCTTAACACTAGTTAAACCCACGGATGAGGACATCACCTGGACAAGGCAGTCTCTGAATCACATTCTAATGAGCCATAAATGATGAGAGAGTTGTAAACAATCAGGCTGTGAAATTGCATGTTTGGCATCTGAATTTACTCTCTCCGCGGTGCTGGGATTAAGTTACTTTCTGCACTTTCTTCTGCGGGGACAATAAAATGAAAATGAGCCTGACTGATTTCAGCTCATTTTAGGGTCTTATTCTAATAGATCTGAGAGGTACTATTGTGAGAGTTTTCCAGACCTGCAGAGGAGCATGTTAATTCCAAATAAGAAATAATAAAATAAAAAAAGGGTTAGGAAGATTTAGGAGATTTTTCAAAACCATGACTTTAAATCATGCCAAAGTCTGTTTTTAACTTAAAGACTATCTGACAGCATGGAGATATATTTTTACTGCACACAAAGCCCTCATTAGGAGAACTTCTCCACTTAAGAATTTGGCTTTTGCTTATTATTGCTTCTTAATATTTCTTTAGGAAAATTGATCCCATCTTTATTCTTCATTTACCACCCTCTCTCATTACAAATATCAGTGGAGTGGCTCCCCCTCCACACACACTTCTCCCATTGCCCCTTTTTTTTTTCTATTGCCCTTTCTCTGTTTATTGATTACAGCAAGAGCCAATCTATTTTTTCTCTTTTTTTTTTCCCTCCCTTTTTTTTTTTTTAATGGATATATATCACTGAGTCTTACAGCCACAAAGAACAGGCATTTTGAAACTGGTCTGAGCTCCACATGCTGAGTGGGCCAACAAGGATTTAATTCAAAGGCTCCTGGAATCAATACTAGCCTTTGACTTGTCCTTATTTTATCCTTGTTGATGGTTGATGTCTGTTGTCAAAACTCCTGGAAGGCGTCTGCTGTGATTTGCTGTAGTGGCTGTGGAGACTTTAATGAGCAGAGTCGTTCTTATATTTGAGATCACCTTCAAAATCCATTACCTGGTCTCACTAGAGAGATCTTGGAAATCTTCCACATGGATGAACAGCCAAACACCTCCTGTTGCACTGTTTTCTCTTTTATGGTTGGATTTATCCTTCCTTAAATTGGCCACTTTGCAGCCCACAGCTCTCCTGACCCGTTCCACCAGCCCAGGGCTTGCTCCCCAACACAGAGGGTTTGGGGACACCCAGCCTCCTGCATCAGGAGACAAGCTCACATTTGCCATTCGTCTGCTAATTTTCACAGGGATATTTCAAAGGGCACCCCAAGCTGACAAGGAGCCATTATCCTCATTGCTCTACCCAGGAGAGGAATCAAAGGGAAAGATTTGCCCCGGGAAACATCCTTTGAGTGAGTCACACAAGCCACAAAACCCCATTCCCAGCTCCTGCTCCAGCAGCCCATCACACCCCACATGAGCTCATGTGAAGCAAGAGGACTAAACCCATTCCCAATCCTGCCTTTATTGGGATTGAACGGCCGGACCTCTGAGAAAAGCCCAGGGTGAGACTGGATCTTTATCACCCTCTTTTTTGGCTGAGCAAACGGAGAAACCACATCCTCTCTGGCAGTCCCGCTTCAGCTGAGCCATAAAGGCTCTCACAGCAGCCCCATCCACGAGCCATCCCGTTTGCCGAATGGCTGTAATTTACCTTCTGCTTAATCGTTCTCATGCACACGTTAACTGTCCTCCTACATGAGCAGGGTGCTAATGGGAGCTCAGATAACCCCTCCATCCTACTTTACATGCTGGTTCACGCTTTCCCCTATTTTAACTGGAGCCGTTTTTAATTCCAGTTAGGAAATTGATTATTCACACTCTTATTTGCCTTCCTTAGGAAGAAAGCGCAGGGAGCACGAGAGGAATTGTAAATGCTTAGGTCGGGACCAGAAATGGAAATCGTGCATGTCAATGTGGGTGTGTGGAAGTGTTGTGAGCACGAAGGGACAGAGGGGTAAGTGTCCTCATCCTGTTCCTGATCAATATTTGGGATGCTTTTTGCAGCAAAGGTGGTGAGGCCAGGTCACCAGGGCATGGGGGATGTAAGTCTTTTTAGGACTGCAGGCAATCAGAGGGAAAAAAGTCTCAACCCAGCACTTAAAGCCTTGACAATGACAGGGTCTGCCTTGTTTTCACCTGCAAAGGCTGTGGCATGTCTCAGGGGTTCTGAAATTCAGGATAGAAACCTGGAAATATGAAAGGGAAATGGAAGTCCAGCTGAGCACCAGGTGGGTAAGTGGAAAGGGGCTTAGAATCATAGAATGGTTTGGGTTGGAAGGGACCTTAAAGATCATCTAATTCCAACCCCCCTGCCATAGAAGAATACCTTCCACTGGACCAGGTTGCTCAGAGCTCCATCCAGCCTGGCCTTGAACACTTCCAAGGTCCTCTGGCCTTGGGTCACCAGAAGGAAAGTGTGAGACTTGTTTGTTCTCAGCCCCTGCTGGTGGTTTGTTTATGAGTAAGTGGGAGTTCAGATGGACATGCTGATCCCAAAGCCCTCAGTGATCCCCTCAGAGCTCGTAGCCGTGTCTAAACCCACTAAACTCAGGCTCCACTGCGCTTTTCCTCACCTGAGCTGGTCCCTCAGCTCCCTCAACAGCCCACAGAGAAATGGGCAACTCTGGCAACCATCCACCTGAGCTCTTTCAGATGGGATGAGGATGTTTACTCTTCAGAAATACCCATTCCTCTCCATGTACTACAAAAGTATGGCATGACTGCAGCCTATGGAGACATCACAAGGCTTTTGGAGATAGTGGTGGGGAGGCAAATGTGTCCAAAAATCCCCCAAACAAAATGTTTCTCTGTTATCCAGGGAGGCTCATTTAAAGCTGCAATTTTAGATATCCTCAGTTTCCATGCCCCTGTGCAGCCTGAGGTCTCCAGGTGGTGACCATCCCTCACGACATGCCACGGTGAGTGGTAGGAACGAGGACATCACGTCATTCTCTGGCAAATGGGGAAAACTGGCAAGTTGTCTCATAAATGAGGAAAATTCTCTGGGAAACTGGGAACTGTTGTTCCTGGAGCAAAGGAGGACACACAACCAAACCACAGCAATCACTAATCTCAGCTGGCATCTCTTCTTTTTCCAATATTCTCCTATTCCTTTTTTAATTCCATTCTTTTTTTGGGTTTGATAGATATACCAGGAATCTCTGCTCAGTCCACATTATTCTGGAAACAAAAACCCATCCAGTAAAAAAGCTGTCTTAGTGCTAAAAACAATAACAATGATAAGGAATAAAGCTATTTTAGGCAGATAACGCTTGACTGGCTGTTATATAAATGTAGAGGAAGGATCTAGAGCCTGACTCTGTGTTCACATGCATGGACAGTCTTGGCTTTCTCTTGAACACTCGATTCCACTGAGGTCAAATCATCAGGCTGGTTTTATGATGTGGACAAACTCCACCCACAGGCTAAGGAAAACCTAGAAAAAAAATGAACTATTTTTTTCCCTTTTGACCTGTTTCAGACTCCAAAACAGACCAGCAGCTAAAGGAGTTAGAGGGCAGCATCATGCATTGGTATCCAGCTATTTCATCTCCGACCGGACATGCTCTGATGAAGTAACACCAGCAGCAGAGTCCAGATGCATGTGAGATAGGCTGGGTGTGCAGAACACAACAATCCACTCACTGAGCCTGGCAGGGGCAGGAGCATCTTGATTTCTGTCTGGTCTCCTCTACTTTTCTGCTCGAATGCACCGGGAAGTTTCATTATCAGACTTAAAATGTTTGGTGGTCGCTGAGCTGGATCTGTGCTCCTGATGGGATCGACCACCAGGAACCAGGCTTTGCTCAGGGCTCCTCAGGCACCTTCAGGTCTCTATTAGGCAAGAGAAGAGACTAAAACTGGCAGAACTCCTGGGAGCTGTGGGGATTTGAGAGCTCCCACAGTCCTTCCCTGAGTATTCACAGCGCCCTTTAAGCTCCAGCTCTGGTAACTTGATTTTTCAAGCAAACCATTTGAGGACCTGACTAAATGTTCTTTCCTCCATGCTCTCAGCAAGCAGAAGTGCCAGGGCTAATACCCACCTACCCTGTCCTTCCACTCCAGTTCCACCTGGGCTGTGCATTGCTAAGCCCCAGTGGGATGTAATGACTCAAAAGTGGGCTAAAAATTCAAGAATCAAATCTGTTTTCTTTGAATAGCTGTAGTTGGGAAACACCAAATTCTGTCTGTGTTTTCCTCCCCTTGCCAGGCTGCTGACCAGCAGGCAAGGAGTTACTTTTTGATAAAAGTGGAGGTGACATAAAAAACCCAACATCTGCCCTCAAATCTCCCTCAAACCAAGAGATATTTTAGGTACTCTCTGCATACAATGACCCTCTCTAAAGAACATCA
This sequence comes from Pyrocephalus nanus, assembly GCA_038380795.1. Taxonomy (NCBI): domain Eukaryota; kingdom Metazoa; phylum Chordata; class Aves; order Passeriformes; family Tyrannidae; genus Pyrocephalus; species Pyrocephalus nanus. The sequence goes on along the minus strand of CM076262.1, from coordinate 19,577,509 downwards.
GCTCTAGTGAACATCAGTTATGAGTTCTCCTCCTGGAAGCCTCTAAAAATAATAATGCACTGAGGGCTCATTAAATTTGGAAGGCCTGAGGACTGTTCTTCACTCAGGACCCAGGCAGGGCAGGAAAAGAGAAGAAGCAAGAGAAAGCAATGCCCAAAACTAAGTCCATGTGCAATGTCAGAATAGGAGCCCCAGGGGCACAGCCCTGTTTCAAGGCACATGGATTGAGATAGTGGGGATTTGATGAAGAGCCAGAGACATAAAGAAACCAGGCTGGGCTCCCCATTGACAGCTGGAAGGGTGGAGGGAGAGTTTTTAGGCAAAGTGCTAACTAGAAAAAGGAACCACAAGCAAGTTTACTCCCGTTGTTCGCTTGCCAGCTATATTCAGGGAACAGAACTTTATGCATCCTTTATAGGAGAGTGGGATTTCATCAAAGGGATAATAACTGCATCATCAATTTCTCCTCTGAAATGAAACCCAAACATTGCCTGAATGCACAAGCCAGCAGCAGTAGCAATAACATTGCTGGAAAGAACTCCGTAATTGCAATGCCATAAACCATAATCTTTGTTTTTAGAAATAACACCTGCTCTCCGAGCGACTCGCTCTCCGTGGAACCACCTCGAGAAACTCCCTGCTCACGGTGTGAGACGGCTCAGGAGCTCACATAAAAACGCTCAAGCACACCCGCTCCGTGGAAACATATTAACTAAATGGAGCTGCAGGCTTCATTCCTCTTTCCTAGAAGATGATTCCTGCCCTCCAGCTCCACTCCTCGTAATTTATTTTGCCTTTTTAAGTGCTGATATGCACACTCTGACAAAAAAAAAAAAAAAAAAAAAAAAAAAAAAAAAAAAAAAAAAAAAAAGCCTTTCTTATTCTGCTGGCGAAGAGGAGGCTGCAGAGCTGCTTTGCTGCTCTGCGTGGGATACTTTAGTTCACTTCTCTCCAGTGAAGATTTCTTTTTCATCTCCTTTGAGTGTTTTCCTTTTTGGTTGGGTTGTTTTTCTGTTGGTTTGGGTTTTTATTGGAAAGCTCAGACGTAATTATTATCCTCTGCATCAAGCAAACTTGCAGCTGCAAGAATGAGGGAAAAGTTGTTACCCCAAAAGAGCAAGAGGGAACTATTTAAAGCAAGGGGGGTTTGTGCAGCTCACTGGGGACAGGACAGGGTTGGATCCATCTGAAGGGGACCAGATGGAGTTTGTGCCACTCCACAGTTCAGGGCAAAGCGAGCTGAGGAGTTGTGAAGGGTGCTGGTTCAGTGATCTGGGCTGCAAAGCTGCTTCTTTTTCATCTGCCTGAGTCCATCATAGAGAACATCCTGAGTTGGAAGGGACCCACAGGGATCACAGAGCCCAACTCCTGGCCCTGCACAGGACACCCCAAGAATCCCACCATGTGCCTGAAATGAAAATCATGGAAATGTGGTTGCCTTTTTAATCAGGAACGTGATAGATCAAAAGCCTCTGTGTGAATTTGCACTGTGAGGGGCACAACCTCATACAATCCCTGCTGACTTTCTGTTGCCTTTCTCTTTTTGCCAGAGCTGCTGGTGGGAACCACCATCCACTCCTCATCCAGGAGCCAAACACTTCACCAAGACTTGGGTGGAAGGGCTGAATCTCTTTATTCCTCTGCGGGGTCTGCCAACAAATTTCTTATCGACCACAAGGCTTCAAATTGTGTGTTTGCAAAACCCCCCCCGTGGGCACCACCGGGGGAAATGTGAGACTTTTAATAAGACTCACATGGCCAATATGAAAGAGAGAGGGAAAAGCACCACGGGAAAAGGAGGGAGTGGTGGGAGGGTGCTGGCCTTTGCAGGAGAAGGGAATGATTTAGGGGATTGAAATAAAAAATCACCCAAAGTTGCTGTAAGAAAATTACTCTGCGTATTGCCCGGAGCTTCCCAAAGTACCAGGAGTTTCCCACTGACTTCAAAGGGCTGCAGACAAAGCCCACAAAGAATTTTTCACTCCCCTGTGCTGACAGACAACTGAAAATTGCAGGAATTGAAGCCAATCTTTTCTCCTCCATTTGTGATATGCAGGGATTCCCCAGATAGGCCATTCCTACATGACACAGTTTAGTCCTTAGGAGAGGCACCAGGATAATGGGCTTGAAAGGAAAGTTGGGAGTTCATCCACAGAGCACAGAAAGCAAAGGAGACGTTTCTCTGGAGGCACTAATAAGATCCAGGCTTAAGATTTAGGACACCCTCCTTCCCCTGCCTTATTCTATGCTTGTCTTTGGGCAGTATCAGCAGTTCAGGAGGACTGAGGTTGGAAAAGCCCTCCGAGATCATCAGGTCCAACTGTTAAACCAGCACTAAACCAGGTGTTATGAAATCACAACATCCAACTCTCTGGTCCAAGGGCAGAAGTTCTCCTGCCCTGATTTAAAGGGCCAAGTCCAACAGGTCAACCCAGCGCTCTCGCTACCCGTGGGGTTACACCACCGGCCCTAAAGTCTTCACTCCAGCTTTCTCCTCCTCCTCCTCCTCCTCCTCCTCCTCACACAGAGCCAAGAGAACTGATGTGGCCTTTATTTGCCTCCAGCTCTTTTCCCAGCCCTATCTGTGGGACTTTTGTTCCTCCCAACAAAGGGAGACGCTCTGTTCCCCAGCCAGGGAGCTCTGTTACCCGTCTGGGTCCCGATGAAAGGAGCGACACTCGAAACCAAGCCCGGATGGCTCGTGCCCTGTTTCTAATTAGCACATCATCTGCTTGCTGCTAAAAACAGCCGCCTGCATGGGAGCCTGGAAGGAGAGGCGCTTGCAGCAGCATCTTGCTCTCCAAGCAGCCTGGAGAGAGGCCCATGGGGCCACCTGGCCACGCACCAGGGGATCTGCTGTGGTTTTTTTGGTGAGCAGGGAGGTTGGTACCTCAACACAACCTTACCCAACCCAAGCCAAGCAGAGGAATTCAGACCAGCAAAGTAAAACAGGGTGGATTTCCCTCAGGGAAAGCAGCTGAGCTGGCAGATTTCTTGTGCCCTCCCCTCTGGGACTTCTTCAGACCATCAGGTTCTCCTTGAGTTTCTCTCGGTGCTCCAAGTCTCGTGTTGGGATGCCCAGGCTGTGTCTGGATACTCCAAATCAACACCTAAACTGATTTTACACAGGGCACAGATGCACAAATAAGGAAACTGGACTGGGGTTTTATGGTGTGATTTCTGGAATATGAATTTATGGTGTGATAGCTGGAAATAACAGTCTAGGTCATGGAATCATAGAATCATTAAGGTTAGAAGAGACCTTTAAGATCATCAAGTCCAATCATTAAGGTGCATGTTCTCTCCTCATTTTGATTCATATCTTGTCTTTACAGTGATGCCCTGAACCAACCAGTCTGCCTTCCTTCCTTTCTTCTTTCCTTCCTTTCTTTTCCTTTTCTGTCTTCCTTTGTTTTCCTTCCTTCTTCCCTTCCTTCCTCCCTATCTTCCCTTCTTCTATTTTTTCCTTTTCCTCCTTTTTTCCTTTTTTTTCTTTTTTCTCCATTTTCTTTAAAAGTTCATTAGGCAGCACAGCAGGAGTTCTAACACTGAGAAACTTTCTGCAGTGCAAGAAAAAAAAAAAAAAAAAAGGAACCATGTGCCTACTCAGGGAACAGATATGTGTGGGAGAGAGGTAATTACTGCTCTCCGTATCTGTCCTTAGCTCTGAAATTAATCCATGGAGAGCACTGAATTAACTTAAGACCGGAGAGATCTGAGGATTGTTCCTGGCAGTTTGTCCCGGTTGATGCTGGACCTGGTGTGAGTCTTTGGACAAGAGCCAACGTTGAGTGCAAGCCAAAGGCAGGACTGCAGACATGGCAGGTCCTGCTGGAACAGACAGACAAGTCTGTCAGAGGGATGCACAGGAGAAATTAGGGAATATTCGCCATCCTATCCACTTTCCCAGATCATAAGGAAGCCAACAGTTAGTGAGATTGCATGTTAAATATCTGAGAGATGAGGGCGACTAAAAAAAACACCAGAAGGGAAGGAAGAGTCAGGTCCAGGTCATAAAGGAAGTACACAGGACCAGTAAAAGGATTATATTCCTTCCATCCTGTCTTCTTTTTCAGGTCAGAGCCCAGTCTAATCCAGCCTCTCCTGAACTTTGGTTCTGCAACAACAGTGAAGGGAGAGATTTTTTTTTAATTTTATTTTTTTTCACTGTGAAACATCCACTGTGCCCAGTGGAATCTCTGTGTCTCTGCCTGGAGTGAAGCAGGAAGGGGGCCACAGATAGAACATGTCCAGTGTAAAGTTCCCATGCCCATGGCAGAGGGACTGGAATGAGATGGTCTTTAAAGTCCCTTCCAAACCAAACCATTCCAGGATTCCATGAAAAAGAAGCAAAAGTTCAAAAAAAGAACAGAGGGTGGATGGTAAAATTCAGGTATTTGGGGCCTGTCATCTCTCCAAAGCTTGGGCCTTTCTTACACTGAGGAATTAGAGGTGGAAAACATAAATCTGTATCTGTATTACATCTATAGTTATAGTACTGAATTAATGAGCAAGTCAATCCTAAACTTTAGGGCTGTCAGGTAAATATTAGACTGGAGCAGTCCAGCCTGGGTGCAGCTTCCTACAGACAACAAGGGCATCCTTTGATCTCAGGCAAGGCTCTACATTTTGCTTATGACTTTTCCAAAGTTCGTGTTCTAAATCCGAGTTCAGCTCACAAGAGCAGACACATAATCCTGATCCCTTCCTGGGCCAGGTTTCACACCTCCCACTCAGCAGCACTCAGATTTGTTTGGTCTATCCCTGTTCAAAACGTCCCTCCCTCTCTGTCACTGTGAGATGCTCCACATTCCCCGGAGAGGTTGGCTGGGCAGATCCAAGGAATCCCAGCCAACTCTGCCAGCTTGCCCACATGACATGAGCGTGGCACTCTCAAAAGGTAGCAGGGTTTTTGCAAGCTGTGAGATTTCCTTTCTGAGCACGGCTCAAAAAAGCCCAAGATGTGATTTCTCTGCAGCTTTGCCCAACCAATCTCCAGCTTGCCCTGAACCCCTGGGGGGGGGGGGGGGGCAGGGAGGGTTCAGCAAAACAAGACATCAAAAAGCCTCATCCAGGCTAAGAAAGTGATGTCCTTACAGAGCCTGCCCATTCCCAGACCATGACAAGAAAAATCAGAGCAGACCTGAAAAGCCAAGGGAGCTTCCCCTCCTCACAAACGCTGCTTCTGCTTCACGAGACTGTTTCCAAACCCATCCATTACCTCGCTTTTCCCTTTCACAGTTTCTTCACAGCTCCATCTCAGCCAGAAGTTGAGCCATCTGAGCACATGGGAAAGGGCTTTTCAGATGTGAAATCTGGCTCAGTGGGAAACCTGAAAATCTCGGAGGCAAACTGGGCAGATTTGGTTCACCGGCAAATATCCCAAAGGTTCGTGTGTGTGTGTGTGTGTCACCAGAAAAGAGCTGAGCCTTGAGCACTTAATGAACCCTCCGAGATTAGTCCACCTTGGCACAAAATCACATCACAGCTCTCCTTCTTGAATCTGTGTTAAAAATCTCCCCCTTACAACCAGCATTTTCTGTTCTCCCTGTCTGCAGTTCATCTGGCAGTGCCAGCCTGGGAGGATTCAGTCCACACAAAAGGATCTCAAACATTCATGAGCACCCTTGAGGAAAAGGGAGACAGTAAACAGACTCCCTCATATCTCTGGAGAATTAATGCAGAGTAAACTACACCAGCTGACCTTCCCCACATACCAAGAGACCGTGGCAGCATCTCAAGCACAAGCTTCACCTCCCAGCCCCTGATAGAGATGCTGAACAGCTCTGTCTCCATGTGACAGTACAGTAGGCACTGATTGAAAAACCCCTGGCATGGAATGCCCTCACATCACCTCCGAGCACTGCTGACATCCCTCAGTCTGCTTCACGCTGGAAAGAATCTGCTGTATCAGTTTGCAGTTATTAGTCACCAGGAGAACTGGGAGTCACCTTCGGAATGTTTCCCTCCAAGCATCCCCGTCCCCTGCCCTGAATGTAAACACAGCCCAGAGCCAGAGCTTGGTTTCCACAACTGGGCTATTTATATCCCTGGCCCCTCTCTGCATAAAATAAACCAGTGATTTATCCTCTGCAGCGGCAACTGTGCCCGAGATTATTCGATGGGGGAGCTCCGAGTGCGGAGTTGGGGATGTACCAAATATTCCCATCTGTGCCCTGCCAGACCCACACCTCGGCCCTTCCTTCCCTAACAAGGGTGATCACTCACCAACAGGGGGATTGTGAGCAGAGGGATTTGGGAAGGCTTAGGCATGGAAGGGAGATTAGCACAGGCTTGAGCCGTCTGGCTGGAAAACATGGGAGGCATGATAGTGGTATTCACAAGATCCAATAGTTCGGTGGGGCAGGGCAGTTGCTGCCTTCCTTTCCATCTTCTGCACGGAAATCTAAGAAAAATTTTAGATGCACCTCCTTAAGATTTAGTCTTTTGTGGATTTTTTCCCTTTTTTTTTTTTTTTTTTTTTTTTAATTCCCTCAGCTGGACCACAATGATGATTGGCAGGAAGGGAATGGCACTGCTGGGAGAAGGGTGGTTATGGTCCCTCCTCTCTGGGAAGAGGCCCTTCAGAGGGATTACCTGTTCCCTAAGCCATCCTCTGTTAGGATGCTCTATGGTTGGAGCCCCCACAGATGTAGGTTAACACCCCCCTTGTGACAGGCTCCCCCATCTGACCTTGAACATGTTGCTTAGAGGTTCATCTCAGAGCCGATTAGGGGATTTAAAATAATTTTCCTTCAAACTAGCAGGAAGGGTTTGCTTATAGGTTTGGGTTTTTTTTACCCCCCATTTCTCTTAAATCTGTTAGGTGGCTTTGAATATCTCAGTTCTAATCTGGGTTGCAGATGTAGCCACCCAGGACTGCAACTGCTCTAAGAACAGTGATAACTGATGAACTCCAAGATCTTTGGACTGAGTGCACAGTGCCCATATTAGAATTTCTCAGTCTGACCAAACAAACTGACCTTTCAGAATCAAGTTTCATTGTCAAAATGAACGTAAACTGTGGTATCTGGAAAAAAAAATCATCTGTAGGAGTGCTGCATCCTACAGAAAAAAAATCACTTTTTTATAACATCCAAACAGAGCAAAGAGAAATGAGCTGCAAACACCAAGCAACATGTCTCTTCACACACATTCACAGCAATCATCCTGCTTTGCAGGACTCACAAGACCTCAGGTGACCTGGAACTGGACCAGACTTACAAGTTCTCCTTGATATTGCCATGGGGCCCGAGCTAAACTTGCTTTGAGATCTCTTCTGGGCTCCACCAAAGGGAGCAATGAGAGTACAGGGAAGAATAAAAGCAATCAGATGGCCAAGAGCTAAATTTAATCTTGTCTCCTAATATTAATGTCTTTTCTGAGCCCAAATTAAACCACAGGATTTTGTGATACTTGGGTGTGAGTTCGTATCTGATCCTGAGATAAACTGAAACAGAGCTTTATGAGATCTCATCAGATAAAATTCTGCCTTATTCACCATCACTCCAGCTATGACATTTTTGCCCTCTAGCTACAGGGACTGGGTGATCATAGACTTTATTTCAGCGCTGCAAGAACAGAGTTTAGATCTCCTGTTGCACTGTGGATGCTTGTTTTGCTCTCATTTTAGAGGAAAGCTCCAGACAGAGGAATCATCAATGATCTTGGAGAAAAAGGATACCACCTTCTGTGAACCTTTCTGTGTGACCTCCCCAGGGAAAGTTATGTTCTCAAGTTCAGATGTTGTTAACATCCACCATCAGTGGAAGAAAACACAGCAGCTGACAATAGAAAGATTCCCAGCTATGGCTTCAGTGTCAGGGAAATGGGGAGAGGGAAATTATTTTAGTCCAAAACACCTCAAGTTTTGGGTGGAGGTGGATGAATTTAATCCTGTTTCTGAAAAACTCAGGAATAAAAAAGCACCGGGACAGAGATGAGCAGAACAGCTCTCAAAGTGAGTATTTAACACCAAGATGCCTCTCATGCAAGTTTTTTGGGTTTTGAGAATGCATGGAGTGTGCATTTCACTGCAAACTTGGTTTAGATGATATTTCGACATACCCTGCATTTTCAGTGGGGATGGTGGGCAGTGCTGAGCTGAAGAGTGAGCTGATATTATAGACAATACTCCCACAAAGACAGAATGAAAGGGAATAACCGCCTTGAAAAATATAGAACCAACCATCAATGCCTTTGAAAACACCCAGGATTTCCTCTCTGCTGAATCCAGCACACCATCCCCGTCATCTTCCGTAAGACCTCTCTAGTGCTCCTAAATTTGGCAGCTGTCATCTACAGGAGTTACATGATCTGGAGCTAATGCAATTAGCTGTGACTTTGAAGGCACACAGCAGCTTCTCATCATTCTCTGAAGAGCCTTAGACAACTTGGGGACAGCAGCCAAGCTCAGGATGACTGCCAGGAGTGTCATGTGCTGTTCCAGAGCTGAGATAGTGTCTGCAAAGGGAATGGAGCCTTGAACAGATTGGGGAAGGGATGTAGGAGGGAGGGAAGGCAAGAGTGAGTGAAGACAAAGAGGGATCTACAAATCAGAGGAGGGATGGACACACGTTACAGGGACAGAGTGCAAAGGGAAGTGAAAGAAAAAGGGAAGGATGATGGGAATGAAGGACGATGGGACACAGGATACAGGTGAAATAAAAATAGCCAAGTGGATTGAACAAGGTTAACTTGGAGAAAGCACACGCAGTGAGAGGGGGAAAGGCAGTGCATCAATACTGGGGAGCTGGGTTTAGTTTGTACTAATTATAAGGAGCTTTTCCAATGCTGTCATTGATGGGTTGTGATTAAACACGGCCTGGCAAAACAATGTGAGATCACTAAAGTGCCATCAAACACAGAAAAGAGACTCTTGTCTGCAAGAGATCAAGTAAATAAAGCAAGAAATAGTCCCCATTGGCCCATAAAGCTGTTTCTGTTCATGTGGTTGGGTCTTTTATTAGGCTTGACACACCACAAAAAGTTACAGCAACTACTTCTAAAGGCCAGGTTTTCTCCCAGAGTCTCTTGGAGAGTTCATTGTCTTCTGTCATCTTATTGCCACTTTTAAGACCCCTTCACCAAGGAGATTCCAATACTAGTGGCTGTGGGAGAAGCGTCCCAGACACACCACGGCACTGAGTTCATGTTCCCCTGGTGTGCCTGAGCCCTGGGGAGGGAGGGAATATTTAGGCACAGACACACAGGCAGGAGGTCTTCAAACTGGATATAAGAAAGTAATTTTGTACAGTGAGGTGAGGCACATTTTGCCCAGAGAAGCCATAGGTGCCCCATCCCTGTTCAAGACCAGGTTGGAGCAACCTGGGCTAGTGGAAGGTGTCCCTGCCCATGGCAGGGGGCTGGAATGAGATGGCCTTTAAGGTCCCTTCCAATCCAAACCAGTCTAAGATTCTATGGATAGAAGGGCTCAAAAAGGGCTGTGATATTACAGCCAACCACAGTAGCATTTCTTAGGGTTTCCAAGTCTTATCCAGCGTTGCTGTCAACCCAGTGGGACTTCTAGATTCCCATTTTCCCCCCCAAGGTGCAGATATATGTTTTCCAGGCTGATCTGCGTCACTCCTGAGCCCCCCCACCCTGTGCTCGGTGTGGCTGTGACTTTTGGCTGCAACCTGTGCACACCCAGAGCTCTGACTCTCTGTTCCCACACACACTGGGGACATCTGGGTTTCTTGGCCACACAACAGCCCTTGGTGGGAAGTCTGTGCTTGCAGACAGTCAGTGTATGGCACCTGCAAAGTAGACACAGAGCCTTTCATGGTAGAGAAGGCTCTGCCAGAAGCTCAGGAGCCACGGATAAATGCAGGACTGCCTCCAGCTCCACGTAGGAAAGAACATGCCTTCATATGTTCTCTGTGTATGAGAGTTACACACAGACATCTCAACATATTTCTGCCCTGAGAGTTGGTTTTTAGAGGCTGCAGCTCCACAGCCCACTGAGCTCTGCACACAAAAAGTCCCTTGTGTTATTTTTAACCCCATAATAAGGTGCATGTGAATTCCAATGTGTTTGTTTTCAAGGAAATAATGTTCATACAACACGTGCAAGGACAAACACAGCCCAAAATGAGATGAGAACCCAGCCAGTATCACCTGTTTCCTGCAGCAGAGTGTGGAGCTGGCCCTGGGCAGTGTCAGGGTCCTACTATCTGGAAATGTTCCACTTTGAAAGGTGTCTGATTTTCCAACTCCAAAGAAAACTCCATCCTGGAATTTCACACCTTCCAGGAAAAGGAATCATAGGACCATAGAATGGCTTGAGTTGAAAGAGATATTAAAGATCATCTAGTTCTTCTGAAAGATCATCTAATTCTTCTGAAAGGTCATCTAGTTCTAACCCTCCTACCATGGGCAGGGGCACCTCCCACTAGACCAGGTTGCTCCAAGCCCTGTCCAAGCTGGCAAGGAGTGTGTTCACATGAGTAACTCCTTCAAGACTAAAGGGTCTGTGAGAGGAGACTGGTGTAATTATAAATCAATCCAGCATCACACATAGACCTCACAAGCCCAAACTCCTCCAATATCCCATGTTCTCCACCCTTTCCAGTCCACACACCTCGGTGCCTGCCATGGTAACCCAGAGCAGAGGCAAAGAAGCTGCTGCAAACAGATGCTGAACTGATCAATGTGTTGGGGTTGGGGCAACCAGGAGTGGAAAGACAAGCAGGTGTCAGCATCCCATCACCTATGACACCATCCCTCACACTGTCAGGCTGAGACAGGCTGTCTCCAGATGGCAGATAATCCACCAGCGTGGGATGCTGGCCCCACAGAAGGGGTTGGGTCAACGTGCACCACGGTGGTGCCACCCATGAGAACCTGGAAAAGACTGATGGGGTGGGGGATAGAGGCATCTTTCTGTGGTTTGCAAGAGGAGAGAGGAGTCTGCCTCTCTTCCTGCAGCAACTTGAGGGATAGGAGTGAAAGGAGAGACAAGCAGCCGCTTGAGATGCTCCGGAGAGACGTGTGGTTTACCAGTGGCACAGAACTTCCTCTGCCTGAGCAGCTCAGGTAATTAAAGCTGCACAAACACTGTCTGCAGTGCAAGGGGATTGTGAAGTGAATCATTTAGCAGGGGGGAAGTTTAGAGAGAAAAAGAAAACTTGGGAGTAAACATATTTCTTTTCCCCAGAGCAGCATCCTGTGTCTTGATGGAAGAAGATGACAGCTCTGAGCCCAATCCTGTGCTGCATCCAGGAGAGATTGCAGCTGGGGGCCTCTGTGAGTGGTACCCAGCCTGCTATAAATTAGATGGGAAAGGAGAGAAAAACTGCAGCTAATATTCCCAGAACAGCCAGGACTTGGAGGTTATTAACCCTATTTCGTCATTAACTTCTAGCTTAGACAAACACTTTTCACTCATCTAATGTATCACAGAGAGATGAGTCACTTCTTCCCCTCCACAGCTGTCAGGAATATTGCTGGGCTGTTACCCCACTGCAGGGAGAGCAGCTTTTCTCTCCTGGGTGCAGAAATGTGTGATGGATCAGAGCCCTTCCCTGTGCCCTCTCCCACATTTGGTTGTTCGCAGGGAGCTGGACTCAATGATCCCTATGGGCCCCTTCCAACTGGAGACAGTCTGTGGTTCTATGAGTCTATGAGTGAACCAAACCTCTCCATTTTAAGCCTAAAAACATCATAAATGATCACGCTGGCCACATCCAGCTCCTCGTGTCACCACGTGTGCCTTTAATGCAGTGGGTTTGCAGAGGGTCCACTACATGAACACACAACCACTGCAAAGTATTTCCCAAGTTTGACAATTCTGAGGCTAAAAGCTGCAAAAATTCACGTGCCACAGGAGGAGGGAGGGAAGGACATTGCCAGCACCAGCTCCTTGCAGCAGCTGCTTAATTTGTCAAGTAGTAATTCATTAGGTCTTAATACACATGGGTGGATTTAGAACAATGAGAACTTAGCAGCACTCAATGTACACGTCCCGTGACATGCCAGCAACATGGAACTCTCTAGACAGCCACAGATTTGTTATGTTAATACCCCCCTGTCTCCTTCTGAGACTATCAAAAGGCAGGTGCTGTCATGCAGGAAAAAAAATTACGGTTGGGGATGGATGGATGTGACTGGTGCTTATTGCTCATGGGAAAGCACTCAAAAGAGCGCTAAAAAATCAAGCAAAAAAAAAAAAAAAAGAAGTGTTTTACCATTTTTCTTCTGATTTATGAAACATCCCCCAGTTGGGACTCTCTGGACCAGATCCTTCCTGCTAGAATATGCTGGAGTAATGTCATGGATTTCTGTGGGATGGAGTAAAGAGGGTGGGAATCTGCCTTTCCCTCTGTAAGGTGGGCTGCCCTCAGAAGCTGCAAGCCCCAGGGAACGGGGCAGTGTGGGAGTGCTCCGGAGCCTGCAGGCAGAGCCTACGGTCCTAGACAGTGTTCAGGAAGAGCTGCTTTAGTTTTCAAGCTCCTAATTGAACTAATTGAGCTGCTGCAATTTGCTGGAGTTAACACTCCCCTCTCCCACCGCGGGAGGCCAGAACCTTGATACCGGTTTGGTTTTTTCCAGGGCACCCTCACCCACGTTTTCCACAACAAAGGGGAGATGGGAAATGTTGTTGCTCCCGGACCTCTCAGGGTCTCCCTTTGATTGTTGCATTTCCTCCCGGTGTCAGCACTTGTGATATTAATGATGTAGGCACCGGGTCATTAAAAAACCATCGGGGAGGGGGGACGCAGCCACCTAACGAAGGATTAGAGCCCCGCCGTTATTAAAGGGTGAATATTCACTCTGTCCAATTAAAGGGATCTTTGCCTAATAGCAGGAACACCAGCTACCCTCTGGCAGGAAAGCCATGGAATAATTTCATCGCCCTGCCCAACAAAGCTGAGGAGATATCCAACAAAGAAACTGTTTTTCTGCATCTGAGATGCCTCACACCGAAACATGAAAGTGGTGCCGCTCGGGGAATCAGGGGCTCCAGTCTGAGGAGGTTCACAGAGATGTTTCAGCCAAGGGAGGCTGGTGGTACAGCAAGGGGAGAACCTCCAATTTCAGTGCCCTTTCATTTCCTTTCAGTGTTAATTGGATTAACATTTCAATTGGTTTGAGGTGTATTTTTGCCCGCGTGAGATAAAGGCGCACAAATACGAGCGCTGTTGAGGGGAGAGGAAATGGAAAAAGAGGAGGATGAACAGGCCCTGGTGGCTGGAAGAGCAGCTACATCCATGGCCTCTTCCCTGGGCTTGGGGAAAGTAAGATCTCTTCATTCAGAGCCTTGAAGCTGATCTTACCCCCGGGTCTGGAGTGGTGTGAAATCCTTTTTTTTTTGTTTTTGTGGCAAGAAGCACCATTAATACAAAGACAAAACAGCGACGAGCTGTGGAGTAGCAAACAAAGAGTTTGGTGAAATGAGTTCTGTGCACGTAGCAGTTTCTCACATCTGTGTTACCTATGGGGAAACTTAGAGGTGAAGGGAAAAGGGCTACAAACCCACAGTCCCCAGTGCCCCCTCCACCAGAGCTACTTCCAATTTACAGCATCTTCCAGTACTGCCAGTCCAAGAGGTCAGCGCCCACCAGCCTCCTCTCAGGAGATGGTGCACAAAAGAAATAGATTCCAGCTCATTCTCTTGCATCCTTTGCTCTTCTGGCCCCCTAAATGACCCTGCTTCACTTAATTGGACCCCCACCTGACCTCCAAAACCACCTTCACCTGCGGAGCTTCGAGTGACCTGCCTTCTCCAAATGAATTCCCTGGCAATGGGGGTCCCAAAATCTGCTGCCAGCTCACGTCCTGCTCTGCTGTTCTCCGAGCATCCCAAAAATCACCTCGCCCAGGCATCAAAAGAGAGCACCTCTCCCTCCCCTCTCCAGGTTATCGGCTGTAATCTCCTCGAATGAAAAGCACAATGAGAAAATACGATATTATTACAGCTACTTTCCCCACCGGAGCTGAATTTGAGGAAGGTAAATAATTGGCATAAAAGAGGCTTTTGAAAAGCAGGTCTCTGTGCCCATTTGTTGTGGATTTGCGGCAAATGCATCACCCAGGCTCTCTACAGCGAGCCACATCACCACCACATGGAGACACAGAGATTAAAAAAAAAAAAAAAAAGGCAAAAAAAAAGCTTCTATTTATTATAAAAGTTTAATTGGTTTTAAAGAGTGACTGTCATGCTGTCTGACACTTTAAAGTGTTCTGTACAGTAGGAGACGTAAAACATGAATCACTGCACTTGTTTTTCATCATCTTTCCTGCCACATTTGCTAATTATTTAATCTCCCGTGTCAGAAGTGGGTCTTTTGCTCCTTTTTCTGCCCATTTTTTAACTTCCAACTCTCTCCTGCACTAGAATGTGGAACAGCTATTGCCCTGTTGCAGTTTGGGTACACTCCTCTCTTCGTCCCTGGGACAGTGCCCTCCCCATGGAGAGAAAACAGATCATAGAGTAATAGAATTCACAGAATTCATAGAATTGGTTTGGGTTGGAAGGGACCTTAAAGATCATCTCGTTCCAACTTCCTTGCCATGAGGGTGAAAATCCTGATGAAAATCCTGCATTCACTAGAAAAGATTAGAAGATTTCAGAGAGGAAAAAAAATATGTAATATTTGTAGTCTGTATGTAATTTTTCTAGTTTTCAGCACTGACACAGAGGTCCTAAATTAATGCAAGATATTCCAGGGCAAGACACAGAGAAAAGCCCAGACATAGAGATGGATGCAAGTCACAGTCATGTCTTTATACACTGTAAAAATTACTAATAAAATCCTCCAAAAGCTGAAAAAAAACCTCAGATTTTCAGTTAGAAGATACAGATGCTGATGTGGGATCTGCCTTTTGGAATTTACACTAGTCCCTCCCAGAAAAGTGTGCCTCACTGGGGTCTCTGTGACAGAGTTTCCACTTCCAACAGGGAAGTGTCATCCTTGGCAAAGCCTTAAATAGCAGGAATGAGAGTGAAGGAACAGAACAAGACAGCAAGAACTCATCCCCCATCCCATAATTCAGGGCAGGACCTGCAGGGTGCAGACTTTTCCCAGCTGGAAAAAGTTGTCCAAGTCCAAGTCATCCATCCTGGAAGTGTCCAAAGCCAGGTTGGACGGGGCTCTGAGCAACCTCATCGACTGGAAGGTGTCCCTGCCCACGGCAGGCAGGGTGGAATGAGAAGAACTTTAAGATCTCTCCCAATCCAACCCATTCTGTGATTCCATGATTTCCACTGAAGATTGGGCTTTCTCCTCTATCAGCCAGCCCCCAAGGCCTGGCATCCTAGGGGGATGCTCCCCTCTGCCAGGCTGGATGCCCACGCTGTGATTTATCTCTTGGCAGCAGAGCCACGTGGCACAGCGGCTCCTGATGCACACAACGCCCTCCTGGAGAGATGAATCCGGGAAAGGGACAAGAATGCATCCCCTGGGATGTTTGGGGCTGCTGTGTGGTGCCTCTGATTGCAGGTTCCTGAAAGCTGCCACTGTTTTCAAGCACGGGAGTCAGGAGGAGGAGGGGGGGGGGGATGAAGAAGAGTCTCAGATGTTTGCAGAGAACAAATAATAATTGCACTAATAAGGCTGCATAATTTTATGGCTCTTGCTTCCCCATCTTCAAAGGGCATCCCACGGCTTTTGGCAAGGCCCTGTGAAGCAGGAGAGAGCCACCAGCCCGATGCCAGCTCAGGGTTTAGCGTTAGTGGGATTAAAAGTGATATCATAAATGGGAATGGTGGGACACAAACGCTGGCTGCCAGCCATCAGGGAGAGCATGGGCCTGGGCACCGCTCACCAGGGGAAGAAACCTTAATTCTGGGTGCTTTGGAGGCAGAGGAAGGGATTCATTCCCCAGAAATTTATCCAAATAATTTATTCAAGTAATCACCTTGCAGTGAGAGTGATCCAAGGAAATTGCTCGGCTGGGTGTGGGACGGTGGCAGATCGTCACTCACCCTCTGCTCCCCAGTGTGTGACAGGAGCCTTGTGGTCCCCTATTCCCTCCATCAAACCCCTGGGCCTCCTTGGGTCCAGCCCAGGTGAGAGGTTCACTCTGCACAAGCAGAAAGCCCCAGATTGTTCCTCTCTACCTGAGCTGAGTCTCCCCATCACCCCCTCCAGGTTTACCAAGATGCTCCTGTGCTGCAGAAACAAGAAACTGGCCACCCAGGGGACCTTTGCCAGGTGCTGTCCTGCAGTCACAGCCCGAGCTGTGTTCAAGTTGACACTCAAAGGCATCTGAAGAAGGGCCTTCTGCACCCATGAAGCCTCTCCAGATATCACAGCCCTGCCCAGACACCTCCTGCACTATGAAAACAACACGTAAAGCATTCTCGGTGAGGGGCTGCTGGGACAACTTACTGACCCATGCAGGCAATCAGCTTATGATATGAGGGATGGGATCATGTTGGCTGAGCAGGCACAGCTGCTAATGTTATTCTTGTTCATCAGAATACTTAATCCCACTTTTTTTTTTTTTTTTTTAATAAAAATAAATCCTCAATGACTATTTGCCCGAGGCTTTAGTTAGAGCAGCTAATGGGGCAGTCACGTGAGCTGAACCCTCCGTATGGAGTAGGGAACAGTAGCAGGATTGCTGAACTCAAGGAGGGAGGGCAGCAAGAGCCTGAATGTGGGAATAAAAATACGTGCAAATGCTCTGCTGTGAATACACAGGGCAGTGGAACGTCTGGATGAACGGGTGTGAGAGGGTTCACGTGCAAGCCTGTGAAGGGAGAGGTCAGGAATTGCTACAACCCTTGGAAAAGTCTCAAGTAAACATCAGTGTCACAGTCCCTGAGGATGGGAAATGTGGCAGGCTGGAATAAGGCAGAGCAGAGCCCAAAGGAGCGAGGGGCTGGGCAAGAAATTAGGCACAGCTCTCCTCTCCTGCCCCGTGGCCTTGTGGCTGTGGGTCGCCCCGTGCACAGCCAGGCTGCTTCATCAGTCCCAAATATTGTGGTGGCACTGGAATTCTGGGAGAGAACACACAAACCCTTCCTCCCCCAGATGCACAAACACTCCAGCTCCTGGCAGGCAGCAGCAAACCTCATTCAGGAGACAGCAAAGAGCACGTGCAGCCCTGTTCTGCTGCCAGAGGCGAGTGTTGGCACCGTCCCACTCTGAAAGACGCGTCCTGGTGCCCGCCGGGCTCCCCGCACCCTCCCGGCGTTCCAGGGAGCCTCACACCAGCAGATCCCGTGCTCCTGACACAGCCCACCAGCCAAAGGAACCACAGAGAGCCTTGAAAAGGCTTTAAAAGGTTTAAAACCTCAGCCAGCTGACAGAGAGACCTTGGGAAGAGGAATGCCACAGGGGCACATCCAACCCCGAGCAGGAGGCAACCCTTCTTTGTAGCCTTTTTTTCCTCTTCATTTCTGTTTACAGCCCCCAATTATCCTCCTCTCAGAGCAGACAGAGCAGTCCACACCTGCTTTGCTCTGGGCACAGAGTCCCTCTGAGCCAAGTTTCAGCCCGTCCCCACAGTGCCACACAAGTCCTGCAAGCCAACAAGTTTCCAAGGCACGCTTGGCATACAAAGGGAAGAAAAGAAACGCCGGAAGATTAGACCTTGAGCTGAAACTAATTGTTCAATAAGCCATGAACAATATAGCGTTGGTGGAGTTTGCTTCTCTGCCTTTCATCTGTGGGAAGGAAAAATAAACAGCCCAGGGAGAAGGGCAGAGAGGTGCCAAGAGCCAGGATGGGCTTGGAAAGCCAGTTCTGAGCCAGGATGGAGCTGGGATGCTCCCTGCTCATCCCGTAACAACACTGCCCGCTACTCCACAGGGCCTGTCAGGTTTTTTGGTCAAAGAGAGCTTGACTTAGCTCAGAGTAATTCATCAGCCTGATTCCAAGGCCAGCAACATCCGAGTCTAGTCCACAGAGCAGATGAGAAATAAGACTTTACATTCCAGGCTATTATTCCACGAGCAGCAGCGACTCGTTCAGATTAGATTAATTGACAGGAGTAAGAAAGAATATGTTGATAACTCCGGACATCCAGGACGTTTTTATTCATGCTGGAAAGAAGCCCAGATGTAATAGACTTGCACAGACACCCCCCATCTCTCCCCCTTCTCCCTACAATAGGCACCATCAGCAATTTTTTTTTTTTTTTTCCTGATCCTTAATAAACTGAGGGCAGGACGGGATCTGGGGCACCCGGTGAGATGGCGGCATCGGCACAAGGCAGATTGCTGGGCTTTGCCCTACTGCAAAAATTAACCATCCACCCAACATATGGGTCCCAGAGTGTCTCCTGCAGAGCCCACTCCTCCCTCCAGCTCCCCCCCCCCACCCAAAGCAGGATAATCCCCTTATTGTTATTTAGAGACACAGAGGTGGATCTGATCCGCAACCCCAAAATCCCCGTGTCTGGAAAGAGCTGAGGAAGAGATTAGGGATTCACCTCCCATGAAGGGGGATGAACTGAAGAGTCACGTCCAGACTGCCCCGAAATCTGTGAGCGTCTGAAATTTGGACTCAGACCCAAATTTCTCAGACACAGCCTGGCTCCATCAGCACTTTGTGTGCCCATACAAGGGTTAGTTGCTGCAGCCTAGCAACTAACAGCTGATTCCCTCATGAGCTCCAAGCCTAAGGAAGAAAAAAGAGGATCAACTTCAAAACAAGGACAACCTCCAAAAAAAAAAAAACCTACCAAAGAGTTGAGGCACATGCAACACAGATATAAGGAGGAATTTTTTGATGATGATGGTGGTGAAAGACTGGCACGGATTGCCCAGAGAGGTGGTGGATGCCCCATCCTTGGAAACATTCAAGGTCAGGTTGAATGGGGCTCTGAAAAACCTGTCCTAGTTGAAGATGTCTCTGCTCATGGCAGGGGGGTTGGACCAGGTGACCTTTAAAGGTCTCTTCCAACCCAAACTGCTGACAGATCAACCAGAGAGATAAAGAGGACCAGCATTTGTAAATCAAGATTGCCAGACGTTTTCCCTCCAAACACAGTCCCAGTCCCACTGCCTGCTCACGTGGCATGGAGGAGATAAAAACCCTGAGCACAGCACCCAAAGACAGGCTGCATCAGCCTGGTGCAATCCTGTGCTCTCTCCTCCCTCAGGACTCAGTGTGTTGGAAGCATCCAGGAGGCAAATCCCAGCTCAGACCGACCAGCTGAGCCTGGCAGGGAAGCAGGAAAGATCCACAGGTACCTGTGTGAGACACCTCATCACCTGAGGAGAAACCCAGAGAAGCTTGATCTCCAAGCAGGAGAGAGATGGCCACGATGTGTTGAGACTGGATGGGACACCAGCTCACCTTCCACTTTCTTTTCCTGTAAAACAGTCTCCCAAATGCTGTCTCCTGCAAAAAACAACCTCTCTTCCTTTCACACGTAGTCTCAGAGCCACCATACGAGGGTCAGGCAAAAAAAGAAAAAGCGCCTTTTATTCCTTCTCAGAGCCTGTCATTCCTGACAAACAAGAACTTTTGGATTGTTTTGCTCATACTCTGAGATCAGAGGTCAGATCCAGAGGGAACTGAAATCCAATGAAGACTTTCTTTCTGTCTTCCAGCTTAGAAACCATCAGCAAGTCTGTCAAGGTGCCCCAAAACAGCCAGGGATAGTGGGGCCTTTAGGGATTTCTTGCCAGGAATGGGAAGTGGGATGCCAGTGTGCTGCCACGTGCTGTTCCTTATTCATTGCCCAAACCTATTCTACAGAAAACACACTCCCTGATGGAGATAAATTCCCACTTTTTTTCCCAACTCTCTTGGGACTGAGGCCTTGCCTTCCAGGATGTTCCCATGCTGCATCCCTGGATCCTCCCATGGATCAGCAGGGAACCTTATTGACGTGCTGGTTGTGGCAGCAGAATTAACTGCCGGGCTGATTTTACACATCAATCCCATTTTCTGTTATTAGGCCTCTGTGTGTTGTGTCCATTGATCCCGGGCACTAAATTTCCTCAGGGGTTAACAATATTTTTAACACGCAGGCAAAAATCCATGGAAGCTTAAAGAACACTCAAGTGCAAGATTCCCAGAGGTCCCTGCAACCTGTGTTTTCTTCAGTTTATACAGACACATCAATAGGTCTCCTTAATTTCATTTTATTATTACTCCTGTATTGGATGTGTGTTCCCCTTAGATCGACTTCAGGGAGTTTTTGTTGACAGATGGGAAGATAAACCATCCCACTCACAAGGTACACCGTGTGTTTTGAGAGCTTGGTGGCCAGTCTTCAAGACTAGAGCAAAAATATGTCTAATCCCTTTCCACAAAGAAAAAATATATAGGTATTAAGGTCTCTTGTGGATACAACATCCAATTCCAAAGGGATCCTATTAGAAAAGTCTAATTAATGCCTTATTACGAAATGAGATCCAGTGAATATCCCCATTAGCTAAGCAAAGATGGGCAGAGATTTTAATATGCAAGATCAACAGTGAGTAGGTAAAGGGAGGCTAAATGAACAGCCAAGGGTTGATGAGAGGAGCAGACAGATACCAGGTAGAGAAATAGGAGATGCCATGGAATAAAAAGAGGCACAGAGCAGCTTGGCAGGATGATTGATGGATCGATCACCAGAAGGAAAATGGGCATTGTTGGCAATTATACCACGTTCAACCCAGATTTGTCCTGGTTCTTAACCCCTCAGTACTCCCCTACTGTGGGCACTGGAACAGCAGATCAGGCTCACAGGAAGGGGCTGGAAAAAAAAAAGGAAAGAAACTGCTAGAGGACTAAAAGTGCTTCCCTAGAAATGGACACCATCCCAGTCACGATCCTGATGCCTTAAAACCTAACCCTGGGATCTCACTCATCTCCCAAAGTCCTGCAGAGAAGGTTTAAACAGGTACTGATCGTTACATTGGTGGTGAGGGACCAATTTTGCTGCCACGGTGCTGCTCTAAATGCTGAAGAGTTTCTTTTACTCCTGCAAAGTTACACTAGAACATTCAAAACTCAAATCTGGCCCATTAGAGCTCACATTTACCTTCTGTGCAGAATGCAATTTTCTTACATCTGTTCTAGCTAACAAGCAGACAGAAAGGGTGAGACACTGAAGGCAGAAAAGACAGGAACAGTAGTTAAATGATGGCTAATGGGCAACTGATTGAGTAGAAGGACAGATGCAGAGAGAGATTAATAGAATAGATAAACAGGCATCAGACCCCCCAATCTCGCAGCAATTACAGTCTGCTCTGGATATCCTAATCTTCTGCAGCGTGGCTCTCCAATAAGTCCAGTTAAATTAGTTATTATCCCTCATTTGTGTTTGTCCCTGGAATTATTTTGGTGGCGTGGATCAAAGAAACACCACGGGCTTTAATGCGGCGTGTGCTGCTAAAAAGTCAAAGCATTAGGAAGTGCTCCCCACCCTAATGCATTCCTGTCTCGTGCCAGAACGTGGATCTTTAACTTCTAATTAGTGCAGCCCTGGATCTGTCCAAACAACCCTGCCATGCCTTCCCTGGCAAACACAAACAGATGAGGTTCCCCAGGGACTCGGAGCCAGCTCGACACCTACGAGGGGTAGCAGTGCTATCACAATTAATAAAGCATGAGCAGGCACCAAGCAACACTGAATCCCTGTTTGTACTTTATTTTCCCTTTCCCACTTGATTCACTAAATTTAAAAAAAAAAAAAAAAAAAATCCCTTCTGAAACTGCACTGAAAGAAAAAAAAAAAACACCATTAAAAAAAAGGATGAAGAGGGGAAAAAGAGATTTCATTACAGATTTAATTTAAAAGTCTATCAGTGATTATGGATATTTATGGATTGATCACCTGCTAGATGTTATGGTTTACATCAAAGCTGTTCGGCAGGGCTGCAATTAGCAACCTGGACTAGTGGAAGGTGGCCCTGCCCATGGCAGGGGAGGGTTGGAATTAGATGGCCTTTAAGGCTCTTTCCAACCCTAACCATTCCATGATTCTATGAGCCATAAAGGAGAGTGTTTTCGCCCTGCCTTGGAAACTGTCACTGCCTCAGAATGACCATGAAAAACAGCGGACAAAGAAATGATGGCAAGAGAGATAAATGAGAGAGAGAGTGACAGAATGAGGGGCTTAAATCTTCAGCTGGAGGGAGTTCCCCCAGTAGATCCAGAGATCTGTGGTGACCAGCACAAGCAAAGCAATTAGCACTTATTTATTCATCAGTATTTAGACATAAACTGAAATTAGCAGGGGCTTTCACTGGCATCACCTGCTGGCTGTGGATGTGTCAATGGCATAAATCCCATCATTGCATCACACACAGCTGTTAGGACAACACCTGAAATACAAGGACATGGGGCTGCCATCAACCCACTAAAGGATTTTAGGGCCAAGAGAGGCACATGTGGCAAAGGGATCCCCCCAAAAATGAGAGAGGGAACAACAGCAGCCTTGAGACCCCAAGGAAGAACCATTCCATCCACAAGAGTGGCAACCTCCCCTTCCAGGCTCATACCCCCATAAACACCTTCAGAGCTGTAAGATGTTCTGAATATGATGCTTTTCAATCCCCAAACTCAAAGCAAAACACTTGTTTATGGGCAGAAGGGCATCAGCTGCCTGACATTTGGGGACAGAAGGTTTGTCAGCTGTGAGGATGCGGCTCAAATGCTGTGGAGCTGCTTGAACCAGAGAGGACAACTCACAACAATGTGGCCAGATATCTTCTGGCCAGTCTGATTAAGTGATCTGGCAGGGCTAACTACAGGTTTTTCTTCTAATTTCAAAGCTTAATTTAGGAGGGCAAACAAAACCCAGGTCCCAGACCACAGCAGGAAGGCCTGATCAGGAAGCTGAAGTCACACACTCTGTGTTCCTCATCTTGTCTGAGTTTGAGACCAGACCAGCCAGACCTGGAGGAACATCTAGATGCGAGGCCAGCTTGGATTCCCAGATCTATTTTATGGTTTCCACTTAAAAGGCACAAAAATAATTAAAACTAGTCTTGAACAAACAGCCTCTTCACGTTCAGAACAAGTCCACGTGGAGTTCAGTAGCTACAGCAAACCCAGAGGCCCCAGTGGAACTGTCCAGGCTATCAGGAATTGCCCAGGGGACAGCCCTAATCTGCTTTCTGACATGCACAACGCCCATAAACAAATGATTACGCTTCTGTGCCTGACACTCCCTCATTTGCAAAATGTTGATAATGATCAGGGCTAATTGAAAATTTCCCATCAAGCATTATTAGGATGGGGAATGGGGATTTTGAATGAGCCATTTGCAAAAAGCCCAATTTCCCCCATAGATCTGATTTTTTGACAGTAAAACAAGCAAATAAAAAACAACAGAACAGCAAAACTGTCTTAAGTCTTTGGGAAAAAATTTCCATGGGAAGCAGTTTGTATTTTCTGGATAATTCAATGACTTCCCAGGCTTCATAAGGCTTCTGAGGCTTCCTTTAGTGCTCTTTTAAATAATTACAGATGCTTTCACAGGAGGATCAGCAGAGCAAGCTTTATTTTCAATGATCATGCTCAGACCTCTGGCCAAGTGTGAGTTAAGTCTCACACAATTATTTGGGGAGAGGGCACTTCATTCACTAATGAGAGAGAGGGACATCCAGATGATGAAGAAAAGCTCAAGAATGGCCAAACCCTATGGTTTTTACACCTGATCCCAGCAGGGTTTTGAAGAGCAGCTGCTGGCAGGGAGAAGGGTGGGGAGAAGGGAGACCCTCCTGCTGCTGAGTTTTGAGGAGGACTGGGTGGCTGCATCTGTACATAAGCAAATAAATCAGATCAGAGCTTATATTCCAGCACAACCAGTTCATATCTACGCTCCTACCAGCACGGGGGCTACATCTAAACTGCTGACTGGGGGTGAAATCCAGCCCAAATCACCCCAAACCTCGCCTGAGCATCAGTTGGGAGCTGGGAATTAACTCAGGGGACATGCAAGAATCAGAGCTTCTGCCTGGTGGATTTTCTGTCCCTGACAGAAAGCTGGAAAGCTGAGCCAGGCTGATGGCTGGGTCATCTATGTTGAGGGTGGGAGACCTCAACAAACCATCAGTGACATCAAATTTGGAGGCTGGTGCTCTTAAGCACCCACCAAAGCTGACTCCAGCTGCTGTACCTGCCTTGATCCTCTGCCCAGTCAGGACTGGCCTTCATTACAGTTTAATTGCAGAGGTGACCAGAAGGTCTGGGGCTGTGCCACTTCCATTAGGGAGATTGCCATGTCCCTGGATAGCCTGGGCTTTGCCTGGGAGAGCAGGGCCAGGGAGAAACACAGAGGGCAGGAGGACACAGCAGTTGGCTGCATCATCTGCATCGTTGGACTAACAAATACACACCAATAATGACATACAGCAACGTTCCCAAGCAGTTAATAACAGAGAATAATTAGCAGAACCCTCACTTAATGCAGAAGCAGAAACACACTGAAGGCATGGGAAGACTCCTGCCAACATGAGGGCACATTTTGGGACAGGCACCAAAAAACACATTCATGATGAGTGGGTTTTAGACACCTACACCCTTCCCTGCCATATCCCTTCAAGCCTGGCCTCTAAGTCGTTTTTTGCAGCCTAAAAGGAGCAGAGAGGTTGATAAAATCCATGAGAAGAAATATCACTGACAAGGGTCGAGGTTTTAAGGAAAATTGTTTCCACTAGGACTGGATTTGCTGCTGCCTGAGAGCTCAGGAACCTTCTGTCAAATGGGACCTGATCTGAAATCCCAGCTCCCACTTGAGTTGCAGGGAAGTTTAGGTCTGAAATCCCAAGCTTCTGTGCTCCACAGGTGGAAAAACAGAGTCACATGAGAACCCAACTTGAAAAATCTA
This sequence comes from Pyrocephalus nanus, assembly GCA_038380795.1. NCBI lineage: Eukaryota > Metazoa > Chordata > Aves > Passeriformes > Tyrannidae > Pyrocephalus > Pyrocephalus nanus. Next base: position 19,552,780 of record CM076262.1, on the reverse strand, counting down.
GGCTTCTATTTGTGTTTGCTCAACAGGATAAAATGTCACATTTGGAAGTTTTTGCAAGTCAGACTGGGAGAGTGGTTTAATGCCAGTGGGGAGGCTTTGCTTTAAGTTTCTTTTAAATGAGCATGGCAGAAAAACCACTGCTAACAAGGCCAAAGTTCATTCAAAAAGACAAACTCCATGATTGTATTTCCTGATTGAATACAAAGTAGTCACTTCTTTAGCACAAAAGCCCCACACCAAAATGAAGAACTGTGGCAGAAAGTTTTCATAGAACCACAGAATGGTTTGGGTTGGAAGGGACCTCAAAGATCATTTCATTCCAACCCCTTACCATGGGCAGGGACACCTTCCACTAGCCCAGGTTGCTCCAAGCCCCGTCCAACCTGGCCTTGGACACTTCCAGGGATCATGGGGCAGCCACAGCTTCTCTGGGCAACCTGTGCCAGGGCCTCACACCCTCACAGCCAAGAATTTCTTCCTGATATCTAATCTAACCCTCTGTCAGTTTGAAACCATTCCCCCTTGTCCTGTCACTACATACTCTTGTCCAAAGTCCTTGTTTTGGCATGGAAACATTTACCTTGGAATGCCCTGGAAATGCAAACATAATTTATGTATGTATTAACTCCTCCTTCACAGCATCACAGTGCTCATCACATGCTGGCAAAGGGGTGTCTGCCCCCATCCCCACTGCCATTAAAGAGCTGTTGGTTTCTGATCATCACCTGTGTGATGCACAGATCTCCAAGCAGGATTTGTCCCTCAGCACGGGCCACCTGCAAACCCGCAGAATCACAGGACAGACTCGATGCTGCAGGAGAAATCACCAGGCAAGCTTAAGAGAAGATGTGCAGAAGGGAAAGGAGAGGAAGGGGTGGAAATCAGTCACCAAACAGGAAGGCAGAGGGAAGCAGAGAGGTGAGCTGTGCTGAGAAAAGGGATTAGCCACAGTGCATGGCCCCCAGGGCCGGCACAAAGCCTGACAGAGCCCGAGCCGCAGCGCTGCGACCTTCCCGAATCAATTTGGTGCCCCTGCTCTGCCTGCCTTGAAGAGAAAAAGGGCATGATTCTTCTACTGCCCACCTGCCTGCCCCACCAGTTCCACGTGCTCTGGAAGACACTTCCAACAGCCATAAGGGACCCCCTTTTTCGGAGGAGAGAAGGGGAAGATTCCTATCACGGCCAAGATTGAAGTGAGAGGTTATGGCTTGGCAATGCATTTGTCGTGGACATCAAGCCCTGTAGGAACAGAGGCACAGGGTACAGAGATTTCAAGGGGTCTGCAGTGTTGTGGTGGGTTCCCATATGTGTTTTGTGGAAGCCAAATGGGAAATGCTAAAAGCTGGGGAAGGTGGGATGAGTACAACCATTCTCCAGTAACCTGTCGCCCGTCATAGAATCACAAAGAGGTTTTGGGTAGGATCTTTAAAGATTAGCTAGTCCAATCTCACTGAAATGAGCAGAGACACCTTCTGCTACCCCAGGTTGCTCCCAGCCCCGTCCAACTTGGCTTAAACACTTCCAAGGATGAAATATCCACACCATCTCTGGGCAACCTGGGCCAGGGCTAAATCACCTTCATTGTGAAAAACTTCCTCCTTATGTCTAATCTAATTTGAACCTTCTTCACTTTAAAACCATCACCCATCGTCCTATTGCAACAGCCCTGCTAGAAAGTCTCTCCCCATCTTTCTTGCAGCCCCTTTAGAGCCTGCAAGGGGCTCCCAGGTCTCCCTGGAGCCTTCTCTTCTCCAAGAAAACCCCCCCATGCTCTCCCAGCCTGGCTCCAGAGCAGAAAGGCTCCAGCCCTTGGAACAGCTCCGTGGCCTCCTCTGGGCCTGCTCCAACAGGTCCATTCATGTGTCCCTTCCCAACCACCCCTTCCAAGCAATCAAAGCTGGCCTATGCCTTGGCATCCCAAAACCCTGGGATGCTGAGAGCGTGGCAGCCACAGGAAGAGAGATGCACATTGCAGGGGTGGAAAGGGAAGCTCAGTCAGAGATCCCTTCCATGACTGGAGTGCTCTGGCTGCCTGTGATCAGGCATTCAAGATCCAGGAAAAATCAACATCCCATCTCATTCTTGGAGAGAGAGAGATCCAGCTGCTGTTGCTGTCCATTAATTGCTCCCCTCGCTGTCCAGACCTCATGGGCTGTGACAGAACAGGAGTCCCCACACTCAAAACTTTCATTTAAAGAAAAAAAAAACCTCAACTATTTAAAACCAGTTTTTCTGAGTCTCTGGAGAAGGACTCATAAACTCTCACAGTAAGTCAAGGGCTTTGCAGACCTCAGCTGCTCCTGCTGCACGTGCAAGGGGGATTTCTCAGTCCCTGCCTTCCCAAGAATGAACATCTGGCCACCCGTACATTAAATAAATACCTTGGTGTAAAGCTCAGCTTATGAAGGGCCATTCCTCGTGCCTTTCCCTCAGCACATGTCTTCCTGCCAGCCCCACACTGTGGAGTCTCTGGTGTCCTGTAAGGTGGCTGTGCCCACACTGAGCTTTGCCCCAAGTGACAGCCCTGACTTGACTCTCTGTCCTGTGCTCAGACACCTGCTCCCATAAAACTCCTGGGAATTGAAAAACTTGGAGCCCTTTCCCTCCTGGTTGAAACAGAGATGATTTCCTTCGTGCAAAGGGCAGCCACTGGTCCATTAACTGTGATCCCTGGAAACTTTGCTGGCAGGGGAGGGGGTGACAAGGTGGACCAAAGCTCCCTCCAGCCTCCATCATACCTCTGGCAGGGCTTTAAGATGATTATTTAGGAAAAAAAGGCAGCTCAACCAAATCATCCCACATGTGTCCAACTGATCAGTGCTTTGCAGGGATGTAGGAGAGGGTGAGATTTCAGCTGGTGATCAGATGAGGTTGGTCAGCCTTGTCATCCAAAGAGAAGCCAGATTGTGAGGGTCCTGAGACAGCTCTCTGTGATCCATGAAAAGCAGCTTCTGCTGGTGGCAGAACTGCCTCACCCTCAGCAGCACTGGGAAAGGGACACTTTTATCCACGTGGAACAAGTTTCCATGGAATGCACCAGAGCAGAAACCAAATCAGGTGAGATCAAACCTCAAACCCTGGGTGAAAACTCCAGAAAGTTCTTGTGTCTCCCCCTTCAAGCCCAAACTGCAACACAAGGATCCCACAGCATGAAAGCACAAAAGTCACAAACAGTACTTCAGTACTTTACAGAATAATAGAATTGCAGAATGGTTTGGGTTGGAAGGGACCTTAAAGCTCATCTGGTCCCAACCCCTTGACACGGGCAGGAAAACTTGCCATTACACCAGATTGCTCAGAGCACCATAGGGCTGGAGGAGGGGTGTGAAAAGCTTCATTCCTCCACTGGATCTCACACAACAACATCATAGAGTCTGGTAAAAAGGGGGAAATGGTTGGTTGTTTCATTTAAAGGCTCGTAATGAGACTGAGCTGAAGTTGATCCACACTGAAGACTCTGCAGGATAGCATCAGCTGCCAGGAGTACAGTGGGTTGATAACCATCATTCCAATAAATACCCCAAACTTGATACCATGCACTCAGTCTCACCAGCTGAAGGCCCTCAGGGTGCTTGGGAGAGGGGGTTGGTAAATTGATCGTTGCCAAAAGAGAGGAAAATGAGAGCAAGAGGATCCTTCTGACATCACCCAGCAAGCCAGGGACACTCATTGCCCCAGGACAGTGTTCATTCCTTAGGTGATCATGTCCTTCCTACCAAACCACTGACAACCTCAGGATTCATAATCTCTGGGAGTATAGTATGGATCCTTTAATTACGCAGACCAGGTGGGATTTGCAAATTAACTCTTGTAGGGGGTATTGCAGACTCGGTCCAAACCCTCACCCCTGTGGATAGTCCATGAGCTCCGTGCTGAGCAGAAAGGTCTGACCTCCAAGGAACCTTAACAGTGCAAGATTAAACAGCCTCTAAACCCGAGATGCAAGTTTGCAAAACAATCATTATTGAAAGTAATTATAATCTCCCTATTTAAAAATAAACCTCGGCGTTTTCGAGCCAAAAAGCTGCTTATCAGAAATCTCGGAATGCTGCAACTCCAAGACTCGAAATCTCATCTAAAGAGCACATTGTCATTCTTGCAGCTGAAGTGTAGGCCAATTTCTCTTTAATAGAATAAGATCTTCCTTGGAGGAGATTGTGTGTTGCTGATAATTATCTGATGACATGTTGAGGTTTAGCAGATGGATTAATTTCGTTTTACATTATGCTGTTAGTGCCACTGGAGGGGTGTGTGGCTGCATCCTTTTGGGTATTAACTTCAAGAGCTTGCAGTGTACTTTTCAGACAGTAGAAACAGCTGGGATAAAAACAAACCTCCACTAATTTTTTGGGGGAAAGGCATCTACTGTGAATCTCATGCCAGTCATAGGGAAAGGCCACACTCAACCTATTAACTGAAGATGAAGGATGCTCCAGGTGTCCAGGTCCCAGTTTGAGACCTAGGTCCTCAGGAGACCTAGGTGAGGCACCAAACTGTGCATCAAACATCAACCCCAACACGATACCAGCTGAATATTATGAGTTGTGATGTCCTTGAGGGCTCCCTCCCACCTGCAGCACCAGGAGCTGGGCAACTTTCTGCCCTCCACAGCACTTGCTGCCAAACAACTCAGACCTCTTGATCTGCAGGAGCAATTTTCTGTGCTCTCTGCTGCAGCCTGTACACACAGCAAATCAAATGGTTCCATCCACCACACAGAGTGCATGCTTGTTTTAAAGATACTTCCCAATCCATCCACCCCTGCTTCCCAGAAGATTTATTATACACGGGCACGTGCGACTGGGGAACCGAGAGGCTGCTGCTCTCGGAATATTAAACAAATAAATTGGTTGCCCTCTAAGATACCTTTTTTTCTCCCAGGATGACCCAGGCTGCTGAAAAGCTAATCCAGCTTTCTGCAAACTGGAAAAGGATGTGTGGAGTTCAAGAGGGCTCAGCTATCGAGCTCAGCTTAGATAAACAGCAAAGGTGGAAAACAGGAGAATGAAATGGCTCCAAAGAAGGGTATTGACTGATTATCATGTGGGATGGCTAGAAGAAACCTGAGTGGTATCTACAGAAAATATACTGAGAGTAGCATCTATTACACTCTGAAACATTCTCCAAGGAAGGGGGGGGGGGGGAGAAGATGGGTAACTCCATTACCCTCAGCAGGAACATTCAGGCTGGGCAAAATAACCTTGTAGTGAAGAAATAACCTGGCATTGACTTACATTACCCTCCCCTAAAGCCTTGTCCTGCTGTGATGGGACTCCAGGGAACTGAGTGGAGTTCAGAGATTGCTGCCACTCTGAGAGGCTGGGCCTCTACAGGGGCTGTAGGGGAGAGGCAAAGTTGGCTTCGATATGACTTTATGCCCTGTTGCGGTTCTTTGGGGGTTTCTAGGGGGTCCTCCTGTCCTGCCGGCTGCTCGGTGAAGGTTTCCAGGGCTGTGGACACCCCTACCCCCGCCGCCCGTCCCTTGTGGCAGGGACGGGCGGCGTAGGCCCTTAGGCCAGGAGACAGAGACCACACAGCACGCAGGGAGTCAGCAGCGAAGAGCAGACAAAGAGAGCTTTATTCAAATCTCCCGCAGCTTATAAAGGCTGCGGGGGGAGGACTGGATTGGCCATTCAACTAGCCAATCCAAAGAGACAATATAATAACTATGGCAACACAGAAACCAATGAGAGGCAAGTTAGTTCACAACCCCGACAATGCCCTCCTAATATCAGCCTGCTGCAACACAACCAGAGGCTGAGCTGACACTCCCAGGTTTTATAATTTCTCTTCAAAGTCAGGTTGGACAGGGCTTGGAGCAGATTGGTTTAGTGGAAGGTGTCCCTGCCCATGGCAGGGGCTTGGAACTGGATTATCTTGAAGGTCCCTTCCCAACCATCCTGTGATTCTATACAACCGTGAGACAAACCATGTCATGAAGCTGTTTTGATAGTGGGTATTCCCAGAGTGGCTGGAAGAAGGAAAGGTGCTGGTTTTGCAGCTGGTGGTCCTTCAGGACACCCTGAATGTCACTGTTGCTCCCTCCCAGCCACAGCAGCTGAGCAGCAGCATCATTCCACTGTGTAGCACATAACTGGCACTCTAATTCCTGGGTTATTGCTGCACACAGAGTCCCTGTTTTGGGAGGCTCTGCTTAAGAACATACATTTTTTTTCCCTTATTTATAACTTAGAGCTGACTGGGACAGAACAGAAAAATCCAGCAGGTTAGTAGACCAAATTTCAGAGGCAAGGACAAGTCGTTCAGCCTTGCCAAGGGCAGCAGCTCTCCATATGTCAGCTCCTTTCCCTGCTTCATCTCAAAGTTCCCAGGAGCTCAGCTGTATCTCACCAGACCTTGTCTCCAGCCCCTCTCAGCACGTGGAGACTGGTAGGTGTTTAAGCATTTCTCTCGAAAAAAATGACAGGCCCTGGGGCCCAGACTTGCAGTGAGAAATGGTTCTCATTTCGGAGAGTGCCGCGGGTTCAGCCGAGGTCGGGGGGAGCGGCGCCAAGGGAAAGCCACTGGAAAATATAACTAAGTTTCCCATCACTCACTTCTCTCCTTCCTCAGCAGGCTGTGGGCTTGCTGAAGACAAGAAGGGAATGGACAGGCTTGAAGAAAGAGGGGCAGCCCAGGTTTGGGCTGAGGGATTTGTGCTCCTCTTCATCCAAAGATATACCCACCAAGTGTATGTGCTGCCAAAGATAAGACACGCAGCAAGATGTGTCCCCTGCAAGTCCAGCTCTTTTAAAACAACCACCTGAAAGTCCTCACAAATATTATAGGGGCCACAAAGTACACATTCACATAAAAACACACACCAGCAGCATAGTGCAGCCTGTACCCTATGAGTTTAGTGGGCTCTGCCTGTTTGTGCACCTGCACATTCGCTCACATGGGGTTCATGCTCCTTCCTTGGGTTCCCAACCCCCTAAAAAAGGAGCATCTCTTCAGAGCACAGTCAGAAACCTTTGCTGTTCCCTAAAAAGAGTTCCCAGGGTCATGGATGGCAAAGCATTCCAGCAGGTCACTTGTCTCGGGAACCACCAGGATGAACTTCCAGGATCAGAACTGTGCAGGATCTACTTATTCAATTAACCACATCCTCACTCCAGCCCCAAAGTTCCCCTGCCACTGTGTGGTTTAACATTATTAATAGAGGGGAGTTATGAGCATGATGACCAAAGAGTGAAGTTAATTGGATCAGCCAGAATTGTTTATTGTTGCTACCACAAAGCCCCTGGTTGCAGCTGACTTCAAGCTCACCCCTGAGCGGTGTCACCTTGGCTTCCTGAGCTCCTCTGACTCTGGTTAGAGGGTCTTGGCAAGGTGTGGGTCTGGGCAAGGCAAGCTGCTCGCCTGGAGTGGGATCTCCTGGCAGCCTGTCCTGAAATGCTACAGGGAAAGAGTGAAAGGGGAACAGGGATTGCTGCCAAAGGCAGCACGACAAAAGCCAGTCTCAGAAATCCAGTCCCACGTCGGAGAGCAACCTTAATTCTGTGAGCAACTCAGGCTCTACATTTGCTTTGATTTCTTTGTACAATCCATTTGATGCCACGGGAGACACCATCACTAATAAACTGCAATCAGAGTGGGTTTTTTTAACTGTGGGATCCTGATTCAGTGCAAAGACTTTTGCACCTGTGATTTCTGCATCAGGATTTAGGATTACATCCCTTATTTATGCTTGGCTCTGCATCAGGAGGAATATCCCATTATTTTAAGGCTGCTGGGGTCACATTTCAGTTGAGTAGATGTGATGTCAGTGCTGAAGGTGCTCTGCTCCTCCAAGACAGTCATTACACCCACCCACAGCCCTAATCCAAACCATGTGTGGGGGTTGGCTTGTGCATCTGAAGGCCACATTTATTATCCTTTATAGGAGCTATATATTAAACTTTACTCCCCAAACTCCTATCATTTTCCTAACAAGTTACCACCCTGCACTCATGCAAAGCAGCAGGGCTTCTGAAAGGATTATCCTGGGCTTTGACATTGAGCAGCAGCTCAATAAGAAGACAAACAGCCCATCCTTTGCTGTCCAAAATTGCTCCCCAGACAGAACACCCCTCTATTAACACTAATCATAAAATATTATAATAGAACCATGGAATGCTTTGGGTCAGAAGGGACCTTCAGGATCATCCTGTTTCAATCCCCTGCCACAGGCAGGGACACCTCCCACTAGACCAGGTTGCTCCAAGCCCAATTCAACCTGGCCTTGAGCATTTCCAGGGATCTGGAATCCTTCAGTGACATTTTACCTGGCAGCATAAACCTCCTGCCACATTTCTGGCAAACCCTTGTCACCCTGTCTCATCATCAGCTCCCCTCTCATGATATAATTCAGGAGGAGCAGTTCTGGGTCCTGGCCAGGTAGACTTGGCACTGGGCACCTGGCAGGGATGTGGGATGTGCTTCCTAAAGCCTTCCCTGATTCCAGCCTCAGTGCAAGTGGAAATGAAGAGCAATCCAGCCTCTGCCTGCACGTAACACCCATCACAGCTGCATCTGCATGGAGTGTTGTGTTGTTTGGTGTCATGTCACTGTTTAAAGGCTGACAGATTCGGTCCCAGGAGGAGCTGCAATTAAGTGCCAGGCTTCCCTTTTTTTATTCATCTCGTTTCATCTCCCTGGGAACGGCGAAACCCCAGCTCTGCTGAAGGGAACAGTGAAACTCTGACCAGGCACAAGCAAAACTTCCCCCGAGGTGTCAAAAAAACGGAGGGAAGAGTGAGTAGTCTCCAACTCCACCTTCCCCTCCAGCCATCCATCTACCTGGATATTTATTTGATCCTCTGTCACTGCAATATCCGAGTGTTCACAGCACATCACCATTCACGCCAAAGCTGAATGAAAATCCTCAGCAGTGTTTACGTGCTGTGATGCCCCATCAGCGCCCACGGTCACCTCCCCTGCATACGAATGAAAGAGAGAGATCCTCTCCTCCTTTGCACTGACAATTCACACGGGGACAGAGATTTGCTGAGGGCTCCCTGGGTGCAGATTCGTGATCTCAGATGAATAATGGTGTAGTTTATTGGAAATTCGCTTTTCATTTTACTTCAATTAAGTGACCGGCGAAATCAATCACACACCTTCTGCAAACACTAAATCTTCCAGAGGGAAAATATTTATCAAGTCCCAAGCCACCAGCTTTAGTCCCTTTATCCCTCTTGCTCTCTTGAATTGCTTTGCAATGTAGAAAGGAAAAAAAAAAAAAAAAAAAAAAGCCAACTTGACAAACTGGAACTTCAGAGGGTAAAAAATAGATTTTGAAGCAGCAGTGAAGGTGCTCAATAGAGAAATGTCCTGTGGAGTTTAGCAGAGACAAATCCAGGTGGCTCTGTGCATGTATCTAAGTGTCACTGAGATGACAGAACCTGAGGGAGCAGCGTGAAGCTGTGGCAGGGGAGGCTTGGGCCGGGGATAGCTAAAGGTTATTCCCCAGAGGGTGGTCGGGCACTGAACGGGCTCCCCAGGGAAGTGGTCATGGCCCCAAGGCCACCAGAGCTCAAGGAGTACTTGGACAACACTCTCAGGCATGTGCTGGGATTGCTGGGGTGCCCTGTGCAGGGCCAGGGGATGGACTTGATGATCCTGATGGGTCCCTTCCAACTCAGGATATTCTGTGGCTCTACAGCATGGCTGAGATGAACCCCTCTGCACAGTTACTGTGTTTTTATTTATTTTTAACAGTCTCTCAGACCTCTACTGCAAGTACAAAGCTCCTCAAGCCAGAGGAGGATTAAATTGAAAGTTTGTGGTTTAATTCTGCAGGATTCCTTCACTTGGCACCAGCAGGAATCTGCCTTTTTCCCTCTGGAACTGCACTAATCCTCCAGCATTCCTGAACAAACATTGCCTTCCCAACCTTCAGCCTGGCCATGCAACCTCCACCTGAGGAACAAAGATGGACTAGAACAGATATAGGGAAGGAATTCTTCCCTGTGAGGGTGGGGAGGCCCTGGCACTCAGAGAAGCTGTGGCTGCTCCATCCATGGAAGTGTCCAAGGAAAGGTTGTACAGGGCTTGGAGCAACCTGTGATACTGGAAGGTGTCTTTGCCCATGGCAGGGGGTGGAACTGGATGAACTTTAAGGTCCCTTCCAATCCAAAGCATTCTCTGATTACAGCTAACTGAGCACATTGCTTTTGTCTCCACTCTTTCCACCTCTCCTTTCCCTTCCCACAGCTTTGTCCTAACTCTTCCCTTCTCGGGCACGGGTAGTAACACTGCAGGAAAAAAGTAAAGGGTTCATTTAGTGACATTTCTACAGGTGGCCTTAAAACCCTTCACATCCTCTCTAAATGCTCCATTTACTACTCCTTCACACACAGCAGCTGAAGCTCTGGAGAATATTATGACTCAGTGGATTTTTTTTAAGTCTGTGGTTCACAGGAAACTTCTAAAGCCACACAAAAAGGTGACAAAGAAAAGTAAAGCAATAATAGATACTATAAGCAAAACTTTGTGTGTGACGTTCCCAACAAGAAAATAGAGTCCATAAATCCAAGAACTTTGAGAATGGCTACAGAACAGTTAATACAACTCCAGTAGTTTTGAAGGCCTAAACTGGATTTGGCCAGGGTGTTGAGGTCCATAACCTCAGAGTCCTGGCTTGGCCTGTGGGGCACTACTGATTTAAAACAACCACAAGGAGTTCAGGACAAAAATCTCAACAACTTTAGCTTAACATGCCAAGGAGTTAGCGCAATCCAGAAAATATGATGCCCCTCATTCTGCCACAGCTCCAGTTTCTTCCATTTCTGGTTTTAAGGCTCCTGTCCACACGCTAACCTAGTCCAAACACTCTCAGCTTAAAGGTTAGAGCCAAATTGATGCTTTGGGATCCCAAATTCCAGCTCAGTGCATTGCTCCCGCTTGACTGAGGACCAAATAAATCCCTTGCACAACTCCAATAAAGCAATTCCAACGGGCAGAAAGACTTCAGAGATTTATCTGGTTGCAGGACAAGGTCATCTTTTCATGCAAAAATCAGCAACTTTCCTGTGAATCTCATTTAAGTGGCAAGAGAATAACAATTCATTTCAATCCTTTATGGATCTTCATCCATCGCTTCCTGCGGACAGAGGCTCTTCCAGGCGTGTCCGGCGATGTGTTTTTATCAATGGTTATTGATGTTTTTCAATTACTTCTGTGACACTTTCTGAAATACATTTGTATGTGAGAAGCACTCCATATAATCCCATCCCAGCACTTTCCAGGCTGGGATCCTCTTATTGCTGAGCTGGGCTCACGTCCCTGCAGTTTCTAAGGCAGCTCTTCGCTGCTTGGCCAGCACGTTCCTTGGTGCCATCCCATGGACATTTTCATTGCCAGGATAACTCCAGATCTCTCTCTGGATCCAACTAACATGCACTAGGATCAGATCTCTCAAAAGCATCCCCATGCAGTAAAATTTTCTCAAAATATCTTTGGAGTCACGTCCTGGAATTAAGACCCCTGCAATAATATTCCCAAGGGTGGTTATTTTGCCTCTTAATCCCTCCCTCCAATATTTTTTTTCTTTCCCAGCTTTTTTCCTGCTTGTTTTTCTCACTAATTTCTGAGTCTGAAAATGTATTTTCTTTGAAACATCACACTACAGTACTAAAAAAAAAAAAAAAACCTCTTAGCATCTCTACGTTTCTTCCTACCAAATATCATCCCATGCTGGAGTTTATGCAGAGGTTTTTAAATAATTAAAAGCTGTGTTGAATGAAGACTTTGCCTTGCTGGCAGCATTCCCAAAATCCATGCCCCCAGCTCCCAAGCAGCCCAGTAGTCTCTCCAACCTGATCACTTCTTCCATCAAACTTTCTGCACACCAAGAAATGACAAATGAAACCAGACCTCGGCGCCTTCCATTTTTTTGCCTTGTTTCTCTGGGAAGAAACTCAAACTCTGCTGTGACTGCTCCATCCACACAAATTCCTGGGATCCCATGCAGGATCATTCCAAAACGCAGCACATTTCATCCAAGGAACCAAATGTCCTCATGGAAACTACACAGTGAGCACAAAAACCACAGCTCTACCACAAAATGAACTAAACCAGATCAGGAGCTGAACCGATGGGAGGAACGTTTTTTTCACCATAAGAAGAAAAAAAAATCTTTCTCTGATTTTTCGTTCCTGGACTTTTATCATAAATTTATGAAATGCCTTCAAAACCAATTTGGGGAACTAAAATTCTTGTTTTGCACTGAAATTAAAGAGCATGGGCAGCACAGAGCCATTGGTTTTATGGCCAAGCACAGCTCTGCCGATGGCATTTCCATCCTGCACTGGTACTATGAGCATTTTTTCTCTCTCTCCCACTGTGGCTACAGACCTGCCTCCCCCACTGTTCCTACCACCCTTCTCGGCTTTTCAGATGCTAATTGCTTTTCTCACCAAATTGAAGGCTTAATTAGATTAAAGGAAGAACAATAATTGTGTCTAACTACTATTTAACTGGGATTTTGCTGTTTCTTTTCAGATCTCCTGAGATTTCTATAGTAAAACTGGGTGCTCATTTGTTTACAGTTCTATCTGTTGATGCAGTAGAAGATATTTCGCCCCTTCTTGCAGATTTGACACACACTTGCATCATTCCATCAGTCTGGATACACAATCACCTTGGATAAATCTACATTAGTAATTCAGAAGATCATATTTATATTGTTATCGTGCCCATCTCAGCTGTCTTTAGGTTGTTTTATATGTATTGGAAATGGACACAGCTAAATAATAAATTAGACACATAATCATCATTACTGCATTTAATATTTTATAGTACCTGTCAGTTGGTGGACACCAACAGGGATTTCTTTACCATTATCAGCCAATCAAGGTGATTTTCCAGTAAACTGAACACAAACACTTGTGGCAGGAGGGTTGGTGGTGGAACAGTCAAACCCTGAAGGTCAGGACACCCAGGTACCCCAGCAGAGCAGCTCGAACAGCTTCACCCCTCCCCTCCACATTCACTGGCTGGAGGTATCCCAGACATTTAGACAGCTGGAATTCAGAATAAAAAAAAAAAAAAAATCCTGGTTGCAGGATTTTTTCTGGGTAAGCCACAGCAGCCCTGTCCTTGGCAAAGCCTGGCAGGATCCATCACAAACTGGAAGCTATTTTCTGCCTCAGACAGAGACAACCACATCCCTCCTCGATGCTGCCTCAAACTTTAATTGTTAATAAGGAAACCAGCAACTGGCTGAGGTCCTTCCTGACTCTCATTTCCCATCCCACTTCTTCAGTGCTTACCTAGAACTGCACTGAACTTGGCAGGAGCCCCTTAAGGGAGGAATGTTGTTTAGGAACCTCCTTTAAGCAAACTGTAGGGATTAAAGGTATGAATAACCCAGTATATCAGCAAGATAAAGTGTTTCCCCTAACAAAACAAAACAAAAAAAAGCCATAAGGGGCTTTTTCTCTGCAGAATAAGTAAGGCAAACTTCTATGTTTGGTCTGCAAAACATCCTCCTGCCAATAGCTCTGGAGATGGGGTGCAATAAAGAAGCTGTTGCCTGCCAGGAGGGTTTGATGAGGAATATGAGTGAAGGGAGATAGGAGTTTATTTATGCAAGCTGAAACAGGAGCTGGAGAGGTTTAAATCCTCTGGATAATCAAAATTAGATTAAATTCTTGGTGTAGGACCCGATTCAAAATGAATTGTAATTATAATGAAAAGCTCTACAGTAAAAGCATTTTCTTACAGGGCTCTTTTATCTTGAAAGATTCCCCAAGTCACAAGTGGCCTGTGGTTTTCTGCAGGATGGGAGGCAGTGGATGATGATAAACCTTGCACATAAGGCAGATTATTTTCTAGCTGGAAAGAGGGGAAGCAGGACAAGCAAAAAGAGAGGGCAGTTTGGCTGGGACACACAAGTTCAGTGTCCTCAGACCAAATCACCAGGTAGCTCCACAGTGTCATGGAATCATTAAGGCTGGAAAAGACCTCTAAGTGTCTCCAGCAGTTGTAGGAGAGTCAAAAAGAAACCATCAAAAATAAACATAATGCACCATAATTGCCCCACAGGGCAGTATAACCTGCCTGGCACATTCAAGCTCTTGCTGCCTCTAAGGGGTTTTTTAGGAAGGTAGTCAGACAGATGTGGTAGTCAAACAGTCAAACTCGTGTGGCTTTGGTCAGCTGTGAGACCAGACAGGGAAAACAGGGACCCTGATTCACACTGAAGCCTCCTTACTCTGCCCAGTGCTGTGAAATAGATATAAAAAGGATGTAAATGTGACAAACATCCACCCCAGCTGATCTGTGTGCTGTTATCCACAACAGGCTAAGGTCACCTCGGGGCAATAAAGGATGGGTTGGCACAAGACACTCAAAACCAAGAATAATTCCCCAGTAAAACTCTCATCACCTCTTTCTCTACTTGTTTTGCACTTCTACATCTTGTCAGCTCCTTGTTCGACTCACACTGAGGTCCCTGATCCTCACATTGGCCCAGAGGACATCATGGAACCACAGAATGGTTTGGGTTGGAAGGAACCTCAACGATCATCTCATTCCAACCCCAATTCTGTGGGCAGAGACACATTCCACTAGACCAGGTTGCTCAAAACCCATGGTCTTGAACACTTCCAGGGGTGGGGAAGTGACTTTTCAAGACAAACCACAGACTGGAAGGCTGGTGGCATCTCTGATGGCCATCTACTGATGGCCACATGACAGCAGATCTCAGCAAAGCCCTTTTGGAGGGCCGTGCTCCAGCACTGGTTTCCTCCATGGGATAATCCAGACTTGTCACCTCTACCTCCCGTGGTCTGGGGCACTCAGCACTTGTTTACAAAGTTTCTGCAGCTTTGCCTAATTTAGAGCAGGCTCTTCTGGTGAGTGTCACCAGTTCCACTTGGCTGGCTTTGACAAGCTCAATGTGACTGTTGGGAACCGAGACAACCCTTCCAGAGCTCTCACTCTGATTGTCCACGTCTTTCTCTCCCTGAAGCATCTTTTGAGTGGAAGGAGGAGAGAAGAGTGAATGCTGATGGATCAAACAGCACAGAGGCATTTGCAAACTGGCCTCAGGAATGGGTCACTGCCCAAGGCCTGAGTAACCTCAGGCATTCGAGCCTTGCTTGACAGCAAATAGTTTAAAGGAAAGAACATTTTCATCTTGAAAGAGATCAGTGGTAATTCCAAGTCAGATGCTTCCAGAGACAGCAATACTCCCTGTCTTTAAGTTAAAATGAAAGTTTCATCTTCCCTGTTTAAACCGAGGCACAGAAAATACAAAGATTTTCCCCTAAATCCCACAGACTTGGTAACCACCACTCAAACAGAGCCTCCATTTCCTCCTCTCTGCCTCATCCCTCATTGTTTCACATGTCTCTTTTTACACTGTCTTTACAAGGCCACCATCACTCTCATCGTTTGATGTGTTGGCACTGGCAAGGTCAGTGGCTCCAAATCTCATGTCTCTCATGTTCTTTACACTTGTACTTAAAAAACAAAGAAAAGGGGGGGGGGGGAAAGGCAAGAAACTCAGCGAAAAGCAACGACACAAACCTTAAATTCAACCCTGTGACTCTCATGCCTCTGTGTTCCCTGGATCTTTGTGGTGTGTTGCAGCCATGCCCAGCCCATACAAACAGAGATGGATCCATGGGTACATCACATGGGTCCACCTGGTTGGCCAGATCTTTGTCCCACTGCCCAGATTAGTGCATGATGCCTCAATCCTCCACCACAGCAGCTCAGGCAAAGCCTCATCACAGACCACGCTCGGCCTCCTGGTCTGAAAGAAAAGAAACTCCAGAGGTTTGCAAGGGTAGACAACTGCAAACTGCATGACATGAGCCAACCTAGGAGCAGATGTCCATGGTGCAGCTGTTGGAAGCAGTGGTGTGGAAGGCCAGGATGCTGGCAGGAGGCACCAGCAGCCCCCTGAAGATCGAGGGAGAAGTAATGAAGGAAAAAAAAAATGTGCCAAGAGCCAAAATGGAAAAGCATCAGAGCCTGAAGCTGTAGGCTGGGTACCTGTCTTGGTGTGAAAAGCTGTCCACCTCTTCTGGCTTGCTTAAGAAGTATTAATTAGCCAAGTGGTCAATAAATACATTGACCAAAGTTTGACCATTATCTACTGAAGAGCAAAAAATGATGTAAGTGCTTCAGGAAAAAAGGGATAGAGCTGGAAACCAGCACAGTCCTGCCCCGTGGCACTTGTCTGCCTCCTTCTCCCCCCTCCTCATCTCACCAAATGCTTAAGAAAACCTCAGAAAACTGGTCTCCTTCTCTTCCCTCTGGCAGATTGTGTTTCCTCGTTATTCACAATGACTGTAATTGTATTATTTCCATAACAACAGACTGTGAGATCAGGGAGCTGCGGTTGATGGGTGGGAAAAGGAAATGAGCCTCATAGATGATCTTAACCTCTCCGTGGTTCTTGTGTGCTGGGTGGAACTTCAGGAGAAGCTACACTGGAACTACTCCATGAAAAGCCACTGGAGCTACACCAGGATTCTCCAGCTGAGACCCCAGCTCGTTTTCACGAGCACCAAAGGAAGGAGTGGGACGATGTGCAGCCTCTCTGCAGCTGATGCTGGAGGAGGAGATGGCCATGCACAAAGCCTGTTGTTTGTCAAGCCCTTGAGCCCTCCAGGCTCTTTCTCTGGAGTGGCAGGGCAGGATCTGTGGTGTGAGCAGATGGGGAGAGCAAGCAGCCCCTGAGCAGGAGCATCCACCCCAGCTCCGTGGGTTGCAGAACGTCAGTGCTCTTTAAGGGAACGACAAGTGACAGGAGAGGATGTCACCTCACAAAGCAGAAGTGGCCTCCGTCTTCTCACGCTAACATTTTGTCCCTCTGAAACTGCTTTATATCCCCAAAAAGAGACGGGAAGAGGGGGGGAAAACATGCTGGCAAGAGCAATCAGCAGCCCCTGGAAGAGGCAAGGAGCACTAATGAGGGGAGAACATGCCAGCAGCTGAACTAAAAGGCACCAGAGTTCACAGCCAGAGGGAGGGGAGCTATTTTGCTCTGAAAAGCTGTCCACCTCCACTGGGGTGAGCAGGAACAGTTGTCACTGTCTCCAGGAGCACAGACGGGAGGCACCGAGGGCGATTTCCCGACTTGTCCACAGTCACGCAGGACGGACACGTGGGGAAGCACAAACCATGCTGGCCGTGTCCTCCCTTCACCCTAAAACTGAACATGCACAGAAAGAACCATAGAATGCTTTGGGTTGGGGTGATCTTAAAGATCATACTATTCCAAATCCCCTGTCACAGGCAGGGACACTTTCTGCTAGAGCAGGTTGCTCCAAGCCCCATCCCACCCGGCCTTGGACACTTCCAGGGAAGGGGCATCCACAGGGCAAGCTGTTTCAAGTGCCTCACCACCCTCACAGCTAAGAATTTCCTCCTAATATCCCAAGAGAACACCCCCAGGGCAGACAGGTCAGGAAGAACAGCCTGGCTGACAAGGTGTCACTAAACCCAGTGTGGAAATGGCTCCAAAAACCCGCGGCCATGGCAGAAAATACTCCTGGCTCTGGTGCAACCACGTCATACCAACATCCATGTAGCAGGGATTTGGCTCACAGGGCACCTTGGGACTTCAGCCAAGGAGGCTCCTGTGACATTGGCCAGCAGAAAGCCCAGGCTTTCTCATGAGTGAATTACTCATCATGTCAGCTTAATGGTTGGACTCCATGACCTTCAGGGTCATTTTCCAGCCTAAATGTTTCCATGGCTCTGTGATCCATGCTACAGGCTGTGGCTGTGCTTAACACTTATGCAGAAGCACAACAGACCAATTTTCATCCTGCTGCATTCCCAGTTTCCCCCAGCAAACACCAAACAGTCACAATTAGCCTGAAAAGAAAAATATCTCAAAGACGCATCCGGTCGGAGAGATGACCAACTACTTTGTGGCTTTCATTTAGGGACTGGGTAAGGGGAGGGGGTGAGGGGTGTTTTTAAGAGCTCATTAGACAGCTTTCTCAAGCAGTCATTAAAATCTGCTAATTATCCCATGGTCTGAGAAAGAAGAAGAAAATCTCTCCCTCCGGATTATTCCGGCGCTGGCGAAAAATCTTCAAGGCCAACAAGTTGTCACTTTCAAACTTGGAAAATAAACTCATGAGGGATTAACCTCGTGCTGGGATATTCGGTGCATCTTTTCTGCCTTGCAAACGCTTTCTGTGGGATCAGAGGTGAGCGGGTTTCCCAATGAGTTGTGCCCAAAAGAGATGATTTTAAATGGCAAAGTGATGAAGGTTGTAAGAGTTGTCTCTGGAAGAGAAGATGGAAGAACAGGCATTGTGGCACCACTTTCACTGGCACCAGCAGTGCCTGCTGGAGATGTGACTACCAGATCAGCCCATGTGAGGTGTTTCAGGAGATACTCAACCCAGTGGTTTGATTCAGGGGGTGATGTTGTCCCAGGAAGAGCCAAAAATACGGATACCCTGCACCACAGCTCTGGGAGGCAGCGTTTAGCCACAGAGAGCCTGACAAGAGTCTTGAATAATCCATCATTTTGTGTTAGTGCTGAACATCTGACAGCAGGGATACATCTCAGCCCCCCCTCATGTAGTGCTCGTGGCAGTATTGACCTGTGCAGACTAGTTAAAGACAGAAAAATTCAGGCTCCTTGGAAATATTGGCACAGAGCCTCTTGAAAGATGGTTCTGAGCCCTCATTTTAAATCAAATTAGTCATTCAATATATCTTCATCACATGAAGGATTTCCCTCTGAGCTCTGTGTTGTTTATAAAAGTCCATACCTTGGTGCTTCGGGCCCCAAGCTGAGCATGGGGAAGCTCACACCAGAAAAGCCTCACCCTCTGCTCTGAATTTTGGATCAGCAGGAGCCCCAGTGAGGAGCAGGACTAAATGACAACCCCTGGAGAATGCATTGCCTCATTAGTTTACACCAACAGACAGCTCTGAATGCTCATTTTAAAGGTTGAAACCTATTTTCCAGCAGTTTCAGTGTCATGGTAGGAGAGACAGAGAAAATAGGGAGTCACTCCTAGCTAAGGAATCCCCATTTGGATTTGCAGGATGGAGTTGAGAGCAACCCCTAAGAGTTGTAGGACCATAAGCAATCAGACTGGAGTCACAGAAGCAAAGAAGAGAGTGTTTGGCAGGTCGTTAGAACCTTTCACAAGGACAAACTGAGCCAACAAAGCTTATTCATCACAAAAAAAAAAATAGTGTATTGACTCAGGCTCCCCAAAGAGAAAGGCATTAGAACAAGCAAGCAAATAAAAACATCGCTCCTGAAATGAAAGAAAACTTAGGATTTGTACTGTGTGAAATGAGTTGCAAATCCACAGACAGCTGGGGAATCCAGGTAAACAGAAGAAAAGCAAGGTCCTACTGAGGAACTGGCTGGAAGAGAGGAGCTGGGATTTCCCAGCTCTGAAGAAAATGACTCTGTGTTGGTTTTTTTTTTCATGAGCAGAAGTCAAGACACTGATCTTTCTATCAAAAAAGGACTGATTCCCCCTGTGTCCTCCACAACCTCCTTTTGCTGCACTGAAGCAGAGAAGGGACAAGTATCATCTCATTAACACCTTCCTGCAGCACCCAGGAGTTCTGTTTGATGCCTCAGTTCAGGAAAGCTGAGGGGACCATGACATGAGGGGCTGTGGATCCAGGACAGAGACCACTTCACCACTCCCTCACATACACTGAATCCAGACAAAATGAATCAGAGAAACACTTAGTTTGGAAAAGCCTTCTGAAATCATCAAGTCCAACCATTCCCCCAGCACCGCCAAGGCCACCACAAACCTATTTCCCCCAAGTGCTACATCCACACACAGCTTTAAAATCCCTCCAGGAATGGGGAATCCAGCCCTGCCCTGGGCAGCTGTGCCAGGGCTGGACAAGACTTTTGGTGACGAATTTTTTTTCCAGTATCCAACCTCTTCTGGCACAACTTGAGGCCAGGAGCAGAAATCATCTTTGGTCCTGCTGTAAGGAAACAAGGTCTGCAAGGACCCAGGGGACACAGGACCTGGAGGAGTTTTAACTGGAAGACATAGAATATCCAGGCAAAAAAACAGGGAGAAGGATGAAGGGACATCAGGAGTGGTGCAAGGGTGCCTAAACATGAGTGCTAATGCAGGTGAACAGGTTTCTGTATAGACATTTTTATCCAAGACTGAGCCTGGAGGATAATTCAACCCTCATTCATTAATGTGGTCAATCCATCACCCTTCTGAAATATGGGTAACTCTGAAGGGTTCTTGTAGGTCCGTGGACTTCCTAAAATAAGCTGGTAAGAGGGGAAAGGGAGAGGGCTTGTTGAAACTCCCTCTCTCTTGTTTTAAACCCTCGAACAACCTGCAGGCTGAGAAAACAATAAAAAAAAATATAGAGACTCCATTAAGCTACTTAGAAAAAAAAATCACCGCCTCTGGAGCGTTGAAGCTTGCCAATTTTCTGCCAGTCTCACTGTATTTGTTCTAGTCTGAGACAGGAAGGAGGAGAAAGGGAAAGGAAAAAAAAAAAAAGAGAGAGTACTAATAACAGATGAAAAACAACTGTGTGAAACACACTTAAATAACATGAGTTGCTCTGATTGTAACTCCCAGCAGCCTGGGATTGTGTTCTGAATAAGAAAGTCATGCAAATGTGTAGTGAAAGCAAAGTAAATGCACACCTCACACACACACACACATACATACACATGATTAAATAAATAAATAAATCCTGGAACTGGAGGGGGAATAATTTGCCTCTTCCTGAAGTCCATGTGCCCGGAGATAGTGTTTGCAGCTGGGAAGGAACTGAGATTTCCTCCCTATTAGAGTGAGTTTTCTTCCAATATCCTCATCCTGACAGCAGCCTCTGCATCCCAGTGCCAGGTGTTGTTGAGGTCTTGGCTCAGTGGTTGGTGTAAGGGGAAAAAAAACCCTCATACCATATTTTTTTCTAGTAGAACATCCACCAAAGACTTCTTTGAGGATGTTCTTGTGCTGGGTGGTCTCCCCTGTTTGTCTGAGATGGGACTTTCTGTCTGCAGCACCCTGGACATGTCACTGGGTAGAATTACCACCCATCCCAAAAAGCAACAGCCTGCCCCTAAATATACTCCAGAGAGCTGTGACAAGACCGATCAAGGTCATGGCAAACATTTGCTCCTGAAGAGG
The DNA here is from genome assembly GCA_038380795.1 of Pyrocephalus nanus. Classification (NCBI taxonomy): domain Eukaryota; kingdom Metazoa; phylum Chordata; class Aves; order Passeriformes; family Tyrannidae; genus Pyrocephalus; species Pyrocephalus nanus. Next base: position 19,531,664 of record CM076262.1, on the reverse strand, counting down.
GATTAGAGAGGGCTCTCAGACTGTACATTTCAGAGAGGAGATGAATGTGAAGGGATGATAAAGGTATATTAGAAAATTATAGAGGGATCTTTTGTTCTTTCTGCCTCATAACACAAGAAAAAAAAAGGACAATTCCACAAGAAAAATGGAACTTAAAAATGTGGGAAATATAAAGCAGACAGAAGGAACCGCTTTTTTCACTGTGCTGTATCGTCACGGGAACTTCTGAGAGGGAAAAAGTCGACCGAGCAAAAGGCAGGAGTTGATGCATTTATGCAGTCAGCAAAACTGAGTTGCCCTCACATTCATGCAGAAGCAAATCCATTGCCCACACCCACAGGGCCAGGCATCCCAGCTGGGGTGTAATGAGTTGTGCAACAGGGTAAGTTCTGCAGCTTGGATGGAGATGGGTGTGTGCTCAAGAGAAGAGTCGGTAAGGTCTGTCTTTTGGCTGATGTAATGACAGCCAGAGTTTTTTGCTATTCCATTTGTCCTCCCTTAGTTACACAGGGTGAAGCCTCCTCTGGTAGGAAAGGCAGCAGGGCCAGAGGTGACAGCACCAACAGCTCAGAAACACTTGGGCTGCAAACCCACCTCTCCAAGAGATTTCCTTCCAGGTCTAGCCAGGCAGGTTGCTTTTTCCACCTGGAACAGATCACTGCAGTGACCTGTCCCTCTTGTCATGTGCCACCACAGGGGTTCACCCTTTGCCCACCCTCCTGGACCTTATTCCCTCCAGGTGTCAATGGATGATTTCCCCCAGGAACCAGGAGGAACCAAGGGCCAAGGGAGGTGGTTACCCTTCTGTCTTTCATCTTTCCACATGCTTCTTCTGGCTATTTTTGGAGCTGATCCCACGTAAATGAACAGTGTCTGCTTTCTGTAGGGGCACCTCCCACCCCGTAAGTAAGCCCTGCTCATCACAGGGGTGGTGATGCTGCTCTGTGGGATGCCCTGTCACCCCACAGGAGCCTTTTCTCTCTCCCTGCCATGAGAAACTGATGCTCAGAGGATACACCTGGAAGATCAGGGCTTGTTTTGGCCTTCTCTAGACAAAAATAATAGCAGCAGTCCTACACCTCTCCTTCCCACTGTGCTGCAAAAGAGGAATGCCAGTGAAAGAACAGAGGGATATTAGACCAGGTCTCTGCTGGATCCCCAAATACCTCTGTGATGTACATCACTGCAAAAAAAAACTCCTCACAAACACGTGGAGAGTGCAGTGGGGGATGAACAGCAGAGAAAATGAGAGTCAACATATTAACAACCAGTTTCTCTTGAGCTGCACCCCACAGCTCCCCTGAAACCAGCTGCCAAATAGGAAGAAATCTCATTGCAATCCCTCCCTGCCAGGCCCCTCCTTCTGCCCTGCTCTCGCCCCCAAATGCACCAAGCCAAAATCCCCTCCTTTTCCTTTTATTTTTCTCTCTCACACACACACACACACACGAGCAAACAAACAACTCAGTGCCGGAGGGAGAAGCCCACAGAGACTCCCTGCGATGGGCAAAGTTCCCCCCTCGGGGAGGGTTCAACCTGCGTCATTGGAGCGCTGGGAAAGAGGAAAACAGCAAAGCTCCCGGGAAGCAGAGGTGTGCCGGGGATGGGGGAAGGCTCCGCATTTCTTCAGTGCAACCCAGATAATCGCATATTCATGAGCCTGAATGAGACATCCCCTGCCAGCACCTCCCAGCCTGGCAGCGGTTCAGGTGTCCCCTCGGTTCAGGTCCTGGCATCCAAGTCTCCACCGTGGATTTATTCCTTTCATTTTTTTTTTATTTTTTTTTTCCCCTCATTTTTCTTGCCTTTTCTCTCTGCCTTTCTGGAGATTTGTACGTCGCTGGCAGCCTGCCACGCTCACGTCTGCCTCCCACTTCACCCCCATCTGCCATTGTTTCCAATCAGTTTAGGAAACAGCACTGAGAACAATTAGAGAAGATAACAAGGAAGAATTACATAATTACAGGCCACTGCATCCAAAAGCATTTTCCCAGGCTGAGCTCTGCCTGAGGGAAGGAGAAAGGGACTTCATCACACTCTGTCTTTGCCTTATCTTGGGTGTCTTACCATCATCATCATCATCACCACCTGGAGTCAGGTCCCCTCTGCAGCTGGACACAGGAAAGGGTTTCACCCAAAAAGATAGTTGGGAGAGAGGAATATCTTTCTTTCTCCCGTGCCATATCTGTCTGGGGGAGGTTTCAGCCTCAGCCCTGCCCAGCTGTCTCCCTGGATCTCATCTGAGCAACAGACTCCACCAGCGGCAAGAAGGAAGATGCTCAAGGAATTAATCTGCTCTCGAGGTCCCCAGTGGCTCTTATGCAATACTCCCCAGCTAAGGGAGGCTCTGATGTGCCAGCAGGAAGATCATGAACTGCAAGCAAGACGCCAAGAGCAGCTCCACGAGCTGGAACAGAGCTGTGCCCACAGTAGGGGCACCCTACCCAAACCCCCATCCCTCCAAGCACTCCCTCCCCAAACCCCATCCCTCCAAGGAGATCTCCTTGCTGAAAGGAGCTGAAATCTGGTTGTGTACCTAACTCAGTCAAGTCCTGCTTGACATTTCACCTGTGTGGCCCAGGCCACCCATTCTTTCAGCATTTTTCCCAAATTACGTGCTGTGACACCAGAGTCCAGGTTTCTCCAGGTGGCTGGGAGGTGAAGCCAGGAAAGCCAGCGCTGAGTGGCTGCTGTTTGCCTTGCTAAACACCTGCCTAATTTCACCTATCCAATTCCCTCACCCCCTTCCCTACAACAGGTTCACCACCTGCCACCTGCTAGCTCTTACACTGGAGCTACCAGAGTATATAAAGCCAGGAAAGGAGATGTTTTCCCAGGAGAGCACTGTCTTGAATGCTTTTCTTCAGAGGATTTCAAAGCGATTCTCCTGTCATCATCCTTGTGGGGATGGAGGCAGGGACTGCCGTGTGAACTGATATTTGATCTGGCTTCAGAGCAGCTCTGAGCTCACTGCATCCTCCTTGCCATCCATGCCAGGCTTGATTTGCTGCTCAGCCGTTATTTCTGGGAGCGAAGAAGCGTCTTCGAATTTAAGAATCCACTTATTTGGCCGTAAGCGACTCTTAACAAACATCAGAGTAATTAAAAACCTCCCAAAAGCACGAGATCTGGGGAAATACCTTTGATTCTTGCTCTGACTACTGATGCTCTCTCATCCTGACTCAGTTGTGTCACAGATGTTAACTGCGAATTCCCCTTCATTCTTTAACCTCCTGAGCTCAGCAAATCCACCACTGCCACGTCCTTCCTGATCGAGGTGTAATTCTGAGCTTTTGAAATTTAAACCCCTTTCATGACACCTTTGATTGAGACGTTCCTGCAGAAGGACTCCAGGGCTTCTCTGGTCCCTTTTAAGATGCCATGAAAGTGAGAAACTGTCCCAGCTTTACGGGAGAGGCTTGAAATTTGAAAATCAGGGAAATAACGCACAACATGTGAATGCAGAGGCTTTCACAGAAGCTCGGGGCAAAAAGGTTGGGGAAGGGGCTTCTTGGAGGTTCCTTCTCCAGTTTGGCTGGTGGCCTTCTGTGTTCCCCACCTACCAGGTCTTGCTGTGCAGGTGAAGCATTAAGAGATCTTTGTACAAAAATCTCCATTTTCTATCACTTAAAATAAATCAGAGATTGCAACCCAAGCTCGGGGAATTACACAGATAAGCGACACAGATATTTCCAAATTAACTCATCTGAGATTCACCGTCACAGTGAGTATTCAGACCTAGATTCTTATCACATAAATTTAAGGAATTTCAGGAAATAAATTTAGGAAACTGGTCACCTGCTGCATCAGGCAGATGCATGGAGATGGAGAAGCACCTTTGGAGAGCAGTTCAGATCCAAGGTAGGGACAGATATATCTGCTGATGGCTCAGTATGGAAGGTTTTAGTGGAAGGTGTCCCTGCCCATGGCAGGGGAGTTGGACAAGATGATCTTCAGTCAACTCCCATCAGGGAGTTCCAGAGAGTGAGAAGGAAGATCTTTGGAAGAGGATTGAATGGCCATCCCATATTTGGGGTTCCCCAGGCCCACCCTGGGTGCAGTGACACGCCCAAGCTCTTGCAGGGGAGGGGTTTCACACACAGAATTTGAAGAACTCTGGCTTGGAAGGAGCCAGGGGAAATCCCAAGGAGGGGACAAAAGAAAAGACACACAGGGAGGAGCCTGTGTTTATGAATATGCCTCTGTGATTTAAAAGAGAACACAAACCAACACAAAGCAGGGGGTTGGTAAAAATAAAAATTCAATGTCTGAAGCATGGGCTGAATGACATGTAAGGAAAATTCTCCTCAAGTGAAAGCTCCACTCCCAAGGTGGGGAGCCCAGGGAAGGGTGGGGAAGGAGGAGGGAATCTCAGAAGTGCTCCTTGTGGCACTGCCTTGATTTCCCATTGTTCACAAGATGCCTTCCCATCGTTGCCACCATTCCCAAGAGCAGTGAGGTGATGGAGAAGTGTCATTAGACTGGATAAACACCCCAGGGAAGGACCCTCCCCAGTGCCAAGAGCATCCCAGAGGGATGGCTTTGGGAGAAAGGTTTGGTTGGAATATTCTCTACCACTCCCTTTGCTGACCAGCACCCTGCTGACATTGTGACCCTCCAGGGTCCATCAGACCCCACTTTGCCAGGATCCCTGCAAGCTTTGGTCCTACCTGAGAGGGTCTCCCAGTCCAACCCTCCCTGGGATGAGCAGCTTCTCTCAGTGCCTTCCTTGTCCCAAGAGCCCACCTGCAGCACCTCACCCCAGGAGAGCAAATCTCCAACAAAACAACTGAAAAAGAAGCGTTGAGGGCGGGAGAGGAGGGGAAAATGGTTTCAAAACCTGGACACATCAAGAGACTGTTTCCATGGCAACCTCTTGTTCCTCCAGCAGCTCAAGCCTGTTTTAATCAGTGGTAGCATTTACCAATAAACTCTGCTGGGGTCTGCACTTCCTTCCCATGGATCTGCACCGGTATGGGTGGGGCCACGCGCTCCCAGATGTAGGGAACACCTTTGGGAAGTGATGGTGATTATTTTTTGCTGTGGGGCTTTGGTAGCTGGATGTGATACCTACCCCGTGCCGTGGATGGGGTGCAGGGAAGTGCTGTGGGTGCAACCATCCTTAATCTCATTTCTCCTTCTGGAAAAAAATCTCATTTCAGGCAGCTTCGTGGCCTCTTCAACCTGCTGTCAGCAAGTTTAGGCTGTGGTGGCTTGCAAAGCTGCCCCAAAAACCACGAGGTGCCTTCAGGCTCAAACCACAGTGTGGAGGAAGGAGCGATGGGAAAGGTCCAGAGGAAGCTGCTGTGGTGCTACCACGTGGTGGGTGTGTCATAGAGGTGGCACACAGAGGAGGTGAGCGGTTCAGTCCTCACCAGTGGACACTGGAGATCTTGTTTTTGGTTATTTCCACTGGCCTAATTAGAGCACAGCTTGTTCTTTCCTACCTGGAGCCTGCAAGGTGCCGAATTGCACGGTGATGCTTCACGGTGGGTTTCATGTTGTTTGTGATGGTGTTATTTCCCAGGAGTCCAAGAAACAAAAAGTTGGAATTCAATTCTGGTTGAACTCCAGAACAATAGATCTGGTTTAGATGGCTTAAATCACCTTCCAGCTCAAGTTCACCTCCATTCCCCCAGGTTTTCTCAAGGCAAGTTTAAACAGTATAAACCCGAGTGATCAAAATTCCCCAATGCCCTTGGCCTTGGATCTGGAGCAGCTCTGCAAAAAATTCCTCAAGCAGAAAGTGACAGAAATCTCTGTTCAAAAATCTTCATGCTCACTCTTTAAACAGCATCTGTCACATTGGGGTCTGGATTAAAATTGGACAGAGATGTTGACTTGTCATCAATCAAGGCAGGGTAAGCACTACCCACAGCAAAATACTTCTCAACACTTTTGATAAGTTTGAGAAGTTTCTTTCTAAAATTTCAGCATTAAAGATGTTGATGTTTTATTTTGGAAGGCACTTTTAATTGATTTTTTTAAAATGACAAAAATTAGAAAATATCAAAGTGAGGAAGAAAACATTTCATTAAGCTTCAAACATTGAACAGGGCCCTGCATTAAAGCTGTGCATTCTCTTGCTGGTTCCTTAAATGCCTTTATTTTAACAGAAAACTGGGAAAAAATGTTTTAGGTCAACCAAAAGATTTTCCATGTGTTCTTGCTTTGAGCCACTGAACCTAAAATCAGTTATTTGTACATGTCTAGCCCTGATCCATGACTAGGACTTATCCAGTAATTCAAATAAACACAAATTGACAGTAATCTCATTTTGTTTGGGTTTGCTCTCTGCAGATGTCCTAATGGACCGCTTTGCTTTCTGCAGATGGACCAGTTTAGCACCAGGGAATTTTTCAAGCACAAACACGGAGCAATTTTCAGGGACTGTCTCTGGAGAGTGAATTTGGAACACAAGTGGCTATGACAGAGGACGTAAACAAGTGGTCTGTCACACTGGACCAACCACAGCCCGAATTTCATGGGTTTGGGATGAAATACCTGACAGAGCTCTCTGCTTTTTCCAACAGGGATCACCCAAAGGACCTGATTCGCCCTAAAACGATGGGCAAATTCTCTGCTGTCAAACCACGAAGCTCCTGCCTCGGGGCATCCAGGATGCTCAAGGTCTGAGCAGCTTCCAAAGGCAGATTTGGGGAAGAAAAATCCACTGCAGGCATTAAACAAGGCAGCAGCACGTAAACCATTCCAGCCTCTCCCCGGGAATTCCTCTTCCCCGTGGCAAACTGTGTCCCTGGTGCCTCTGTGCACCTTCACTTCAGCTTCTGCTCACTGTAAATATTTAACAAAGCCTGATGTCTCCAGAGACCCCCTCGCAGCCTCCTCGGCTGAGCATCTGAACACCAGCCAAGGTTAACAAATTTGAGTGAAATGTCACGGCTTAGCCCTTCCTTCCTCCTCTGGCACCCTCCAGAGTGTGGATTCGTGCTCCACAAGCCACGGGGTGTTGTTGTATTTCTTTTTTCTTGCAGGGAGCTGTTCCCATTTAATGCTTTGCCTGACAGCTGCTGTGATTAATAGGGGACGTGCCAAAAGCCACATACTATTATTATTATTATGGCAACATTTAGAGGTCACAACCAAGAGCAGGGTCCCATTGTGCCAGGCACTGCACACTGTTGAAAGTGGTGCCTGACTGAGAAAACCTCCATCTAAGTAGGAATTTCTGGGAAGAGAGGAAAATATGCTACAAAATCCTGAGTGGCGTGGGGGTTTTTCTACAGTTTCGGGCACAAGGCAAGCAGGAGAAGGGAATAAATGTCCCCCAGTGTGCTAATCCATGCTGTCCACCAGCTGGGGATTGATGTTCATGCATCATCATTCCAGCATTGCACAGGGTACATGCATGGGTACAAGGTTTTAGGTGTCTGGGTTACATTGCATCTGCAAGGTTAGACTAGAACATTCACAAGATAAACAAAAAACCAAAAGACCCAGTCCAAAACAAGCAAAAAAAATCCCAAAATGTTGTTAGTCAGTGTTAAAAAGCCATGCCTTCAGTACAGACTTCTTATTCAGCTCTGAAGAGCTCAACATTCCGTCTTTGTGACATACATTTTATGGAACTGCCTCATTTCCTAAATAGATGAACCCAAACGTCAGGTCAAGGCATTTGACCAAGGTTTCAGCACAATTTGGAGGCAATGGCACACATAAAAACCTGAAATCATCACAGCTTGGCCGGTGTGTTGTCACACAGATCCCACACCCAGCTCTGGAATATCCAAGCATTCCTCATATTTCCCTACCCCATGGGCCTTATTGGAAAAACCTTCTGGTCTCCAAGGTGGAGGCCAAAGGTCCTGCTTGATTTTTGTCACATGGTGAGAAGTGAAGATTCAGATGCTCAGAGGAAATCTTATGTGTCCTACAGCCACAGAGATGAATTCCTGGGTTCATTCAGCCACATAAGGATGGGTAATATTCCATCTCCAGTTATCTGTTTGCCTTTGAATTCAGGTATCATTCCAATCCCACTAAGATATTGCAGCTCAGAGGGAGAGAGACAACAACAAAAAGGGTAAAAAATATGGCAGTGGAAGCAAGGCATAAGTTATTATTTAAAAGATACAGTTACCTACAAGCTATAAGCTCCTTATCATCCCAAAATATTTAATTTTCAGGCTTTGTTCAGGTTTGTGTCCAGGGGCTGAAATCTGAACCCTGATATCTGCCCATATCCACTTTTCAGCACTATTCCAGGACTGATGGACTTTTCAAGTCTTCGTGGACACTTGTGTTGTCAGCGTTGGGAAATGTAAAAATGCCACACAAAACCAGGTTATGAACCCTCTAAGCTGGACCCAGCTTGGGCAAGAAAGAGACCAGGATACCTGAGGATGTGGCAGATTAGTTTTAGGATTGTCCCTGTCTTCCCCTGGAAGGAAACCAGCTGGAGGGAATGGGCAGAGGATTGTCTTCCATCTGAATCCGCGAATCATTCACAACAAACATGTGCCCCTTTTCTGTTCTCCCAGCCTTGAATCTCTACTGGCAAGGTATGGACAAATGCAGCTCTGTGACCTCCTGTTCTCTGCCCTTCCCACCTCCTGATGGAAAAGTCCAAGCTTGGGATCTCAGCTCTGTGTTATCACAGTGGAGATCTGGGACCTCACACAACCCTCACGTCATCTCCTCTGCTCCCAGGTGCAAGGATTGTCTTCAACCCCACACAAAGGAAAAATTACTGATAAGAGCAAAAGGGGGGAACGATTTCTGAAAGTACAAATTGCAACACAATGCAAGTCTTGGATGTGGCCCTGGACTGGTGCTCCTTTCTATACCCAACAGGAATTAATCCTCCACCACCGCACGGCACAGGGAGCTCAGTGTGGTTTTTGCATTAAGTCAGAGCCACCTTCACTTGAAAATAGAATAAATAAGTAAATAAGAGTAAATGACACAGGAAAGCTGCCTTGGATCCTGGTGGGATATTACATTTGTCTAGGCCTGTCAAACCAGGTAAGCTCGACTCCGCAGAGGAAATTACATTATGATACACCAGGGCCAACTCGGGGAAGAAAGAAAGTTGTCCCCCAATAAAACCCAATTTGCCTTCTTTTTGCAGCGCTGTCTCTGAACTAACCAGCCTGAAACTGCCTAAAAAGGCTCTGACATGCAATTTATACCATGGTGGAGGATAATAATTTCCCTTAAAGATGAGAGAGCGTCAACTGAATCGGAAAACAGTTACACCTGTGGAGGGCAAGTTTAATGTAATAGTTCTGGGAGAATGGAATAAGTAGTTCCACTTGAAAAAAAAAAAAAAAAGCACAATAAAACAAAATAAAACCCAAATCCACCACAACTCCCTTCAATGGAATCAATCAAATCTCTCCCCCATGGCTGGTTACTGACTGTCCCCTGTTTGTGCAAACAAGGGGCTCAAATAAGAGCTGAGGCTTTGGAAGTGCTTCTGAGTTATTGGCTTCTCCATGCTCATGAAAAATCATCATGTTTATGGGTTTTAGAAGAATAAAAAATAAATTAAAAAAAAAAAAAAAAAAAAAGAAGTAAAAACACATGGAACATCAGAGGAGAGGGGGAAAGGCATGGAGCACAAAACCACCCTCAGCAGAACCCACCAACAGCTCTCTGTTACAGATGCAGCTAAAGAGCATAAAAGGAAAAAAAAAAAACCTACAAGAAGCAGGGATGGTTTTATCAAACCTCCACAAAAGTTGAACTGCTCCTGGGAGCTTTTTCCCCCCTCCCTGTTCTGAGCAATTCAGCAGCAACAGAAAGGCTGATTTCTCCTGTGTGCACCACCCATAATTCCAGCGTCGGATTTGATGTTTCAAAAGGAAGCTTCGATCCCCATGAATAAAAGCAGCTGTTTGAAAGAGATTATTCACCTGCCACGTAACCCAGACAGGAGGGAGCTGTGATAGGGCAGACTTTACCCCTCCAAGTCCAGACTCAAGCAGAGACATCAGTAATGAATTTTCATCAAGTGCTGATAGGAAGGAAGTTATCTGCAGCTCTTCCTTCTCCCCGTGGCCTCCTCACATCTCGAGTATTAACCACAGCCTGCACTGTCCCTTTCTCCTAAGGCTGATATGGCTTGGCTTTTTCTGCAAGAGCAAAAAAAGATTTGATTCAAGAGGGAGCCTTCTTTATTTGTTCCTGGGTGTAACTCCAAAGTCAAGGCTCCAACTCATGGTTACTCAAGGCCTCGTGACTCTCCTCCCACACAGAGCTGTTTGTTGCCTGCTCTGAGCTTCCTTCACATTCTCCCTGCTGCTTGACTTTCCCCCAGTAACCTGTGTTACAGACCTTGGAAAGAGACAGTCAGTGATAACCTTGCAGATAACTCCAGGCTTTTTCATCTACTGGGAGGAGAGAAAATAGCTTTGCATAAAAATGGAAATTTAAAGTGGAGGGAGGACAAGAGGTGATAACAACACCCAGGTCCTGCTGTCAAATAGCTCAGTGTAGCGTTTACCCTTCATATAAACCTGTGAGATAGTCAAGGGCTTTTTTTATCTTGAAAAGAGCCAGCAGTGAATTCAGCTTCAGCCCATCTATTTTGCAGGTGCTCTCTGAAATATGAGTGATGGAAACAATTAATTGCCATCAGCACATCCCTGCCTTTCCAGTTTCCCTCCAGACAATCCCAAAGTCAGTCACTTGACTCTGCTTTCCTCCTCTGTGGGTAGCAGGTCTCCTTTCTGCTCCCAGGGATGACACGAGGAAGCATGAAAAAAAAAAAAAAGAAAGGAAGAGGGCACTTCCCTTGTCCATCTTCCCAGGAGACAGCAGCCACCTCCATGCTCCTAAGGATGCTGAGAGCCCACATCCACCTCTCATGAAAAATTCAGGCAAATCCTGAAGACTGCACTGAGAACCATAATTAAGATACTGGGGCTTAGAAGATGCTTTGCCAAAAGCAGAGCTGGCCCTGGACTCATGGAAGTGGTTCATCCCCATGATACCCTAAAATAATGATGACACTTTGGGTTAGTCCCTTGTGGTGTCCACCCCAAAGCCATACAGAGCATTTCAGAAGAGGGACCAAAACCTTCACTGTGAACCACATTTAAAAAATTCACTGTGGAAATTAATGATCTAAGACCTGTCTCCAACCTGAAGCACAAAGCTTAAAATTCCCTCAAAAGTTTTCCTTACAGCACACACTCCTGGGAGCTGGGAAAATGAAGCTTCTCAGGCTTCTGCTCACTCTCTGGGTGGCACAGAGGGTTGGACTGGTCTTAAAACTGACCCCAACAGTTAAAGCAACTGTGTGAAGATGAAAGATAGCTCTATGTATTATTGGACCTGTCTCAGTCCAGATAATAAGGATCACCAGACACCTGGAATAGCATAAATTTCAGTGTAGACAATAAAATCTGCTCTTTACTATGAGTTCAGCTTACTTTATCCCCACATCTAAAGGTCCATCAAAGATTGGGCTTGATCTTTGAGGTCTTTTCCAACCTTTATGATTCTAAGTCAGAGCTCCTTCCCTGGGCTTTTTGGTTCCAGTGAGTGGAAGCAGAGGAAATCATAAGAGGACAAGATGAGAAGCTGAAGTGTCAAACAAGTAGAGATCAGGATTCCCTTGATATGCAAGAGTTTCTCTTCCTGAAGGGGTTTTTATCCATATGTTCTTTGTTATGGAGCCTGTCTCTGTTGTCCTCTCAAACCTAATATCCAAAACATCCGGGCTCGAAACGCATTTTGTTTTGTGCCTTTGGGGAGGCATCAGGGAAAGGAGAAAATGGAAGAAGAAGAAAGCAGTGGGAGAAGGAGAGAGAGGGGAAAAAAAAAACTAATAAAGGGGAAAGAGAAAAAAATTAAAGGAAAAAAAAATATAATTAGCAGAAACATAAACTTGTCCTGACAGAAATTAGTCCTGTTCTTCTAGGCATTATTCCAGGGAGGAAAAAAGGGTCAGGGAACCCAATTTCCTGCCCTTCTTCAATGGCACTTTCCAGTGCCTAGGAAGCAGAGTATTCCTATCATCCCAAACTATATTTAATGTCACAATACACGAATTTGCCTGTTTGAGAAAACAAAAATGCAGATATTCTGGGCCAGTTCTACAAAGAATTTGTTAATCTGCTACCCAGAGGTCCTTTCAGGAAGAAGGAAATGGACAACTTGGAGGCCACATGAGTAGATGTTGTGGTAACACCATACCAGCATTTTCAGACCTGTAATCTGGCATATTTTTTTTGCACAAAAATTGTGGGATAAATAGACTGCACAGCAGGAATTCTGTCCTACCACACTGTTACTTCCAGTCTGACTCTTGCTGTGGATGTGAGCACCTTCCCATTCATAGGGAATGCATCCTTCCTTCAGGATATATATTATATTGCAGTGATTTTTAAATCATTTTCATCACTGCCTGGATAAAGGAGACTCCAGAATAATCAGGAGACAGATCACCAGTAACCTTAATCCTCAGAACCAGCTTGTTCCTCACCCACAGAACTATTCCCAAAAAGAGCACAAACCACAGGTAATCCTTGAGGTCACCTGGCTCATAAGTTTTATTCAGATCCCCAACAGGGGATACATCACCTATTTTCCTATGGAATTCTAATTGCTTTGGTCTGACTTGGGAGGAGGATCTGGGTTTTGCTTCTCCTTGGTATTGCTGGAAAAAAAAAATAAATTAATAGCTAGAAAATAATTAAAACCTGTCATTTTTCACCCAGGGGTGACAATCTGTCTCCTCCCAAGCCAACAGCCTGACACAATCTGCCCACGCCCCTCTTTGGGGACCGAAAAACTGGGATTCAACCCTGTTCTGTGATTGACAAATGCAGGGACTTCCATCAGCTTTGGCTCAGATTTTCACTTTGTAAAAGTGATTAAATTCTGGAGGAATGCAGCATCTCCTCTCTCATCACTCTTGAAAACACACTCAGACACATCCCCAACCTAAAAAAAGGCTCCTTAGAGTCACACAGCCCAGAGAGTCCCATTCCTTTTGAGGAGAAGTTGCAAGCTGTCTCCTTCACCGAGGAGGGAGAAGACAAGCTTGGATTTTCAGGCAGCAGGAAAGGCTTTGCTGGGTCTAAGTCACAGATTCAGGGAGCAAAAAGCTGCCTTTGGCAATGGCCAACAGCAGGAAGAGCAGAGCAAAAGGGTGAAAATACAGCTATATGCACCCAAAATACTCTCCCCGAGCACTTTAGGCTGAGGGATGTCCCAGGCCAAGCGTAGAAACTTCACAGTTCATGGACCTCCCCTGAAAACTTTGCCACAGTTTGTTGGGGCTGTTTTTTTGAATCCAGAACATGTCCTGCAGCGGGAGGTTCTGCCAGTCCATTACTTTTTTGTGACCTGAAAGATGGCTTTTTATTTTTTTTCCCCCAGAAGAAGTTTACTTTTGTTTTGAACCTGACATCTCATTCCCCCGTTCTTACATTGGAAAAGGTAATAAATAACTGCTATCTACACACTTCCCATGGAAATTATTCCCCCCAGCCCCAAAATGAACCCAACAGAACCCAATCACAGCAAAGATCAAACAGTGCTAAAAGCTGGATTTCTTACCAGGAAAAGAAAATAGAGGAATAATGGTGGGGCTGTCTGCTGGGAAACCTCAGTTTTCAGATGATTTTTAATCCATTCCAGCCTTATATCATGGTTCCACGTTTGCTGTTTTTACTAAATAGTTGACCCCTACATCACAACATCTGCTTCTTTACCAAAACCTCCTCTTTCCTGGCAAAAATTTACATCTTTCGCTTCCAGGCTCTCCCAAGACTTGATTTTATGGACGTCAGATCCATCTCACTTTCAGATTTCAGCAGCCAAACCTAAATTCATCTCCCCCCCTCCTCTCCTCACCAGCACTCTCTCTCTCTCTCTGGGTTCTGCACATCTATTATGCACATTTTCATTAGGAGCATTTTGCAAGTGGATCTGTTGATTCATTGTATTAGAATTGCAAACAAATGGCATCATTTTCCCTGCACGCTCCTCTTGGAGAATCCAGCATTGATTTCCCAGCATTGTGGGGCTACTTGACTGACACTTCTGGTTGATTTGAACCCTTTAAGATTTCTTGCTGAAACCACTTCTGCTCATCAGTTTTTTTCTGCAAGAACTCAAGAGCTTGCAGGAGCTCAGGCACCTGTATTAGTCTCACACAGGCTCCACATTTCCCCTGCTCTGTGCAAGATTTATAACACTTGGCCTGGAAATCAGAATGTGACAGCAGAAAGCAGGGAAAAAAAGGGCCAAATTCAACTCTATCCCTCACATAACTCCATTGCCTTCAAGGTTTGCTGTGTGTCAGATGGGCATGTGCATTTTTATCCAGACCTTCAAAGGGCCCTTGATGCTCTAGGCAGTCAATGCACTATTTAATCCTTTAAATGTTGGGATTTTTTCTTTTTTCCTCTGTGTTTTTTGTCCTTTTAATAGACAAATGTGAATTTGCCACGGCTGCTGTTACACCTGAAACCCCAGCAAAGCATTTCCAAATAATGTCATATTCTTTGCTTGCATAAAGGCCTGTATTAATGGGTCTCACACACCTTCACAAATATCTGGGGATCCTGAGGTGTCAGACTTGCACAGAGAAGTTTAGGATCATGCAGAGGGACAGCAGCAGTAAATAATTTGCCACCACTGCTGGTGGCAGGGTCTCTCTGCAGAGATCAGTGCCAACAAAACAACCCGTGTAAATGTGGCACTTTCAAGAAATCAAACTATCTTTTCACTAGAGAGGAAAACAGAATAAAAAGTCCATTTGGGATTTCCCAGGTAAATCAGCAGGAATTTTTGCACTGCTTTTAGTGGGAGCTGTGTCCTGCTGTAAATTTCTCGTGATATTTCAGGATGTTCTGCCTTAAAACAATTAAGTTTTAGCACCTTCAGAAGTAAAATGTCTTCACGCTCATATGAATCACAGAATCATAGAATGGTTTGGGTTGGAAGGGACCTTAAAAATCATCTACACCCCCCTGTCATGGGCAGGGACACCTTCCACTATCCCAGGTTGCTCCAACCAGGACTTGGACCCTTCCAGTGATCCAGGAGCAGCCACAGCTTCTCTGGGCAACCTGTGCCAGGGTCTCCCCTCCCTCACAGGGAAGGATTTCTTCCCAGTGTCCAATCTAAATCTCTCCTCTTTTAGTTTAAAGCCATTCCCCTTTGTCCTATTAATATCTGCCCATGTAAAAATTTGCCCTCCCCCTTTTTTCCAAGTCCCCTTTGAGCACTGGAAGGCCACAGTGAACCTGGACAGCAGTGTCAGAGATCAGGTCTCCTTGCAAATGGCCAATTAAGGAGGCCAAGATGTCCAGCTACTGATCTAAGACTTTAAAACAAAGCACCAGAGCATCAAAACCATTAATTCAGTAGCAGCACAGAATCCCCAGCTCATGAGAAAAAGGCCTTTTAGGTGAGCAGGGTCCAGGATGTTACACAGGAAGCAGAAGGAAAGATTTATATTTTTTTTTACTGCGGGAAGCAATCTTTTCAAGACAAGAGAAATTCTTTCAGGCCCTTAAGACCAAACTGTGCAAAGCCCTGGGTAGCACACTGATTTGATGCTAAATGCGAGCTCTTGAAGAGGAGATAATCGACAAATCCTTCCAAACCTTCTCCCTTTGCTGACTGGAGAACTGAGCCTTCATCCAGCTGGATTCAAAGGCACCCTCGTGCAGAGACCTGGGGGCATCTCAGTGCAGGAATGAGCTCCTCTCTGCTGATGTGCCTCCCACACAGATCATCCAAAGCCTGGCCCGGTGCCATCAATAATGATATCTCCTGGGTGTGTTTCCCTTCCGACTGGCTGACTGATTTTATTACCGTGGCAGAGAATGGCAAAATATGAAGTGCTCAGTGCACCAAAATGACATTTGTGTAAGTTACACTGTAAATAGTTCCTGACACGCTGCCGTTGTCGGGAATGTAAGGATGGTAAGAGGCTATTAATTACATTATTGCTTAATCAGCACCGAGCACTGCTGTTCTCCTCTCCGGTCCAGCTGCTCGGCTGGTGACGTGTCCTCCAGAGACCAGGCTGGGAGTGCAGGAGAGCGCTGCTGATGCCAAATGATGGTGCACAGCAGGGCAAAACCCCACACAACATCTGTGCACATCTGGAGCTGCCTTTATGAGCCTTACATGAATAGGGTGTCTGGAAGATTTCAGTGCTGTCCCAGCCCTGAACTGAATATCTATGAGGGGAAAGGACCTTCAGCCTTCTCTTGGTTCCTCGGATGAGCATCAGAAGTGATCTTTCTTGTTTTGTTTTGTTTTTTCTTTTCCTGCCTTCTCTTTCCTGTTTTTTCACTTCCTCAGAAAACCCTGCTGCAAATCTGACAAACTAATTCTCAGTGCTGGAACAACTCAGGCTTTCCTTATGCCCCTCAAAAGTCATGTACATCCAGTACAGAAAAAGACCATTTCACCCCTTCAGGGAAACAATTCTCAGATTTATGTGAATGTCTAAACCTGGGGGATTTATGAACTCCCATATCTTCACTGCTTACTTGAGGAAATGGCCTCAAGTTGTGCCAGGGAAGGTTTAGGTTGGATATAAAGAAAAAAAAGTTTCATGGAAAGGGTTGTCAAGCCCAGGAACAGGCTGCCCTCATGGAATATTAAGTCACCAGCCCTGGAGGAATTTAAAAGCAGTGTAGATGTGGCATTTGGGAAACCTGGTTTAGTGATGGCCTTGGCAGTGCTAGTGGTTGGACTCAATCTTAGAGGTCCTTTCCTAAATGAGTCTGTGACTGAGTTTTATAAAATCCCTTCTTTTACACACTGTCAGAGTTCACTGTAGGTCAGATCCAGAATGTCTGAGACTCCAAGAACTCAGAGCAAGGGGACAGAGAAAGACTTGAAAAGTCACCTAGTCTGACCCTCTTTCAGTGCAAGCAGAAAGAGGCTCCCTTGGGGACACTGGGGCGAAAGGACACAGAGAGGCAGCTCTTGTAATGGGGAAACCATTAGCCCAATGAGTTGAAAAAGTGACAGACTGATAAGAAGTAGCCTGAGTATGAGGAATAACTTCCTGGCAGCAGGAACTATCAGACTGCGGGAGAGAGGCCCGGGGGGAGAAATGTCAAGAGGACCAGCATCGAGCCACTTAAAACAGAACCAAACAAATTTGGAAGGAAACCTGCAACGACCAGGAGACTAAACCAGCTACAATATCTTAGCAATAAGTCTTTTCCATAGCTAATAATTCATGAGGAGATATGGGGAGACCCAAACAATGTCCAGAGAGGAATGCAGCTGAATTACTCCACTTCACTGAACGAGAGGACAAGTCCTGCAGTTTATGTGTCCCCTGGGACCTGGTGCAGCTGAACTTAGCTGAGCAGAGAGATTTGCAAAAAGGCCAGAATGGAAATCCTTACCCAGCACTGGCCAGAAGTGGCAGCACTGCAAGATCCACCACTACACATGTTGTTACAGGCAGGAATGTCGCAGGGCTTAAAGGCTACGGGATTTCTGATCTCCAGGAGACCCCGGGAAGGCTGGGAGTATCATCCAATGGGGATCTGAAATTAAGGACCAGTCTTTATCAATTAGAAAGCCATGCAGGAAAGCCTTTGCCAGGTCCCACAACTTTCAGCTTGTATAATGAGTGACAGCACAGTCATTTAGAATCATAGAATTTAGAATCATAGAATCATGGAAGGGGATGGGTTGGAAGGGACCTTAGAGAACATCTAGTTTCAATCCCTCCACGTGGGCAGGGATGCCACCCACTAAATCAGGTTGCTCAGGACCCCACTCAACCCGGTCTTGAACACTTCCAGGGATGGGGCAGCCACAGCTTCTCTGGGAAACCTGTGCCAGGGCCTCCCCACCCTCACAGGCAAGAATTCCTTCCCAATATCAAATTTAAATCTGTCCTCTTTTAGTTTAAAACCCTTCCCCCTTTTCCTCTCACCATTTGCCCACGTAAAAAGTCACTCTCCCTCTTTTTTATAAACTCTCTTTAAGTACTGAAAGGCCACTGAAGAAGCCATTCATCATCACAACTGTCCCCTGGGAGATGACCCGTCAAGGACAACGTACTCATCAGCATCCTCAACAGCCTCATGCAGGTCATGCTGATTCCAAGGATAAACCATGGAGAGCTGGGAGCACATTTTCCACTTCCAGGGTTGCACTCCTGCAGAAACAACTGGATTAGGAGATGCTGGGACATCAGACCCCAGAAAGATTGAGTTCATCCAGCCCTGGAGACTAAAGAAGGGAGGACTACTTGAGTACACGCCACAGCCCCTGAATCAAGACTCACATTCATTCACTGGTTCTGCCTCTGACTCGCTGCCTGACCTTGAGAAAGTCATTTAATCTCTCTGTGCCTCAGGATCTGCATAAAAATAATTATTATGGTTGATGTTTTATGGGAAAAGACTGCTACCATATAAGACATCACTCTAAAACGCCCTTTTCAAATCCTTCATTAGGAAAAAAATCTACAGGGGGGCAGAATTTCAGAATCTTATTAAGCCTTTCCCAGTGCCTCAGTGTCTTTGACTAACTCTCAATACACACTATGCTACATTTAGATCAAAATTGAGACTATGAATTGTTCATAAAACCTTCTATCTTATACCAGTGGCAGCTTGAAGTTCAGATGATGAATTGTATCTAATTAGTTATTTTGTCATTTGCAAAGATAGCTGGATAATAAATCACTATTTCTAGCTAGAAAACTTTGACTTAGCATCTCCCCTCCTTCTTAATCAACTTTTGAGCCATTCATTAGGTTTTCACACGGAAATTCTTTTTCTAACAATTGTCGAGAAACCAACATTTTTCATGTTAAAATGAAGCTGGAGATTGGGCAGTTATTTTCTTATTTTAGGAAAAAAAAAAATCCCTGATTACTGTCAGCCAGAAAACCATAATCTATTCAGCTTAAAGCTTATCTTCTGTAAAATAAACATTGCTACGATTTTTCACCCCATTTCAAGCCCTCCAGCCAGAGAGCAAAGGCAGGGCTTTGTTGACAGCACTCTTTGCCAGAAGAGCTTTTCTCCCTCTGTTTCAGGTTAAGGACTCTGGGGAAGATGGTAAGAAAAAGAGGGAGTTTTTGAACCCTCTTCATGCCATTATCAGTCCTCAGCCGGCCACACAAGGTCCTTCCAGGAGGAATAGTCTTCATCATCCCAATGTAAGAGCCCAGAAGAAAATGAAGGAAGAGACTGATCAGTTCAGAGGGATCAATTCTGCCCTCCCATATTATTTCCCCCCTCTTTCGTGGCAGAAATGATTAAGCAGATCTTCAGCTGCCACTCATCCCGGCTGCAGAGACAAAAGCCTTCTGCGTGGAGCCACCACAGCCCCATCAGTGCCACGACCATTCCTGTCACTCACAGATCACCCGAGTCATTCATATGAAAGATTTTCTCTGAGCTGAGACTGTAAAACATCTCAGCATCACCTGCTTTTCACACAGAAGTACAAAGGAAAGAGAGGGCTGTGTTTCACTGGGATGGTTGGGAAGCTGCAGTGGTGGCAGTTGCTGGTGTTTTTCTGGACAGAAGAACTGTCACTGTCACAGGGAAAGAAGGGTGGGGTGTTTTGAATGAGCTATGCCTCCAGCTGATTTCAAATCAACATGCTGATGCAACAGCTTTCTGGACACAGCTCTGATTCCCTTCACTGAGTTTCCAGCGGGATCTTCCCACCTGCAGCACTGGAGGGTTTCTGGAATTCTACCTTCTCCTGCAAGCGTCTGTGAGGGGTAAGTCAACTTGGAGGCTTGGAGGAGGGACCCTCCTTGTGCCCTGCACTGCAGGGAAGGTCAAGATGAGCAGCCTGATTAGAAATTCGACTTTGGCAGGATCAAGTAAAGCCACTGCAATGCTGGATACAATGACCCTTGTACTGAGCTCCAGCGCCCGATGGCAGGAGGATGTTCCACCTTCAGCTCCACCTCTGCCTAATAAGACCAGAGGGAATGTCAGAGGGAGCACAAAGGAATCCAGCTTCAGCGTCCAGAGCATGCTGATGAATCCTAATGGCCTGATAGGGAGGGAAAGTCACGGCCAGGGTCAATCCTCAGTGATTACACGAGGCCTCTGGACACCCAGTGAGGGAGGGAACCCCCACATCGAGGGCAGGTGCTTCTGTGAGCTGTTGTGCTCCATATGCTCAGCTGCTTCCCTGGGCTGCTCCTGAGCTTAACCACAATAAAATCCCAGAACCACAGAATCATTTAGGTTGGAAAGGACCTCTAAGGTCATTGAGTCCAACCAGTAACCCAGCGCTGCCAAGCCCACCACTAAACCACATCCCTAAGTGCCACATCTACAAGGCTTTTAAAATAATTCGGGTGACAGAGTCCCAAGGCAACAAGACAGAAGCTTCCTGCCAAGTTTTTCCAACACTATTCCTCGGGCTATGACTGCATGCAGTATCTTTTTCCTTTAATGCAAACCTTCAGCAAAAGGTTTGATGCTTTCTTAGTGCCCTCTATGTAACTAGTCCTCTCAAAATTAGGGATTTAAAAGTGCACACAGACAACGCCAGCTCCACGCTTCCAGTTTTTCAAGGAGGCTGATCATACAATCATAGAATCACAGAATGGTTTAGGTTGGAAGGGACTTTAGAAATCATCCAGTTCTGATCCCCTGCCATAGGCAGGGATACCTTCCCCTAGACCAGGTTGCTCCAAATCCTGTCCAACCCGTCCTTGAACACTTCCAGGGACAGAGCATCTACAGCTTCTCTGAGCAACCTGGTCCAGCATCTCACCACCTTCTGAGCAAAGATTTTTTTCCTTAATATCCAATCTAAACCTACTCTCTTTCAGTTTGAAGCCTTTCCCCCCTTGTTCTCTTGCTACACGAGGCAATGAGATCGCAGCAAAGCCTCCCCTGTTTTTCCAAGTCCAGAGATGAGCTCTGGATTCATTCACATGCACTTAAATCCTGGCATCTTTCGCACGCCTGAAGGTTTTGCCGTCTTCTGAGATTTCCACTTGAATTACAGCAGCAGTGGGAAAAGACTGAATGAGTCACAGTCTGGAGCTGTGCCCTCCTCCCATCCCCTTGACTCACACACAGATAACCTGAGGAGAGGTTGTGCCCCAGGGAGCACGAGCCAGCTGAGCTTTGAGACACGGCCCCGATGTCCGATACCAACAGCTCCACGTCCAGAGCTGTGGGAGGAAAAGTCAGACACGTCCCAGGCACAAGTCCAGCCCTGCTTTCTGCTCTCTTGCCCTCAGAGAATTCTTGCCATGCTTGCAAGAGAACAGGACGTTGCAAGGGAGGGAGATGCCAATGAGTCCTCTACGTAAAGGGCGGGTTCATGGGGTAGCAGAGCAACATGTGCAATCCTGGATGGTCCTGAATCCCACAGAAACATCCTGTGGACTCCATTACTCATCCTCAGGGATGCTTTTAGCTTGAGTTTGTAAGGCTGTATCATCTGTAACTGCTGATTTTCCAAGCAGAAAGGTCATGGCACAGATGTGAATAAACGCCGTAAACTGGGTGTAGTAAATAAATCCACTCCCCACCAGCAGTGGCATCAAGCACAGTAATGCTGCAAGAACTGGGAAAGGAGTCTTGTCACTAATTTTCTCATTATATGAATTAATGATTGGAGTGTCTTTGATGTGGTGTTAAAACTCCTGGGAAGTGCAGTGTGAATACAGGACTCTTTTTATAAGATGGGGCCTCCTGTTTCTCACTCTGCCAGTGCTTTAGCTCTGATTTGTAAGGCTGTAGCATTTATGCCCATCCTCCTCACCACTGTGTTGTGTGTCTGCTGAGATTTTCCTGAGCTTATTTCCTGGGCTTGGGATGCACTGGAGGAAAAAGTCTGTACTTACCCATAAAACTCCAGCTCTGACTGCTTTTGGAGGCAGGAGACAAGCCTTGGATGGACTCATTGTCACCAAAATCTTACTCTAAAACTCTCAACTGAGACTTTGCTTCAGTTTTATTTATTTAGACTTTTGTTTGAAGCAAACTTGGTGAGCCACAGAGGGCTGGAGCTGAGGGACTGCTGTGTGTGAGGAAATTATCAGGGAATTACAGAATGGTTTGGGTTAGAAGGGACCTTAAAGGTCATCCCCCCTGCCATGGGTATGGACACCTTCCACTATCCCAGGTTTCTCCAAGCCCCATCCAGCCTGGTCCTGGACACTGGGCAGCTGCAGGGATGGGACAGCTACAACTCCAAGGCTTATGTCTTGACATTTTATGTTTCAAGGCAAAAGTCAACCCTGTGGGTCCAACCCTATGCAGAGAGGCGAAGGGGAAGTATTCCCACAGGTTGGAATATCTCACAGAATCATTACAGTTGGAAAAGACCTCAAAAGTCCAACCATCAACCCAGCGCCATGACCACGCTTTTTCTGACAAGCTTTCCTGCACCTTTTTTTCTGAAACAAAGGCCAGAAACACCCCAGAGAGCTGGACTTCAGATCTGCTCTGATTCTCTGTTTGGTCAGCAACGATTTCTAGCCTGTGAAGTGCTCAGGTGTCATCTCTGTAATGGGAATTTTGGTCAGGGAGATGGGGAGAGGAGAGAAAGCAAGAAGCTGACACTTCTGCATGCACCACATTCTAATTGGGGTCAAGGGATGCAACAGTTGGAGAGCAGCAAGTTATTTTCTGCATCACTGGCCTGTCAAAATTATGTTTTTACTCAGGTATAAGGAAGGAAAAGGACAGAGCCTGGGAACAGCTCCCTGTCCAGTCAGTTCTAGGTGTGGAATGCCAGCAGCTGCCACCCTGAGGTGGGCTCAGCATCCTGGACGTGGCATGGAGCTGTGATGGTTAATGGAAAACCTCAACCAGCCACAGAAGAAGAAGGAAGAGCAAGTTGAGGCAAAAATCACACAGAAATAATTTTCACAGGCAGCTTTTGCCAATGAGGTGATACAACCCTCCTGCTGACATTTGGTGGGCTTTATCAGTCATGTTTACCCATCTCCCGAGGGTATCAGGGGTAAAGGCTCATCTTTGCACTGCCAGGCAGGTTTCCTAAATCCCATAAAATTCAATTTTACCCGAGTACAGAAGCACAGTGCTTCCCTCCCCACCCAGCTCACTCCAAGAGAAAAGTTACAAACCAGGATCTTCACTGTAAGTCTGGAAAGCTTAAGACCCATATTCCAAGTTGGTCAAATGGTATAAACCCAAATCCACAGGTGGAAAAGTTTCTTCCTGATGATAGGGCTCCTACACACTCCGTGTGGATGTGGAAGGAAAAGAAAAGTTCTTGTGATGATCATCTCCAGCTTTGGCTGGAGAGTATGACCTGATTTCCATCCTTTCCCGGTGTCTCCCCCAAGCTTATCCATTCCAGCTAAACAAACTGAGCAATGAGGGATGAATTCTCCCAGCAGGAGCAGGATCCCTGCCCAAAACAGGGCCAGAACAGCAATGCTGGGTAACTCAAGGCAAACTCCCCCACCAAGGGGCTTCTCTGTGAGGACAGAGGGTCTGAAGGGCAGGGAGCAAACAGAAACAGGGACAGAAGGGTAAAATCCGTGAGAGGTAAAGTACAATCCTGTAAGAAAGCCAAGAAACAGCATCTATTTTGTCACACAGCTAGCTGGAATGACAGAAAATTTGGGGTTATCATTCAAGTGAATATGCAAGTGAGGAGACAGACTGAACCAGGGATTGCAGAGATAGATACATCTGTGTGCCCCTGTGGGGGATCCTTTCACTGCACTGCCCCAACAAAGAGGTTTAGATTTGATCCAGAAACATCCTAAAAGCACAGTTCAGTGTTTGCTCAGGCTCCTCTGCTGACACTGCCACTAAAAAAGCACCCAGTCTGATGCTCTCCCTATCCCAGGAGATGCCCAGTCCCCCACTACAAACCAGGAGACACCACAAGCACAGCACCCAGCTAGAAACCAGCTCCATCCTTAGCACACAAAGAGCTGTTCCCTGTGTACAGCTCTTTCTAAGCTTCCCTTCGTCATAAATGAATGATGAGGCCCCTTTAATTGAATTAATTCTAAATGCTGATCCCAGGATGAATTATCAATGTAAAACAGCAGCGTAAGCACTGGGCAGCCACGGCAGCTCATTCACTGCTCACAAATAATTCCAATATTAAGGGAAAGGAGGAGCCAGGATCCAAGGGCTTCCCTGATGGGATCCTCAGGAGTTCCTGCAACACCCCCCTCACCTTCTGAAAACCCCCAGCACCATGTCTTGGAGGTTCTTTAGAGGCAAAAAAAATCCCTTAAAATCCTGTGTTGAGCTATTGCTTATATAAGATAGGAATGACACAATGTATGTGAGACAAAAACAAGCTGCTGTTGTCCAAAGAGACATCCAACCACTCCAAGTGATGAGAGAGAATCAAAGAATCATAAAATGGTTTGGGTTGAAAGGCATAAAGAAGAAAGCATGGCCAAGAGTTTGATCACGGACACGTGGGACGGGACAAGCTCAGAGCATCCCCATCTTGGTCCGATATTTGACCTGCAGAAAAACTCCCCCTTGATGAAAACAGAGTTTTAGCAGCCAGTTCAACCAGCAGCCCCTGAAACACTAAGCCAAGGCTCCTCCTGTCCCCCCACCCTCGCCTCAGCACGAAGGATCTTCCCCGTCTCACACCAACGCGGCACCTCGGAGGGCTCGGAGCGGGATCGCGCTGCTCGAGCCAAGCAGAAAGCAAAGCTGTTCCCACGTCTGCTCTTCCCAGCAGGTAAGGTGTGAGAAGCCCAGCCATGCAGGAGCAGAGCTGCAGACAGAAATGTGCCAGGCCAGGCTTTATTTCCCCGGGAGCTGGCACAGTTGGTGGGGAGGAGTTCGAAGCGGGGGGGAAAGGGACCCCACCACGGTAGCGGAGATAAGTGAGCTGTGTGTGAGCAGTGGTGCAGAAAGCACCATGAGAAGGATCCACACCCCTTCTCCCACAAACACTCTCCCCAGAGAATATGCTTTACTCCTCTGCCACAACCTGCAGACATCCCCAGTACTGTTTGATCTCAAAGTTGTTTCAACGGGACCAGGATTTTACCCAGTCAGTAAAAAAAAAAAAAAACCACAATTGCTCCCTGCTGCCCAGACACACATCCAAAATAAACTGCTCTGTTGTGAAGGTATTGGCACCTCAGCAGCTAAATCCTTCTCTTTGAGACAGGATCTCTGTCCTGCAAATTCAGGCTATCCCACCTGTTGCCTTGGGATTACTTTCCCTCTCCAGTCAGTCCTTGGCACAGCCATCAGCTCATCGCCCTCCCCATGCACAAGCTCTGTCCTTGGCAGCGTTTGTCAAAGACTTTTCCTGAATTTCCTGAACAAGTTGCCCAGAGAAGCTGTGGCTGCCTCATCCCTGGAAGTGCCCAAGGCCAAGTTGAACAGGGCTTGGAGAAACCTGGGATAATGGAAGGTGTCCCTGCCCATGGCAGGGGGTTGGAACTGGATGATCTCTAAGGTCCCTTCTAACCCAAATTGTTCTGTCATTCCCTGATAATTTCTCTACATCGAGCAGTTTCTCAGCTCCAGCCCTCTGTGGCCCATCAAATTTTCTTCAAAGACAACTCCAAATAAATAAAACTGAAGCAACTGTCTCGGTTGAAAGTTTTAGAGTAAGCTTTTGGTGACATTGAGTCCATCCAAGGCTTGTCTCCTGCCTCCAAAAGCAATCAGAGCTGGGGGTTTTATGGCACAAGGCGAAGATTGATTTTTCCTCCAGTGCATCCCAAGTCCAGGAAATAAGCTCAGGAAAATCTCAGCAGACACACAACACCCAAACACAGTGGTGAGGAGGATGGGAATAGATGCTACAGCCCTAGAAATCAGTGCTAAAGCACTGGCAGAGCTGGTCGAGGTGTAACCAGTGAGAAACAGGAGGTCTCATCTTATAAAAAGAGTCCTGTATTCACACTGCACTTCCCAGGAGTTTAACCCCACATCAAAGACACTCCAATCACTAATTCATATAATGAGAAAATTAGTGATAAGACTCCTTTCCCAGTTCTTGTAGGATCACTGTGTTTGGTGCCACTGCTGGTGGGGAGTGGATTTATTTACTACACCCAGTTTATGGTGTGTTTATTCGCATATGTGCCATGACCTTTCTGCTTGGAAAATCAGCAGTTATTTAGAAGCAGCTAAAATAATAGAAGATTAAAATCAAACGGCCATGGCATCATTCAGCTGTAATTAATATTGAAATGGGACCTAAAAGAGATTCCATCTGTGCAAAACCCTTTCTTTAGATACACAGATATATATATATATACATATAATATTTAAAAATAAACACAGACAGATCTCTTCCTCTGTAGGTGTAATTATACAGCTACATCATCCCTACACAGCCACACTGTGTGTATATCCCCACAATGCACATACAGTAGGCGGGATAGGCATGAGAAGAAAGTTATAAACTATATTTAAAACATGATCATTACTCAGAGCGTTTGACACCTCGAGTATCAAGAGATGCATTTGCACTGAAATCATATTCCATTTGCTAATGGCTCAAAAAGGAGTTTCCTATGAGCTTCCTCTCCTCAGCAGCAGCGTCCCAACAATGGACTCAGCCGTCTAAAAAAGTCCAAGAAACATTTCCTGCTTGTCAATTAAAGGCAAAGCAGAACTGGCTGTGCTGACAATAATAAACAAAACCAGTGCAAATCCCCCTGAGCAGTGGCAGGGGGCTAAACGCTGACTCAGCTCCCCCAGAACACAGTGCAGAATGCAAAGCAGCCATCAGAAAAGCACTTAAAACCCAAAATGAAACAAAAAAGGCAAAACTAACCCTCTCCTGCACGACAAAATCAGAGGAGGCAGAAGCACGTATTGCAGCACCTCCACTAATAAATCCCTTCATCAAATTTGGCTGCTCTGTGGGTGTGTGTGAGGTGAGCATATGTCTCTATCAAATATTCCTGGCAGAGGCACTTCCAGGCAAGACATTCATAATGCCCAGTTTTTGCTGCTCTTCACAAAAAAAAGCCACAGGAGAGGCAATTTCTAAGTGCTGTTGGCAGCGTGCTGCTTCAGGAGCATCAATCCAAGGCTGGAGTCACTTCTCACTGCACCAAACAGGAGGCTTAGGTTGGATATCTGGAGGAATTTCTGCATGAAAAGAGTTGTCAAGCATTGGAAGGGGCTGCCCAGGGAGGTGATGGAGTCACCGTTTCTGGAGGTGTTCAAGGAATGAGTGGACGTGGCACCCAGTGCTCTGGTCTAGTTGATAAGGTGGTGATCACAGCCACAGGCTGAACTCGATCTTGGAGGTCTTTCCCAACCTAAATGATCCCATGATAATGATTCTATGAAACCAGTGGCTTTGGGGCAGTCATTTTCACCCCACTCCAGGTTTGGATTACTGTTAATCCAAAGGCAGCTGCATCCCACAGACACCTTGCAAAAAGCAGTATTTTGGGGATCCCGGTCTCACCAGCTTTGTGCAGAGGGAGGCAACACTCTCTGCTTGCTTGGGGTGACCTGCTGTACCCACACAGAGTAGAAAAGCCCAGTTGGCCCAAATTCTAGGATGTCCTCTCTGTGCTCCAGCAAAGACACAATATGCTGGAAGAGGCACATTCCTGGTTCCCCCTCAGGCCAGTCCTCAGCTCAGCTGGGGTTTTGCTGGGATAAACTGTTCTCAGTTTAGGTCCAGCTCAGCCCATCTCTCCCATGCACCAGCTCTATCCCTGTAAACCATCAGCCTGCCCAGCCCACCAGCAGTGAGAAACCCTTGGGCTGGGCAAGTAGAAGAAGCAAATGAAGGTGAGGACAATGGCAAGGGCACAGATTTGACCCAAGATGTCCCTTCCAGTCCCACACCTCCATCCATGGCACAGCTCTGCTCCCTGGCCCTTCAACAAGTCCTGACATGGCAGTGTGTGCTCACAAAAGTCCTCATGTGGAGCAGGGCACCTTTTGGAGAAGACACTGATGCACCTTCTTCCTTGACCTGCTGGGATTTGAAATGAAGCCAAGGAAAAAATCAGGAGCTAATCCAGCAGCTCTGGAAATGAAGCAGATAGAGAGTTTTGTTTTTCATCACAAAGCCCCAACTGTGCAGAAATAACTGCAGAGAGGTGACTGGCAATGACCCTACGGGGACAGCATGAATGAAATCATGGTGACAAGGGACTCAAAGACATGGAGGAAGAATGGGATAAACTTGAAAAAGGACAAAAAATATCCCACTAACACACCAAAGGCTGAGAGCAGAGAACAGGGTGTCTGTACATCAGCACAGAGGCATCCCTGAGACCAAGAATGGTTGGTCCTCAGAAATCAAAAAGCACCAGCACTTGGGTAGAAGGGGAGCAGAGATGTTCTCAGAAAGAGAGAGGTGCTCCTCATTTGACCAGTTCTTCAGCAAACATGGTTTTGGGAAGAGCAAAGAGGGAATTTTCATCTCCACCTCACAGATGTTGCATCTCCCAGGAGAAATACTACTCTTAAAAATAGAAATAATCAAAGGGCCTTGTATTGTTTATGATTTGGGCAGTGAGATGAGATGATCACACTGCCCACTCTGCCCTTTAAACATTTCTCTCTTGCAGTGGAAGAACCAGGGGACTCCAGGAGGAGCCTTGGGCAATGGGGACAAAGGTGTTGAGGAGACACAAAACCATCATGAACTCTCTGGGTTGAGGATGTTTTGTTTGAAGCAAGAAATCTCTTCCCTATTGGACTATCAGGATGTTCCACCAACACAATAGTAGGTGATGCCAGAGAGATTTGCAGATCACTTGTCCCAAAGCAGCCATGGCTGGAGAAACAAAGGACCACTGAAGACTCCTGAATTAAGTGAAAGGTCTGATTCACAACCAATAAGGGGTGCAAAGAGAGGATAAAATGCCACTGCACAGACACTCTGGAGGCAGTTTGAGCACCAACCCGGCTTTCCCTGCCTGTGTACGCCCTGAGCACGGAGCACAGCTTCCCTCCTAACTTATTCATGATGTTCTGGCAGCCTTGCCAAGTTCACCCCAACTCAGCTCATGCAAAAAACAAAAGCTTGGAGCCTTACAAAGGGCATTTCCCCAGCGCTGCGGAGGGAGGAGGGAGCTCCTAGAGCTTTTCCAAGGAGAGATCCAGCTCCACGAGCTGCAAGGGGCAGCGGGGGAAGGTTAGGAACTCAGGACAGCTCTTCTGGGAAGTCAGGGCCTCCCACCGGGATGCAGAGTCAGCTACAAGGGGGAGGGTTTGAAGCAGAGCCACTGCGGGGAGCTGTTTCCGACTGGGACTAATAAAGGATGCTATAATTCCACCTCTGTTACCCCTGCTTGCCCCTCCCCACAGGCACATCCAGGCTGAAAAAAATACAAATACGCTCTTAGCAACCTCCCAGGGAAAAAAAAATATAATAAAATTTTCATTTATTTTTCTATACTACTCTGGCCACTGTTTTTGGCAGCAGTTCTCAAGTACGTGAATGGCAGTTTGCATCCTCCAGGGGAGCAGATATCCATGCAACAGGGAGGAAGAATGTGGTCACCTCGGCCTTCCCACTGCTCCAGGACACCACAGAGCTGGTGTTCAGACTGGAAAGGAAAGAGTCACAAAGACTCAGGAACTGAGGCTTTGCTAATTCCCTGCTTTTCATCCTGTTGTCAACCCTGGGAGATGTCCTCTCATGTCAGCACTGGAAGGAGGAGATAGAGCAAATGTGATAACGCCAGATGATGCTGATAAAGGATGGAAAAAAGGGCAGGTAGGGCTGCTTGCTCCCCTCCAGGGAGAAGAAGTGAGATAAAACTGCAGCTCAGAGCAGCCTGTTGCCTTCACTGTGAGGACCCTCATTTCATTTAGCTGGGATCCCCTCTCTCCTCTTGCCATTTGGAGATGTTTAGCACTTGCAGCACCCCAAAAAAGATCTGCTGGATTTTCGAGAAGGCAACACAGTGCCCACCCCCCAAAGAGGTCCTGCTCCTGCACAGAAACCATGTGTAAATTTTAATATTTTAATATTTTAATATTACCAACATAAAAATAATATTTAAAATGTTATCAACAGTGAGTGGTAAGGCAAACACAGCAAGCATAGAGGTATAAAACTGCCCTTACAAAAAGCATCCTACAGGATCTACCTTCATGTCCTGGCTGCATTTCATTCCCTGAGGGGAAGCTGAGGATGAGGACAGAGCCCTGTGGCCAAGGGCAGGGACAGGTCAGGGTCACCACCCCACCCCAGGCTGAAATCCAGCCCTGCTGCACCCTCTGAAGGGGCAGCAGGAGGGGAGCAGGTGATGGAAACCCAACACGGGCTCCAGCTGCCCAACTGTGGGCAGGGCTGCTATAAATAAACATCATCATGGCCCTCGGGCAAACCTATGGAATAAACACATCCCTGCAGGGGATGGACACACGGGTAGAGAGGTGGTTCAGAGCAGATCAAGTCCAGGGCAAGTCCAAACCTTGTGAAATTCATTGCAAGTCTTGAACAGGCTGATGAGAATAATAATCCTTGTGGGGTTTGGGGTGTTTTTTGGGGGGGATTTTTGTGTGGGCCTTTTTGTTTGTTTGTTTGGATGTTTTCTTTGTTTGTTTTGGGGGTTTTTGATTTTTTTTTTTTTTCAGGGAATATGTAATGATCTCCAGCATGGCTCTGGAAGATGAGACCTTTATTCAGCCCCTGTGAGACTCCACCTGGAGAACTGCATCCAGCTCTGGAGTCCTCAGCATAACAAAGACATGGACCTGTTGGATAGGACCCAGAGGAAGCCATGAAAATATTCCAGGTGCTGGAGCCCCTCTGCTCTGAAGCAAGGCTGGGAGAGCTGGGGGTGTCCAGCCTGGAGAAGAGAAGGCTCCAGGGAGACCTTAGAAGAGGCTTCCAGTACTTAAAGGCAGCTTATAAAAGGGAGAGAGAATGAATTTTCACACAGGCAAATAGAGATAGGACAAGGGGGAATGGCTTTACACTAAAAGAGGAGAGATTTAGATTTTAATTAGATGCTAGGAGAATATTCTTTACTCAGAGGGTGGTGATGCACTGGCAAAGGTTTCCCAGAGAAGCTGTGGCTGCCCCTGGATCCCTGGAAGTGTCCAAGGCCAGGCTGGATGGGGCTTGGAGGAACCTGGAATAGTGGAAGACATCCCTGCCCTTGGCAAAGGGTTGGAACAAGATGATCCTCAAGGTCCCTTGCAACCGAAATCATTCTGTGATTCTATGATCTTAACCTGGCAATATAAATTATTTAACTCCTTTGCATCCCCAGCCAGAGGAATGGACACATTATTTCCTGTCTTTGGCAAAGAGCTCAGAGATCCAAGGAGGAAAACACCCTGGAAACATGGAGAGTGTGTGTGTGCCAGTGCAGAGAGTAAAAAACTCTGACCAGGCTAAAAATCAGGGAAGCAAAAGTGTGAATTTTGCGGCTTCAAACTCCTCATCTGCCTTCTGCCTGGACTATCCTGAATATGCCAGCAAGGTTCAATATGCCAGCCACCCTTTAAAATGAGCCTCCCCACATAAATTAAAATTCCCCCCACACTCATGCCAACAATAACTTTGCACCACACCACGCTCAGTCTGTGTTTATAACCACGATTCCTTCACACCACACACCCGTGGATTGCCCCCAGCAGCACACCCAACCCCATGAAAAGGGATTTTGTAGTTTCAGCAAGCAGTGGTGACACCCATTTCTGCCCAGGGGTGAGTTTCAGCCCCACAAATCCACGTGGGTACAGGATTGCTCCCCTCTTTCCCCCTAAGCCACACTTGACAGGCCAAATCCTCCCGAGGGTTTAACACAAAGCTACAACCACTTCCATTTGAGCCATAATTGAAAATCAATAGGATGGGTAGTCAGAATGCTCATGTGCTTAAAGCAGAGGTCCAGGAGTGATTTCTTCTCCTGGTCATGATCACAAACAGGGATTCTATTTATTTATTTATTTATTAATTCTTTAGGCTTGTGATCCAGCACCCATAAAAAATGGAGATAATCCACTGTTGGGTTGGAATTCACTAGAGCTTCAAAAGTGCTGAGACAGAGAGGTGCTGGGATGCACTCACAGAGAGCAAGATATTTTTAAATATATTGAAGTGAGAGGCAGTGAGGGATGCAGAGCCTTCCTCTTTTTAGTTTTTTTTTTTTTTCAAGGAGCATCAAAGAAAGCTCTACATCAGCAGTCCTTGCTCCACCTGACTGATGCCAAGAAGCAGCAGGGTCAGGACACCCAGATTGAGATCAGCATCTGAGTTCTCCTTGAGGTAGAATCCTACATAGAATATCCTGAGTTGGAAGGGACACCCCAGGATCATCAAGTCCAGCTCCTGGCACTGCACAGGACAACTCTGAAAATCCCACCATGTAGCTCAGAGTGTTCTCCAAGTGCTTCTTGAACTGCTTCAAGCTTGAGGCACTTCCCTGGAGAGCCTGTTCCAGTGCTCAACCACCCTCTGGTGAAGAAAATAATGGACTTTGCTACATCACCTGACCTCTGCCCTGTGCCACCAGGGCTCCCAGGGATGGCACTTCATGGATATTGCCAGCAGGCTCTGAGGAGGAGACATTCACTTCACTAACAGGGTCAAAGAATATAGTGCAGGGGGAAGGAAGGTGTAATTACCAATTCATCCTAAATCAGGATCTACAACAAGAGAAGAGGATAAGGGGGCTACCACCTTCATCTTCTATCATCTATCCATCCACCTCCCTCCTCAGCTGCAGGACAATCACCACGCACTGCCCCACATCACCCATCGACCAGAAGGGGGTTTTAACCAAAAGCAGTGCTCCAGAGTTATCCCAGGTTAGGAGGATTTGCTGCACCATGACATGGTGCCACAGGAACTGCTGTACTGGTGAAAATAAAACAGCAGGGAGAACATCTTATTTCTTTATTACAGCCCATCAGCACGACCCCCGTGGCAGCCAAGGTTTGTGCCACTGTCTGAGATGCTTCACATCTGCCCCTCAGCTCCAAAGCAGCTGCCCAGTCCCTACACCAGATCCAATCTGGATCAGTAACACAAACCTTGTGCTTCCCCCACCCCAGGCACGGGGAACCTCAGTGGAAACCTTCCCTTTTTCCCAGCCCGCCTTGGAGGTGTCATTAAGAATCCAATCAATGTGACGTCATGGGTGTAATTGAATTATATGTATGCTCAGCAGACCCTTTTTCCACTCGGTATCCCCATTGGCTAATGTTGAATTATGATGGATCATACACAGGGATGTATGAAACATGCATGAATAACCCAAGCATGCATTTTTAATGATACAGTCCTGATAACTTCCCCCTCCTAACAAAATCAAAATGAATTAAACACAAGTAGCTGTCAGTGGCATTAAAGGAAAAAAAAAAAAAAAGAAAAAGGGGAAAAAAGCCCTCATCATTTAAATGGCAACACTGAAACGTTCCCTGAATTGCAGTGTGACTGGGACCGTTTGTTGTAATGATACCAATTAACATATCTATCCATTTAAAGTTTCCAGTGCAAAAAGAAAGAGCAGCTTGGGTGATATTCATGGTAGGGAAGAAAGGTGAAGATAATGGATCATCTCAGGGAGTGAATAGGACTGAAATGAATGGGGTAATTCAGATTAATTGTCTGACAATGGCTGGATAATCCCCCAAAAGAGCATTGTCCCCAGATATAGGATAGGGCTTGCAGGCTTGTGACATTCTTAAAATAAAATGAAGGCAAAACCTGCAAATCCAACAGTCAGAAATGATCCGAGTGAGACAGAGACCACTAGACTGAGGGGATCTTGAGATGGCCAAGTTAACCTGAACATCCCAGAGGAATGGTTCAGCTACAGTGGCTTTTCTTTGGGGCACAGAGGATCCAAGGATTTCTTGGGGTCGCTTCCATACCTGTATTCTCTGATTTAACTGATCATGATCAGAGAAGAGGGAAGCACTTGCAGGAGTGGTCTGGTATCTTGGATTTGTATTCTGCATTAGGACTGACCTCTTACAGCTACAGACCAGGGTTACCTTGTCCAAGCTTCAACTCCCCATTCCTGGAAGTGCTCAAGGCCAGTTTGGACAGGGATTGGAGCCACCTGGCCTAGTGGAAGGTGTCCCTGTGGAATGACATGATCCTTTGTGTCCCTTCCAACCCAAACCGCTCCGTGATTCCATAAGCAGGCAACATGGACCCAGGTCTGTGTGCTTCCATCTGTCAGAGCCAGCTTTTACCTTCTACCTCACCAATATATCAATATCAATTGTCTCACACACACCCTTGTTGTAAGCATTGTTGTAAGCATTACAGCTTCAACTACCTGGGCTAACACCTTTTTGACTTCTAAATCCCTGAGGGAAAAAAAAAAATGAGTAGCAGCTCTGGAAAATAATAATTAAAAAAAATAAAAAGGCCAATTTTAAAAAGGAAGTCCTAGGGGCCTTCTAAAGAATTTCAGCCATAAAGAAGAAAAATTTGTTCGCACTCTGAGGATCAGGAGCTTCTGCCACCTTCAGTGAAAATCAGACAATTTTTGTCTCGCTGCAGATTTACTATAAAGCACAATGTCACAGACCTTGTTCCTAATTGCAGACAGGCTGGACACGGTGGCAAAGGATGGAGCCACTAGAGATCCCAGTGTATGTCTCATAACAAGCTCATTAGCTCCAACATCAGACCCCGTGTTCCTCAAAAACTGACCCAGGGCCCCCTCAGGGTTTGTGCTGAGCGTGCTGGAGCAGGAAGGCTCTTGGAAACCTGGAGAGAGGAAGTCAATACACTTCACAGCAGATGAGGGAAGGGTAGTCCTTTGCAATTAATAATGAGTTAAATAAATAAATGAGAGGTTGTTTATCATCTCCAAGTGTGTGGCCGGCATGCCTTGTTTGTCTTTCTATAAGAATTTGGCACGTCAGGCGCTGTTTTGAGGTTAGTGGGACCTGTTTTACCAAGGGTAAACCAAAATTCAGCTTGGAAACAGTCAGGGGAAAAGCCTTTCTTTCCCAAAGTGCAGCAGGGTAACTCATTAAGGATAACTTCTGTGACTAAGGGACCTTGAGGTTCATCCCTGCCCTGTGCCACAACTCCTGTAGCTTGTGCAAGTCCAGCCTTTCCCCTGTGATATCTCCCACGAAGTCACATACCCCTGCACTGCGTCAGGAAGGGCATTTTCTGACTCTCCCTTTAAGCATTCGAGTTATTTATCTAGAAAACAGGTAGGTATCTCCAGGGGGTGGCATGAATGATGCCTTGAACTCTGCTG
The DNA here is from genome assembly GCA_038380795.1 of Pyrocephalus nanus. NCBI lineage: Eukaryota > Metazoa > Chordata > Aves > Passeriformes > Tyrannidae > Pyrocephalus > Pyrocephalus nanus. Next base: position 19,496,557 of record CM076262.1, on the reverse strand, counting down.
ACTATACACAAAATGACATCCTGGCCAGGAGGTGATCTGAATCGCCTTCTTAAAATTAAATATCTACCTCTTTTCCAGGTAAATCCACTTTAGTACACAGAGCCTGAATAGTTTTGCTCTCTCTGCAACTCAGGAACAGTTCTACTTCCATACCTGTCAGCATAGCTGGAAGGATAAATATATTATTGATTCTCCAAGCGGCACATTTAGCAGCATCCACAGCACCCAGAGACCCATCATTTGGTTGGAGCACCAAAACTTCCCTTCAAAAAACTGCCGATATTTTTTTTCTTAAGGTACTGGTATTCATCAGAAAAGTCAGACTGGAAGAAGACACCTTGATTTCTAAGGTTTCACACATCCCAAAACGCCAGAATTTCTGTTGCAACAAGATCTCGGTGTCCAGAGTCACATCCCAGTTTTCTTGAATGTTGCATTTCACAATAGACAGGAGTTTGTGAGAGAGTGGAAGCACCACCCCTTGGAAGGTTTATCGGTGACCAGAGCTGTGAACTGCTCTTTACAGACAGATCATTCCTCAGAAAAGCATTACTGACGTACACAGGAAAATTCCAAGTTAAGTGAGATGGGTATTTTTCCCTTCCCCTTTTGGCTTTGCACCCACTTCTCTCTCATATGCAAATGTTAAATCACGACAGACGTTTTTTCTCTTAAAGAGAGTCAATTCATCTTTAAAGAATGAGAAGAAAAAAAAAAAAAGATGCTTCGGCTTTGTTAAAATTTCTAAAATAAAATCCCTCGAAGATGGCCCATCACTGGGAGATATTTAAAATGCAGACGGCGGGTTTTAAACTGCTCCCGAGAAACCCCTCCCGTCGAACAGAACGAGGGCCATGGGGTTAAAACGCAGCCATCACAACCTTTATTGCTTCATTTTGTGAAGCCATTAACCACAGGAGGACCCCAGATGTGCCACGGCTCCGGCAGCTGGAGGGAAATTCAACCTCCTCCCCCTCCGCCTGCCCCGTCAGAACCTAATTTATGATCAACCTGTTGGGAGGGGGCAGGGAGGCCGGAGCTTGGATTCCCGGGAGCTGCAAGGCAGGGAAATTAGGGATACATCGGGGGAGAGGGAACTAAACAAAGGCGTGCCTTGAAAGTACCCGCGAAGCTCTTGCACAAACACATCACGCGTGCTGAAGGAGCATCAGCAGCGAAGTCTTGCGAGCGGAAACTTTTACAGCCGAACCCCAAAAACACCCGGCTTTGAGCTCGGGGTTGGGCTGCCAGGGAAAGCTAGGGATGAAAGCAAAGGGTCCGATGTGTTCAGTGCAGGACACGCTCCCTGGGAGTGACAGTCCAGTCCCTGAAGAACTCTCAGGGAAGAGGAGGAGGGATGTAACCGCGGTGGGAGTGGGTCTGAGATTGGACTTGGTGATCTCAGAGGTTTTTTTCCAACCCGGGTGATTCTGTGATTCTGTGTAGGGAGGAAAGCGTTTTGCCCGAGGTCGTCCTGCAATCAGCACCAGAGCCAGGAATAGATCAAAAGTTCCCGCTCTGCCCTTGTGTCATACTGAGGTTTTCCTGACGACCTCACGTTCTCCACATCACCCCCAGTCCAAGCTGGCCTTTCTCACCAACCACGTACTCCTCTCCAATCAGGTCCTTCTAAGGAACTTGCTCCTCTCCACGTTTTCCCCTTTTGGGTGCCTTCTCCAGTTACTCGTGCCCTTTTGGTTGGAATTTCCTCGGTAAAAGGACTGGAATCATTCACCCAAGCACTTCTGAAAGTGTCTTGGTTGAATCTTTGCATGCCTAAATACTCCCTCACTTCTTTAATCCACCCCATCCTGCTAACTCGAGCCTCCAAAGCACATGGAATTACGTAGGGCATTCCTAAATATCTTCCAAGTGTGCCTTATCACCCAGAGCATCATGTGGTGAGTGGCAATGCAGCAAAATTCACCTGACTGTGACTGCCAGATGTGTGATCCCAAGGAGAGCCCAGCCTGCTCCTCCCACTCAGAACTCCCTGAATTTGCTGGCAGTGCCCCCAGTCACTGCAGATGCCATAAATTCTGCAGGCTTTCTTTCCCTTTTAAGCGAGACTAAAGGTTTTTTCCCTAAGCTTCCAGCAGTTTAGGGAGCATCAGTAAGAATCCGTGGATAGGGGTGCCAATGCCCTGGGTCTGTTGGCAGCCCCTTTTGATCCTAAACCATATGAGTTGATGTTGCAGCCCAGTGTCTCCATTCTCAAACAACCTCCTAAATATTCTGTACAAACTTCAGGAATATGGCCCAGGTCAGAGCACCTGAGCTTCACAGAAGGGGTTGGAAAAGTCACCTGCAGCAGGATGAAGGAAATACCAAGTACCAAGGGCCAAAAGCAACGGCCTCATCTGAGCATGTTAATCAAATTCCAGCAGGAAAATCATGCATTAAATAACCCTGCACTGAGCTCTCCTATTATCATAATGTTGGAGCACCTCACGACCACTAATTGTTGACGAGACCCCTGGCAGAGCAGAGAAACACCATTACTGTCACTTTACAGACAGGGAACAGAGATAGAAGAGGTGTTTGTATCTGAACAAGTTGCCCTCAGCTTCCCTTATCATTAATGGAGAGAAAAAGACATTTTTGGACATAATTCGCTGCCCTGTTTTAGGGTAGTTTCAGTCTCCTACAGGATGAAATTTTGTCCTAAAAGGCCTGAATTTTTCTCCCTGGACTTGGAAGGAAGTTGGCAACACCTCCTGGGGGTGGAAATATCCCCTCCTAATGAAAGGAATCTCCACCCTCCAAAAGGTGGGTCCAGAAAAGTCAGTAACAAAGCAGGAGCTGAATTCAGGATTCTTATATTTTAGTCTGATGCTCAGATCAAAACACAGATGGGCATCTAGGTGAACAAAGGCCAAGGAGCCGTCCCAGCAGTAACAAAATTGAGGGGGATTGAAGGAAGCTACTTATGGGTAAGGAACAAAAGGGACGGAGGAGGGAAAAACTGAAATACCCTAAAAGAGCAGGTTAAAAGGACAGTCAGGCAAGTGGACTATTGGAAGAAAGGGAACAGATGACAAGACAGCAGAGTTGGGGGTCTCACACTGTCCATAATACCCTGCAGATGTGAGGAAGATCCAGGAGCAGCACACACTGAATATCCCAGTGAACATATATGGAAAAAAAAAACCCTGCTAAGACACCATCCCCAGTCCAGATGGTGTTAAGGAGGAACTCGGTCCTTTCCCAAACACCTTCTCCACACTCCCCTCTTCTTCATTTTAATAACTGCAGGAGAAATAGGGAAAGCAGACAGATGAGTCCAGAGATCACTCAGGGAACACAACAGGGAGCAGATCCCACCATTGCACCCCAGGCTGAAACCCTCACAGTGAACTTCCTGGGAATTTGACCCCTAATTCCAAATTTCGCAGCTTATTTTTATTAAAAACAAAAATACAGAAGGAAGAAGTTTGGAATCTGAGTGACAAGGCTGATCTGTGCATCTTGGAGAGGGGAACTGCAAAGTGGCCACACCAGCCCATGTGAACACAAAAAAAGTAATAGCTCAGCTCTTTGCAAGTGATTAAAGGGCAGTTAATGAAATCACCTGCCACAGAGAATTGACAAAACATAGAAAATAAGTCACTTCAGAGCCTGCCAGAGCATCCCTGGCAGGGACAAGGGGCCTGATGGCTGGGGTATATTTAGTGCCAGTGAGATCATCTTTCCTAGCAGGGCTTGCCTTTGCAGGGAGGAGAGAAGGGCAGCACTTCCATGGCAATGTCAGTGTGAGCTTGAAGAGGAAAGCGCCTGAGATTTCCTTAACAGGGAAGAAAACAGCACAGAGGCAGCCAGGGCTACAGCAGGGGCTGCAAAGCATGATCAAGGTTAAAACCCAGGGGGGGGGAAAAAAAAAACCACATAATATCAATACTGGTGAGTTGAACAATAGCAGGTATCAGTGTAAGGGTTTTGTGGTTATTCAGCTCCTGTTGCCACATCTCAACCTGGGACTGCTCAAAGCTTTTCTTTCAGGAGGGTGAGGGCTCACATCCCCCCAAGCAGGTACCTCTGGTTCAAGCTAAAGATTAATCCTTTTTAGCATATAACACCTCGGTGAACAGTCCTGCACCTTCACATACACACACACTGTGCTGACAATGTTAAAGCAGAGCACTGGAATACTAATTGCTACAGATCTTTCAATCCCTTGCCCTCCATCACTGCTTTGCAGCACTAAAAAGAATCAGATTCCTCTAAAAAAAAAAAAAAAAAAAAAAAAAAAGAGAGAGACTGGCTTAAAAAAAAAAATCATGAATTAACCATCAATGCTCAGCTTCAGGTGGTTATTATAGTTACTATCAGTGACAGGATGCATTTGGGACTTTCAGTGTTTATATGTTACATTCACCTGCACCTCCCCAGCACCAGCAGCCCCCTCCCCTCAAAATAAAAATAAAAACATCCCAGCCACGTGCCCCAAAGCCAAAGCCATATTACACCTCCAAATGAACAGATGTAATACACCAGGGTAGTGCTGCACTACTCACCATCTTCAAATCTATTCTTTTTCCTGCTGTATTATGATAATTTATTTCACTACTGGGGCTCCCAGGTGAGTTCAATTCTCCAGCTTCCAAGCAGACAAAAAATGCTAACCCGGCAGAAGAAGTTTAACAAAGAGCCTAAAGGCAGCAGTCTCATAAGATCTCCCACCTCTCCACACATTGCAGGCTAAGACAGACGTGCAAGGAAAACAGAGATATAAATTTGGAAACGTTTTCTTTTTCTTCTCCGTGAATAGCAAATTAGCTAAAAATTCAGAATTTACGTGGGGTTTGGGGAATTAATTTACATCATCACAAGGGGGAGAAGGGGCTTGAAAGCATCAAAAGATTTTGACTTTTCCATCTCGCAGTAGAAATACCTGCAAGATGAGAGCTAATTAAACAACAAAAAAAAAATAAAAAGAAGAGGAAAGAGGAGGTGGGGAGGTCAAATAACCATAAGTGGTTGTTTCATACACTATAAAACTTTCACAGCCTGTTTGTTGTTTTGAAAAAGAGGAGGGAGAATAAATCAGTTTTGATTTGGCACTGGGCTGGGTTTGGGTTTGGTTTATTTCTTCTCTCTGCAAAATTTTCACTGTTCTGTGAGAAAACAATGACTTGAGTGTAAGAGACACTCCAACCTAACAGGATGCCAAGGTCCTATCATTTACCAACTGTCTGAAGGGCAGGAGAAATGCACTGTGTGTCCCCATCCCTCAGGGCAGCTTATCCCCAACATATTCCCTTAGACCCCAAGGACATAAATCAGCTGTGTACCAAATCCAAGAGAAACCCACAGAAACTTGTAGGCAGCGGGGGAAAAAGATCAAAGTGCCTGTAGTGTGTGAAACCACATCCACCCCAGCAGATATCACAAGTCATAAACTCCCCCTGATAACCCGGCCTCAATCAACCAGATGACAAACGAGGCAAACACGGGGAGATTTGCACAGTGGCAGCCGAAATGTTTAATTAGATTTCATCAGAAGGGGTTCTGAAAAATTCATATGATGAGGTCTCTGCCAGTCTCAATGATAACCTTTTCCATGACATCGCTGGAATTTATTGCCAGCTTCTGTTTAAAAAATAAATAAATAAATAAATTACAAGAAGTCAAAAGGAAAGATGACTCCAGACCTCATCCATGAGCATCCCAGCAGGGTGGGATACCAGCAGGGCTGGCAGGAGGAGCAGTGGTTTGCATTGCCAGGATGCCATAGATACAAGTGTGTTGGGTTCCTTTGCCAATGCACCACAACAGCTAAAAAAAACACCAACCATCAGCAAAGCTTCCCAAACCCAAAGTCCCTCAGGAGCTCCTGCTTTGTTATCCAAAAGGACCCAGCCCTGTGAATCATCAGCAGAACACGTTCAGCACGACAGAGTGTAACCGGAGCCGAAACCCACAGATGACTTGCTCCCAACTTTCCTCACTTTGGCACCCTCAGGGTCCCAACCCATCTCCCTTCAGAGCCTTGGAGTGTTCCATTTGTTTCCAACACACACTTCCAGACTCACTGCACCAAGGGGGATCCCAGCCTGGTACCTACTGGATGCAATGACAAAAACAACTCTTGGCAGGAGTGATCTTAACACAGTCCTGCTGTCTCTGTGAACACCAACCCAGATGGGAAATCTATTTTTGGGGGTGTTACGTTGAAGCACCACTCCAACTCTTCACAGTTCAGTGTCTTTTTTAGTTTAGGAGATGAATGATCCTCCTTGGGGTCACAGCTGGTGTAACATTGGCCAGTATGAGAACAACAAGCAATGACAAAGTCAAATCCATAACAAAGCCATCACTGACATCAACCTAGATATGACACCATCATGTTACTGTCACATCTGTAGGATTACCTGGTGCTTTTAGAGTGGGAAGATGCTTTCTTGTCACCCTTGGGCACAGCATCCCAAGGGGATTCTGCAAATCTCATCCTTGATTAACTGCCCTGGTCTAGTCTTCAGTCTGTATTTTTACCCCTCACCCAGCAATCAAAGCTTTTCGAATTCCAAAAACATCCAGGAACCTGCAGCTCTTCCACATGGTTTCATTTAGAAGAGGTGAAAGGCCACTGACAGGGTTTTTGAAGGGTCAAAAAAAAAAAAGCCAAACCAAGCAAAAAGACAAGTGCCAGACCAAGCAGGAACAGATCCCTGAACCCTGCAGAGCAATGCACGTCTTCACTCCCACAGACACCAGATGGGTTGGGATCTACAAAAACCAGCATAACTCACTCACTCCTCCCCCTCAGGCTTCACACACAGGTCCAACAACCAGCAATCCATCAAAGTCTGGTTGCTCTCAAGCCAGGCTGCCACCACGATGAAACGGGAGATGACGAAGCAGAGCAAACCAAAAGGCCGTTAAACCAAAATGAAAGGAGCACGAGGGGGAAGGATCAAGTTGGAGAGGAACAGGGCGGGTGTTATCCCTGCTTTCCTCTCTCTTGGTTTTCCAAGCCCCACCAGCAGCATGCACAACTTGTGGGTGTGCTGATGGCATTAAAGTTCCCTGACAGGGGTTTACAACCAAGGGGCTGCTGCACACTGGGGTGTCTGGGAGTGTGCAGAGGAGAGGTGGAGAGAGACCCTTCAAGTTATCTTCAGCACATTCCTTTCTGCCTTTCAATCAAAAGCTGGCTCATAAATCAAAACTCTTGTCCCTACATTTTTGGTTGCCAGCTGAAGGAAAGGCTCTTTTTTCCAAGGCCCCCTTATACAAAGTGTGGCCCCTTCTCCAACTCCAGCAACACGACTAATTACTTTTGTTAGCTCTTATGAGCCCACCCTGCCTCTGCCAGACCAGGAATTGGACTCTGATCGCTGCCAGAAGTGCCCAATTATGGGTCACAAATTGAGCAAAGCCTCTCCCAACTTAAACAACAGCAGTGGGGAGGAGAAAAATTACTGTTAAACTAAGCATTTCCCTGTTTTTCCTCGGGGGTATCCACAACTGGCTTCAAATTAAAGGGTTCCTAGAGGTGGGCTGGGTGGGGGAACTGCTTGTGGCAAAGTGGTTTCCTAGAGCAAAAGCCAGAGAACAAAGCCTAAAAGGCTTTGTTTATTTAAGAAATGTTAGTTGCATTCACCCCTCCCCATATATATATAGATATATATGCACATTTTGAAATACATTTCAAAATTCTTCATCCATGGCTACTCTGTTTTCAGTCACTCCAAGCCACTGCCATCTTTTTACCCTCCTTTGAGTGCTCTCCAATAACTTTATCTATTTTTTTTACATTGGGACACTCAAAGCAGCGCACAGGGCTCGAGGTGAGGCTGCACCAGCACATAGGGACAATCACCTCCCTCAGCTGCCTGGAGATGATGGGCCTGAAGCCCCTCAGGATGTGTTTGGTCCTTTTGGCTGCCAGGGCACACTGTTGGCTCACATAAAACTTGCCATGGACCAGAGAGAGCAGGGAACTGAATCTGGACCTCATTTCCGTGGTTCATTCCTCACCAGGGCTCACTTTCCATCCTTTTCTGCTTCCTTCCTAAAGGCAGGAGCTGCCAAATGGTGATATCTGCATCCAGCCCTATCTGCAGCTGAACCAGAGATCAGTCATCTGGCCAAAGGGAGAGGGAGGAGGTGAGACAGACTGTGGAGGTGATTCTGGGCACAGCCACAGCCACAGGATGGTGAGGGGGACGGAGTGGAGGATGGTGAAAGGAAGAGATGGATGCAGAGTGCCTTATCAGGGACTTGCTGTTCTTTCAACTGGCTCCCTGATAACATATGGAGCTTAATCAAATATGCAAATGGTGTCCTATCTAGAGACAAGGGAAATAGAGAAATAAACCCAGGGCCCATGCATGAAAACAAGCCGATAAAAAGAGGGAGTGGGGAGAAGGTTTCCTCTTTTTGATAAAATTATTTCAAAAGATTAAATTAAAGCAAAACTAATTAGGAGAACCGCACTTAAGCCGACTTCCCCTAAGAAGGGTCAGCAGGCAAGAGGCATTCAAATCAAAGGCACATGCAAGAGGCACTTCAAGGGCTCCCTGAAAAGTCATTATCCCAGTCAAAAAGGAAGGGGATAGAGAAGAGGAAGGCATGACAAGAGCCTTTTCGGCTGGGCATCCATCTGGGCATTCGGTGGAGTTAAACAGCCTCTCTTTATCACCCCGGAGAGCAGAAGTAGCAGGTGAAGACCGAAGCTGATCACCTGATGTTCCATCCACAGCACTTACCCGGGAGCAAAGGGATAAAGGGAAGTAAACAGACCAGAGGGACATGGGAATATATTTGCTTTTCCTTGTACCCCGCCCTGCCTGGTTCCCACTGACAGCACAGCCGTGCCGGGTTCTCCACACACAGAGCTGCTGACACCATGCAGAAAATCACCTGCCACCACAGGGCAGGTGACAACCAGCAGCACAGCACGCTGTCCCCCAGGAGGCTGCAGGACCCATGGATTTCAGCAGGTAACAGGCAGCAGGACATTGTTACCTGTCTCTTTGTGTCTGGGTTTGTCACTAATGTCCCCCCTGCCTGCGCAGCACGTCCCCAGCCCGCTGTGGGGGAATCCAGCTCAGCTGCTCTGCCACTGGAAACCTGTCAAATGCGAGCTGCGCTTAAAGGGAGACTTTAAAAAGATGGTGGTACAACCTGCTGCCTTCCCTGCTGCAGTGGGTACGCTGGAGCTCACTGTTCCCAGTGGAGCTGGGAGCAAAAAAACCACACAGTGCAGCTCCTTCGATGTGGAATTTGGAGGGATCAGACAGTTATTTGCAAGTCTCATTGCATGATCACAAGATCCCATCTCTGACAAGACTCTGAGTCACTGTTTAACCAGAATCTCAAAAAAAAAAAAAAGAGCAGCACTCGACACATTTACACAAGGCAGCCAGTGAAAACACAGCTCAGCCAGAGCCTGCACACCAGCACGGAGATCGCTGAGTAGTCAAAAAGCAGAGAGGGGTACTTGAAGGAGAGACGTGGAAAATTAATAGCTCTCTGCCAAAGAGGAGGCTCTAACCCTCCCTGGGAACAGCAGCCTTCCTAACAGGATAAAACCAGGAGTTTTTCCTGCTGCAGTTAGGCCCTGCCACGAGCAGTGAGCTGGTTGCAGTGTTTGACACAGACAAGCTGTAGCTGGAAGTCCCAGAGCAGTGGAAAATGAGGGATGTGAGAGGCAAAGCAGCCTCCTGCAGTGATGGAACCATTAGTGGGTATGTAAAACAGCTGTTGTCTGCACCAGTATCTGAGCACAGGTCCCCTGCTGTGGTTTAGTGCAGAGGATGGATCACATCCAGGCTGGAAGGCATCTCAGGAGGTCTTTAGTCCAACCTCCTGTTCAAAGCAGGGTCTGCCCAGAAATCAGACCAGGTTGTTCTGTCCATTCAGGCCTTGAAAATTTCCAAGGGTGGAAACTGCACAACCTCCATGGCAACCTTCTTTAAGGATTGTTTCTCATGGGAAAAAGCTCTTCCTTATATCCAGTTGTAAGTGCTTTCATGTCAGCTTTTATGCCTGTCTCACATCCTCTCCTCTCTTATGAACGTGAAGAGCCTGTTTCCATCTTCTCCATAACCTCCTTGTTGGTATGGGAGTGTTGTTGTTAGGTCCCTCCATATTCTCTCATCTCCAGCCTGAATAAGCTCATTTGTTTCATCCTCTCCTCTCAGGGCAGGTTTTCCAGCTCCTGGCCAATCCTTTCACCTTTCCCTGGACCTGTTCTTGTTGATCAACAACATTTTTGTTCTAAGGAGCCTAAAACTGGGCTCATTATCTAGATATGGCTTAGCAGTGGAGTTCAAGAGGATCACCTTCTCCTCAATCTACTGGCAGTGCCCCTATTTGTATAAGCAGGGGATGTTGTTGGTGTCTCTCTGCCTGAGCACACTGATGATTCATGCTCAGGTACTTTTGAGGAGAGCTGTTCCCTAGCCAACCAGTCCTCAGCCTGAATCCTTCCAAAAATCCAGTCCTGCACCTTTGATTTCACCCTTGGAAAAAGTATCCATTCACCCAACACTTTAAGGCCTTGCTGGACTTCATTATCACCAGCCACTGGTGATTTTTACACGACCCAGGACAAGTGGGTCTTACTGTCCACACTGACTCCCACACCATCCCTACTGAGGCACCCAACACGAGCATCAAGTGCCAAGTTCACCACAGCTGCAAAACCCCAGATTTCCGAATGCCACAGCCAGAAAAAACGAACTGCTTTTCAGGCATCTAAGCTGGCAACAGCCTCTGAAAGTGGGGCTGCATGTCAGTGCAGGACACAGACAACCACAGCCTTCACAGATGCCAAGCTCAGACGGGAACCAGCATCGCTCCATCACAAGTAGTCAGTGAAGCACCCGGACTCCTGCTGCTTTAGGAAGCTGTGAGGAGAGGCCAGGGTGAACAAGCCCCTCTTGCAGAAACCATCTTCCCAGCAGGAGCCAGAGCCTCCACAGCCTGTTTTCAGAGCAGTCAAGTCCACTTGCCAAACAGTTGGGGGGAAAAAAAAAAAAAAAAAATTCAAAAAGAACCCTGACTCTTTCAAGGCAGCAGAGAAGGAGAAGGAAGCAGAGTTTCCCTGCTGACATTCACACAGAGCTGTCAGCAGCAGGATACCCTCCAGGGGATATCAAAACTGAGCAGGGTTTCTTGTTTTGTGTGTATTCAGAAGCCCCTTTGCCTGGAGAAACAGTGAGGATCTGCCTTTGCCTGCAGGTACCACGAGACTGCCACCTTGGTTATGGTGAACTCAGAGTGCCACAGGAGCTCCAGCTCCTTGGATGGGAGGTGAGGAATCAGGAGAGAAGAGAGATAGATACTCCTTTTCCATGTGGGTACATCATGATATCACCAAGCCACTCACAGCTCTGTTGCCCGTGGGTTTCTTCCCACCTTTGGAACCCTTTTACCTTGCTCAGACTTTTTGCATGAAAAACAGAAGAGTTTGGATTGGAAAGGACCTTAAAGACCATCTTGTTCCAACCCCTCTGTCACGGGCAGGGACACCTTCCACTATCCCAGGTTGCTTAAAGCCCCATCCAACTCAACCTTGAACATTTCCAGGGATAGGGAAGCCACAACTTGGCACTTGAGTGTAAACCAGCTTGGGGGGAAGGGCCTCACACACTACCAGTCCCACCAGGATTAATCTCCCTTCTGCTGAACAGAACAAGTCCTGCAGGTCAAACCTGGAGGTTTGGGTGCCCTTCAGGGTTATAAGTTGTCCTCACCCTACCACAAGCCAAAGTGCATCTTCTCCAAGCCACAGGCTGACCCCATCCATACCTGTCAGCGGCTCCCACTCCAACTTTGAGGCAGGTGGGCTATAAACAGCACTGTAAATCCAACCAGCAGAGCTGTCAGGGACAGGGCAGCCCCAGCTACACATCCAGAAACCTGCAGGAGCTCAGACTCGCATGTGCTTTCCAATCCAGTTACGTACTGGAGAAAGCCAACCTTCCCCAGCACCACCGTGAGATGGGCCAGAAGGAGAACTGCAAATAATCCAAGCTCTCAGATCTCCAGTTCTCCTTGTGGTGTTTTTTCTCTGGATCCAAGGCAAGCAGGGTCTCGAGGGTTCAGTGTAATCCAGAGGGTTGTTCGTGGAACTGGTCAATACTGACAATTTTCTACTGAATGGAACTGATACCTGTTGGAAGTGCTGGCCAGATTCCAGAGCTGTCTGATCCGAGTGAAAAACCTCGCCCCCAAAGGCAAGTCCAAATCTAAAAAAAGCCCTTCAAAGTCTGCAAACTGATGGGATTTGATGAAAAATGAAATCCAGGCCGCAGAGTGAAAGTGTTGGTTTTTAAGCCAAGGTTCTATCTCTGCAAGGAATTTAGCATAGAAAAGGCTTTGAGTGAGATATTTGGATGGAATAAATAAACCCTGTTTTTTCTGGGGAGGTTTCAAATAAATGGAAATTTCTACTGCTCCATTTTCAAATAAACATTTCAAAATGGTCCAAGAGCTTTGTTTTGTTGGAAGTACAGTTCCTAGGGCTGTTCCCAGGTTGACATTTGTAAGCTCAGCTCGCCCTTTACACCTGCATCTACACACAGAGTAATCGCAGGTAAGTTGTTTTTCTTTGACTGGAAATGATCTGCACAAAAGCAGTGACCCATAAATTAAATGCCTAGGGAAGGAAGGCAAGGAATATGGAATCCTGCTATGCTCCCTTAGTGATGGCAGGTATTAGTGGCACATGATTCGGCCGGACACACCAGGGGAAAAAAAAAATCCAAGCCAAGCATAAAAAAACTGTGCAAAACATCTCCGTGGGTACATCTCTGCTTTTCTCCTGCCCCTGGAGTGAAGAGCCAAGTGTGTAATGAGAGATTGAGCAAAGGAAAAAAATCAAAAGCCAGTGGATTTTGGCACCTGGCAGGAAGGACATACCCCAGGAATAACTCCTGTGCTGTTTGTAGGGAGACAAAACAGATGTTTGTTAAATTCCAGTGGGGGGGGGGGTTGTATCTCCTGAAAGAAATTACTTAAAATTCCCAGGGGTGAATTTCAGCCATGGGTGTTGTCCCAAGCATTGGAGTGCATAGGAATCCACTTCCAAGGAAGCCCATCAGGCACCTGGATTATGCTAAAGCTGTGGCAGCTCTTGCTGGGCTGGTGCAGACACTGGGAGCACCATGGACCAGCCAGCACAGGAGGTAATTACAGATACTGGGTTCAAACCAAAGCACTGGCAGATTAAATATATCTCATTAAACAATACCACAGCATCTTTAATGCCCACAAGTGGTCAGGAGCTGGTTTTCCATCCCATCCCATTTGTTGAGTTAAGCTCTTTGATATGATCACACATCTCACAACACTTGATGCATTAATTTTTTTCTAAAATGATCTTCAAGGAAGAAAAATAGTCCCTACGATTTGCAGGAGAGAAAATTAGGAGTGAAGACACACCAGGAGTTTTGTGTCTCCCAACCCACTCCTCCCTGGACCACCCATCTCCATCCCCATCCATGAAACCTTTAATCCAAGGGCAGAGGTCTCCATGCATTAGATATGGCTAAGGGGAGGGATTTTTATGCATTTTTATCCTATTTATTATCTCCTTCTGCAGGGGCCAGGCTGTGCTGTGGACGAGCCAGCAGGACTGGAGGGAATATTTCTCCAGCACATTTATTCAGTGCCTTCCTGATGGGCTTGCACAGGCAGCTTTGTGAATGAGCAAGGGTTGCAAAATGCATTTTGCCCGGGGCAGTGAAATCACTGGGGCCAAGCATGTCATTGGGTTTCACTCACACTTTCCCTGCCCTATCTCTATCTTGTTTTTTTCCCTTTTTCTTTCTCCCTTTGTTGTCTTGGTTACGTGGGCAGATTTCCTGAGAGGGCTGCTAGTTTTCATTTTAATGATACGCTCCCGAAAAGCACAATATTTTGCTTCAGTTGTGTGTGCCACTGGATAAACTCCCCTGACACATGTGACATTTGTATATCAGCCAACAGGTATTGCTTTATGGCTGTGGGTGCTTTGCAGAGAACTCACGGATCACCTAAATCAAAATCAGATATGCAGCTTGCCACTTTCTTAGGAAAATACACACAGAGAGGAAAATACTGAAACTGCAGGGAAAGAGGGGGAAAGTTTCTCCCAAACCATCTTGCAGCAAAGTCTTCCAACCACTGAGTAAATCCTGCTATCTTGGAGATAATCTCCTGACTCTTCCTTCACTGTTATCCAAAATGTTTCACTGCAGCTTGACTGAGTAGCTGCACTGTACCAGAAGCAGCAGGACATTCCATGCCTGGTAGGAGCCAACAGCAGGGGGGAAAAAAAAAAAAAAAAAAAAAGATAATTCCTGGGATTTGTCCACTGGTACCTGGAGTTTCATCTAATCCTACAAAGTTCATTCTAATTTACCACTGTTTTTTAAACAGAGCACAGACACCATGCCAACATAATGGATTATGCTGGAGTTGCAGTCTCAGTGCAGTGTTTTCCTTGCTTCCTGTTCACCAGCACCTGATGGATGAGCCAAGATGGAAAACAAAGCATCAGAAGGCCCGTGAAGTCTTGACAGGGGCCAAGGAGCATCCAGGAAAAATTCTGAGTGCCAAACTGGCCTTTTGTAGCACCCAAAGGAGAATCCAGGCTGGTGTCCTGAGCTCAGGTACCCTCAGGAGCACTGGGGGAGGACGAAGTGTGGAGGATACTCAGTGATTGCACAAGGATGGGACTGAACCTGCAGGAACTAAATAATTCAAGTGGTCCAAAACAATCCCAACATGTTCGGGCCAGCCCCCTTTTGCTTTGTGTGGAGATTTATCCATCCAAGAAAGGTCCCAGCTCTGCTCCAACTCATGCACCCAAAGCAGTAACAACCACAGGCAAAACACTCAGCACATGAGGAAAAAGGGAATAAAGTGAAGCTTTCTCAAATTACATCAGCCAACTTCAGCTCCCCTCTTCTCATTCTTTACCCTATAAGGCTGTCCCTGCTCCCTACCACACTCCTTGAAGCACAGAAAGCTTTCTCTCCTATTTTCCCCTATTAAAAAGGAAGCAGATCTTGGATTCTGTGATGTGACCTGCAAAGGCAAAGAGAGCTGTGTGGCTGGGTTTGCTTCTCCTGGAGCCAAAGAGAAAACCAAAAGCTTGGGAGTGCAGGGAGGCAGCAGTCATTAACTGTTAAGGTCTTTTGGATATTTACCACTCAGATCTCAGCCACCCCATTTCCCTCCTCCCCTGCAAGAGACTGACTGGAGAACTGAACAGTTTATTATGATATCACAGATGACAGGGAAGCAGAACCTAATTAGTCAAGGGAGGAGATGATTTTTATTATGACCACTTAAAAAAACAATTTGGCTCCTTTTCCACCTGCCTGAATAATAATAAAAAAAAAAACTAACATATTTTCAGAAAAGCAAGCAGCCTTTTCTCTGTTGGACAAAGCCAGAGGCATTTGCCAGCCCTCCCTCAGCACGGGGAAAATGCCATCTGAATTTACAACCCCAGATTTCTTTTCAAGGGAAGAAACAGGTAGAGGAATGAAACCAGAGATTCCAGACATTCCTTAAGAATCCATGAGCAAGAAACTTCCTTCCCCTTGCCCTCTCTGCCCAAGACATAGTGGGTCACCTTCCAAGGGACCTTCCTTTCCCCAGCTTGGAAGTCTTTACTTGCAAAAGAGATTCAAGGAGAGAACAACACCCAACACAACCCCCAAGGCTCTGCCCAACCTCCCTTCCCAAGCTCTCACCATCATCGTGGCAAAGCTGGCACAGACAATATTTTACAACATTCCTGGGCTGAGCTTTCAGACAAATATTGTCAGACCGGCACAGAGAGGTTCAAATAGAGGCAAGGTGCATCAATAGCATGAGAAGGTCACTTCTAATACCTCTTTTTCCTATGAGAAAGCCACAGGTAGATGATTCCACCTCTCAAGCCTCCCTACTATTACCTCACACAGCAAACTGCAGAGCTACTGCCATGCCAAGGGCATATTTCTAGTGAGAACACACAGGGAAGAACATCAATACACTCTTTATTGTGTTTGAGATTATGTGGCATCAACCATAAACATAAAGCTCATTATCCTTCAAGACACAGCTTTCTTTTGATGAAAACCCTCTTCCTTCAGCACAAGCACCAGGCCCCAACATAAACAGAACAACCACTAATCCCATACTGGACTCGTGGTGAAATCACAGCTCAGTGACACTGAAAAGATCTCCAGAGCATGAATCCTGTTGCTTAAGCTTCAGGCACAACCAGTTTTCCTCCAGCATGCAGAGACACCCTGTGACCAACTGCTTCATTAGAGATGGTCTGAGCACAGACAATTCTGTTGGACGTGAATTACATCAGGTCTGTCTCTGACTGGGTGTGTGGTTTGACTTCAGAAACATCCATTTCCCGATCAGCAACAGTTTGGAAGAAGGATTTTTATCCTTATCTCAGATTCTCTCTACCCCTCAAGGGTGAAACACAGGTTTTTTTGCCAACCAAAGCACTTTTTTATCCTCAGAACAGGAGCACCTTAGCATAAAAACTGTTCCCACACTCAGTGCAACACAGCAAATCTCCACAAGACCATCAAAATCTGAGTTAGAGGAGCACATCAGGTCTTACCTTCTTGAGCTTCCCGCTCTTGGTGCCCACAAAAGCCAGGGAGTGGTTCTTGTAGACGTAGGCGATCACAGACGTCATCCTGTCTCCATCCTCAGTGTAAATGGGGAGCCCTCTCACCATGGATGATACTCCCAAGGGGGCATTCATGTCCAGGCCACAGAAGTTGTCATCAATTGTTAACAGCTGCAAACAAAAGAGAAAGAGGGTGTAAACAAGTGAAGTCACCCATTCTTCAGCCATTTGGGAAGTATCCACCAGTTGCATAACAGGTCTGTAATTTATGCAAGCTGACAAACCCGTGAGGACTGGAGAAACAGAGAGGTGGAAAGAAAAAAATTGGTCCAAAAGTTGTGTGATGAGTTACAGGCAGAAGGAAAACTGGAAACTTGGTTGTCTGGAATGACAGCCCAGCAGGATACATTACTTTAAGCCTTTTTCCTACTGCTTTACCAGTCAGTTCAACCAGTCAAGGCCCAGCAATCAGAGACAAAATCTGCTGAAAATGCCTTAAACGTACCCAGTTCTGTCAAAAAAAAGTATGCACGTTATTCTCATAGGATACAGAGTAAGAACCACTGAGCTAAATCTGCCCTGGCAAATAAAAAAGATCCTGACTTGCCCTCTGGCCCTGAGACCCAATATAATAATCACATCTATGAAATCTAAATAATCCTCCCAATTCCAAAATCAGCAGGATTGCTCATGATACACCTTGGACATTACAACCTTCCAAGGCATGTCCAGGAATTGTCTGGGAGAGAAATGGTCAGCCCAGGTCAAATCTGCAGAAGGGACCACAGTGAGAACTAAACTCTATAAAAACTTCCAGTACCTGAAGGTGCTCCCAGGGAGCTGGAGAGGGACTTTGGAGCAGGAGGAACGGCTTCAAACTGACAGAGGGGAAGGCTGGATTGCATTTTAGGAAGGAATTCTTCCCTCTGAGGGTGGTGAGGCCCTGGCACAGGTTGCCCAGAGAAGCTGTGGTTGCCCAATCCCTGGAAGTGTCCAAGGCCAGGCTGGAGCAACCTGGGATAGTGGAAGGTGTCCCTGCCCATAGCAAGGATGATGATGGTCTTTAAGACCAAAAATGAGATGGTCTTTAAGGTCCCTTCCAAACCAAACCATCCTGTATTTCTATGATTATCCATCTTACAGGGATACTGCAATTCACTCAAGTTCTTTGGAGAGGAGGGAAGGTTTCACAGCTATTAGGGAAGCTTTCTAGCATTTATTGGAGATACTCATGAACTCCCAACAACCAGAGGAAAGCCCCTGCTCATTAATGCTGCTGCCTAAGCTGTAATTTAACCTGTTGCATTTGAACTCCACAGGACTGTCCTCAGGCAGATGCTCCACTGGGATCCCCTCACATGAATGCAGGTGGTGTCTGGATATCTCTGAGGGTGTTTCCTTGGCCTCAGGGCATTACAGAAGCACAGCAGCAGTGTGGTACAGACACCTCTTCTACCTTAAGGCATCACCAAAGCAGGTGACGCTAATACAAGTTACACATCTCCACAGAGTAAGTCAAATAAAGCTGAGGCCCCAAAAATCCCAGCATTCAACTGCCAAAGCAGTTGGACTTTATTAACTTCTCTGGGACCGCTCAGAGATTTGAAATTAAGGATCCACTTGAAATGTTTTGCTGGACTAAGGCCTAGGAAAGCAATAATGGGCTGCACAGGAAGGTTGCCTAATTTTGATGTAGCAGTAATAAAGGACCATGACAATTCTCTTTGTGTGAGCTCACATCTTCCTGGAAACATGGCTAGAATTTGTGATGCTCCATGCTTGAGTTCACCAGCAGTAAAAGCCCGATAGTTGATTCACTTTATCCTCACCCAGCAATTACAGGCAATAATTACAGATGGTTTTTACTGAGTGGAAGAATAATGTGTCCTAAATGTGTTTATAAATACATAAAACCTATGAGGAATTCGAAGAGCCATTAGTAAGGATCAGCTATGCTGAGCTCTGGCCTGCAAGAGTCATTAGTGTTTGTGGACTGCCCTTTCAGGGCTAAAACACCGGCTCAAAGAGCAATTACAGAGCAGATCAACAGCCCCCACCAGCAGCAGGCAGGATGCTGCTAGTCCACAATGCCAGCACAAAGCCCAGGATAAATCTGCATCCCAGCTTTGTCACATAGGTCAGGATGGAAATCCATAATCAGCAGAGGAAAGGGGGGATGTCAGGGAAGGAAATACACCTTCCCACAGAGCTGGTAGCAAAAGGATTCCAGATGATCCACACAGCTTAAGTGTCTAACAGAAAGATGCATCATATTTGAAAAGACTCTTAATGTCCTTCCAACTTGAACTGTGCTGTGGATGTTGGATCTGAGAAGAATCCAAGCCTTTAAGTCAGGCACAGTTCAACCAGCAACTCTTAAGCTCTCAAATTAGCACAATTTGTGTTTCAAGGGTATAATAAAACTGCATAAGTGCTCATTCTAATGGTCTGTCAAGCTGAAAAGAATCATTTCAGACTGAAAGCAAGAAATTCCCAAACGGCAGAAAGAGGGGAGAGGGAAGAAAGTTTTTAAATAAAACAAGACAGCTTTCCCCACCGCCGAGAGGATGAAAAGCTTAATGGTGCCAGCAGACATCTTACCTTGGGTGCAGTGTACAAAGCTCCATCTCCAACGAGAGGAAATTACACTGACAAGCAGTGAAATGATCCAAATCAAGCAGAGCTGGCACTGTCAGAGGCATCCTCCTTGGAGCAGCTCAGCCTCCCACACGCTCCCCTCCCTGCAGCACAGCCAAAACCAACTACTCCAGCTGAAGCACTTGAGACCAGAAAGGACCCATGCAATCGTCTGGCTGCCTTCCTACATGATCTAGAACCTTCAGTCTCAGGCAGGAATCTCTGACAGACTCAGAAGATACAGATCCAGAAATCCCATCATCAAGCACAAGCACCTGTGGCTGATCTGCAGCTCATCTCCCACCTGTTGAGAATTAATCTAATTGCCCCAGGTTAATTCCTCCTCCATCAAACTGGACCCAGCTCCAGCTGAGCTCACACCTGCCCTTAACGGGTAGATATCATACATCATACAGACCCAAAACTATTTATTTAATCCTATTTCCCTGATATTATTTATGGAAGGGCACATCCTTATAGGAAGGACTTACAGAGAAATACTGGCACAGAGTTTAGGTAGGGTCTGTATCAACAGGACAAGAAGTGATGGTTTTAAGCTAAAAGAGGGTGGACTCACAGTGGGTATAAAGAAGAAATTGTTTATGATGATGGTGATGAAGTCCAGGCAAAGGTTGCCCAGAGAAGCTGTGGCTGCCCCATCCCTGGAAGTGTCCAAGGCCAGGTTGGACAGAGCTTGGAGCAACCTGAGATAGGGAAAGTGTCTCTGCCCATGGATGGGGAATTGTACTGAGTGATCTTTAAGGTCACTTTCAACCTAAATTATTCTAGGATTCCACGTCCACTCACGTGCTGCTGGGTGGATGCCAGAGCAGCCATCCCAGAGCTGTGGTTTTTCCGTGTGGACAGCCCCTCTCCCAGCAACAGGAGCGAGGCCAGCGAGCCACACGCCACACAAAAACTATTTTCATTTCAACGTATTTGGGTTATTTCCTCCGGGGATCATCTGCCAAAAAAACGCCAGCAAGCAAAACCCTACAAATAAACACCACCCGGCTCCTGCACAGCTGTGGCTCTCAGCTGCTCACGGGCCTTTGTAAAGACAGAAATACAGTCATCTTCTGCAGCAAAGAGGGAACACGAAAGGAAGTTTGGATTTATGATGAAAGGGTCAGGAGTTGCAAGCACAGGTTTATTTTCAATTCCAGACACTCCTAGCAGCAATATAAAGTAGCCATGTTAAAGTCTCCGGAGCTTCTCAGCTCGGCAATTTCGCGCTAACGACTTTCCAGAATGAAAGAGGAGGTGAGGACGTGAATTTCACTCTGCTTCTGAGGCTGCTGCCACACCGGCTGGGATAGCAGGGAGAGGCAAAGGGAAGGTCTGAAAGAGGTGGGAACACCATCAGCAGTTCTCTCCTCCTGAGCAGTTAAAATCCAACCCAGAAAGCCACAGCACACTCAGCAGGCAACTTGGAAGGAACTGGGGGCTCGTGGTTGGGGTGCTGGGCTGGAACCAATCAGTTCATCATCCCACACCGAATTCCCACCTGCAAAAGAGGGAAAATTGCTCACCACCCCTCTGCCCCAGCAAAGATGCTAAACACAGGCCTATGAGGTACTCTACATATCCGAAATATCTTCACCTGGGACTGATTGGCAGCTCCCAGGGTAAAAATGCCCTCACAAGTCCCACCAGCTGCCTCTCCATCACGGGCTGATGGGAAGGGGGACCAGCTGGTGGGAGCCTGTGGTCTGCTCCTGCCACCGCTCCCTGTGTCAGCAACCAGGGGGTTCATCTGCAGCCGTGACACCGCAGCCAAGTGTCACATTCACAAGGGAAAAGGGAAGGATGTGCACAAGAATGGGCCTGATTTCCAGGAGGGTTCTGGCAGGCGTTTGCCTCCTCCAGGATTAAGCCTATCAAATAAATAATTAACGCATCCCAGCCCTCCTGCAGAGGATGGTTTTACGAGGCTGGTGCTGGCTCAGTCCCTTAGGGATTTGCTGAGCTCCCAAAACCCCCAAATTCAGCAGAAGGGTTAGGGATTTGGTTTCAACACCTCCTTGCCCATCCTCATCTGATTCTCCAGCAGGAGCGAGCTCCTTGGCACTGCAGGAGTGACTGAGGCACCAGGTATCAGGGGGCCAGTGCAAACAGTGCTCATAATACATCAGTTGTCCCTTAAACATCTGCTTTAGCCATTGGCCTCTGAAACAGCCCCTGATAATCAAACACAGCCTAATCCATATTTGGGGAGCAGCCTCGATAAGGGATTAGCCACCCATCATTCCTCCTTGCTTTCACTCTGGAGGAATCTTCCTCCCCAATCAAAGCACCTTTTTCCAGATCTCTCAGCAGGCTCCAAAGCAATTCCACAGACTCACTGGGGATAAAGGCTGTCCCAATGGCCAAGCCTTTGATTTACAGCTAATACCTAACAGCCCTGTCTTCATACAGTGGCAGGTACTTGGCTTCTCACTCCTGTTATCTCAGGCTTGGCCACGGCAAAGGACGGAGGGAACACATACATTAAGGGCTGCCTGTGCTGCCAGCAAGGCCAGGGAGCCAACAGCAATAAGAAATCAACAGGAATACACATTTCAGTCTTTGCAAGGAGATATCCAAGGTCTTTTCCATCACCTGACTGCAAGATCTCCTTTCCTTCCCACAGCAAGGACCGAGTGAGAGTGAGGGTGGGCATGTGTCCACACAACAGGGTAATTAAAAATCTAGACAGATGGAAGCCCTAGGAAAATCTCTCACCAGGAAATTCATGGTACATGAAGAGAGACTAGCTAGGAAATTGAGGGTCTAGATCAGCTGGTGCAGGAGTGAACCATAAATCCTTCTGCAGTGGAGCTGGAAGTGCTGGGAACCACCTCCCACAAACCACAGGTCTTTAAACTCCAACAGCAGCAGGATGGTACCCAAAGCTTGTGCTTCTCCTGTTTGCCTGTGCATGTCCTCTTGATGGTTTCAGCACGGTGAATTTCTGGTTAAATGCTGGTTTGCCCTGCCCATGGCATCAGTACTTTGTGTTCCTGAAGCTGGAGTGACTCTGACTCTGACCTCCTGCAGTATCTCTGCTTCTGGCCGTGCTGCATCCCAGTGTGTCCTCTGACTCCTGTGAAATCAGTGGGTTTTGGTTCATCTCCCTGCTCCCCACCATCTGTGCTGTGAACTCCAGCAGAACCATCACTTTTCAGCCCCTTGGCTCTGTCCAGCTGTGAAGTCCTCATGCAGAATGGACACGGCCCCTCTGATTTTCACCTCGTGCCACATCATCCCCCTAATTTGATGCCTGTTCCCGCCCTCCCCATCCCATGCATTCCAGACAGCGAGTCAGGAAAAGGCTGTGGACTTTTGTCATCTGGAATTCAAAATTTTGTGCACAAAGAGATGGCCACTGACCAAAGACAGCACAGATCACCAACCCACCCACTCTTCAGTGCCTGGCCTGCGGTCTAATGGCATCCAAAAATAGCCAGCACTGTTTCCCCAGGGTGTTCTGTGATATAATGGAAGCTGGATAAAGAGCCAGCATTTGGAAATACATTATAATTGCACTCTGCTTTTCACTTGTGCACCCACAGCAGTGGTTACTGTGCAATTACATGTCACCATATACAAATGACAGTGCAGTTACAGTAACTTTCCCAATTATAGGGAAATTGCACCCACCATGCTAAGAGGTTTTTTCATTTGAACACAATTCAGGAATGCAAGAACAGAGGGGAAAGTTACTCAAATTGACTAGAACTGGTGCAGTCCTTTGGTTTTTAGGGCTGGAGTTTAAGCATCAGTTCAAGGACTGGTGTCAAGTTTCCAGAGTGCTGCAGAATCTTAATGTAGTACAGACTTTTTATGCCTGTATTTATGTTCCTGCTAGGCTGTGAGTGTAAGACTTCCCAACAGTCTATACCAGCCACCTCCACGTCGTAAAATTTGCAATTTCCTGAAGAGCAGGCTGTCTTTTTACAGAGACCAACAGGTTTCTTTAGTCTCCAGACCTCTAGCTTAGCAGAGCTGGGTGATTATTAGTAATTGTGTATAAAAGTAATTGTGCTGTAAATTTAACATCCTCTAAGTCACAGTTTTCTGAATTATGACAGTGCCAAAAGATGTGTACAAGGTAAGTGCATTAGTGAACCCCTACACGTTTTCTAGACCCCAATATTATGATCTTTCAGCAATTCTGTCAATAAGTTTGCTTTTCTCCCTTCTTGCTTCAGACCTCGGAGATGCAGACCCCAAACTTTCAGCATCTGCTGATTCAGTCACAGCCACAGAGCTGCAACAGCAAAGACTTTTCAGCCCATGGATTGTTCTCCAGCTCTGCTTGGAGAGGACTCATTTTTCCCAGACATGTTGTCTGGGACTGGTAAGCAGCAGCATTTCTACTCTGGAAACAGCACTGGCTTGTTATGGAGCTCTGAGCAACCTGGTCCAGTGAAAGGTATCCCTGCCCATGGAAGGGAGGTTGGAACTATTTGACTTTTAAGGTCCTCTCCAACCCAAACCATGCTATGTTTCTATGATCAGAGGGAAATAGTTTGTGCCCCCATGATGGAAAGTTCAAGACTGACTATCCAGAGAAGCACATCATGGATATCAAGTGTGAAATGCCTTCCTCAGCAGAACCACCCACTCCCTTCTTGATCACCTGCAGGGAAGACACTCCTAACCACCACAAGTGAAGATGTAATTAAGGATCCAGCTTGAAAGACCAGCAGGTTAATGAGTCTCTGTTTCTGACTGATACCAGCTACATCAAATCCCTCAGGTCTGGTGTCAACTTCACCTGCAAGTTTCTCCAGGAGAAACACTCTCACTAAGACAAGATAAACAGGGCACGGTGCAGAACTGACTCGGATACCTGTCCGTATCTTTCAGTGGGATATTTGCACTCCCTGTGCTTGGATATTGCAATTTAAGTGATATTTTAAGTGTCTTAATTAGACCCCGAGGGTCTGATGTTGGCAGGGAAGAGGGACAGTACCTCCAGCAGCAATGCAAAGTCAGACTGAGATAGTGCAGACACTCCCATCCATTGAGTTCTTCCCATCCCACATCCCAAACACCTTCACTGTGTCAGCCGAATCTCCCTTTTGTGTCTTGTATTTCTACCCCTTCAAAACATTTCCAGCATCACCATACTTCCAAATCTCAGCATCAGCACCCCAAACCCCTGCATGAGGGGTGAAAGTCAGGTCCCAAAGGTCTCTGAAATTCATCCTGTCACAGGTGGCAATGATACCTACAAAGAAGAAGGATGGACATGACCCGAAGAGCAGCAACTGTGACTGCAAAAGGTGTTAAAGGAAGCTGAGCTCTCCTGCAGTCCCACAAACATCCCCTTGCTGGCTCAGAGGATCATATGGATGAGGCACTGAAGGATAAACAGAGGAATTTAATCTCTGTGGCTCTCAGATCGGTGCTTTAAAAAAAATTCACTTAGAATTTTTCACACCCTCCCCCCCCCCAAAAAAAAAAAAAAAAAAGAGATTATTGAGTGTAGAGACTCTGCCTTTGAAACTACCATGGACTGCTGGGTAAATAAGCATTTAGGGATTTTTTCAAAAGGGAAGTATCGATCAAATAAGCTGCTAGGGCTCTTCTGTGAGAACTTATTCCAGCAGCAAAGCTGTGCTACACACCTGAAGCTCAGCAGCACTGACTTTCCCTGGTGCTACTGTAGCTGAGATGGGGAGGAAGAGTCCCAGAGAGGGGAAATTGTAGGTGAAAAGGGGTTTTTGTGTAAGCAGAGAGACATCCCTGAGAGAAGCTGCTGCATTTAATTCTAAAGGCTGTCACTTTTCCCTCATCAGACAAAGGCTGTCTACATAACAAGCTCCTAGAAACTTCAACTGAGAGTGGTGGGAGAGGTGTAAGGAGAGACTGGAGCTCTGTCCTCTGTCAGCTGTGCCCTATAATCCTGAACATCCTTGCCATAACATGGCTTTCTCTCAGGCGTGTCCATCCAGTAGAGACCCCCAAAAGTGAGATATTCCCTTCCCCAAGTTACAAACTCTCCTGTCCATCTTCAGATACATTGCAGGGTTCCTCAGGTCCCCACAACAACATCATCACTGCCTGTTGCATGCAGTGCTGAAGGGTGCAGGATCTGTCCTCCCTTTCACAGTGTGCCTGACCCACTAACTCTATTTATTGGCAGCAAAGTGGTTAAACCAGCATTTCTGGAGCCTTTCTGGCACCCCTCATTGCTGTTTGAGTGCCACACACCAGCACCTTGCTGGACAGAGTGCAGCTGCCTCCCCTATGCCAGCACCACCAGCGATTCTCCACTGAATCACAATTGCTTATAATTATTATTTTCTTACACGGACAGAAATTATCATTTGGGCTGCAAAGTGCCACGAGCACCAACAGAGCCGTATAAATGAAACAACATCGCTGCTTTTGCATGCAAGCAACACCTTCAGCCTGCGAGCCCGCAGCCTCTTAAAAGCATTAATTAAGCCTCACCGTTGTCCTGCAAAGGTAAGTTAAGTGCTGTAATGAATGGGATGTGTGTGCCCGTGAGAGCTTGGCTTGCTCAGCAAATAACGGAGATCCGGGGCTGTGCATCTGTATCAGGGAGAGGCAAGACGTGTCTGGTCCTACCATCCCGCAGAAAAATGCATTTAAAGGAGCCCCGTTATCAGCTTAAACAACAAACCGAAGCACTCGAGGTCTGAAGAGAAAAATCTCCCCGATTGCTGCCGCTATCTGGGCAGATCTCGGTACTTGAGGAATTCAGAGCACTCGTATCAGGCGAGTGTAAATTCACTCAAGCCATTAAGCTCGAACTCCTCCCGCATCTCAAAGCGGGATGGTGCAAGTGGGAGGCTGCAGCCAGCCTCGGGAAGCAGGGACAGCATCACAATCACAGCCCTGTGTTTTCTTGGCTCGGCATCCCAACCAACAGCCCCAGCCCATCCGTGAGTGCTGGGTCATTCCCTCATTAAGAGGAGTAAATTTTTATTATTCCCTTCTGCAAACTCCCTCACTCTGCCTCTCCCTCTCTCCCCGTGTCTAAATACGTGCCTGGCTAATATTGCTTGTTTACAGGATAAATCAGCTGAACAAATCCTATTATATTTTGGAACACTGACAATGACGGGGTAATGACATTGAAACAGGGAAAACACGGCGTTGTTCCTACTGATCTAATGTCACCCACATGTTCTATCAGCTACAGCAGCTCCAACACTGCATGGAGGAAACAGAGGTCCCTCTGTCTTTAGTGTTTAGTTGCATATCTGTCTGGCTGCCCTCTTTCCCTAGTTTCAAGGATTTTAAATATGGAATTATAGAATGCTTCGAGTTGGAAGGGACCTTAAAGCCTGTCTCGTTCCACCCTCCTGCCATGGGCAGGGACACTTTTCACTAGACCAGATTGCTCCAAGCCCTGTCCAACCTGGCCTTGAACACTTCTAAGGATGGGGCAGCCACATATTATGAGAATCTGCACCATAAAGCAGCAAACCTTGGGGCTGCAATGATTACTGGCCCCTAAATTGAAGGAACTGGGGGCTGTTGGCACAAAGGAGATGTTAAGTCCTCTGTACTGTGTAGTTTTCTGCAGGAGAAAGGTGCAACAAAGCTCAGCATTTCAGCAAGACATGTTCCTGATTGGAGATAGTTGTGTCCAACACACCCAGGTCCCCAGATCCATCCTGAATTTGAACAGCTCTACCCAGCCAGGCCCATGCTGGCTCAGCAAACAGCACATTTCATCCCAAAGCTGTTGTTATGTTACCCAAAGATTGGGACAGTGTTAATAAAAATGCCTCTAAAACAAACTTGGAGCAAAAGCTACATCCCAAAGTCATGCAGATGCCAGGCTGGGAGTGTCTGGGGCAGAAATACGGTCAGATGTGATTCAGACAACTCTCTGTGGGTAAAACAGCCTTTTCCACCTCCAGTCTTCTGGACTTTGCTTCCAACATCTGTATTGTCCAACCTGGTACAACGGGGACCCATCCATGGAATTTGGGTAAGTAAGTTCAGGGAGAAAAAAAAGAAAAGTCTTCCCTGTTTCCTGGAATATGAATAAATAGCCATGCACATCAGATCATTCCCAAAGGCTAAATATCTTTGCTGATTCTCCAAGCTCTAAGACAGACCCTGCCCTGTGTTTCACCCCAACAGCTACACTTGCATCAGGCAGGGGAGAAAGGGTCTGCAGAGGATTTATCCCAGGGAGCAGTGCTGGATCCAGCACCCCCTCGGCCCCCTCCTCAACAGAACAGGCATTGTCCAAACTCCCACACTCGTCTTTCCCCGCTCCGGAGTTGCTTTAAATAGCATCGTGCTCACCAAGGGAGCTGCAGCCACTTTGCTGCTGGCTCTTCCAGGACATCTGGGGTTTGCTTTCTGCTTTTTGTTTTGGTTTGTTTTCTTTTTTTTTTTCCTTAAAAACCCCTCTTGCCCAAGCATTCCCCTTGACCTGCAAGGCGACCTCCTGGAGAGGCAACCCGAGGTTGGGTTTGTGGAGTTCGCTGATCTCCTGGCGTGGAAGGGAATGAGGGGAGAACATATGGAACCCTCCAAAAATGCAAAGCTGAGCCACAGGCGACCGCAGGGCTCAACCACAGAAGAAAACAGCCTGGGTTTGCTGGCAGGGGAAGCAGCAAAGACCAGTTCCCAGAAACAAATCTAATTGTCCACGTGGCAGTGGTGGAGAAGTTGGCACCAGCTGGCAAAGGTGGAGAAGCTGGCACCTTGGCTCAGTTGCAGGGACCACCAGGGCCTGGGGGTGGATGCTGAGGGATGCTGAGCTGCTCAGGCAGAGCCAACGTGGTGGAGGGACGGGCCTGGTGGTGGGGGAGGGAGCTGGGCCTGGAATATCTCAGACACAACAGCGACTCCTCGGCCCTGGGTCCTGCTCTGCCCTCAGTGAGCATTCTGTGCCAGCAGGGTCACCCACACATGAGCAGAACAGCTCTGTGAGAGGCTTTGGCATCCGGCCACTTAAAGGCACAGGGCTGCCTCCTGCTTTATTGCTTGGGAACTAAATAAATAGTTTAGAGAAGGAGGTTTTTTTCCAGTGCACATGTACTTTTGTTCCCAATGAATTTATATTTCCTCACCCCAAGACAATGAGAATCTTGGAAAGAGAGGTTTCAAGATGGGGGTGGGGGATGATAAGAAGGTAATTAATTACTGCCAGCATTATTACTGCATCCACTGATCTGGAAGTCTCTTTTCAAGGACAGGTGTTTAATACTGAGGAACCTACTTAATACCTCAAATGCAATCATCCTCTCCTGCAATTAGGCCCTGCTTTGCAGCCCTTAAGTGCAAGCTGCAGTTGATGTAGGGGATTAAGAGTTTTTGTTTTTCTCTCCTCCAGAGCCTCCAAATCCACTTTTTTTCCTGCCTGGAGCACAGAACACTTTACAGGGGCAGGGAAATGTCCTTATCCCTGCTGGCTGAAGGCAGAGGGTGGTACATGGGAGGAAAAGTCATCACCAATAGAAAACAGGAGATGATCCATGTGCTGCCTGAGGAGCCCCTGCAAAGGAGCTCTCACCAGGTTGGGATGTACATCCCCACCTGAAAAAATGGTGGGCTTTTGAGGATGTCTGGAGGTCTGGGGTGTTGCCAGCAGCCATATCCAGCTGAACTAAGAGCTCATGGAGGCACTGGAGAAGCCCTGTGATGCTCACTCAGCACTGCTCAGCCATGGGCACGTTTGTCAGTGGGAAAGCCGGGAGGGTCTTGTTCCTGCAACTCCATTAAATCCCAACCATCCTGTCCCTAGCACGAACACCAGGCATGCTGCTCAATGGCTAATTAGTTAATGAGCCTGCTGCTCACCTCAGAGGGGAGGAGGTGGGGAGAATTTCCTAATTCCGGTTCAGAGGGGCCAGGACCTTGCTCGGAGCTACGGAGTCAGCTGCTCTCCATTAGCCTGAGGAGCATGGCCCCAGACACTCCTGGCCACTTCCAGCCCTGACAACAATCATGAGAAACACCAGCTGTGTCAATGGGGAGAGCTCCCTGAGCTGCTCACGTGGCAAGATAGCAGGACATTTCTCCCTGCTGGAATGTCTTTCATCCCGGAGCACGGCCGGTTTTGCAGGTGAGATGTCGGTCGGGCCTGTTGGAGGTGGAGAAATGAGGAGAGGAAATGTGCATGGGGGAGATGCACAAACCACAGGGCTCTACCTCTTGTCCCTCTTGCCTCCTCAGCTCAGCATCCACCCTCTCCAGCCCCCAGTGTCCCTGTCACCTCTTAGCAAAGTTTCTGAGCGAGTCCCCCGGACAACATGCTCTGCACACACAACACACACACACACAGAGTCCCATCCAACACAAACTGCTGTGACCAATTATACAAACACAGATCTGGCAGCCACAGGCCTGTTTGCTCAGTCTGTGAGTCTCCAGTGGGCATTCCCAGAGAGGCATTACCGTATTTCCGAGCGTTCTGCCTTTCCAAACACTGCACTCTGTCATTTTTTTTTTTTTTTTTGAGGGGGTTTCCTGCTCTTATTTGCATTTTCAGAGGAAGAAGAAGAAAACACTGTTAGAAGCTGACCAAGAACTGACCTTGACTGACCATGAACCCCTTTGGATCAGGAACATGAGCCTGCATAATTTGGAGTAAAGACCTGTACGCAAAACGTGTACCCAAAGCTCTTGTCCTTCCAGCTGAGATGAACAAAAAGGCCTATTGTGCAAGCAGGAGTGGCATTGACACTTGGGATGACTTAGGATAGCCCAGCTGGCAAGCAGGGGCGCTACAAGGTCTAACAAATCCAATAGCTCATTCCTGTGATGGAGTCATTCCCATGGGAAATTTCGGGATCACGCACAGACCGACCCTGCCAAGAGAAACGGGCTGGGGCTGTGAGTGCAAGATGTCAAAGCACCAGGATCACGTGGATCTCCTTCCACACATTCCTCTTCCCAAGGGCTAAGCAAAAGCTAACACTCCCTTTTACCCCTCTCTTTCCCTTTTGTGGGAAAATGATGGGGGGAATGACAGATAGGGATGACAATTCCTGCTTTTATTGTACTTTTTATTGTAAAGTGATTTTTTTTTTCCTTGAAACACTGCTTCTTTCCAGCAGCTCCAGCCCATGTCCTTCTTTCAGGATGACCCTCTTTTTCTGTCCCCCATGCTAGAGGGGAATGTAGTGGCAAGGATGATATTCCCTTTTCCTGGGAATAGTTGGGCACAGCACTAAGATCCAGGAGTTCCCTGGGCTGTGTTTCACTGTGCCTTTCCCAGCCCTCCTGTAAAACAAGGATAATGCTGCTCCCCATCTTGGTGTCTCAGAGGTTCTGCATGTCCTGCTAAAACCAGTGATGACAAATCCAAGCCCTGGGAAGAAAAGGAATTAAATAGGCTGTTTATAGAAAAAATCTTGGATGTATCACCAACTGTGGCCTTGCCAGGAGTCAAACTGACCATCCCATCCCATCCACAAAGCCTTTCTACCACCTGGACTAGAAAAAGGCCCTTCCTAACCTGGGGACATGGAGCAGAACAGAGCCCATGGATCAGCCCCAGAGTTCATCCTGGCTGAGGTGCTCGTGCTGCCTAAGGAAAATGTGCACCCAAGTGGCATCCAAATGTGCCCAACAACCATTCATGGAAGGATTAATCAGAAATACGCCCTCCACAACCTCCTCCTGCATTCAGCTAAATCCCATCCCAACAGCAGTGCTTGCTTGGTGAGCGGGGGGATGCAGGGAAAGCAGGAGGGAGCAGGAGAGCAGAGCCCACTTGAGGAGGAGATGCAGGACTCTCAGGGATCTCATCAGCAGCATCTTCAAAGAGATTTCGGGGAATTACACACTCAGGCAGCAGAAGCACAGGAAGCCTTTATAGCCAAGTCACTTGTCAGACAGTGACTTGGGTCCCAAACATCTTCTTCTGATAGCAAAGTGCTGGGAAAATATTGCCCAGCTCTTTACACGAGGCCTTTTGTTGGCCTGAAAACATTTCATTTCTCCCCCAGGTGACAGCGCTGCCATGAAAAACAGGAAGAGATTGAATGCAGTAATTTAAACAGTCAAACCCCATTTCCTGCCAAAAGGAAAAGAAAATACCGGCAGAAGGCAGGAGATAGTTGGGGACAGACACTTTGATTATCTCGGGCAGATATTTGTGCCGCGTATCCGGTGAAAGCTGCAGCGATGGAGGTGACACCTCTTCATCTCGAGGGACTGGAGTCTGTTAGGCTGCAGAGCAGCAGGTGATGCTGCAAGACACATCAGGCTGATGAGGGGACCAGGATCTCCCAGGAGAGCAGCCCTGGGAGGCAACCAGCTCCCAAGCTGACAGCCAGGAGCACGTGCCAACAGCACGCTGTGTTTGGGTCTCTGCTGCAAGCCAAAGGTCCAGCAAGGATTCCCTCTCCTCTCCATCTCCCCTGACACCCTTGAGCTGCTTTTGGGGTCAGTCTCCAATACTCTCCTCTTCTCTATCCGTGTTTGTATATCCCACACAGCCATTCACCTGATTGCTCCCCAAGGTAGAGGGGAAGCCTCAGTTTGTGCCCAGTAAAGGAATTCTCACTGGGCTTCAAAATGCACCTACTAATCCTATGTCATAACAGTGAAAATCAAAAAAAATTCCCTCCTCCAATGATCAATTCCTGTACAGAAGGGGCACATTTATATCTCCATTCTCCTCTCATATCATGTTTTGGTTTGGTTTAGTTTTTTTTAAGAAATCCAGTATATGCCAACTATATCATGGAATCATGGAATCACAGAATGGTTTAGAATCATAGAATCATAGAATCAGATGGGTTGGAAAGGAGCTCTGAGATCATCAAGTCCAACCTTTGATCTCCAGCCACCACAGTTACTAGACTATGGCACTGATGCCACATCCAGTCTCTTCTTAAACACCTCCAGGGATGGATAATCCACCACCTCCCTGGGCAGCCCATTCCAATGGCTGGTTACCCTCTCTGTAATTTCTTCCTAATATCCAACCTAAACCTCCCCTGGCACAGCTTGAGACCATGCCCTCTTGTCTTTAGGGGGGAAAAGACCTTAAAAATCATCTCATTCTAACCCCCCCTCCCCCCATGGGCAGGGACACCTTCCACTAGAGCAGATTGCTCAATTACAAAGTTCACGAAGCCTATTTAAACCACAGCCCTCTCAACCCATCATAAGTTTGTTTCCTGCTGAAAGAAGCCCATTTTCCCCTTGAGAACAGCCCTTCCTTCTTCCAACACCCCACGTGTCCCCTACAGCCCCGCTCCCACTGCTCCACGCTTTCCTGCACCAACCACACTGCAGTGGTCACTTTTCCACGACTGTATAACAAGAGCCTCGTGTGTCAAATGCTTTGAAGGTGCCCTCTGACTGTATAAGCAGGGATGGCTTCAGTATCCAGAGAGGAGATTTGGATTTGGATGAGGGAAAGCTTCCCCACAGCACAGGCAGATCGTGCAGGGAGAGAGAGGAACCTCCGTCGCCGGAGGTTAAGAACAGGTGAGACAAACATCTGTCAGGAATGTTTTAAGTAGGGCAGAAGGGCAAATCAGATGACCTCATAAGAATCTTTTTTTTTTTTATTATTTTTTCCCAGCCTCGTTTTTTTCTGATTATATGAATTTCTAAGCGTTTGGGGTCAAGTGTGCTCTTTAAATATTAGCTATTATCCTGCATTTGCAGAGAGGTATTACCTGAAACCATTTATCACCTGAGTGAACATCACCAATTTGCAAATCAGCTGCCCAGACATAAAAATCTATCATTTTTTCCCTGATCTATGCTGAAGATTACAAGGAGGACAGCTGTAACATAGGGATAGGAATGAACATTGAGGATTCTCCACTCATCTCTGGATATTTACATTTCCCGTTCTGGAAATGCTTCTATCGCACTACCAACATCTGCAACAAGCACAAGAACTTGGCACAGGGTAATCATGGGCTCATTACACGGTTGTCTCTCCATCTTTGCCCTCATATTGTGTTTGCAAACCAGATCAGGGCAAGTTTCCAGGACATCCAGCCTTGCAGGACATCTGGGGACCCAAAGCCTCCTGCTGCATGTTGACCATGAGACACAATTTGTCCAGCCCAGCTTGCCAAGGGCCTACCTGACCTCAAATCTCCCAGATCCAGCTGCAACTGAGCTGCCTGACTAGAGAAGGTACAGACTCTACTTGCAGCAGGGCCAAGAGACTCTTCTCTCACATCCCTGTAATTATTTGTGTGCATATTGCAGGTTAGGAGAGCTGTGCTGGGATTGGTCCCCAGGAGATTTCTCTTGCTCTGAAATGGCCCTGAGCAAGCATTACATCAAGGCAGGAGCAGAAGAATCATAAAATGTGGATCCCCTTTGAATCAGTTGTTGCTCCATCAGAAATATTAGAAAAAGTAAAAGAAAGTTTGTTACCAAAAGCCAGACCTGACCATGCACCAAGAGGTGAGGATGGTGCAGTGAATCCAGCTCCATAACAATTAATACTACAAAGACTCATGGAATAATAGAATGGTTTGAGTTGGAAGGGACCTTAAAGCTCATCTCATTCCACCCCCTGCCATGGGCAGGGACACCTCCCACTATCCCAGGTTGCCCCAAGCCCTGTCCAACCTTGAACACTTCCAGGGATGGAACAGCCACAGCTTTGTTGTTAAACTCGTGGCAAGGCCTCACTTCTCTCTGTGTAAAGAGCTTCTTCCTAAAATCTAATGCAAATCTATCCTCTCTTAATTTAAAATGCTCAGTGCCAGGCACATCAGCTGTGTACCCGTTCACCTTCAGCTGCTGAAGGCAGGGCAGCAAAGCTGAAGCTCACTTCCAGCCTGGATGGCAGGAAGGTCAAGCCTCTACTTGCACCGGCAGGGAAACATTTGACACCCACACAAAACCAGGGAAAAGTCTCACTGAGGGCCTTGGAATTGGTTTTAGGGCTGCTCCAAACACATGTGCTGAGAGGCAGAGCAGCAGCGCTGGGGGCTGGCTGGCAACAGGACATCAGCGAAGGAGACAGGGCCCTCACAGACACACATCCAGGCTCCAAAATACTTCACCAACCATCAAATATTTTCCAAGCTTAGCTGCTGGACTCTGCAACCTCTTGCAGCAGCCAAGTCACTAATACCTCTTCCCTCGGGCAGCACAGCTGATCTCAGGCAGGGCTTGCCAGCAGCTCTAAGTAGGCTCATTTAAGGAGAGGACAGCCTACTTAGTTACACTCTTCAGACTCCCTTCTTTTAATTCAAGGATCTCCAGGTTCTTTTCCAGCTTAGCATTAGCATCTCTGATTCACAGGGAAGAAATGCACTCACAAATATGCTCCAACTTTTTTTTTTTTTCCCCACTGTGTCACCCAGCCCCTGGCTCCTTGTCCTCTCTCCCCCTTCTGCAGTCTGGTCCTTTCAAATTCAGTCTGAGACATCAGTCTTCTTGGTTTGGGACTCACCCCAAGGGACACAAGAATGCTGTTGGCCTTTTTGCTCCTGTCTAAAGCCACAGAAACCAGGACTGAGAGGTTTCAAACCTCCTAATTTGAGAGGCCCCACAATGCAAACGTTAGTATGGAGCACAAGCAGAGCAGATATGCAAATGCATGGAGAGGCTTAACAGCCCAGGAAAGAAACTCCAGTGGGAAGCTCCCAGCTTAAATCTAAAGGCAGCTCTTTGAATGTGCAGAGGCCTTGCAGCTAAACAAAAAAATCAAAGCCAGATTTGGGCACAATCTTTCTCCCTGTGCAAAACTCCATGGGGAGATTTACAGGTCCAGGCAGAAGAGATCCCAACTAAAATGAAGGACTTGTCCCTCCACAGATTCAGTGTGGGAGGATGAAGTGCAAGGTGAAGCAAGGACACTGAGGGCACTGGTGTAAAGGGGAATTAAGGCAGAGTGAGGCAGGATCAGCGTCCCTGCAATGAAATTCCCACCTGCATTGCTCTTGGTCCCTCCTTTGTCCTGTCAAGGAGCAGCAGCAGGAATCCCCCAGCAAAGGAGGCTTGAGCACAAAGGAGAGCTGGAGCAATCCCACATCCCGAGCCCTGCCTGCCTTGAGATTACAGGGCAGGAGAGCACTCTGGTATTCCTCATATTCCCTTTTGCTCAGACTTGAACTTGCCTCTCACTTGAAAGAGCTAATTAAGGCCTGGAATCAAAGCCTGGAGAAGCGGCTCTTCCAGCCCGGCTCCGAGCCGGCCCTAATGCCCGTGTCTGTGCCCGCTATCAAAGCCACCCCTGGGCTGGAGGGGCTCAGGCACATTCCTGCAATGCCACTCGAGTGAACCGGCAGAATAAACCAAGACAATTTCCTCAGACCATTTGTAGGTCAGCCTGACCAGCCTCTTCCCCAGTCCTGCCCTTAAATCTCGCAGTATTTAATCCTTGATCTGCAGCCAGGCCTTAATTTTTCAGAGCAGAGGCGACGGCAGAGCTGACTGCAGACCGGAAGGAGAGGGGCTTTGATGGTTAATGACCAGTGCTCCTCAGCCCTAGAAGAAATGAAGCCCTTGCTTCACAAAGCTCCCTGAATAAATCCTGCTCCAACTCCAGCCCAGGGAAATTAAATTACACCAGTGCACACAGAAACCGGCACAAGCCGTTGACACTCTCTAGGCCCTGGTTCTGGTTTAGTTTTGAGCCAAAACTGTGCTTTGGGTCAAAATTATTTCACCCCTATGATTTGCACAATTAGGTAATTGTAACAGACAAATCCCTCCTGAAGATTTCAAGGCCCTTTGGTTTAGCTCATCAGCAAACACAGCACATCTGATGATACCTCCATCAGCTTGTCCACGAGCAAACTGAGGTATGAACTGGTTAAATTAGGTGGTGTGGTGAGCTGGAGGCAGAGCCAGGACCGGGACAAGGCAGTCCCAGTTCTTTGGTCCCTGTTTTAATGGTTGAGAAACTGGGTAATCTGAAGACAAGACCTGTGAGCACACGAGGAGGTAAAGGTTGGGTGCTCAGGGGCTTCACTTACCGCGCTGCTACAGGGAATGTCCTTGACCTTGAGCCAGGCCAGATCTAACGTCCCCTCTCCCCTGTAGCAGGACTGCAGTCTGTCCTTGATGCGGTCGTTGATCTTTTTCAGGACAAAGATGCAAAGAGCAGACTCATCCAAGGACTTCATCTTCCTTTTCTGCCCCTTGGAGAAGACTGTGAAGAGGATGTCATCCTCAGGGCCAACCTCCAAAGACCTGGCTAAGATGGCTCCAGCCTTAGACAAGTAGGCTGCCTGGAGCAATCTGTATTCCACCCCGTTCTTCTCACAGCCAATGGGCACCTCCACGTAGGAGTTAAAGGCTGTGTCCTCCTTACAAAGCCGGACCAGCTTGGAGGTGTAAACCTGCTCCTTCGTGGTGGAGCCAGGTGGCGAGATCATCTCAGGCTGCAGAGTCAGGAAGTAGACAAAGTTCCCGCTGCTGAAGCCATAAATGTAGTAGATATCGAAGTCGGGGATGATGGTAAAGGTGTCTGAGGGGATCTTGATCATGGAGGCCACAAACTCATCATGAAAGACGTATGCAAACATCCCATCCGCCTCGGAGTTCTTGGTGAGCTTCCTGCTGGAAATAGTGGGGAAATACTCCGGTTTGCCGTCCACGGCGGTGGCAATGAACAGCTTGTCATCCATGTTGCTGTAAGAAACAATGACTCCAAAAACAGAGCCACTCTCATTCACCCCAGAGAGGTAATGCTCCTTCTTGTGGAAGGGCTCCCCGAGCTTGAAGAGGTCATCCAGCCTCAGCAGCTTGCAGATGCCCTGGTACAGACTCCCACAGGCTATCAACCGGTTCTCCTTGTAGTCTATGAGGAGCATTTTGTTTATGTTGTTGGTGGGAGTCAAGGGTTCGTTGCAGGTTTGGACTATCCTGGGCGGATAACACTTGGGATTGTCATCATCAGGACCTGTCTCGTGGGTCACCAGGACCTTCAGGTCACTGGAGAGTTTGTAGATCCTGTTGACGGCCCCCAAGTAAATGTGCCCCGTTCTTTCGTCAACCACCAAGTGGTTGAAGTTTCCCTCTGATTGTTCTCCAGTGAAGGTGATGAAGGGCCTCTTTGGATGGAGTGGCTGCTGTCTGGCAAGAGGTGACACTGTGGTGGACAGCAGGAGGTGAGAAACCAGGCAAGTCCATTTCCACATGGCCGGTGACATGATTAGAGAGGTTTGTATTCCCAAGGGAACAGGATTAAAAGCTGTGAAAGTCTTCAAAACACCAATTCCCCGGCAGATTTTGTCCTACAAGCAAAGCAAAAAGAAAACAAAAGTGCATTACTATGGAGTATTCCTTCCTCCTCCCCCCTTCACAGCCATGCCATCATCAGAGCTTATTTAATTGCTAATCCTCCCTTTCTCCACTCTGAGCTCTCTGCTTAAAACCAACACAAAGGGAGCCCTCCTGAAAGAAAAGATGCTGGTAGAAAGAGCAGAAATCACACAGCAGAGTCATAAATCAGCACCCTTTTCCTCTCCATCACACACACACACGAGCCCCACGGTGCAGCACAAATATTCCCTGGAAGCCAGAGAGGTGCAAAAGGCTCACAGTAGGAACATCAACCAGCATTGCTGTTTGCACTGCCAGTGTCAGCCCAACTGTGTATTTGCTATCTGAGACACCAGAGCTGGAGAAGGATTATTATCCTGCTCTTCTGGATGAGGGACTGAAGCCTAGAGAAGGTCAGGGACCTGCCTGCAGGGACAGGTCCAGATGGACGCTGAGCTCTTCTGCAGCCCTTGGAGTTTTCTGGGGAGCAAAGCCAGCCCTGGTCTGACATTACCATCCTTCCAGGGAGACCTTGGTCCGGGATGGTCCTGTTTGAACAGCATCTCTGTGGCTTCCAGATCAAAGCTGCCTCGTGCTGGTCCAGCCTGGAGTACAGACACGGGAGCTGTGGCATGCCAGCTGTCACAGCCACATCTACGAAGGGCAGGTTGCCAAGCACGGAGCAAGCTGAGCGCTGGGTCTCCTCCTTCCCCTGGGCTCTCACCACGAGACCACTCTCCACTCACTTCACAGCCAAGAAAACATCATCCTGGAGAGAGGTACAGCTCCCCTGGGAATC
Source organism: Pyrocephalus nanus (assembly GCA_038380795.1). Lineage (NCBI taxonomy): Eukaryota > Metazoa > Chordata > Aves > Passeriformes > Tyrannidae > Pyrocephalus > Pyrocephalus nanus. The sequence goes on along the minus strand of CM076262.1, from coordinate 19,458,344 downwards.
TCAGGTGGCTGAGGGGAAAGGGGTTGCCTACCTATTAGCAGTAATAAAGTCTAAAGGGCCGTGAAGTGGGAAAACCAATCACCCAAGGACCAGCCCGGTGATTTTCCACAGAGAGGGATGAGGGATTCCTTGGACCACTCAGTCTCCTAACGTTTCCCAGGTTTTAACCAGGGTGTGAGAGCAGGATGGGGTTCAAATATAGTAATCTGCTGAGCACATCACTGTGCCCCATGGGAACACATCTCCCTGCTCACCACATCCATCTGCTCCCTTTCCCTTCACTTCTTTGGTTGCTTCTGCACCAAGAACAGCTTTGGCTTTTAATGGCCCCACAGAACACGTGGGAGATGGAGTCCTACCACCTCAGGTCTCACAAGCCAAGCTCCCCACTGAGTGCTGACCACACAACTCTCGTCACTGGCAGACAGACCCTTCATCCCTCTTTATCATCCAGATCAGAACTTCACAAAGCTGTCCTCAATCTTAAAAAGACCACGAGGCAAACCCCAGCCCTGCTCCTGCAGGCCAGTGTCCCATCACCTCTGTCACGGAGTGACTTTGCTGAAATCATAGCCAGTGATGACAGCCAGGCTGGCACAAGGAGGAGGTAAGGGAAAAAATCACTGTTTGCAGATCCCAGCAGGGAGGAAGATGTGACATAGGTCTGGATGTGCAGCTTTTTCACGTCTGTGCAGCTCTGCCAATGCCAGCGGGACTGAAAAATTTCCTTCAAGAAATAACAGAGAGAATAAATCCCGCATTCTTTTAACCTGTGGGCTGATTAGATCTGATAGTGGAAAAGGGTAAGTCTGGGCCTGTAGAGCAGCCACCACTTTTATGCCACCCCAGATATTTCAAAATTCTCGCAGCAGCCAGAATTTCAAAGCTGTTGTATGATCACCTTCACCTCCCACTGCCCTCCCAGCCGCAGCAGCCGCAGGCATTGGATGGATGACGGACAAAGGTCACCCCACATTTACTTTAGGCATGTTTACCCTGTTCTGCTCTGCCTTCCTGGTCAAGCAAATATTTAATAAAATCAAGCTTATACTGCAGAGTTTGCAAGACTGTCTTGCAGGCTCTGCAGGGACAGGCAGGCTGGTCACGTAGGCTTTTAATAACCTTTAATATGGTAGATAGAGCAGGGATGGGATGAGCTCTCCCCACACAGCCACTCCTCTTTCAAAAGAGCCCCTCCTTGGGAGAGCAGCAGAAGAGGGAAGCTGTCCCTGTTTGAGTCTTCTGTTCAGGAACATCACGTGGTGACCCTGAACACCAGCTCCTGTCACTTATGAGTTATGATGCATATTTCTAACACACTGGCTTGATCAGGAGCTAGACAGATCTAGGAAGAAATTATTCTTTTAAAGCACTAAAAATATACTTTTTTCACCCCAATTTCTTGCTATATTTTGCTCTACAGAGTCATCACAGCTGCAGGGCAGGGAAATGGGAACTGTCATGACCCAGAGACTGAAGAGGTAACGAACAGTCCCTCCTTCCAAGAGGAGCCCTCTGCCCAGAGGTCATCACAGCACCAGGACCACAGCACCTGCAACAATAGGTGGAAATTTGCCCATTAAAACAAAGAGCCAACACAAAATCAGAAGGGACACACTCCAGACATGAAGTCTTCCAGGCCCAAGTAGGTGAGAATCATTTGAAGGTGAGACTATTACTTGTAGAGGAAGGAAATGGTGAGGAAAACCTTCTTGGTGCCTTCCAACCCCAACAATTCTGTGATTGTTCCAGGGAAAGACAGAAAATTTGACCTGGAAACCAGAGAGACCCCAGTGAGAAACTCCAAGAAGGCTGGATGAGGAGCCCCTTTAGTAGCAGACTAGGGCACTCCAAAAATACTGAACCTCATGGAGGAAGATGCTCACCTGGAGAGAAAAGGGTATCAAACAGTCTGAGAGCCCCAAGAGCCACCAAGCACACACAGGAGCAGCCTTCTGGGACAAAGCAGGGAGAGCAGGACCCTTGGGCTGTCTTTCCATTTTCCATCAGCCATCTGAGCGGCCCAGGGAGCAGAATTTTCCCTCTGCACATTCCCATCTGCTCGTGCTATTTGCCCTGCACCCTCAGCCCTGGAGCCTCTTAGGGCTACCATTTATAATTTGGCTCAATTAATAAATAACAGCAGAGGTCAGGGGCAAGGAGGCCTGGATTTTTAGCTTGCAGAATAGAGCAGGTTTTGTACTGCCCCTGAGAGGATGCACTGAGGAGAATCACCCCGTGTCTGGACAGCAGAAATCACAGCAGCTGGGAGGACAAGTAGTCCAGTGGCACAGACATACACCCAGCCTCTTAGGCTGCTCAAATTACAAGACAGTTAATTATATTCTAAAAACAAAGCACGTAAACAAAAGGCCTCAGCCAGCAGAGGCAGGGAGGTCTGGGCTTAGGTTCTGAGCTGGGTATTTCCAAAATAAACCCAAACTGCCTTCCCACAATGACCAGGCTCCCTGGCCTTTTCCACCAGGGACGTGGCCAGCGATGCCCTGACCCACCATGCTGGGTTCATGTGTGAGATGAGATCACCCCTCCACGTGGCTCCTGCCACAGCAGCCTCTTCACCAGCACATTCCAGATCCCTGGGAAGGTCACATAGCAAATCCACCTCTTTCAGACAGGGTTCCTTCCATGGTCAGAGGAAGGTTTCAGAGTCAGCTCCCACAGAAGGTCTCACACCACCCTCTTGCCTGTGGAACTGGAGGCTCAGCTTCATGGCTTGCAAATAACACATTCCCCGTAGGATGCCTTGAATTCCCAGAGTTTGGGTTAAGAGCTGTTTTCCTCCTGAAGGACAGCAAGTTATGATGCTGCCCCACAGTGTGGTTACTTTTTTAGTGGTTTTGGTCATTTCTAGCAAAGGGTAGAGATCACTGAGTTAGAGAATTCTGCTCAGGGCTCTCCAGGACACAATCCCAAGGCTCCACAACATGCAGCTCCATGGTAAATAGGTGGAGCACCTGGACAAGAAAAGTCTGGATGTGAAAAAACCTAAGAGGGATAAACTTTCCTAACTTCTTGTAACTCTGGTTATTGGATGGGAAAGTTAGGGAATGATAAATATATCCTCAAAAATGCAGCAGGTTTCAAGGGGACAAAGTCAAGAAGGAAGAGCTATGGATAAGGAGGTAGGAATAAATCAGGAATAAAGAGGACACAAAGGACTGATCTGTCAACTGAGAGGAAGGGAAGGACTTGGGAGAAGTGTGCAGGGAAAGAGAGAAATGGGACATTCAGGTTTTGACTGACAATCTCACATAAGCCGTGGTCATGTGCCTGTACTAGAAGCTGGAACAAATCCACCCCACTCCATAACAGCTCCTGAAGGGAACATGTCACTGGGTGGACACAGGAGACAACAGCATCTCCCCATTTCACTCACACACACACATGACCCTCCTGCCACCAAAGGTGGCAAACAGAGTCACATCACCAGGTCCCCTGCCACGGTCACCCCTTGGCAGCAGGGACACCGCCAGGTCAGCGGCACACGGGTGGAGTCACATGGGAGATCCTGAATACAAAAAGCTATGGAAGAAATCCCACCCTGGCTCCAGCTCCAGCCAGGAGCTCCAGATCAAAAAGACATATCAAAACCTAGAACACAAAAAAAAAAAAAAAAAAAAATGTGCTGAAAAGCAGCACTGGGAGGGGAAGAAAACCCACCATGTCATTCTGTACAGTGGGCCTGGCACAACCCCGGAGTCCCTGGGCTGGTGGGATGGACTCAGGGAGTTCTCCAGCAGGCAGCACCTGGCTGGAAGAAGCCAAGAGCACCCAGGACTCAGGGACAATTCCAATGGCACGGGCTGGGCGGTTAATGAGGCCCAGCACTAATCAGGCAGCACGCTCCTCTGTTTACTTTCGCTGCACTCAGGCACAGCCATTCATTTCCCGGGATGCTGACGAGGCAGACGCCCAGAGCTGGAGCCAGCACAGAGCAATTCAGCACCAAGTGCAGCTACACAATCCTTTTAATCTCATCTAAAGACTTCTTTTTTCATGGCTTCCTTTAATAAACCCTGATTACCATGGATAGAAGCTTTTCTTTGGGAGCCAACACGGCGAGAAAACTCATACAGAGACATTGTCAACAGCTCCCCCCAACAAAGCCCGGCTTCTAACTTGGGCTAAATCCTTTCTAACTTGGGCTAAATCCTTTCTCCCTGAACTCACAACCTGTCCAAACTGAAGGCAAGTCTCCCTTTGAGGACATCCCACACCAGAGCATCTTTTCTTCAGAGCAATGAACAGACCCCAGTGGAAGCTGCAGCTTGTCCCAAATAAAGAGATTAATTTCAGGAGTGATTTGTTTGCAAGGGAATTAAGCTACAGCAGGACAACACAGCCTTCCCTCATCACACAGATTATTCTCCTTGGGCACTCAGATGCTGCCCATCACCTTGTTACCTGTGTCAGTGCCAGATGAGTATTAAATGATGGGATTAACATGGACCATGAGTGGGGCTTTCTTCCTTTTCTCCTGATTCCCCCATGTGATAGAACTGCATGTAGATGGTTTCCCTTCCTGCTTTTCAGGCTTGGTTTCCTATCTGCAAAAGCAGGTCAGAGCTGTGCTCCTCTGTGCTTGGAAGGCAGAGCAGGGAGGTTTAGTAATGATTTCTCAGTTCCTCCAGGAATTTGCTACAGAGACTCGAATGAAAGAGCACAAATATTCAGTGTCACAGAAACGAGAATGGAGTTTTGGGGTCATGGAAATAACCTACAAATCCAGAGACCGGAGTTAAACTCTCTTTTCTGGAGCAGACAGGGATGCAAAAGAATCATGGAACATCCTGAGTTGGAAGGGACCCAATCTCCCAACAACAACACCCTCCATGACACAGGTTACAGTATTTCCCAGTCTCCTGAGGATAAATCTATTAAAATTATTCCTTCTCACATTACCTGGGCAAATGTAAACCCCCAGATAACCAAACTATTGTGGCAGGAGCACACAAGGTCCTTGATTTTAACCAAACCATGCCACAGCAGTGCCTGACTTGGTTATCTACCCTTCAGGAACGTGTGTATGAGATCAGATGGGTCCAAAGCACTGGAAAAAAAGTGAAGTATTGCCAAAGTCCAGAGTGTCAGGTTGACTTCAGTCTCCAAGTCTCATTCTTGTCCCCAGCAAAGTTATTGTACAGTCCTGGGATTCAGTTCTCCCCAGCACAAAGGTTTTCTCTGCTGAATTTCCCTGAAGTGCAGCTCTTGTGGGGTTGGCAGTGCCAAGCTGGCCAAGAGGTTAAAATGGTGTAGGATATCCCTTTGACCAGTTTGGGTCAGCTGTCCTGGCTGTGTCCTCTCCCAGCTCTTTGTTCGTCTCCAGCTTTCTCCCTGGCAGGGCATGAGAAGCTGAAAAGCCCTAGAGTTGGTATAAACATTATTTAACAACTAAACCCACCAGTGTGTTATTAACACGACTCTCACACCGAATCCCAAACACACCACACCAGCTACAGATAGGAAATTCCCTCTATCCCAGCTGAAACCAGGACAGCACTTCACAGTAAGGAGACCCTGCTCAGCTCCAGACACCAAGAGGAACAAACACAGCCACTGCCCCTAAAGGGATGATGAATATTGAAAAGAAAATGAACTGGGTTTCATCCCAGCAGGTCTCCCCAGCTTGTGTATCCATTACAGCGTTTTAGGATTGCCTTTTCCTTCCTCAGGAGCAAAGCTTAAGCTCACACGTTCCCTTCAAGGCTTTGAAATCTCTGAAGAGACCCCAAATGAAGTCTTTAAATTTTTCAGATGGGAGCCCTAAAACAGCAAGGAAGGGTATCTGACCTCAGCTTTCTCCATGAGTCAGCAGGCAGCTGTTTTCTTGTTGGCTGAGGCTGCTCAGCACAGTTTATGATGCATTGGATGCCAGTGGGTGGATGTTTCCCCCTGCTTGGCAATCTTGGGAAGATCTGTGAGACACAAGTCCTCTCTCTCAGGCTGAAGTCTTGTAATTAGCACTATGTAAATCCACAAAGAGCCAAATCTCATAAGACAGAGACTGTAATACAGCTTTCTCCTGAAAGCCTGGCAGAGAGAGCAACTCCATATTCACAATGACTTTGTGATCACTGGATATTTGACTTTGCAGATCTACATGCAAGGATAAAAGGAGGGATTTAAAAGGGAAAAACAAAGCCTTTAGACCTTGACCTACTGGTTATTGAAGCACCAAGGTCTATATTTGGAGGTGAGGAAACCAGTGGCAAGGAAGCCAGGGGAGAACCCCCCAGTCTCTGAGATTTCACAACATACTCAAAAGGCAGCTGGAACAGGGTGGTCTGAGAGACAGGGGGTAAAAGCAACAAGATTGGGACAATCAGAGGTGATACCTGCATCATGGAACCACAGAATGCTTTGGGTTGGAAGGGACCTTAAAGACCATCTTGTCCCAACCCCCTGCCAGGGGCACAGACACCTTCCACTAGGCCAGGTTGCTCAGGTCCTGGATGGTTGTGGAGAATGAGGGATGTAAAGCCAGTGGATTTGCAGCACAGGGTCAGGCATTCTGCAATCCAGATGAGCTTCAGTTAGCAGTGACCAGGGCTTGCTGGTTCAGAGCAAATGGGAAGTTCTCCCAAACAAAGAGTTTACAACTGGCCAGGCCGAGGTGATTCACGCAGGGCACAGCTGTGTCCTCACAGAGACCCAGATTCCCCAAGAGAAGGATCATCAATCCTGCAACTACACCAAGCCTTGCATTCAGAAACAGGCTGGGCACACAGCAGGAGTAGGAACATAAAGAAAATGCTGTTAACAATTCTGTATTGCTGGGAGGAAAGAGTCAGAGGTGTGGTAATTTCTCTTCAGTGATGCAGAGTTTGCAGCAGAGGCGAGAACAGTCTCCCTTTGTGCTTTACTCAGCATAAAATTTCCTCCTTTCATTTATGGCAGGTATCCAACCCCTTTTGGAGCAGCAGCGGCAGCCACTAGCTGTGGATGGGGCCAGGGAAAAGATCTGACACAGCAAATTCTTCATCTTCAGCTTCTCATGTGAGTGGCTGAAGAGAGCAGAGGAGCGAGTCCCATAAAACAGGGATGGCTGGACCTTCTCAAATCCCAGCCAGCTCTCCAGTCCAACATACACATCACCACCAGTGGGAAGGAGCAGTGCTGAACTGGCATTTGCTCTCCCAAACCTAAAAGAAAGCTGCAGTTTACTGCAACCATAAGCAATATTTTTATAGTGGCATCTGTACTGGAGATTAAGGGGAAAAAAAAAATATTAGATACCTCCTTGTTTTATTTTCTCTGCATTTCCTAACCCTGACCAAATTCCTAAATGCTTCTGAGGGAGGGTTTAGGCACCCATGAACCTCCTGGACAGACATGTTATTTTATCACTCTGCCTTCTATGTAACAGCTATTCCACCAACTGGCCTCTGTCTTTCAGCCCTCCAAAGGTCAGATGAGGTCAGATGAGTCTTTTTCCATGTTTCTGTAACACCCAGGGCAAGCAGGTCCCGATCTGGTAGTTCCAAACTTGCATGTGTCAGCTGAAGTAAACGACTACTGCTGTCTCCAGGGGCTTGGAGAGAGATCTTGAAGAGATATCAGAAGGCTGACTAGTCCATATTTCTGCCCCAAAAGCTCCCCCTCCCAAATTCCAGGAATCTTCTGCAGATATGAGATTGCTACAGAGCCCAATCTCTTCCTTACAGATGAAACAATACAAACAGGTATTTTTTTGAACAATACTAATCTACTGCACGCTTTTCTCGGCTTTCCCTTCCAAATATAATAAAAACTGCATTACTGTTGTTTATGATTTTTAACCATTCTGGCATAAGAGTGCTTTTTGTGAAGTTCAGACTGAAGCAGGGCTCTGAGCAGCTGCTGTGCCCAGAGCAAGACTCTCCCTGAGAAGAAACACTCAAGATCAGACCAAACAAGAGATGTCCTCCAAAGAGACTCCCCCTCAGAGCATTTTGGTTAAAAGCTTCTGTCCCCCACTTGAGTTGGATTTTTTTCAGCAGGCTGAAGGGCAGTTGAGGTTCCCCCCAGATCCAAAAGGCAGAAGCAGGGACAGGGCTCTGATGGAGAGTGCCATGTTTGTCCAAGCAGGGATATCCAGCTGAGACACAATTTCCAGCCCAGCAGCAGCACTGGGGATGGACTCTCCTCCCTGTGCTGAGCTGTAATGAGGCAGTGTGGCCACAGCCCTGATAAGCAGCAGCTTTTTGAATGTTTCAAGGAAAAAAAAAAAAAAAAAAAGAGCACTCTGACATCCATCCCACCACAGTCCCATCATGTCCCTTTGTACAGATGACACAGGACAACCACCACAGGCACTTTCAGCAGAGAATCAGCAGCAAAATTCAACACCCCCACACCCCCTGTTCCAAAAATAAATACCACGGTAAACTATAACTAAAGTGCTGTAATTTTCACCAGCAAAACTCAACACCCCCCCTCTTCAAAAAATAAATACCTGGATAAACTATTACTAAGTTGCTGTTAATTTTCTCTTCCAGTGACTTTGTCATAGCAAGGCAGGACAAGCCCAGCTTCTGCCAACACATTCAAAGGCCAATGGGAAGTTATTCTTAGAGTCCTGCCCGGCTGTTGCTGCAGGATAACTAATTCCAAATCATGCTGGAGAGTCTCAGGATACTGCTGAGCTGGACAGGCCACCTATGGCCAGGATCAGAGACAGGCAGGAGACAGAGCAGTGCTCATATGGGTAAAAAAAAAAAGATAATCACATTCTGTGTTTGTTAACAAGCAGATTAGAAGAGAGCTGCTGTATACACACACACACAGGGGCTGTATTTGCAGGGAGATACACAAACCCATCCTGTACAGAATACAGACACACTTATTTTTGCACAAAATTATGCAGTTCCTGTGCTCCCGGTGCAGGGCACCGTGTTGCATGCATAATTCCAGCCAGCATTAGCAGCAACACCTAGAGCTCAGGTTGGCTGACATGTTCTGTGCCAAGGCTCAGTTTTAAGGTCCCAATTACTTTGACAGACCTGAACCACCCAGGGGACCTTTTCCTGAGCTCGGTGTCTGCCTGGGGCTGACACGGCCGTGGAAAGCTGCATTCACAATGACTTGGGCGATGCTGAGAACTAAATTAGGAGAAAAGTTTCGGCAAGTTACTGATTTTATATTTTTTTTTTCCTATATTTGACCTCAGTTATGTTCTTTCCACTGCCTTGCTGGAAAGCTGCCATGCTTTGGAGCAGGTAGTTAAAACTGGGAGGGTCCTTCCCTTCTGGGCATGATAAAAGTCTGTCTAAACTTCACCAAGTTCCAGCATTTAATAACATATATATTGCAAGGAAAGGTTTTGCCTTTTCCACTGGTCCTAGGATGGATCAGACAGCATTTGGGCTACCAACACAGGAGGAGTAGGACATGCTCCTGATGGGAAACCTGCTCCAGTGGAAAGTGTCCCAGCCCATGGAAGGGGGTTGGAAGGAGAGGATTTTATGATCCCTTGGCTAGCAGATCAATCCCAAGATTCCCACAGCGGAGTCTCAGGCACTTGGTTCCTTTCAGTAAGTTAACTGTGGTGCTCAGGATATAATTTATCATACAGTTATATGAGATATAATATATAATATAATATATAATGTGTTATAGATCATATAGATGTAATATATAAAATATAGCACGTAGTATAGAGTAGATAACAGCCCAAGCTGGGTACCTCCAGGATCAGGAGCAGCAGCCCTTATTTACAGATTATTCCCATATATGTTAAATCCACATGGATGCCCTGGGAGGATGGGGTGGTACATAGCCCTGGTGACACAAGGCTGCTGTTACTTTGCCATCCCACCACAGCTCATCACACTTTGTCCCCAAAGGGTCTTTCCAGCTCCCCCCCAGTAAAATAACACATTGCTGCTTGCAAGGGCAACCAGGAGCTCTTATCAAGGTGTCCATCCTAAGAGCACATGCCCACCTCCAGAATTTTCAGTGTAGAAACACCTCAGGGAGACAGAGGTCCAGGAGGATGAAGAGGAAGCATCAGAGGCCAGGCTGGACAGGGACTGGAGAAACCTGGGATAGTAGAAGGAGTCCCTGCCCATGGCACGGGGGGTGGAGCTGGATGATCTTCAAGGCCCCTTCAACCCAAACCAGTCAATGATTCTCTGACTTGGCCAAGGTCACAAAAGAGCCAGCAAGACAAACACAGAGCTACAGCCCATGCTGTAATTCCAAGCTCAGTGCCACGGCAACAACTATTTTGCAGCACCAGGGGAACCTCCTTTGTCGCCGATTTTCTCTGTTATCATCTCCTCTGGTGCATCTTTCAGGAACACACATCCCGATGTCTCCAGAGGGACAAATTCCCATCAGTCTCGAACCCATCCACTGCACCAGCACTTTGCCAGCATCAGCAGAATCAGGGGCATTACACACTCGAGTGTCGCCGCTGAAACCGCTTTAAATAGTTCAGTGGTCACCGTGTCGGGCTGGGAGTGTGCATGGATGTATCCAGGCTGTCCTGAAATGATAGGGCACACAGTCCTGCTGCTGGCACCCAGCCTGTGGGGGGCTGGGGAGGGAGGGAGGAGGTGTCTGACCAGGCCACTCTGCTTTTTCTGCAATTTATCCCTGCACTTCCAGCCTCGAGAGGAGACGCTGCCAGGCTGCCATCAGCAGTGGCACTATGCTGGCAGCTTGTTGCTGCTGCAAAACACACACATGAAAGGTAAAATCTCCCCTTTTCCTTCCATAAACATCTGCCCTGGGCTGCTCAGACGTGGATGGAAGCTGCAGGTGCCTTGCACTTCACAGGTCTGACCCTTCATTTGCACAAATCATGCCTAGTGCTATCAACAAGCCAACAAATCACCCCGGAGCAGCCACAAGGAGGGTGATGCAATTGTTTTAGCTGTTTGCACAGCCTCGTAATTGCAGATCCATCACCACAAAGCATTTAGCTGTGTAAGGAGGATAGGTGTTCCACAGAAAGCCCAGCACCAGAAAGGGGCACATGAGCCCATCAGTCAGCAAAAGACGGGTTTGTAATAACCAGGGGGTCAGATCTGGGTTGTACTACCCAGAAGAAAGTTGCTTGTTTGCTTAATCAGCTGCAAGCAAAACTCTAATTTAATCCAGATCCCAACACCAGCTGCTTTGTTCATCTCTGCTCACACAGGACAAAGGCACCTGTGGCTGAGACAAAGGGGTGTTTTTAATGTGGGGGGCTTGGAAAGGTCATCTCTGATCATAAAATCCCGCTTATAGGAAATGGAGGCCTTGATAACACACAGGTTTTAAGACCTGAAGAAACACCATAAAGCAGCTGCTGAGGTGTTGGAAGAGTAAGACCCACAGGGGACTGGCTCCATTTGCACTCCAGCCCCTCAAGGGGCAAACCTGCTCTCCTGCTCCCACTCATCCCTCTCTCCAAAACAGGACTTGTTACACTCTTCCCTCACCCCACAGAACCCCACATTTTTGAGTATCACACAAATCTCAAACCCTGCAAAAAGGTGTAAACCTGTGCTCATGCACCTCTGCCCTTTGGGATGCAGTCACAGCTGTCTCCACAAAAGGAAGGAGCATCCTCCCTGCTCGTGGAGAGCATCATCTGTGCTCCAGCTCCCAGGGGCCTCAGGTAAAGTGGAGGACGCGGTGCCTTGTCCTGGCTCCTGAATTACCTGGACACACAGCTTGGGGCCAGCTGGGCACGTTTGGGTGGCTGCAGTTGGATTTTAATGGCATAAGGCATTCAAGCAGACAGGAGGCTGGGCTGAAATTTGCCCTCGATTTAGGAGTAAGAGCCTGTAACTCTTTTGTTTTGATTAGAGGGAAAAAAAAAAAAAGGCAGATGGGAAGAGGGAGGGAAATGAAGTTTGGGTTGGTGGTGGTGGCATCAGGGTGAATGTAGCATTGGTCTGTACCTGGTGCTCTCAGGCTTTTTGGGGCAGACCTGGGGAGTGCATCCAGGGGCCACTATCTACTAAGTTTATCTACTTATTTTAGCTTAGTAAAACAAAAACATAGCGATAAAAAGAAAAAAAAAGGACTTGTCCAAAAAGAAGAACTTTTTGCAAGGGCATGGAGTGATAGGGCAAGGGGGAATGGCTTTAAATGGAAGGAGGGCAGGTTTAGATCAGATGTTAGGAAGAATATCTTCCCTGTGAGGGTGGGGAAGCCCTGGCACAGGTTGCCCAGAGAAGCTGTGGCTGCCCCTGGATCCCTGGGAGTGTCCAAAGCCAGGTTGGACAGGGCTTAGAGCAACCTGGGATAGTGCAATGTGTCATTACCCACGGCAGGGCTTTGGAACCAGATAATCTTTAAGGTCCCTTCCAACCCAAACCATTCTCTGATTCTCTGAAAAAAAACCAACCAGCAAGTCCACGTAGCAACTCCCTTGGCCAGACTTTCTCTGCCAGTGTCAGCAAACACGACTGGGAGCACAGGATCAAACCACACTGCAGCAAATCCATGGTCATGGCTCACTACCCTTGGGCACGCCAAACCCTGACCTGTCCCCTGTGTCTGCAGTGAATGGGAAATCCCCAGCAGCTGCCTGCAGGAGGGAGCCCACAGCCCACAGCTGTGCTCCTGCCAGACACCCAGCGCCGAGATAAAAACTGCAGCAGCAAACACAGGTGTAAAATTGCAATTCAGTGGGTTATTAATAACAAGATATTTCTCCTCTGTGGCCATCTGCATCCCGTACACCCCCACAAATCCGGCACTTCCCTCTTCCAGTTATAACACTCTCTCAGTCTCTCCTAATTCCCTTTTTTTACTTGTTTTTTAATCTGCCTTCAAGCCATGCAGGAAGGTAGAGCTCAACAGGCGGTTTCCCTGCGACAGCCCGTGCAGACAGACATTGTGCCAAGCACCACGAACTCAGAACAGAGGTTTTTTTTCTACCAAGGTGCCAGAAATAATACAAATAAACTCTTCTTCTCTCCCTGGCTTTATATCTGCAGCTCCCACACATCACTACCAGCAGGGCTTTAAAACTAAAACAGGCTGGGGCCTACGTGGCTCGAATTTATTCTGGAAATTTATCTCTTCTCGCTGAAAGCTCCGTGTTTGCTTGATCTTCCTGCCTTCCAAGTCCTACAAGTGCCACATGTTGCACATCTGGATTCCTGACAGAGAAAGAAAACAGGAGGGAAGAGAGAAGAGATGTTTTATATATGTATATATATATTTATATGTATATACATGAATGGGATGGCCGAGGGTTTCAAAAGTCGCCTGTGAACTTCAGCAAAGTAGCTTCAGCTATCTCCAAGGGACCCATGAGCAGGAAGAACAGAGCACTTGAGCTTCCAAAACTCTGCTCCCCGCAGGTAGGAAGGAAGGAAAAGGAAATGGGGCTCCAAAGGACTTGCTGCTCTGAAGACGCTCAAGACCGGCTCTCGCAGGAAAGGATTTGCAGCAAAAACCACATCAGGGAAGGCTGGAGATGAAACAGCCAGGAGGAAGAGGGACAGATCTGTGTGGCAGTAAGGAAAATGATGAGGATTTTTAGTTCCCAAACTCGCTGGGATGTGGCTAATAAAATAATAATGTGTTTGCCCAGCTCCAAGAGAATTTGTAACAGGGGAATATCCCTGAGCTCCAGCACAATTCATGGACCCCCACGGACATGGGCAGCAACATCCACTTCCAGTGTGACAAGCCAAGTATAAAGCATAGAAAGCCAAAGGGAAGAAAGTCTGTTCATCTTGAGCAGCTTTAAAAAAAAAAAAAAAAAATCACAGCAAAGGAGAAAATGAAGAAAATGCTATTTCCTTTGAAATGGAGTATTGCACTCCATAACAGGAGGGAGGGAAAAAAAAATCAAATCCAAAGTGAACTAGAGATTCAGTTCATAAACACAAGAGAAGGTCAGCTTCCTCCTCACCAATAACCTGGTCCCACAGGAATCCAGCTTGGTATTTGATACAGGGCAGACATTTGATTCCTTCCTCTGTGTGGGGAGGCTGACACACACACACATCCTCCACCCTCCATCCACCTTCCCCACCACATCCCAGCACTGCCACGGGCCACTTCGGGTCCCTCCTGTCACCCATCCTGCTTCAGCAGCAGCACAAAACAGTGTCAAATCCTCTCCCTCCTCATGCTGGGCTGAGGAAGGGATTATTTTTTTTTTCTGTGTTTGAGAACAGGCAGTTGCTGCAAAACCTTCTGCCTCAGCCCAGCAACAGCGAGACCTTGGGAGAGGCTAATTATGGGTGGTGAAATAAGTCACCCACTGGCAGGGAGCAGTGGAGAAGAGACAGGAGAGCACAAACCTGCACCTGGAGACCTTTTTGCTTATTATAAAATAAAGCTGATTCTGCTGCCTGTGTTACCAGGGAAGAAGAAGCAAGACAGGAGAGGGGACAAACCACCAAGTGAAACCAAGAGGCAAATCACCAAGAGAAAAACCTTCAAGCATCACACTGTAACTTCTACGTATCCTTGTGCAGGTATGGAAAAGCATCAAAATTATCCCACACACACACAAATACCTGGAAAAGAGGGAAAGCAGAGCAGGAAAGGAGCCTGTGTGGCCAGTAAAGCTGTTAATCGGGGGAAATATGGACTAAAGTATCCTGTGCATCGACCAGGGGGAGTCACGGAGACTGTCTGTGTGAGCAGGAGTCCATGCACAGCCAAGGACTGGGAAAACAGATTGTCACAGAGTTGCAATCTGCTTGGGATGTCCTCCAGGCTCGTGGCACCTTGTGCTGCCCCACTTGAGTGCTCATGGCCAGGCTCCAGCCGAGCCACTTTGGAGGGATGAGAAGCTGAACACAACCTTCATCCCCCACCCCTCACAGCCCCCCAGTGACCCCTTTGCCATCAGCAGAGCCTGGACCAGCACCTTCTGAAAAGCATTAAAGCAGCCAAGCTCAATGGACGTTCCCAGACACAGAGGTTTGTCCAAGATTGCTCTATTTATTCCCAGTTTTGCGGTGGAGCAAAACCTCAAACTCTTTCCTTTCTTCCCTCTCCTCCCTACGAGCTGGAAAACATCCCTCTCCCACCAGCATCTGATCAAGGAATGCTGGAGTAAAAAGGAGAACTGGGCTTGTCCTAAATCCCCCTTAACTCTGGCTTTGTGTAGAAAGGCTGCTCTTCCTTCTCCAGAAATCTGGACCTACAAAACCTTTCCTGAACTGTGAGGGGAAAAGCTTGGCAGCGATCTGTGAGAAGTGCAGGGTGAACAGATTGGCATTTTCTAACCATGTGTAGTTTGCATTTGTGTGTAGCAATGTGCATATAAATGTGTATTTTTATGTGTATGTATAAAACATACACATCTATATCTATATATATGGATGCACGTAGTTTGTATTTAAGGAAAAAAAAGAGACCACAACTTCCACTATAAGATAACGAGAGAGCTGGAAGCGTGCAGGCACCACGGCGCAGCTCAGATCTCTTGCTTACACTGCAGGACAATCAAGGCTTCTTCTCTGAGATGAATGCAGAAAAAAAAGGGCTCAAACAGCTGGAAAAAGGGTGATGCACGTGAGGAACTGCCTCTTTTTTTTGTGATTGGCTCATGCATTGCAGAGTGTGTGTGTGTGATGAGTCAAAGTCTGAGGGCTGCCTTGTGTCAGCCATTGACTGTGCCAATGACAGCAGTTCCCGACAGCCTTTAATAATGCCACTCACCAACTCCAGAGCAGGGGGAGGAAGGCAAGGGGGGGAGGAAAACACTTCCCTTGCAGGCTGGTGCACAAACCATCCCCTGTCCTTGCCAAAATGTGTTACAGGCACCCGTTGATGGCTCCGTAATTGCAGCCCACGCTCCAATGTGTTGTTCTAAGAGGCAACAGAGAGCACAGCCGGGAGAGGGACTTTGGGAACACGGGAGCAAAGGGGGGGTCCCAGAGCCAGGAGGATGTGGGGATGTGCTGGGGTCAGGTAGGGGTGGAGAAGGTGATTTGGGGGGCTCATCCCAGTGTACCTCCATGTGTTCACACTGCAAACATCCAGATTTACACTGGGAAGCAACCAGGAGGCAAGAAGTCATCTCTACTTCCAGGTAGAACAGATAAAACAGAGGGAAATACGTACAGGGCACACATGGAATATGCAAATCCAGCTGCCCACCTGTGCCTTGGTTCCCTTGTATGAAGCAGGGAAATAAATCCCTACCAGGTCTCAGGGATGATGGAATGTTCCTGGAAGGCTGGTGAAGATGCTAAAAATCCTCAGCTGAGTCCAGATTTGGAAAGCTTTTCCGATTATTTACTTTTCCAAGCTAAGGAGAGACCCACTTCACACACCACCTCCTGGAGAGGCGGAAAAATCAGGCATGTAAAAGAAGAAGGAAATGGGAATCGACTTGATAGCTCCTTCCCCTTCCTAATGGGTAATACTTACCTAATTAGGCCTGCTTGCCATCTCCTTTCCTTGCTTTCTCTCAGATGTTATGCGGAGAGGAATTTGTCCTAAAAGTTGTTGCTTTCATTCAGAGGGGTCCCCTTGAGCTGCTTGCCTTGCTGAGGCAGGCAAGGGCAGCAACTCCATCATAAAGGAGGGGAAAAAAATCCCTCCTGAATGGCTCTGAGAGGTGGTTTAAGCACATGACTGTGGTTTAAGCACATGGCTCACCTCTCTCACCTCCCTTCTCTATCCCTTCCCCAGGCAGAGGGAGCAGCTCCAAGGGTGCCTCGTTCCTCCTGCCCTTTCTTGGTCAAGGGGAGCAGCTCCTGCTCTCTGGGAGCCACCACGGAGGCCAGGAAGGGAAAGCCAGAGGCTGCAAAGATGTTTTGAGTCCAGTGGTCAAAATGAGTCTTCCCTCAGCAGGCTTTTGGAGAGAAGCCTGAGACTGGATGGTCTCACAGCTGTTGGGATCCAAGGGGACTCCCCCAGTCAGTCCTAAGTCCATGCCCCCACTTGGATGACTTCCTTCCAAGTGCACATATCCAAGCAGCTGCAGCTGCAGCTCAGGCTGGAGAAAAAGGGGTGATAGAAGCAAAACACAACCCCTCCAGACCCACATCAAAGGGGTGACCCAGCCAAAACACAGCCATCTTTCCTTTCCCACAGCCAGCTCCCCTCCTTTAGGAGAGGAGGAGGAGATGGCACATGCAGGACATGCAGGAGCATCTCCCACTCCAGCAGGATCCTCCCAACCATCAGCACAGCAGAGACAGGCTGGATGTGACCCTGCACTACCAACAGCTGTTGCAGGATGGGTTGCAGGAGTCTCTGGCACAGTGAAGGGTCAGTATTCACCTCCAGACCCCTCCACTGGACTCCTCATCCTTCCCTCCACCTCCAACCTGCACTCCCCAGGATTGTTGAACCTCCATCCCCCCCAGCCCTGTTCTTGCCACTCCCCCCGGGTGTTTTTTTCCCTTCCCCACAGGGAGCTCAGCTTCCAAGAAGGAAAATACAAAGCCCAAAGGGATTGACTTCAAGCAATGAAGCAGGCTCTGCAAAGGAAGGTGTTTTATTCCTGCCAGAGGGAGTGCTTTAAAGAGCCTCCTTTTGTTTCCTCAAAGACTGGGGAAGGTGCAGACCCGGAGGAATTCAGGGAACTTCAACTGCCAGGAGACAGCAGAGATTCCCCCACGCCCAATTCTTTCCATACCCAGCATCCTGCACTGATCCAGCCATTCCTGCATCCTTCCCCACCCTGTCCCCTGGGAGAGCATCTGCAAGGACTGCAGGGAGAGCCCAGCCCTGCACCTGCAGCACCTGTGAGGAGAAGCTCAACCATCCCCTGCAGCTGCACCAACCCAGCCCCGAAAATTTCACCTCCCAGTTGTTAATTCTGCAGCAAGAAAATGTGTTGTTCTCCTTCTTTTTTTTTTTCTTTTTTTTTTTCTTTTTTTTTTTTTCTCCCCATCAGGCAATTTCCAGAGAGCCAGGAGGGTGAAGAAGAAAGGACTGCACTGCTAATCCCTGCTGCAAGCAAAGCCAAGCCCTCCCCTGCCCCAGACAGAGAGGGGAAGCAGCCCCACTCCTCCCAGCGGCTCTGGACATCCCTCCATCCTCCCAGCCTTTTGTCCCCACCGAGCCACCCCTCTGCAGTGGCTGCAGCATCCTCAGGGCTGCCAGGGTGTGAAGGACAGCAGGAGGGAGGGAGGTTTCCTTGCAGAGCCACCTCTGCAGCACTGCCAGCTTCGAGGAGCCCAGTGGCTCCAGGCAGGGGGGACCCAAGAATCTGGCTTTGCATCCCTCCTGCCCTGCCAGCTGTGCATTCCCAAACCAGTGGATGTGTCCTGTATAAATGAGGTCCATTCAGGACTCTCTGCTGCAGCTCCCAGACAGATCACTGCTCAGCACCCAGCCTACAGAACACAACTACTCCATCCACAGGGAGCAACAGCCCCAGAGCAGGATTTACCCCCCCCCTGCAAATTGGCAGTTGGAAAGTGATGGTGAGGGCGGGCAGAGCGATGCCCTGAGCATCACTTGGCCCTGCTTGGCATCTTGCAGGCACCCCTGGAGGGATGCCCAGCTCCAGGGTGGCTCAGGCAGAGCAGGACCCAGGGACAGGGAGCACCAGAGGAGCTTCCCTGCCTCCCAGGGCGGAGGGAAGGATTTGCAGAGAGGGAGAGGGGGGGGAACCTTCAGCAAACAACAAGGAGCAGCACAGGCAGAGATAAGAGAAGGTATTTACCAGGCAATCACTACAAGGTCCTGTGAATACAGTATTTGTGATGGATGAACAGACATATTATCAAAGAACTTAATGCAAACCCCTTGCACCAAATGGTGACACGCGATTACCAGTTTGGAAATAACTAAGCTCATTATAATGAAACGCTTCACTCAAATCCCCCCTCCAAAGGATGGATCTGACGAAGGAAGGAACCTGTGACAGGAACATACTGGGGGGATTTGTTTAACCAGATCAGCCTGCTGGGCCAGCACAGCACGGTTGTTTGCCTCCAGCGGGGGCTAAAGCCTGGATTGCTGGAGAGCTTAACCCACCATCCTGAGTGGACAGGGCGGGCAGTGTCCCACACCCAGCACCAGGGTCTTCTTGGCACGACCAGGAGCTGAAAAGAAGCACCTTTCAATAATAAATAATAATGCTAACTCTGTGTTTCTATAGCAACTCATCACCATAGCAGCTCAGCGCAGGAGGAGAACTCAGAGCTCATCCTGCCGTCTTCAGGGTGAGGAGGCAACTGCCCTCCCAGAGTGGTGGGGCTTAAAGCAAGAATTCACCCTCCAGATTGTCTCTGAGCACTGTCCTCCCCAGGGAAGCCGTCTGGGAGGGGGCTAGATGCTCTGGAGGGGTGCAGTCAGGGGTCCAGGGGGTGATGGGGGTGTAACAGCCCCAAAAGCACCAGGTATGGAGGTCATTGCAACCCTGAAAATCAGTCCTGGGATCCAGGGTGGCTGGAAGGAAAGGAAACTGTGGCAGGGGACAGCCCTCCATCTGGCCAAGAAGACATCATGAAGGGGAGAGCAGAAAGGGACAGACACAATAAAACAGAGGAAATGCCCAAAATTAGCCATGTAAGTGCCACCCCCCCTACATTTACACGTCTCAGGGTAACAGCTTGCAAAACTCCACGTGTTGCTCTGCTTTTAGCAAGAAACAGGAATTTGCACCAAAACCCTGACAAATAAAAGGAATTTCCCAAAACAGAGCAGAAACTCACTTTTTTTAAGGTAGCACGTCAAGCAGGCGTGGCCATCCTAATTTGGGTGTGGGGATTTGGGGGGGGTTTTCCCTCCTGGATTGTTCATTAAAGAAAAATCCAAGCAGAGCCTTCGATTGGCTCCACAAGTGGTGTGGTTGTATTCCCAGCTCACCTCCTCTCCCTGGCAGGGCTGTGGTGACAGAGCCCTTGCCTTCAGTATAGAACAATCTCCACTTCCTCACCACCTCTGAAAGCCTCTTCCCAGCCAGCAGAGGAAGGTGACACTGCCCAGGGGTGGGACAGGGGCCTTTGGTGACAATTAGCCCTGTACATGATGCTATTCCTCAGGCTGGTGAGTCAGTTCCCAACCAGAACCTCCAGGGTTTTATCATCTCACTTACAAAAAAGCGAGTCATTTATAAAGGTCATTAGAGCAAAACAACTACTAGATGGTGGCTGAAGGGACAGTCACTTCCAAGAGACCACCCCCATTTGATAGATGAGCAAACAAGATGCCATCAGACCCACTCAGGGCCATGGGACAGCTCTCCAGCAAACCCAAGTCTCCCTTTGGCAGCCCGGGATAAGTTTGCCCCAAAGTAAATTAAAGCTGTGTAGCAGCACACCAAGCACTTGCTGTTCCATCAATAGGCAATTGTAACAGGATACACCTCCTTAGTCTCTAAATGAGTTTTCTTTGCAGCACCACGTTATAGACAAATCCCCTGTCACAAAATAAATAAATAAATAAATAAATAAATCCCTTTTCACAATCAAATGTGCTCTAAGCAAGTCAAACAGGGCCACACGCACGTGCAGCGAATCTGCAAACCCCGTCCCAACTTCCCAGCGTGGCCATCTTCCCTTTGGGTCAGGGGAAAGGAGTAAAGGAAAGAAAAGAAAGAACATCTAATAGAAGGAATGAAGTGGCAATTTCCCAGTTCAGCTGGGAATCAGTGTGTGGGCTCCTCAGGGCTTCTATCTCAAAGGGGCTGAGCTCTCACCGACGAAGCCTGGACTGGCACACCACCAGCGCTTGACTTACGAGGGCTTCACTCAGGCAAGACATTTTTAATTTAAGTCTTGCTGCAGTTGAGGATGAAGCCATCCAGGCTTTGATTTACTGCTAATTCACTGCTCCCATTCCTATAACTCCAAACTCAGGTCGCTGAAGAGTTGAACGCCGAGGCGCTCAAAAGTGAGGCTCTTCCTCAATGAGCGTCAGGGGGCTGCTGGCAGCAAGTGCAAGTTCCTCATTGAGAACAAGCAGCAAGTATATAAATATTAACCATCTCCACACAGCCCCTGAGTCGAGCATCACGTCACTGTTTCACAGGAAAACGTTACTGGGAATAAAACACCTCCAACCACTGTCACCTTTCCTCCCTCGCGTGGCGTTTATGCTCCGGGGTGAAACAACACGTGGGTCGTGGTGGCTCATTTCATAAACATTTACATGCCTTTGGTGCGGGGTTGGCTCACCAAGCATCAAGATTTATCCCTCTGGCCCTTCCACGAGCAGGGAGGAGGGGGAAGTGTGTGATATATATCATGCAAATGCCTGTAATGGAAACCTATCCCATATTCTCTGCGTTAGAGCCACACATTCGTCCTGTCAGAAGGACAAGGCAAATTCAAGTGCCAGTCAACTCCTGGAAATTTATTGCCAGTGGCTGGGTGGGAAAGCCCCATCAGACCACTCGTGTATGGATAATAGAGCTGGAAGGAAACTCAGAGGATAAAAACCAGGAGACTTGGCAATTTGAGGTCTCCTTTTTGGGTCATCAGTGCAATCATCCAGCCACGTTTAGTGGGAAGTTTTTTTTTTTCCTATAGCAAAAGAAACCTGGGAATCTCAGCCTCTTGACTTTTGCATCTGGATTTCTGTTTCAGGGCGTGAAGCATCTAAAAAACACTTGAAAACCCTCTCAGCAGCAAAGCCTGGAGTAAAAGAAACTCATACAAATGACCTCTCCCTTTCTAGTGATTCCCTCAGGTAAGGTCAAAGCCAGCTGCAGAATAGTGGGGATGGGGGTTTCAACCCACTCATTCAGGTCTTCAGGCTCTGAGAACTTGGTGCCTTCTACAAAGAATCTGAGATGGAAGCAGCTGGGAATGTTATATTTCAGCAAAAAGTTGGCTTGCCATGTCCCAGGAATCACCTGGCGAGGTTCACATCAGCTAGAGCTGCACAGACTGCAGGTGTCTGAAGTGAGGTTGGGTTTTCAAACCAAGGGGTGCCTGTTCAAAGCCTTCAGAGCATCTCTAAGGGCTCACAGAGGGGTTTTTAATAAAGGAAGGGGTGCAAGGCAGATGACACAACACTCTGGTTCCTGTTGCAGGGGATGCAGACTTGGCACCTCTTACTTGGCACCTCGCAAGGTCCAGCCACTCAAGGATGAGGTAAAGTCACCGAGCTCATGCACACGTGAAGGACAAGAAAAACCCAGACAGTTCTTGTGGGATGAGTCAAAAAAAAACACCAAGGAAGAATGCCAGCTCCAGAAAATCACCACACACGCTGTAGGTATCTCAACGCATCATTTTTGCAATGATCTCTCCATTCCCAAAGGTGATTAAAAGCATTTAGTGCCGAATTTTTCAAAGACATGAGGGCCAAGGTTCATGAGGGCACAGCTGCCCCCAGGCCAATCCACTAACCAGAGATGTTTGGTTGTCCCTGCCCATGGCAAGGGGTTGGAATTAGGTGATCTTTAAGGTCCTTTCCAACCCAAACCATTCCATGATACCGTCTCATCTCAAAGCACCCATCTGTCATTTTAATCAAGAAATTCAACCTTGAAAGTGTCCTGTTGTGACCAAGGACTGCTCTTGGGTATTGAACCCCCAGTCTTGAGGGCAGGACACCGCTCACTGCTCCCACCACCAAACTTGGGGTTCGGCTTGCATTTTGTGGTGATGAGTGAGAATTCCTGCCAATAAATTGCCTCTGTGTGCCTCAGTTTCCCAACCCACACCACGGGAAGGAGACAACACTCTCCCACTGTTTCAAAACCCTTCAGAGCCTTAGCGAGAAACATCCGGGAGGCCCTATCTAATTTTATTTTTTTTTTTCTCCTCTGATTTTTGTCACAGGCTCCTTGAGAGCTCAGAGCTAGAGGATATAAAGCACTTCTCACATGAAGACAGTCATGCAGGGAAGCACGCTCATCACTGATGCCCTGCAGTAAGTCAGTGGGTTGCCCAGACTCTCTGCACAGACGGGAAGTCTCCTTGCCTTGGGCGCCTGGAGCTGTTGGTGTCCATTAACTGAGTCTTGCAAGAAAGAAGGAGTAAGAAAGAGCCCTCTGAAGCCTTTAGTCACATTGGTGGGGGCCAGAAAGGGTTTTTTATTTGAGCATCAAGCTGTTTTGAGGGCTTTACCAGGGAAAAAAACCCTCATAATCCAAAACACATCCCTGGTTGTGGAGGGGAATTCATGGGCAAGACGTGAGGCTTCTGAGTCCCCTCTGCAAAGGGGTGACGTGGGGGTCCCAATCTCAGCCACGGGGTCTCAATCTCACACATGGGGGACCCCATAAAGGAGCACTGTGAATAATAAACCAGGAGGAGCCAAGCGATTCGCAGGGCAGCACACACCATCTTGCTCGAAAACACGTGTAGGCAGTGCCAAGCCACAAACTTTGGCACCTCGAACTCCGAAGCTCAACAGCCCTACCCTCCCCGCGTAGGATCCCGGCGCGGAGCACGAGCCTACTGTGCCAGCGCCGTTCCCGGCTTCGCAGGGAGCTTCTCAGAGCTCCCTTCCAAAGGAGAAATTAATTCCTAACACGGCGTTAACCCTCATCACACCCGAGCGCCGCAAGACCTAGCAGGGCTCCTCACCCCGGGGCGTGTGAGCGCGAGAATCAAACCCCGGCGCTGCCAGAGGGAGGTTTGGTTTTACTGCAGCCGCCTGGCATCGAGGAAAATTGGGAGGCAGAGACAAAGCGGCTCGGTGAAAGCAAAAAGATGCAGCACAAAAGGGGCTCCGGCGTCCCTCCTCCCCTCCTCAGCCTGCAAAAGTAGAGGATTCGACGCGAAACCCGCTCCGGCAGCCCGGTGCCCCCCGGGATTCGGCTGCCAAAGACGGTTCCTGCCTCCCCGGAGAGGGATCTGAGCCGCTCCCGTGCCTGTGCTCAGCCCTCGGCTTTGCCACATCCACAGGCTGTCTAGCACCAGGCTCGCCGCGGCGCGGAGAGGGATGCTGGCAGGTGAATGCATGGGGGGAAGGCTCGAATATTTCCTCTCCCCGCGGAGAAGTTCAGCATCTCCCTCTGGATTTGCGATAGCGCTCATCCCCTCCGCTCGCCAGGTGCCGGGGCTGCTCGCTGAGCAGATTTAACACCAGCCCTCAGCGCCTACAGGGCGGTAACAATCGTCAAGCAAACGCTTCCCCAGCAGCACCGTGATTGATCAACAGCCTGGATTTTAAAACACCCGTCTTGGACATAAACAACACTTAGATCATGCGGCTGTCATTTATCGCGCATCGTATCGATGTCGCCGAGCGCCGCACGTTTAAGATCGGGACAGAAAGGAAAAAGCCTCGGACTGGTCCTTTCGGAAGGGAGACACCCCCACGGAGGATGGGTCTGGGCGCAGGAGGGATGAAAAATCCCAGGCTTCCGTGACGGGGCTGGGATTGCGTGTTCAAACCTGGCTGCACACGGGAGGCAGACACACATCTGTTGCACCGCTGGAAGCCCGTGCTCTAGCGGAGGATCCCGCACACAAACAAACAAGCACACACCTCCCCAGGCAGTTCAACCGCAAACAAAACGCTGCTCGCACCCCCTGGACCTTGAGCCGGTGAGCTTAGCCAGGGGGAAAAGCACCTAATCTCACACTGGGAGGCACACGCCGTAATTAAAATCCCCGAGACGGCAAAGGCAGAGCAACCCCTCGCTCCGCTGGTCCTGCCCGCTTACGGGTTTCACCGGTTTCTACGAACAAGACCCGGGTGAAACAGAGGACAGATAAAGAAAATAAGTTAGCACGCTTTATGCCTCCCAAAATATTTGTGCAGGGCTGGTGCACGCTCAAGATAAGTCCCTAGAAGGCTGCGAGCGGTTGCATCGGCTGTAAAAATCCCCTGACACCGTCATTGTTCCCGCGGAGCAAGAGCATCCCCCAGCAATCCCAGGAGTCCCGGTCCAAACCTTCCCCTCTGCACCACTCACCCCCACCCCCTGGAAAGCCTCAGAACCCGCTCGCTTTCCCCAAAACCTCTCATCCCAGGCATCGCATCCCGGCAGCGGAGGGAAGCCATGGAAAATCAGGTGCGTTTCCAGCGAGCTACCAGCACGGCTGCCCGGCGGCAGGGCTGGGAAGCAAAGCGGGTTGCAAGTTTTCCGGGAGAGGAGCACAGCCACACGCTCTCCACCTGGTCCTTTCCGCGAAGGCGAGTCCTGCAGGTCCTACAGCCGCATCCAGCCCCGCGAACGCTGGCTGCATCCCTTCCCGGCACCGGGAGCAGATGGAGCCCCGGGAGGAGGAGGGTTTGCTCTGGGCTGGGGATGGAGCAGCCACATGCAGCCACTACAAACCCAAACAGCACTTAGCCCTGCTGGGGCTGAGCAAGTGGGTTTGTTTATCTGGGAGGAACTCATCTGCTGCCGGAGTATTAGATTTCCACCAAAACCATGTGCGGCTCGGTGTTTAGATCACTTCTCGCTGTCTACATAATTTAAGGGCATATGTCTGATAAACGCAGAGCATCAATACGCAGGTTTCGGTTGCAGCACAACACATGCACCGAGGGAAGGAGGGAGGTTTAGCAGCGCTGACTCCGCAGCCGGGATTCGGGCAGGAAAACTCTCCAGCACCTCGCAGGAAGGGAAAGGACAGAGGTCTCCCCTTCTCTCCTAGGCGCTCACCACCGGGGGTGGCCCGTGTCCCTACCCCTCTGTCACCCGGGCGGTGTTATCCTCCCCGGGAATAGGGCTCTGCCTCCAGCCCCGTCCAGCTGCAATCTCATCGGGAGCAGGAAAAGTTTGCTAATACCTCCAGCCCCTCGCCCAAGGAAAGCGCTGGAGCATCGAAGGGGGAAGATACCCCCCGAGGGGAGGAAAATCCGCAGCCGGGGGTGATGAGGGACAGGCTGCGCCGCTGGAGCCGCTACCCCGGGGGAGAAAAGTTGAGCCTTATGTATGGGGGGAAAAGCCATCGGGGACCCGGGGACGGGGGGACACCGGGCACCGCGTCCCCTGCGCGCTGGGGATGTGGAGAAGGGGGGCTCCCCGTTGCGATCCCCACCCCCGGCATCCTCGCAAGCCGGGCCGGGAGGAGCGGAGGGGCCGTGCCCGAGCCCCCCGGCTCAGCCCGCTGTCCGCGGGGGTCCCTGCCCGCCAGCCCCGACCCCCTCCCCAGGACCCGGGGGTGCGGAGCAGCCCCTCCCATGGTCCCCGCTCCACCGCCGCCAGGTGTGTAGGGCAGGTACCGCTGCAGCCCCACCAGCCCACCCGGGGCATCCTCCGGGGCATCCTTCGGGGATCCTCCCGCAGCCCCTGCTGCCCGGGCGGGGCGGGGAAGGGAGGGGGGGGGGGGTGTCCTTACCTGGCAGTGCTCCTCGCTTGCTTTGGGTGGGTTTTGGTGTATATATATAATAATTTTTTTTCTCTTCTCCTTTCCCCCCACTTCAGTCTTCAGAGCAGGCGCCGCATTGACACTGCAGATGGTCTCTGTGTGCGTGTGTGTGTGTGTGTGCGCGTGTGTGTGTGTGTGTGTGTGTCACTCTCTCCAATCCCAAATACTCCACGGAGGCGGAACACGGAGCCCCTCTCTCTGCACTGGGCAAACCGTGTCTGGCTCGCCCAGAGCCGGAGGGGGGGGGGGGGGGGGGGGTGTGGGAAGCGCGGGGCGGGGGGGGTGGGGGGGGTGAACGCAGCTCCAGTTTTCACTCCCCCCCCCCCCAAATCACCCCTTCCCTCTTTCCCTCCCTCCCTCCCTCCTTCCCTCCCCCAGCCCTTCCCCCCCACCACCACCACCAGTTCCCCCCCCCGCCTGTAAATCAGCGAGGAGTGGGGGGGAGAGCGGCAGCGGAGCAGGCAGGCAGGCTGCAGGCAGGCGGGCTGCAGGCAGGGGATGCGCTACGGGGCCATGCCCGGCTCGGCGCCCGGCACCGCGGCCTCCCGCCCGCCGGGGAGGGCTCGCACTGCGGCTGTCTCGCCAGCCCTTCCTCCCCAGCCCTCCTCCTCGCCAATGGTGGCTGCTGCGGGAGCGGGCTTGGACACCCGGGCTCTTTTGCCAACGCAGGCACACACACCCCTCTTCCTCACCCCTCAAAAAAAAAAAAAAAAAAATCAAAAAAGCCGGAGAGGTGTGGAAGTGCAGCGGCAAAGCCAGCCCATTACACCAGCGAGGGATAATAAAAAATAATAACAATAATAATTAAAAAATTAAAGCGATAATAATAAAAATCCCTTTCTATCCCTTTTCTCTTTCTTTCCTTCTTTTTTTTTTTTTTTTATCTTTGCAGAGAGAGTGGCCGGTTGCTCCTCCTTTTCTCCAGCCCACCCACCTCTGGGAGAGGGGAGAAGGCGGAGGAGCGCAGGTTGTCTCTGGAAGGGGGTCCCCCGAGCCGCTTTTCGTCGTCCCAAAGTTTGCAAGGGATGGGGAAAGGGATGGGGATGGGGACGGGGAGGGGAGCGGGGCCGCCTCCCGGCGCGCCCGGGGCTGCCACCGCCGCCGCCGCTCTCCCACGGCTGGAACTCCGGCTGCCTGGATTCCTCCTCCTGTGCCTTCCCTCGCCCCTACTCACTACTGACACCTAGGATCTCCAGCCTGATTGGGCTAATTGGGAAATGTCTCTGCCCAAAAAGAAAAAAAAAAAAAAAAAAAGGAATAAACCCCAAAACCCACTCAAGAAATCAACCGCATCTCCCTCATCCATTCGCCAGAAAAACCCTTCCCGGCTCTGGCATCTGCTTTTCCTTCCCTCTCCAGCCTGTGCCCCGCTGCTCTCCTCCGGCTTGGACACCCCGAGGAGGGGAGCGGATCAGAGCGGGCGTGGGGAGGCTCAGAGGAAGATCAATCTCTCAGCCTGGGTGAGCAGTAATCCTGGAGAGCGGCCGCAAGCTGCTCCGCTGGCCGGGGCTTCCTTTAATTCCCGGCAGCCGCAGGAATAATAGTATTTTTTAAAAGCTATTAGCGCTTCCTGCCTGAGTTCGGTGTCCAGCAGGATGCCCCGCGGAGCAGATCCCGCTCCACAAGTTCATTCCCACCGTGCAGGGACCCGATGTCCTCTCTGCAGGTGACATCCGAGCTCTCCTCCAGCCAAAAGCGGAGCAGACAGCAGATGGTGGGAAGGAAGGGGGTGCTCTCAGGGTGTCGATGGCAGCACGTAGCAACAGGGCTGCCTTCCCCAGGGAGCCCTGATCCCACGAGATTGGGCACCTGGAAAAGGTCTAGGCAAGAGTGGAAGTGAAGGGAAGAGATTCTTTTCAGGAGTGTTGGCCCATCAGGACAGGGAGGGGAAAACTCTGGGTGTGATCCTGCAGCTTCCCCCTCCCCAGGAGAAGGCCAAAGCATCCAGCAGGGATGCAGGGGGTGGCTGGTGAAGGGAGTCCCACCACTCATGGCAATCAATAGCCATGATCAGAGGCAGGGATTGCCCCTCTGGAGGTAGGAATTGCCTCTCCGGGGCAGCTTGTACAGCACCAGGCACAGCAGGACTCCCCCTCCTCCCCACAGCCTCTCCCATTCACAGAAAATCGGGCTTAATCCGAGTTTTGTATTTTTAATTATCTTAAATTTATGCCACAAAACACGAGGGCCGGGGGCTGTCTATTTGCATCCTCCGAGATATTTATTTTTAAACAATATCATGTTTTCCTTAAAACAAGTTTTATCTCCCGGGCTCGTGCCTGAGCGCGCCTGTGTGTGTTTTGCCTGAGCTCTGGTTTACATTTCCTGATGGATGGATGGGGATTCAGAGCCCTTTTTTTTTTTTTTTTTTAAGGTGGTGCATAAAATGTATTTATTATTCTTTATCTCCTGCCTCTTGCAAGGAGTCATTTGTTTTCATTCAGAGAAATGAATACTATGTGAAGCCTGAAGAGTAATAACACAGCAAAATGACAACGGAAGAGCGAGACGGAAATCTGAGAGATACAATGGCAGGTTAGTAACCTCTAAAGATCACTGCTGTTGTGAGCAGTACAGTATTATTTAATGTCCAGTCTGGCTTGCAGCTCCATTTAATAAAAACATATGAAAGTCTCTGGGAAATTTGGTCTTCCATTTAAAACCAGGCTGTTCCGCTAAACAGGGATAATCTGGATATGCCGAGATTACTTCCTGCTATCTGGTGGGGAGGAAGAAATTAAGACGACTTCTTTCTGCTTCTTGAGACAATGGCATGAGTCAATATATGCCTGTGCTGTTTGGGTTCATGAAGGAGTGAGTGACAAATGTGACTTTATTTATAGGCCTTTTCATGAACTGGGCAGCGGGGGCGGAAAAGGGTTAGGGCTGGAAAACCCAAATGACCTCCCCTGACCCGTGAATAGCTGCAGTAAAAGGGCCCAAGGACAAGGAGGGTTCAGGCTCACCCTGTTGTCATCAAGTGGATATTTCCCCCCCTCCTCCCCAGGTCTCAGCAAAAAGTCATGGAGAGAACCTGGGCACCCCCACTGCTCAGTTCCTGGGGAGAAAAACCCACCAAACAGCACCCAAGCTGCTCTCAACATCCTCTGGGAAGAGGCAAAATCACATTGTCTCCATCCAAACAGCCTGATTTCCCTCCTGCTGCCCCAAAACCACCCTCCATTGCTCATGAAGTCCTGGATGCCAACAGCATCTCTGCATCCCTCTGCAATTCCTCCCTGCCCAGCAAGCAGGAGAGGTTTGCAGGCAGCAAAGAGCACACATATCCTTTCATTTCATGCCTTATTACCTGAGCCACACACAGGGATCACTCCCATCAGCACCCAAAGAACAGAAAACACCTATTTTTTTCTCCCACGGATATACATCTGTACACTTTGACACTCCAATAACAAAGCAGAGGAGATAATTTAAAGAAAGAAGAATTGGGGAAGAAAAAAAGAGAGAGAGAGAGAGAAGTAAGAATCTAAATTGGGTTGTTTGGGAATTTTATTATCATTATTTTGCCCCGCCATTTTACAAGTTTGTTAAACCAACACTGTATTTAAGTTGCTGAAAGCCGGAGCTGGTTGTTGAAAGCTCCGGGCTTGAGCGAGCGCAGCCACGGCTAAAACCCAACATCGCAGCGCCACCTGCAGCGACCGCGCTTGGTGGCAGCCCCAAAATCCCTCAAACCGGGCGAAACCTTATTTAAAAAAAAAAATAAAAAAAAAATAAACAGCCCGAGGAGAGGGCTGCTAACTTATAATCTTGTTCCTCCGGGTCTCTTTTTCACCCCCTTCTGCCACCCAGTCTTTCAGGTCCTTCCAACTCGCCCCTCTCTGCTGACACACGAAAGAAAATTGGCCCCTCCTGGGGAGCTGTCACCGTCCCTGCCGCTGACAAAGGATGTCTTCATCGTGCTGGTGGAAGGGGAGGGGGGGAAAATTCATTGCCAGCCGGTTTAAAGCTCGTCCAGGGCTCTGCGTTGTCGCTGCGACATCCCGGGGAGGGGACAGGCTGAGCTCAGGTCTTGATCTGGGTTCTGGCTGCCGGGGGTGTCACACTACAAGATTTTGGCAGCTTTACCGGCTTCAGGAAGGCTTGTGACGATGGAAAATGAGACAGAGGTGTTGTCAAAAAGATGTAAGATAAGTTCCCAGGGAAGAGGATTGTGTCACTTGGTCACCTGGCCACTGCCTTCTCCTGTGCTTGTAGCATTTTTGCAGCCAATTTCTAACGAGGGGCGGAGAAAAAGCCCTTGAGAGGGTCCATCTCGGCCATTCCCCATTTGTGCTCTGTCCGATATCTCTTTGGAGTCCCGGGGTTTTGCACATTGGCTTATTTGAGAAACCCAGGGTGTCCTGGCATGGAGCAGAGCTGTGCAAGGTGCCCTTTCTCCTCTGCCACTGATTACCTGCACAGCCTCAGGCAACTCCCTTAACTTCCCTGCCAGTTCTTGCAGGGACAGGTGTTGGGGGTTTTTTGGCAGGTTTCTTAATAGGGCATTTATTAAATAACATTTTTTCTCAGTTATCTAATTCCTCACCCTTCCCAGCCCTTTAGCAGACACAGAGCAACGTCAAACAGAGGTGAGGTTTCCCTTCATTTTTTTCCCCTCTCTTGTTTGGGTGTTTTTCTGGGGGGAAGCAAAATCTCCTTTCACGCTGTCCCAGCGTCAAACCCAGCAACTCACAGGAGCCTCAGAGCCCTGCAGGGTCTGGCTGTCCCCTCCCTCTCCAGAGCTCCTTCCCATCGGTGTGTGCCCCAGTTCATGTCACCACCTGGATTCAGACACTAGTTCACCAGCCTCAGCTGAGTTGCAGGAGGATTTCCAGAGTTATTCAGCCCAAGTTTCCTCTCTTTGTTGTAATTTCCTTACTTTTTTCTCCCTTCTCTGTCCCTTCCCATCCTCACCTTAACAGCAAGGTGCCATGGCAGGTGGAGCCTGTCTTTCCAAGTAAGACCGAGGGATAAGAAGGATGCTCATCCCTCATCCCTGGTCCATCCAGAGGGGGATTTATGATGTACTGAGGCCGACAACATCATCTGCACATCTTCCCAACCCACCCACCCTCTCCTCGTCCCAACCTCCCCCCTCCCCGCCAAATCCGGAGCCGTCCCTCCACTCACCCTCTGCCCTCCCCCCGGAAACTCCCCAGGGGACGATTTTTCTCCCTCTCCCTTCAAATATTTGCCGACCATTATCGCCGCCGGTCACACCCAGGCTGTCGTTTTGTCCAAACAAAACAGAAGGGGGATGGACACGGGAGAGGGGCAGATGGACGGGGGGCAGGCTGAGATGGGAGCCAGGGGAGCAGTCAGCCCATAATGATAAGGGGAGTATAAAACACAGGCTGGGGCTGTCGAATTAAATGAGAGGACGCCTGAGAGGGGCTACTTTAAACCGCGGGAGACGAGTGAAAGGGAGTAATATTGGGAGCAGGCAGGTGGAGTGATAAGATACAACCAGGGAAAGTCAGACAAACTCATTGTTGGTTTGTGTTTTTTTTTTTTTTCATTTTGGAGGACAATAACGATAGGAAGAGCAATCAATCCCTGCTCCGGAGGGCTGGAGAGCACTGAGGGGGAGATAAGGAGCGGGGAGGGTTTGGGGGTGGAGGCATGAGATGGAGAAATGGGTAGAAAGGCAGGGGAAAGCAGGTCAGGGTCATGCAGGAGGAGCAGGAGCCTGGGAGGTGAGAGGGGGAAGGCTGGATGCCAACACTGGGGGCACTGAAAGGGGCTGCTGGTTCAGCTAAGGAGAAGCAACTCTCAAATCAGAAGAAATCCAAAAGAAAACAGGACAGCCTAAAGAGGGGAAGTGCCTAATCCAGAGATTAGGGCTTTAATTTGGGATTTCAGAACCTGGGTCAGACTTGCTGCTGTGATGCAGCTCCCAGGGAATGCTCCAGTGGGTACCACAAATGCAGGAGACAGGATAGGAGCCAGGCTAGAGATTTTCCCAGGATGACCCAGCCCTGCCCAGCCCTTGCAGTTGGCAATAATCTAGAAAGGTATTCTGGGAAGTTTGCCTCCCTCAGATGTTGAGAAAAGGATATGTAAAATACACTTTACACCCTACAAAAATCTTGCAGCTAATTATGGACGTCACTCGTGGCTACTCCTCAATAGGGATATTTATAAAGCCTCTTTCCTACGTAGCTTTGGCATTTTCTTCACTCAGGGAACATCCACCCAGCCACCCACTCCCAAAAACTTTCAGGACTAAAATCATCTCACCGCCTGTCAAACTGCCCCAAATCAGCAGCAGGCTCTAATAGGCAGCACAGGGGGAAAGGTTTGTTTTCTTAGAACACCAGGCTCCAAGAAAATAACAGAAAATTTTACAAACCAAGCCCAACATTTATGATTTTTTTTTGTTGTTGTTGTTGCTGCAATTCATGATTTTTAAGCCAATTGCATGGGGATGGGGGAGGGGGGGGAAGGCTAGCCCATGTTTTTTAGCATGTGGGGTTGGCAGCACACAGAGTTACCCACTTAGTGAACGTGGGAGACAGAGAGGGGGAGAAGCATAAGCTCATCTTGGGATGCTGTGGGAACCCCAGTGAAGAATAGCTATTCTTATATGTCAGCTCCATCACCATGGTATCAGAGAGGAAGAACAGAAGGAGAAATGACAGAAAACAGGGGGGAGTGGAGCAGGGTGACTGAAGACATAAATGGGAAGGGGAAGAGAAAGACATTTGCCTGATGAACAAGATCACTCGTTAAATAGTTGGTACACAGTCACACCAGCACCCTGGGATTACAGACACCAAGGTGCTGCTGGGCCCTTTAAAAAGCACCCCTTAACGTGCTCCCATATTCACAAGAGTGTTTTCTCCCTCTAAGGCTGAAGTGGGGCTTGTTCAGCCAGCCCTTCCTAAAAACTTAAAAAATATATATATATACACAGGTATAACAACAGGCCAGCTGCCTTCTTCACTTTGTTTACTGGTAGGACCTGTACAAAACACACTGACTTGTTCTCCTCTTACCCTGTGCTGGGTGGATCCACCTGTGGTGAAAATGGGCCGTGCAAGAGAGCAGCTTTGAAGACCTGGGACCCCTTTGTAGTGCCATTAACTGATGGTGCAGCACCCGGAGAGTACAAATTCTAACCTTTTTTTCCCCTCTAAACCCATTTTTTTTTTTTTTTTTAGCTCTTTCCACCTCCGAGTGGATACAAATTGCCAAGCAGATCAGGATGCTGGTCTGGAGTTCAGCCTTTGACTGTAGACAATGAGGGTGTTGGGAGTCATTACCCAGTCACAGAAGCAAAATCTGGGACAAGAGGCTTCCCCTCTGTAGGGGAACACCCTCGGAATTTCTCTATTATTCCTGTGGATGTTCCCATCACCTGCATTTAATTTGTGTCTAAATCATGCCGAGATCTCCACCTCTCTGCTTTCTCCACTTCCCAACCTCATGGGGAGAGCTCCTTCATTCAGGGGCAGCAGAAGGGGCAATGACTGACCTTTCTCACACTCCTGATTATTTTGGTTATTTTCTACCACCCAAACCATCATGTGCTCATGAGGGGAGTCTGTCCATCCCAAACTCCTCCCAGGTGGGTGTTGGGCTCTTCTCTCAGGCAACCAGCAGGAGGACAAGAGGGCTCAGCCTCGAGCTGTGCCAGGGCAGGGTCAGGTTGGACATCAGGAAGGAATTTTTTCCATGGAGAGTGCTCAGCCATTGGAATGGGCTGCCCAGGGAGGGGGAGGAGTCACCATCCCTGGAGGGTTTAAGGTGAGACTGGATGGGCTGGGAACCATGGCAGGGTTGGATCAAGGGTTGGACTGCGTGATCTTGGAGGTCTCTCCCCACCCAGTTGATTCCGTGATTCTCTGATTAATATTTTGGATCATCTGCAGCACCTACCTCTCTCCCATTCCTCTTTCCACCCAGACCAAGCTCTCTGGCTGCAGGGCTGCCTCACATCACCAAGTTGCTCAGCACTGGAGTCAAAGCCTTTGAATGAAATGACTCAGAATCATCTCCTCAAACCCAGGGCACCTCAAGCAGCTCCTGGCCCCGATATCTCCATTAGGGCCTGTGAATTAAGTGGCTCCACTCCATCTCTTCGAAGCCATTTGACTCCTCACTCAACAACCAGGCACCAGCACCCCTTTCCCCCCTCCCTCCCCACCTCCTGACACCTTTGGACAAATCCTCACTGAAGGAATAACAGCTGCTTGAAGTGTAAGCTGGCCATGCACGTTGTAACCCTTTATTATCTGGGGACCCCCCACTCAAATGTACAGAGAGATAATGTTAATGGAATGATGCATTTGGTCTGATCTGGAGCTGTCTCAGAAAGATAAATGCCGAGGCAAAGCAGAAGCATTTAATCAAAAAATAAACTACCTCAATATGTTGTGTATTATTATTTTTTTTTTCCCCTCCTAAAGAAGCAAAGCTTGGTCCTGTCACGGCATGTTATTTTGCCAGCATTATCTCTGTTATTTCTAAATAATTCCATTTAGTGCTGGTGATGGGTAGGAGGGCTGAGATACAAAATCAAATTAATTAGAGTGACCCAACAAACTCGTGTTTGCATTGCGAGATGCAACATGGCAGCAAATCTAGCTGAGAACAAATTGCATTCCAATTAATTTAAGGAAAAAATAATTTGGGGCATATCAGGTTTATTTAGGATCAATTTTAATAAGCTAAAATAAAGTCAAGGCAGAGGGTGATAGCATCAGCCAGTCAAAAGCCAACTTTGATAGAGGTTTCTACAGCTGAATGACAGTTACTTTCGAAGCCATTATTAGAAAAGCTGGGTGTTTTTTTTTTTTTTTTTTGGAGTGGCTGGGACAATTAAAAGAGCACCTCAATTACAGCCTCTGGAAATATTAGTAATGAATAAATTATCCGGCAGGTTTGACCCTCCCTTCCTTCACATCATTTCCAAATAATTAAATTCCCTGCCATATTTTGATGCATTGTTTCAAACTCACCTGCAGCAGAGGACGAGTGGATCCAGTTGACTGGTGAGCAGTGCTGCATATTCTGATAGACCAGGTTTTGGGGGGACTTTTGGGGGATTTCCAAAACAAGGGTTTATTTTGCAAGTGGGTTTGTGGTTTTTTTTTCTGACATGCCCCTGGCCCAGTGTTCCTGCACAGGTCTTTTCCCAACCTTAATGATTCCGTGATTCCATGCAAAGGGCAGCACCAGATCCTGGATGGGTAAGTCTTCACGGCCAGAGAGGATGTGGGTGTGGTTGGTCACCTCCCATCTGCATCCCAGAACATCAGGAATAAATAGACTCCTGGTGGGTTAAATCATCAGGAGAGGTTAAAGAAAACCAGATGGGCCTCAGGTGAAAGAGGCAAAGCCATGGGGAGCCTCAGGTGGGATTAAGGACCTCCTCAGGATGTTCTGCTCAGGGCTTGTCCCACCAGGGCACTGTTCTTAGCTCGATTTAAATGTTGCTTTCACTCCTTCCCCGTTATCAGAGAGATCAATGTCTGATGGTCAATATTTGGAGGTACCTGTCTCTCCCCACTGAAGCCAAACAAGCACTAGATTGCCATCTGTACATGCCAGGCCACAAGACATTACAGAAATTTAAAGGCCTCTCAGTGATTTATGGCTCTTTAATCAAGGGCTTTTAATATTTAATTACAAAGCTCCAGGAGTTGTCTTTATTTCTGAAAAATCTGCTTGGGGGAATCGGGGAAGGGGAAACTCGACACGTTCTGCCCATCCTGGGACCACAGAGCAGAGGGAGATTGGGGGACAAATAAAACACAGCTTCTTCCTCGTGGCTTTGAGATCCTGCAGTAATTTAAGGTGATGAATTAGCCTTCATTATCCTCAAGGAGCTTGAGAAACCATGAAAGACTCATCAGAGGATCATGCTAAAGATGCAACAGGCAGCATCTTGCAGAGAAAATGTCCCATGCAGCACAAAAGATGGTCAAATACAGAGGATGATGATCAAAGCCAAGCCTATCCTACTCCCCCTCCTTCCTGTGGCCCCCTGTGATGTTCCTCTGGCAGGTGGGAGAGGATTCTCCAAATTCCTGCTGCAGCTGGGAAGGGGGAGAGCTTGGATTTGGGACACCTACAGCAAGGTGGTCACACCTGATACCTGGTTCAGGCATTACCCCCCTGCAGATACCCCTCAGCCAACACTTGGATAAATGCCTAAATATTCCCTAAAAGGCTAAAAAGGATTTTTTTTCTATTTCCTGAGCATCAAAGGAGGCTTTGAGGTGAGCATCTTAAATATAAACATCTCCAGTTAAATGAGATGAATCCTGCCCTGTGACTGGTGTAGCAGAAGAAAAATGGCCCTGTGAGGTTCTTGCTGGGACACCTTGTTCATGGTTCCTGCTCAGTGAGCATTTTGTGATGTCTAAAGAGCAGAATAACAGGGAAAAAAAAAGAAGGAAAAACAGAGTCTCTCCCCACACCCAGGGCAGGTGGTCCATGAACTCAGGTCTCCCACAGCCACAGGCTGAAAAAGCACTTTTGCCCTTGCCAAAACAGCCTGGGGAGAAATTGCACTATTTTGCCTGACAATTTTATTTTATGCCTGAAATAAAACCGATTGCCAGCTTAATGGCATTTGTATGCTGGGTGGTGGAGGCGGATCTGGGCATCCGGAGGGCTCAGCTTTGCCCTGGCAGGCTGGTGACCTTCAGATGGGAGCATATCCCTCCTTCCACTGCTTCTCTTCTCAAGTTTGGACTCAATTTTGGAGCTGTTTGCATCCAGGGCTGCCTCTCATTATGTATGTGGGTGCTGCCTGCCACAGCAGAGATGTGATCTTGCTTGTGGCCTCTGCAGCTCCTCTAGTACAAATAATAATTTCCATCCCATCTATTCTTTTGTTTGCTACTGATCTATATTAAACAGTTGGTGATGACTACATTTATGGGTGATTATTGCACTTATGCTGTGTTAAATCTAAATGTTTGTTTATCTTTATGTGGTCTCTGTGTATATGTTTGCACGGCTTTTAACTTTATGTATTGCAGAGTTCCTTAATTATGAAATCAATAAATTTTTTTAAACTTGTGGCTGTTGCACAGACAGAAACCCCACACACACACACTGTCCGTGGCTGTTTGTGACAGTGATTCTTGTCTTGAGCTTGTGGCAGAGCACAGAGCTCAGCTACAGGAATAGACAGATTTTTGTTTTCAGTTTGTTTGGTGTTGTTTGTTTTTTTTTTTTTTTTGTGCTGGTAGCAATCAGTTCTTTGTTAGCTTGGCTCGTCCTCTAGTTCTTATCAAAGCCTTCCTCCTGCAAGCTGTTCTCATCTCCCTGGAGGCTTGTGGACTTCCATGAAAGACATGACCTATGAAGGTCAATGCCCAGTGGTGCCTGTGGAGCCAAGGAGATTCCACAGACACCATTTGAGAGAGAGATTCAGTGCCCAGCTTGGCCATGGATGTCTCTTGACTCACAGGCCACTGATAAGGATTAATTCCAGACCTTAAGTAGCTCAGTATAGAATTTCTTAATATCCCATCTGTCCCTGCCCTCTGGCACTGGGAAGCCATTCCCTGTGTCCTGTCCCTCCATCCCTTGTCCCCAGTCCCTCTCCAGCTCTCCTGGAGCCCCTTCAGGCCCTGCAAGGGGCTCTCAGGTCTCCCTGGAGCCTTCTCTTCTCCGGGATGAACATTCCCAGCTGTCCCAGCCTGGCTCCAGAGCAGAGGGATCCAGCCCTGGGAGCAGCTCCGGGGCCTCTTCTGGACTCTCTCCAACAGCTCCACATCCTGATGTTGGACCCCAGAGCTGGATTCCATGTGGGATCTCACCAGAGCAGGGCAGAGGGGCAGGATCCCACCCTTTCCTTATTGCCCACACTGTGGGATCAGTCCATAGGGGGGTTTTGGGCTGTCAGCTCACAGGGCTGGGTCATGTGAGTTGCATGATGGAATTAAGATTAGCTGAGCATCAGAATCATCTTTCCACCATTCTGGGAACAACACACAACACCCAAAGCCCCCATCTGCTTGATTTAGGCTCTGTTCCTATTCCTATTTCCCCGTGGCTGTGCCTCAGCTTCCCTCGTGGGGTTGTAGTAACACGGGAGCGCGTTACAATCATCAACATTTCTCCCACTCCCGACAGTCCTGAAGCTCCTCCAGACGATTAAAACCTGTGAATTGACAAATCCATCAGGCAGTGCCCACTGCCCAGCACTTGGTGCTGCCTGTCACTGGTGAGGAGCTGCCAACCTCCCACGAAGCAGGAGCTGTAGCCACTCATGTAAACACGAGCTAATCAGCAACCAGCATTAGAGAAGTGTAGTCAGGTGGTGACCCCAATTTCTTTTATTTCAGGCTGTATTTCTCAAGCAGCAGCAGCAGCAGCTCAGAGCAGCTCTGACTCTTTCTTTGCCACTTACATCTAATTAGGATCCATGCCCACAACGAGCAGAAGCATCTGTAATTAAACCAAACCACAGTGCAGAGGTGAGTTCACTTGAAGGGCTGAGTGTGGCAATTTTTGGCATGGCTGGAGGCCAAATGTTTGGTGGGAAATGACCACAAAGCCTCTCACTGTGGGCAAAGAGCTGCTGGGAGTCCTAGAAATGCTCATCAGCAGGGGCACACACTCCTTCCCAAAATGCTGCCCAAAGGATGGGTCTGGAAGGGACATCCTGGAGTTGCTAGAGATGCCACAGCCAGGATTTTGGTTAAACCCTGTTCATGGGCTTAACCAAACTGCCAGTCAGCCCCAAGCTCAGCATCTGTAGCTTTGCAGTCCTGTTTCACCACCATTTTGGGGGTAAAAATGAGGAAGGAAAGCAGAGCCATGTTAGCACACAATGTTAACTCTCCTTAAAAATGTGGTATTTACCCCAGTATGGGTGTATTCTCTGTCAGTACAGGTAAATTCACCCCCCCACACACACACATCTAATTAATAATTACAATATGATGTTTGGGAATGTGCACGTCTGAGGCCAAGCTGGACCACTGATTTAATTTTTAAAACCCCATCTTTAAGCACACAGTGATTCCACCCCTAGAAAATATCAACACAAACACGTTAAATCTCACGCAGGCTTGCCTGAGATTGGACAGATGATTCACAGAATGGTTAAAAAGAGGAAAAAAAAATCACTCAGCCAAAATTTATTTGGTATCACCACACAGCTTCTCACTCTCTCCAGCACCAACCTGAAATCACCTTTCTCGTGTTAAATCAGGAACAGCGAGGGGTTCTAATTGTGGCACTTGGGTGAGCTGAAAACCAGGGAGAAGGAACTCCAGATCCAACTGCAACTCTAAGGGAAACGTGGGAGCACAATTGACATCCAAAAGCAGCCTGTGGATGGAACTCCCTGCTCTGGGAGCCGAAGGCAGGAGTCAGGTGTTTTTCCAAGTCCCTTCAGTCAGAAATGTAATATTACGACTCATTGGAAAACCTCAATTTTGTTGCAGCATTAAAACACACCAGTGGCAGAGGCATCCCAGGGACGGGGTAATTTGAAAAAGACACATTCCAGCAATTACCTTTTTTTTTTTTTTCCTTTTTTTTTTTTTTTTTTTTTTTTTATTCCCCCCTTTGAAATAAAAGCCGATCTTAATGGTTTCAATTATTTTTCGTCCAGTTTGCTGCCCTAGGATGGTGAGGAGTTTTAAGTACGGGCAGGAAATAATTTCCAAGGGGACGTTAAATGTATGCTCGTGGAGTAAAATATGTATAAATGCAGACCATGAGAAATGGACTGCAAAGCATTTTATGGAGCTAATTCCATCAGGGGAGGGAAGGAGCCCACAGGTTCACTTGCACAGTTTGTAAGGTCAGTGCAATCCCTCACTGGGAATTATTTGCTTCTAAATAACTGCTGCCTGACTATTTTTCTGAAGCAAATCCCGAGTCTTCCAGGTGGAAACTGATGCTGGGCTAAAAGCTCCCCTGCACACAGCCTGATTTCCCTCACCCAGAGAGGAAATGTGACCTCCTGAATGTGAAACTAAAATCCAGGAGCTCCAGTATTCCTGGTACTGGGAGATGTCAGGAGCTACAAGTCTACTGGGTGATACTGGGAAGGACTATTCCAACTCCAGCCTGCCTTCTCCTGCAAGAGCTGCAAGGAAATGTTTCACATAACTCAACCCACACTGTTTTAAGAAGTCAGTCCAGGAAGATATTTGAGGTTTTGATAGTTTTCCAAAGGCAAAGCAGGGTTTTTTAAATTTTTTAAATTTTTTTTTTCTTTTCTTTCTAAATCTGGAAGACGTCTCCTGAGACAGGAAGATGACTTCCAAGCCGGCTCTTGAACCATTTCTGCTCCACGTGCTTCCAGATGAATTCCCTGTGAATCCTGAAGGCTTCAGGCACTTGGCCAAAGGGAGTTGCAACCTGCAACCCACAGGTTACTCCTCACACCCCAGAGCTCCAGGCTGACATCCTACCAATTCAGCCACCCTGAGGAAACTGGGACAGATCTGCTGATGGAACTGGGACAGGTTGCAGGGCTGGTAACACCTACTCACCTGAGCTCTTACTGGGGAGAGCTTTCATATGAGGAGACCACCACCCCCAGAGAAATTCTGCTGACTTGTGATGAGGTTTCTTCCCTGTGGAGACCTCATGGACAGTAACAGAGTGACTTAGATGAACAGGGAATCCTGCTCCAGCAAAGTCAAAGCTTCCCTAGGACTGAAATCCGTGGCGATTTCAAACAACAGGCAGCTATTTTGGATGCTCAACCCATTAAAATTCATAATTCCTTTTATAAGGTTGGTGCTGCACTTAGCCAGGACAGAAAAATGTTGATGGGACACTCAGCAGAGGTTCTCTGTGGTCATTCAGTTGGCCTTAAATTCCACGGTCGTTATCCTTAGGGGAGTTTCAGGGGGATAAATCAGCCTCGCTGAGCGAGCAATCCTGCCAGATCCTCGGAGGCTGGAAGAGGCACAGCAAGGATAGATGGCTTTGTGGTTAAAACATGGGTTTATATCAACAGGAAGAGCAATTCCTGCCACATCTTCCACTGCAGCCTCGCTGCAGACCAAGTTAGAGGGGTTTGGGTATTTGGCCTAAAAACTGCTGGAGAGCAGGAGGCTGCACCTCCCAGAGGGATGGAAAGGCATTTGTGCTGGGTATATGTAAAATTTGCTTCAATGAGATGAATAACAGCAATTATTTCGTTTCTTCAGCTTTTCTGGGGTTGGTAAAACCAGGGAATCTCTGGCTGAACTGGAGTCTTACACTCAGAGAGCACAGGATTTAGCCAGGCTCTGGCTGAGGATGCTGCACAGACTTGGGAATACATGATAGAGATGAAGTCACAGCCCCTTTGGCCTGCCTGGGATTCAGTGCCTGCAAGAAAACAGGGAATTGGACCTGGCACTGATCTTTTCCTTTATTTTAGCCCGTTGGGAACCAAAATACCTGCCTTTTACCACACCTGAGTCCACACGACAATGGGGTCTTCTCCTCCCTGGGTGAGTCTCTCTCAGCTCACCATGGGAGGCAAAGATGACCAGGATGGATCCTCCCCATCTGAGGGGATCTGCCCCCAAGGGATGTTTGTGCTTCCCTCTATCTCATGCTCTTTTCCATTCCCTGCATGTGCCGCTCGCCTGTGCCAAGCCAGTGATGTAGTGAAGCTAAAAACTCACTGATGCATATTTATGAATGCCAGATAATATGTTAATTGCACTTTGCAAACACATTTGATTAAAAATCAAACCAAAACAGCAAAACCCACCAACCCAGGGCCACCTTGTTTTGAATTGTGCTCTTCCCAGTCTCTCCAAGGAGGAGGTTTTGCCTGGTACAGGTTCTGTATGTCAGCTCCTGTTTTGTCCACCCACTCCCATAATTTGTTTCAGATTTTTGACAGAGCCATAACTTGTTCTTTATTTCAGATAGGCCATAAGTTTCTGCTCTGAATGAACCTTTGTGCCTGGGAACTGGTTCTCCTGAGGTTGTCTCTACATCTGCAGAGTCCTCTTTGATGGAAGCTGTTCCCAAATGGATTTGCAAACATACTGTCAGGACTTAAGGGAAAGATTAAATGTTTTTTTTAAAGCTTCATGGCTGAAAAAAAAAAAAAAAAAGCAAAGGAACATTGTTTGGGGTGGATTCGACCAGAACTCCCTCTTCTGAAGGGGGACTCCAGGAGACCTGGAGGGGGACTTTGGACAAGGGCATGGAGTGACAGGACAAGGGGAAATGGTTCCACACTGGTGGAGGGCAGAGTTAGATGGGATATTGGGAAGAAATTGTCCCCTGTGAGGGTGGGGAGGCCCTGGCACAGGTTGCTCAGAGAGGCTGTGGCTGTCCCTGGATCCCTGGAAGTGTCCAAGGCCAGCTTGGACAGGGCTTGGAGCAACCTGAGCTGGTGGAAGGTGTTCCTGCCCAAGGCAGGGGGTGGAACTGGATGATCTTTCACATCCCTTCCAACCCAAACAATTCTGTGACTTTGTGATTCTCAGATTCACCAAGAGCTGGAAACAAGTAAAACCAGTTAGATGCATGTTGACCACAACAAACTCTTCCCTTTCACCTCTAAATATCTTTTAAAAATGAAAATGATGACAAAGCAGGGCCATTCTCTCTCCTTACACTCACAGATACCCAGCTAGGTGAGGTTGTTCACCTTGATGTTAAAAGAGATCCTATGTGGGCATCCAGGGACCATCTTAAATTGGATTCAAAGCAGGGGTTTAAACAGGGCTCTATCCTCTTTCAGGGCAGTTCTACTGAGACACAGAAGATCAGGCAGTGTGGGGTGTAATGTCTGAGAGAGACTGGAGTGTGAGGAGAGGTTGTAATGAATTCACATGGCTTCGAGTTCATCTCATTCCCACAAAAGGCTCTGCCCCATCACACCTCCCAATTAGGGGCAGTGACTCAGAAAGGGCTTGGAGAAAAGAGGGTTATGTTCTGAAGATGTCATCTAAATGGCATTTAGCATCTTCTACCTGCCCTCAGAGCAGGTGTGACCCTGGTCAGCCTGAAAAAAATCCCAAGAGCAGCTGCCATCACCTCACTACACCCTGGGGAAGAGTCTCCAAGCAGGAATCAATGCCCTCAGAGGGGCCTGGTGCTGCTCACCATGGTGCAGGTGGAGGCCTTGGCCCAACCTTGGGTTTCCCAAGTGAGATACATCCCCATGAGGTGATCAGTTTTTACCTAAAAGTCCATAAACCAAGAGCAGTTCCCAACATTTTGCAGCAGCTCCAAACTGGACACAAACACAGGGACTGCATCTTTCCACCTGCAGCTGACCCAGGACAGGCTGCCTGAGCTGCAGAGGTGTTTCCAAACCTTTTTTTAATCAAGCACCAAGAAAAGATATTCAAAAACCCTGTCTGAAGCTGGTTCTGTTGTGATCACAGAATCACAGAATATGCTGAGTTTGAAGGGACCCACAAAGATCATCAGGTCCAGAATTTAGCCCTGCACGGGGCCCATCCCCAAGAGTCACACTGATGTTACAAAAGAACTTGAAAACAGAGGTAAAATTCATGTGTTGCTTTCATTTCTCCCATTTTAT
Organism: Pyrocephalus nanus; assembly: GCA_038380795.1. NCBI lineage: Eukaryota > Metazoa > Chordata > Aves > Passeriformes > Tyrannidae > Pyrocephalus > Pyrocephalus nanus. The sequence continues at coordinate 19,414,694 of CM076262.1, read as the reverse complement.
TTGTTTGTCCACTTGTGGGTTCGGCCTTGTGTGGACTCACACAAAAGGGAAGGTTTGAAATCACGTCCCAGAGCTTCTCTGGGGGTCTGCAGCAACACTCAGAGACCCATCTCTCCATCCAAAGGCTTTGCAATGTCCCCAGGGTGTTTGCATCCCCATGGCACTGCTTTTCCCGGCCCTTTCTGTCCTGGAGGAGCAAAACAAAAAAACCCCCAAAAAAACCCCCCAAAAAACTGGAGCAGGATGAGAAAAATCCTGTGAAAGGGAAAGAACGATTCCTGGCCGGGTTCCATCCATCCGACTTTGTGTGTCATCAGCTGGGGATGCGTAAATCTGAACGAGTTGTCTAGACAGGCTTTTATAGCCGATGGAAAGAAAGAAGAACTTCCAGGGTGCAATTGAGCCCAGCTGGGAGAGATGAATTGTGCTCCAGAAGGATCCATCCCTCTTCTCCCGGCCGTAAAGCGACGTGGCGGCGATAAAGCCGCTCAGACATAACCGCCCACCTCTCAGCGAGCTGCAGTCAGCTGTGAAAAAGTCCCACTCAAAATAACCCACAAACAACTGCCAGCTTCCCTAAACAGAAATTAGGGAACAGAGCGGGAGCATCCAAGGGGAGAGAACTGCGTTGTGGCTGTCAGCTTCCCACCGACCTCAGAGCACGGTGAACTTATCTGACCTGCTCCAAAACATGGGTTTGATGCGCTGGACCAGAATTTAGGACCAGATTTTGGGTCTGTGTTGTACCAGAGGGGTTGTGCTCGCTCAGGTTATGGTTTGGTAGCAGCAGAGAAAGAAGTTGGAAAGCATTAAAGAGAAGGAAAACCCCTGGTTTTAATTCACTGGACCAGATTTTGGGGCTGTGTTGTACCAGAGGGGTCATGCTCGCTCAGGTTATGGTTTGGTAGCAGCAGAGAAGTTGGAAAGCATTAAAGAGAAGACAAACCCCTGGTTTTGATGCACTGGACCAGAATTTAGGACCAGAATTTGGGGTTGTGTTGTACCAGAGGGGTTGTGCTCGCTCAGGGTATGGTTTGGTAGCAGCTGAGAAGTTGGAAAGCATTAAAGAGGATGCAAATCCTCACAGGGTGCTATGGGCTGTGCCATCTAGCTCCATGAGATACAAGGACAGACCACTGAATCACACAAGGACTGCAATATTGCTGCAGGTTTTCCTCACCAAAGAGGCTCCATCTTTTCCTCCTTCCCAAACACAGGAAAAAAAATCCTGAAAATATTCTCTCTGCTCCATCAGAGGCTCCATCAGTGCAAACACACACACACACGCACACTAGATACACAGTCATTCTCCAGGTTTGCTTTTCAGATTTGCCTGTTGACATTTCCCCTCCCTCCCTCCTTCCCTCCCTCCCTCCCTGCATCTCCTGATTTTTCACTTCCCCCACTCCACGGAGGCACCGGCGCGACTCGATCTTTTCTATCATTCGCCGTCACCGGGAGAAGCCGGTTCTGCTTTGAAAAATAGTAATGAGAAAAAAAAAAACAAACATTTAAAGAGGAAAGAAAGGGGGTGAAGAAATAATAATAAAATAAAATAAAAAAATAACAGGGAAAAGGAGCGGAGCAAAAAAGAGAGATGGGGGAAAAAAGAACGCCTGTCAGCTCCAACCTGCATGCACACAGGTTGCCTTTTGCTCGGCGCACATCAATGCCTCTTATCCTCCGAAGTTATTTCCCCTGGAGTGAACCTATCAAAGATTTTCAGCCTCTCTGGAGAGAGCAGTTCCAGATAACGCTGGATTCCCTTGTCAATTTTTGCCTACCAGGCTCTGGCAGCGTTTTCTACCTGACACTCTGATCTTGACACAGGCAGGCTGGAGCAGTGTGTGTGTGTGTGTGTGTGTGTGTGTGTGTTTCTGGAGCTGTTTCCCCCTCTTTACAAGCAATGCAGATGCTTTCAGACTGCAGAGAGGAAGGGAAAACCCAGTAACAGTTGGCATCTGCACACACCCTACTCATCTGTGATTCCTGTAGTGTCTTGCCCTCCTTGTAATTACAGTAATTAATATAATTATACTAATAGTAATGATTGTTATTTAGGGCGTGCCAGATCTTTCCTAATACAGCTCTTTCCCTGGAAATCCTGGGCCTATATTTGTAAAAGAAGTCACTGTAAGATTTCCAAATAAACTCTCCTCACAAAAATCCTGCTGCTGGAACAGCTGGGAATTCAGAAATATCCATCCCCTCTCCTCTCTTGTCTGTGCTGGAAGGACCAGCAACTCCAGCAGGTTCCCAGCATGTCTCTGGTGGTCAGACAGGTCTTTCTGGTCACTTGTGATTTATTTTTGGTTGGGGGAGAGAGGTTGGTAAGATCTGATGGTACTGACAGCCCAGCTGGGTGGTTTGCTCAGCCTTCCTCAGCGAAGGAGCTGAGGCAGAGGCTGGTGAGAGGAGAGGCTCAGTGCAACCCCTAAATCAGCATCCCAAGAAGCCATGTAATTACCTAGAGGGCCCAGAGCTCATTAGCCTCAGCAATAAAATCAGCAGTTTGTAGGTGCTGTAACTCAGGCTGGACCAAAGGGGTCGGCATGAGGTGGACAGCTCGGCTGCTGGGCTGGAGCTTCCTCCTCAACCAAGAGCTTCCTGAAGCTCCAGCACAGCTCACATCTCCTGTGCAAAACCAGTCCCCCCAAACCCAAAATCATATGTGCCAATCGATGACTTCCTTCTATTTTGTGATTTTCCCACGAGCTCTGTATCCCAGGATGACTCTGGTGTGTCACCCAACCTTCCTCCTCCCTCTGGAGCAACGCTGTCCCCATCCAGCTTTCTCCATGTCACCCAGGTGCTGCCCTGGAAGCAGCACTGCCCCAAGGGCAATGTGAGACCCCCTGAAGGTCTCACTGGTGTGGGAGGAGGATCCTTGCCTGCAATCAACAATAGCTGTCTCCAACACTAAGTCACTGAATCACAAAATCACAGAACGGTTTGGGCTGAGAGGGACCTTAAAAACCACGTAATTCCAACACCCTGCCATGGTCAGGGACACCTTCCACTAGACCAGGTTGTTACTGGGGGATGTACAGACAGCAAATGATTCCTGAAGACCTCCATGCTGAAACCAAGTTTGAAGCTCAGCAGCTCAGTGAAGCCCCTCAGCAGCAAATCCAGCCCTGGAGAGGACAGTTCTAACTGCAAGCTTTGCTCAAGGGCTCACCTGTGTTACTCCAGCCCTGTAAATACACTTTGGAGACCTGGGCTTCTGGCTGATTCATGCTGTTCCCCTTCCGGGAATTTCAATGTTTGTCAATTCCAGGAACACCCAGTAACATTTTAAAGGCGGGATGTGAAATTGGATTAAGTGGGACTCAGCCTTTGAGCAGAGAAGGTGTAGTGGCTGTCCTTAAAGGCCAACAGCAATCTCTCCTTTCTCCCTGCCTAGGACCTTCAGTGAACCTTGAATGGTGAAGCACACAGTTATTCCATTTCACCTTGCAGCTCCCCTGCTATAATTGATTATCTTTTTCAGCTTACTTTTTCTTTTTCTTTTTTTTTTTTTTTCTTTTTTAAATGCCATAAATGGATTCGTGCTGCAAGTCCCTGTAAACCGGAGTCGCTGCCCTGCAACAATTGCTCCCTGTTATTCTCCCTTTTGTGCTCACGGTGGGAGAGATGCATCCAAATAGGACAGAAAAATATCACTCTATAAACCCTGAAGTAGGTGTGCAGCATCTAATCCAGCCATCCATCATCTCCCTGCTCTCATCTGCCTAAAGTCAATGGGAGGGAGAGGGAAGAGGCAGGCAACAATAACAGTATCATGGTAACGGGAAGAGTGGTGCTGGAGTGGATTGTCTGCTCGGGGAGCGCTGGGAGGGCTGTGTAACCTCATGAACACCTTCCCTGGGCTCTGTGCCCTGGGCAGGCATTGATCAGACTCAAAAAGGCACTTGCCACATGAGAATAACTCTGCTATCATTATTATTATTATTATTGTTATTTACTTCATGTACTGCTCTGGCTCCCTAGGCAGGTTGCAGCCTCGGTCTGTTCCTTCAAAACCCCGAAATGGCCAGAGGAGTTCATGGTTAAGAGCATGTTTTGCAGCCCCGTTTCCAGCTCGGCTCAGGGGGGGATCTTTGGGGTCAGGCAGCTCCTTGGGCAGTCAGGAGGTCGTTGTGCCCCTGGACATGGGGTGTGGAGCATCCTTCCCTCCCAGAGCCCCAGGAGATGTTCCCTTGGGGAGCAGTGGCAGCCATCATCCCGCTTAATGTGACCTTATGAAGCAAAACGGGGACAAGGTCCAAAGCAAAAATTATCTCTGACAGTCTCAGCTTTGCAAAACCTCCATTTTCCCACCAAATATCATTTCACAGAGTCACAGGATGGCTTAGGTTGGAAGGGATCCTTAAGACCATCTTGTTCCAACCTCTTGCCATGGGCAGGGACACCTTCCACCAGACCAGGTCAAAGGGAAGCCTGGAACAAACCAGCTCCCTGCTCTGCTCTGAAAAACCCATTCCTGGTGTCCCAACAAGCTGCAATCACAGCCTGACACTCCTCCTGCCTCCTCCTGTCCCAGGATAGTGTCAGAGGGAGTAATGAGGGCACAAGAGTTGCACTCAGACCTTCTGCAAATGGCACCACCTAATGTGAATTCCAAATTAAAAAACCATCGGAGGGTTTTCTCCCATGGAAATCAGGCATGAAAGGCACAATTTCATCTCCTTAGAGGGTTGTTGGGCTTCTCTAGTCCTCTCTGATGCCCAGGTACCCGGGAAGAAACAAAAGGAATCTGTTGTAGGAATTAATAGGGTGACAAGGAATAGGATCTTTAGAAATTATTCCGGTAAAAAGCCATAAAAAAATTAACAAAGTAAACAGAAACAAACCTCAAATAACCAACTAGGAGCACTTTGGGGCTGTATCCTCCTCTCTCCTACCATCTTGGTCTCACAGTGCAGGCTGCCCTCTTGAAAGAGATGACAAAGACAAGAGGTGAGGAGAGATATCAGAGCAAACACACATGTCCAAGGGCTGGGTTGCAGGGCTGCCCCTCTCTGAGGCTTTTCAGGAGCTGCAGGGATGTGGCAGCAAAAATGCAGCAACTGGAGCTCGAGAGCTGCCAGCATCCTGATGGTGAAGCGAGAACAAGGGGCCCGGGAGGAGCTGTTAATGCAGGGTAGGTGCTGAAGCAGCCCTAATCCATTTGGCAAATTGGTGCCTGACACTGCATAAAACCGTGCACTGAGAAACCCAGACAGTGTTTGGGTGAAGTTTGGCAGGGTGTGATTTGCGTTCGCTAATGCACGGTCTGCGACAGCGAGGGAGAGGAACCCTGGTGTGTTCAAAAGAGACAAACCCCGCTGTATTCCTGCCCCTGCAACAATGAGGCACTTTAAGGGGTGCTCAGGCTGTATCTGGAAGGCAGAGGTGGCTCCCACGCTGTTCTCTCTGCTCTGCTTTCAGGGCAGGTCTCTCCAGTTTGCACATTTGGGTTTAAGGGCTTGGCTCGCCAGCAGATCGTCACACTCAGTGGTTCATGGATGGGACTGAGCCCAAATCCCTCTTCTGGATACCCAGCTCTGCCTCTGCTATTAAACCTAAATAACAACCAAGTTTAGTGGCTGCAGAAGCTGCCAGGTCATTGCAGCTTTATTCAGTCACAGAGCAGGTGCTTTTTGGGAAGCGAGTTTTGCAGCCTTCCCTTACCCATTGTATGCCCACAGCCTGCCTGCAAGGTTAATCCATCCCTGCAGGATTAGGAGTGGGAGGAGCAGTCCTTTCCCCCTCTGGGAGCCAGCAGAGACCCTGCTGCAGGGAATCTTTGTGCTGGAGGTGTTCAGGTCAGAGATATCCCCAGGGCCTCTGAAGTGTCTCATAGTGGGTTTGAGAACTGGTCGCCAGATCTGAAAGCACCAGAAGCCCTGGATGGGTGGATAGATGGATTAATGGGTGGACAGATGGATTAATGGGTGGACGAATGAGTGAATGGATGAATGGATGCACGGATGGATGGATGGATGGATGGATGGATGGATGGATGGATGGATGGATGGATGGATGGATGGATGGATGGATGGATGGACAACGATGTTACCCAGCACTCAACATTGCCTAAACCCCAGAATTACCATGACAAGTTCCTATCCAGCAAGGACCCCACCACAAATGCCTGGGAAAGGGACCTCTCTATTTAGGAGGCACTCAGAACTTTTACTTTTCTCTCAGGAATTTGCCCAGCAGCTTTCTGAACCTGTGGAAACACCTGCTGTGAGAAAGCAGCCGGCAGAACCACACCCCACCCAAAGGATGTCCTGGTGTTTGTTTTCACCCGGTGTTTGTTTTCAGCTTGCTCTCTGCAAAGCGCTGTCTGCCTGGCAGAGCTGATGCCTCCTGGTTATTGTATTCCTCGGTGGTATTCATGGCTTTACAGATGTCTACAGGATGTCATTCCTGGCTCTAAGCCACAAACTGAGCAAGATTTGCAAGGAAATGAGAAACTTTGCCATGCCTGTGCTCCCGGCTCGCTGCAACTCACTCTTGCCTCCAACAGCAATTTATTTGGGAGCTCTGTACAAAATACTTGAAGGTGGAATCATCTCCCTTAACTGTTGAAATTTGAGGCATTTTACAACTGCTTTAAGAGAATAAAAATCCTTCTGTTGTCTGTCAAAGGACTTCGACCACCAGCTCTTGCAGAGTCACCTGCATATCCTGGCTGGCTGAATCTCACCTGTAGGGCATGGGGAGGGAAATTCAGCTTCCTCTTCCTCCTCCTCACTCACCTCCTTTGCCACCTCAGCTTCTCCACCTCCTGGCATTATTTAGAGGCTCAATTAGTTAATGGCTGCAAAGTGCTGGCAAGATGGATAGCACTGTTCTTGGGAAGTACTTCCATGGCTTTCTTAATAATAAAAAAAAAAAAAAAAGAAAGGCACCTGAAAAATCTGTGGCTAGAAGGACACAGGATGTCGAAAGAGATGGACAGTGAATAAGTGAGAAGGGGACTGGATTTTAATTCATCTTCCAGTTGGTATTTGCTTCATTTTTCTCTTCAGTTTAAGTGTCTAGGAACATGGTAAGAGGAGGGAGTTTTGTTGTTTACTTATGTCTCTGATAAAGGGCAAAAAACCCTCCAGTGCACAACTGAGACCCTCCTCTGCCTTTGCTGCTTCTTCATGGTTTTGCTATTCCTAAGGTGAAAAGCAGACAGGGAGTTAAAAAACAGCTGAAAAAGACCTCTTCAGAGTAGTTTTTAATATCATAAATAAGTGGAAAAAGGTGCTAAGGCTGTTAATGTTCTTTTCATAGAATCAGAGACTGATAGAATCATACAATCATGGAGTCAAAGAATCACTGAATCACACAGTGGTTTGAGTTGGAAGGGACCCTAAAGACCACCCAGTTCCACCCCCTGCCATGGGCAGGGACACCTCCCACTAGCCCAGGTTGCTCCAAGCCCCTTCCAACCTGGCCTTGGACACTTTCAGGAATCCAGAGACAGCCACAACTCCTCTTTTTGAGTCGAAACAAGTCAGGAAGGTGAAAACTTCTCTCCAAGGTGTTTGGGGTTTTTTTCTCTGCTTTTGGCCTGTGGCCCTTTCTCTAAAAGCCCGGCTGGTGTCACTCCCCAGCACTGAACACGCTCAGGACTTCAGACCTCTTTGATCTTTTCCTGCAGCAGCTGAACTCCTGCAATACCTGAGTCAGGGCTGAGCCTGGTGCAAATCCCCCCAGCAACCAGGAAATCCAATTTTCTGGGCACGGCTAAACGTGTGCGGTGTGTTGGTGGATTAAATCACGGAGCTCGTTGCCTTCTCAGTGCTGTAATTCCAGCTCTTTTTTGTCCAGGGGAGAGAGGCAGGCACAGGGATATTTTCACACCGTGGGGCCAGTCACAAGTACCACGGTGGGGTGCAGGAGCAGCAGGTAAGATTGGGCCTGGCTGGAGGTCAATATGACTATTATAGTGCTGCCAAAGGTTTTAAGTGAGCAGCTCAGATGGGTTAATTCTGATTTCACGGATATTGGTGGATCAAAAGGTTTCCAGCCACTCCAAAGACTGTATGTATGTATGTATTGTCCATTATGGGATATTTCCTGAATAAACTGACCTAAGTCAATAAATCCCACCTGCTTTTTTGGTTCAAGATGGAGAGGAAAAGCTTTTATATAGGAGGCAACACTCTGGTTACACTGTGATGCCCCACATCATTCTGCTCTTTGCATTTGTACAGTGGTTTTTCCCTCTGTGCCCAAGGAAAGCTGCAGGTTTTTGCTCTGTCTTGCCTTTTATCCAGGAACAGACAGCACCAATGGATCCCCTAAAAGCATCTTCCCAAAAGCAGATATAGAATCACAGAATCATTTAGGTAGGAAAAGACCCCTAAAGTCGTTGAGTCCAACCATTAACCCAGCACTGCCGAGGCCAGCACTAAATGGTGTCTCTAATATCATTATTCCTGCACTGCTGGGGTCCCTTCCATAAAAATCAGAGCCAGAGAACTTCACTTCCTCCGTGCAGGGCTCTTTAATGGTAACACCACTCCCAGAGACAGGAAGATAACTGATGTTTCCATCCTCCTTTACTTCATTGAGGAAACTGAGGGCCAGCATTGTCTGTGGAGAATGCAGCGTGTGTTTCCCTTGTACAACACAGAGGACAAGCTCCCTGTCCACCAAGAAGCTGGACAGTGTCAGTCCAGCTCCTAAATCATCAGGGACACAAGTGGTTCATCACAGAACCCACTGCAGTCATGCCCCAGAAGGTGCCAAATAACCCTGTGGTGCCACCAGGGGCACGGGGTCACCAATGCAGGAACCTCAGTTGGAAACCATCACTTACAGCTTGGTTTTGCCTTTGTAACCAAATTTTGGGGACCCTCAGGAGCTCAGCTCAATGGGATCCATCACCTGCAGCCTCCCAGAGCCCGCACAGGTCAGGACATCTCTGCCAGCAGACCAGTTTGGTGTTGGGATGGATCTCAGAGCACACCAGGGAGGGTGGAGGAATAGTTTTTGTTCTGTTTCATGGGTGGAAAAAATGAGAGGTCACCAGAGACATTCTGGGCTATGCAGGATCAGCTGCAGATTTGGGAACAGACCCAGGAAAGGGCTGGTGCATGTGTGAGTGAGTGTGTGCATACAGGGCACGGCCCCATCAAAGCAACCAGCAAAACCTCCAGTGTCTTCTCCAGAGCAAGGATTCCACCCAACAGCTCAACCCTTCTGTGATTTGAACACTCTACACAGCTCTGATGACCAATCAGTTCCTGCATCCCACCCAGTGCCCCCATTCCTGCACCAATTACAGCATCCCACAGGTTCTGTGGGGATTCACTGGAGCTTCCTGAGGTTTGATGGGATGCTGGGAAATGGTGGAATTGGAAGCCTAAAGAGGCACTGAGGTGATGGAAGCTTATCTTAGATAAGAAAATGAAAAAATGTGCATCAGATGATAAAAAGAAGGGCCTTATGTTACCATACAAGACCCCTAAAACATCTTACAGACTGAAATTCCCACAGGCACGTGGTCTGTCCTCCCTGCTCCCAGTTTATGCCCAGTCTCTCCCCACCCATCCCTGCTTTCCTTCTAAACTCTGATTTCTCAAACCTTCTGGAAGCAGCCAGACAAAAATGACCTTCCACCCCTTCCATTAAAGCCACTCTCCCTCTCCCTTTCTTTTTACACCTGTTTGTATCCATTTCAGACACGTGGAGAACCTCATCCACAGTGTTTTCCTGGGATATTCTTTCACAAAATGGACCATTAAACCTAATGTAATGATATTAGCAGAGTGTAGTATTAAGCAGAGTAGTATTTAGCACTTAAAAATATATATTTAGAATATTAGAGATTGGGATTTTTTCCTCTTTGCAATGCTTAAAGGTGAGGGAGAAGCACATCAGCAGAAGAATCAAGTTGGGATTCAAGTCTGAAGAGTTAAAGCTGCCTGGACCACTGGGATTTTAACTCCTCCAGGTCATTATTCTATAATACAAGGCCTATCAGTATTTGAGAATATTACACTGGGCTTTGGGAACTTTAACTCTGCATTTTCTTGCTCTTGTGGGTTTAAATCCTAATATAATGTTCCATTCAAATAGTTCTTTTTCTTAATATCCCCCCCCCCCATTAAAATTGCCATTTTTCTTAGGTTTTTTACCCCAATCAATTAACTTGGAAAGATTTTTGAGAGCAAAATTTAAAATGTGGGGAAACTGGGGAGATAGACTGAATTCCTACCAAAAAAAAAAAAAAAAAAAAAATCAAACAAAAAAAACACAACCACACACACAAAACATTTTGGGGTTACTTCAAGGGAAGTGAACACACCATAAACCCACTTTGTTCAAGGCGTGTGATGTAACAAGACCTTTGTAGGAACAAGATTCAGGTTCAGCCTCTTCACAAAGACAGAGCAATAAGCCCATCAAAGGAGCTTTATTCATTTTGTTTGGTGTGAAAGTACATTTCAAAATATGCAAAAAAACCCTCTTTGTGTTCCTCGTAAAAAAAGATTTTTTTTTTCCACCTTTCTGTCCTTCCTCTGAGCTCACCTCTCCTCAAATCCTTCCTTCTTTGCCCCATTTCTCCAGTCCCTCAGGACTCACAGTTTTTATTTAAAGATCTTTTAGACACAAAAGATATTTCTATGGATTTTCAGAACACTGGACAAATATTCTATTATTATTATTATTATTATTATTATTATTATTATTACTTCTCATGGCTTGTGAGCAGGGTTGTAGTTTCACAACCACCCTGTAGTTTGCACCATTTTAGATGGCAAAACTATTTTAGACCCACTATTTTAGACCCACTATTTTAGACATTCCTCATCCATGTGCTGCTCATCCAGCTTATCAGAGAGAGCAAGGAATACAATGTCCTGCTGATGGATGTGGTGTTGTGAGCAAGGGATGTGCCCCAGGTCACTTATTTAGGTTTCTTTTTTACTTACTTGGACATCCTGACTCCTCCTGCCTTGTCCAGGAGTAAAATGCTACCAATTTACAACACCACAGCTGTTAATAGCAGAGATGTAAAATTGAAAAAGGTTTAATGGATAAAATGGTTTTATAAAGATGGGAAAAAAGGAGTGGCAGACACTGCTGGTTCACAGGACACAGGGTCCCTTTTCATTCCTTGCATCCAGTGATGCTGCACCAAGGCCAGCTCTCATATTCCCAAACACATTGCAATAATCCTTCCAATGTAAGTTTATCCCAAAAAAATACAAGGAGCTCAGCAGGGAAAACAAATATATCCCCAAAAAATTCAGCATGGAAAACAAGTAAACAAATAGTTGGAGGAGAGAACGGGGTGACAAGAACTTGGCAAGCTCTGAGAGGGGATTGAGTGGATGATCCAGGAGCACATCTGGATCCCACAATAATCCAAGCAGCTGTAATCATAGCCTGACACTAGGATTGTTGTTTTTATTACTATTATAAATGTTAATGAAATGCTGAGTACTCCCATTAATTCCTTTCCTACCACCGTGACCTCAAAGTCTGCTGAAAATCAGAGGCTTCTGTTGTTTCCAAACAGCCTTGGGACCAGGACATTTCACCCCCAGGAGAAACCTGTTGCATTTCAGAGCTGTAACAAAGACACCAGGAAGGAAAATAAAGCAGAGAGAGAGTTAATATTTTGCTGTGTGAGGCCTGAAAAAAAAAGCAAATCCTTCTGTGAAATAAATGGGGACAAATGTTGAGACAGTGTCTGCAAAAATGGCATCCACTGGCCACTGTTCTCCTCCTCATTATTCCTCATTTGTGGAACAAAATCAGGCATTATCTCCAGGGATGTTTTCAGACATAAACAGATGACTAGGCATGTCCAGATGATTTCTGCCATCGCCAGCGTTTATGTTTCATATCGTTTCATGGGCACACTTCAATCAGATTGTATCAAAACCCGTGGCCAGATCAGGGGGGTTCTGACTGAAATGAAGATAAAACGTTATTCAAGACGATTTACAGCTGTCCAAAACTAGATCTGGAAGGAAGCTGAGCCATTTGTTCACTTTCAGGGCCTCAGGGGTAGAAAGTTTTGTGCAGATTTGTATTTTTTTTTCTCTATAGTCTTACCAGCACTCACTAATAAGGACAATTTCTCATCTCCTCGGTGTATGTAGGACACCAACAATTCAGTCTTTAAACCAAAGGGCTAAATATGAGCAGATTTACATCTCACTCTTACATCTGTGCACATCCAGAGCATCTGATGGAGCCACAGAGTCTGAATCAGTCCCACAGTTTTAGGTCTGCAGAGCCACCTCCCAGCTGTGTTCTCCTCTTTGTCACTCAGATGATTCGTGCTGGGCTTGAATCATACACAAACACAGCCAAACTTCGTAAACCTGAGCTCTCAGTTCAAGTTTTCCAAGGTACAAGTAACTTTTTGGCATATTTTTGCTCAGTCTCTGAGTTACAGCAGATATCAGGATTAAAACACAACATTCCAACAGGGTTTTGTTATTGAAGAGGAGGGATAGTTTGGGGTCTGATGGGTGTCTCCACAGTTATGAGCCACTCAGAATTTTCCAAAAATAATCTGTTGTTGGGGACTTTTTGCCAGGGGAAGGGTTCAGATTGGGGCACCATGTGAGCTGGGTATTTTGGAGACAGCAGGAATACTCCTTGGTCCATTCATCTTGAAGTTTGGACATTGTTTGCTTGATCAGATCTAAGTGACTCTTTGGCACTTTTTTCCATGGTGCACAAGCTCCCAGCTGGATGAGGGGCAAAGAAAGTCATGAACTTCCTATGGATTTGGTTTCTTAGGGCAGAAGTGGAAGCTGCTGTGCTTGCTGCTCATTCTGGTGGTGCAAGGAAAAGGCAAGTCAAGGACTCATCCTGCCAAAGGAGAAGAATCTTCTTAATTTGCTGCAAATTTGCAGCCCCTGCACAGTGCCATGGGAAAGCTTTGAGGCTTTTACAGCTCCTCCACAAGACGGGTTGGAACCATCCTCATAAACAACTGGGGAAAACGCATCAAAAGAGGGTTCCTCGACGAACCGCACGTCTTAAATTAGATTTTTTTAATTATTACTTTATTTTATGCTGTTGGTTCACATCCCACAGCCCTTTTGCTGTTGCTGACTCTCTGTCCCCAGCTGATGAGAACCAGAGTGGTGCATCTTCATCTTCCTCTCCCTGTTGCTGCGTGAAGAGAGTCCTCTCCATCGCGTATGGATGAGACTCGGCCGTCGCCCGCACGGCAGCCAGGGGGAAACCCACAGGAATCCACAGCTCCCCAGGTGGAAAAAGTACAAAAGGAAAGAAAAAGGTCAAATAACAAGCTGGCAGTTTGCAGAGAACTTGTGGAAGGGACTGCTCTGCCGGCGTTTGCGATTTTCCCGACGGCCCCACAACGTTGGGTGGTGTCTCGAACCTGGGGTGGGATTGTGTGTTAAAAACCAAATGCAGAGTGACACGTGAGCCCTCCAGGCTGTGAAAGCAGAGGGCTGCAGAAGGACCCCAGGTGTCACTGCTTTTCAAACCCTGGTTGTTGGTTTTTTTTTTTGGCACCTTGGAATGGCAATGGTAAGATTAATGCCAGGACCGTACCTGTGTTCTCCAAAGCTTCTCGCTACGGTGTCTGATCCCTGAAGATTATCCCCACATCTTCTTCAAGCTCTTTCTATTTAAACATTTCCGTTGCAGAGTCAGCTTTCAAGCCCTGCATTTGAGAAAAAAAAAAAAATATTAAGCTGTTTTGACAGAGAAAGAGACGCCTATCAGAAAGGGGCTCTCTCTGCAGCAAGTGCCTCAGACCTCCCCAGCTTCTATTTATGCTGCTTTTTGAGCATAAGGAGGGTTTGCTTTTATCTGTCCTATGGATTTCTGTTGCTGTGATCATTTCTCCCCTGGGAAAGGTGTCTGTGGCTCTTTCCACCACCACAGAAACACAAAAGGCCCCTTTTTCTTTTTAGCTGAGGAGCCAGTGTCGAGAATTTCCTGCTCTCTCACTCGGGGGTAGGGACTGACATGCAAAGAACATCTCAATTGAGTGTTGGCTTCCCCAGATGAAAAACCACTTACCCTCCTCTTCCCAGTGCCACGAGCACAAATGGTCTCTCCAACCACTATATTTGCTTCGTGGTGGGTTGGGGGAAAAAAAAAAAAAAAAAAAAAAAAAAAAGAAAGGAGCAGCTTTGCTGATTTGTGGTTTAGAAGGATGTACAACCCATGTGTCTCCAGCAGATATTAAAGATGACGGATTGCGAGCGGAGCCGCCGAAGATGAGCACTGGGGGATGATAAATCGCCCTCCAACTTGGAGCAGAGCTGCATCGTGGGCTCAGAGTGCAGGGAAAAGGGAAGCCAGAAGACCCGAGTCTTCACAATTAGTGTGAGCATCCATCCCACATGTGTGGAGTGCTCTCTGTGCCCACGTGGAGGTAAGTGAATTAGCGTGCTGATGGCTGATAGCCCCACTAGATACTACCCTGCCTGCCTTTAATGCTTTGATAAAAGGATGGTGACAACAAGATAGATAGAGATAATGCTCCAGGCTTCTTGCAGGAGAGCCATTATCATTAACAGCATTAATTAGACCATAATACACTGTACAAAACACACCAGACACAGCCAGTCTAAAGGGAAGCAACCTGACAATTGTCAGTAATGTGATAGCTTAGCATTAGCATACACTGATGGTTGAATATCTTTATCTTCCTAACCTGTCCTTTCTAAGAGGGAAGGATTCCCAAGGCTGCCTTGCAGGCAGCACCTCCAGCCAAGTCATTAAAAAGATACATGATTATGGAAGTGGGAGCCACGAGGAGGTTGGTAGCAGACTCCAGAACCTTTTGCTGTCAAGGCAGCCCCTGCAGGACTAGTCCAGTTGTACCCTTTGGAAACTATTTCCACTTAAAGGCACATTAAGGTGGGCTGAACTGTTTCTAAACCTGACAGTCTTTCCCAGCAGAGGCTGGTGGTGCCTTTGGAAGGCAGCTCAGAGAGATCTGGGAGGGGAAGGGCAGAGATTAACCCACAGGAGATAACACAGAGAGATAGAGATAGAATTAGAATTAAAACTGGAATTAGAATCAGAATTAGAATTATCTATATATCTATAGATGTATAGGTAGAATTAGAGTATAGCCCTAAACTAAGAGGTTTCACCCTAAAATCAACCTTATCATCCTGTGGATGTGCAGACATAATTTATTCTAAAGGAGGATGTAGAATTTTACTCTTACCCTTGGTGAGCAGCTGGACAAAAATCCAAGGCTCATTTCTCTAAGAAGAGAAATTTACTGTGGAATCAGGGTTTTTTTTAAGGCAATCATTTTTCTTTGCAAGGAAAGTAACAAGCTCAGAATCACAGAAATACAGGTGAGTCCCTTGGCTCAAAGCTGAATCAGGACCATGTAGATCACGCTCAACAGAAGTTTATCCAAACTGTTTGTGCAAACACCTCATCACACAATTTTACAGCCTCCCCTGCCAAGCATTTTGTTGTGAACATGAATTCTGGTCTCCCCTAATGCCCAAACTAAACCTTCTTTGCTGAAAATGAAGCTCATTTCTCCGTATTTTTCTCCCAGTGGACTAGAAGAACTGCTCTCATTGCTTTTTTTTGAGCATTTTCAGCCTCCTGGAAGACCATTATTCAATGTCCACTCGGCTTCTGTTTTCTCAGCTAAAGAAATACAACTCCTTCAGCACGTTTTGCTGATTGCAGAAGTAATCAAACTAAAACTACCGGAGAGGGTTCCTTTGCTCTGAGCACAAACCCTCTCTCAGTGAGGGGCTTTCTCTCCTCCAGCCTGGGTGAGGCTTTTCCCCACCAGCAATTCTGTGCTGAAAGGAATGGGGAGCTCTAATCTGACTGTTCCTGGTGTCTCAACAGCTGGAATGAAACTCTGCTGTTGTGGAGAGAGACCTGAGCTTTGCTCAGCCTGGACACCCAACCTGTAGATGGCCTACATTTGATGGGATGGGTTAGGACTCTTATTTTTGTTTTTGTGTCTCACAAGCAGCTCCAGTCCAAATAGAAGGGGAAAAATATTTATTTATTTATTTATTCATTCATTTATTTATTCGTTTATTTATTTATTCATTTATTTATTCAGTGGTAGAGACCATATTTACGTTGCCTATTCCTTGGGTTGCAGCCCTTTTACATCTAAAAATGTTTCTTTTGCTTTCACACAAACTGCTCCAGTCAAAACAGATGATTTCTCAATTTATTTTGTGATAGAGGCAACATTTGGGCTCCAGATTCCTCAGGTTCCTGCACTTTTACATCTAAAAGCATTTCTTTGGTTCCTTAAGTGGGTGCTTTGTTTTTTATTTGGGGGACGTGGTTTAGTGGTGGGTTTGGATTCATGGTTGGACTCAACGATCTTAGAGGTCTTTTCCAACCTAAATGATTCTGTGGGTGTCCTGTGAGAGGGAGGAAAACCCTGTTTTAACTGGGGAATATTCCTCTGGACCTCAGCTCTTGCAGAGATGGGGCATTGACACCGAGGATTGTTTTATTCCAGCATTTTAGTGGTCATCTGGTAACTGCTTTAGCGAGGAGCAAAAAGAAATGCTGCCCATTCTCCTTGGGAGGAAGGGAGGGGATGGGTGAAATCTTCCTTGGGGGATGGAAAACATGGAAAATGAAACAGAGCAGGCAGCAGAAAGTCTGACAGCTGGAGCCTGCTGGATCTATGACTATTGACTGCAAGCCTGGTTAAGGTGGCAGTTATCAGTTATAGCATCATCCCACCTAAAAGCAGGAAAGAAATATCAATAATGAAATGTTAAAGGCACGAGGAGAAAAAGCAGAGCAGAGAGAGAATGTGAAATAATGGGACTGCAATGATTAAGACAGACAGAAAGTGATGGTGCTGCAACAACTCTTGGCAGCGCTGGGAATGAAAGTCTACATTTCATTGTGGGAAAACATAAAAGGAGATGGATTTGCTCTTGTGCTGCCTGCAGATTTTGGGAGACTGTAAAACAGTTTTCCTGGATTCGCTGAAGGAATTGCTTTGAGCAAATATCCAAGTCAGGAGGGTTATTCTTTTTTTTTTTTTTTTCCTTACAAAAGATACCTGGATATAGTACCTACACCTCCAGCTCTGGAGCAGAGGGATGGATCCACACCTCTCCTTGTACATTATAAGGTCTGAAATGGCCTGAGGTCAATGGTTTCTGAAAAAAAAAAAAAAAATATTGAAGCAATCAGTTCTTTCTTCTCTAACTTGGTGTGTATTTCCCATTTCTGGAGGAGAAATTCAGCCCTGAAACACTCACCATGCATCAGCGTGTGTGAGCAGGGGTCAGGTGGGCACAGAGCATTGTTATAAATAAAGGGGAAATGTGTCCTTTCCCATTGTGCTGGGAGCCAGGGCTTATTTCCCCAGAGCTCCACATGTCCCATTTTATTTATGATCTCTAATGGCACCATCCCAAATGATGGCTGCTCCACAGATGGGCCTCGCTCCCCGAAGGAGACTGTCCCACAACTGCAGCTTTTCAGCAGCACCAGCCACTCCTTCCCCAGGATTTGGTGGCCAGCAGATGTGCTGTGATCTGTGGACGCCCTGAAGAGCCCCTTCCATTAGGATCAGGCTCATTTTTTCGCTCTTTAGAAGAAATACTGGGCAGGCCCAAAACTTGAGGGTGTTTCTGAAGCACCAGGCCAAGTTATATTTCCTGTAAAGAGTCCTCTTGCAATGAAAGGTTTGAAGATTCCTGTGCTCAAGATCAGCATCCTAGATCCGTGGATCTCCTCCCCTGTGGCAGCTCTAGGTCTGTGCGTGTTTCTCGCAGGGAAATGCCACAAAATCTCTTTTCCTGACATGAAATCAGCTTAGGAAACCTCTGCCTCTCCACCCAGCTCCTTTTTCCAACATCCACAAGGGCCAGGAGACCTGCTGGTGGGACAGCACCAATAATCATGTCCCTGAAACAAAAGAGAACCTTCTGTTGGTTGTTGATGCTCTTTGGGAAGAGGAGTTGTGTATTTAAGGGTTATTTTCCACCAGGTTTATTTAGCAGGTTTTCAGAATCATCCCTACTCAAAAAATCAAGTTTGTGATGGAGCAGTATCCGTCCTTCCCTCCTAAGATGGAGGCAGCTGCTCTCCCTTATTCTTTTACTCCCAGACCAGCCCCTGAAGTCCCAGAAAGGTTATAAAAATTAATGGTGACAGCAAGAAAAAAGGATCTGCCCTGACTATGCAATATCTTACCCCTAAAAAACCTGTGAGCGATGCCTGTGGTGTTGCTGATGAAGAGCCCTCAGGAGAACCTCCCTTCCACCCCCACCCTGCTGAGAAAGCACCCATGTCCTCCCAAGCACCCAGAGAAAGCCTTGATTTGGGTCTGGCTTATATTGCTTTTTTAAGATGAATGGGAGGGAGAAATGGGGAGAAAATCTTATTTATAGTGGTGGTCAGAAGCAAGCCCAGGGGGAGCACTTACCTATGCAAGAGCTTTCCTGCCCATCTGAGGCTTTATTCCATCTAGCCCTGATTTTTTTTCTTGCCCAGTTTTCCAGGCTATTTCGGGTGCTAAAGCCAACCCTTCCTGCACCTTCCACCCCTTCTCCCTTCATTTTTCACTGTGGTTGGAGAGAAAGGGGGAAGCCAGATTTCCTCAGCGAGGCAGTGATGCAGTTACAGCTCTCAGATTAATACTGTGCAATGACTCTTGTTAATAGTCAGATCTGTCCATAGGATGGGGGTATCCTGTGTTGTCCTGACTCTGTGTTCAGTTTTGGGCCCCTCTCTGAAAGACTTTGAGGGGCTGGAGCGTGTGCAGGGCAGGGAAGGGAGCTGGGAAGGGTCTGGAGAACTCCTGAGGGAGCTGGGGGGGCTCATCCTGGAGAAAAGGAGGCTCAGGGGGGACCTTCTGGCTCTGCAAGTCCCACCAGGAGGAGGGAACCGGGTGGGGGGTTGGGTTCTGCTCCCAGGGAACAGGGACAGGAGGAGAGGGAACGGCCTCAAGCTGTGCCAGGGCATGTTTAGGCTGGATATTGGGAAAATTCCTTCCTGGAAAGGGCAGTCCAGCCATGACACAACTGCCCAGGCCAGTGGTGGAGTCCCCATCCCTGAAGGGATTTAAAAGCCCTGTAGGCTGTGCACATGGTTTAGTGGCTAATGATTGGACTTCATGACCATAAGGTTCTTTTCCAAGCTAAATGATTCTATGGCTGTCTTGTGAAAGAGAGAAAAGAACCTGTTTTACCAGGGGAATGTTTCCTCAGCTGGCACAAACCACTGTAAGGACACACTTCCAAAGGCCAGGATGGATGACGAGAGCCCCAGGATTCCCCACAAAGCTTCCCATATTCCGGATGAAATAAGCACAGCTCATTGCAAGTCCTTAGCAAAACAAGCACACAGCTTGGTGCTTAAATTTCCCCACCATCACTGCTATTTTTTATGTACAGCCAGCCAGGGCCATATTTATTTTCCCAGCATCAGCCCCTGCTTGTTTTACAGGAGCAGGACTTGACACACAGGGTGTCAGGCAAATAACTCGCCCAGTGCTTCAAAAAGTCCCTGCAAGAGTCAGGAATCACAGCCTGCCACTGTGCAAAATAAACACATCTCTCCTCTGGCTGTGTGGGGAAAATGCAGGCGTGGGATTTAAGGGAAGGTGGGGAATTGGGAGTGGGGAGAAAGGTGTAAGGAAAGGAGCTGAGAGCGGCGCCTGCTCAATGAGTGTATTTGAGTGGGAGTCAGTTTTAAAGGCTGGTTTGTGGTAACTGCATCACACATCCACATTCATCTCTCTTTAAAACAGTTTGAGTTTCCTTTTTACTCACTACCAAGGCAACTAATTCCTGCAGGGAAGCAGGGTGGGCTCCCACAGAGTGGTTGTAAACAGCAGCGAGCGCAGACACTCCGCGGTTATTCAGAGGCAGCAGCCAGGCCCAGAGCAGCTCAGAAGGCACAGAGAAAACTTTCTGCCATCTAAAAACCTCCCCCCACAGACCGTTGGGGTCGACCCACTGAATCCCCCACAGTGCAGGGTCCACTCGTGTGGACAGATGGGCACAGGACTTGGTGGGTCAGATGTGCTGCTCGGGTGCTGATGGGTGCTCAGACATGCTCGGCTTCAGTCCACGGTGCTGACAGTGCTGGCAGGAGTTTTCCTCCTTGCATCAGACTCCAAACTCCTCTCCCCCAGCTCAGCTGCTCCGAAACCTGAGGAAGGAGGGGTGGTTTTGAAGGAGCTGGGAGCAGAGGGTGAGTTACACAAGGCATGTCTGCTCACACCGTTAACAGGATCGATCTGGCTCGTGAGCACTGCGGGTGTCACAGCCTGGACTTGTCCCTTGACATCCCACACTGGGACAGGGACTGCCCTCAGATGTCCTGGGAGGAGTCCTGAGCCAGGTAGCCTGTTGTGACAGGACAAGGAGGGGCAGCTTTGGCTGTCACCTCTCCCAGCAGGGCTCGCAGACCTCAGGGCTGGAGCTCAGCTGGTGGGGCCTTGGCTTAGTTACAGCATCAGTGGTGACCCCGTGGCCTCTGTGAGAAAGTGTGTGAGAAAGGTTGGACACCCCTGGCTGATTTATCCAGAGGCTCTGACAAGCAAGACCAGCAAGGTCCCAGCCCAGGGAAGTTTGTGGAAGATGGATAACATGGCACAGATATTAATGGGCCATAAGGGAAGGAGGCACAAAACAGGAGGAAGACGCTGTACCTGACACTTGCCTTTCAAACATAATTGCCCCTTGTCTGGCTGATGGAGGGGTTTGAACCTGGAGCTTCTTATGCTGGAAGAACGAATCTCTGGGGGCTGCACGAAGGAGTGAGGACATCACTGTGCTGCTGACCCATCTTTCTGAGGTTCAGACCTCGAGCCTCCAGCCAGACATTCCCAATTAACCACCAGAACAGATGAGAACAGCATCTCAACATTAACCCATCATTGTTGTCTGCTCTTGGACAAGCCTAAGAGCAACAGAGAGTTTCCCCCCCAGGCAGCACCAGCTTTCTGGGCAAGTTTAAAGTCACCACTGGCACAGCCCCTTGTTTGTAGCTGTGCTGCAATCCACAGGGATGCGTTTCCATCCCACCAGCCACATCCAAACTGATCACCCAGTGCTCCCTCGAGACAAATAACCACAGGTGAGTGCTACTCAAAATGCAGATGGTAAAAGAACCAGCCAACCTGAACCTTGGCAGGAGTTTTCCCATTTTTTCCTGTGATGAAAGGCTGAGATGACTGGGATTGCTCAGCCTGGAGAAGGCTCCAAGGAGAGCTTATTGTGACATTTCAGTGCTCAAAGGGGCTCCAAGAGAGCTGGAGAGGGACTTTGGATAAGAGCATGGAGTGACAGGACGAGGGGGTATGGCTTCAAACTGCCAGAGGGTAGGGTTAGATGGGATATTGGGAAGGAATTCCTGGTTGGGAGGGTGGGGAGGCCCTGGCACAGATTGCCCAGAGAAGCTGTGGCTGCCCCTGGGTCCCTGGAATTGTTCAAGGCCAGGCTGGATGGAGCTCTGAGCAACCTGGGCTAGTGGAAAGTGCCCCTGCCCATGGCAGGGGGGTGGAACAAGATGGTCTTTAAGGTCCTTCCAACCCAGACCATTCTGTGATTCCACAATTCTCCACTGACTAGAAAAGGAAAGAAGGCTGATGAGCTCTGACACAACACCTGTGTCATCTCACCACAACACCCTAAACAGTGCTGTTGAAGTCCTGCCTCGTGAAAAAGGATCCCTGAACCACAACATCCCAGAAAGTCCCACTGAAGAAATAATGTAGACCAGAGGTAGGAAGATATGATGGTCATTAAAGCAAAGAGGTACCAACAGTGCTGAAAGAGAAGGCCACTACCCACTGCAATGTGAAGTCTCCAGCCAAGTGGAGGAGAGGTGGGAATTTATTCCTCTGCTAGACAGGACAATACAGTGCACCTCCAGCTTCTGGCTTTGACCTTTTCTTGACAAGAATTCTCCAGTTATCAAAAGCAACTGGAGATTTTTGGGTGCTTCCTTTCCACAGGGCCTATTTCATGTGGATAAAGAGGATGGAGCCGCAGGAAGCTCAAAGCCTAATCCTCTGAATGACAAAACCCTCTGAAGTGTTTCCCACAGTCCACCTAAATCTTAAGTCCCCCAAATTCCCTCAGAAGTTGATTTCCAGTCTCTGTACTCCAGTCTCCACTTCCTTTTTCCACGTCCCATCATCTATAAGGCCTGACCCTTCTCAAGGTTTGTCCACTGTGTTTAAACTGAAGATTTTAAAACAGATTAAGGACAAATGGAGGTCTTGAGTGCTCCTCCCTTCCCATTTTCTGCTGGCACTGTGATTTGTCTTTCCTGAGACACACAGTATTACATGATTTTTGATTTCCAGATGAATAATGATAATGAAGAAGACGAGAAGAAAAAGATTCGCTTAATTTTTCTCTGTTAACGTGAGTCATTTTATACTCCTGCCTCCCTCCTCCTGTTTACTCTGAGCTTTCAGTGATTCAAGGATCTGTTCCAGGGTATTCACTGGAAACAACTCATCTCTCTTTGCTGTCTCTGCAGGAGGTACTATTACCTCTCACAGCTTAAATTCATTTTTTTTTCCATTCTTTGTCTTCATTCCAATTTTTTAAATTCATTTTTTTTTCCATTCTTTGTCTTCCTCCATCTCCAACCTTCCTCCTTGCCCAATTTCCTTGTTGGAGAGCACCTGGTTACTAAAACTACTTTTGAGATTTTAAACATGTGCAAGGCAAGGGGGCACCTTCAGAGGGTCCTGTTTTGGTACCTCAGTGATGGGACATCAAATGGCTGCGTGGCTGATTTTGAAACAACAGGAAAGCTGTAGCTCTCAGCGATCAGTTTGACCACTGATGATCATAAGGGCATTATACTTTTGTATTCCTTTTTTTTTTTTTTTTTTTTTTTTTGCCCTAGTTAGGAAGCACTCCTCACCAGGCTGTCCAGGGTTCCTGGGATCAGTTCTAAAAGCTGGATTAATGGCCAAAACCATTAGGATGGGCAGCAGCCCGTTCTCCTCCTCCTCCAGCATTCAGCTGTGCCAGAAGAAGCTCACCCCAAGTTCAGGGAAAGCATCACCAGTCTGAGGATGCTGGATAAGGTTGATGGTCTTTGCCTCTACCTCAGTGCCCCTGTTTGGGTCAGCACCTGTTATATCTATCTATCTATCTATCTATCTATCTATCTATCTATCTATCTATCTATCTATCTATATCTATCCATCCATCCATCTATCCCCACCTAAGGAGACTTCTTGGAGTGGTGGATGGAGAGGGCATGACTGACCCAGCCCATTCCAGGATGCCAAGGGCAGAGAGCAAAGGGGTCCCATGGCCGTGGCAGAGCCAAGGGGACAAAAAGGGGAAAGCTCAGCAGGGAGACTCGTGGAAAACAGGCTGTCACTGCCTGCACCGACCCTTTCCCTCAGCTGAGCCAACACTGCAGTTTTCATTTCCAGGCAGCAGCAAGCTGGAAACCTTTCCTTCCCTGCCTGCAGATGCCAAAGGTGCCTGAGCTGAGCACAGGAGCTCTCAGGGTGGCTGGTCCCAAAATGCACCACCCCAAACGCTCCCAGGACTGGAGTGATGCTTTCCTCAGGCACTGTTTGTGTGTTCTGGCCCCCTGCACCGCCCCTCTCAGCCTGTCAGGAGTGGGACAGCCACAGCCTTTGCCTGTCAGACTGGGGGATTTCTCTCTCTCCCTGTCTCGGTGCCTTTGGTGCAATGCAGCATTTTCTGCTCTGGCTGCTTCGCTCACTGGAGCCCTGCAAGAGCTGGAGGGAGTCAGGGGGTTGCTCTGCAGACCTCTGTTCGTGCAGCCACCACCCCCATCTTTGGTGGGTCCATGGCTACCCCAGCGACCAAGCAGGAGCACGAAGAAGGTGTTTTACACCCTGGTTCTGCTGCTCTCAGCAAGGTGCACAATGGGAGAGGAGGACCAGCAAAGATATCCAGTGAGGGCCAAAATTTTGGGGAGTTTTTGTGTCCAGAGCAGCTCAGAAAACATCTCGAGATCTTTCTTCTTGTGTCAGCTGATGCGGGGTGGGTATAGAGAAGACACCAGCAGTGCATCACTTGTCACATGTGGGATGGAAAAATGGGAAATTCAGAGGATTTCTGGTCAGCAACAGGGAAAGGCCCATGTGCACCCCCTTGGTGGTGGACAGGCCATGTCCACACCACAGAGAAGGGCTTGTCCAGGACCTGAAGGCACAACAACCATAGATAAGGAAGGGAAAGGAAGGGAAGTTTTGGCATAGACCTCCATTTCTCTCCTCCTCGCTCCTGTCCCCTCTAATGAGAGGCAAAGTTCCTCCTTCCCCAGCAGCCTTGGAGCTTGTTTGAAGCAATTTGGAGGCAATTGAATGCAAAGGAATAAATGAGTGGATATTGCAGTTTCTGGATGGCTGAGTCAAACCCACAGGCAGTGATTAGAGGCCCACAGTCCCTTTTATGCCCACAGTAAGAAAATGACTTAAATTTGTTCCATTTTAGCTCCAAACAGGAGGCAAAGTTGCAGTGGGCTGGAATGTCAGTTATGTCACCTTTTAATATTCATCTGGAGGAAAACCAAAGCCGAACAGATTTTTTATTTTAATTTAAACAAAGTGTCAGCCGATCCAAAGCAAATTTCTTTGGCTTTGATCCTCTCCTATTAGTTGAGATGCAAAGAAATCACGGCAGGGAAAGCAGAGAATACACAAGTACAACTTCCCTACTGTTTCTCCCACCTTCATTTGCCCTACAAAGTTTCCAAGGCAGCTGTTTGCCCACCTGGTCCCTTTTTTTAACACCGTCTATGGTGGTTCCTCACCTTTTTCCTCACCTGTTTGCAGTCCCAGGCTGAACAAAAACAGCTCCAAAGTGTGGACAAGATGAAAAGGTAATAAGAGAGTTTATCTAAAGTCTAGTTTTGATATTGATTTTCTAAGTAACTCTGGGTAAGCCACTGGATTTTTTTTTTCCCCTCTCAAACATAAACCTGCTGGTTGTACTGCCATAAAGGAGCATAAAATGAATTAGATGATCTTTAAGGTCCCAAACCATTCTGAAAACTGCAGGAAACTGGACTGGAAAATGCAGGGCAGCACATTTGATGCTTTAATTGTCCTTCTGCAGCTGGGACAAAAAAGAAGCCCCAGTGCTGCCCCTTTAGGGTCGATCCTAAAAGATCCCTCAGACCTCATCCATGCTGCCTTGTGGGCAAGGCAGCTTTTTCCCACTGGGATCAGAGTGAGGGCTGGAGAAGGAATGGGGGAAATCTGGAATTTCTCCCACACACACAGAGCTGCTTTGCAGTCTTGGTATTCTGAAACCCCCTTCTAAAGCCTGAGATAAGCTCAGTTGGTTGGACCAGAGTCCTACTAAGCCCAGGGTTGTGGGTTTGATCTCTGCATGGGCCCTTCATTTAAGAGCTGGACTCGAGGATCCTTGTGGGTCCCTTACAATCCAGAATATTCCATGAAATGAGGGGAGAAGGGAAGTCTTCTCTCACCAGCTTTACTCTCTAATTTGGGGTTGTTTATTTGCTAATATGGAAAAGACACACTAAGATTTAAAATGCATTTGTCAACTCACAGCTCTTGCAGTCGTGTTTTGAGGTCTCCTGGGACGCATCTCCCACGGCATCCAAGCCTGGATCATGGACATGAAACCTCCTCCTCTGCAAATTGATGGAAATTTCACATTTTTCCAGTCTTACAGAGAAATTACAAATGAAAAAAAAATTAGAAAAAAAAATCCAGAACGCCACAGACACTTAGAGCATCAGCTGCTCAACACATATCCCATTTTCAATGGATTAAAAAAAAAATAAAAAATGGAAAAATAAAGCTAAACACCTCCTGGATGATGAGTCCTCTTGCTGCTGTTGGTAACTCTCATTCTGCTCCTAAGTGCTGCAGTATTTGTGCTGTTGTTTTGCCAAGCTTGAATGTGTTGGCCTTATTTATTTTTTTTTTTTTATTTTACAGCTCTTATTTTGCAAAGGCAAAAATCTGATTCCAGATTAGATGGGGAGGACCCTCCACATCAACAGTATTTTCCAGAGATAAAGCAGCCAGAGTTCAAGGTGGAGTGTGGGGGGTCAGTCTTCTCACAGCTTCCTTCTGTTCTTCTCCCAGAGAGCTCACCTCCTGAGTGAGCTGCAAAACAATTTTGTTTATCTGTCGCTCTTGCAAAGCATGTTTGTTAAAAAAAAAAAAAATAAAAAAAAAAAAAAGACACTTGGAAACAGCATATTTCTCAGTTTTTAAGGAAACTGGAGCTTTGTTTTTGTCAAAAAGTATTTCTGATGAAGAATGTGCCCTTTCAGAAAGCCCCCTTCTTTCCTTTTTCTTTTTTCTTTTTCCTTTTTTCTTTTTTCTTTTTTCTTTCTTTTTTCTTTTTTCTTTTTTCTTTTTCCTTTTTTCCTTTTTCCTTTTTTTCTTTCTTCCTTTTTCTTCTTTTTTCTTTCATCTTTTTTCTTTTTTCTCTTTAATTTTTTCTTTTCTTTTTTCCTTTTTCTTTTTTCTCTTTCTCTTTCTTTTTTATTTTTACTTTTTCTTTATTTTTTTCTCTTTTCTCTTTTTTCTTTTTAATTTTCTCTCTTCTCTCTTTTCCTTTTTTTTTTCTTTACTCTTTTTTCATATTTTTTTTATTTCTTTACTTGTTTTCCAAAAATAGTCACAGCAGCAAAAATCAAGCAAACAAACCCAAAAACCTCTTATGGAAAAAGCTCCTGACCAAGCAGCCAAGTGAGAAGATCAGGTTTCCCAAAATACCTGCAGGAGCCCCCATTTTTATCAGGAGAACTACATCCATCAGAAACTATTCTTGGCTTCATTCAGGGACTCAGCCAAAACTCTCTCTGTTGTCTTGGAGCTTGGTCTTCTCCTTGGGATGTGGGATGCCGTGGCTTGGTTTTGGGTGGCCAGCGTTGGGGTTCCATCACACAGGAGAAGAATCATGGAATCATTTAGGCTGGAAAAGACCTTTAGGATCATCAGGCACAACCATAAATCCATCGTTGCCAAGCCCAACACCACTAAACCATGTCCCCAAGTGCCACATCTGCACAGCTTTTCCGTCCCTGCAGGGATTGGGACTTCCCTGGACAGCCTGTCCCAGTCCTACACCACGGGCCAGAGAAGATGGATACTGTCCCTGTGCTGCAGCAAACACCAGTCCTGCCAACTGCAGAGTGTTGGGAGCCACTTTCCCACCTCCCCCTTCCTCACAAACCGTTTGGAGCTCAGCCACAGCCCTGGAAGGGAGCCCAGATATTTATGTTCCTGGACCTTGGCTCATGGCAAGCCAGTGTTTGGTTTTGAAAAACAACTGCTGATTAAACAGAAATCCCCCGCCGAGCAAACAAAAAGGATCCTTTTCCCCGCCCCCCTCCCGGTTTTGCCCATCCAGCTCTGTGCCTGGGCTGGAACGGGGCTGCTTTGCCAGACAAACTCTCCTTGGCAAAGTCCAGCAGCGTGGGCACAGCTTTGGCTCACACCTGTGCTGATGTTCCAGGAGACTCAGAGCCAGGGAGATAGTTCTGGATGCGGGAAAAAGCTCTTCCCAAACAGCTAAACTAACACTCAGTCAAGCTGATAGGTGAAATCCCAAATGACCTTCAGTGCTTTCCATCAACCCTCAGGGTTCGATTTCAGCCCCCAGCACCAGCCCTCACTGATGACAGCCCACAAAGAGCATCTTCCACAGCCCTCAGCTCCCCCAAGACAAAATGGTGATGTGACAAACCCTGCAGCTGCCATTCCACCACGGAAATAGCTGTGATTTGGCCTCCAAGTGACCACAGCCACTCCTTCCACGCCAACCCAACACTTTGTTATCCCCAGCTGGAGCCTGTGCCTTCACACAGGTTTTTTATTGGCATTGCACGTGGCCCTGCTGCTTTCAGCCTTGGTGAAACTCTGTGGTGCCTGGAGCTGCACATGCCCCAGCCATTTATAAAGGAAATAAAGCAGATAATGTTTGGGAACAAAAATAATGTGCTGTTTTGAAGACAGGCTGCAGCTGGAGGATGGCAGTTCTGGGCCATGAGCTCATCCACAGTGCACTTATTAAAATGGTCTTCCATAGTTCATAGATTCATGGAATATGCTGAGTTGGAGGGACCCACAAGAACCATCCAGTCCAGCTCCTGGCCCTGCACAGGCACCCCAACAATCCCTTAGGGCACTGTCCAAACACTCCTGGAGCTCTGGCAGCCTTGGGGCCCTGCTTACTGCCCTGAGGAGCCTGTTCAGTGACCAAACACCCTCTGGGGGAGGAATCTTTTCCTGAGATCCAGCCTAAAACTCCCCTGGCTCAGCTCCAGCCATTCCCTGGATCCCGTCCCTGCTCACAGAGAGCAGAGATTGGAGCTGCCCCTCTTGAGGAGGCTGCAAGCCCCGATCAGTCTCCCCTCTGTCTCCTCTTCTCCAGGCTGAACAAACCAATTTGATGTGCTACATGTCATAACCCCATGCTCATTGTTTCGTCCAGAAACTGCCCCTAAGTGGGCATAAAAACTGGCAAAACTGCCTTCCCAATTCATCTTCCAGCTGACATCATTCCCATGTCTCCAAGGAGTATCCCCTTTGTGCCTGCAGAGCTCCGGACCACATGGACCGTGTTCCTCCCACCACACAACTCTTGTGCTTGGCCATAGATTGTGTTATCACATTTCCTGGGTCAACTATTAACACAGGAGTGCACCAGACTAACTGGGGAGAGATTTTCCAGGGAGGCTTTGACAAGGAAGCTCAGCTGATTACTGAGCTCATCCGAAAATCTGACAGCCCTCAAGAGTCAAGGCCTTCTGAAAATCTGAATCCTTTGGAAACCTTTTACCATAACTTAGCCAAAGTGTGACAGGGACCTATGTCATAGGTGGACTCTCTATGACCATAGAGGAAGATGCAGGCTAACAAAAAAGCCTAGGAAAAGTGGAGTAATTCCCTTTAGGCATCAGGGAGTGGTACACTGGAGCAGTGTTCCTTACTTTCCAGCTTTTCCCTCCCCAAGTTAATATTTGCACCGAAGTGAAAACTTCTAGGAGTGAAAAGATAAGAAATTTCTTCAGCCAACTTTAACTGCAATGGTATTCCATGAAAAAAAAAAAATGTTTTCCCACTGTCTTTATTAAAGTTAGTGTTTATAAAGGGAACCTGGGATCCTGTTCTGGAATGACAGCAAAGATGCTGGATGATTTCAGTGATGCAATTTCTCCTCTTTTTGCTCTGACCATTCTTCTTTCCATCATGACTGCACCTCTTCCATGGGCTGGCACATTTGGTGGGCAAGTAGCATCAAAGTAGGCTTATGTTTAAATATCTTGTTCTTACCCTGATTCAAAACAGCCCAGAAAATCTGGAGGAAACTGATGGCAGTGGTTTAAAAATCAAGTGTTCTGTCTTGGGAGAACGGAAAATTATTCAAAATGAGGGAGTGCCTTGGGCTGAACCCATTGTTTGGGAAGGTCAATCATCTATAGACACTGCTTTTGGGCTAAGGTAACCCAGAGGAGGTTCAAGGTATTATCTAGAGAAAAACTCCTCTTAAATGCTGGAGTCTGATGACTTTGAGATCATGGGAGAATCTTTCCAATCCTCACTTGCCCTCGGATGGATCACGGAAACAGGAGTGCTTTGCTGCGTTTGATTCCAGAACCAGGAAGTTCAAGAATAGCATTAACTCCAGATATCAAAGGGAGGAAAAAAGGGGGGGGGAAAAGCCCCAAACCAGTTTGATGATGACATTTGGGGCAAGTCTTGTTCTTGTTCAAAATCCATACCGCCAACCCCAGTGATCTGGCCATGGAAACAGCTCTGTCTCAGGAGCCACCAAAAAGTGGGATACAACCGAGGACAGTCTTGAACGTGCAACTTTCCTTCTCCAAAACCAGGAAAATTCAGGGGACTTCTCTTGCCTTAGACTGGGATGAAACTAGAATCCATGCCCACGCCCACATCTCAGTGGTGGAGAACAGTCTCCTGCAGCTGTGCCTCTGAAATTTCTATCATTTGGGTGAGCCCCAGGGGCCGGGGCAGGATCACCCTCTTCCTTCCACTTCCTCCCCAAGTCCTTCACCACCCAAATGATCCAAAACAGGGGAAAAGCTGCCCCTCACCCACTTTGAGCCTGAGTTTCAGGACAAGGGAAAGCAGCTGGCTCAAAGTGAGAGCCCAGGACGATGTGGCTGCTCGTCAGACAACTATTGAAGTGCCACGCCAGCGTTTTTGCCGGCAGTTTAAAACACCATCAAGGCGTCATCAAACTGCCTTTCACTTCCAAACCCAAATGGCTGGTGGAATGGAGCCCAGAGTGAAATGCTAAATTGGATCCTATCAAATCAGCATCAGATCGCACAGGCTAAGCGGGAATGAATGGCCCCTAACGATGGAGTTCATCATTATAAAGTAATGACAAAGGATACATAAGCACTGAGGCCTCCAATGGAGCAACCAGCCACCCCCTCCCCTCACTCTGTCTCCTGAGGGGGTTTTTTCCTATTAGGGTGAAGCTTTTCTTGTGGGGAGTGTTTCTCTCCCTTTAACCAGCACAGGGTTCCGGGGAGGGGGGCTCACTCAGGATAAATTATTCAGTCAAAACAGAGACTCAATAAATCTCAAAGGGCAAACAGCGGACGGTTCTCCCTTCAGACACACAGAGCCCACAAAACTAATCTCCTGCTGAGCAACTGGGTGCCCCACCGCAGCTGCTGATGGCAAAATTTACAGGGGGAGCATTTGTTCCCTTCTGTGTATCCATACTTAGGTTGCCACAGGGCCTCCCCTTGCCACAGCGGCACAAGGTATCGTTGCAGGTGTGAACTGGTCACCGTGGGAGGGAGGCACGGAGAAGCAGCTCCCTCCAGCTCTCATTTCCGAAAAGACCTGGTCATGCAAACCTCCAGCTATTTTGCTTGTTAAATAAGGACACTTAAAAAGCAGAAGGAAGGAAGGAAGGAAGGACAGAGCAGCTCGTGGAAGGGAATCAGGATTAGCAGCCCCGTGTGTTGTCTTGGTGAGATTTAAGCCTCTCACTCATGCTTCTCTTTTTGGAGGGCACGGGCTTGGCATGAAATCTATACTGTTTAAGGCAATCTGATTGCACTCTGAACCCAGAGGGCCCAGCTGGAGCAAAGTGAAGCCTCAGACCCACCTACAGCGCTCAAATCTCTGCTCCATCACCCAAGCCAGCTCCTCCTTTTCCCTCCGCCAGAATTCAAGGCACAGACTAAGTTTGTAGCATCTGGAGGCTGTTGCTGCTCCTTAAGGAGAACCAGCTCAAAACAGAGAAACCCCCCACCCCCCAGCACAGATTTGGTGCCAGAAACCAGTTGAAGTAACACTGTGGCTCGCACCAGCTTCGGCCACCGAGTGGAAATAGCTGTCAGTGGATCCTGGGTAGAGCACACTTCCCCTGGCTGAGGGAGGAGTTGGCCTTCTGTGTTTAAATCTCTCATCACTTTGCACACCCACTCCTTCCTGCCATCTGCCAGGCGCGCCGTGCCCCGGGCCAAGTCTGGTGCCTGCTGCTTCTCCCCTCACAAGCCTCCCCAGCCCAGATATGCCCAAGTGCTTCTGCACACTCCAACTGCTCTTCTCAGCCCGGGGAAGAGCCAAGTTGGGAGCTCTGCTGCCATTTCCCCTACCCCCACATCAGCTGTGGCAGGAGTGAGCAACTGCTTTGGCTCCTCTCTACCTCCCAGGGCCATCTGGACAACCTCAGGCCTCGTGCTAAGGGGGATGGATGGATGGAGGAGGGCCAACAGCACCTTCGTGTTGTCAGCTGGGAAGAAAGTTATAGTCTGGAAGCGGGAGGTTTATGTACATACATGAAGTACTCCCGGCTTCCATGAGCTCCTTTATGTCTGCCGAGTCCTCTGGGAATGGCATGGGCTCCTAATGGATGCTGCATTAGCTAATCCAGTGATTCAATTACTTCTGTAAATACTCTCTGGTGGCAGGGGCTACTCTTCCTGTGCTCACTTACTGGAAATAGTTGCTCTGCCAGGGGGAGGGGGGAAGAGCTTCCATTATGAGAAGCATCCCCCTCTCTTCGCTTTGCTTTGTTCTTTCCACAGGTGCTCAGCCTGTGGGGGCACACAGAGATGAGATCCAGTCCCTCCCTTCCCTGTGGGACAGGCACAAACCCCTCCTGGCTCCACCATCCCAAGAGCCCTGTGAGGAAGGTTAGGTCACACCAGCTCAGCCCCAGTAGCCACCAGCTGCTGGGAGCTAGTCCATATCCACCAAGAACGGGCTGAAGCCAGAGGTGCTGAGTCCTGATGACTCTTGTCAGTCTAGGAGCAGAATCCAGGTGATGTCAGGGGTTGCCTCATCCATTTGCTGCATGGTCATCTGTCCTCTGCACAGCAATGTCTTCAGTTTTGGGCCCCTCACAACCAGAAAGACACTGAGGGGCTGGAGTGTGTGCAGGGAAGGGAATGGAGCTGGGGAAGGGGCTGGAGCAGCAGGAGCAGCTGAGGGAGCTGGGGGGGCTCAGCCTGGAGAAAAGGAGGCTCAGGGGAGACCTTCTGGCTCTCTGCAAGTCCCTGAGGAGGGTGGAGCCAGGGGAGGTCGGGCTCTGCTCCCAGGGAACAAGAGACAGAATACGAGGAGATGTCCTCAAGTTGCACCAGGAGAGGTTCAGGTTGGATATTGGGAAAATTTCTTAATAGAGGGGACTGTCCAGCCCTGACACAGCTGCCCAGGGCAGTGTTGGAGTCCCCATCTCTGGAGGGATTTAAAAGCCATGTGGATGTGGCACTTGAGGATGTGGTTTAGTGGTGGCCTTGGCAGCACTGGGACAGTGGTTGGACTCGATGACCTCAGAGGGCTTTTCCAACCTAAACATTTCTATGATTCCCTGATCACTAAAGGGGGCAGGAAAAGCACAAATACCAGGGTGGCAGACCCCTATCCGAGCAATCACTACGTATTCTACTGCCCAAATTAATACTGTGGGTTAATTGGGACATTTCTTCATTTCCTACCCTGCCTCTGCCTCTGGATGAATACATTTCAGCCGTGGTTTTAGGTTTATCCATAGGCACCACCTGTGTGTCACACAGCAAATCCAGCCTCTCTTGGCTGGTGCTTTGCTGTGTGGACAGAGATTCATAAGCCTGAGATCAGCATTAGTCTCAGTTCTTGAAAGCACAGATGAGATGAAAGGCAAATTCATCGTGCTCAGAGGAATAAGAAGCTCGTGGCGGAGAAGAGCGGGTTTGATCCTGTAACGAAGGAATGCTGCAACCGGCTTCATCTGGTGGATATACACATGGAAATTAGTGCTACCCCCCCTGGAAAGTGATCAGCCAGACCACAGGAAGGGCTGCCTTCAGTCTCTAGTGGGTTTTACATAATAAAGCACTTATTTCCTAGAAACAGACAGAAAAAAAATGAGGAAAGATTTGCACAGAATGGGAGTGGCAGGTACACTCCTTTTGATTTGCCAGGGATGAGCCATCAAAGAAGATCCACTTTTTTAGGCTGAACTTTTACATTAGGATTTCTATGTTCACTTTTGACCAGGGAAGAGCTAAAGGATACACAGAAGACATTGTCTGCATGGCCTTAAAGTGGAAAGATAAAATCTAACAAGCTTCTACCAGAAAAGAAACTTCATATGGCCAGAAAACACAAGACAGACATTCTTCTGCTGCAGAGCATAAGAGATCAAATGAGCAGAAGAGATCAAATGGATATGTAAAATAATATATAAAACTAAAGTGTATTAAAAATAAAAATATGAAAATATATTTAAAAGTATATAGACACAAATATATATCTTCAAATAAGTAACTCTCTCTTCTCAAGGGAAGAATCGGGGTTTGCAATGTGCTGTTGCAGAACATGGAGTCAAGTGATGTGGAACTTCATTAATTACAGTTCCAGTCAGAGCTTGCCCCAGGCTTGGGCTCTCAGGGAGAAATTGCTATTTGCAAGTGGTTTAATACCCTGCTGCTGCTGATCCCAAGCCTGATCCCGAGTTCCCAGCTCAGAGGGGCAGGAAAAGTGCTGCTCAGCTCCCTGCTGCTGTGCAAACGGGATGGCAGCGACCCTTTGCCTGAGTGACTTTCCCAGGAGCAAAGTGTGATCAGGAAATTCAAATCCTGGCTAATCTCTGTCCAACCAGCACAGGACTGGAATTCAAGGCCCTGCCCTTCAGATCTGGTCCAGTATTTTCAGGAACCTCGAGCTTAGATACTTGAGTTTTGAGGGAATGAAAGATGCCCTTTGTGTGAGGACGACACCCAGGCTCATTTTGGAAGGAATTTTGTGCCAAAGGATGTTCCCATCAGACTGTTTGGATGGAACCATCCTGTTTTTGCAGAACACAGTTCAGATGTGTGGATATGACACTGCCAGGACAAGAGGAAAAGGCCTCAGGTTGTGCCAGGGCAGGTTTGGGTTAGCCATTAGGAAAAGTTTCTTCACTGAAAGGGTGGTCAAGCCCTGGAACAGGCTGCTCAGGGAATCACCATCCCTGGAAGTGTTCAGAAGGCATTAGGATGTGGCACTTGGGGGCTTGGTTTAGTAGGACTTGATGATCTTAGAGGTCTCTTCCAACCTTAATGATTCTGTGACCTGTGCTGGACCACCTGGTCTCACGACCAAAGACTTCAAGTGTCTGGTTTACTGAGATATGTCCATCCCGTGGTCCTACGAGGACCTTCCTGGCCAGGGTGGGATTTCCATGGCCCTCAGGGCTAGTATTGCCCTGTCCACACTGATTTATTTAGGAGCTGGGTGCTGTTTAAGGATAGCAAACAAGGCACCCTGCTGTAAAAAGTCCTTCTTTGGTATCAACAAAAACATGACTCCTTTTCCATTATCTTTAGGGAAAGCCCTTAGGATAAATCCTTTGGTCACAGATGGGACACATTTAACGTGGAGAGGGTGGAGGAGAGGGAGGTATAGGGAGAAAACCTGCAACACAGGACAGGTAGAAGATATCATAAATTCAAGGAAAAATAATCAGATACCTTCTTTTAAGGAGATTCTGGACCAACACACAACTGCAGAGCCACAAAGTCCTTCTCAACCCTCCAGAGCAAACCTCAGGCATTTTGGGAGAGCCAGGGGACCAAGGGCATTTCCCACCACTCCTCGTGCACCCTGCTGGTGGCAGTGATGGGGTTAATTCAGCTCCCATCTCCAAGTTGAGCAGGCAGCTTGCCAGAGGCTGGAAGTCTGGTAAATAATCAGGCACATCTTGGCTGCCTGGGAACAGATTGTTAACTCGGTTCAGCTTGGGGTGAGCTGCTGTCGGTAGCGGGGAGGGTTCAGCGGCCACGACTGCTTGTCCCTGTCACAGCCAGGCCTGCAGGGGCACTGGGGGCCTGCAAAGAGGAAATGGGTTTGGATCCCCACCAAGTCTTGTGGTCCTTGCTCCACCAGCAGTCCCAGCCCTGTCTCAGTGTAACCTGCTGTTCCATGGGTTTTCCATGTGCCTCCCCTGGCACCCCACGGGCATGCAAGGCTCCTGCAGCTCTAGTTATGTCTCAGGGGCTCAAAGTCCCCCCAGATCTGTCCACAGTCCTTCCCTTCGTGCTGATCCCAATGCAAGGAGCAGCAGGTTCGTTTGGATTGCTGGTTTATCTATCCTGGTAGCACAAAGGGCCGAAAGACACCGCTGTCATCATCATCCTGACGTGCTCTGGCAGAGACAATACACTGGACACTGCAGCTTGAGCTGGAGAAGAACCTGTTTAGTTGAGTGACAGGGCACTGAAACCTTGTAGGGTTCAGGTGGGGGTAAGGTGGGCACAGTAACCAGCCCCTCTCCAGGCAGCCCCCTCACCCAAAAGGCCATGGCAACTGAGCACCTCTGTCCACCCCAGGGGCATCTTCCCAAGACAATGGACAAGATCCAGGGGGAAACTGCCTTCTCCAGTATTGTGGCCGGGGCAGAACCATCAACTAAGCTTCACCTGGTAGAGCCACATCATCAAATCCCCTCCTAAAACCTGCCAGATCAGAAAATACAGCCCTCAGGAAGCCCGTGCACCGCAAGGGTAAACTCTACAACAGGATCCATTCGGTGGGGGGAAAAAAACCAGCAAATCCACAGCTCATCCTGGGCTGTTCCCTCAAGCCAGAGCTCAGACACAGAATTATGGGCCTGTTATTTGGGCTAAAGGAAAAATCCATCAGAAGTCCTGGGCACGGGGCACGCAGTGCTCATTGGAGCAGCATCAGCTCAGCCCAGCCGAGGCCGGGGTGGGGACTCCATCTGCTCCTGCCCCGTGGCAGTGCCACACTGGCATTTTATTAGTGCATCCTCAGTGCCATTACCAGGAGCTGCAAGGGAACCTTCTCTCCATGCCCCGTTTGCTCTCAGCGTGCAGCGAATCCAAAGCTGCTCCTCCAGCATCGTGGGGTGTTGGAGCAGAATTGGCCGCCGTGTCATGAAACCAGCTGGAAAGTTTGCAGAGCTGCAGCGAGGCAGGCAGGCTCGTTTTTCTCACTTGATGAAAAGCCTGAAGAGCATTTTTATTAAATCCGTCGAGGGGAAGCCCCGGGATGGGTGGCAGAAGGGGACAAGGGGTTGTTATGGAGAAAATTCCGCTCTTAAGCCACACAGAAATCTTGGAGAGAGGCCCAGCGGAGGCGAAATGAATTGTGAAAAATTATCAACAACTTCTAAAAGCGAAATGGCCACAGCACTGTAACAAACCAGCTCTGAAAAATACGCTGTAAAAGCCCACCAGGAGATGGAATCCAAACTGTGGAACGATACGACTTTATCACAGCCCATACAGCAGCCAGCAAACAAGCCTTCCCAGAGCTCAGACTGCGGAGATTTTGGGGGAGAAAGGTTGGGAACTTCATCTCTGCCAAGCTGTGAGCAGCCACTCTGCATGGCAGAGGAACAGCTGTGGTGGAAGCTTTCCAGGGCAGGGTATCATATCACACTGGTGACTTGGTGGCTGCTTAAATAACATAAAGAGGAACTGCAATAGGGGGGCAGGTCCTTCTGCAGGCAGAGAGCTGCTGCCTGCCCCCTAAACCCAGAACAGATCCCACAGGATATACATCCAGCAGCCAGCCATCAAGTGATGGCTTGTGAGAAACATCTCTGGGATTATTTACAGCTTTGAAGCCCTGTCCTGTCCCTTGAATCCTTGCTCTGAACCCATCCCAATCCATAATCCTTTGCTTAGTGATCCAGCTTTCTTTTGCTCCTTGGTGTCTGTTGCTGACCAGGGATTCAGCTGAGCCTGCTGCTTTCCCAAGCCTTTTCCCTCATGGCACCTGATGCCAACTTCTGCCCCTTCCCTGCTCCTTGATTTTGTTGTATAGTCTCTCCACTGTTGTTTTTCTTACCTTCCATCCAGCTCTAATCACTTCCCTGCTCACCCTCTGAGCAGCAACACTCACGATTTGGGGACCTCTAAGACTGTCTCCTGTTTGGAGGAGAGCTGGCTTGGCTTCCAACAGAATCATGGAATGTCTTGGGCTGGACCTTAAAGACCATCTTGTTCCAACCCTTTGCCATGGCCAGGGACACCTCCCACTATCCCAGCTTGCTCCAAGCCCAGTCCAACCTGGCCTTGGACACTTCCAGGGATGGGGCATCCACAGCTTCCCTGGGCAACCTGTTCCCAGACTAACTCATATAGTAACACAGAGAAAATCCAGGTGTCCCCTTTCCATTGCAGTATTTCCATTTGCAGCCTTACTTTTCCGTGGAAAGCAGGACTGGATGGCAGCCTGGCAGAAGAATAGGAGGTTTTACCATCAAAGAAACTAAATGCAAGTTGGCCAAGTGACTTTCCAT
The DNA here is from genome assembly GCA_038380795.1 of Pyrocephalus nanus. Lineage (NCBI taxonomy): Eukaryota > Metazoa > Chordata > Aves > Passeriformes > Tyrannidae > Pyrocephalus > Pyrocephalus nanus. The sequence goes on along the minus strand of CM076262.1, from coordinate 19,376,988 downwards.
GGGGAGTCCCTGTGAAGGGAGCCTTCACCACCGGAGAGGATTTCAGTGGCAGATGCTCAGTGGAGTTGATTAGAGAGAAATAATCTCTCATTCTCAGACCACCCCTGACCCTCCCTCTCAATTCAGGTGGAGAAAGGGCCTGAAGAGAGAAATCTCTCTCCTTTTCAAGTGCTTCCACCTCCACGCTACAAAGTGTTGTTCCCACCCTCGAATGGCCTGTGCAAAGTGGGAACACGCAGCACATCAACCTTTCCCTAGGAAGCAGACTCCCAAGGAACAAGTAATACTATTTTCTGCAAGTGAACTTTAAAGAGGAGGAAGCCTTTGTTTCTCAGATCCTTTTAGGTGCTGATCAATAACAGAGCTTCAAACCCCCACAAACACGCCTTTCCCTGCAGTCAGACCAAACCTGGAGGCTGCCTTTGCTTCCTTCTGATGATGGGCAGCCTTTCTTCCACCCCTTCCCGGAGGGTCTGGCATCAAGAGCAGGACCCAGGGTCCGCACATTCCGTATTCCAGCCAGCAAACAGCTCCACATCCACCAGAGCCAATTAGTAGGAAGGGACGGCTGCGGTGGGAGCAGTGACTGCTCCGACTTCCCAGGGTGGGCAGGGAGCAGGGAGGGTGACATCAGTGACATCTCAGTGACACAGGGCAACCCATCTCAATCCCAGCTGCGTGTCCATCTCATCCATAATGCAGCTGGGCTGCTCCCTGCTTTTCCCTGTTGCTTTCCCTACCGGATGAACAGGAAAATCACTGATCATTAGCAACAACAGACAGAGGGATCCCAAGGGCAAACTTTAGATTGTAGTCACAAAACCAACTCTCCTCTCAGGCAGCCTGGCTCCCCGTGGCAGGTCTGCTGCTCACAGCAGCTTTAAAAATACAGTTTTTGTCTCAGGAGTGCCAAAAATCAAGGCCGCCTTATGCCAGGCATAGCACGGGTAAGTAGATCATCTCTGCCCTGTAGAGCTTAAAATTCAGTCAGGACAATGTGTAAAGGAAACAAGGGGCTTAGGGAGGTGAGCTGACTTGCCAAAATCATCTTGGAAATTAGTTCAGGGCTGAGAGTGGCACTGTGGTCTCCAGCCAGAGGCAGGATTGCTACAGCACAGTGAGACTGTCCCATTAGTTATGCATTTAAATATTCCAGCTGCTGGAGTGTTCATCATTTTTCCTGGAGGTTGTCCTTCACCCTGACCATCAGAAACCGATATCTCTGATAGTCAGCTTGAAATGCTGCTCTCCCCAGCCATAATCCTGTTTACTGCCCAACACAGTTTTCTCTCCTTCTCTGGTGTTTACACCCTCCAGAGATCTTTAGTGTTTTAGGATGTGCTTTTACCCGTCGTTGCCCAGTGGAACCACACACTGCTCCTCTTTGGGATACAGGTGATCACTCAGTGTGGGTTTAGAGGGGTTAAAACAAAACTCCTGCCCTCATCTGGACCATATAAACAGAAGTCAGAGCTCCTGGTAGCAGTCTAACAGCACAAACGGTTGTGGCCAAAATTTTATGTCATTGCCAGGTAAAAGCTCAGGTTTGAAACAACCCTCCATGGGTGCAACACACCGAGATGAGAACACCATTCCTTTGGCCAGCAAGGGAAGAGGCTTCTGAGCAACATTATCCATCTGTAGAGAAAGAGAGGAATGCTTTGAGCAACCTGGTCTAGTGGAAAGTGTCCCTGCTCGTGGCTGGGGGGGTGAACAAGATGACCTTGAAGGTCCCTTCCAACCTGAACCATTCTGTGATTCTGTGGTTTCTTTTCCATTTGGTCTTGTTCGAAGGTTGTTTGGAATCCTGAGTGCTCTGCAGAGCTGGAAAAGAATCCTATCTCCCAAGGATTCTTCATCTGTGCTGGTACCATGTAATCCTTTTTATTACTGATTCGGACATGGGAGATGCTTGAATTTTCCGGGGCTAATGAAATAAGGGCAGTGGTTGGGACTCAGAGGGACATAACCATTTTGCAGGTTGATTTTAACAGAGAAGGTGAACAGGCACAGGAGCAGAGTGTGCAATTTAACGTGGCTAAGTGTGAAATGATTCACAGGGGTAGGAGCAGTCTCTGAGCTGAGTGCATTTCAAATTATGCTGAATTAGTAGCACAAAGAAGTGAGATCCAGACTTAACCCACAGAATCAACACTGTACAGTGATGGAATATAATGTCTGGGGGTGGGGTCAGGACTCCCCAGGAGGTCAACGGGAGAAGCAGGTGAGGGCAACAGCAGGCTGGGATAATGACCATTAGGGTCGTTAGAAGTGAGATTCATTTGCTTCCCTTCCTCCTGCTGCCAAGCCTCATCCTCAGCTGCTCCTTAAAGCTGTCAGGAAACTGGGGCTGCTCACACCCTGTTTTCTGATCTTTATTACTTTGCCAAAGTTTAATTGGCCCAGCTGATGCTCCCCAAGCTGGGTGCCTGCTGCAGGCTGGTTAGTTGGTTATTTGTGCTGTTATCTGCCAGAGAAGCTGGAAGCAGGGAGGGTGGGAGGCTTGGGTTTCAGTGGGAAATAAGTGCAACTCGTTCCAAGTCAAAATGCACTGAGCAAACCATTAAAAAGGGTTGTTAGGGCTTTCTAGGGGGAGCAGCTCTGACTCTACCGTGCTTTGGAACAGGGATTTGACACCAGAAAGCAGAGATGGAGCCATTCTGATGTCTGGGGAATGGCTTTTTCTGTTCCCTGGGGGTCATATATTTGCTAAGCTAAAAAAAAAAACCTCCAAAACCTTGAGCTTGCCAATTAGTCAAGAAAGGCTTGTTAGTGGCTTGGTGACTCAGGGCCCTGAGTCATCCGTGTGCACTGGCCATGCCCCTTCCCCTCAGCCATCCAGGAAAGCAGCTGGATAAACCAGGGACACGGGAATGTTTGTCAGCACAGCACAGGGACACCGACCTGGGACCTTCCTTGCAACTGTCCCCTCCTTTTTAGGGCAAGAACTTGGAGCAAGGAAACCTTTCTCCGTAAATTCTTTAGGGCCACTTTTTGGTTTCCAGGCAATGACTGAAGAAAATGGAATAGAATGGGATGTATTATATAATATACATTAGATATTGTATATAGACTATATAGAATAGACTATTTCAGTTAGAAAGTATCTACAATCATCATGTAGAGAATATAACATAAATATAGAATATATAATGTATGATATTTATTATATAATGTATAATATATAATGTCAATATAACACATATATTGGATATTAGAGAGACTATATAGAACAGAATAAAATATTTGTTAGAAGGTACCTGCAATCATCATGTAGAGAATATAATATTTATATAATATTATATATTATATAATATATAATATATAATATATAATATATAATAGATATTAGATATTATATAGAGAGAGAAGAGAAAAGAGAAGAGAAGAGAAGAGAAGAGAAGAGAAGAGAAGAGAAGAGAAGAGAAGAGAAGAGAAGAGAAGAGAAGAGAAGAGAAGAGAAGAGAAGAGAAGAGAAGAGAAGAGAAGAGAAGAGAAGAGAAGAGAAGAGAAGAGAAGAGAAGAGAAGAGAAGAGAAGAGAAGAGAAAAAATATTTTATCTGGAAGGTATCTACAATCATATAGAGAATATAACAGATAGATATTAGATATTATATGGAGAGAGACTATAGAATAGAATAGGATAGAATATTTCAGTTAGAAGGTATCTACAATCATCATACAGAAAATACACGTATTATATAATATATATTAGATTTTATATGGAGAGAGAGAATAGAATAGAATAGAACAGAATAGAATATTTCATTTTGAAGGTATCTACAATCATCATACAGAAAATACAACATATATATTATATAATATATATTAGATATTATAGAGAGAGAGACTATAGAATAGGATAGAATACTTCAGTCAGAAGGTATCTACCATCATCATACAGAAAATACAACATACATATTATATATTAAATATTATATAGAGATAATAGACTAGACTAGACTAGACTAGACTAGACTAGAATAGAATAGAATATTGCAGTTAGAAGGGACCTGCAATGACCATCCAGTCCAACTGCCTGTCCACTTCAGGGTGACCAAAAGCTAAAGCATATTATTAAGGGCATTGCCCAAATACCTCCGAAACACTGACAGGCCTGGGCCATCCACCACCTCTCCAGGATGTCTGTTCCAGTGTTTGACCACCCTCTTGGCCAAGAAATACTTCCTAATGTCCAGTGCAAACCTTCCCTGGCAGGGTTTTGTACCATTCCCACGTGTTCCATCACTGGATACCACCGAGATCAGCACGTCCCTCTCTGCTTTCCCTCCTCATTCCTCTTTTTTTTCCAAACTAGACAAAACCCAGCAAGAGTAAAGAACAAAAAAGGAATGAGATAGAAGACATTGCCACAAGCAGACGTTGGTTGAGAGCATCTGAACTGATAGGACAGGTATTGACTGCACCCCAAACCACAGCAGGGCATCATTTTGGGATGGGCTTGGACCAAAACCTCCCCAAGAATCCTGCCTGTGTTAGTTTTTCAGCACTGACATAGCCTGGTGCTCCCATCTCACACTTCCTCTGCCATCAGCTGGCAGAAATGAGACTTTTCTGCTCTCTCATGGTGATCAATACAGAGCACAACATCACCACAGCTGGCACAAGCCAAGGGGCTCTGCGGGGTGGATCTGAGAGATGAATCCCAGTGACAACCAACAGAGCAGGCAAGAGGGAGGAATTCGTGGAAATGCAGCCTCTTTCCTTAAAAAAAAAAAAGAAGAGAAAATAAATTAAAAAAATAAATAAATAAAAAAGAAAAAAGGAGAGAGAAAATTAAATAGAGAGAAAATAAAGGAAAGAGAAAATTAAAAAAATAAAAGAGAGGAAATTAAAAAAGATTGGTTAAAAAAGAAAAAGTAAATAAAAGAAAATTAAATAAAGAGAAAATAGTAAAAATTAAGAGGAAATAAAAGGAGAAAATTTAAAAAAAAAAAAGGGAAAAAATTAAAGGCAGTTATTTATAACCTCAAGACAAAAGAACATCAGTGTTTTAAACTCAAAGCTACGAAATCCCAAAATGGCCATTGTACAGACTTGAATTCAACCCCTTTCCTATATATTCATTATATATAATCCTAATTACATGGTTTCATGGGTTTTGTCTGCAGAACTTGGCTCACAGGATACAAGTTGCTGGCCGAGCCAGGCCCCAGGTCTCTCCCTGTCATTCCATGGGGGAACCTCATCCCTGGTTTTTCCACACAGCCTTGCCCTAAAGGCAGGGTGACAAATCTCAAATTCTTTCCTCTGCTGATGCCCCGTGCCAGAAGTTTCACTGGTGTGAACGATCTGCTTTCCAAACACTCCCCTGAGCTGAGGCTGCAGCAGGAACCTCCCAGGGAAGGAGCTGAGATACAGAGATAAAACCCACACATCCATTAGGGCTGCTTGATTGGAGCTGCAATGATTCATTTCTTTCCAAAAGGTCAGCCTCCTTTTTCTTTTTTTTTTAGATCTTTAAGATACAATTAGTTTTACTGCAATTTAAACTATTTAACATTTTTACAAAGTACACCGCTCAGTTTCAATGAATGGTCAACAAAGAAGATTTTTTTTAGTCTAAATTACTTTCTGTGTGTGTGTGTGTGATGAAGGGACTTTCATGGTAGAGCCAGGGCTGGAATAGGGTCTGGTCACAAAATTAAAATTCTCTCTTGAATGAGGAGAAATGAATAACCAAGGTTTAATTTTTAAAATGAATCATCAAGGTTGAATTTTTAAAATATATCAGTGAATCTGGGATCTCCTGCAAAGGACGAGGGGGCAAAAAGAAGTAGAGTTGTGGTCAGATTGTGTTTCTGGAATGAACTTAGGCCAAGCTTTAGTCCCTGCTCTGAATCAAGTAGAATCAAGCTCTCCTGAAATTATTCCAGGTTTTGAATAAATAACTGGAATATTCACAAGATAAGAGGCAGACTAAGGAGACAGTCACACACCCTCGAATTTATGGGTTTCCCACCTTCAAACGAGTTTCTGAATTTATCTGTCACCTAAAACCCTGTTCTGATCATCACAAACCTTCCTGCTCAATCCAGTTTTTCCATCTTGGGACATCTGGGACGTGTCGAAGTTTGGCACTGTTTTTTTCTCCCCTCCTGTATCTCACCCACTTCATCACTTCCACCTGGCCCCACAGCCTTCACAATTCCTTGTGCAGCACAGGAGACAGACCCTGTGCAAGAAAATGAGGTCTTCATGAGAGTTTTGCTTCCCTCAATAATAAGATTGGGTAAACCCTAAAGTTTTGAGGGGAAAACGCAACACAGTCAGCAGGAAACACAGAATAACTCAGAGAATCACAGAATAACTGGGGCTGGAAAGGACCTCTGTGGAGGTCTCTGGCCCAGCTCCCACCCAAAGAAAGGCAAAATTAAGTCAGATCAGCTTTGAATTTAGATGAAATTGCTCGAGGTCATCTGCTTGTGTGGGTTCAGAAGAGAAATAACCCAGTGCTGGGGTTTAATCCCAGCCAGCAACTCAGCCCCACACATCCCAGTGGGATGGGGAGACAGTGGGAAGGGTAAAAGTGGTGAAGCTCATGGGTTGAAACAAAACCAGTTTAACAGGGAGAGCAAAAGCCAGGCAAAGCAAGGAATTGATTCCCCACTTCCCACCACAGGCAAGAGTTCAGCCACCCCCAGGACAGCAGGGCTTTACCACCTGTAACAGTGACTTGGGAACACAAACACCATCACTCCAAACATTCCCACCTCGTTTCCTCCCGGCTTTAAATGCTGAGCACGACTCCATAAGGTCTGGAATATCCCTTTGGTCAGTTGGGATGAGCTGTCCTGGCTGTGTCCCCTCCAAAGTCCTTGTGTACTCCCCAGGGATGGGGTGGGGTGAGGAGCTGAAGAGGCCTTGACTCTGTGCAAACACTGCTCAGCAGTAACAAAAACATCCCTGTGTCACCAACTCAAAGCCAAAACACAGCCCCATACCAGCTACTGGGAAGAAAATTAACTCTAACCCAGCCAAAATCAGCACATCCAGGGATTTTCTTTGGAAAGGCTCACCAGCCATGTGCAGACACTCATCTCCAGGGGCTTTGCTGCCTCTTCTCAGGAGAACCCTGGCTGTAAATGTTGCACCAGAACAATAAATTGCCTTGTCCACATCCTGTCTGTAAGGCATGGATGTGCCCATCCATTACCCTGTTGCAAAAATGTCAGAGCTCCATGAGCTGTTCCCAAACCTCCTGCTTTGCTTTCCAGGTGGGATAACCACAAACCTCATTCCCTGCTCTCTCTGAAGAGCTTCATCACAGCCCCCTGTCTGAAACACAGCAGTTTAATTGCACTCATTACTACGTTCAGCATAATGTGATGCCAAAGAAACAAGCACCGAGCGTTCAGCCAGCCAGATGCATGAGAAAGGTGACGTTCCAGGCCATGGGACCACCTCATGGAGAGCCAGCCTGGCTGACTCCCTCCCATCCCCTATCCTTGGGAAATCAGAGCTTTTACCCTGGGCCCACGTGGGCAGCGGCCACCGGCACTCTGCCCTTTCCCAACTCGTCTTTGTAGCCTTAATGTCCTTTTAACGCCGAATTTTTGATGTAATTACTTATTTACAGGGCCGTGCAGCCTGGAGGGGCTTCGCTTACAAGGGTTGCGTGAGAAGACTGTGATAGCTCGGGCTCTGCGGAAGATGATTAAAGCACCGTGACTAAAGTGTTTCGAGTGATCTGTCCAAAAAAAAGGGCAGTGCACACAAAGTGCCCTCTTCCTGCAGCTGCTGTCTGTGTTCAGAGGCAGATTTGTTAACTGCAGCGACAAAAGGGAGCTCTTTTTTCCCCTACTCCCCGGCGTTAATCAAATCCAGCGCGCGCTGGGTTTTACTCCTTCCAGTTGCCCGCTCGGATTGTTGACTCATTTCCAGGCAGCTCCACGCTCACCAGGCTCTTGACAGCAGCGAGGTGGGAGACAGGTCCCCAAAGGCATAATTTGAAGGCAGTATATTTTACAGAGCTGTCAAGAAGTTCTTCATTTGGGCTGCCGAGCCTTTATTGCTGGTGACGTGTTGTAAGACAGAGAGGACCCAACTCGCGTCTCGGGTTTCAGGATGAGTTTGCAAGACTGATGGAAGGGAAAAAAACCACACCATAAAGAGTCCCTTCTCTTCAGAGTGGAGCTTATCTGAGCTGCTACAAGCCAAGTGAGATGATAAACAGGGGCCCTCACAATCTGATTATCACAGTCACTTCCCAGGCTTGATACCATCGTTAATCCATGGGCCACTATGAAATTAAACTGGCTGATCTGCCCGGATAGAGGCAAGGGTTGAATAGCTGAGGGATGAAAAGGAAGGGTGTGAAAGGGGAGGATGAAGGAATTCCTTTTCATCTCTTGGTTCATACAAAGCCAGCCTGAATATTCATTGAGGGTGGCAAAGTCTGGAGGAAACGGTGAGGGTTAAAAACCACAGCAATGGGAAATCTTAACTTGGGGAAGAGGGGTCTCATCACAAATACTTCCCCTAAACTTTTCTAAGGTTTGTTGCCATGCAAACACTGGGTGGTACTTGCTTTTAGTACGCAAGTCGAATTTGTTGTCTGCTCCAAAATGAGAAGGGAAGAACGAGAGGTGGAATTTAAGAGCATTTACTGGGATTTTAGAGCACTCTCAAGCTGGACAAAGCAGTGAGATGTACCTTGAAATTATAAAATCCCTCCTGAGGAGTAGTAGCAGCCTCCCTATCCCACCTGTAAGAGTCAGGCTTTCTGTGAAAACCCTGTGGTCCTGCAGGGAAAAAATCAGCAGCAAAGCCACATGGTCAAGATGCCCAGAAAGGGGAGAGGAGGACGAAGCTACACCACGAAGATGCAGGGCTTGAGATCTGCAAATACAACACTCACAGGAGGCATCTCACGAAGGAGCCAGTTTTCCAGAAGGCAAGACCCCTCCTCCTCAATAACCCCCTTCCCCTCCGCAGTGTCTGAAGTAGAAACTGCCCCGAGCTATTGCACACACCAGATTCGCTCCCCCAAAAATAGTTCCTCCTCAAACAGGGGATGAAAGGCGTGAATTCCAGTCCCCTCTGATTTTCCTGAAAGCCACAAACTCCACCGGTTTCGGTGGACTCGGCTCTGCACTGATGTCCCCGAGATCAGAGGTGGGTCTCGGTGACACGGAACAGTCCCCCAAAATTGTCCCTGGCACCGTGGGCATCCGGCTCGCTTTTGCTCCTGTCAAAACCTCGGCCCCAGCAGCACCGGCTCCACAAAACTCCGGGCCAGCAGGAGGCTTGGAGGGGCTTTCATGGAGGGAGGTGGGGGTTTGTCATCTCTCCTTTGAAGAGAGCAGAGCAGCAGTCAGGTGTTCCAGCCCGGCTTTCACAAATGGAGCCATGCGAGGAGTTACGAGGGGAGGGAGCTCTTTAATCTCTGAGCCGGCTACAAATCGAAGGTGAACCTCATTAACTTGGACACTTTGTGCGTTGAAAAACGAGGAGTGTTTCACCTAATGAGAAGCTCTTAATGGGTGTTGTTTTTCTTTTTTTTTTTTTTTTTTTGCTAAATTATCATATTAAGCAGAGGATAATTAACAAGCGTTTTCTTAATGTGGCGCTCTACTGATAAAATCTCATTGTCTATAAATCATCAAGACACTACAAAAAAAAAACACCAAAAAAAACCCAAAATTGCTTTTTAATCATGTTGGGCATTATGAACAAAAAGTACAGGACAATTTTAATTGTTGGGGTACCAGAAGGGAAGGACAAGAATCTCTCCTGTGCTGGGGGCAGGCATAGGATTTCTTAAGGTAAATCAAGAATTTAAAGAGGGTTTTTAAAACATTTTAGAGTAGTTATGGGCACTGATATGTCATTATTGAAGTGCCTCCCTCCAATGTGCAACGTGGCAGAAGTTTGAGAGCTTTAAATGTCAGAGCCAAGGGATACTTTAGTGGAGATGGGGGAGTTTCCTCTAAAAACTCAACCAACCAACCAACCAACCAAAAAAAAACCTGGAAAGTGAGCCAAAATGAAAACTTAAAGGTGTACTTTTTGAAAGTAGCACAGGATCTTTAATAATCACTTGCTGTTGGGACCTTTCACTGTCAGAAAGATCATTATACACCACGCCAGGAGATATTGCAGATATACTGGCCCTCCAGTAAACCCAGTGCTGGCAAGGCAGGTTGAAACTGGTGTCAGGCTCATCCCATTCCACATGAAGATGCTCCAGCATTCTGTGTTTCCTTTTGTTTCTACCGATTTTAACTCCACGTAGCCATCAAAATAGCATCTAAGGGTTTTCTATACTAATTCTAACCCACATCCCTCCATCCCCTGCTCAAAGTGGTGTAAGAATGCTGTGGTTAAACCAGAAGTTGACCTGCAGTTTCCCAAGTCTCTCCTGTTCCTCCCAGCCCAACTCTATTTAATTGGACTCGATGATCCTTCTGTGTCCCCTCCAACTTCCAAGAATATTCTCTCCGTGAAATACCTGCACGAGACCACGGCTCTGCCTTTCATATATATAATTTTTGTCCCCTCTCTCTGCAGGGGAATTTAGGGCAGGGAGGATTTTGCAGGGAGGAGAGGTGTTCCCTGCCCACATTCCCACAACACCTGCAAACTGTGCTGGCTCAGGGCGACACGGGAATGATTTTCTTCTTGGCATCCAAGCACTTGCTGCTGGGCCTGGGACACACCAGAGGGCAAAGAACAAAACTACAGAAATCAAGCTCAGAAGCAAAGAGGAGAAGAGCAAAACAGAGAGAAAACCTTCACATCCAAACTCTTGCAGAAATCTTGGGGTTTGGATGTGAATCCTTCATTTTGAGTTGATAATCCATAGATATACAGAAGAGCCCAGCTGCTCTGGGGTGTGGGAAAAGACCTTGGATCTTCTAGATCTCGTCAAAAATCACAGAATGCTCAAACCAAAGGACCCTTCTGATGGTCAGGGTCAAAACAACGATGCAAATACTGCTCATCAGTCCTCGATCCACCTGGCAAACACACATGAACCTGGGCATCCAAGGAAAATAAGCTCAGCTAAACCAACACCCATCATGTGTCCTTAAGATAAAAAATCCACCCTAATGTGGTCAGAAAGGAACATGATGAATATCCTGATGTTCCAGCTGCTCTCCATCCTCCTACATTTGATGCACAGAGGTAGACTCCCAGTGCAGAAGACCCCAAAAAAACCTCCAATAGCTGATTGTGAGCTGCATCCTAAGCGGGAATGGCTGGAGGGGTGGATGAATGGATAGATGGATGGAGGCTGGTGAAGCAAAGCTGGGCTCCTGCAGGCTGGAGGTTTGAGGAGCAAGAGGGTGGTTTCACCACAGGAATTTTGCATGAGGAGCTGGCAGGGAACGGCTCTTCCCTGGCCTGTCTTGTGCCTCAGCACTGGTACCACCATGGACTGAGGGAGTGCTCTCGTGGAAAAGGGAGTGGCAGAGCTGGAGAGACAGCAAGAGGTGAGAACGGATTAGAGTGAAAAATAAGGGGGGGGGAAGGAGGAAAACAGAGCTCTCAGCACGACCCCACGTGCTGGGAGGGCATCGGCTCCAAGCGCAGGCCACGCGTTTGTGACACACGCTTGGCACTTGCTTTTACATCCAGCAGCACAAGGACTTGTCAGAGGTAACTGAAGACCACCAGGAGCCTTCATGCAGCGCTCAGGCAGTGGGAACTCTTCCATTAACACTCCCTCCCTGCCAGCTCCTCTATTTTTCTTCCTCGTCTCACCTCTGGGTCGCGGCCGGCATCTCGACTGGAATCACCTCGGGCTGCTGCTGCACCAGCTCTGACCTCTGCTGCCAGTGTTTTCGGGGCAGGGGAGAGACTGACGTGGCGTCCTGGCTGATCGGTGTGAGCTGAACGCCCTGCTCTGCTGCCCCCTCCAGCCGCAGAGGAGACGGGGTGGGGATGGGGAGGTTGTTTTCGGGCTGTTACAGCGAATTTACTCCGTGATTTGTAGGAAGGAAAAATCCCTTTGGAATTTAAAACGGCTGTTAGCTCCCCTCGGTGCTCCCGTGCCCACATGTGTGTAATATGTATACAATACAAACCTTTATAAAAATAAAACCTAATAAAAAGAGGGAGGGGGGGAGGGATGCTCGCCAGCCTCGCAGGCACAAAGCGCTGGGAATGCGAGGCAAGTTTTATAATCACCGTGGCATTTCCAGCGCGTTTGGCCACAAAAGCTCCGGATTGAATTGCTTGGCATCCCTCTCTCTCTCTCTCTCTCTCTCTCTCTGCCTCTCCTTGCATCACAAAGCCTCAGAAGCACCATTTGAAGTTTCAAAAGGAACGTGGGGTTTTTTTTGTTTGTTTGTTGTTTTTTTTTTTTTTTTTGTGAATGAGATAATCAGCGCCGACTAATCTGGCCACGCGCCCTTCCTTGTAATCCGCACACCTCCGGTTGAGGGAACAAAGCCGGGTCCCGCTAATCCCGCGGGGTCCTGCCTGGAAAGCTGTTGCGCCGACCCCGTGGCAGGAGAGGAGGTGGGAAGGGTTGTGCTGCCAAGAGCTGATGCACGGTCTGTGTCCTTACAGCCTGGCCCCTTGTTGTGCATAATTGCAGGTAATGAACTCCAGGACTGAGCCACACTGAGGCACATCTGGGTGCCCACAATGACGGGACAGAGGTGACCCCACTGATCAGCCATGTGGGGAAAAAAGCACCCGCTGCCAGGAGCCCCGGAGCTCTGAGCCCTGCGGGTGGGACAAGGGGGGTGATGCATCTCACCCCCGGGATTGTCACCTCCTCCGTCAGCCCAGAACAGGTCTTAACCACACCTTTATATCCTGGCTAGGAGGTGAAATCCCTTCCCAGCCCATAAACGGTGCCAGGCTGCTGCACTGAGAGTCGCAGGACCGGGGAGAGAGGAAAACCCTCCTGCTCAGAGTACCCGAGGGAGAGGGAGAGGAGCTGTGCTGGAGTCTGGGCTGCTCATGCATTTCACATACAGAGCCACCGGATCAAACAAACAGCAAAACCCCAGGAGAAATCCCAGAGGCTCAGAAATCCCATATTTCCTCATTGCTATGGAAGAAGCGTGCGCTGTGCGGGGAAAGGTGAGCAGGAGCGGGCGTGTGCCTGTGGGTGTGAGTGTGCACACATGCACACCTGTGGTGGCAAAGAGCACGCTTCTGACCCGAGGGCTCACCCCACATCATCTGCAGGAGTCAATTTGCTGATAAAAACAGGCTTGGAGCTGCCTCGGCGGAGCAAACAGGAGCGGAGAACATCCGTCCTTGGGATCTAAACTCACTGTGCTGTGACAGACTGCAACTCAATTAAAACCACAAAAAGCTGCCTTCCCCCTTCTCCAAAATCCACTCCAGGAAAGAAGATGATATTCCTGATATACTGCAGTAAAAGCAGTCCAGTTGACTGTCTTTGGAGAGCTCTGCTCTCTCCGGAAGGAGGAATCTCTCCCGCATCCGTACACGCTCATTCCTGCTCTGTGCCTCTCCAAAGGGAGCCATCACTCTCTTCAAAACACTCTCCCGTAGTCAGCAGTGATAGGCAATGTAATAATACCTTTTATTGGGTCAATACATCAGCTGGAAAGCAGAAGCCATCCCTTTCTGCAGGTGATGGCCAAGGATTGACCTATGTGAGTGTGCAGGCCGGGGTATTATGGCTCTTGGTCCAGCCCCACAGGCAGAAAGGAACATTTAACTCTCTTGGTTTGTCTTCTGGTGCTTTATTGCATTTCCTGTTTTCTGAGCTGCCTTAATAAAACATCTTTCTGAAGGGCTCTCCACTGTGTAGTAAATATCCTCCCTCATCCACCAGCTTGGACAGGGATCAATCAATCAGAGGAAGTCCCTTGGGATGCCAGGGAGCATCATTCAAGGTTAGGGGCCCATCAGGCAGGTGACAGCAAAAGGATTGCAGTGCTTCTGTTTGGAATGAACCCCCCTGCTGATTGCCAAAGAAATATTTAAAAAAAAAAAAAAAAAAAAAAGGATGGGACAGTCCTCCAAAGATGGGGAAGGTTTCATCTCTCATCCCCAGCTGGGTTTCTTTAAACAGCCTGGGGGAAAACAGGCATCCCTGGAATCAGCCATCTGGATGGCTTGGTATGTAACTGAGAATTCCTTGGGCTCTCCTGCCAGTGGACATGGAGGTTTAACCATGGATTGAGGGGCATCACACGTGCAAGGAACTGGGAACCTTCCCACTGATTGATGGGGCAGGATCAGGGTGTAACAAACCCCGTGGGCAAGGCTTGGTGGGGGCTTGTTTGCTCTGTGCAGCTCGGGACCAACGTGAAATGCCTTTTCCAGCTGGCAAGCCCAAGGGTGGCACCCACTCTGGTGGGCACAGGAGATGCCTGGTGTGAACCCAGCCTGGCTGTGCTCAGTGACAGAGCAGGTGACAAGGCACCTGTCCCCTTGGAAAGAGTTCCCTGATAAAGCCTTGACAACAAGGTTTTGTTGCTGCCTGTGCTTCTTTTTAGGGCACCTCTGACATTAACCCTTTGGTGCTTTCCAGAGAGCAAAGAGGAATCCAGAAGATTAATTTATTGCTCCATTATTAACACATTAAACTGTCAATATCTGCCTTTGGTGGCCCTGCAGTGCCAGAGGGGAGTGTGGCAGCTCTCCTGGAAGGAAGCTGAGACCGTAAGTAACGATGACCTTTTAATTGGTCCATTATGAGGTCGGAGCTTGGCCACCACACTGGGAGAGTTCACTAAGCAGTTAATCCATTTAGCAGAGCCCGGGTCTGTGGAGAGGATGTAAGTGGTGTGGTTGTTGTCTAAGCTGCATTTGAGAGTCATTAAAGGGTTGCTTTTTGCAGGAAGAGTCGTGTTTTAACAGCATTAGCTCCCGGCTCCGCCAGGCAAGCCCTGGCGAATTACCCTGCACCGAGGCTGCAGCTATAGATTTCATCTTATAGTTTCTGTGTGTAATGAATGACGGCTCTCAGACATCCCAGAAGAGGCTTCTAATGGCAACTGGCACGTGGGAGCAGATGATACAGCCAGGGAGTGAATTAAACCCCGAGCTCTCTGCAGACAGCTCCATCTCCAGCTGGGCCGAGGGCAAGAGGCTGCCTGCTGGGAAATGTGTTTGCAAGGATGAGCTTCATAATTTCATACTTCCCTAATTTCATAACCTCTGGCCTTCAAAAGGCTTGTCCTAAAGGGGGGGAGGCATCACTGTTTAGTTGCAGAACCCCCTGGGCAGACAGCACCCCCCAAATTCTGTCCTCCAACATGGAGTTCAGGGGCTTTGTGCAGGATAGGACCACACTGATTCAGAAGGGTGGGGTCAGAGGAGGTTTAGGTTGGATATTAGAAGGAGGTTCTTTACCCAGAGGGGGGTTGGGCACTGAACAGGCTCTCCAGGGGAGCACCAAGGCTGCCAGAGCTCAAGAAGCATTTGGATGATCCTGTCAGGCCAAGGTTGTGACTCCTGTGGATGGTCCTGCGCAGGGCTGAGGGTTTGACTTGATGATACTTGTGGGTCCCTTCCAGCTCAGCATGTTCTGTGGTTCTGGGAGAATGGGAAAGGCTGCAGGGATGCCAGGAAGGCAATGTCTGTGTTCCCCTGTCCTGCACCATGGGGATGGTTATCAGAAGAACAACAATGGCCAGTCATTAATACTTACGTGTTTTAGGGACCTGCAGTTGTTAAAAAGTAGCTAAGCCCACATAGGCACAAATTGCTGAAGCCTGAGGGTGTGATTTGGAGCTCCAGGTCATTCTCTGTGAGTAAAGGGCTCCAAATGGTGCTGAGGGGACGAAAAAGCCACATTGTCACAGCCCTTCAGCACAGGCTGGTAAATCTGGCCCCCAGTGAGCCCCACAAAGTCCTCCCTGGAGGCAGCACCACCAGGATGGTGAAAGGGCAGCGTGAAGGCCAGCGAGCAGCACCCACCAGTGCAGGGGTTTACTAAAGAGATGCTCCAGGGAGAGCCTGAGCTAAACCTCAAAGCCAACAGAGATGGTCCAGCTTCCTTCCCCTCTCTGCTCTCCCTGCCTTTCACTCCGATGGATCTACAGCAGGCTGCTGTCCCCTTCATCTTCCAGAAATGATTATACAGGTGACCCTCTGAAACCTTCCCTGGTCAGAGGGACAGTCCTGCACGTCTCCTCAAAGACCCCCAGTCACCGAGGAAGGGTGAGGGTGGATGGAAGTGCTGGAGCAGCAAGGACAATTAGACCACAGTGCTCCTCCACGAGGCTGCAGCACGACAAAAACGATGGGAAAGTGATGGGAATTGTGGTGTAGAGATCCCCAGGGATGAAAGCTCGGGTTGTGGAGGTGCAGGGCCAGCGGGACACACCCACCACGTTGCTCAGGTGGTGCGAGGTGACACCAAGAGTCAGGGTTAGAAGGGAAACCTGAGCCACCCACGGCTCCTCCTGGTGACCACGACAGCAGGATGTGCTGCCCCATCGACAGAGCTGCAACCTGCACGATCTCCACCCCTTCACGCTCCCATCTCTCTGAGTTTTTTCCCCCAAAGCAGATCATGAGGGAGCTGGGGGGGCTCAGCCTGGACAGGAGGAGGCTCAGGGGAGACCTCCTCACTCTCTGCAACTCCTGCCAGGAGGGGGGAGCCGGGGGGGGGTTCGGGCTCTGCTCCAGGGAACCAGCAGGAGGACAAGAGGGCTCAGCCTCGAGCTGTGCCAGGGGAGGTTTAGGTTGGATATTGGGAAGAAGTTCTTTCCATGAAGAGTGCTCAGCCATTGGAATGGGCTGCCCAGGGAGGGGGTGGATTCTCCTTCCCTGGAGGTGTTTAAGGACAGGCTGGATGTGGCATCAGTGCCATGGGCTGGGTGACAGGGTGGGGTTGGAGAAGGGCTTGGATTGGATGTTGGAGAGCTTTTCCAACCTGGCTGATTCTGTGATTCTGTGATTCTACAATTCTGTGATTCTATGATGCTATGACTCTGTGATTCTGTGATTCTGTGATTCTATGATGCTATGACTCTGTGATTCTGTGATTCTATGATGCTATGATTCTATGATTCTGTGATTCTGTGATTCTGTGATTCTATGATTCTATGATTCTGTGATTCTGTGATTCTATGATTCTATGACTCTGTGATTCTGTGACTCTATGATTCTATGACTCTATGATTCTGTGATTCTGTGATTCTATGACCATGATTCTGTGATTCTATGATCATCGTGGCACTGCCACGACCTCTCCCCCTGGTCCCATCTGTGTCCAAACCAACCCTCCTCTCACAGCCCAGATTAGTGCCTGGTAAACAGAAGCCTCTTTGTGCCCAAGCCCTGACCTTTGACTCGGCTCCCGATCCCAGCAGATTCCATGTGTCCTGCTATTTGTCTTGCTGCTCCCTGGGAAGAGGAAAAGGAGCAGGGAGGCGGCACAGACCGGGAGCTGGATGGAGTGGGGCTCTATTCTTGGCTCCAGCTCAGACTTCCTCCCTGACCCCTGGAAAAATGGCTCACTCTGTCTATTCCTGGGCAGCACAGGGTCATACCCAGCTGCTGGGGATGTCCACTGGAAGTGCTCGTAGCTGTGGGAGGATCAAAGGCTGGAGGATAAATTTGTTGCTGTGCTCGGGCCTGAAATCCAGACCTGGACTTTCCAGAAGCTCAGATGGCCAAGGGCTGTGAGGAAACAAGAGGAACTGTGTAGTTTTACTGCCACACTTTCCTCATCTCCTTTACCTTCTTCATCATCACAGCCCTCCACAGAACATCATCACAGCTTCCTCCTCCTCTGTGCAGGTCAAATCCAGACCCCTCCATCTGCACCTTTCTCCTCACCTCTGGGGTCATTGGTCCTACTGATGCCCCTCCATCTCTTGTGCCTGCACACCTCAATCCTGGAAAAAAGGCCAAAATTTTGGCAGTCCTCCAGTTTCAGGCTGCTAAACCCAGTCTAGAGACACAGCCTCTGGGTCTATTCTCTGATAGTTTGGGTGTTTTACACCCAAAAACTTCTCGTGGGCAAAAATGGATCTCACCAAACGGAAGGAGAACAACGGTGTTTCTTTAGTGCAGGTCATCCCCAGCAGAAAGGGGAGCTGTCACCATCCAAAGGAGGTCCTGCAGGGATGGGAGGCATCTGGGAACAGGCTCCCCAGGGAGGCTGCGGAGCCTCCTTCTCTGGAGATACTCAGAGGTTGTCAGACACAATCCTGAGTGGATCCTGCAGAGAGGCTGGACTGGATGACCTCCAGCGGTCCCTTCCAACCTCCCCCATCCTGTGATTCCGTGCCATCCATCCAAATCCTGGTGCAGGAGACTGGGGAAAGGTATTAAGTTGCATTATGCATGAAAAGAAAGTCACTTTTAATAAAGCCAGGCTTCAGTCAGACACCCACGGGCAACCTATGGATCCTGTTGGAAGGATCTCGGAAAGACCCTCCTGGGCATGGCCATGAGGGCAGGAAGACCCAGCAGTGCAAGTTTACTGTGCCTATTGCCTTCCTGCCTTCAAGAGTTGCTCCATCATCATCCTCACGGCTGCTTTTCCGTGGAGATGATGAGCCCCAAGTGTATTTCAGACCAGGAGGAACCAGGCAGGACAAAGCTGAGCACCCCGGGTGGATGCACCGTCCCCCAGGCTGGATGTGGGGCTGACTCCACCCTCCAGCCCACAGAGGTCAGCACCCAAATTCTTAGAACTCATTTAAAGTCCAGACACAAGATTAATTTGACTGACAAAGGACTAATTGGTTTCAGGACTAATTAAGTACATATACTTGTCTTTGCTTAATCAGTGAAATTTCCAGTGGCATTAAAGTGTCCAAGAACACAAATCCCCAGCGATTTAAAGCAAATAGTTAAAATCAACTTAGATCCAATTATCATATAAATCACTAACGACCTGGGTAAATTGGAAGCTCTTTGGCTCGGCCTCTGGGGAAGAATAAACCTGATAAAAATGAACATGCCACCTGGATTAATACACAGGCTCAGGGGACTCCACTGCAAATATTCCGACAGGACTTTTCCCAAAGACATTGTTATTCATCACAAAATGCCAGTGATTCAGAACAAACAGGTTTCACGGGAAGGTTTTGATGAAACTTCCAACAAGAACTTTGTGTTCAGCACCCAGAGCTGCAATCACTCAAGAATAGCCATTTACCCATCGCTGGGCCCAGTCCTGCTGGAATCCTTTAACCAGAGGGCAATTAGTAATTTCCGGTCCTGTCTTCCCAGATTCTGCTTTTCATCTTGCTCGTGGTCACAGCCTGATACTCCATTTATTAAAAAAAAAAGATAAAGAGAAGCCGATTAAAGACTTTGGGTTTGGCCTAATGAAAAAAAAAAAAAAGAACTTGCAAATGTTCGCAACTTGCCCCGAGATAATCAAGAGTTTTTAAAATTAATTAATTAAATAAAAATGGGTGGTGGACAGAGAACACCAGGTATCTTCCCTGAGCAATATCAGTTGTCATTCAAACCATTCAAATTCAGGCTTGCAAATCTGAGGGAAGACCACAAAAGCATTTTGGTGACCGAAGCCTCACGACAGATGAAAGACATCACAGAGCAACACAGAGGAAACACCTGTAACAGGTTTATTTTTTTCATCCACACTCATTTTTAGATGCAGGCTACAGGTGGTTCCCAGAAGACCTAATCTCCACTAACCACCTAAGCTGTCTCATCCTGACCTGTTTTTTTTTTTGCCAGCGCAGATTCCAACTTTATTCCCCACTCACGGGAATCTCAGGCTTGTAAAAAAATTGGCACGTGAAGAAAAAAAGGAATAAAAATTTAAAAAAAGGTTAAATATGAGAACAATGTATGAAATGCAGCTTTTATGCACCCAGTGATTACAAACCCTAGGGTTTACACCTGCCAAATTGCAGTGCATATTAGGAGGTGCTGCCAGCACAATCAAAATCTTCCCGTCCCGACTTCAGGGTTGAGGCAGGAACTGCTCCCAGTGAGAATCCCACCCATTCCAGAATGTTTGTTTTACTGTGTGATTTCCTAATGGCCCAGCAAGGAGTTAATGAGTGCAGAGAGGCACGAATGGGATAAAGAATTAACAGCAAATACCTCACCCACAGTGGGATAAAGCGATTAAAGAAATGTCCTTGGACCTTGGGCTGTGTCTTGCAGGAAGAACAACATTCCGGTGCATCAGCCACCCCCAAAAACCACCTGAAATTAAAGTTCCACCCCAAGTGATGACCACAAAAGCAGCCTCTGCAGAGCTGTGTTTGTACATATGTTTTGGCCGTGCCCTTTTATTCCCAGCTCCTGCTCTGGAATCAGAGCACGATCCCAAGAGTTCTGCTGGATGTTGTTGAATCCATCAAACAGCAGTGAGAGCCACTTTAAAGAGGAGGCCAACCTGAGCCCCGTGGGCTGCAAGAGGGGTCTGCTGTGTCACAAAACCCTCCCAAAAGGCACATCACCTTGACCAGGGAAAGTGGTTTTTAAAGGATGGGGCCCATTCAAGCCACACAGGGTGATTTTTGGGTGACCAAAGGACCCTCACGAGACCCAGATGGAAGGGATGAAAGCAAACCATGCCCTCCTCCCCCCTGCCTCCCCTCTTCATCTCTGCCCTTCCTACTCTGCTATTTTGCTTTGATATGTGCCCAGGGACTCCCTGTGTGCTTAAAAAACTTGGGTACTCGGGCAGGTAATAAATTTAATAAATATCTTTGTCTTTTCCCAGTGCAGAGCACTTCAGATGCATGTTGGTACTTCTCTTTTTAATTCTTTGTTTTAAAGGGAAAAAAAAAAAAAAAAAAAAAAAAAAAAAAGAGGGTTAATAAATAGGCAAAGTAGAGAACAAAAGAAATTCACATTCCTCCTCGCTCAGCCTCCTGCTCCTCAGGGGTCTCCAAAAACTCTAAAAGATGGGCTAAGCCTGGGCAGCTCATCATCGTTGCTTTTTCCTCCGTATCATTAGGAGGATCATTAGAGGTCAGAGTCGAGCCCTTGTGAGGATAGAACAGCTCACAAAAAATTTCAGCCTGTGGCAGAAGAATAAAGCTCTGGTGGAGCCACTCACCCGAAGCCTGGTTGCTGAAAATGCCCAGCAGCACTGAAGTGTCGAGGATCTCGGCATGCAGGGGATGGCCAGGCTGGAATTACCGGTGCCCAGGAGAGGAGGAGGAGGAGGAGGAGGAGAGGCTGAGCTGCAGGGCAGTGGTGCAAATAAACTCTGGCCTCTGCACAGCTTTTGCTGCTTTTGCCATCCTAACTGGGTGAGGGAAACTCAGGGAAAATTTTCCTACAGAGGCAAAGCAAAGCTCGGTTTGAGAGACAGGGATTGTGGCCACTGCCACAGCCCTGGGGATGCCACTTATAACGCAGTGTGCTGGTGGGATTATGGGAAACGGCCCATCAGGAGGGCTCACTCAGCCAGCACCTACTGGTCTGTAGCCCACACAGGGGTGCAGACACACCTGAGGTGTCCTCAGGGCCAGGAAGAGGAGAGTTGGCCAAAGCAGGGCTGGAAAGATGCAATCTCAAGGGTTATAATGGCATCTCCCTCCAGCTGGTGAGAGCATTTGCTCCCAGAATAGAGATCTGCTCTGATCCTGCAGCTCCCTGTCGGGATCCCAGACAAACTGATGGGGATGGACCCAATCAAGCCCTCACTGATGGACAAAGCTCAGCGCCAAGGCAGGTGAGGGAACTGAGTGCCGACCCCTCCACCGAGTCTGGGGCTGATGGTGCTTCAAAATGCTGAGAAAAAAAAATCAACCAGGGCTGCAAAGCACAATTCTCACCTGGCCCCAAGGATTAGATGCATCCCTGATCCATGAGCGTGGATCACCCTGATGTCACTCCCGATGAACTGTGTGCTTTTCAGTCTCCTCCTACTTTTTATTCCATCACTGTGTTATGTTACCCAAGTATTCAATCTCATTTTATATTCATTTATGGCCATTAGCTCACTGCCCAAACACAGGCACCACGTGCTGAGCTCGCCCACCCAGACATTCCTCACCCTGGGAGGCACAGGATGATTTCAAGCCACGCTCAGCCAGTCCACGGCCGGCCCTGGGCCCGAATTTCGAGGCTAAAAATATCTCTACCCATCTTTGCAAGCACCGAGTCAGCTGCATGCAGGCAGGGAGGGACATCCAAGTGGAAAAACCACATCCTTCCTCACGTGACGTGTCACATTTGGCCTGGAGAATTTGCTTTTCTCTGGGGAGTTGAGTCTTCATCTGTAGTCGGTTCTTGAGATAAAAATAGGTCAGATCTTGTTTCCCTTCAGGGTTCTGGATTGTGGTTTGTTGGTTTTTTGTGTTTTTTTTTTCTCTCTTTGTGTTGGAAAAACCCTCCCTGGTGTCCCAGGAAGCTGAATCTGGGATTTCCCTGCATTTATTGCAAGATGAAGCGTCCACCTGCACACTCCCCTGCAGCTCCCAGCTCACCTGGGCTCGTTGTCCTTGGAGCCCAGAGCCCACATTTGGGATGGAGAGGCTGGAATTTGCTCTGCTGGCCTCGATCCATTACCAGCAAACCCCAAAATTTCCAGCCAGGGCAGCTCAGCACCCACAGGAGCTTCACCGCAGTCAACGGGGTGCTGAGTATTCCTGGTGTCCTCCGTGGAATGTCAGCGCTGGAAAACACGGATGTGACGGTTGCTAAGCTACGTGGAGCTGATGGGTGAACACAGGGCTGGCCAAGCTCAGGTCCCTAATCCAGGGGGGATGTCTGGGAAAAGGGAGCCACGGGATTCGCTGCAAATCAAGGCTGCAAACTGCTTGCTGGGGCTTAAAATCCAGGGAATACCCCGGGAGTGGGTGGCATGAGGAAGCAGACAAGGACTCTCGAAGATGCGTCTTTTAAGACCATGAAGGCTTTGAAGAGCTTGGCCCCTTGCTGTAAACATAAAATCAAATGCTGCTTTGCATCTCCCAACCCCTCTGAAGCTTCAAACACATCCCTCAAAATTAAATGTAAAAAAAAAAAAAAAAAGAAAGAAAAAAAAAAGGGAAATATTTTACTCTGGAAAACCCCTAAACCATCAAAGTATTTTAAAAAAAGCCCATACTAACAAACAACAGTGTTTGAAGTAAAGAAAGACCCTCCCTGAAGGGAGGCAATGACCAAGAGAGCCAAGCTGGGACCCCTTCCCTTCCCACCCTCCCCGGTGTCTCCACAAAGGTCTCAGAGCCCACAGACGTCAGGGCAGGTCCCTGAGTGACTTTCCTGCAGGTTTTGTGAAGTGAGGGGCTTTTCCTTGACTTTTTCATTTCCCACCACTGCTATTTAATCAAGAAAACCCCACTCAACAATCATAATAAAGCCTCCCAGGTGGCAGGAGGGGAAGAGACGCCTCGAAGTTGTCATTATAGTGGGAGGGTTGATCCTCCCTCCCATCACTCAGCTCTGAGAGCCTCGGGCCTGAGCTCATCAGGGTGACCTTTGGTTTAGCTCTGACTGGCTGTGGGACTTGCCAGTGTGGACATGTGTCCCCTCAGGTCACATCCTCCACGCCGAGACACCTCCCAGACACCTCAGAGCACGAGATGTTCCAGCTGCAGCCTGGGAAGGTCCTCAGGCACCCCCAGTGCCCTGTGTCATTTGTTTTCCTGGGAACTGGTGGTGTTAATGCCACACAAAGCCACACCACCTCTTGGCAGGTGCTTCAAAACCAGGGCCTGGACTGGCTCGTGACCGAGGAAGGGATGTCCCAGCAGCCCGGCTGGGGAAGGTTTATTTAGTGCCCCCAAACAGAGGGGATTTTCGGGGGTATTTCTCATCAGAGACACTTTTCATGTTGCAGGGTTTCCCAGCAAGTGTTTTCTTGTCTCCAGAGCAACAGAGCTGTGTGAGCACAGAGCACAGAGAGCCTCGGTGCATCTCTGTGGGGGAAGGAGAACCAGCTCCCCTGGATAACTGGGCTCCCGGCCCTTCTGCCGTGGCCACCAACTCTGGGACCAATTAGTGCCTCTGCACAAACCACTCCTGGCTGGATCCAGAGCGAACAACACCAGCAAGAGCTCTGCAGGCTTTCTGTACGGGGAGAAAATGGTATTTGAATAGCAATTACTGTGTTTGACGAGGATTTGTGCTGGGGGTGGGGGGAGAGAGATGTCCAAGCACTTTCTCTCGCTCCTACAACTCCCTGATAGGAGGGGGAAGCCAGGGAGGGTCGGGCTCTGCTCCCAGGGAACAAGGGACAGGATGGGAGGGAATGGCCTCAAGTTGTGCCAGGGGAGAGACTGGATATTAGGAAAACACTGCCCAGGGCAGGGGTAGAGTCCCCATCCCTGGAGGGGTTTCAAAGCCCTGTGGATGTGGCACTTGGGGACATGGGTCACTGGTGGCCTGGGCAGTGCTGGGTCTTTTTTCAAGCCAAACAATTCCAAGATTCTCTGATCATTGTCTTTAGGTAAGGCTAAGTCTCCTGCTCCTGCCAGACTGCTCTGAGAGAGAAAAAAATCCAGTGAGCACCAAGAGCCCCAGATTCTTCCTGTCCAGCTCCCTGGTGAGGAGGGAAAAAACCAAAACTGGTCTCAGGGAAGCAAAGTGCCGTGTTCATCCAAGACCCCAGGTATCAGCAAGGAAGCTGAGGAAGGGTTTGGTGGCCCAAACAAGTTCCCAACCCAATAAGTGGTGCTTCCAGGGGGTTGTTAGAGGCACCTAAAGGACAGACACTGGTGCTCCCCCTGCTTTTGTTCCGTGTTTAATGGGGATGGGGACAAACAGGGATCACAAGCTGCAGTAACACAGAGAACTTAAAAGGGAAGAGATAAATCTCACCGTGTTCAGGGTGCAAAGGACTCATCCAGAGATGTATTGCATCATCCACACACTCAAGGGATCTCAGCCCCTTCCATGTGAGATCAGCACTCCAGGACCCCCAGATGATGAGCTGTGCTCAGCAGTCGGGCTCAGTGAGCAGAGGGTTGGTTTTAATGTCCGTAATGTCATTTTTTTGTCCCTTTT
Source organism: Pyrocephalus nanus (assembly GCA_038380795.1). NCBI lineage: Eukaryota > Metazoa > Chordata > Aves > Passeriformes > Tyrannidae > Pyrocephalus > Pyrocephalus nanus. The sequence goes on along the minus strand of CM076262.1, from coordinate 19,352,115 downwards.
TTTTTTTTTTCCCGAGCCTGTGGTGAAGCATTCCCGGCAGCAGCTCCAGACCCACCTCTGCCTGGCAGAGGCCTGGCCACGATTCCTCCCAGGAGCAGCCAAGCCCAAATGAAGACAAAGCGCCGGGAGGCTGTGATGGACGACAAGGCAGGGCTGCCTCGTCTGAGCCGCTCGTACAACACCCAAACGGAGACACAAATCAATGCAACTGGAACTCCAGAAAGAAAGGGAAAATCGGCACATCCATCACACTCAGACACGCGTCCACTCCAGCCCAAAATGCTGGCAGGGTTTCTTAGCGCTGGATTAACACAAACTGGGAGGCACAAGCACAGGGCACGGGTCCCTCTTCCATCCCCAAGAGGTGAATGGATCCCTGTGGCCTTCAGCGTTGCCACTGGGTTCAAATATTCTTCCAAAGCACCTTCAAAGGCAGGATTTAGCCCCATTTTAAGGAAGGGACACTGAGGGGGTAAGTCCTACCCCATGGCTCAGCTTTGGAGAGGAAGACTTAAACTGGGGTTAGGAAAGATATTGGGAAGGAATTGCTGGCTGGGAGGGTGGGCAGGCCCTGGCACAGGTTGGCCAGAGAAGCTGTGGCTGCCCCTGGATCCCTGGGAGTGTCCAAGGCCAGGTTGGAGCAACCTGGGATGGTGGGAGGTGTCCCTGCCCGTGGCAGGGATGGAACTGGATGGGCTTTAAGGTCCCTTCCAACCCAAACCATTCTGTGATTCCATAGATGGGGTTGGAGTGGGATAAGAAGGCAGGCCACAACCAAATATCCTTTCTTTCTAGCTCTGGTGGAGCATGGAAGAGCCTCCCAGGGACCTCCTGTCCATCTCTCCATGTCACCACTCTGTTAGGGAGGTGACTGCACTGCAGGGCACGTGTGACTGTGAAGGCACCGGCCTTGAGTTTATTAAGCTGGGTTTAAGATCGATTCTTCTTCGAGTTGCTCTGCTCAGTGATCAGCAGTGCTTGGGGTGGGTTCTGGGCATACAAATCAAGCCTTAGCTGGATTCCAGAGAGGTTGCTTGTTCAGTTTTACCTGATATCAGGCACTTTTGCAGTACCAGAGAAGGCAGTTTTCCTCTCCCCAGCCTGGATGTTTGAAACACGAGGCTCTTCTACAGCCAGCTTGTTCTCCCAGGCTTAGCCACCCTCTTCTTCCTGTAAATCCCAAAAAATCCATCCTATGAAACAACTGCTGCACCAGTTTATTAAGCTTGTTAAGACCATGGCTATCAGACAGCTCTAAGCATTTCAAAGAGCCTAAGCACAAGGAATACATTTATAAAAATCAGATATAAGGAGGAGGTGCTAAACAGTGCAAAACATCTCCCCATGCACTGATGGCTGAGTCCTCTAGGGACACTTTCCCACCTTGAGGAAGTCATTTGGCTTCTTGCAGACCCCTGGGGGTACATTTAACCTGCTCATACTTTGCCCTGGTTGCAACCTGACTTTGCCCAGGATAATGCAGAAGGGCACATTTGGAGTTGTCAGAGAATCATGGAATGGTTTGAATTGGAAGAGATCTTAAAGACCATCGAGTTCCACCCCTGCCATGGGCAGGGACACCTCCCACTATCCCAGGTTGCTCCAACCTGGCCTTGGACACTTCTAGGGATCCAGGGGCAGCCACAGCTTCTCTGGCCAACCTGTGCCAGGGCCTCCCCACCCTCACAGCCAGGAATTCCTTCCCAATATCCCATCTCACCCTGCCCCCTTCAACCATGCAAGGACCAGGACACCCCTGCTGCAGAAGGGATAAATCACTCCCTTTGCCTAAAAACGGGCTGCAGCTTTCCTGGACTTCTCCAATCCCACATCCTGATGGTGAACCCAGGATCTTTTAATTAATGCTGATTTCTTTGGAAAGTGGGCTCATGAAGGACCCTGGTAGGACTGCAAACCCTTGGACACAGGGAGCAAGTTTTGTGCCAGCCCCTGTGGTGCCAACTACAGAAAGGGTGACTGGAGATGCTTCAGTGACCACAAATAATTCCCCTTTAATGGGCCAGAAGAGAGTTTGTGCAGTGGCCAAACATCTGCCAGCAAGGGGTGAGGTGGAGTTCAATCCTGCCCCAGGGTGGGAAAGGACCTTCTGGACCTGTCTGGAATCGCTCAGGGACTTCATCCAAAAAATCCAAAACATCTGTGATGTCTCCTTCTGAAACCTCTCCTTCACCAGCTTCCCAAAACAAGGGGTCCCATTCCCCCATGGCAAATGCACCCATGCCCCAGGTATCATAAATAAACCCTCAACAGCCCTGGATGCAAAGGAGAGCTGGTTTTGTTACCTCACTGGACCGTTTGAAGTCGCAGGAAGCTCTGGAATCTGTGACATGGTGCTGGGATTCCGTGTCATTCCCACACAAAGCAGTGTCTCTCCCTGCCATGCCCAGGTTCACCTGCTAAATGTTCCTTTTTTTTTTTACCAATACAAAGCCAATGAGGAAGGAGAGGAAAATCCAAAATCCTCCACTCCCTCAAAGCTCTCCCTGAGCACCTCAATCTGCCCACCCCACCTAAAAATGAGTCCTGACCCCCTGATTATAATAACTCCAGCCTTCCTTTGCTCTGTATCTTCATTAGAGGAGAGCCCAATATCAAGTTTTTAGCTGTATCTTAAACCTTAAATAAATTTATTTTTTTTCCCCACTTGGAAAACCACTGGAATAAATATCTGCCTTTTTAAGAGGAGCACAGGGGAGGATTCAGCACTAGGGAGAGCCCAGCAGCTGTGAACAGATGCTGTCCTCGGGTCAATCCGAGCCCTGTCGTCACTCGATGCCGCCCTGACAGGAGCAGACACTCACAGCTCCATCCATTACAGCCAACTAGACAAGGTCAGGGCCCGGGATCAAACTCCAGCACACAATTACACCTTCTTTCAAGCTCCTGCCAGGCTCCCTGTCACAGCCTCAGGCCACCCTGAGCAGCCTCACAGCTGCTGGAGAGACCTTGGGGGTCTGGCATGGCCCAAAGGACTCTGGATATCTCAGAGATCATCTCTTTCCAACCCCCCTGCCATGGCAAGGGACACTTTTCACCAGCCCAGGTTGCTCCAAGCCCTGTCCAGCCTGGCCTTGCCAGGATATCTAAGCTGGGTTTGGTCAGCCTGTTTGGGAGAACAGGAAAAATTCGATCATCATGGGGACACAGCCACGCTGTGCTGTGTCTCAGGGCTGATGGGTGACCTCTGTGCATGTCATTTAGGACAGTGACATGGACAAACAGCCATGCAACCTCTCCTTTGAAAATGCCACCCCACTGTAGAGTCTTCCTCACACCAGCGTGGCAGAGAGGGCTGAAGGAGGAATGTTGGCTCCTGTATGGAAAGCAGACCCCCCCAGGCTGGGCACCACAAGCTCCAGCTGGTGAGAACAGCCTGGCCCCTTCAGTGCCATCCCAGCAGGATATCAGCTGGTGGCTGCACAGCTCCTGGCTGAGGGAAAAGCCTTGCTCACCCTCAGGACAGTTTGGGAAGAGCTGTAACAAATCCCCCCTCCCATCTCTCCCCCTGCACACACCAAACTTCAGTGCCTGATGTGCTTTTACATCCCATTTGCAGTCTCTTTGCAGTGTTGGGAAGGAGGAGGAGGCCCCTTCCCACCTTTGGGGAGGACAACAGTCTAGGGGAGCCCTCACAGCTGGGTGGGGCAGATGTGGGGTTTGTGGGGAGGCTGGGGGGGATATTCCAGCTCTGGCACCTCCCCCTGCTATTCGAGCTGGTCAGACTTGAGGGAAAAAAAAGTGTGCTGAGAGATTTTCAGTGTGCTTGCTGCCTGTCACCATGGAAACCCCTTCCCCAGCATCCCAGGGATGCTCCTGTGGTGGGGTGGCCACAGAGCCCTGGGAGAGGACCGGGGAAGGGTTATATGGGGCAGGAAAAAGAGAGGAGATGTGTCCCTGAATCCTCAGAGCTCTGTGAGCAGGGTGGGATCAGTCTGCACAGCTCAGCCATGGGGAATGGCAAAGCTGATCCCTGCCTTAGCCCTGGCACTACGTGGAAAGGTTGGGAATCCTCTGAGGAGCCTGCAAAGGTCTCTTCTTCCCAGCCCAAGCTCCAGCCAACACTGTCCCAGGCACAAAAAAACCCACCCAAACCCCAAGGTTTGCTCAGAAGGAGCAGCACAGATCCCCCTCTGCCTCGTAGGAAGGTGGTGAAGGGAGCATGGATGAGACACCCAGATTCCATGATCCCAGCCCCCCTCAGCCAGCTGACCCGAGTCTTTGCAAGAACCAGGTCTGCAGGAAAGGAGTTCTGGGGCTGGAGAAATGTTTGAAAGAGGCAAAACCCCGCCTTGAACCACGCACATGCTTTGAGGTCGGCGCTCTCGGTTGTCCTCGAGGCGAACCGAGCTCGGGCTCGACTTGGAGGCGGGTTCTGTGGGTGTTTGTCAATGTTTCCAGCGTGTCTCAGGTTTCTTGTTTGTTTTGTGCTTGCTCGGTGTTTATTGTGTGCTCGCTGCCGCCGTGTTTTACCAAATGTGTAAACAGCGAATGATCAAAGCAAGAGATCTTTTCCGTGTAAAAAGCAAGGCAAGCCAGATGGAGTTAATTAATGGAGATGTTTAGCGAGGCTGGGGTTTAGCTCGTACGCAAACAGGTTGCTCCCAGAAGCACCCGTCTTAATCCAACAAACAACTTGTGGGGGCGTTAAGAAAACGCTTACGCTTTGTTCCTTCCTTTCCATCACAAAGAGCCGAGCGGAAAACTTTTTTTGCGGCTGCCTTTTTAAATCCACGGTGAGAGGTTTCTGAATCGACGGCACCGAAGAAAGGTAACCCTCCCGGAGCTCGTGCTGGAAGCATCCTCAGTCTGCAGCTCAGCCTTGATCCTGCTGCTCCAGGCGAAAGGGTAGCCGAGTATCCAAGAGCGAATTCCACGCTCGGCCTCTTTTTGGAGCCTGCCAGCAAGGGAGTTAATTATGGCCAACAGTAACGATGTGGGCACGGCTGTGCAACTGCAGCCAGCCAAGAGCCCTCTTCTCCATCAGATGACAATTCAGGAGGTTATGTCAGGTTTTGCTTTCGTTCCACGAGATACTACCAGGCATAAACCCTGACGATGCCCCCAGGTGACATCCCGTTCGGCCACTGCTCTGTGATCCACCCCGAAACTCAGATTTAAGGGCCATGGGTTATATTGATCAGTTATCTGGCTCGGGCTGCAGCAGAATGGGATGGCAATCCCTGCTTGGACAGCGAGGAAAGAGGAGCTGGCAGCCTCCTCTGGGACAGCAGGGATGTATGGGATTCCTGGGGGCTGCAGGCTTCCAGCAGCTCCCAGCAGGGAGAAGGGTGAGGTGCCCCAGCAGATCAAGGCTCTGTGTGCATTCCAGTCCATCAGCTGCATAATGGGGACACTGGGGGCAAAACAGCAATTCAGGTCTTAGTCACAGGATCCCAGGATGGTTTGGGTTGGAAGGGACCTTAAAGCCCATCCAGTTCCAACCCCAACACTTTCCCCCCATCCCAGGCTGCTCCAAGCCCCGTCCAACCTGGCCTTGGACACTTCCAGGGATGGAAAATCCACAGCCCTTCTGGGATAACCTGTGCCAGGGTCTCACCACCCCCTGAGAAAAGAATCATTAAAGGGGTCAAACTTGGCATTTGTGAAACCAAACGAGGAGGATGGCTCCACCTCTCCCCAGGGCAGGAATCTCTGCCAGGCTGTGCCTGTCCCAGCAGCCATGGATCAGAGGTTATTCCCATGGGGAAGTTGTGGATTCGGTGCCTGGGATGCTCACAGAGGTGGTTACAGCTCCTGTTGCCGTGTTTGGCAGCAGGAGAAGGGATCAGGACCTCACAGCTCCTGTGGCAGTGAGACCCCTCAGCCCTCCAGGCTTTTACCTCCCCTTCTTTCCCTTGTCAGGGTGAACACCAAGATTTTTGGTGTCTGCCTGTTGCATGGGGTGGAGAAATGGGATCTGAGTTTAGCAAGGCTTGCATGATTAAACACAGGTAGCAGTGCACACAAAAAGGTCTGGAAATCTCCCAGCTGTGTCGTCTTCTCCTGCCCCTTTCACCCTGACAGACCCTTGTGAGAAGATCTCTTTTGGAGATGACAGTACAAAGCTGCCACTGCAAAACCCACCCAAACTCCCCAAATTCACCCTCTCTCCCGCCTCTTTCTCCACCAAAAACTGTGAGTGAGGTGAGGATGAGCGAAGCCATCCTCCAGCCACCGACCATTCCTGCTCCATCATCCCACAGCTGGAGGCTTTCCTGCTTTGGGACTCACTGAGCCAGGCCCTTGAGCAGCTGCTAAGGTGGCAGAGGGCTCAAAGAACATCTTCATCCACGAGAAACACTCTTATGTGGTGTTCATCCTCGCAGTTCTTCTCCTAAACCTGTTTGTTTTGAGGAGAGGCTGCTCAGCATCCCCAAGGTGTGGTCATCTCTCAGCTGCTGCGGTCACACCAGGCCACACCTTGAGAGAGATGGCAGAGACATCAGGAAAACATCAGGATAATTTCATTTTATGGTTGTGCCACCCCCCTCTTATCACCTACAGCTGGGAGCTCTTGAGTCAAAGCTGCTTCTTCCTCCAGCTCCCCCTTCCAAGCCCTTCAAACCCACACTTAGGAAGGGTTTAAATGCTCCTCATCCAGCCAGTGAGTCATTTATCCCTGTGTGCCTCCAGATCCTGAGCTCAGGGGGGAAAAAAACCCCAAAAAACAGGTTAGGATGCAAAGAAACAGATTTCAGACCTTCTCTGCCTAAAAAACACAAAAAAATGTGCCCTTTCCCTTAATGAGGACCTGGTTTGGTTTTCCAAATGCCACATCCCTTGGAGGTGTTGAAGGCCAGGCTGGACAGGGCTTGGAGCAACCTGGTCCAGTGGAAGGTGTTCCAAGGCAGGGGATTGGAATGAGGTGACCTTGAAGGTCCCTTCCAACCCAAACCATTCGGTGATTCCATGAATTTTCAGGCACCGTGAGGTTTCAGACCCAAAATGACCCAGAAGGGCCCTGATGGGGGCCTGAAAGAGCCATTTTTGGCTCTGAAACAGCCATTTTTGTGGCCTTGATAAAACACCTCACCAGGCTCTGGTCTGTCAGAGCAAAACTCAAAGATGGCCACTGATTGCCTCAGGAATTGGTCTGATCCCCCTCCACGAAGTAATGAAGCATCAAAATCCCATTGATTTCAGTGGCACAGGGGTAGCCAAAGGATTTCTGAGCAGCTGGGTCTGGCTGGGCAGGATCTCTGGTCCTGGAAGGAAGGGGATGATGGTGCTACACGAGGGCTTTGGGGTCTGGAAGGCTTTAGCTCCAGGATGGAGAATGATCTTCACTGTGAGAACCCGCAGCAGGAACAGCCAAGAGAAAAGAGGCTGATTAGGAATGTTTAAAAAAAAAAAAAATTATGTAAAAAGTTATAAAATTACCTTCTGGGACAGACAATACTCTTAGTGGGAGTGGATCTGCTGCTCAACACCCCAATCTGTGAAAAGGATGACGACCCCACTCTTTCAGGAATGCCCCAGCGTGGGACAACTCACTTAGAAGGCAGCTGAGATCCCTTCTGTCCCTCCCAGGACTCTGTTGCTGCTCCCTCCTGAAAGAGTTTTAGCCATGGGGTGGGAATTCCCTTCCCCTCGGCGCCCTGCAGGGGGGAAGTTCATCCAGGCCCCCTCCAAGAGCAGGGAGGACACTCAGAAGCAGTTCAGGTGGATCCTCGGGATACAACACCCTCTTTTATCAGCAAGAGAAAGAAAGACAAACCTCCTTGGGGACACAAGTTCAGGACACTCCTCCTGTTCACATCTTCCATCTGTGGCAAATCAGCCTCTGCAAACCCCTTGAAGAGTGTCAGGAACCTCTGTGCAAACTGGAGGGTCCTGGGCAGGCAGGACACAGGGCAGGCAGAGCCCTTGGACAGGGCAGAGACCAGCAGAGCTCGTAATTAAGTGCTTGGCTAATGAGCCTCCACCCCCCGGAGCGTGTCAGAGTCCTCCCTTAGCAGAGGCCCTGAAGGCAGAGCTCAAAAATGGTATTTTCCCAGAAGGCTGGGAAGGAAAAAAACCCCTCTTTTTCCTCAAAACCCACCGACACTGAGGCCATTTGGTCCTTCTTGCAGAACCACAAACCCTCTGGATGAGGGACATTTCAGCATCCCGTGGGGGGCCTGGAAGGGCTGGGCTGCAGGTCCCCACCTCACCACAGCTCCTGCTGCTTTTCCCAAGGACTGGGACACTGAAGAGAGTTTTGGGTTTGTCCCTTTCCCCTCCACCGAGTCCCAGCAAAGAGAAGGGCATGAAATGAAAGCAGCTTGGGGAGAATTTCGCCGGCAATATTTCACCCTGCCCCTACTCCCTTCTTTCCTACCGAGGATTCCCAGCCTGCATATTGAGTGCCCCGAGCTCCAAAACACCCTGGGAGGTGATGGATTGCTGCTGAATGCAGGCTGAAGTTTTAAGCCAACAATTACTTTTCTCTGAAGGCTTTTTTTTCCTCCCCCCTTTCCCCCCACCAGAAAGTGGGGGAACAAAACACCTCGGGATTGTTTTTTATGAACAAGGCTGTCTCCTGCATGGTAACTGGAATCTTTGAGGGATGCTGGGTTATGAATAGCTCTCATTACTGGGGGGGAAAAAATGCCCAGTGCCATGGTGGTGGTATTTTTTTTTTCTGTGCATGTTCCTACTGTATGTGCAGGGGATTAATCACCACTTTTAAGGAGGATCAGAGCTGAAATTATTAACTCCGAGCAGAAAAGGAAGGAGCCCACTTAGAGCCTGCCTTGGATCCAGAACCTTCTCCTTCCCCCTCCTCTCCTGCAGGGAGGAGGAAATGAGGCTCCCCAGGGAGGGCTGAGATGGACCCTGGCAGGATGAATGTTTGTAAGCCTGTAAATCAGAGTCACTTCTGTCTGGGGGGGAAGGGATTGCTTAAAAAAACAGAGGATGAAATCCAGGAGAAGGGCATGGATGGGCTGAACCTCCAGGGCAGAACATCAGTTTGGTGCTTCTGCTGCTTGTTTTTAATTTGTTGGATGGCAAAGTGTGTACCACCCCCAAAAATCAAATAATAATTCAAAAGAGGGCAAAAAAAAAATCCCTAATCCAACAACATGAAACACGGTTAACAAAAGGTGGGCTCTGCTGGAGTGACATGAACTTCCCACAGGCAACTTTTGGCTCTCTTTGGGGGACCCTTTTTTGTTGCCCTCAGCATCTTGTAGCCTTGGGTGGGTTACAGGCTGAGATCCAAGGAGACAGAGCGAGTGGCACATGATCCAGAGGGCACCAGGGACGGCAGTGACAGCAGATATTGTGGTATTTATAAATCAACCCAGGGAAAGTGGCTGTTTGGACACTGCTGTTCCACACCTGCCGAGCTCCAGGGCGGAGCTGCCGAAGCACTTCAGCTTCCCAAGGAGGAGACAGTGACCCTTGTGCCTCCAGGACAGATCCAACACAGCCCCTTCCTTCGGCTCATCCAAAGGAAAACTCAAAAATAGAAGGAAAGGCAACCCCACACACACACTCTCAGTGGGTACATTAAACATTCCATGCCCACACCTTCTCTCCTCCAACGCCCACAGAGCATTTTCCAGCCTAACACAGTTATTTCCACCAGGCTGGGGAAACGGAGGCATGAGAAAGCTGAATGAGAAATGCTCAAAATAGAACCCCCCACACCCTGATCACGGAATTATTTAGGGTGGAAACGACCTCTGAGATCCCAGAGATCACCTGAGATCATCCCTGTGCCCCATCCCCACCTTGTCCCCCAGCCCAGAGCACTGAGTGGCCTTCCTGGGACACCTCCAGGGCTGGGCACTCCAAACCTCCCCTGGCATCCCCTGCCAAGGCCTCACCACCCTTTCCATGAGGAAATTCCTCCTGATGTCCAACCCAAACGCCTTGGTGACCCCCATGGGGCACTCGGCGACCTCAAAAATAATCACGGGATACCCTGAGCTGGGAGGGACCCACAAGGACCATCCAGTCCAACTCCTGGCCATGCCCAGGACACCCCAACAATCCCACCCTGTCCCTGAGGGCGTTGTCCAAACACTCCTGGAGCTCTGGCAGCCTTGGGGGAGGACGTGAAAGCTCCAGAAGAGACTGACCCCGGGTGGAGGGAGGCACAAAACACCACCCAGAGCAGAGACCCTCCGGGGAGCCCTGAGTCACCCAGGATGCTGCGCTCGGGGTTTTAAACACGCTCTGGCTCCTTGGTAACAGCAGCCCAAGCTGCAGAGGCAGCGGCAATCAACACTCCCTCCACAAGAAGCTTCCATTTAAGTTAAAAAAAAAAACAAATCCCCCAGGAGCGGGCGGGGAGCGCGGGTGAGTCACGGTGACGGTGACGCCGCTGCCCCGGCTCCCTGAGGATGCTCTCCCTCATTCTCATCCAGGGAACACTCGGGCCACGCAGGGAATGGCTGTGCCACGCTCGGGTCGATGAACACGCACTCCGGCTTCCCGGAATTACCCACTCCAGAGAGCCTGGAGCGGATTCCCAACCAAGCTCCTGGAGGATGATGAAGATTCCTGGCTGCCCCGGGCAGGTTTTTCCCCCCTCACCCCCGGACCTGCAGGAACAAAGAGCGCAGGGTTTGTCACAGCATTGCCTCGCTGCTCCTGGGATCAAGGAACAGGGAGATTTCCCCTAAAAAAAAAAAAAAAAAAAAAAAGGGATTTTTCCTCCTAACTCAGTGGGTACCATCGACCTGCTCCGGCCCCACCCGCGCTCGGCACTTCTCCACCCGATTCCAGGAGCGGGACCTGAAGCAAAAACAAAGATATCAGGAGCCCTTTCCCTGGCCGTGAGCGCCCGCTGGCCACCAGCCAGACCTCCCTCACCTCTGCAAACACCTTTACACAACATCAGCTCTGCTGTTTAAAGGCACCCACGGCGGGATATGGATTTCTTGTTTGCTTGCTTTTTAAGAGGAGTCGGATTAGAAGACATTCAAGCTGACTTTGACCTTTGCAAAACAGCCCAAGTGTTAGTAATATTTAAGCTGAGAGGGGAGGGGAAAAAAAAAAAATCCTCACTACCTGACATAAGAAATAGGAGAAGGACACAGTAAATTCTCATGCCTGGCAAAAATGGTTGCTGTCTGTTAATGGATCTTCAGCACTTCATCTCCTCGCTGCCACTGTAGTTCACCCACTAACCCTTTGCAGATCTAATCCCTGCACCACAATTAAACAAACCCGTGAACAACGCTGCAAAGGAGAGGAGCTGGTTTAAGGAACACGAGAATTGCCTGATATCAGGTTTTATTAAATAGTGAAATGGACTCCCAGGATGTGCCAAGTCCCTCCCAGCCCTGCTATTTCTATATCAGCAACAGATGATCGTGGAGAAGAACCTGCTTAGCTTGCAGTTTACTTGGGAATTCGATCTGCTTCCTGCAGCTCCAGCCTCCCGAACGCAGCACTTGCAGCTCGATCTGTGCCTTCAGCCCTCCCTTTGGGATCACAGGGACAGCTTCTCTGCCCCTGCCCACCCGTGGGACCCGCCGGGGGAGGAGGGATGGTTTCCCTGCCGGGGGAGGTCAGAAAATAACTCTGGTTTCAGGCGACACGTGAGCAGGAAAACAACTCCCCTCCGGCTGCTGAGGTGCACCCCAAGCTGGTAGAAACGGTTCCAAGGCTGGGCTGGGGCTCTGAGCAACCTGGTCTGGTGGAAGGTGCCCCTGGGCATGGCAGGGGGTTGGGACTGGATGATTTTTAAGGTCCCTTCCCACCCAAACCACTCTCCGATTCCGTGAAATGCCTCCACTGAACCAGCCAAGGGGTGTGTGGGCTCTAATACGAGCAGGAGGGGATCAAACCTCGTCTCCCAAGTGGGGACACTTTAAAATGGTTACCCAAGGAGTGTCCCCACCCAAAAGATAAAATCTTTGGAACAAATACATCACCACTGGATGATCTGCTGCCTTGGGTCCTGCCCCAAGCACGGCACAAGCACTGCTGGATGTCACCAGGTGGCGGCTCAAAAGCTTTTGGGCACAAAAACCTCTGCCAAACAGGGTTGTTCTTCCTCCAGACCACCCCCTTTTCAGCAGTGTCAGATGCTGCCTCCCACCCAGGAGGGGGAAGGGTTAAGATGGCAGGGGGTGCTGCAGCGATTCAAGGTGCTCCCTTCCAGCACTGTGGGATGAGCCTTCCCTTCCCAGCAGTTAACTGGCTTGAGAGAGAACCAAACTAATTACCTTAGTAATTACCAAACTAATTACCTCTCTAATTACCCAGTGTCTTTGTTCACATGGAGCTGACAGCCTGGCAGAGCTGCCCTGGTTCGGTGCCCTCCTGTTCTGGGGGAACCTCGCAGTGCCTTGAAGACCCAGGTCCCCTTCACACCTTGGTCCTCTCAGACCACAGCCAGGGAATCTCCCTCTTCCCCAGGCAGGGGTGGATATTCTGACCCAGCTCCTCGGCTGGTGAATGCTGATAATCAAATCAAAGATGGACTTGCCCCCAGGCCCTGTTGGATACAACAGGAACAGCAGCTGAGAGCAACCTGGAAGGTGAGGTGGGATGACAGACACTCCTCTCCAACAGAGAGCTGCAAACAGCAGGGTGTTCAGCCAGCAAAACCCAGCTGGAACATCACTGTCAATGTGCTTCACATCCCCAACCTTATTCTCTTTTCGTTTTCCAGACCTTTACTTGAATCTTGCCTTGGGCTCTCCGGGGACGGGTCTGGGAGTCACTCGCTGCTCTCCTGAACTGCAGTGTGACAGTGGGGGCTCAGCCCTGGAAACAGCCCCCAGCTCCTCAGGAAGTCACTGTGGGTAAAGCAGGACCCCAACTGGTTTCATTAATGCAGGTCATGACCCTGCAGAGGGTTTCCAAGGAAGAGGTGGAAGAATCTGAACACAGAAATTGGCTGCAGGACGGAGCCCACCTTGCACACAGCCTCTCTCGCCCTCTCCTTCCATCTCCTCTCTCCTGTGTCTTCAGCCAACTTCCAAAACACAAACTGTGCAAATTAAGGACTGCCCAGGTTACAAAATTCCCACCTGCAGCTGTTTGAGTGCAGAGACACTTAAATCTAAACCCTGCAAATTTGGGTCCTGCAAATGAGATTTGACATGCTGGGCAAGGAACTTTGCGTCCCTCTCCAGTCTCTCTGGCCCTGCCACTTGGGAAGCAAGAGGGACCTGCTGTGATCAACAGCTGGTGTTGGTTTGGGATCTGTGGGTGCTCACAGAGCCAGGAATAGTTTGTGTTGGGATGACTTTCAGAGGTTGTCTGGTCCAACCTCCCTGCCATGGGAAGGGATTTCTTCAACCAGACCGGGTTGCTCCAAGCCCCATCCAGCCAGGCCTTGAACACTTCCAGGGATGGGGCAAAGGTGCACGTAAAGAAAACACTCGAAATCATCACTCTGCCTCTCCCAGACCCCATCAGCATTCACAGCTGGGGGAAGCTCCTGCAATTGTTTGCAGGGAATACCGTCTAGAATTTGTTACTTTGGAAAGGAAAACAAAAGGGATAGAAAAGGATCACAGGCCCACAGAACGGTTTGGGTTGGAAGGATGACCTTAAAGATCATCCAGTTCCAACCCCTGCCACAGGCAGGGACACCTTCCACTATCCCAGGCTGCTCAGAGATACATCCAGCCTGGGAAAGGCTCCCCTTCCCATCACCTCCTCAGCTTTTTGCCTCTTCAGATTCTCTCAAGAAGGGCACAGGATGTAGAAGAGGACAGAGCAGTGACCAGCTGAGCTGTAACGTTTATCCCAGCCCATCTCCACGGAAAAGCTAATTCCAAGTTATCTGCTTAAAACTGCGATGCAGGGAGAGGGCGAAAAAGCCCAAAAAGCCAGCTCTGCCAGGTGATGTGAAGTGTGTCAGACGCTCAGGACTCCTGAGGAAAGGGAGTCTGGAGTTCTGAGGGAGTCTCGCCGCCGCCAAATGACACGAGAGTGGCAGAGCGGTGATTATTGTGACACCGCTGAAAGCTCTGTGATTTGTTCCACAGCCACTGAGCAAAGAACAATGGAAAGCTTTGATTTAGCTGTTACAATCCTCGCTTTTCCATTTAAACCCCTGGGTAAACGCTGCCCTTTGCTTACAGCTGATCAGAGCTCGTGAAATGACCGGCGAGAACACCTGAAATTATTCCCTGCCGTGGGCAGGGAGTGTGTTGTGCCCTCGTCTGTCATCCCTGGGGACATCACCCCCATCATCCCTCCTTGAGAGCAGCATCCACCAAGGCTGAGTTCAAACGCTCACTCTGGCAGCGAGCAATCTACAGACCTGGTTATTTCTGAGGAGGTGGGAAGCCACTCCACTGGTTTTCCATATTAAAAAATAAAAAAAAACAAAAAAACCCAAACAAAAACAACAAGAAAATGCAAGGATTTTGAAGATTTCAGTGTCCCTACTGGCAACTGGAGAGGAGGAAGAGGAGGAAGCCAAAGACAGACAAAAGGACGAGGATGCAGGGACACAGAGACAAAGGCAGGCAAGGTGGTGAACTGAAGCTCCCTCCAGAAACATTCCCAGCATCACTGAGGTTGGAAAAGACCTCTGGAATCAGGGAGACCACCCTGTGCCCCATCCCCACCTTGTCTCCCAGCCCAGAGCTCTGAGTGCCACAGCCAGGCCTGCCTGGGACACCTCCAGGGCTGGGCACTCCAAACCTCCCTGGGCAGCCCCTGCCAAGGCCTCACCACCCTTTCCATGAGGAAATTTTCCCTAAAATCCAATTTGAACTTCCCCTGGCACAGCTGGAGGCCGTTCCCTCTCCTCCTGTCCCTGTTCCCTGGGAGCAGAGCCCGACCCTGCCCAGCTCCCCCCTCCTGGCAGGGAATTCCAGAGCCAGAAGGTCCCCCTTGAGCCTCCTTTTCTCCAGGGAGCAAAACACCCCCAGTGAAGCCCAAAACACGGCTGGAACAAAGCAAGCAGGACTGGCTCCCACTGCTCAGGGCTGTCAGGACGGGAAACCAATAAACATTTGGCAATAACAGAGACCTCCCTTCCCGACACTCCTGATCCTACACAATCATCTGGCCTGAAAAACGTCTGCTTTTTTCCTCTGTGCCGCCTTCCTCTGCCAATTCTGAGCCTGGCAAGGGGGGATCTGCCAACTTCTTGGCTCTCTGTTGCAGAAGGGAACATTAGAGAGAAGAATTTGTGAGTTAGCTGATTTGTAAACACTGCAGCAAGTCACCATGTAAACATGCTGCCTGTGTC
This sequence comes from Pyrocephalus nanus, assembly GCA_038380795.1. Taxonomy (NCBI): domain Eukaryota; kingdom Metazoa; phylum Chordata; class Aves; order Passeriformes; family Tyrannidae; genus Pyrocephalus; species Pyrocephalus nanus. The sequence goes on along the minus strand of CM076262.1, from coordinate 19,336,934 downwards.
CCCATCGTTTCTCTCGAGCCATTTACCTGGCACCTGAAGTTGAACTCCAGGATCTCCCCCTCTCTCCTACTGATATTGCAGTTGCTTCACAGGCAAAAAAAAAAAAAAAAAAAAAAAAAAAAAAAAAAAAAAGCCCAGCTTCTTTTTGTAGGATACAAGAAATAATAAATCCTTAATTAAACAGCACTCACAGAGCATCTTGATAATTAGGAGAGTCACTGGTAATATTTTGAATGAATAATAAATGAGACCCACAGGTGCACTCGCAGTTGTTCAGGAGGATGTGGTTCCAAAGAGCCAATTAGAGGAGCAGAGCAGGTAAATAAATAAGGTAAATAAATAGCAGAAGGCTCTGGCCACGTTGCTCCTTTGATATTGTTACCTTTACCAGTGTGTAAAAAGCAATTTCTAAGATTGCCTGGTACAGTGGATGTGGCAGTTGTTGTCTGAACAGAAATTGGGTGCTTGCAGGAAGCTGGGCTGCAGTTTTAGGGGCTCTGTGTCCTTTCACAGAATCCCAGAATGGTTTGGATTGTAGGGACCTCAAAGCCCATCCAGTCCCACCCCCTGCCACGAGGCAGGGACACCTCCCACCATCCCAGGTTGCTCCAAACACATCCAACACTTGGACACTTCCAAGGAGGGGGAGCCCACAAGCTCTCTGAGCAACAAGAGGTTGTGGGTGCTGCATTCACAAGGACTTTCCCCCAGAAGGGAAGTGGTGGATAAATCACAACACACCACCAGGTGGGATCCTTTCAGGCTGCTGTGATGACAAACAGTGCCAGGCAAGCCCCGCTCCCCAGCCCGAGGCTGGTTACGCTTCAAAGCTCCAGCAACAACATCTGCTGGAAAACCACGACTGGCACAGCAGAGGGAACACCACCAGCCTCCGAGAGGTGGGCAGAGAGACAGACTGCAGGCCCAGCCTTGTGCATAAAATAGATTTATTGTTGGTACAGAGCGAGGCGTGTTCGTCGTCACGACGAGTTGGGGGGCACGGCAGAGCCGCTGCCCGTAAAGAAAGGCCATGTCACATCTGATCATTAACACCATTCCAGCAGAAGGCCTGGAGGGAGGCTTCATTAGGTTTACATAATTTGTGAAATAATTTAAAGCACAATTTACAACCGCACGCCGCAAGGAGAGCCCTGAGCCGCCGGCAAAAGAACCGCCAGGTCCCGGCGCCCCAAGAGTTCCAAACCCCCTGCCTTGGACAGCGAGACGTGTTCGAGGAGATTCCACAATGAAATAGCAGCATTTGAAGGATATCTCCCCTCTCTAAGGTCAGTGAAAAAGGTTCTTTTCTTCTCCCTCCCTTCAATCACCAATAAGTGGGCTCTGCTGGGAGGGAGCAGCATCTTCGGACGCGCGATTTCGGATGTAATAAAGATCCAGGTCCTGGCTTTTCAAATGGTCGCACTGATTGAGCCCTGATGGCTCCTGCTCTTCAAAAATGGCTCTTCCAGTTCTTCTCTTTATTGGTCTGCCCTGCAAATGGGCTGTCAGATCATTCTTGGGGTGGGAAAAAAAAAAAAAAAAAAAAAAGAAGCTCTTCTGCAGAAATTCGTTGATGGTCTTGTGCTTGATTTTGGACAGCGCCTTTATCCTCCTCTCCCGAGCATGCTCTGCTACAGAAGGGGTCACAGGGGAGGGGAAGAGAGAGGGAGAAATGTTATTTCAGTAACTTCAAGTTATTTCCCGAAGTTTGGCTACGATTCCTTCCTGGGATTTGCAGTTCTTTTTAAATAAAAATATAGAATAAAGGAACATTGTGGACAAAACACACCGTGACAGGGACAAGTCACAGGAGCTGAATGAAGCTGTTTGAGGACTGGACAGGGCAGTGATTTTGGAGGCCTGAGGAGTGGCAGGAATGATCCCTTTTCATCACTCCTCATGCTCTCATGGCTCTGGTGCTGTGGCTATTAAGGAAATTAAACCACCTGACCTTCCAATAAGGTAAATCCCATTCCCAGCAATTACAGCCTGGAGGAAATGTATCCTGAACCTTGGGCTTCATTAGACAACCACAGATCATGGAATGGTTGGAAGGGAATTTAAAGATCCTTTAGTTCTGACCCCCCCCTGCCACGGGCAGGGACACCTTTGATAATCTCTGGGGTTTATGTCAGGAACAAGCCCAAATTTAAACCTTGGAGTCTCACAGGAGACCCCACAGCTGATTGAAGTGTCTGAGCAACGCTCTGTGGCACCTTCTCTCGTGACTCCGGACTGCACTGTCACAGTCATGGGAATTAGGGCTTGGGAAAATCAAAAACACAGGGAATTAAAAACCACTTGTCATGTATGTCAACCAAATTCTCATGGTATTCCCAAAAACAACCATGGGATCCAGCAGTGTTCCTGCAGGGGGTAAGGGCTGCACTTGGACTGGATTATAGGAAAATTTCTTAATGGGAAAAAAAAGGTGGTCAGGCTTTGGAACAGGCTGCTCAGAGCAGGGGTGGAGTCCCCATCCCTGGATTTAAGATCCATGTGGATGTGGCACTTGGGGACATGGTTTAGTGGTGGCCTTGTCAGTGCCAGGGAATGGTTGGACTCCATGACCTTGGAGGGCTTTTCCAACCTTAAAAACTCCATTTTAAGATACTTTTGGATGGTCACTGCCCCTGTGACCACAACCATCCTCCAGAATCCACGGTGGAGGTTTTGTCAGTCCAGGCTGGCAAAGCAAAAGGAGTCAGTTTTACGCTCCCTGGGTGCTGATCCAAACAAAAACGTGGGAAAGTTCCATTAGTTCACAAAACCCCCCCAATCTCAGCTTGATGGCATCCCTGTGGAGATTCCTGGAGAACTCAGGGAGGCTCCTTTACCTTGTCCATAAGAAACCTCCTTTAATTAGGGCAATGTTAAACGGGGGCCATAAAAAAAAAAATCGAGGCCTTTTTGTGGCATTTCGGTTCACACCAATTTCACATATTTTTCTGTTTGATTGGAAAGTGGTATCCAGTAAAAATACTGGAGGATGAGGCGAAAATCCTGGGTTTATTCTGATTGGGATGCATGATAAAGGACCCCTCTGCCCCAAAAATTCAAATACTGGTTACAAGGCCGGAGGATAATGTTTTGTAGCCAGGCTGTCGGGCACCAGCAGCTGCTGGCATCACTCTTTGAAGTATTTTTAAATCTCACCTGCCTGCAGAGACTTGTATGCCTCTGAAATTCAACGGTTTTATAGGAAATCATTGCACAGATTCATTAAACCACAGACTAGTTTTGTTTTTATGTAAGAATTAGAACCTTTTGTAGCCCAGAGTAGGGGAATAAAAAAAAACCCCACCAAACCATAAAATGTGTATTTGAACAGCCACACTGTCCATGTCAGTGGCTGGAAAAGTGGGAGAAGTGATTAAAATGCCCCTGGATGGTCCATATTAGTGCAGTGACTGGTCTGGGTGGAGATAATTCAGCCCTGGCAGCACAAATAAATGCCACGTACAATCCTAATATCTTCCCCTTAATGGCTCCATTAGGTGAGTTTTCCTCTCCATTACTATTACAATAAAATGCAAACATTAATAACGGGGTTTAATTCATCTCACTGGCTTCTCATGACTTTGGGAAAAAAAAGATTTCAAGGGAAGATACAACAACGTGTCAAACTCCCCCTGAATTAACAGCTCTCCGGGCTTTTCTAAGAAGGGGAGAAAAGGACAGATAGAGACATGAGATTACAGACAGGAGGAGAAATAAGGAGCACACAGAAGAGAGGGGGGGAGATAATTATAAGCAAGATAGGGAAGAAAGAGGAGTCAATAAATTCAATTTATGAAAAGCACAGAGTGTGCTCAGCCCGAGCACAAGTGCCCAGACTCACCGCCAGGAAATCGGATTAGTAACTTATTTGGTTTTCAATATCTTCCTCTATTCCCTCTAGCAAATTTTCCTCTTCCTTTGTCTCTTGTAAGCCAGTGTCAGTTAACTTTTTCATTTCTGAGCCTGCTATTTATCCCCCTCCCCTGGCTCCCGACCAAGAGAAGGTAATTTTGAAGTACTTAATAACAGCGTTTTCAGGAATTATTTTGGAAGTGACTGCCCGGACTTGTGGGCAAACAGAGTGAAAATAATTACAATTACAGCTGCAGCACAGGGAGGACGAGCTGGAGAGGACTGATGCTCGTTATGAAAAACAATTGCTCCTGCTTTCAAATATTTCCATCATAAAAGGCTTCTCCTTCCCTGTTATCATGAGAGAAGCCTCTCTGAATTCTCATCTTGAAGCACGTGTGAAACAGAATAAGAAACATTTGGGAAACACTTTTAACTACTTGACAGGCTTGCCTAAAGATCTTGAACAAAAAAAAAAAGGTGTTTGGAAGGGTTCAAAAACCTAATGCTCATATTTATGCAATTTCCTTTTCCTGCACCTTCTGAACATGCATTAATTCCTCCTCATCACAGCCTTCTGAAGAAACTCCCATCAGATACAATCTCTAGTTAGAGCTTAAACATGTATCAGTAATTAATCCAATTTCTTTTAGTTACTTAAAAAAAAAATAAAATAAAAAAGGCACGAAATTATAAATGCAAGGAAATTAGTGTTGCAGATGCTGGAAAATGCAGTGAAAAATCTAATCCACCACAGAACAACCCGATAACCAGTAACAGGTGACATGAGGAAATGGCCTCAAGCCGGGCCAGGAGAGGTTTGGATTGGATTTTAAGGAATATTTCTTCATGGAAAGGGTGGTCAGGCATTGGAACTGCCCAGGGCAGTGGTGGGGTCCCCTGGAGGGATTAAAAGTGTAGATGTGGCACTTGGGGACACGGCTCAGGGGTGGCCTTGGCAGTGCTGGGGGAATGGCTGGACTCGATGGTCTCGGGGATGTTTTCCAACCTGAATGATTCCATGATTCTAACATTATTCACTGGCCTTGTTCCTCAAAAAAGGAGCCTGGTGCATTAAAAAAAATGGGCAGGAACAGAATCCCAGAAGGGTTTGTGGTGGAAGAGAACAAAAGCCCATCCAGTCCCACCCCCTGCCATGGGCAGGGACACCTTCCACCAAACCAGGCTGCTCCAAGCCTCATCCAGCCTGGCCTTGGACACTTCCAGGGATACAGGGACAACAAATATCCCCCAGGGTTTATTAAAGGAGGTGATTTTGAACGGGACAGGGTGATCTCCCTGGCACTTCCCCACCATCATTTCCTCCTCCCACGTCTTAAGACACCAGCAGGCCACGAGCAGTGCCGGACTCCACCAGGACTTTCGGGACAATCCTTTTTTTTGTCAGGAATGCAGGACTGCAGCAGTTTGCCAGCACAGAGGATCATCCTAGTCAAAGTCCTGCTGCTTTTCTGCCCAGGCAGAATCTGTTCTGGTGGAAATTATCAGCACGATCAAACACCAGGCGTGCTCTCTGGGTCTCTGCTGACACACTGGAACGCGTGCCCGCACGTCTTCAAATATTAACTCGCAGAGTTTAGCAGGAATAAAAGATCAACAGACTTCCCTAAGCCCTTTTTACACATCCTGCATATGCTCCACGAGCACATTTCCAACTGCCTTGTTTTAAGAACACAGCTGAGGTCAAGGTTTGTGTCTCAGTGTTCGAGAGATGTAAGCTGGGGGAAAAGAATAACATTCAGGAATTTTAGCTTCTTTTAAATTAATTATGTACACATTGCTAGCATTTTCTTTTTGTTGCACTAATGAAGCATAAAGGTTTAATCTGCATGCCTGAAAAAGATGGAAGAGAGGAGGGCAAGAGAAGGCAAAGGGCAGCATCAGAGCCTTGGAGAACATAAAACAGGAGAAATGAAGAATTCCAACTGGTGGCCCATCTTTGAGACACCCATTAACTTCTCACAAATAGCACCATGTGGTTTAACCCCCTTTGTTTTTACTGCTAGAAGTGCAGGTAGCAGGAAACATCTGCCATGGAAACCTGAGCACTTCAACCAAGTCCAAGCGGCCTCCACAGAGTTGATGGGAACACACAGGCTGGGAAACACTTATAAACCAATGACAAACCCTTGTCTCCATCATTCCCTGCTTTTCCAGGGTCCAGCTCACCTGTTTGGCGTGGTTGACACAGCGCAGGTACTGGTTGGCCAGGGCAGAGCAGCTCAGGGTCTCCTGAGCGTGCTGTCGGTAGCACTGGAGGATTTTATCCTGCAGGTCAGCACAGATGGGGTGAGACTCATATCTCCTGGGGAAAGAGCAAACAACTTCATGGCTTCCTGCTCAAAAGGATTTCAGCAAAGGCACAAGTCTTTTTATTAAAATTGTTATTATTATTGTGGAGTCACAGATGGGTTTGGGTCGGAAGAGACATTAAGGATCATCCACTTCCAACCCCAACACTATCCCAGGTTGCTCCAAGCCCCGTCCAACCTGGCCTTGGACACTTCCAGGGATCCAGGGGCAGCCACAGCTTCTCTGGGCAACCTGGGCCAGGGCCTCCCCACCCTCACAGGGAAGAATTTCATTTTTTGGAAGTGCTCAAGGCCAGGTTGGACAGGGCTTGGATCAACCTGGAATAATGGAAGGTGTCCCTGCCCATGGCACGGGGTTTGGAACTGGATGGGCTTTAAAATCCCCTCCAACCCAAACCATTCTGTGATTCTGAGCCTGATTTTGCTGACTGGCCAAGGCAGATCTATTTTACCACTATAAGGAAATGAAACACAGAGCACAAATGCTGCTCCTTGGGGGGAAGTGACTTCTTGGCAATCACTCGAGACATTCCGCTAAAAAAAAAAAAAAAAAAAAAAAAAAAAAAAAAAAAGCAACGCTAAGTCACCTTGATTTTACATCGTGTACCTACATCAAACATCCCCCTTTCTCTTTTCATTCATTACCCTACAGCTGTGAAAGGCCTAAACCAGAATTTAAATGCGGTCCCAGGTGCTTGCACGCCGCACGATCTCCGAGTTCAGAACTTCTGTCGGCTCTTTACGGGAGGAGGATTTTCCCTTAATCCCCCCTCTGCTGATACCGGCACGCACTTCAAAAAGCAGGGGAGGCATCAGAATGTGCAGCCACAAACTGCTGCACGCACAGTGGGGGTGATGGCAGGGTGTGTGCTGGGATGGAGGACCAGAGGAAGTACCACGTGGTGATGATTTCGACCCAACTAAACCAGAGCTCGTTTCAAAATGCCTGAAACCCCTCAGTCTGAATTGATAAACCAATACAATAAACCACGAGTTAACAAAAAAAAAAAAAAATACCCAGAGTAAACCTTGCTGTGCCTTCTGTTCACAAGTGATTTTTAAAGTCACTTCTTATATAAAGGTGAGGAGAGAAGGGAACGAGCTGCTGTGCAATTTGCTGCATAAGTTCTGTCAATGTATTTGGAGCAATTTCAATGGGGCACTCTCCTTGTTAAAAAGCTTTTTTTGATTGCTTTTTTTCTCATCAGCGACCAAACTCCATTTATTATCCCTTACCTGAATGCTTCCATGGATTCTGTACGTTGCCAACATATCAGAGCCCCCTCAGACACGTCGTCTCCTGCCCCTCACTCACTTGTTTTCGTGCTCTGACTCTTCCCTGGTGACTTTTGAGAACCTCAGCCCTGTCCTGCCCAGGCACTGCAGACCTGATGCCAAGTCAAAGTGAACAAGTCCCTTTTCCTTCAGCTCAGCTCAGCCCATTTTCCTGGATTGCTCCACCGTCCCCGCATCGATTCGAGCTGGGCTTGTTACACCCCCCCCACTAATGCACCACTTGCACTCTTGGGAAAGCACTCCATGAGATTATTTCCTGGCACTGGACGGCCAGAAACCACGTGCTGCAGGATCTCCCCTTTAGGGTGACCCCACCAAAGGGTTTGCCTTTGATTCCCGCTGGTGATGGATCACAGGGCTCTCAGGGGGGATGGTCACAAACAGCAGGGAGAGTCCTCAGAAGGGGAATGAAATATCTGCCTAACAGGAACTTCTTGAAGTTCCTATGATGACATCAATTAATCCTTGGATTGGATATTGGGAAGAAATTGTTCTCTGTGAGGGTGGGCAGGCCCTGGCACAGGTTGCCCAGAGAAGCTGTGGCTGCCCCTGGATCCCTGGAAGTGTCCAAGGCCAGGCTGGACAGGGCTTGGAGCAACCTGGGCTAGAGGAAGATGTCTCTGCCTGTGGCAGGGGGTGAAATGAGATGGCATTTAAGGTCCCTTCCAACCCAAACCATTGTGTGGCTCTATGAATAAGGGTCATTTTATAGAAGCATTTAAGGGTCTGAGGGGTTTGACTGAAGAAAAAGCCTGTCAGAAAAGGCAAACAGTACAAACCCAGCAATTGTGTGTGGAATCCATTGGAAAATGTGGGGGGTTTCAATACCTGATAAACAAGCTGGGTCTGGTGGCAGAGCTGACCCTGCTTGGAGCAGGAATTGCCTTCCCTGAACTATCCCACGTCCTGAGAGAAGGAGATGGGGCAGGGAAAGTGTCATCACAGAATCATGGAATGGTTTGGGACATTAAAGATCATCCAGTTCCACCCCCTGCCATGGGCAAGGACATCTCCCACTATCCCAGGTTGCTCCAGCCTGGCCTTGGACACTTCCAGGGATCCAGGGGCAGCCACAGCTTCTCTGTCCAACCTGTGCCAGGGCCTTCCCACCCTCCCAGCAGGGAATTTCTCCCTTTTATCTAATCTAAATCTCCCCTCTTTCAGTTTAAAAACCATTTCCCCTCATCCAACCACTATCTGCACAGGTAAAAAGTCGCTGTCAATAAATCAGATTCTGCCCCACGACTGCATTTATTTGTTTAATTGCTTGGGGATTTCACAACTAAACCGAAAGGAAAAAGACAAAGTGTAGGAGTGCAGCGGGGAGGGCTGACAGATTTCCATCTCCACTCGGTGCAACTCAATAACTCCTTCACAGAATCAACACACACCCGAAATCTGAAAGCAAATTCAATATGAGCAGCAGCCTGAGCCACACGGCACGTTAGGAGCGACGTTAAGTTTACAATTACTTGATCTGCTTTCCCTTCTCCAGCTGCTCCTCAAGCACCTCAAATATTCCTGTGTGGTGGAATAAACCTCCTCTGAGGGAGCCCCACACCCCCCCCCCCTTCCCCATCGAGCTGATGCATCACAACCTCATAAAGGTAATAAGATGAAAACACAAAAGAAAACCAGAGAGAGGCAGAGAGCCTTAAAAAGAAATATTCTATGCTAAAGCATGAAAAGAAAATTTAATGAAGGGAACTTTGTAGTCATCTGGGCTCTCTCAAAGAGCATAGCTTATTGTGCTCCTGGGGGCTCCAGGGAAGGAGCCCCTTCATGGCATTCAAACAAAATGTCTACTAAAGAGGAAATTGGAAATCACCACGGTGAGCTTTGCGAGTTTTGTGATAAAACTGACATCCTGACTGAAGGAATCTGAATGGCTGATGAGTTTCCAGCTGTGCAGGTATCTGGCACAATCCCACCAGATCAGGACTCGAGGCAATTGTCGTAAAATATGGCGGGGAGGGGGGTAGGGAAACAGCGACGAAAAAAGCAGCGTGCAAGGGAAAAATAGGGCCATTAGATGGGCAGAGCACCCAGGGCTTAATTTAACTCCTCATTAAAATGCTGACACCTATCAAAGCCATCTGATTTTATTTGTGCAACCCCTGGCATCTCAGGCTACCTCTGCAGCGCCAAATAAAAGAGAGCACGTGGATCCTGCGGGTCCGAGGCCAAGCGGCGCGGAACGACGGCACAACCTGCAGCTCTTTGGGGCCAGGTCTTGCCCTCCCCTCCAAACAAACACCTCAGCACACCCAAACCACAATTTGGGGACAGTCCCCAGCACGTGGCCGTGCCCAGGGAAGTCTTAACTCTGAAACAAAACCCTACAAATGAACATGCTACCAATTAGCCCCAGCACGGGAGGGTGTTGGGAGATGATGGCCTGACCTGTTTTATTTAGTCCTACTGATTTAAGAGAGGAGACCCCAGCAGTGCTGGCAGAGTGCAAAATAAAAGGCAAAAATAAAAGAAGATGTTTCTTTTCTCAATGTTATTGTATTGCATGCAAAGAAAAGGAAGAAAAGTTGATGGAAACAGACGGTGAAACACAAGGAAACTGAGGTAAATCCGCACCCTCACGACAGGCAGCCCACGAAGTGGAACTGTTTACAAGTGCTTTATGAGCAGCCAAGGGGGTTTTCAGAGGGATTTCTGGGAATTTAATCAATTGACATTGTCTGCATTTAGTAAGAAATTCCTTCTGAGAAAGAGTGAATGGGGGAAAGCCTAAGGAAAGGGTTTAAAGATGTGCTTAACTTTGGGGAATTAATCACACAGAACCACAGAATGGGTTGGGTTGGAAGGGACCTTCAAGACCATCCAGTTCCATCCCTTGCCATAGGCAGGGACACCTTCCCCTATCCCAGGCTGCTCCAAGCCCCACCCAACCTGGCCTTGGACACTTCCAGAGATGGGGCAGCCACAGCTTCTCTGGGCTGTTGGAAAACAGGACGAGTGAGGGATAGAAGGTGGCATCACAAATCCTTCAGGGAGAAAGTAAATAGGGAACTGGGAAGCTGAAATGGGACCTACTGGGCTTCCAAGTGAAGATGTGTGGGACAAGACTGAGGGGGACACCAGTGACAGGACCAGAGGAGATGATGTGAATCCGGGCTAGGAAGAACCTCAGTGCTGCTTTCACCTGACACAGTCAGGGCAAGATTTCACTTCTCACGGCCAGAGGGGAGAAAATAACTGCAAAATAAATACTGCAGTCACTGGCAGGCTGAGCAGTGATGGATTTAGCTGAGCAGACGGACAGGGAAGGCCACGTCTGAGACATTTTGCAGGGAGAAATGTGAGCACAGCTGAGGAGACCCAGAGAGAAGGTCAGCCCAAAGCTGTGACACACCTGAAGCAGCAGCCAAGCAGTTGCACCCTCTATCATCACACCAAAAAGCTGCTGCTGAGCGGCTTCTTCTCTTTTTAAAATCACCTCCTCCAAAAAGAGCCACTTCCAGCAGCATCACCACCGAGAGAATTTCCAAGCCTGGCTTGTTGTGAGGAGAAAACATTCGCAAAACAAGATAACAGGAGGGGAAAAAAAGACAAAAGGGCAATAAGGGTAATGAAGGTTCTCACATTATTTTTAGTTTTTACATTAATTTACTCCTTATATTAAATTATTGTCGAGGTTTCTCTTCGCACATGGAGGGGGTGACGAGCGGCGAGCGGGTTACGGAACGGTTCCTGCTCCTCTCAGAATCCTCTGGAAGGAACAACACGGCTCTGAGTGCCGGGTATCCACAGCTGATGGCACAAAACTGTCCCTGCTCGAGCTGTGCCCACACAGAGCCCTCACAAGCGCCGTGTGGGAAGTGCTGCCAGCAAAAGATCAAGCACTGCAGAGTTGGTTCTTGCTTTTGTTTACGCTCGAACGCACAGCGGGACTCCTCCCAAAGGTGTAAAAGCAAGAGTTTTCCTAACGAAATCTGTGATGAAATGGTGGCAGAGGACCACAGAGCTCCCTGCTCCGCAGCAGAACATGCAAAATCTCTGTGGTAGTATTAAAGAAATGACTTATTTAGGGGTTTAAATACAATTACTACGCCTTTGATCGAGCCTAGTGTCGATATTCCCCGTGTTATCTTTAGTTTGTTTTTTTTCCTCCCGAAATCCCAGCACCCCCAAAATCGTAGGATGGTAAATGTTTGCCATCCCCTCCTTTATTTCATCTCTCACCCGGCCCTCTTAAAAAGCAAATAAAGATCTATTTCCAACCTTCTGACCTTTGGAATTTAGGGACAGAGATGGGAAGGGGAGGAAAGGAACATTCCAGCATATTCACACACACACACAGAGCACAAGAAGACAGACATTTAATTATGTCTGGGGAGCACCGAGTCGAGTTCAATATGTTGACAAAAGCCTGGTTTAACAAGCAAGACTGGCAGATAGTTCTGCTGACCTTTAGAGAGGGCTTTTCTTTTCAACCCAGTGGATGCTTCCCACCTGGAAAAACACCTGGTGAGGTGGTCAGATATTGGTTCAGCTCTTAGCAAAAGAGAAGTGGAAAACGATTTCTTGTGTTGCAAGAACTTATTTACTGCGGGAGGGGAGGGAGGAGAATCTCTGAGGTTCACAGGGAGAAGCAACGATCTTAATTCTGGTGAAAGCAAAGAAATACAGAACTTCCAGAAGCTGGAGAGGGACTGGGGACAAGGCATGGAGGGACAGGACACAGGGAATGGCTTCCCACTGCCAGAAGGATAATGGGAAGGAATTGCTGGCTGGGAGGGTGGGGTGGCCCTGGCACAGATTGTCCAGAGAAGCTGTGGCTGCCCCTGGATCCCTGGGAGTGTCCAAGGCCAGGCTGGAGCAACCTGGGATAGTGGGAAGTGTCCCTGCCCATGGCAGGAGCTGGAACTGGATGATCCTTGATGTCCCTCCCAACACAAACCATTCTGAGTAATTCCACATTTGCATGTGCAAAGTTATGCCCTTTCTCAAACCCTTCCTTGGGCTGGGGCTTCCAAGAGGGAGACAATGGGATGAGGATCAGGAAAAGATTTCCTGGCTGTGAATCCTAATTTGACCAAGGAACAAGTTGCCAATGTAAATCTTCAGGCTCTTGGGGACACTACATGAGGACTGGATCTCATCAGCCTTGGGAAGGACAACAGGAGATGGATCTGGGAAATTACAGGGGAGAGGCAGCCAGAGAGTCTTTCTGGCAGATTTGCAATGATAAAATAATTCAAATCTTTATCCAAACCTCATGAAAAGCTGGTACTGGGTGTTGGAGGATATTGGGGTCATCTTGAGCTCATTTGGGTTCAGAAGATAATTGCACAGTAAGGTTTGAGGAGTCCATCATGAGATTACAACCAAAACTGCAATTTCTGGCTCGGGAAAGCCCCACTCCACTCCTTGTTTGCAGGTGAAATGGTATCACTGCACAATTCCTTCATTTTCACGGTGTTCCCAACAATCTCAGGACATCTCTGACATGCTTACACTCCAAAAAGCTTGAGGGGCAAGCCATGAAAAGATTCCCACCAACCCTAACAGACAAAACCAGTTTGAATGCTTTCATTTCAATTGATATGAATTGACTTCCATTATCCCAAACCACCACTTGTTTATAAAACTCCCCTCCCCAAGGAAAAAAGAACCAAAAACCCCCTGAAAACACAAAATACACCACCAATTATCACACAAATGTACCTCACACACAGCTGGTCCCTGCAGCTGCGTGCTGGAATTACCCAAATTTAGGATGCACGTTCCTTTTTAGCTTCAGGGGCAGTTTTTAGGGAATAGCAGGATCCTAAAATAAACAATAATGATACAAATCGCTTCTAACAGGGGCATGGACCCTTCTACAGCGTGGAAAAGATAATATAGCAACTACAGTCTTTAATTAGGAGAAACTCTGGAAGGAGCAGGGGGATATATTATGTACCTATATATTATATAGAGAAGCTGAATGGATGCTCTGGCTGATGTTTCCAACAGATTGGATTTATTAACTCCCATTACAAACTACACTAAAATACAATATAATGTGTCTAGTTTGTAAAGGAAAGGTTAATTCTGCAACAGTTTAAACCCTGCTCCTGTAGGAAGGTGCCAAAAAAAAACACAGCTCCATCCACTTAAATTACCCATCTTAATTTTATCCTTGTCCCGACATTAAATTTCCCACAGTAATGTTACATCACTGCGTGAAGAACACAGGCAGACCCCAAAAAAAAAAAACCAAAAAACAAACACCAAATAAGCAGCATAAACCAAACCCATGGCAGGGAACCACGTTGCAGATTTATTGCTGCCACTTATTTCCCAAGAGCTACAACTCACTGCAGGCTCTGGGAACGCCTGAGTAACACCATCATCCCCAAAACCGTGGCAATAAAACCTTCACAGCACCTTAAACTACTGCACTAAAAAGAAAAAAAAAAAACAAACAACCAAACCAGCCAGTTTTCCCTTTATAAAGGTGCTAAATAATATGTTTTAACAAGGGGACACGTTTCTCATCTACAGCAAAGGTCAACTGCCCCCCTCAGCACAAAGACAGTAACTTGTGGCACATTATTATCCAAATATTACTCTCCAGAGCAATATATATGTTTAACTATCTTCTCCAGCTATAAAAGGCCCAAACCCCCTGTTTACTGACCACAAAAATAAGAGATATTATGAGCAGAAGCAGCATCCAGAGAAAGCAATCAACAGTTAAAACACTTCAAGCGTCGCTGCTCCCGTGGGTGATGATTACTCGGGGGAACTGAAGGTTGTAATCTTGAGAGATGGTGGAATAAATGCCAATTTTTCATTTGGGCATGGAGTTATTTAACAAAAATAAAAAAAAAAAAAAAAAAAAATAAAGGGGCTTGGATTCACTGTGATAAGCCACAAAGGCTACATGTGCTTCTCCAGGTCTCGGACAGGGCCGAGGATGAGCTGCTCCTTTCATAAAACACAATCAGCAACAACAATAAAGTGTCATCAAGTACCACAAAGAGTAATAATCACCCTGAGAACACGCTGATAATAAGTGGGTACTGGGCCTTGCCACAATATATCTTGGGTTTAATGTGCTTGTACAGCGTGCCACAGAAATATTAAAACATAATGACCCCAGCGTCCTTTTCAGAGTGTGAGCAGTGAAAATGCACCTCTGACCACGGAAGAATCAGGAGCTGACTCAGAGAGATGAGCTGTAAATCCCAATAATTCACTTTTTTTCATCGTTTCTTTTATTTTCAAATTATTTTTCGCTTCGTAATTTTTCGCTGCTGGAACAGTGAACACTGCTGAATATTTTCCTCAGACTGTTGTAAGACAGGATGAAGGTGATGTTCCAAAGGGTTGGAGCCCCCCTGCTCTGGAGCCAGGCTGGGAGAGCTGGGGGGGTTCACCTGGAGAAGGGAAGACTCCAGGGAGACCTGAGAGCCCCTTGCAGGGCCTGAAGGGGCTCCAGGAGAGCTGGAGAGGGACTGGGGACAAGGGATGGAGGGACAGGACACAGGGAATGGCTTCCCAGTGCCATTTAGATGGGAGATTGGAAGGAATTGCTGTCTGGGAGGGTGGGGAGGGGCTGGACTGGATTTCCCAGAGAAGCTGTGGCTGCTCCTGGATCCCTGGGAGTGTCCAAGGCCAGGTTGGAGCACCCTGGGACAGTCGAAGGTGTCCCTGCCCATGGCAGGGGGATGGAACTGGATGAGCTTTAAGTCCCTTCCAAGCCAAACCATTCCATGATTCTGTACCTGGAGAGCAGTTTAACACCAGCAGGCAGAAGGTATTGCAGGGAAACTTCTCTGCCAACTCATAAAGATCTTCCAGAGGTCTCTCCTCACACTCTGTGTTCTGGCAGCATTAATTAGACACTGGGCTATTTAATGGAGCTTCTCTCTGATTCCAAGCAAGTCATTCTGATGCCTTGTGTTTTATAACCTCCTATTCCTCCTGCCAAGGTCTCCAGGTAGTTTGGGAGAGCGCTGCTTTCAAGTTAGTTAAAGTAGCTCAAGTTTGACAAACTTTAGATTAACCACCACAATTTCTCCCAAGTTAGGTCGTGGCCCCTGATTTCAACTGGTTCTCACTAAAGTTTTCCTGCTAATTGCTGCTGACTGAAGATTTCGAGTCTGCTGCTGCCGGGGCTCGTCTCCTTACAAAGGATGGGACCAGGCTGAGAGGAAGAAAATGAATCCTCCTGCCATCTACAAATGAAAACTGGTGATCTTTGCCACCCCGCTGGGATTCTTGGTTTTGTTTTTGAGGGGTCTAAATACAACACAGTCTGGAAATAACCCTTGCAGGAGAACAGTAATAATTTAGGGGAAGATGCATCAGTGATGGAAACTGGAAGAGGAACAGTGTTGGTTTTTTTTTCTATGGACCTTTCCTCCTCTTCCTCCTCTTCCTCCTCTTCTTGGCATTCTGCAAACAGCTATAACTTAAATAAATAATTTACACCTCTTTCAGGTCATGGCCCAAACAACAAAAGGCCTCTTTTGGGGGTGCTGCCTCTAGAAAGCAGCAGGATCTGATCCTGTTCATCCCACATGTGGGAAAGGTGAGTCCAGTTTAAAGCAGAGGTGGGAACTCCCCCCCTCCCCCCAAGGCTTCAGGGAGCTCAGAGAGACAATAATGAACATAATTATAGTTAGTTATTGTTTGCTCTACTTACAACCCTATTTTATAATGCTCCTGCCAGCGGAGCTGGTTTATGTGATGCCTTTTTCATGCAGCAACCTTTTCATAAATCAGGGCAAAAGCAATACCAGGCAGTCTCTCCTGCAGCCTGTTTGACAATAAAAGTTAACACAGAGAGCCCTGGCTGTTATCAATCTTCATAAATGTGTCCATGCTATGGCAAGTCTGTTCCATATTACACCCAGCCTCTCCCTAATGCATGCACAGGAGCAACCCAGGGGCTTCAGGGAGCTCCTAAATGCCTTTGGAAGGGGGAGCCACGTTAAGCGGCAAGGGAAGTTTGGAAGAAATAGCTGCTTTTTCCTCATTTCTTTCTGTACACAATAAAATGATTCCACTTTAGAGTGGGTCTAAATGTACATTCCCACAACAGGAATTTTCACGTGTGAAATAAAGAATCCAAGGAAAATGTGTATCACATTTGGGGAATTCCAGTAAGGAGGGGAAATTATCAGTATTTCGGTCGTTCCTTTCAGCAGAGATCCATGTGATGAGGGTTTTTATATTCAAGCACTGAACTCCAGCAGAAGTAATAATTATTATTTCAGTACTACACACTGAATTGTTATTTCAGTAGTACACACACCCTCCTAAGGAATAGAAGGGGGAATGTCTAAGCTGTATTACTTTGGATCTTCCACTGCCTAAAGGGGCTCCAGGAGAGCTGGAGAGGGACTGGGGACAAGGGAAGGAGGGACAGGACACAGGGAATGGCTTCAAAGTGACAGGGAGTGTGTTTGGATGGGAGATTGGGAAGGAATTGCTGGCTGGGAGGGTGGGGAGGGGCTGGACTGGATTTCCCAGAGAAGCTGTGGCTGCCCCTGGATCCCTGGGAGTGTCCAAGGCCAGGTTGGAGCAACCTGGGATAGTGGGAGGTGTCCCATGGCAGGGAGATGGAACTGTATGATCTTTAATGTCCCTTCCAACCCAAACCACTCTGTAATTATTTGGAAATAATTCATTTACAATGTTATCCTTGACAAGAGGGTGATGGTGGAATTTGACCTTCCCACAAGGGAGCCAAAATATTCAGCAGAGAACAACCCTGAATTTGGCCCTGAATTTATCAACAAACAACTTGCAAATTTTAAACCCCACATGGACCCCACTGATGGTGACTTCATTCATTGAGAGGGTTATAACAATTTTGGGGGCCCAACTGCTGCACCTCCTCGAGGGGAAGGGCAAAGAGCACGTGATGGAAGAGAAGGGGCTGCACTGATCACACACAGCCCCATCCCCATCTCCCTTTGCTTCCAGGAATGCACATCCACAGCGTTTGCAGGGAATATTATCCATCTCTCAACACACCCTTGGGCAGGGCAGTCCATCTTCATCAGGTTTACAGCCCCACACAGGGCACTCCAGTGGGGCCTTCCAGACACACAATATTGTTTTATCTCTTCCACTCGGTTCCCTTCCCCGGGTTTAAATGTTGCCTTTAAAATGTTTCAGGATATACCTGGGTTTTATATCCCAGGCAGATGAATGGGGAGTCACAGGACAGTGACACAGAGTGTGCCTTTATGGTTATTTTGGTTTTAAAAGACTGACAAGTTCTCCAATTTCAGTTCCAGATCCTCCAGATCTACAGCACCGCTAACGCTTTACTGCCCCATAAACTGCCCTGGGGAAGAAATTCTCCTAAATTTCTCTTATTATTTCTCTTATTTGTGTCCTCCTAATACTCTTTTAGGGTTTGGAAGGTGCTGTGGGTTTTATGCTTCTAAGTGGGACATAAATATCAGGGTCAAAAATGTCCAAGCAGATCACAAATAGTTGGGAAATCCCCTCTAAAAACCAGCAGGGAGAGTCTGGACTTGCTCCAGAAGGGAGCTCATGTCCAGGAAAATTGCAAAGAGCATTTGTCAGGTACTGCAAAAGGCTGTAAAAAGTTGGCTGGGTGATTTCATGGCCCTTTTCTCCCACAGATGTCAGGGCTCATCCTTTAAAAAGGCGGTGATCACCACGGAAAGAATCCAACAGCACGTTCAGGAAATAATTCAGCATTTTTGACAGAGGAATACTGAGAATAACAGGGCAAAAGTTAAAGAGAATACAGGGGAAAAATTCCTGTATAGGACATGAGCATGTGTAGAGTGACATAGGTGGTCTGTGAGGAGGTGCTGAGCTGCCTTTGGATCAATTAATTGACTTTTTTAGAGATGTCCATTGGAAAAGCTTGGGAAAATCTGGACATTTCAAGCTAAAAAGAGAAAGATTTTTTTTTTTTTTTTTTTTTTTTAAACAAGGCTTGGTGACCTCAGGGAAAAAAATTTCAAAATGGTCATATTAATAAAAGGCAATCAGTGTCTATAATTCAGCTTTCAAAAGACAAGTTCTCCCTGATCAAAGGAGTAGAATTGATGAGTCGTGTAAATCTGGGGGTAGAAAGAAGTAGTAAAAGTCATGAGAGCAGGATTCCTGCTGTTCCCCTGGTCAAAAATGTACATTCTGGTATCCTGGTCAATTCATGGATAACAGAACTGCTTAAGAAACAAAATTATACTTAAAAAAAAAAAAATTAAAAATCCCTAATTATCTTATGCTGGAAATACCACTGAAGGATCAGCATAGAAGGCCAAAATATCACTGCTTGATTCTAATTCAAATGGAAACCAAAAGTTTGGTGACTTGGAACCTCTAACTGTAAATGAGACCTGAACCAATTCACTGAAAAAAAACCCCCCAAAATATACATAAAAATATAAATACATATGTAAACCATTTAAAAATATATAATATGTAAATATATTAGATATAAAAATATACTATACAATATGTATAAATATATATATTATATATATACACAAATATATATGGAAGATATACATATATATATGTATAATATACTCCTAGAGGAAGAACTTTATTTATAAAAAAAATGGCAGCAATTAACCACTTAATTCCAAACTAAATTTGGCAAACATTGACCTTGGTCCACCCCCCAAGCCTTAAGGGATAAGAGCAACTTATGTCCCAGCATTTCTGCTGGTCCTCAGTGGAGAAGGAGGGGGTTTTATTTTTAAAAATGTAAATAAACCAGCAACTGGTTCTTGGCCTGGGTGCTGGAAGTCCAGGGAACGTGTCTGACACCACACATTGTGCTGAAACCCTGACCAAGGTCCAGATCTGATGAAGATTCACCCAATTCGGGCTGCCCTGAGCGGACAGGGGGATAAAAAGCAATACTGGAAGATAAACTGCAATCACAAGTGCAGCTCTGCTCAGAGAACAGCTATTATATTTTTATGCCATTCAGCTTTTTTATTTTTTTTTACCGTTTTACCTTTTACACCATTTTGATTTTTAGAGGCGAGGGAGGTGCCACACACTCGCCACACGCCACCATTTTCAACTCCAGTAACAGTTTTTACTCACAAAACCTGAAGTTTTACTTTTAAAACTAATCTCATGCCAACCAGGAGGGATCAAAAGAAGCTTTAACACTTCCCTGGAAATGTCCAAGGCCAGGCTGGATGAGGCTTGGAGCAGCCTGGGATAGTGGGAGGTGTCCCTGCCCACGGCAGAGGGGCAGAACTGGATGATCTTTAAGGACCCTTCCAACCCAAACCATTCTGTGATCCCAGATACTTTGTAAGACATCTGAACACTGTTTTTACAGACCTTATTTGCTGCCTCTGACAGCACTTTCCAACAAAGCACAGGATCTGACATTACTTCCCCAAATGTTTAATGCATATTTTGGTTTTACCGCCGTGATTTCCCTCAGGGGGAGTCCGAACAGAAACGACTGTGGTTTGTTTATTTTTTTCTTGTTTTAGCCCAAAACTACCAGAAAAAAGATTTTAAAAATAAAGGGGGAAAGAAGTGGTTAATTACAAGCAGCAGCAAATGAGCTGCAGCGAGAGCAGGAGGTGCTGTGAATGTAAATCAGCGGCGCCCGATGCAGCCCCAGCAGCTTCCCAAGTAATGAGATCCTGCCGCTGCTCCGGCATCCTGCTTTGATCACTTCATCTTCTTCAGGGGCTCTGATGGGAAAACAAAGGTCTGTGGCACTGACCTCCCTCCCTGCAGCTCCCTCACACACACACAAATATTAGTGCCTGATCAAGGAGTGCTGTCTTTCCACCCCGTGGTTTTGGAGTGGATGGTGACATAGCCAGGGGGGAACCCTGACTAAACACTACAAGCTCCTTGCAATGGGAAGTGTCATGTTGGAACATGTTGGAGGTAATTGGTGATTCATTCTTCACCCTGCAGCCAGGAACAGGTGAATTTCCTTTTAAAAAAAAAATAAAAAATAAAATCACCCCCCCCCATCAAGTGCTGCAAAACAAAGCTCCCCTTCCCCAAAGGGAGCTTTTTGATTCTGGGGGCCGTGAGATTTGTAGGATTTGATCCTGCAGATGGCTCGGCCTCATTAAAAACATCCCTGGAAAAGGTATTTGTAAATCTCAGCCACCAAAGATTAGGAGACACAGAACAAATTAATAACAAAAAAGGAAGAGACTGAGGGGTTTTAACCTTCCTGGCCGGAATTGGGAAATCACCGAGTCGTGTTTGTGGGAAATCCCAACAAAGGATGCTTAAAGCATTAAAAACAAGAGGCTTTACTCCTGGGGAGGGAGGGAGGAGGCAGCCAGATGTCCCAGGGCAGAGCCTGATGTTCCAACCACGCTTCATGTCCTGGAACTGCAGCCAGCAAGGGCTGTCCTTAATGAGAACATCCATCAATTTCCAGGGGACTCGGACGATTCCCAGCACACAAAACACACCAATTTAACTCTTGGCCACTGAGGTGTGAAGGGAGAGTTTCACTCACTTGACTTCATCAAGAAGTTCTGTAAAATTACTTAATTTTCCCTGCAAGCAAACAGAGAAAACCTACAGTGGCTGAAACATGAGCATGTGCTTCCCCCTTCCAAGACATCAAATCAGACCTTCAGATCATAAAATCACCAAATGCTTTGGTGGAAGGGACCTTAAAGATCATTTCATTCTAATTCCCTCTTGTTATCCTACAGTAACAATCCTATAGTTATTAGTTATCCCACTCTAACAATATCCTACAGTCACTGTCCTACCCCACCTGTCCTACCTACCCGAAAATCTGTTGTTATCTTAAGTATTAATTCATATAAAATTAAAAAATCTTGCTCATGACTCCGTGCTCTACCAAAACTAATTTAAAGGTTGTTTTCTCCATTCCAGGCCGTAAAGTACCTCGCTGTGTGCAAAACTGGTGGTAGCCTGAGGGGAGATTTAATGAATGTATCCATGATTTCTAGAAAGGGGAGAAAAGATTATGGCAAACATTGGCTTGTCCTCTTCATTAATGTGCTACCTCAATTTTGAATAATGGATTTTAAAAGTTGACATAAGTCTTAAAATAAACCCCACAGTCAGAGCTTCAAACCTGTCTGCTGACCAAACAAGCACATTTGCATTTCACATTTAAATTGAGATATTTCCACAAAAACACAGGTCCCCAAGCGCAGTCTCAGGATTCTGCTGAACAGAGAAACACACGGATACCGTGCCAGACTCCCCTGCTCAGAATTGATTTGCATCCAGCTAAAAAAGTGCACAATTAATATTTCATCCGGCCCTGTTGAGTTCCCTCCCTCCTAATGGACTGTATCGATCAAAGTTAAATGTCTGGAGGGGGAAACCAACGTTGCTGTGTGTGAAGTGATCGCCATCTCGCAGGTAAACACACTGAATAAAGGGTTTATGGGGTTCTGATTTCCTAAAGCTGTCCAAGGGATATTCCTTGGATGTTTATGTAACAACTGTGACCTCTCAAGCCCCTTTGTCAAGTTGGAACGGGGTGATCTGGAAAAGATCCCTTCCAACCCACACCGTTCTGTGTTCCTCTGATTCTAAGCTGAGCTGTTGGAAGGCAGAAATTCCTAATTCTTGCTTGCCTCTCCAGTCCAAGGCCATGAACAAGGAATTCATGATGTGAAGGGTTTCACCAGCTGAGGGGCAAAACAAAATCTCTTGGATAAAGTCGTGGAACGAAGTCAAACACGTTCCTTGAATGAGCTCTGCCCCTCAGCTGAATCCATCAGGATTCATCCTTGGCTGGAAAAACAGAGCAAATAAACCAGATTCTGGTTTATTTAAAAAAAAAAAAAACAAACCAACACCATTCGAAGATGATGCTTGTGGAGTGGAACGTGTCAGAGCTCAGTCAGCAGCACCACTCAAATCAGGGTAAGGAACTCTCCCAGTGCCAGCACAGCTGCTTGTGAAGAGCTGGAAGAGCAGAAGGAAGGAGAAATGAGACCTTCAAGTAGCTCTGCAGCTGTGAAAAGCTTTGGGGGCTGAGCTGAGCTGGTGGTTATTTAATACTGGGCGCTCCCAGAATAATTTACGAACAGCTTACTCTTCTCCGCGGGATGTCAGGAGTAACTTGGGATCGCCGTCCCCGCTTGGAACACGTGACAGAATAATTCAATCCCACTCCCAGCCACAGCCCCAGCAGGGCAAACAGCACTGAAATGATTGTTTCACCACAGAGCACCACAAATACTCGCTGGATTTGCAAGAGGGAAGATTAATTCAGGACGATTTCATCGTCCTTGGCTGAGCAAAGGGAGCTTAACTAGAGGCAGGAAGCCTGAAGGGTCTGTCCAAGGATTTTTAATAGCTTTCCATTTTCTGCTATTGAAGAAACACTAGGTAGGGTTTCACAAATAACTGATATTCTGCACTTTTAACTTCAGTTTTTTAAGAGCAGCCACTGTTAATTCACGGCCAGGTTGAGGCAACCTCCTCTGATGGAAGGTGTCCCTGCCCCTGGAAGGAGGCTGGAACAAGATGAGCTTTAAGTTCCCTTCCAACCCAAACCATTCTGGGATTCTGTAACTCTAATTAAGACACAAAAGGGATGACTAAGAATCTGAAAGTTTCTCACCAGGGGACCAGCACAAGCAGAAACAAGGCAGGAGTGATCAGCCCAGCTCTCTGCAGCACGGATTTCTGTGTTACAGCAGCACGGGAGTACAACAGGAGAGTTACTGAGGACATCTGCATTAAGGAACTATCAATATTCCTAATTTACAGTGAAGAAGAGTCGCTTCAAAGTCACCATATGTGCCCCAACATCAGAGGGGTAATGAGGACAGTGAGATAAAGCCACACTCCCCTGGACTCGCTCCAGTGTCATCAGTAAAAATGTTATTTCCTCTCTATCCTTTTTTCCCAATGTCCAGAAAATCAGCATCACTGCTCTGTGAGACAATTATATCTGAAGATCCAGCAGTGTCACTGTTATTCATTTAATGTGGCTTCATGACAGGCTCTCTCAGCTTCACTCACAGTTCAAAAGAGTATTAGTTAAAACACAACTTCAAGGGAATACTCCCAGTATTTCAAATATTTACAGATAAGCATCAAACAAACAGTTTCTAGTGGAAGATGTCCCTGCCCACGGTCCCCAGACCGTGGATGATCTTCAAGGTTCTTCCCAATCCTGTGGTGATAACGATGCTTTAAATTTCATTTTCAGTAAACACTGAGAAAGCAAGCTTTGTGACACAGAAGTTCAGCAATCAAAGGAAGGCTGATGATTTGTCATTTATCCCCATTCATTCCATCCTGAGTCAAATCAGATACATTCCTGCCGAAGATATTTTCCAGATTCTGAGTGCCTGGAGATAAACTGAGTCCCCACGCCCATCAGAGCGATGGAAATGATCCAGGATCACCTGAAATGGATGGATCTGGTCTGTAAAACCACTTTGAAAATGCCTGGGATGTGTCAGGGTTTTACTGCCTGAAGCAGCCCAAGCAAATCCCAAACCTTCCAGTGTTTATCCAAACTGCTCCCCCGAGGAATTCCTCCTGATGGTTCATGTCCAAAAGTCTCACACTAAGGGGAATAAAGCCACCAAAATCTGGGATTCAGAACAAACACCTCAACTTCCAAATGCTGCCAGGGATCCCTCCGTGATTACAGCTGTCAGTGCCGGATAATTTCATCCAGGAATTTCCCTCTCAGGGACAGGGTGGGATTGTTGGGGTTGTCCTGGGCAGAGCCAGGGGTTGGATCAGTGATCCCTGTCATTCCCTTCCAGCTCAGGACATTCTGTGGTTCTGATCTCTAGAAACCCTGCACTGCGATGCACGAAATGCAGAATTTGGGTTTGGAAGCGACAAATTATTCCATTATTCCTCGAGCAAAATTTGGGGAATTAATTACATTAGTGGGCAAAACCTCACCACCAGGAAGATCAGACAATCCCCCAAAGAGGTCCTGGGGTGAGGACTAAGATTTTTGCCCAAAAAAGCAGCAGCAACTCCATGTTGTCAGTGAGAGCAGCGGAGCAGGAGGGGAATGGCAGGATATTCCGGAAAAAGCACCAGTGCTCTGAATTCCACATCTCCCACATGGAATCAAAACCCACAGAAGACAAAAAACGTTTGTTTTAGGCTGACCCTGCCCTGTCTGCTTACTCTGCTCCTAAATGAATAATGGAAGATGTTCCCTGGCTCTGAATTCCACGAGGGAATACAAATGTCACCGAACTTCCCCGCTTCAAATTAAGGGAAAAAAACAAACAAAACAAACCAAAACAAACCAACCCCACAATCCCAAGGTGCAATTTGATTAGGGAAAGTTCAAATCCTTGCCCAGAGCCTGGCCCTTCCTGTAACATGACAATCTTTTCTTCTTGTGTAAACCTCTCATTTACAACAGAGACATCTCTGTAATGGGATAAAACATTTAAGTTCTTTCAATAAAACTCAATAACTCATTGTAGACTAATTGTATAAGGAAAAAAAAAGAAATATTTAATGTATAATAACAGTGTCCACTTTACTCTAGAAAGAGATGTAGCATAAAAGGAGAAGAAATTCAAGTCAATAAAACTTGATTAATTGTAGACTCGATGTATAAAAAAACCCAGGAAATACTTAATATATAATAATAGTATCAACTTCACTCTAAAAAGAGGTGTAGCTTAAAAAGGGCAAGAAATTCAAGGTCTCTCAATAAAACTTGGCAACTAATTGCAGCCTAATTGTATAAATACACAGGAAATATTTAATATATAATAATAGTACTTGACCCTTGAAGGAGATGTGGCTTAAAAAGGGGAAGAACTTCAAGTCAATAAAACTTGGTAATTAATTGTAGACTCACTGTATAAAAAAAAAAAAAACCAGGAAATATTTAATATATAAGAACAGTACCCAGTTCTCTTCACTCTTGAGAGAGGTGTAGCTTAAAAAGGGGAAGAAATTGAAGTTATCTCAATAAAACTTAGTGGCTAATTGTATAAAAACCCCAGGGAATATTCAAGATATAATAACTGTATCCACTTCTCTTTGCTCTAGAAAGAGGTGAGGCTTAAAATGTGCAAGAAATTCAAGTTCTCTCAACAAAACTTGGTAACTAATTGTATAAAAAACCCAAGAAATATTCAATATATAACAATAGTGTCCACTTCTCTTCGCTCTTGAAAGAGATGCTGCTTAAAAAGGGGGAAGAAATTCAAGTCAATAAAAGTTGGTGCTTAATTGTGGTCTAATTGTGTAAAAAACCCAATAAATATTTACGGTGCAATAACAGTACCCACTTGAGTCTTTAAAGAGGTGCAGCTTAAAAAGGGGAAGGAATTCCAGTTCTCTCAATAAAACTCGGTGACCAATTGCAGACCTGTCTCAATAAAGTGGGATTATTTATAAGAACACCCCAATTGTGTCTGTCAATCCTGCCCTCAGAACCTGCAATCCCAGCGACCCTCAGCAATCGGATCCTGCCTTAGCAAAACTTTCCTCCTTTTTACTTCCTATTTTTCCCCTTTTTACTTCCTATTTGTTCCCTTTTTACTTCCTATTTTTTTCCTCTTTTACTTCCTTTTTTCCCTTTTACTTCCTGATTTTCTCTCTCTTTATTACCTAATTTTCCCCTTTTTAATTGATATTTTCCCCTATTTACTTCCTAATTTCGCCCCTTTTTAATTCCTAATTCCCCCCCTTTTACTTATTATTTTAATTGCTTTTTGTTTTCTAATTTTTCCCCTTTTTACTTCCTATTTTTCCCCTTCCTATTTTTTCCTTTTTTACTTCCTAATTTTTTACCTTTTTACTTCCTATTTCTCCCCCTTTTAACTTCCTGTTTCCCCCTTTTTACTTGATATTTTTCCCCTTTTTACTTCTTAATTTTCCCCCTTTTTACTTCCTAATTTCCCCCCTTCTACTTCCTATTTTTATCACTTTTTGTTTTCTAATTTTTCCCTTTTTACTTCCTAATTTTTCCCTTTTTACATCCTATTTTTTTTTTCCATTTTACTTCCTATTTTTCCCCTTTTACTTCCTAATTTTCTCCCTTTTTAATACCTAATTTTCCCCTTTTTAATACCTAATTTCCCCCTTTTTACTTGATATTTTCCCTTTCACTACCTAATTTCCCCCCTTCTACTTCCTATTTTTATCTCTTTTTGTTTTCTAATTTTTCCCCTTTTTACTTCCCATTTTCCCTTTTTTCCACTTCCTATTTTTTCCCTTTTTTACTCCCTAATTTCCCCCTTTTTACTTCCTATTTTCCCCTTTTACTTCCTAATATTCCCCTTTTTACCTCCTAATTTTCCCCTTTTTACTTCCTATTTTTCCCCTTTTTACTTCCTATTTGTTCCCTTTTTACTTCCTATTTTTTCCCCTTTTACTTCCTGATTTTCTCCCTTTTTAATACCTATTTTTCCCTTTTTTACTTGATATTTTTCCCCTATTTACTTCCTACTTTCCTCCCTTTTTTCTTCCTCATTTCCCCCCCTTTTACTTCCTATTTTTATCACTTTTTGTTTTCTAATTTTTCCCCTTTTTACTTCCTGTTTTCCCTATTTTTACTTCCTAATTTTTTACCTTTTTAATTCCTATTTTTTCCCTGTTCACTTCCTATTTCCCCCCTTTTCACTTCCTTTTTTACTTCCTAATTTCCCCCTTTTTACTTCCTAATTTTTCCCTTTTTACATCTTACTCTATTTTCCCCATTTTTACTTCCTAATTTTCTCCCTTTTTATTTCCTAACTTTTTACCTTTTTACTTCCTATATTTTCCCCTTTAACTTCCTGTTTTTCCCCTTTGTGCTTCCTAATTTTCTTCCTTTTTACTTCCTATTTTTTCCCTTTTTACTTCCTATTTTTTCCCCCCTTTTTTTTTTTTTTTAAGTCAATGGACCAGTACTGAACCCAATGATCCAAAAGTCCCAAATAATATTTAGGAAATGTGGTTTCAGGTGCAAAAGCAACACAGCAAACTGCAGTAGTGGCATCACAGCAAAGACCAGTCAAGCAGGTGATTTAAAATCTAGAAAATTAAGAAAAGATCAGTCTTATCAAGTGTTTGGAATGTGATTCCCTCTCCAAATTCCTCGTGGAAAATACTCTGATTTATGCAGATTGGCTGAAACATCCTTGACAATTATTTTCTTAAAATTACTTAATTACC
This sequence comes from Pyrocephalus nanus, assembly GCA_038380795.1. Taxonomy (NCBI): domain Eukaryota; kingdom Metazoa; phylum Chordata; class Aves; order Passeriformes; family Tyrannidae; genus Pyrocephalus; species Pyrocephalus nanus. The sequence continues at coordinate 19,309,350 of CM076262.1, read as the reverse complement.
TCTGCAATATCTACCAGCTCCATTTGTGCTAAAAGGACCCCAAAATATTTGATTTACTTGGGAAATCATTCACATATCAGAGGAAAAAACCCAATCCCAAAGCCATTTTCCACCTCTAGCCACAAAACCCAGCCAGAGCTCTGAGCTGGTCCCTCAGCATCTGCATTTCAGAGCCTCAGTTTGGAATAATTCAAGTGAAATTAGGCAACAATGAGATTTAAAAACCTCCCTAATACAGGGAGGAGACTCCCACTTAACAGGGATCTTCTCACAACCTACCTGCTTTTGCAGATATCATGGGAAACCCTCCAAATTATGCTTAAATCAGACCTTGATCAGTGGTCACCTTGTTAAGGGACAGATCAATTCAGTCCTCAGCACACTCTGCACCATTAAAGGACAAAGATTTACCAGAGAATATCTAACAATTCGGGATACTGAGGGCCAAAATGAGGTTTACCTCACACTTAGGGATTTTATTTGGGCCATTATCAGCAGCTCAAAAGGGATTTTCTCACCCAGAGTCAAAACAAAACACGGACCAAAAGAAAATCCCTCCAACCAAACGCAAAAATTGCGGCAGAATAATTCACTTTGTGCAGGGATAGAGCACAGAGGAGAAAGGGTGTGAAAAGTTCCCTCTGTCTCCTCACTATAAAATGATAAATGGAACCTTCTGCCTCGGGGATGAACCAGCCAAAAGGGAAGAGGCCGAGGCCAAGGGTCACCGTCCCTTTGATCCATCAATTACTGGATCTTCATTTAACCATCTTCAGGGCTAATAAAAAATTATTTAATTTGACCTTCACTGTTTCAGGGCAAAGTGAAGTCCCTAATTTAAATCCTTCCCATCATGCAGGCACGGGATGAATACGATTGTAATGCAAAGTCAGAGCTACGTTTTTGGTGCTCCACGAGAGAAAAGGAATATATTTTTAGAGTATTTCGTGCTTCTTATCGACCATAAATTAATTAATATCTACTAACTCTGCATCCCATTTCTATGCAGCTTATGGTTTCTATACAGTGGCTTCCAAATTCTTCCAAATTCCCTCCTTTCAATAACCAGAATGGATTGATAGGATCTATGACGGGGGAAAAGGGGAATTATTGTGTATTTTAATGTGGATAAAAACTCCTCCAGCTGCCAGAATAAAAAGAAAAAACCCCAGGTGACCAGACTTACTTGAACCGAGATGACACTTCATCAGCAGCTTTCTGGTATTGCTCTGTGGTGACTTTGTAGAACTGGGCACTCTGGGAAGGGAAGAAAACAAAATAAATTCAGATTTCAAACTATATCATTTATATGCATCATAATATAGAGTAAATACAGCTAATTTGGGTATTTTATCCATTTAAGTTGCTCAAAAAACCCTCAAAACCTGACTACAAAATGAAATACACACAAAATCTCAAAGATTACTTTTTAAATAGGTGTGTCCTCTTGGTTCTGGGAGGTTATGAAGGAGAGAGGGAATTCTAAAGAGACACGGGGTAAGAATCCCACATTTAGCACAAGGTGCTCCTGGTGGCTTTGAAACTTCTTCATTAGAAAGAAAAATCAAAATACTGAATCCTTCCCTCTTTGCCATGTCCCTGTTTGTGTTCCTTACACTCATCTCCCCATCTGTTTTACAGGTGCTACTTCAGCCAAACTTCAAAGTCACACAGTAAATCAACTAAATTTTTAACTTTCCCTTTTAAGCCTTCACCTTAAAAATGCCTCTGCAGGGAGTTATTGTGATAGGCCAAACCTTCAGGTCGCTTCAATCGGTTGCTAATTTCAATTTTCATTTTGATTTTGAAAATCAGGTGTAAAATCCAGGACTGATTTTCAGCTCCCTTAAAAACTCAGGAATGGCTTTCACTCAGTTCCACCAAGCCACTCCTTTCCAGAATGAAGGTGAGATAAGATCAGCAAGAAACAGAACTTCTCCACGTGTAAGAACGGCCAGGAGAGTCCCTGACCTTTGGAAGAAGGGGTAGGATATTCCAGAGGAATACAGGGATGGGGTGAGGTCATGCAGGGAGAAAATCAGACAATTCAGGAAGTCCCTACAAAAATATCAGCAGCCAAGGGAGGGCTAAGGAGAACCTGCATCCTTTATTGGATGGGGGAGGAAACTCAGTGACAAAGGCCCAGGAAAGGGCTGGTAATGCCTTCTTTGCCTCAGTCTTTAAGAGTAAGACCAATTGTTCACAGAATCACAGAATCACAGGTTGGGAAAGCCCTCTGGGATCATCCAGTCCAACCCGTGATCCAACCCCGCTGGGATTACCAGATCATGGCACTGATGCCACATCCAGCCTGTCCTTAAACACCTCCAGGGATGGAGAATCCACCCCCTCCCTGGACAGCCCATTCCAAGGGCTGAGCACCCTCTCTGTAAGGAATTTCTTCCCAATATCCAACCTAAACCTCCCCTGGCAGAGCTTGAGACCGAGCCCTGTTGTCTTACTGAGGGTTGCCTGGGAGAAGAGCCCAACTCCCCCCCGGCTCCCCCATCCTGGCAGGAGTTGCAGAGAGTGAGGAGGTCTCCCCTGAGCCTCCTCCTGTCCAGGCTGAGCCCCCCCAGCTCCCTCAGCCTCTCTTCATGGGAATTGTGCTCCAGTCCCTTCCCCAGCCTCGCTGCTCTTCCCTGGACAATCCCTGCTCCAGCCCCTCCATGTCCGTGCTGAGCTGAGGGCCCAGAGCTGGGCACGGCACTCCAGGGGTGGCCTCCCCAGGTCCCAGCACAGGGGGACAATCCCTGCCCTGCTCCTGCTGCCCCTTCTGCTCCTGAGCCAAGCCAGGATCCATCAGCCCTCTTGGCCACCTGGGTATCCAGAGCCCTGAGCTGGGAGAGGGATGGGGAACAGACTGGAGAGCACAAAATCCAAGGGGAAAGGGTCAGTGAGGGGATACAGCACTTAGAAGACACTCTGGTCTGTGGGGGGATGTACCCAAGGGTGCTGAGGGAGATGGTGGAAGAGCTCACTGAGCCATTTTCCATGGTTTATCACGGCTCCATGGTTTCCATGGTGCTGGTGACAACATGTAGGCATCATCCCAGGTGTGCCCAGGGGGGCAAGAGGCCAATGGCCCCGGGTTTGTATCCCAAATAGTGTGTCCAGCAGGAGCAGGGCAGGGATTGTTCCCTGTGCTGGGAGCTGGGGAGGCCCCCCTGGAATCCTGGGGGCAGTTCTGGACCCTCAAACAGGAGAGCCATGGAGGGGCTGGAGCGTGTGCAGGGCAGGGAAGGGAGCTGGGAAGGGTCTGGAGAACTCCTGAGGGAGCTGGGGGGGCTCATCCTGGAGAAAAGGAGGCTCAGGGGGGACCTTCTGGCTCTGCAAGTCCCTGCCAGGAGGTTGGAGCCGGGGGGGGTCGGGCTCTGCTCCCAGGGAACAGGGACAGGACAAGGGGAAACGGCCTCAAGCTGTGCCAGGGAAGGGTCAGGATGGATATTAAAGAAAATTCCTTCCTGGAAAGGGCTGTCCAACCCTGGCACAGCTGCCCAGAGCAGAGGTGGAGTCCCCATCCCTGGAGGGATTTCAAATCCCTGTGGATGTGGCACTTGGGGACACGGGGCAGTGGTGGCCTTGGCACTGCTGAGGGAACAGCAGGACTCAATGATCTTAAAAGTCTTTTCCAAGCTAAAGAATTCTATGATCCCATATCCAAAGACAAATCACTGCAATGTTGTGATGCCTCATGTCTAAATAATACATACTTGGCATTTTTCAGGAGGTTTTTATAGCCTCAGCACAGTTGGATTTCAGCTCTAATAACCAAAGCACCTGGCTGCACAGTTGGAGGAAGAAAGAAAAGTTAAAGCAGCTCAAAACTTCCCTAAAACCATTTTTTTTTTTTTCTCTGACTGATGGTGGAAACAGGTCGTGGAGATGCAGAAAGGTTGGGCTGGCACTTGCAAGAACTGTTCTGGGAGCTCTGAGTCATCAGGAATCCCCGGGGAGTCGTGGCAATGTGGCAACAAAACTCTCACAGTCACACCCTGTGGGATTCCATCAAACCCTTCTGAATCCTCATCTGAACAACCTACGACTTTACCCCCTGGTTTAAAGTTATCAGAGCCTCAATACTGATTGTGAATCTTTAAAATATTTAACATGTTCCAGGCTGGGAGAGCTGGGAATGTTCATCCTGGAGAAGAGAAGGCTCCAGGGAGACCTGAGAGCCCCTTGCAGGGCCTAAAGGGGCTCCAGGAGAGCTGGAGAGGGACTGGGGACAAGGGATGGAGGGACAGGACACAGGGAATGGCTTCCCAGTGCCAGAGGGCAGGGACAGATGGGAGATTGGGAAGGAATTGCTGGCTGGGAGGGTGGGGAGGGGCTGGACTGGATTTCCCAGAGAAGCTGTGGCTGCCCCTGGATCCCTGGGAGTGTCCAAGGCCAGGTTGGAGCAACCTGGGAGAGTGGAAGGTGTCCCTGCCCATGGCTCATTCCTGCTCATTCCACGGAATGAGATGCTCTTTAAGGTCCCTTCCCACCCAAACCTTTCCATGATCCTATAACAAACATGGAAGGCACGATGCAGTCCATGGAAAATGTCATTCCAATTTTAATGCCGGCTCAAGTGACCAGCTTTATTTGTTCGAGACATTGATGTATGAAAAAGCAATAAGGCCACAACGTTTTTAGGGAAAAGCCTGTAAATGGAGAGATCACTCTTCTGTAAAAGTCAACGATGACACAGGGCCTGTGGTCACTGGGTTAGTAAACGTGCCCTCAGCAACATCTATCTGTGCCAAATCGTGTTACGAGGAGGGCAGGTAAGAGAGCCCCGCTCCAGCAAAAACAACTGAATGACATTCCAAAAGACTCAGAACAAAACAAAACAAAACAAAACAAAATAAAAAAAAAATAAAAGGAAAAAATATTTTTCTTTCCCACTTACAGATTTCATCTCCCAAGGTTTCCTCCTGGTGAATTATCATCTCGGAACGCACCGAAATCGCGGAATGAGCTGCCAGCTCCAGACACGGCTGAAATTGCATTGCAAGGCTAATATTTTGACCACAAATTGTAACAAATTGGCCAGGACCTGCTGCAGTCAAAGGTCAGGCCCAGATCTCTGAGAGCACAGGGCTCTGCTGCCCTCCTGCCTGCCACATTCCAGCCCTAATAACTCACCCGTCCCGGGGACCGAGCTTTCCACGCGCGGAACGTGGGGGTCGTTTATTTTTTCATAAATCATCATTGGGCTTGGAGAAAAATGCAGATGAAATCCTGCTCGCAGCAGTGACCCCCCCCCCCCCGTGGCACTCAGCAATCCCAGCTGCCCAGTGACAGTCAGGTCCCCGAGATGGAGATGGAATCGATAGGGCCGGGATTAGGCGGCGATTGAGGACGGGGCGAGCGGGGCCGGGTCAGGGGCTGAGATGATGAATAGTCCTCCATCACCCCCCCTGCCCCCTCCCACACCAACATCCACTATAATCTTATTTGGGCTGTGATTTATCTCTCTTTGGCCTGATCAATAAAGATGAACACAACAGTTGTAAGGATCGATTGCAATTTTTTATCATTTTCAAGCATGAGGGAGCATTTCTGACACAAAGACAATATTCTGGGTGTACTTGCTCTACTTTTTAATTGCAGTTCAAGTGATCAACTGAGCTGCTATCTATGCCAAGAAGTTTTAATCCTGCAGGAGACCCGAGCTATCAAGGAATCATTTGTTATCTCAGATGAACTGTGCTGTGTTTCTTGGCTCAGGTGTTGCTTTGAAGCTCACTTAGGTTTTACTTTAAAGATAAACTTTGTATAATCCAAAGATGAAGTTTCATTTAAAGAGCCCTCCCTAGTCCTCAAGATGTAAGGGCAAATGTCATTTCCCTAAACACAGAGTAAAAATGGTGCTATAACATCACTTCCTCAGTCTCCAGATAAATATAAATGTATTATTCCCATCCCTGGAAGTGTCCAAGGCCAGGCTGGATGGGGCCTGGAGCAGCCTGGGATAGTGGGAGGTGTCCCTGCCCACGGCAGGGGGTGGGACTGGATGGGCTTTCAGGTCCCTACAACCCAAACCATCCTGTGGTTAACTCTGGACATACATTCTGCATATTCACATACTGTTTAACTTCAAGAGGAGGAAAAAAGTTCCAGTTCTCAGCTGAGCAGCAGTGACAAAATACCTGGAACAGGGCTGTGCATCTTCCAGGAGATGTACCAAAAGCAGCTGTTTTCTCCCCAAAGTGGAGAGGGGAGTGGGAAGGATGGAGGGAAGAGAAATGCAACAGCACCTGCAACAATCTCCATCAAACACCCTGTGCACGAACACACAAAGCTCAGCTGTGTTTGTCACATCCCAGATATATATATATATAAAAATATATTTCATAGATATTCCTGGGATTCTTTTAACTAAATAAGGCACTAAAGTTGGAGTAAATATTACAGCCAAACGATTTTGTCTCTTTGATTGAGGTCCCTGTGCATCTGAATCATGGAATGGTCTTTGCTTACAGAATTACACCTTCTCTTCTCCTCTTTAAAGTCCTCTCTGTTGCTGTGGAAGATGTTCCAAGGGCTGGATCCCTCTGCTCTGGAGCCAGGCTGGGAATGCTGGGAATGTTCATCCTGGAGAAGAGAAGGATCCAGGGAGAGCTGAGAGCCCCTTGCAGGGCCTGAAGGGGCTCCAGGAGAGCTGGAGAGGGACTGGGGACAAGGGATGGAGGGACAGGACACAGGGAATGGCTTCCCAGTGTCATTTAGATGGGAGATTGGGAAGGAATTGCTGGCTGGGAGGGTGGGGAGGGGCTGGACTGGATTTTCCAGAGAAGCTGTGGCTGCCCCTGGATCCCTGGGAGTGTCCAAGGCCAGGCTGGAGCAGCCTGGGACAGTGGGAGGTGTCCCTGCCCATGGCAGGGGTGGAATAGGATGAGTTTGAAGGTTCCTTCTAAACCAAACCATTCCAGAGGTTTTGGCTCCGAGATCATTGACTTGTTGCAACCAAATGGAGTGACAAGCGGTGCCCGTTTCAGAGGCACCTTCCAAACCAGGGAACTGAGGGAAACACGGGCTGGCCCTGTGGAAGAGAAGCCAAAGGCAACTTCCATTTCAATCTAAAATCTATCCAATTTGCCCTGATAAATACCCAGAGCCACAGCAAATATAAATAACACCATAATTCAGGTAGAGAAAGATGAGATCTGACCACGGGCCCAAGTCTTTTCACCTCGGCTGCCCCTCAAATAATCTCCCCTGAACAAAAGTGAGAGAGCAGGAGCTTCTTCGGGAACACATTATGAAGGAATAAGAGAAGAATTATTTCGCTTGACAGCTGTGATTTCAAAGGCCTGGGTAAGAAAATAAATTCCTCCAGCCCCTCAGAAGGTCAGTGTTTTGTCTGCATGGGGGACCTCAAAGCACAAAGTACCTGTTTTACTCTCCGCTGAAAATCTTCAGATTTGCAGCCAGGCAAAGTTCTGAAAGATCTCGTGTCATCCAAGCTGATATAAAAGATTATCAAAAGAACCAGGAGAACTTGAGATCCCTCATTTAATTTCACCAGAGACACATCACCTATATGCACTATTTTATTAAAAACCTGGTGAAAGGGTTTTCACTGCAGAAAATACCATTACTCACTTTGGCATTGAATTTTCTTTTTTTTTGCTTTCAAGCCCCTTTGGGCTCTTAAATCCCTGAACAGATTCAGTGTGAGGGCAACATTCGTGCAATCCATTTAATTGTTTTATTTTATTTTATTTTTTTTAATTAAATTTAATAAGTTACGTCGTTAACAGCTCATTTGACAAAGAGAAAAGCCTTTTGACTTCCCCACAAAGGAGATAGATCTGCCCCTTTCTGCTTCGAGTTTTAGAGCTGGGAAAGACAAAAATGAGCCCAGCTTGACTCCTGCTCAGCTCAGCACCTGCTCCACCCACCAAAGGAACGAGGAGCTTGGGCTGTTTGGTACCTCTGAGAAGCAGGGGGGAAATTTTTAATTTAAAGACTTCTTTTTTGCCTTCTCATCCTCCCCCACGGAAGGACTCAAAAGCATCCACAGGCAAAGATGATCCTTGTTCCCTGAATGGCAAATTGGAAAGTTTTCTTTGCCTCTCTTTTTAATCCATTTCTGCTGCAGTTAAGCTTTTTCTTTTTTTTTTTTTTTTCCCTCCCTTAATTGTACTTTTGGCCATTTCATCTCAGGATCTTTAACAAACCCACTTGTGGATAATACGAGGGCATTTTGTTTTAATCAGTTCTGTTGACACACAGCCTGGCATCTGAGTGGCCTTCAAAGAGGAGATTTCCAAAGCCAAAATGAAGTTGTTTCACCCATTTAATCCAAATTCAGGACTGACACAAGGTTTTTGCAAGCCCTGTCCAACCTGGCCTTGGACACTCCCAGGGATCCAGGGGCAGCCACAGCTTCTCTGGGAAATCCAGTCCACCCTCCATCCAGGAATTCCTTCCCAATATCCCATCTAAATGGCACTGGGAAGCCATTCCCTGTGTCCTGTCCCTCCATCCCTTGTCCCCAGTCCCTCTCCAGCTCTCCTGGAGCCCCTTTAGGCCCTGCAAGGGGCTCTCAGGTCTCCCTGGAGCTTTCCCTTCTCCAGGATGAACATTCCCAGCTGTCCCAGCCTGGCTCCAGAGCAGAGGGATCCAGCCCTGGGAGCATCTCCACTGGACAAGATTAACTGGTAGAAGAAATAAACTTAAAGCATCCAGTCAAGTTTAATCTGTGAAACTGCCACTGAAAGCACAAAGTGAGCAAGGAGGGGAGGAATTAGGGAAGAAGAAATAATAAAGAGAGAGTAAGGCCATCTACTGCTGTGTCCATATACACCCAAATTCCAAATTCTATCACATCACAGCTTTATAAATATGACCATTTTCATGGCACTTCCATTTGAATTCAAAACCTCTGCTTGTCACCGAATTGATTTTAATAAGCCACGGAACACCGACCATAAAACATCATCCGGGTTCCCAAGTAATACTGCATCTTCATTGTGCCTCCAAATGATCCATGGCTGAAGTAATCCCTTCTGAAATGTCATCAGATCAGGCCTTTGCCTGAATCTTTAGATAAGTTATTTTTTATACAAATCATGACTCCTCTCATTTGATGCAGCTGCTCCAGTCAGCCAATTCCTGCAGTTTTCGACTCCAGAGATGAACCTAAGGATGTCCAATTCCTCATCCAGGGAACCTATGGAACACTTCAGACTTTTACTCTCGTTTTTACATCCTGTAATGAGCTAATTTTGGAAGGAAGGGGACTGACTGCCTTCACTGGGACTGTCAGCAGCGGATGGACCAGAAGGTTCTGTGTGCCTGGGAATAACAAGGCATTCAGCTTTTGTGGGAATCTATGCAAATGGAGCCTCTTTCCATAAAAGCAACTCTGGATTCCAGCACAAAAGGCACCTGCAGAGAAGCAACCAAAGATCCCTAAATGAGAGGCTTCAACCCCGTAACGAGGATGTTCAGGACAACTCAGAAATGAGAGACTGAAGCTGCAGGGACAGATCAGGGAATGAGCTTTTGTAGCACTCACTTTGTCCCACTTCTGTCTGCAGTAAGTGGGAAAAGTTGCTGAAAGGCAGGGAGAGGGAATTAAAAGTGGAAGAGAAGCCTCAGAGTTAAAAAGAAAGGGAGGCAGCAATCTGGGATCCTGGGCTGAGCCTGCAGAGGGTAAGGAAGTCAAGGCTAAGACCAATATCAGGATTTTGGGGGAGTTTGCCTAGAGCTCCATATTTCCTGCACTGGCTTAAATCCAAGTGCAATTCCCTCTCTTCTGCCTTTACAAAACCTGGAAGAAACTGGATCTGGACCAGCCTGTCCCTGTGACAGAAGAGATGTGTGAACTGCTGTGGACTGAAGGAGGATTTTGGACACCCAGTGTCACCACAAACCTGGGACAGAACAGCAACCAGGTACCCAAACTAAGCTGTTGGAGATGCCACAGGAAGGGACAGGCCCTAAGACCCACTCAAAACAAGATCCTGGGATGGTGGAAGGTGTCCCTGCCCATGGCCAGGGGGGTGGAATGAGATGATCTTTAAGGTCCCTTCCGACCCAAACCAATCCTGCAGAAAATGTTGTGCAGGAAGACAATTCACTCCCCCACCTGTGTGTGTGTTTGATTCCACAACTTGTGTGGCTGTCAGAGACACACAGTGTGGCAAAATCCTTAACTCAGTTACCAGCAGAGAACGGGGAAAACAGTGAATTCTGTGACCTTCTCACTTGAATTTCCAATTCTGCTTTCTCAGGCCCCACTAACTGGTACTTTTAACTGCAGCTATTAATGTCTCTGAAGTTTCTGCCCAGCTATGCTCCACTTCCCCCTCCTGCCCTGGTAGAACATTGATCTCTCATTTGTTAACACTCTGAGCTGCCAAAGAAAATGAAAACCTTTGTGAAAAGGACAAATCTATTCAAAGTTCTTACAGCTATTCAGCCAAGCATCTAATCTGCATGTAATTGTGGCACTGTTGCTAATACAAATGTGCTCAATCTCGGAGGTGCACGTGGGAATGCACAGCTACATTTATGTCTCCCACCAAAGACAAGACGCCTCATCTGAATTATTCCTGTTTATTTGCCTTCTCATCTCACCCCTTTCAGTGTTACACATTTTAAATCACCTCCAGAATGAAAATTGGGTGTTATTTCTCCACATAATAAAGGAGATTCTGCCCTCCACCCCCCAAGAACTCTGAGGCCCACAGGAATGGGAATTGCTGCTGCCAGGGGTGATGCCTGAGAAATGGAAGTTGGGAAATCGCTTCTCTTGGTGGCATCAGGCACGGGTGGCAGCGCAGGAATTAGGGTGACAAATTCCCGCTGCTGGTTGTTTTCATGGAGTCCGTTATGGGCCACTTATGCCAAGGAAAAGCCACACCACAGGGCACCACAGCAGCTCACGAGCAAACCAGGATCAGCACGAGCCTGGAATCCTGAAATCCTGGAATCCTACATGGGTTTGGGTCGGAAGGGACCTTAAAAATTACCAAGTTACAACCCCCTGCCATGGGCAGGGACACCTTCCACTAGACCAGGTTTGCCCAGGAATGGCTTATAAGGATACTCCACTATTTTATTCCAATATCCACCTGCTGTGTGTTACGTAAATACCATTTAAAAATACACAGGTTTGCTACAGCAGCACAAAAGGCAATTTAGTTTAAGTCTTCTATTACTTTCATTTACAGCTGCATAAAAAACTAAGTCCTGAGGGTGTTGGGAGACTCAAGAGAAGATAATTTGAGGTTACCCAGGAAGCTGTTTTGGCAGAACTGTACCAGGGACAGTGCTGAGTCCAAGGCAGCTCTTCTGTGCTCCACAGCCCAAAATTTTAAGAGGAAGTCTTAAAATCAGAGAAATTATCTGGGAAACAACTTCCTCAGGAGGGGCAGAGGAGGGGCAGGCACTGAGCTCTGCCCTGGGGGGACCCCGAGTGCAGTGACACAGGTTGTAAATCAAAACCACAGAGGTTCCAAACTGCTGAAAGGAAAAATATTTCCCTCCAGGGATAATTAAGCAGAGGGACAGAGATCCAAAAATGTGGCATCTCCGGCCTTGGAGGTCATCAAAGATCCAGCTGGACAAAGCCCTCAGCAATCTCATCTGTCTCGGGGCTGGTGCTGCTTCAGTTGGACCTCCCAAGGCCCTTTTCAGTCTGAACAACTCCATAAATATGTAAACTCACAGTCAGGGCTAGATCAGGTATCAGAGGGAAAATCTCTTTTGGCTTGTAGATGTGCAACCTGCTCTGCGGCTGCATCTGAAATTCATCTTGTGGCAGAAGCCCAGCACAAAGAATCACAGATTAGCTCCATCTTCTTCCAAATAAATGGAAAGTAGCTGGTTTATCTCTGTTTATTAGATCTCCCCCCCATCCCTGCTCCCTCAGATTGGCTGCCTTGGGGCACAATGAGTGCAGGATTAGCATGTTTTGAGAAGCTGCCACAGGGAACAGTTTCATGCACCAGCCCTCCAGAGACAGAGAGTAAAGTTTTTGAAAGAAATCTGAAAATATTCCATCTCCCTGAATCCAACAAACCCCGAGAGCAGTGGCATGGCACAGGCTTGTCCCTGTCTCTCTGCCACAGGTTTAGGAAGTTTTGCCTGTGTTTTTTTCTGAGCTGCTTGTGGGAACTTTCCCGGGGGAAGTGTCTCAGCATCGAGACCAAGTATGATCAATGCTACCAAAATCCTCACCTTGTGGGGTTTATGAGCTGCAGCACCCAAACAGGATGAGTTTAGAACCACTCTAATATTTACATGTGGTCAGCCCAGATGTTTGGATGCTGCTGGCAGGAACGCTCTGGGTGCTGTCAGGACAAGCAGCAGAGGAAGGGAGGGGGCAAAGTGGAGAGATCATCTCTCACCACGCGGAGTTCATGATCCATGTCAAGCCACCCACGAGACAGCGAGGCAGAAAAGCCTTGTATCAACTGCCTGACAGCTGATGCTGCACAGCAAAAGCAAAACCAGCTATCAACACCACTTTTTGGCGGCGCTGAAGCCGCTGAAGCGCTTCGGGGAGGGTCTCTCACAGCTGCTTCGAACACCATGTGAGCAGTGAGGAAATACCAGGGCTGGAACGGCGAGAATGCTGAGGATAGAAAGAATTCCGTGGTGAAAAGTAGTGGAGGGATTTCTTGGATGACTGATAAGCACCTGAATCCAAGAAAACTGCTTGTACACCCAGACCAGACCGAGAACTCCGCTCTGATTTGGCGAAGCGAGAACCGAAACGAGCTCAGAGCGTGTTTAAATCAAACTAATGGGGGAGTTTTCCAGTGCTTCTTTCCAACAGTGGATCCCAGCAGAGCCATCCTGCTCAGAAACTGCCTCCTGAAAGAAAAGCAGCCAAAGCCCCAGGCAGGTGGGCTTCTCCCTCAAAATCCTGCCAACACAAACCCCAGGACCTGCGAGAGCGATTCAGCGGCTCAGCGGGGCACAGCGGAATCGCTGGCACCAAATGCACTGATCTGGGAGTGGAAAAAAGGGGCTGCAATGCCCTCAGACAGGCAAGATCCACGGAATTCCTACAGCTGGATGGTGCACAAGGCCAAATAATTGAAATGCAGACTTCCACAAGCATTTATAACTGTGTTTTGTGAGCTCTGATGATGATTCCCACTATTCTGGGCTCTTTTCCTGCCTTCTGTTCGTTCCCCATCTCCCACCCCATTCCAGTCTCCCTCCTGCAGCTCCTTCAGGCTGGAGCATCATAATTCAGATCAACTTCTCTGCAAAAATCCTCTGTCACACACTTGTATCGTGCCCAAATAACCCCAAAATGACACAACACAACTGAGAGAGGAGTCACAAGGAGCAGTTCTTTCCAAAACCCCAGAAACCCCACCACGATCATTTGTAATTCTCCCTCGTTCCTCCCAGCAACAGGTCCAGCCAGATAAATAATCCCCCTTGTATCGATCCCAGAGCTGCCTGAGAATATATGGAAGCACTTGTAAGCTTTGATTTTTGCATTTTATTTTATGTAACACATTATCAAGCATGAGAGCACCGAGGATGAACTCGGCGGGGTCAATATTTGGACTCATTTTTTCTCCCTCTGCAGAACCAAAGTGACTCTCAGAAGCTCCCACAGCTTTGATCTGCTCGAGTGTCCTAAACCCACTGTGGGAAAAAACACCCCCTCTGCTGCTTTAGGATCTGGAAATGCCTTGTGGGGGCAATGCTCTCAGGCACAGGGTGGGATTTTTGGGATTGTCCTGTGCAGGGCCAGGAGCTGGGCTCAATAATCCCTGGGGATCCCTTCCAAATCAAGATATTCCACGATTTTATATCACTGCAAGCTTCCTGAATTGGACAATTAGCTGTTCCAAGGCTCCAGCTCAAAGCAGGCCCAACTAGACCAAGTTATCTTGTCCAGTTGAGACCTGAACACCTCCAAGGATGATTCCACTTTATATTAAACCTCTGCCCTACGGGTGATGCCACCAGGAATTGTATTTATGGAAGGGAAACTTCCCATTTACCCAAATCTTCAAATTCTTAAAGCCTGGACAAGAAGAGAAGTAAAATGCTGTCAGCAAACTCATGAAAATAGGTTCATGTGTCTAAAAACTTTTAATTGACCCAATTAGTCAAGTAAAAACACATCAGATGTCCCCTCAAATACTGTCACTAAATCCTTCTTCTGGTAGAACTCCCACTTGAAAAATATTCCACCCATTGCATGGTGCAAACACACAGAGCATTTTACACCTGATTTTCCAGTACAAAAGCACGGCCCTTGTGAGGATTTCTCAGGTTTTTATGAAGTTCTTTCAATTTTACAAGTATCTGAAATCATCTCTCCCCATCAGCTCACGGCAACAATTCAAAGAACAAAATTCACCGAAGTTTTCTGAATTTTAAAAGGGTCATTTTCTGCTGTTCAAAAAGAAAAACACCCCAACTTCTCCACATCTTCTGACAAATGCAAGTCCAACCTCCACTGTTATCCAGTAATTCACCTCACCTACAAACAGCCTCGTTTTGGTTTTTCTCAGTTGAGATCCCACCCGAAATGCTCCTCCTGCTCATCTGCAGGAGCTCCTCAAGCCATGAGCATTCTGCACAACATTTTAAACACATAATTAGAGAAAGCCTCAAAAAAATTAAGTGACAGCAGCAGCAGCAAACTCTTCAGAAGGAAGGAGGCTCGTGAAAGCTGTTTGAGAGGTGCCATGAATACAGTCTGGGCTGCGCTCACTCCACGGGGTGTGTTTGGTTGGCAGAGAACAATCAGGAAGTGCTGAATCAAAAAACCCTGCACTGCTGTTAAAGGGACAAGACAGCAAGGATATCAACAGTTTTTCCCATAAACACAGCGAGTGGAACGGACTCAGCTGCAGGAAACTGCAGCAAGGTGTTTAGAGTGAGGATAATGGAGATTTCCAGAGTCTGACACGTGGGGCAGGAGTGGAACTCCCCGGAAAAGGAGCTGCTGGAGCTCTGATTTCAGACTGTGGCTCTTCCTCTATTCCAAAATAAGGTTTTTTTCCTACTTATAAAATCACAGAGTGGTTTGGGTTTGAAAAGACCTTCCAGACCATCCTGTTCCACCCCTGCCATGGGCAGGGACACCTTCCACTGTCCCAGGATGCTCCAACCTGGCCTTGGACACTCCCAGGGATCCAGGGACAGCTGAACATTTCTCTGGGATATCCAGTCCAGCCCCTCTCCACCCTCCCAGCCAGCAATTCCTCCCCAGTCTCCCATCTGTCCCTGCCCTCTGGCACTGGGAAGCCATTCCCTGTGTCCTGTCCCTCCATCCCTTGTCCCCAGTCCCTCTCCAGCTCTCCTGGAGCCCCTTTAGGCCCTGCCAGGGGCTCTCAGGTCTCCCTGGATCCTTCTCTTCTCCAGGATGAACATTCCCAGCATTCCCAGCCTGGCTCCAGAGCAGAGGGATCCAGCCCTGGGAGCAGCTCTGGGGTCTCCTCTGGACTCTCTCCAGCAGCTCCAAATCCTTCAGGAATGTTGTTCCCAGGGCTGGGGCAGCTCTGCAGGGGGGTCTCACCAGAGTGGGGCAGAGGGGCAGAATCCCCTCCCCTTCTTACACCTCACAGAACCCCAGAGCTTCCAAACCCCATCATTTTGTGTTCACTCCCAAAGTTTCCAGCAGAACACAAAGCTCTTGAAACCGAAACCCAAACGCCCCAAACGGCTCCGGCCCGACAGGAAACCCAACCATTTCCTGCCCTAAAAGGTGAGATCTGTTCAAAAAGGCCACTGAGATGGACACTCGTCGGGCAAGTGATGCCAGAAATGAGTAAATAAATCAGAATCACGACTTCACATTTCCAGGCATGCCGAGGAATAAAGTGGTTAATGGAAAAGATGGCACGTTTTCACTCGTTTCTCCAGGCAATAAATGGTGTGATATCTCCTCCTATACAATTTATCAGAGGATTCGCTCTCTAGAATATATTTTGATGATTATATCGTTCTTCCCTTGCTTGGAGAAAGCGAGGCAATAAAAAAAAAGGTGAATTTTCCGAGGCACTGGCACAGGTTCCCAGAGAAGCTGTGGCTGCCCCTGGATCCCTGGGAGTGTCCAAGGCCAGGTTGGAGCAACCTGGGATAGTGGAAGGTGTCCCTGCCCGTGGCAGGGGGTGGAATGGGATGATCTTTAAGGTCCCTCCAACCCAAACCACTCTGTGATTCCACGATTACACGAATTCCTGAAATCCACGACAAGCTTGGCATGAACTCAGCAGTGTGAGCTGGCACAGAGCAACAATTATCTGCAATGCTTTCAAAAATACATATGGGATCAAACAGCAAAAAAATACTCAGTATTATTGCCTCAGTCTGTGGGACAAGGAGTATCTTTGGGCTTTATGCTGGATAAATACATAAACAGTAACTTTTGAAAAGGATCTCTGGACTGGATTAAAGCGGCACCAGATACCAAAAATAGTATAATTTAATTAAGGCAGGACTTTTAAAACCATTATAATTATTTTTTTCTGAGAATTAGACTTATGCTTGAACTCCTCTGCTATGGTTCATTTGAATCTGCTTCCTAATTACCACAGCTCTGTTCTGGTGCTTTCCTGTGCACAAATCCATATTCCTGTGGGATTAGGGCCCACAAAGGGTTGAACTGTCTGGCATGAGGGGGAAAAAAAATAAGATTTCCAGTGGCAGGAGGGCATCTCCTCCTTTCAAACACACGATCATCTCCCCATATTTCAAAAGGAGAGCCCTTCTGAGGCTCAGCAATCTGCATGTGAACAGCAGAGCACTGAAAAATCACAGCTCTCACACAGAAACCTTCTTAGCTCCAAAGGTGTGAGGTGAGGGAACTTTTAATTCTCCCTGACACCCTTATGGGGAGAAAGAAAGGTCCACCTTGGAAGCATCCACGTAAAAATGACACGTTATTTTCCCCAGGGAGGATCTCACAAAGACAGAAACTCGGTGCCAGCTCTTTCACTCCTTCTGGAGGAAGGAGGAGTCAGGGATTTTTAAGGAATCTGGGTAATGCCCCAGACAAATTGGGTTTGCTCCTTAAAGCAGCAACTTGGCTGGAAGGAAGTTGTCACAGGGCTTGTCACCGAGTCCAATCGATTTTTCTCTCTCCCTCCTCTCCTATTTTGTCCAGTTTTCTTCCTACAAACCCTCCTGGTCATCTTTGATTTGAGGTTCCTCCTCAAATAGTTGCTGTTTTAGTTTCTGAGGAGTTTCAGAGAATACAGGAAAATACAGAATTTTGCATTTCTGCATCGAATTCTCAATGCAGGGGAAAAAAAACAAACCTCTTCAACTTTCACTCCTGTGTCAAAGCCAGGTTAAAGCTGAGATCTGGGCCACAAATAACGGCATAAAAAGCTGGTAACTCTGTTTTCCTTTCTCTGCAGGGTTTTACACAAAGTTTTCCCAAAAACCAGCATTTTCTGCGCTTTAACTGTGGAATCAAGAATTAAATCCACTGCTTTTTTTTTCTTTTCTTCCCTGTAACCAACCTACAAAATGGTGAACCAGCAAAAAGCTGGGTCAGAATCTCAGGTTTTTCTTCCCAAACCTAAACCAGCAGCCCAAAATCCACCCAGATGGGAAGGGTTCTGTGTCCCAGCAGCTCCCCTGGGCTCTCTCCCACCAAAGGCCGAGTTGTTAAGAAATTGTTTGCCGGCTCAGATGGGATTGATCATTTATTTCCCAAATTCCTTTCCCCATCATTTACTCATTAGACACCTCCTCCTGATGGAAGGGGACATTTATTAGGCTCTGTATTTACTGTGCTGGCAAATAGGAACATCCTGCAGCATTTTCCTGGGGATTCCTAATTTATCTATTGGTTACAGGACTGAAATATTTTTAGGGGGAGGAAAAAAAATTAAAATATCACTCAGAGTGACAGCAGTGAAAATGAAGCTGGTGAGAGCCCGGGAAGGCTATTTCTGTGATTCCAGGCTTTCAGCCTTCAGACTGACAAGACTATTTACCAAAATAAATAAAACGTGGTGCCGTTTCACATAAACATTATTGTTTTCTAATGGGACAAATGACTAACCAATGCTTAGGCAGAAAAGGGGCTGTTTTCATCTCATCAGAGAATCTTTTGAGCTTGGAAAAGGCCTTTAGGATCAAGGAGTCCAACAATCCCCCATGTCCCCAAGTGCCACATCCACAGGGATTTGAAATCCCTCCAGGAATGGGGACTCCACCCCTGCCCTGGGCAGCCCATTCCAATATTAAAATTAAAATTACAGGGGTATTTAAGAAAGTATGAGAATATTAAAATAATAGACAAGCTTAAGGGAAAATATTTCTATCAGATTCCGAGGAAGGTGAAACAGGCTAAAGGATTATTCCTGGGGAATTTTTCCCATATAATATATAACAGTACACCCTCTGGAAGGTATCCTAAAAATTCAGTGTTTTTACTTCTCAGGGGGGTTCCATTCAAGAGTTGCAGCATTTTCTAAATATGTGACCAGCACAGAGAAATCCCTTACCAAGTGCTGCTTTAATACAGAGTTAACTTAGTCCAGGATTTGTTCCCAAACTTCAGCTCCTGATGGGAAGATGGTGGGAGGAGGGAACAGACCCAGTTGAGGCAAGAGCTGCTTATTCATTAACTCCCCATATGTTAAAGCAGTTTGCCATACCCTATGCAAAGAGATAAACACCGTTTTTGAACACTCAGATGACAAATTCCTTTAGTTTGTTCCATTTTTCCTCGATTGAAAATTCCCTCTCGTGATCCTTTTCTTTGTCCTTCGAGGAGGGGAAGGGGGAAAGGGCAGATGAAAACACCCAAACCCAGAGCAGGGACCGTCACTGAGGGGCCTGAGGCAACACTGGAAGGTTTATCTTGGATTTATTTGTATCCAGGAAAGTGAGGGGAATTCCTAGGAATAAGAGGAAAATGTGTCCAGACTTCCCAAGCACCGGGAGCCAAGTGACTTGAAAACAAATTGGAACACTCAGAGGGAATAATGATCAATGATGACCAGTTATCAGAGAACTGTGAATAAATTCCTGTTCCTAAAGGAAGGGGGAGGGCAGTAGGTGCTGATAATGATAATTGTGTCACTGAGGAAAAGTTTAAAAAAAAAATGCAGCTAAAGCAGAAGGAATTTAAAAGCTGCAGGAGGAGAAATGGGGTTTTGAAATAAATCATCTTTCCAAACCTACATGATACTCAGATAAACACAAAGCTCTGCATAAACAGCCAATTCCTGACAAATATTGTTTCCATTTCTCTGGTCGGTAAATCCCCCATTAACTTCCAAAATCTGCAAGAGTTTGAATTTTCCAGGTTCTGAGCATCCTCATTTCCAATCAAATTCTATTCCAACTCTCCAAGTAGCTCTGAACGACTCAGACAGCGCAACTGCACCTCCAAAAAACACCTGGAGGAAACATCAGTGCCAGAATTCTGTGGGAAACAACACTGGGGCATCCTAAGGGCAAAAAAAGGGGCACTTCAGGGTGAGTTTCAAATAGCATTTTAGGGCAAAAAGCCTGATGAAATACAGGAAAAGAGGAGGGAAAATATCAACAGTCGGTTTTGGTGAGTGATGCAAGAAAAATGCAGAAAACCAGAAGGTGCTCAGGGAAAAAAAGAGCTGTAAGAATGATGATGGGTTAGGGAGACACCCCAGTGCAGGCAAGGTACAGGGAGAAAACTGCACAGCTTATCTGAAAAGTCTTCAAAGATCACACCAGCCCTGGAGAGGAACAGCAGGAGGATGTGGAGCTGCTGAGAAAATCCAGAGGAGGCCACAGAGCTGCTCCCAGGGCTGGATCCCTCTGCTCTGGAGCCAGGCTGGGACAGCTGGGAATGTTCATCCTGGAGAAGAGAAGGGTCCAGGGAGACCTGAGAGCCCCTCCCAGGGCCTGAAGGGGCTCCAGGAGAGCTGGAGAGGGACTGGGGACAAGGCCTGGAGGGACAGGACACAGGGAATGGCTTCCCAGTGTCATTTAGATGGGAGATTGGGAAGGAATTGCTGGCTGGGAGGGTGGGGAGGGGCTGGACTGGATTTCCCAGAGAAGCTGTGGCTGCCCCTGGATCCCTGGGAGTGTCCAAGGCCAGGCTGGAGCAATCTGGGATAGTGGGAGGTGTCCCTGCCCATGGCAGGGGGTTGGAACTCAATGATCTTCAAGGTCCCTTCCAGCCCAAACCATTCCATGATTCTATAAACACACCCCTGCTCCAGGACTCTGAGTTATCCAGAATTCCATCACACCAAGATCCTCTGAAAACTCTTACAAACCAAAAACATGGAATTAGCCATCTTCTTCCCCAAGCTAAAACTACCACAAATCAAAAACCTTCCTAAACCCTCGCTTTGTTCATACCAGAGAAATAAAAAAATAAAAAATAAAGACTGCAAACAACCTGTCTGAAACACATTAAAAATTATCAGGAGTTTTCGTGCACAGAGAAGGAAAAAAAGCCTGGAATATTAAGTTACCTCAGGTTCTGTTGTTCTCCATAAAGACACACACACACACACACACACAGAGAATGGAAAACTAATCTATAAACAAACATTTAGAGAAACATCAATACCTCCTATTCAACGTGGAACAACTCCTTATTTTGTTATTAAAGCAGCATTTCAGCCTGGCTATTGATTTGGGAACGTGATAGTGAAAGATGAGCCCGGAGCAGGAATTTTTTCACGGCAAACACGAAACTTTTAGGGGGAGAGGGAGGGGGGGAAATATGTGAGAGAGGTGTGTGTTTAATAACAAACATCTCAGCTGCTTAGTCAGAAACGGTAAATAAAAGATTGTGAGCAGGGGAAAAATGAAAAGCAATCATGGAGAGTTGTGATTGTGGCTCGGGCAAGATAGGGAGGCGGAGGATTTCAATGCAGGACTCCGGCGAAGGCTCCAGCCCGGGCTGTCACTCAGGGGCACGGCTCACGTACCCTAATTGGGAGCAAGTTTTCCTAATCTCAACCTGCCAGGCAAGAAGCAATTCAACAAAAGCTCTGTGTCCCCACCACCACCACCACAAAACAGAATGGGATTTGAAGAGAGGAATATTCTAATGCTGGTCGGGGCTGACAGCTTTATTATGCTCACATTGCGCTCCGGTCAGCGCCAAAAAGGGTTGGTTTTTTTTTTTTTCAGGAGCAATGTGGGAATACAAAGCACTGGGAAAGTCTGATGAACTCCTGCTTTTATCTCCCCGCTGCAGCACATGAGCTGAGACACAGAAAAGTCTCTTGGCCCAAGCACAAAGGCGGGAAATTAATACATCTTGATTTTCTCCTCAGGTTCTCCCGCGGCGGCGATTTGGGAGAGCGGCAAGGACTCGCTGGGGCAGCTGAATATCCGCTGGAAAAAGATCCCCCAAACTTCACAGAAATAACACAATTCATTCCCAGTGATCTGGTGTGACACTCGCTGGAACTCATCAAATGGAAGCTGTAATGTATTTTATTGCTTCTATGGCAGAAGTGTTCGGAAATTGAGTTAATGCACTGACAGCCCCTGTGCGTGTGCATATATATTTATATATTTATATACTTATTTGATACAGGGAGGGGAAATAAAGAGAAACAGAGCCAGCCAGATAGATAGAAACACCACAAAACCACCAAGAATATATCAAAAAAAAGAAGCAGAATAGGAATGATGGAGCTGTTATCTCTCAAACCATGGATATTTAGAGACTGCTGGAGTAATTCCACGTCTTCATGGGAATAAGGACACCAGGTTTGCTGAGCTTTCCCTGCCCCAGGAAAGGCAAAACTGTTTCCTGCTTTGCTGGATCCAGCCTGGAGCCTCCAAACACCTCCATCCCTGCTCCTTGGCTTTGGAAGACTGAAGGAATGCAGCAGGAACAAGGGGAGAATAAACACGTTTGCTGCAGCAAAAACAAACTCCTAAACACGACAGGTGAGAGCAGAACCAGCCTCTGCTTATGAAATCCTTGCTGATACAGTCATGGGAGCCCAACAGAGTAAACAGACTGATAACTGAAAACAAACAGAAACAAACAAAAAAAAACCCAACAAACCACCTTTCAATCGCAGGGAATGGAAATGTTTGTGGTTGTTGTCCCCCTCTGTCATCTACATCTTGCAAAGTACAGTTTACAAATAAAAATAATAATAATAATAAAAAAAAAGCCAGCAAACAGCTCCTGATTATTTAGTTGTTGAGATCTGAAAAGGCAAACAAGGCTCTGAAGCATCTGAATAAATGTGGAAATCACTTTGTTGGCACCTGAGAGCTCCTTATTGGTTCCAAACAGCCCCCAAAATGCCAATTCCCGGCTGGGAATCTGCTTCCCAAGCACTGGGGCTATCACTGCAAAGCATGTAGGGCCATTCTAAGCCTCGAACAGAGATCATTAAGTTATAATTTCCCCACACAATTGGTATAAGCATTTCCCCCCAACAGGATTAGGCTGAATACAAGATCCCAGAATAAAGCTGCTCAGCGGCGAGGGTGGCAGTTTAGTGTCTGGTAAATTTGATTTCTCTGGAAATCCTGACACATCATAATAGCAAAATCCTATTTACTGCAGCAAGCAGGACGGATAATACCATTTAACACCTGGGAGAGGATGTGCCATCAGCTCAGAGCTTTGTGCTCCGTGTGCTCATCTCACCTTAAGGTTAATGCTCCTTGACAGGCTGACACAGGGAAGGAGAATCCCCAAATTAAGTGCTGGAACTCAGGATTTGCAAATCCTTCTCCAGCATTTCAGTCATGATGGGGGAGAGGGGATGCAGATAAGTGTATCACATTGCCCTGAATGTGATTAATGTCTGTATCCTCAGGCTGGGAGCAGGCTCTGAGCCCTGCCTGGAGCAGGAATTTCCCTGCACGAGGGACAATCCGGCCCCCCCAGGGCCACGTGGGAATGGGAATGGGCAGAGGAGCATCAGGGAAGCAACTGGTACATTGTTAAACCAGTTTCATGCTGAAACCTCCAAATGCTAACAGAATCACAGAATCATGGAATTCTTTAGGCTGGAAAAGCCCTCCAAGATCGAGTCCAGCGCTGCCCCATGTCCCCAAGTGCCACATCCACAGGGATCTGAAATCCCTCCAGGGATGAGGACTCCACCCCTGCCCTGGGCAGCCCCTTCCAATATTTGACCACCCTTTCCCCGCATCATTTTTCCCTGATATCCAACCTAAACCTTCCCTGGTGCAACTTAAGGCTGTCCACTCCTGTCTTGCCCTTTGTTCCCTGGGAGCAGAGCCCAACACCTCCCCGGCTCCAACCTCCTTCCATGGATTTTTTAGGGAGTCAGAAGGTCCCCCCAATCCTCCTTTCCTACAGGCTGAGCCCCCTCCCAGCTCCCTCAGCCTCTCCTCATCAGGCCTGTTCTCCAGGATAATCCCATCACCTCCCACCATCAGCACATTCACAGGCTGCTCAACACTTGCTGCAAGAATTTCTAGGAAACTCTTCCATCACAGAAACTAGGCTCCAGTGAGAAATAACCCTGATTAATATGGGGATGCATCTCTTGCTCATTCACACTGATAAACTAAGCAGTTGTGTCATACAGCAGTGTATTAAAATTAATTTCCTTCTGCTCCCATGACTTGGGGCATGATTCTCCTAATGAGGCATATTAGCATTAGGAAGCAGAGCAACAGGAAAATAGCTGGGATTGCTGAAGGAAATTTGAACCAGGGAGTCACATCAGTCTCAGAGACAGAGCACACACAGACACACCTCACTGAGAGCCTGGGTGATGCCAAAACCCTAAATGAGGAGCAGGAGAGGGTCACAATTCCTTCGTTAAAAAACAGAGTAAGGCAAAAGCAACTGGAGGAGCTGAACAAAAGGATGGGCACAAGAGGACAGAAGTGTGGGAGTGTGTGAGGATACACACCCAAGGGTGCTGGAGAACAAAGCCACAGGGTTGTTCTTCCAGGTGACAAGATGCTCAATCTGCCCCAGATCGTCCTTGTTCTCTTCCTTACTCTGGCCTTTTTTTAGAAAAATCAAATGGTTTAAAATGCCACCAATGCCCCCCCATCATCATGGAGTCACAGAAAGGTTTGGGTGGGAGGGGACCTTAAAGATCAGCCAGTTCTACTCCCTGCCATGGGCAGGGACATCTCCCACTGTCCCAGGGTGCTCCAACCTGGCCTTGGACACTCCCAGGGATCCAGGGGCAGCCACAGCTTCTCTGGGAAATCCAGTCCAGCCCCTCCCCACCCTCCCAGCCAGCAATTCCTTCCCAATCTCCCATCTAAATGGCACTGGGAAGCCATTCCCTGTGTCCTGTCCCTCCATCCCTTGTCCCCAGTCCCTCTCCAGCTCTCCTGGAGCCCCTTCAGGCCCTGCAAGGGGCTCTCAGGTCTCCCTGGACCCTTCTCTTCTCCAGGATGAACATTCCCAGCTGTCCCAGCCTGGCTCCAGAGCAGAGGGATCCAGCCCTGGGAGCAGCTCCTGGGTCTCCTCTGGACTCTCTCCAGCAGCTCCAAATCCTTCAGGAATGTTGTTCCCAGGGCTGGGGCAGCTCTGCAGGGGGGTCTCACAAGGGAAAAGGAGGAGAATCCCCTCCTCCAGCGCTGCCCATGCTGTGGGATGAGCCCAGGGCACAGGGGGGTTCCTGAGCTGCAATGAGTCACACTGAGCTTCTCCTCCACCAACACCCCCAAGCCCTTCTCCCCAGGGCTGCTCTCCATCCATTCTCTGCCTGGATTTGTGTCTGGGACTGCCCAGTGAGTAAATAATCAGGACAGCGTTGGGCACACCCAGTCAGTGGTGACACCACTGCCATCTCTGCTCTTTCACTGCAGCCAAGCAGCACCATCAGCCCGCTAAGTGGGCAGCCAAGAACACAAATTCGCCTCAAAAGCTTAATGTGTGAACACTTCAACAACACCTTCACATCTCAGTCAGTTTATTCAGCACAGGGAAGGCTGTTTCTTTGCCTCCTTTTGTTCAGCTCCCTCATATTGCTTTGCTGCTGTGGAACGTGTAATAACGAAGAGCTGATGTGCAATCCCTGACCTAGAAACACTGGCAGCTGTTTGGGGAATCGCCGGGTTTTGGGGGAGTATCAAAAGGTTTTTAGCACATAAAGCCAAATTTATGAACAGATATTCCCCTGGAGAACAGAACTGTTAATGTTTCAGTATCACAGCTGTCACTGGTGCACAGTTATTCTGTCCTGTATTAATGCCCTGGAAAAGGTTGAGCATCTTCTCTCAGTCACTGAAATATTTTATAATTGACAGACTTCATCTGGCACTGAATATGGATAATTTTCTCCATAAGGAGCACGCTGGGCTGACACTAATCTGTTCTGTTGTCATCTCCCTTTATTATCAACGTCTGCATTGTTTTTTCAGCAGCTCTGAAGAACACAAATAAGAAGCTCCTAATTGAAAAAGCTAAGTAATCAAAAAGCCAATTAATCATCGAGATGAGCTCCGACACCCGGTGATGCAACGCTCAGAAATACCACACGGGCACAGCTGAAGGGGTTTTAAAGTGTGCTCATTTGATGTGAGGATGATCTGAGGATGTAATTAGCATCCCCTGTCACAGGTGACAGGCTCACACTGCACATTCCTCCAGCCTGACACCGCTCCCTCCACACCTCCCGTTCTGCTCTTCTGACTCTGCACCTTCCACCGAAATCACGGCATGTTCAGCAATGAACAATCAGCCTTTCACCACTCTCTGTGATTTCCAGGCCTTCCTTTTTTCAGTAAATCTCTACTTCCACCCTGATTTTCCAAAATTCCCAGCATGGAGAGCTCCCAGATGAACCTCAGTGAGGCCTGCAGGCCCCAGACTTGCAGAAGGTGGAACTGCAGCATCCATGACCCCTCTACTTCTCCAGGTTTCCACTCTGTGATCTCCACATCCCTGAACAAGTTCCAAGTCCTATCTGGAGCCCAGGGTTCACCTCCTTTCAGAGCTGGAACAACTCTCTTTTTTGTGTGTGTAGGACAGAGATGCACTCGCACCTTGACACCCAACCAGGTGACAACTCAAAGCAGAGGGTTTTTAGCTCCCAAATAAAAACTCAGAGTGACAAAAGCAAGGCTTGGTATCACAAGAGCTCCACTCTGCAGACAGAGCAAACATCACCCATGGTGTGGGAATTCAGACAGGGAATTCCAATCCACCTGCTGGTGGTCCTGGAGAATTCCAAGCCTAGGTAGATGGGCAAGAGGTGGCAGAGCTGACCTATTTCACAGCACCTGGGGGGTGACACTCCAGCAGAACTCAAATAAAGTGATTTAAAGGTCGTTACCCCCCTTGCACACCACGATGATGCGTTTTTATACACATTAAAACACGGCTCCACACTGGAAGCCTTCACTTCTCAGGAGCAAGAGAAGGCCCTGCATCAGCGACCCTCTCTTGGCATTAAAAATAACTAAGAATAAAACTTTACTTTCTGAACAGGGCCTCCAAAAGGTAAAAAGAAAAGCTTCCCAAGACCCCTGGTTTTATCACACACCCTTTGCCATCAACCACTCCGGGTTTCCTTGCACCACACACTGAGAGCACAGGTACAACCCACCCCAAAAGACACCAGTTTGGCTGAGAAACCTGCAGGTGGCTTTCCCTCCCCCCACCCCAAAAAACAGCCAGTTAATTCAGAATGAGGAAGGTATTCTGTGGGGTTTTGTTGTGAAGGATCTTAATCTGTAGCTGTTTAAATAATGCACCGATTTAGAACCATTAAACTAATTTCCCCTCATCCTTTCAGACTCTTTTTCATTGCCAAGAACACGGGACTTCATTAATGTCATCTTCAAAAAGGCAGGACAAAGCACTGAGATGGTATCAGCTATGCCCTCTGCTTAAAATATTCATTAAGAGCAATTATACACACTGATAATTCATGCAACAAGCCCCTCTTCCTAATCCATAAAAACAAGGGGGTTTCTCCCAGCCTGCTAAGCTGCACAAATGAATATGTATCTTCTTAATCATCCTCAAAACCAAAAATCCGAATTAATCAACAACAGATAAGCCCAGGAAGGAGGCAGAGGGGGGAAAGGAGGGAAATGTATTCAAGGCTGGAGGTTACAACCAGCCTGGGAGCTGGAAAATGCTGACAGCAGTAATTATCTGAAATTAAGATCCCATAAAATAACACCCTGTAAAGAGGGAGTGTGTTAACAGCAATATCTTAAAGCACGTCCCACAGCCTGCCAGGCTGTTCTGGGCACTTGAGTTCCAGCTTTAGTGGGAGAAAAAGGGCTTTTTAAACGGGGTGTAAACTTGGGATTAACCTCAAACTCCTCCACGTCCTGGCGGCTTTCAGGGGGGACCACCAAACTCCACCCAGGGCAAGCAGAAATTCCCTCTGTCCTTCCACACTCCACAAGGAATTTTAAGGCTGGTGGGTGACATTTATTCACTTCCTCTGGCCCTTCATCAGTGTTGGTGTAAAATAACCCTGTTTTTTGATTTCTCTGGAGGTAATTCCTGTGACTGAAGGAATCTCCCTGCAAATGGGAGGAACTCACTAAAGAAAATATTCTCACCATCAAACTTCCCATCTTGTCAATGCTGAGCCAGAGAAAGAAGCAGTTCAGACTAAAAAAAAAAAAAACCTCCTCTGGCCACCGTTTTAACCTTCCCCTCCTCAAAAAAGCCATCCTGTTGAACAGTAAAACACAACCAGGGGGAGAAAAGGACCAGAAAACTCTTCATAAAATAGAAAATAAAAGGCTTTACCCTCTCCTCGAGCCGAGCCAGCTGCTCTTTGTAGTAGGCATCGTGTTTCTTCAGCTCCCTGTCCTTCTCCTCCAGCTGCCTGGCCTAACAAACAAAAAAAAACCAACAAAAAATCAGCAGAAATTAAAAACTGGATCAGAGATATTGGCTACTGTGCTTTTTTTTTCCCCTTCCCTCCTCAACAGCCTGGCCAGAGTTTGTCCAAAGGGATTTGGAAACGTCACAGAAACGGAACCGAACGGGCCAGGCTGGGATGGATTTTTAATTTAATTTTTTTTTAATTGGAGTTCACCTTGTGAACTTAGGGAAACTTCATTCTAAGCATGGGAATGTTTGGAAAGAGGCAAATCCTTACAGTATCTGCCTAAAAGTGCATCTAAATGTTCTTTTTAGTTAATAATCACTCCTCTGGAAACTCTGGTTAAGTCGAAATCCTTTACCACTGGATCACTCCCATGTCCAGTGACTTCAAATAATACAGAATAAATTCTGAACATTTATATTTTCGACACCAACATCACTTGAGTGTTCATTTTTGGAGAATTTCCTCATATCTTCTATTAAGGAGACTCATTAGGAATCATAAAACACATTAAAGACCCCCAAACCTGCACAGAGAAAAACATGCAAAGCTCCAGTGAAAATGGGTTTTTAACAAGCTCTGAAGGATTTAACACCCAAATGACCAACTCAGACACATTCCAGGTCCACAATTAATAATAAAATATCCTCAGTCACTAATAGTTATCTACCAGTTAGCACAATTACACCCCATTTTATGCTACACTTGCACAGACACAGGACTTTGTTCCCTTTGGTTTTGGGTGGGTTTTTCTCTTTTTTTTTTTCTTGGCAAACAGCCAAGGAATACAATTAAAACTTAGGATTTTCAGTTGTCCCTTCCACAGCTACTCACCTTTACCTCTATATCCTGAAGCATGTAAAAAAAAAAAAAGTGAAATTTAAAATTAAATTTATTATCTCTCGTGGCGAACAGAAAGACCCCAAAACGTGAATGTCATCATCTGTCATCCAGAAAAATGTTTTTTTTAATGAAACTTCAGCAAAAACAGCCCAAAAAGCACAGCCACATTTTTATTTTTATTATTTATTGAATATAAATATAAATATTATTTATTTTTTGGAGGTGAACCAAACCTTGTCCAAACCAAAGCAGCCACCCCACGTTCATCAGGGGGTGATGTCCCAACCCTGCCCCACTACCAATTAATCAGCCTTGACTCACTAATTAAATCTTTTCCAAAGCTGATTAAACTGAATATTCCACAGAGCACTTTATTTATATATATATATATATTTATAAACATGCAAGATATTATGAGCAGGGGAATGTAAATAGTGTTTATTCCAAGGGTGTCCATCCCAGTGCAAGATTTAGCCCTGGAAAAGTTTAATTTGCCCTGGAAGGTTTGTTAAGTTTTTTAGGTTGGTTTTTTTTTTGGGGGGGGTTCAGTTCCCTCAGGATAACCAGGGATCAAACCAGCTGGATTTTACTGCACCAAACAGTCATGCTGCTTATTGTTCTATCAGTGATAGAGGAGAAATATTAATACTAAATAATCTATTTATCCAAAGGTTTGGGTGCCTACACTGTGAAAGGAACTGGAAGGTTGGGTAGGCAGGCAAGAAACTCAGAAAAAAAAGGAGTCTCTTCCACCCCTGGCACTTGCACAGCAACTCAGAGACAGCAAAGTTCAGATAAATAAGTAATAAATAAAATTATTCATTTATACAGGGGACTATAAATATGCCAATAGAAGGGAATTCAGTGCCAAAAGAAAAAACCTGGAAAGTAATATTATATTTATGGGGCCACCATCTACAAATCCTGGTGAATATCAATGAGCTGGGAGAAAATAATTAAGAGTAGCCAGGTACTCAATTAGCCCAACGCTGCTGTTTAGGTGTAAATGAGATGGTGGGACAGGTTTGTTGCTTCTTCACAAAGAAATTCTGATTAAAAAAGGCCTTCATTTGGGTGTTTTCTGGGAGACACAGCCCATCTGCCCCAAACACACCCCAAAAAAATACATCACTAATATTAAATATCAGTTCAATTCTGAAATTCTTCGGAATTTCCTCTTCACAATCACAAGGAAGTTGGATCAGAATTTAAAGGACAATCTGGGTTTCCCAAAGCAGGAGCTGGATTTGGCCCAGCTCTGCTGTGAGGTGCCAGCACTGGAAAAAACGGATGTCTCCAATAAAATTCCTGGGAATGGCCTCGTTTCCAGGATGCAGGGACACCTGCTGATGAAGCCAAACCCTCCCCCTCCTCACACTGGATACAACAAATGCACATTTATTTTCTCCCTTGTGAGGTAAAACAGAGCAAATGAGCAGCCAACTGAAAATGTGTGTTTAGTAATTAACTGTAAAACATAAATAAAGGAATCTGGTTATCAGGATGCAACAAGATTCCAGGTGTGTGAAGCCATAAATTGATATTATTTAGGAAAAAAAAAAAAAGGAAAAAAGAAAAAAGAAAAGCCATTATGAGGTAGTTTAATAAAAGTTTGCAGGCAGGTTTCAAACTCGGCAGGTTTTCAGGTTTTCAGCTGCCCCTTGGTGCCAACTCAGCTCCAAATCCATTAATATCCACCAGGTTTACAGCGGAAAAACCCCTCAGACGGGTCCAGTTCGCGTTTTCCTGGGAAAACAAGGATCTGCTTCCAAGTAAGAGCTCCAAGGTCCGGCCTGTGAGGGTCCTGTTGTTAATTCAACCTTTCAGAGAAGGGTTTGGGCTGGAGGGGACCTCAAAAATCACCTTCCCCGATGCCCTGCAATGAGCAGCGACACCTTCAGCTACGTCAGCTTGCTCAGAACAATCTCCCCTGGATGTTTCCAGGGATTTGACGTCCATCAAATATCCCTGCTGCGCTCACCCTGAGCCTTCACATCTGATAAAATCAGATTTCAAAGGTTTCTTCCTCCTCAATACAATGGCCAGCAAAGCTACGCTCTTCATCCGCTCTGCGCAGCGTCACGATAAATAATTCTCGATTTCCACGCTTAATCAATGTTGAACTGCCACGTTTTTATACTTTAAGCTTCTATTTCAACATATAAATCCGAGCACTGCTCCAAACAGGCAACAGGGGTAATTTATGGATGTTCCCAGGAACATATGCTGCTCCCTTCCCCCTCAAAAGAATCGCTTTTGGAAGCCTTCAACATTCACAAAAATCACTCCTAACCACACCAAATCATCAGGACACAACGCTCGAAGAGGAGGCCGTTAATTTTCATTTCCACTCGTAAAAAAAGGTGGAGATTCTTCCTGAATTAGAGACGGCGGCGGCAATAACGCGGCATAAAACGTGTTCTTTGACAACTGTAATTAAAACAAGCTTTTGTAATTACCACTAAATGTGCTACAGTACATTTTCTCCAAATAATGAAGTCCTAAAAGAATGAGCAGTGCAGATAAAAAAAAAAAGATCACACTGAGAGGAGGGTAATGGAGAAAGGGAAACAATTGAATTTATGAACATTAAGGATCTGGTGTCTAACGGAACACGTGACGAGAAGCCTCATTTACTAAATCTCGTTATAGAGCAAGGGAGAAAAAAAAATAAATGTAAATTGTGCCAAACAAAGGAGTTACAGATTCCAGTTTCCAACGTGAGCCGCAGGAATATCAACTCAAATCCACGGGAACGTCGCCCTCCGTCAGGACAGAAGCTCATTGATGTTGTTGCTCCAACAAGAAGAGTTTCTGTTAATATGTCAGGATTTGAAAACCTCCCAGCACGGACCAGGAACGACCTCTGCTGTGCCTTCTCCATCGGGAAGGTCTCCCAGGCTCTGTGCAGGGACAGGGCTCCAGGAGGAGCAGGAACAGCAGCAGGGAAGTTCTGAGTCACTCATCCCTTGAGAGAACTCCAGCCTGATTTATTTTATGATCCCACACAATTGCACCAAGCGACTCAAAATGAGCAATTACAGAATCACAGACTGCTTTGGGTTGGAAGGGACCTTAAAGATCATCCCTGCATGGGCAGGGACATCTTCCACTATCCCAGGTTGCTCCAAGCCCCCTCCAACCAGTCCATGTCCAGCACGAGCACCGCAGAAAAGCTGCCGCTCATCCCCCAATGAACCATCCGGCCCGTTCAGCTGCGGAACAACAGACCCTGAAGACTTTATTTGCTTGAAAATAAAAATTAAAACACACTCCTGACCGTTTTATCTGTTAGAAAAGCCTCATGTTTCCACCCAGCCACAGCTCCAAAGGGAAAAAGAGCTGCTGAAGGAACCCACGTCAGAGGGAACGAAGGAGAGGCTTGAGCTGTTCCTGAGACTCTACCCTCGCTTTTCATTCCACCAGCACAGTGCAGGCAGATCAAACACTTGAAGGACTATCTGTACAGCTGCCAGGTATTTGTAGCAATTCAAACATTGTCTGGAAGCGTTGCTGACAGCTTCTGGTGTTTCACTCAGATGTCAAACACTGTCGTTTTTCCACCAAACCCGGAGCGGCACAGACTGCTCCGTGTGAGCCAACGTGGGTTTCTCTCCATAAAAACAGAGAGGGAGGGTTATTATCCCGTAAAATTCAGGGGGAAAAAACTGCCAATGAACAGATTTGGGATGATGTTCTACTTCCATCCCTGTTGCTACGCCACTTTTGTATTAAATCATCAATATTTTTGCCCTTTTTTTTTTAAATTGTGTTCGGGATTGATCTAACGATGATTTTACAGGAGTACTTTGAAATTCCTGCATTAAAGGTAAATAAAAGTTATTACTAAGCACTGTGAGCCAATATTTGGTATATTCTAAAGCAAAACACGACATAAAAAAGCAAAGGAAAACATAAGATCTTCCAGGAGTTCCCCACTGAAATCCAAAACCAAGTCGGTGAAAAGAAACCTCCATCTCAGTCGTCTCATACCCAAAGATGAGAAAATACAGAGAATATACAGAGCAACTTTTGAAATCCAAGCTTTGCACCCAGGACTTCCTTCAGGATTCTTCCTTTAGGGATGCAGCATCCTTCATCAGCACCCTGATTTTACATTATTATGACTTTTAAAGCCCCAGTTCTTTTGCCTTGTGAACTGGAAATTCAATAAACAGCAGTTGCCTGATTTTTTTGGGTGTTCAAGCAGGCACTACTTAAAAAACACTTTAAAAATACAGAGACTCTGTTGTCTTAAAGGCATTTCATCTGTGTCTTACAGGTATTTTATTTTTGGGGAGTGGTATCTTATTAAACTGAACTCTCCTACTTGGTGATAAACCAACCATCAAAACTCATTGATTCTGCCTCAAATTGTGCAGCCACTCTGTTTATCATTATTCCCAGAGATTTTCTTATTCCCATTCTATCAATAGAATATTAAAATATCCTATTTCCTATTTTCCACACTGATAATGACACAAATGTAAACAGCAGGTAATTCAGGACAGAATTTATAACTCAGAAACAAGCTTTTAAATGGGGTATATGACTTAACAGTGAAATATTCAGGGATTCAACCCCATAATTTCCCAGGGAACATCATTTTGGTCACTTTTTGGGAAGGCCACAGCTTTCCCCAAACCTTTTCCTCTCCAAGACACAACAAAAACAAAAAATTCCCATGGTAAAGAAAATATTTAAAGCTCATTGATCCTAAGTGATAAGTTAATATCACACAGCTCCACTTCAAATTATTAAATACAAACTCAGGTCCACCAAAGCCTTGGGAAAGCAGGGGGAAAGAGCAGGAAGCACATGGAGGAACAGAGTGATTTAATGCTCTTCGTATTTTAATTACCAAAATTACAACGCTGCTCTTTCAGCCTTTCCTTTACAGATTTAGCGACTTATTCTGCAATAAAACCTCGAGGGGATTCCCACCCAGAGTAAAACCAGCCCTGAGAAAGGGGCTGGGATCGATTTAGTCATTGATTATTGGGGGAGCATCTTCCTCTCCTGTAATCCCGGAACGGGTGCCATCGAATTCCTGCGCCCGACTTCCACTCGCTGCACTTTTTATTTCTCCTCTGATTTATTGCAGAGCCTGCAGGGCAGAGCCCGAAGTCACTCCACATCTGTGCAGGGTTTGACATCATTATACTTCCAAGCTCTGCTGGTGTTTGCATTATTTCAACAGGAAGAAACAATATCCCAAGCACGGGAAACGTTTCGAGTCGAAGGGAAAAGAAGATTTCACACGAGACGGGGAGGGAAACAAACACGTGGGGTTTGTAAAGGACAGGCTGGGATAATGAAAATCATTTATACTGGGGTTTTTTCTTAAGCCCTGCCCAAATAAATGGTATTTATCCAAGTGTGCCAGGAATTTGGGACTGGGCGACTAAACAAACCCTCAAAATTAAGAATAGAATTAATTAATTGGAGGCAGGAATTATATTTAAGAGAGGGACTGATGTAACATTCCCATTCCCTGCTCTGCCATCCTCCTCACGTGCATTTGTTGACATGAGAGGGTGGAACATTTCAGGGCAGAGGCTGTTCCAAAAACACGGCTCTACATTTTACTGCAAGTTTTTTTGTCCCAATTGGAAAGAATAAAACAGTTTAAGAGGATATTAAACTGTTTAACAGGATATTAAAAAGAACCTCAACAGTATCTTTACACTGATAATAATAATAATATAATAATGATAATGATGATGATGGTGATGATGATGATGATGATGATGATGAAGATAAAGATGGTGATGATGATGATAACAATAATATATTCAAATTAAATGCTCAAAGCCCATCCAGTTCCACCCCCTGCCATGGGCAGGGACACCTTCCACTATCCCAGGATGATCCAATCCCCTTCCAACCCTGCCTTGGACGAATGGAAAATGTCACAGCTTGGCAGCAAAATTCTGCACCAGCCACGTGAAGGATTTTAGATTCTGAATTTTAGATTCTGAGTTTTTATTCTGCCCCCAAAGCCCCAGAGAAAGACTCGACATTCCTGCAGGAAAACTTCTCCCGTGCGTCACAAGAGGCAAATAAAAGCAGGAGATTCACCAAGGGAAGGGGCAAGAGGAGAAGGCACCACCCTGAGCCCACGTTATTTGATATAAATAAAACCCCCCAGGCCCTCCCAGAGCTCTGGTCACTCTTCTTTATATTTATATTCTGGTCACTGCAGCAAAAAGCTTCGAAGAAAGAAGGTGGAGGTACATAAAGCCCAAAGCCACGAGGAGTGCTCTGCGTACACGAGAGAGGGACACAAACTAATTAAATGTTCAGAGAAGGTGAGCCAGGCTCTCTTATTTACTCCTTCTCATAACACAAGACCCAGGAAATATTCAGTGAACAGTGAAATTGAAAAGCAACAAATTTGAAACCAATTAAATGCATAATTAACCCGCCGAACTCGCTGCCACAAGTTATCAGCGAAGCCAATCGCTCAGCAAAACCCCAAAAGTTGGGGTGTTTGCGTCTGAGAACGCCACAACTCCTCATTCTGATAACAATTCAGTGTGCTGAAGCCTGTCATGGATGGATTATATTCCATAATATTATATTGTGGAGGTCAGAGGAGGTGACTCCTCTTTGCCCCACCCCTGGGTTACAAAACAGCTCTGAGGAACTGCTTCGTTTCTCGTGGTGTGTGACAAAAAAACCCTCATTTGAGGCCCAAATTTCAGCCCCTTCCACTCAGTTGCCGTGCTGCTCTATTTCCATAACCAAGAAAAAAAAAATAGCCTAAAATCAGCCTTGCCAACGTTTTTTTTTTTATCACTCAGGATGACAATTTACACGGGATGACAAAGATCTCCACCAAGAAGTTTCAAGGGCTCTTTGTGCAGAACTGGCTCTCCTTTGTGTGTGGGAACAGTTAAACAGTGCAAGGAACGGGTGGTAAATGGAACTCAGAGTAAAAAAACAAAGCAAAATATCCAATCAGCAGGGAAAAAAAAAAAAAATAGCTAATGAGTAAATTTAAATAGTGCTGAGGCAGGAACCCAAATGCTGAACTGGTGCAATGACTTGTGCAGCCCGAGAGGCTGCAGAGCGTCCCCGCTCAGCGAATTTCCACCATCAGCCTCATTGTTCCCAGCACTGAGACATCCAGGCAGCAAAAAGCACAATTTCCAGCTTGGAGCAGAGGAAAAAGTGCTGAGAAGCACTTTGAGAAGGACAGGGAATCCATGCTCTGGGTTTGCCAAAGGAAAACCCCCATTGAAGGCTCCTTGAGCCTCTCTCCCTTCCCAGTTCCACTTCCCCTCCTCTGCTTTGCACCTTCCCAAATTAACATAAACCCACTCAAACTGTCTCAGCTGGAGCTCCCACTCTGCTACAGCACCTCAGCTGCTTGAAGGTGTCAGGAGGAATCGGGGGACACCCCTCCAGCCCTGGGAACAACATTCCTGAAGGATTTGGAGCTGCTGGAGAGAGTCCAGAGGAGACCCCGGAGCTGCTCCCAGGGCTGGATCCCTCTGCTCTGGAGCCAGGCTGGGACAGCTGGGAATGTTCATCCTGGAGAAGAGAAGGATCCAGGGAGACCTGAGAGCCCCTGGCAGGGCCTGAAGGGGCTCCAGGAGAGCTGGAGAGGGACTGGGGACAAGGGATGGAGGGACAGGACACAGGGAATGGCTTCCCAGTGCCAGAGGGTGGGGACAGATGGGAGATTGGGAAGGAATTCCTGGATGGAGGGTGGACTGGATTTCCCAGAGAAGCTGTGGCTGCCCCTGGATCCCTGGAATTGTCCAGGGCTGGGTTGGAACAACCTGGGACAGTGGAAGGTGTCCCTGCCCATGGCAGGGCTGGAATTGGGATGATCTTTAAGGTCCTTCCAATCCAAACCATTCTGGGATTCCACAACTCCAATTTAACTGCAAATAGTAGGAAGATACAACAACAACTAAGATAAACCTGAGCTACCTGGTATTTTAACTTCTGGAGATACAGATGTTCTCAGTCACCAGGACTATCCTGAGATTCTCTTTTTATTTGCCCAAGGTTTTAAGGAAAAATTTTCTCTTTTTTTTTTTTGGGGGGGATGTCAGTGCTGTTCATCAGGAGTCTGGGTGGTGAACCAGAGAACCCACCCCCCAAACAGCTTCTCCAGGAATGCTCTTATTTTAACATGAACATTTTATTTTGGGGGTGAGAGAGTCTGGAAGTGAAAGCAGCCACTTAAAAGTGCTTTCTAAATAAAAAAGGTTTCATCCCAGTCAATGGGACGCTTTAGGAAAATACCAACTGCCAAGAACTTCTGTAATAAAAGGGGGGGAAAGAAAAACCCACCTCTTTTTTTTTTTGAGGAGTTGCTAAAAAATGTCCATTTTACACCATCTTTTTTTTGTGCTGCCCGACATTCTCTGAGTGTGCTTGGAAGCAAAAGCTCTCCCCTGGATTTGTGAAGTGGTTTTATTTTTTTATTTTTATTTTTTTTTTACTGCCAGCCTAAAAATCTATTTGTCATGCACTACAGACTCCTGTACCCACAGCGAGAATTAATGCTTCATTTTTCTGAACGTGGAGAGAAACAGCAACTATTTGCCTAAGTAATGTCACTGGTGTTTGCATGAAATTGGGAACAGCAAAGAATTGCTCAAATTAGATTAATTCAGGAACGATCCAAGAGTTACAACTTTGCTCCGGCCCTTAAAAAAAAAACAAAACCAAAAACCCCGCAGAACAAAACATGACTGATCATAAATAGGGGAAAGGATCTAATAAAATGTTTATTCAGCCCTTCTAATGCAGAGTACACGACACCCTGCTGAGGTTTCAGGTTATTAAACAAGATGTGGCTCTGCAAGGAAGTGGGAAAAAAAAACAAACCTGGAGCGGGGATTGAAGGAATTCCTGGCTGGGAGGGTGGGAAGGCACAGGTTGGACAGGGAAGCTGTGGATGCTCCATCCCTGGAAGTGTCCAAGGTCAGGTTGGAGCATCCTGGGATAGTGGAAGGTGTCCCTGCCCATCTGGATGATCTTTAAGGTCCTTTCCAGCCCCCTCTAAAAAGATTTTTTTTTTTTCATAATTTTGGGTCTAGAGGAGTAACAACAGACGTCAGTTAAGAGATTTTAAAAAGGAAATTTCAAAAAAAAAAAAAAAAATCCGCTTTTGCACCGCAGGAAACAAGAAATAATTTTTATAGTATACATTTTATATATATATATATAGCTATAATTAAATTTAATTGTCTTGCTCCAGCCTGCAAGATATCACATCTTGTCAGCAGGGTAACAGCAATTCAGACTGAACTGACACTCTGCCTTTGTTTAACACATCCAGGGACAAGGAGGCCAAAAAACCTGCTTTTCCAGCTGGGATCCCTGTTTTCTCAGAACAAACCCAATCTCTGACCACACAGAATGACACAAAAATTATTTATATGTGATTAAACACTCCCAGGCCTCTTCTGGTGTGTTTAGAATCATGGAATGGTTCGGGTTGGAAGGGACTTGAAGGATCTTCATGTTCTACCCCCCCTGCCATCGACAGGGACACCTCCCACTGTCCCAGGGTGCTCCAACCTGGCCTTGGACACTCCCAGGGATCCAGGGGCAGCCACAGCTTCTCTGGGAATTCCAGTCCAGCCCCTCCCCACCCTCCCAGCCAGCAATTCCTTCCCAATCTCCCATCTAAATGGCACTGGGAAGCCATTCCCTGTGTCCTGTCCCTCCATGCCTTGTCCCCAGTCCCTCTCCAGCTCTCCTGGAGCCCCTTCAGGCCCTGCAAGGGGCTCTCAGGTCTCCCTGGATCCTCCTCTTCTCCAGGGGAACATTCCCAGCTGTCCCAGCCTGGCTCCAGCCCCTGGAGCTCTGTTAACTCCTATTTTCCCTTCCCAAACACCCCGGGCAGGCTCAGGAAAGGCCCATTTTCCCTCTTTATTCCATGGAGCACCATTGCCCTCTGCCACATTCCCATTTCCCAGCGAGGCCAGACATTTCCACGGCCAAGTTTAAAAGGGATTTTGGGCCTGGGAATCCTGAGCAGGAGCACAATCCTTTCTGCTGCCAGCCCCCAGCTCAGAGCCATTCCCAAGGAAAGCTGGAGTCATGGATCTGCTTCGGATGGAACATCCCTGCAGGTGCAGAAATCCAGCTCCTGGAAAGTAAAATTCAAGGGAGCCTTGTTTGCTTTTATGAGACCTTAATCTGCAGCACGCAGTGAGCAGTATTTTTTGTTAATGATGAGGAAATAACCTCCTCTCTCCTCAGAGCCAACTGGAGTCAATTAAGG
The DNA here is from genome assembly GCA_038380795.1 of Pyrocephalus nanus. Taxonomy (NCBI): domain Eukaryota; kingdom Metazoa; phylum Chordata; class Aves; order Passeriformes; family Tyrannidae; genus Pyrocephalus; species Pyrocephalus nanus. The sequence continues at coordinate 19,270,533 of CM076262.1, read as the reverse complement.
ATATTTAAAAAAAAAAAAAAAAAGCCAGTTTTCCGTGAATTTTTAGCTGTAAGGGTTCACTACAACAGAACAGAGGAACAAGGGGTTTATTTTTAATAAGTCTGTACCAAAATCTGCACACGAACAGAGCAACACTTAAAACCAACACGAAACATCCCCTCAAAAAAAGAAAAAACTGAGATATAAAGTGATTATTTCTCAGACAGGAATCTGTCTATTCAAACCAGATATATGACCTCACACACACACATATATATATATATATATATATAAATTCCTTGGGCATATTTAACATTCAGAATGTCCAAATTAAAGCCAATGGACAATAAGAGAGGCGGGCAGGGATTTGGAATTCCTAATCCCCAATCTACAGCTGTAGAAAGCAAATATTCCTGCTGTGGGCACAAAGGTGGGGTTTTTCCCCCACTCATTTCACACTTGTGAGTGGATATATATGTATTTATACGTTTTTTTATATTACCTTTATACACTTTTATATATTATTTATATGCACTTGACTCGCTACCAAACTCCAAAACCTACGAGTGAATTCAGGGGGACCAAAACCAGAACGTTGATGCTTTTACAGTGGATTTTGTTTGTTTGTTTGTTTGTTTTCAGTAACAGGGAGTATCAAAGAGCCTGAATATTTGACTAATCTTCCCTTTGTTCAGCTCCCAAAAACATTTCAAAGCCTCAACTGTGAACATTCCCCGACTGCTCCCAAGTGACAACAAGGATTTTAAAGGCTTTTTTTTCCTTTTTTTTTCAGACAAAGATCCACCCTTGTAGTTGGAGGCTCAGGATGAGGGCATAGAAATGGTTTCAAACAGTATAAAATAATATAAAATAACAGATTGGGGGGGGTGTAAGCCCAGGTACATCGGGGTGTATCATTTTTACAATCACTTTTATCCTGATATTCCCCGTGTATAACTGAGTTTTTCTGTCAAATATTTATTTATGGGATGAATGACTGTGACAAGTATTTCATTCCTCTGACTGCTCAAAGGCACATTTACAATAAAAAAAGCTAAATGCTCAATTTAGCAGAGCTGGCTTTGTAAAACCCCAGGCGTGGCTCATCTGCTCCAGGTTACCTGAACCACCCCCCATGTCTGGTCAAGACTGGGATAAATTAAGGGAGAAAAAAATGGAAATAAATGGGATAAGTGGAAGGATCTGGCAATAAAATGTGGAAGGCTCTACCTGGAGGCTGCCAAAGGTGGAGAAGTTTGATGATGGGTGAGGAGGTGGGAGATGAAAGTTGACTTCTCCCTGAACGTGGATTTATCCAAAGGGAGTCAGAGAAGGGGTTGGGAAGGAGAAGGAGCTGAGAAGGAACTCCCAAGTGCTGCTGGAGGAATCAGAACTCATAAATTAAACACTGAACTGCACAAGGTGGGCCAGGAAGCCTCTCCCCCTTTTTCACCGGCCGTGATTCCCTCAGGGATGGACGGCAGGAGACAAGAATGACTTTTCTTTTTTGGTCTGCAAAAGCTTTAAAAGTAAGATTTTTTGATATGTCACCAAGGAAAACCACCAAAAAGGACCAAAATTGAGGAGAGATGGTGACACTGCCAGCAGGAAATCCCAGCTGGACACCAAAGGACACCAAAGGTGACCAAATCCCAACGTAGGGTTTGAGAGCCTGATTTATCCGAACTCCACCTGGAGGAAGGGCCGGGAAAATTGGGAGTTTTCTTCTTTTCTGGGGGATTTTTAATTTTTTTTCCCCCTTCCTTAAATGAAGATGCACCCATAGCATGAAGGGGAAAGATACAATCAGGCCTCTGTTTTCCTCTCGATGTCTGAAGTAAAATGATTTTTGAATATTTTCAGAGGTAAGGGGGAAAAAAAAAAAAAAAGATGTGAAATGCTCAGAAATTCATAATTACTCTTGTAAGCAATTCAAAGATTGCCTTGGTATTATAAAAAAAAAAAAAACACCTCTGGATAAAAAGGAATAAAAACATCTAAGAGCCTGAGTTAAAGGGAATAAGGTTAATAATTTGTATTATCTTATCACTGAGCTTTAGACAGTCATAAAACCATAATGGCAAGGAAATTTAGATTGAAAAGAGAAATTATGTCTATAACCTCAGCCCACTGTTCTAAATATTAAATTTGACAAAATTTAATGATCTGCCTATTAAGGATATCATCTCAGGGGCCCGGTGGGGAGGGAGGATCTCCCCATTCCTTTTGAAAGCCATTCCCAGTGCTCCTGGCTAATGCAGGCACTCTGGAATTACAGGGCATGGGATCGATACAGCTCATCACCACCAACCCTGGCTCCACTCTGCCTCCTCCCCAAAACACTGAGGTATTTAGAAACCATTTACAGGCCACCAGTGGGACAGGACACCTCAAAAATCACTTCAGGCCTCAAAGCCAGAGTTGGAGGGATCCTCCTTTCCGAAATCATGGATCTAAAACTCCTGAAAAGCTTCATCACGTCAAAAAACCAAGTTAAAAACACCCCTGATTTAACAGTTTTTGCAAGCACAGCTGGTCTTTTTTTTTTTTTTCTGCTTTAAATAAACCACAAGTATTCTATTTTATTTTATTTTTTTTTTTTTTAGAAGCGTGGAGTAGATTTTTAACTACAAATAACAGAAATGTAAAAATAAAAATAAAAAGGAAAAAAACTCAGCAAAAAACCCAAGCAGCCCAGAGCCCCGTGCCTTGAGAGGGATCCTAAACCAGGAAGAAATGAATTTAACCCCATTACTTTCAGGGCCAGGACTGGAAAGACAAAGAGCTGCTGAACATTTGGGGTGGAACCTGCGGCCCTTTGATCTGCAGTGGGACAGAAAAAGCCAAGTGGCACCTTCAAATGAGAATCCTTCCTGATAAATGAAAGCAGGGCAGGGCACTCAGAGGGTGAGAAAGAAATAAAAATTAGAATTTTCTACACCTCTCCCCCACCGTCTCAGATTCTTTTTTTTTTTTTCCCAAATGCAAGATCTTTTTGGCCTAAAATTGTTTAAAATTACGGTGATAATTCAACCTCAGGGCACCTTGGATTTTGTGTTTTCAGAACCCTTTTTTACTCAGCTCTGGGAGCTCCAAGTTGTACCTTTGGGATGGTCACCAGAAGATCTTCAAAAGCCAAGAAAAAAAAAATATATAAATCAAAGTACGGTTTGGGGGTTTTTTTGGAGGGGTTTTGGTGGGTTTTGTTTGTTTGTTTGTTTGGAATTATTAAGCACTGAGCTTTTCATTGTTTTAATCTTTTCAGAAGTATCCACATGACTGGAAGTGTCCAAGGGCAGGACTTGGAGCAACCTGGGATAGAGGGAAATGTCCCTGCTGATGGCAAGGGGTGGGACTGGATAATCTTTAAGGTCCCTTCCAACACAAACCATTCCATGATTCTAAGATTCTATAACCAAATTTTTAGGGAAAATCAACCTCCTGATTTTCATGCCTGGTTTCCCAGAGGGGTTGGAACCGGATGATCTCCAGAGGTCCCACCCAACCCCAGCTATTCCATCATTCCACGACCTCTGTGACTCCAGGAAGGAGTTCCAAAGTCTGCACTGCTCACAGGCAAAGTGCAGGTGATAATTTAATTCTAAAAATAAATAAAAAAAACACCTTTTAAAATGATGTTGCAGAGCCTTTCCAGAACCTCAGCTGACTCTGGCCCCACCCAGGAGCAGACTGAGCACACCAAGCTGTGCTGAACATCCTCAAGTTCAGGGCTTATTTATCAAGGAACCCAAATAATGAGCAATTTGGGGTGATCTGCTCCAGCAGCCACCCCTGGAAAAGCATCCCCTTCCAAAAATTAGTCACTCTGAGCAGCCAAGAGCTGAGGCACTTAAACCACACCAGCTGTTCCTGGTGTCTTCAGCAGCAGCTCAAACTTTTTTTTTTGCTTTTGTAAGTCTGGTTTAAAATGTTTCTGGAAATCTGCAGCTTTGGAACTCGGCACCACTCACTAATTCTGTAACAACCCTCTCCTGGAGCAGAAAACCTCACCAGAGAGCTCCCACCTGCATGCAGAAGTTAAAAACTCAGTTCAGATGAAACAAGCTTAGTCAACAAGTTATATCTGATCACAGAAGGTCAGCATTCGGTCCAAAATTATCAGTTGGGCATTTACCAAAATGTATATTCTCCCTTTAGCTCCACTATGAAAAAAAAAATCACCTTTTATACCAAAAGAAAAAAAAAAAGGAGAGAATAAAATACAAGTTACTTCAGGCCTTGTTGTGGCGCAGAGTTTATTTATCCTACAGTGGTTTGGGTTGGAAGGGACCTTAAAGATCATCCATCCCACCCCTGCCATGGGCAGGGACACCTTCTGCTATCCCAGATAGCTCCAACCTGGCCTTGGACACTCCCAGGGATCCAGGGGCAGCCACAGCTTCTCTGGGAAATCCAGTCCAGCCCCTCCCCACCCTCCCAGCCAGCAATTCCTTCCCAATCTCCCATCTATCCCTGCCCTCTGGCACTGGGAAGCCATTCCCTGTGTCCTGTCCCTCCATCCCTTGTCCCCAGTCCCTCTCCAGCTCTCCTGGAGCCCCTTCAGGCCCTGCCAGGGGCTCTCAGGTCTCCCTGGGACCCTTCCCTTCTCCAGGATGAACATTCCCAGCTGTCCCAGCCTGGCTCCTCCCTAGAGGAGACTCCACATCCTCAGCCTCTTCCAGAGCTCCATCACCCTCAAGAAATCTGCCACTTGCTGAAGAAACCCCCTGGGCACTTGGAACTCTTCTCTTGCTGCCCAGAGAAGCTGTGGCTGCCCCTGGATCCCAGGAAGTGTCCAAGGCCAGGCTGGAACAACCTGAGATAATGGAAGGTGTCCCTGGAGTTGGAACTGGACGAGCTTTCATTTCCTTTCCAACCCAAACCATTCTGTGATTCCATGAAATTAAACCAAGCTTTGATGAAATCCTCCCCCCCTCATTTCTATTTTCCATTTGTGTCCATGGAAATACCACAAACCCAGGGGGACAAAAGGCAGTGAGGGGTCAGACACAACCAGAATTCATCTCTTTTCACTCCAAAATACTGAAGCTGGTGTTAAATCCTTATCTTCCACACGGACAACTGTTCCAGGGATTACACCCAAACCACCCTAAAAGGTCATGGAAAGGGAAATTAAAGGCAGGGCTGATGATTAGGGAAGGAAAGCTCTGCTTGCTGAAGCTCATTCTCCAAAATTCCTCCCCTATCTGAGCTGCATCAGCTCTCCCCACTTCAAGGTTACAGTGGAGTTTCCTCCAAGAAATTCTGATTATTAACTGCAGCCTTTAATATTAACTTTGCTGGAAAAAAAAAAAAAACCCTGATGTGGAAACAGCTGATGATGGCAACAAAATTTACCACCTAAAATTAAACTGCTGTTACGTGTCGTGCTGCAAACTGAAGTGACGGGGGAAATTCTGTGTAGAATCATCATCCTCAACCTCAACCAGGCTGAAAAAAAAAAGGGCAGTTCCAGGTGATTCTGCCATTTCTGTGTGTGAGAAGCACTGTGAGAGAAAAGATCCCCACAGAAAATAAAGTGGTGTCCGTGGAGATCTCTTCAAAAAATACCCCAAAAATAAAATACCTGAGCTGGGGGAATTCCCATGGGAATATTAGAGCAGGATTGGAATTGCTAAAGTATCACCCACGTGCCTTAGTTTTGCACAGAACCAGCCCAATTTACACTTTCTTGTTAAAAATCTTCTTAACGTGTTATTAATCTGAGTCACATTCTCTCTGTTTTTATTCCACTCAACTTGGGTTTCCAAAGGAAAAACTACATTAAAAAAAAATCAAGAATTGCTAAAAAATCTCTATTTTTAAATCTTTATTTTAACTGAATACAGGGGGGTTCTATTTTGCTTAAAATAGCTTGAAAATAAATTTCCCTGAGCAGAAAAAGAAATAAAAAAACCAACTAATAGGGAAAATTTAAAAAAAAAAAAAAAGGAAAAAAATCTCTATTTGCTTTCTGAAAAATTTTTCTCTCAAAGCTCAGTTTATTCCCCCTTTAAACCCTTCTCTGAGTTAATTTATTGACAAAGAATTCTGGAAAGGAAAGCGGGAATGTCGCTGCACTGCAGGGAATTGCCACATGGGGGATCCCAAAGTGAATGGACTTACAGAGGAAGTCAGGGGGAAAAAATCCCTGACACGGAAAAGGTGGAAAATGCAGGTTTTAACTTTTCAAAATGACAAGTAAACCCAGATGTATTTACACAGAATATCCATGTATTGTTCACTAACCAGCTTTAGAAAAATACCCTCTTTTTCACCTCCTCTGAAGCCAGATTTATATGGTGTGTCTTGCTTCCAGCAGTACAAAATCCTAAAAATCAATAATTTTACTTCTTTTCAGTCCCTGAATATTTTCTAGTTTGTAAAAAAGGACCACTAAAAAATAAATTGCCCATCTGTAAATACATCCCCCCCAAGAAATGTGTCATGGCCATTAGCATACACGTCAAATCTCTCTCTCATACCTAATATTTTCAATATTATTTCAAGAGCCCACAGTTATTCACACCTAGAAATAAGTCTGAGCTCCAAACTAAAATCCATTTCATTCTGCAAGTGAATTAAATTTGGCTGCTCTCAAAGAGAAAAACACCATCTAATACATGAAAGGCAACGTTCAAAAACATGAACTGTCCAAGGTAAGTGATAGAAAACACAGATAAAACAACCCTTTTTTCATCTTCATATGTCAGTGCCCATTTATTTTATTATATTTATCAATTTGGAAGTAGATCTTTCTCAAAACCATCCCCTGATTAAAAATGCATTTCTCCAAGGGTTGTTTTAAACAGGATTTTAGATCAAACCCTCAGAATAACCCAGTTAGAGAACCCAAGATCAGAGTCCAACCATTCCCAGCACTGCCAAGGCCACCACTTGCCCCATGTCCCCAAGTGCCACATCCACAGGGATTTGAAATCCCTCCAGGGATGAGGACTCCACCCCTGCCCTGGGCTGGACAGCCCTTTCCATGATGAAATTCCTCCTCATCTCCATCCTGAGCCTCCCCTGGCACAGCTTGAGGCCGTTTCCCCTTGTCCTGTCCCTGTTCCCTGGGAGCAGAGCCCGACCCCCCCCCGGCTCCCCCCTCCTGGCAGGGACTTGCAGAGCCAGAAGGTCCCCCCTGAGCCTCCTTTTCTCCAGGATGAGCCCCCCCAGCTCCCTCAGGAGTTCTCCAGACCCTTCCCAGCTCCCTTCCCTGCCCTGCACACGCTCCAGCCCCTCCATGGCTCTCCTGGCTGAGGGGCCAGAACTGCCCCCAGGATTCCAGGGGAGCCTCCCCAGCTCCCAGCACAGGGACAATCCCTGTCCTGCTCCTGCTGGACACACTATTTGGGATACAATCCAGGGGCCATTGGCCTCCTGCCCCCCTGGGCTCACCAGCACCCCCAGAGCCTTTTCCAGCTCTCCAGCCTCTCTGGCCCAGCCTGGAGCTGCAGGGGTTGTTGTGGCCCGAGGGCAGGACCCACCCTTGGCCTTGGGGAACCTCATCCCGTTGGGATCAGCCCATGGATCCAGCCTGGCCAGGTCCCTCTGCAGAGCCCTCCTGCCTTCCAGCACATCAACACTGCCCCCAGCTTGGGGTCACCTGCAAAGTGCCTGAGGGTGCCCCCCATGCCCTCACCCAGCTCATCAGTAAAGACATGAAACAGGACTGGCCCCAACACCGAGCCCTGGGGACACCACTGGCACCTGGACACAGCTCCACAACTCTCTGGGCTCAGCCACCCACACAGGGCTTACCCAGCCAAGGCTGAACCTGGCCAAGCCATGAATGAACAGCCCTAATTCCCACCTGACCCCTCTCAGACATTTCCGTGGTTTCCAAACATCAACAAACACGGTGTTTTTGCTGCCATGTGGTTTTCCATCCTCCACTGAGGTGACAGACCAAAGGACTTCACTGGTGCTTCCCTCAAACACTGCTGTGCCACTCCCAGGTTTATCTCCAGTACCAACTGACAGAATCATGGAATGGTTTGGGTTGGAAAGGGACATTAAAGATCATCTTGCTCCACCTCCTGCCATGGGCAGGGACACTTTCCACTAGCCCAGGTTGCTCCAAGCCCCATCCAACCTGGCCTGGGACACTCCCTGAGCAACCTGTGCCAGGGCCTGCCCACCCTCCCAGCCAGGAATTCCTTCCCAATAACCCAGCAATTCCCTATAAATAAAGAGAAATCCAAATTTCCCCCCAGTCAGTGCACTCAGGGATTGGATCAGCCAAGTGAGAAGGTCACACATGGAATCTCCTACACACGACATGAAACCACATTCCTGCACTTCCAAACTCCTCCTGAGCCAGTGGGTGTTGGGACAGCAACAGCCCCTTTCCTACCACAGGTGGAGTCACAACAACCAAGGGCTGAAGGCTCAGGGAGCACGAAAATCTTCAAAAGCTTTAAAATCAGAAACAATTTCCAAGAAATTTCAGTGTAGAAATACAAAATGTGTCCTGTTTTAAACAGATTTTTTTCCTGAGGGTGAAGTTTCCAAGGAAAAGAGACCTGGCATCAACCAATTGCATTTCTCCTGAAGTGTTTGGTGGGCACCAAGAGAAAGGTCTTGAGGTCACCACGAAGATCATGAAGTCCAAGACAGGACAGATGGGCTGGGAGAAGGACAGGGGGCCACCACTTGTGGTCTTTACCAAAAAATCTGTCCCCCCCCGGATGGACAAAAGAGGGAAAAGCCACCCAGACAGGTGACCAAAGAGGCACCACAGAAAAAGAACCCCATCAGTCTATTCAAAAGCCTATTATTATGCCTTTCAAGAATAACAACAAAAAAATGCTTGCATAGAGCAACTGAAAATTAATTATTATTATGTTTTTAACAGTTCAAGCCAGAGCAGGGTGGTTTTGAGGGCATTTCACTTTCCAGGCTCTCTGATGCGGCCTCAGATCCCACTTCACCCCCTGGCAGGTGCTGCTCTGGTCGTTCCCAAGAACTCCACCTTTAAGGATTTTGGGGCTGCACGAGGACTCTGCTCAGTATTTTGTTCTTCCACACAAAGCTGGCCCCAAATAAATTCTGGTTGCTCAACCAGATCAGATATAACATAAAAATATGGGCAGTATTAAGAGTAAAAAGCAACAGGCTGACAATTCCTGCTCTAGATACAGTTACAGCCTTGATTAGAAGTCATTAAAGCCCCACACAAAGGTGAGACCAGAATGGATGTTAATTCAATGCCCTGAGCTCTGAAAGCCTTGCCTGAAGTCAGGCTGCTGATCCATTTTAGGCTGAGCTTATGCTGGTCTTGCTCCTTCTGTTCTGTCTGGCACTCAGTCACAGCACACTGAATTTCAACAATACAAGGGCTGTATTTTTCCCATTTAACAGCGAAATTTCACTTGAATCTTCACACCATAAATTGCTGCTGTGTCCTACCACAAGGAAAAAAAAAAACATACCTATTTCTGTGAATAGTGTGAGATAATGTACTTAATTATATATTTAACTCGTAAAAGCCCTTTGAGAGCCCTGGAGATAGAATCCATTCTATGGAAACTCTCTTTATTAATAAAAGTACTTAGACCAATTACTTTGAACTTCTATAGACAGTGCCTGATTTCAAACTATTTTAATCAGTCCTCACAAAATCTCTTGGCAGTGCCTGGCAGGAGAACACAGAGGAAGAAGGGGAGCTGTGGTGGTTCAGTGGAGCTACCCATTCTTTATGTTTATTATTCATCCTCGCCCTGCTCTTTAATTAGCCCCACAAAATCAAACCACCCTGCTTTTCCAGCCTCCTGCAAGTCCCCCTTTATTAAAAAAGTGATTACACCCCCTAATCTGGAGTTAATATTGGAAAGGCTTAGAGAAACGTTCCAGGCTGTGCTGCCCACAAAGTAACTAATCATTTCGAGGGATTTAAATTAATTTGGGCCCAATGAGATATATTCAACATCATCTTCCAGGTGCAGCTGCTCCCCCTTGAAAAGGTTACTGATCCCACTGACACGCTCATGTGAATCCATTCAACTATTCCAGCCAAGAGACGCTTCCCAAAGAAAATTAGGGAAGCATCTGCATGAATGGCTACTTGGCCAGTTGGTGAGGGACACTCATCTCCAGCAGGGAAAACTTGAGGAGCTGCTGAAGCCTTTCCTTCCCTCCACTGATATCCCTGGATCTGGAAGGAGATGCTCCTCAGTGTGGCCAGACAGCCAAGGACAGGGATGAGACACTGATGGACCTTCCATTCCAGCCCCTGCCCTGGGATCTTCTGGCTGCCAAAAACTCTGAAATTCTGGGCAATGGGATGTGAATTCCTATGGGAGAGCTGGGAATGTTCCCCTGGAGAAGAGAAGGATCCAGGGAGACCTGAGAGCCCCTCCCAGGGCCTAAAGGGGCTCCAGGAGAGCTGGAGAGGGACTGGGGACTGGGATGGAGGGACAGGACACAGGGAATGGCTTCCCACTGCCATTTAGATGGGAGATTGGAAGGAATTGCTGGCTGGGAGGGTGGGGAGGGGCTGGACTGGATTTCCCAGAGAAGCTGTGGCTGCCCCTGGATCCCTGGGAGTGTCCAAGGCCAGGTTGGAGCAAACTGGGACAGTGGGAGGTGTCCATGCCCATGGCAGGGGGTGGAACTGGATGATCTTTCAGTTCCCTTCCAACCCAAACCATTGCATGACTCATATTTATGGAATGATTTTACACAAGAAATCACAAATGCCTTGAAAAGCCAAGAAGTCATTTCTTCAGCAGGATTTTAATTATTACTTGTGGTAAAAAACAAGCAAAGCTTTATTTTACAAGCCCTGATTTTCTCTTCTGCTGAGAAAAAGCGAACCATGGCACAGAAGTGCAGGTTCCTGGCACTCCTGAATTCCAGCTCTGGAGCAAAACCCATGGAAAACATCCTTACACCACCCCAGTTTCTCTCCACCTGCCAGTTTATGTTAAGCCTGGGCTGGTTCATTTTCAAGATGGTGCTTTGTGATTTAAGTGGAATCATCATCAACTGCTCAGCCTGCAATTAAACCACCAAGGCCAGAGCTGTGACTGTCACCCTTTTGGAATCCAATAATCCCCAGAATTCCCAACACCACTGACCAGATTCCCATCCCCCTCACGTGGCTTCACCCAAAGCACGCTGTCTGCTGTTTCACTGATTGTTTTACTGACTACCCACTATAAATGTCCAACCTCTCCACAGATCCATTTCTTCAGCACGACACGGGTGTAAAATTTTAGCTGATGTGTTTATTCATCCCCGGCCAGACTGTCATTAGCATACACAAAAAAAAAAAAAAAAAAGACACCCCCCAAAAAAAACATGGGAAGTCAAATCAAACTTGAAAGACTGGCCAATTGTTTTCTTCCCATTTTTTAAACCCAAGGCTGCATTAGCTAAATTTCATGATTCCCCTAAGTGCCTTTAAAATTACAAGCAATTTAGCCCCTGATTCACTTCCCTGCAGGCTCTGACTCTGTGCAATTTTTTCCCCCCTCCCCATCCCCCCCCCCAATCTCAATTATATCTTAATATTATGGGGGCTGAAATGCATTAAATAAATCATATTTCACAGCAAAGCAATAACACTTACATGCATTTTCAGAAGAAATTGTCCTGCGTTATAAATGTATTTATAATGTCATTACCTTATTTTCCACACTGGCTGGGAATCTCGGGAAGCAGCCACCGCTCCCAGCCACGGATGGGAGCTTTCAGGGGGAACCTTATGTTTATATGTGCTAATTAAGCTGGTTTAGTTAATACAATGCAACGTTTACAAACAGCAATTTACCCGACGTATAAACCCGCTCCCGTAATTAGCGAAACGCTGGTGTTGATTAAGATTTAATATGGCTGGGGCTGTTCCCCTGCAAGGAGCTGCACAGGGGGATCTCCTGGCAGAAGACCAGGGGTTTTATTACACCCACAAAGTCCTTCCTGCCATATTTCACCCCGTCTTGCAGAGGTTTGACAGGAGCAGGTTAAGGAGAAAGGGAGATTTCAGGTGTAATTACACAGTTCTCTCCCACAGACCAAGAGGGGTTGATTGTTCCTTCGCTGCAAAAGGGGATATTTCTATCACTGAGACCCACACACAGAATTTATGCCATCAGTTCAAATTCAGCATAATTACTGATAATTGTTAATTAATGTAAACTAGAGACAAGTACCAATTGTTCTATCTGCAGCACCAGTGAAGTGATGGGCACTGAACACACCCAAGGAACGTGCTCAGAAGCCCCAAAAACTGCACAAAATAAACATAAGTGTCTGAATGTTGACCAAATTACCAACAATTCTGAAAATCTGAGTCAAACCCAACTTCTAAAATGGCCCATTTTATAAATGCCATCATCCAAACATCCATCCAATCCCCACAGTTTAGGTTTTTAGCTCTTTTTTTATCTCCAAACCAGTTTATTTTTTACACTCCTATTCTGTTTGGGGTGTTTTTAACTAATAAAAAAAAAAAATAGCAAGTTTTCACTGGCAAAGCAAAGAACACAAAACAGTCCAAAAACCTCCCTGTAAGTTTGAGAACGCTGCCTAAAAGTTCAGCATGAACTGGAAAAATCATGAATATCCCATCTGGGAATACAGACAACCTGAGGTGCTTGGACACTTTTGGAAATGATAGAAATAATTCATATAAAAGTATTTTATAAAGTAAAATGAGTAAAACTATCTATATATACACTGCATTTATTCCCTGCTCTGGTGGGTGGCATCCCTGACCACGGCAGGAATAAGATGATCTTTAAGGTCCCTCCCAACCCAAACCACTCTAAAATACATTTTCAACCCACTCCCAGATTATCTGTGGAGCTCAGAGCCTCTCAAGGACTCACTTTCAAATGCACCCTTACAATTTAACCCCGTTCCACCCGTGGGGGAATAGCGAGGAGCGAGGTTTGTGTTCCAGACAAAGTCAGGGAAACAATTATGTTCATTAAAATGCTCCTAAAATGTCGAGTTTATCATCTCTGCTACAGAACAGAGCAAGCTGAGCATAAATTATTTATGATGTGTAACAGTTTAATGGAGTATAAAATAGCTTTTTTTTTTTTTTTTCCTTCTCACTAGTGGTACAAGTCCTGATTTTTTTTTTGTTGTTGTCAGCTCCACACTCGGAGATGTTCCCGACCCACTTACAACTGTGACATGCAACGATGTTTAAAATCGTTCTGTATCGACTCTGACTTAAAGGAATTACTTATCCAACCTCTTTATTACCCTCTTAAAGTGCTATCAGAGCGCCCTGCTGAGAACAACGCTGTGGAACGGCTGGAAATTCCAGTAAATCACAGGGACTGCTGTCAGCTCCTCCCGAAATTTAGGGAAGGCTTCCTATGAGAACCTGCACTAAAACTTACACTGCTGCACTAAAATCGACTCTCATTTCCCCCTGTGGCCACAATCACTCACTCCAGAATCCTGCAGGACGTGCTCTGCTCTCAGGGAATGTGTGAATGAGTGGAAGTGTGGGATCACCCCCTGGGGAACAAAGGGATTTTGGGGACAAAACAGTTAAAACCTTAAATCAGCAGGCGAAGCACCAGGAAGGAAAAAGGGGAGCCAGTGTTCAACCAGCCACCCCCACCAATTCCTCACACATGGTTAGGAAGAACAAGTGTGCTCTGATATAAAATCATGGAATGGTTTGGGCTGGAAAGATCATCCAGTTCCAACCCTGAGAGCTCCCACTATCCCAGGTTGCTCCAAGCTCTGTCCAACCTGGCCTTGGACACTCCCAGGGATCCAGGGGCAGCCACAGCTTCTCTGGGAAATCCAGTCCAGCCCCTCCCCACCCTCATCATATAAAATTTCCTCCTTTTATCCCATCTAAATCCATCCTGTTCCACTTTAAAACCACTGCTCCCTTTCCTGCCACTACGGGATATTTCTGGTTTATTATACAACAGATGTAGGTGTCATTCTAATATTTATATCTTTTATCTTTTTTTAATTTTCTCTTTTACTCATATATTTCATTTACTTTTCCTTTTGGTCTCATATTTTTTATCTTTTATCCCTTTATTTGAGTAAGTTGTGCACACAATGAGACACCCACATTTCAGCTGGGGCCCCTCAAGCCTCTCTGATTCCCAGGACACTGCCACGGGATAATCCACTTCCCAAACTGAAACAGGTCAGAACCACATCCTAAAAGCACCTATTTCTCATAAATATTAAAGAGACCTGAGGGTGGAAAGTTCTGGAACAGCTGATTACACCTGGAACTGCCAGAAAATGCAGGCAGGGAAAATGTTCCTGTGTTGCTGTTCAGGGATAACTGGGATAAAAGCTTCCAGCAAGGCCACTACACAATAGAGGATTTAAATACTAAAGTCCTTAGCCCAGACTGAAAATTCCCCTAATTAGAGCCGCTCATGCTCTGCATAATTAGCCAAATTTGAAATCAAACACGAAGAATAAAGCTGATTTTGTGAGTGATTGTGAACGAATCCCCCTCCAATTTATGGTCAGACTTGCACTGAAAACTCCTGGGAAGAGAAGGAGGTGTCTCCTCATTGTTCCACCAGTACAAAAGCCTCGTGTCATCCTCTCCACAAAACAAAACTCCATTTGTTTTCCACTCCACAGACCCTCAAGCTCCAGTGGCAGAAGTGAGAGAGAGAAAGATGCTACAGCTCTTCACTTTTTCTGAGGGCCTGAGCCAAAAAAAAAAAAAAAAAAAAGGAGAGAAAACCCTTCACTGATAATAAAAACAGTTTCCTTTTGTTCTGCTGAGAAGTTGGAGCATCCAAGGAATGTGGTGTCTGCCCATCACATCAGTTTTAGGGCACCTCCTCCTTCTACCTCCGATAAAGTCCAATTAAAATTCATTTATGTCCAGAATAAGCTTCTGGGGAGGAAAAAAAAACCCAAGAACACACACACAAAAAAAAAATAGAGCAGAGAGACCTCCACAGTTTTATGGAACACACCAAGTCCTCCTGGGACCGCAGGGATTTTAGGGAATTCCATCTGCATTTATTCCTTCCACCAGCAGAAAACAGAAGGGGACAAAGAGCTCCCAGGAATCACAGGAAGGAGCTGTTTGTCCTGAAAACACGGACAAAAGGATGTGGTGGTTCTTTGAAAACAGAGTGGAAAATCACAGAAAAACGGAAAAGAAAGAAAAAACAAGGATATGACTGAAAACTGGGGTGACTGAAGGCAGGAGGAGGGGATGGCAGAGGTGGGAAGGAGCAGCAGATTTGAGAAAGAACTGGGATATCAGGAAAAGTTCAGACAGAAACACGTCAAAGGAAGCAATTCAAGAACAGAATTTGGGAAAGAAATAGCCACATTTAAAAGGAAGAACCAAAAACCCAGATGTGACCCCGTGCAAAATCGAGATTGACACAATTCCCAACTGCTAAAACCACTCTGTGCCTTCAGGACAACCTTCAGAAGGCACAACAATGTCCTGGGTCTGCCCAGCAGTTCACGTGGAACAGTAAGTCATCTCACTCTCCCAAATTTCTCAAAGATATGAACTGATTTATCTTTGCTTTCACTGGACTTGGGAGAGATGAAGAAGGGAGAGTTGTTTTTTAAAATAGGAAAAAATTACAGTCAAGTAAGCTACACCAAAACAAAATAACATGACAAAATCACGATTTCAGCGTTGTTTTATCTGATATTTCTTATCTGTAGCGTTTCAGCTCCAAACTCTGTGTTTACACAATCTTTAAATCTCACTCCTTTATCACCTTTGCCCTTTCTGGGGCCTTGTCAGCATAGATAATTCCAGCATAGATAATTCCAGCATAGATAATTCCAGCATAGATAATTCCAGCATAGATAATTCCAGCATAGATAATTCCAGCTTTTTCCACCACATCCCACATCCAAGGGAACGCTGCAGCCCTCCAAAATTAAAACACACCAACCTGAAACACTGGATTAAAAAAAAAGGTCATTTACAGTGGTCTCAGGTAAGTTTAAACTTCCTATCACAGCCTTACAAAAGAGAGCTCAGAGCAGGGAAATCAAGACCAACACAAGCAAAATTCCAGTTAAAGAATCACAGAATTTGGGTTGGAAGGGACCTTCATCTCACTCCACCCCCTGCCAGGGGCAGGGACACTTCCCACTATCCCAAGTTCTCCCACGGCTGGGCTACACCCAGCACGTTTCAAGCCAGAAATTCAGAATATCCCTCTAAATTAATAACATCCACCCTCAGAACTATTTAACCACTGCTCATAAAAGGCACTGAAAGTTTTCTTGGAGTCTGCTTTGTCCAGTAAATGAAAATTGTCCCATTAATGGGAATGCTGCCCAGCCCTGGCACAGTATCAGTTTGTATCAGGATTCCTCACGCTCATCTTCCAGAACTTCTCTTGCTCCTGGAGGCTACAAACCCCTCACCTGCATTTACACCTGATGGATCCTGACCACCAGCTTTCTGCTGGAAGATCAAGTTACTCTCCTAGAAAGGCTTCATTTTTCCATGAGCCTCCAAAACAAACAGGAATACTGGAATAAACACTAGAAAGCAAGAAAATTTGTGAACAGTAAATTGAAGGGTTGCCTTAATCAGAGAATTCCAGGATGGTTTGGGTTGGAAGGGATCATAAAGTCCATCCAGTTCCATCCCCTGCCATGGGCAGGGACACCTCCCACTATTCCAGGTTGCTCCAACCTGGCCTTGGACACTCCCAGGGATCCAGGGGCAGCCACAGCTTCTCTGGGAAATCCAGTCCAGCCCCTCCCCACCCTCCCAGCCAGCAATTCCTTCCCAATCTCCCACCCAAATCTCCACTTTTCCAGTCTGAAGCCATTCCCTGTGTCCTGTCCCTCCAGGCCATTGGAAACAGCCTCTCTCCATCCTCCCCACCGATCCCTCCAGGCCCTGCAAGGCCCCAGTCGGGTCACCCCAAAGCCTTTTTCTTCTCCAGGCTGAACAATCCCAATTCTCCCAAGCCTTTCCTCTTTCCAGCAGAGCTGCCCCAATCCCTCTGATCATCCTGCTGCTGCTGGGCCTTGGCCTTGCTGAACACCACGAGATTCCCACATCCCACCCCCCGAGCTCGTCCAGGTCCCTCTGGATGTCCCCGTCCCTCAGATGAGGGACGTGCTGAGGGTCGACATCCCCTCATTTTCCTCCAGGTCAAAGTCTGTCCATGTAAAAACCCAAAAGTGACTTGTAGGACACAGCAAAGCGCAGGAGAACCCGACAGGCACTGGTTTTTTGTGCCGGTAACACCTTCAAGGAACGGTTTTCCCAAGTTCAGGATCCTCTTCCCACGTCGTTACTTTCAAAAGAAACAACCACAAGGTTGGTTTTTGTTTGTTATTTTTTTCCTTGTGCTTCAAATGGGCACATAAAAGTGAGGAGGAAAATTAAAATATTACATGAAAACAAAGATCCAGGTGACCTGATCTGAGAACTTCTTAGAAGAAGCCCCTTTATGAGGTAGAAACAACCCCCTCTCATTATCCTTCCTTGCAGGATCCTCTGCCTTCCTTCATAACATTAAAAAAAACCCAACACAGATCTTCCACAAAAGTGTTTCCTCACACCAAAACATTAAGTACCCGAAGCCATTGCTGAGAGCCTTGATGTCATGACTCAAATATCTGGTATATGTGAATATTTTGGTCTTACCACTAGAAATGACTTGTCATTGTTTCATGCAGGGATTGTCTTCCCTCTGAGGAGATTTCTGAGCAGCCTTTCTGCCTCCAAGGGCAGAACCCACCCAGCAAAAGGCTGGAGAAGTCCCCTCCTTGGGTTATTCCCACCTTAAGGACACATGAGGTCACAAAAGAAGGTTGAAAACCAACCTGTGCCCTCCAAAATGAACTCTTTCCAATCTGCTCTTGCATTCACGTCACACGCTCGGCCAAATCCATCCCTCCCCACCCTGCACCTGAAACTCCTCTTTCAAAGTCATGGCTTTCTGCCTTGCTGGATTCTGGATGCCCTGCTGGAGGTGATTTGGGGATGCAACCATTAAGGGTGTGCTAATGAGTCGGAATTGTGGCAGCTGCTGCAGGAACGAGGCACAGCCCCATTAACCATCCATCAGAAACTCCCCTGGACCGCCTCATTTATTTCCCCCTGCACAGCCCAAGGGGGGGGAAAAAAAAAAGGGGGGGGAACAGCAAGACTTGCTGCTTCCTCTGAAGCAAAAACTCATAAACCACTTACTTGTCTTAATGTCACGATCCCCACTGTTTATCTGCAGGATAATTAGGAAAATGAGGAGTAATGAATTTGAGTTATTTATTTATTTCGGTCAGAACGTGCTTGGAATTCAGGCATCTATTAAAAAAAACAAAACAAAAAAACACAAAAGGCACTGCAGCATCTTCCTGCACCAACAGAGGGGTGGGCCTTCCAGCATCACAAGTTCCTAAAAGTAATGCAACAGGAAATTTTATCACCTTCTTCTGCCAAGGCTTCCTGAAAATTTTAGTTGGGAAAACTCTCCCATATCCTTCCCCAGATGAAAGCGATTTCTGCTTTCAGAGTTCATCAGAAAGGTAAGCTTTGTAGGCTACATGTTGATGTTTTAGAGCAAAAGGCATCTCCTGAAAAAAACACAACAGCTTTTCTTCCGTTCCCTACATGACTTTTATAAACCAAAGTGTAATTTTCTTTTTTTTTTTAACTGGGAGTGACAAATAAGCTTCCCCAAACCCACAACCTGGGGGGAGGAGAGAGCAGAACACACAAAAACAGAACCACCAAGGCTGTCATCGCCACAATTCCTGGAAGGAGAGGTGGAATTTGCAGCCACAAACTCCCCCTCCTGCACCGAGGTGACACACTGCAATTAAAGAGCCCTCAGCCTCCAGAGGGGTTGGGCTGTCAAGAGAATAACTTTTATTACCGAAATAAAATGGTGTTTTTTACCATCCCAAATTTATTAACTCTCGCACTTTATGCTCTTCCCTTGGGAAAAAAAAAAAAAAAAAAAGAAAAAAAGAAAAAAAGCAGGAGGCAAACTGGTTTTCCCTCCAGGCAACAAATCTACCACGAACAGATCACACAGGAAATACAGACAGAAACAAAAAAATTCTTAGGATTTATATAAAAAACCCTACAAACTTCACATGACATCCCATTCCACTCCCTGAAAAACTCTGTTTATTTGAATTTGTGTGAACCTGCTTTAGAAACCTTGGCACCTGCAGCTACAGCACTTGAGCATCTCCATAAATCCCAAACATCCAGTGGGAGGACCCTGATAGGAAAAGACTTCAAAAACCCCTTTAAATTGCATCAGAAATGTAAAATGACATTAAAAAAAGTCTCCCCTCATTCTCTTCTCCAGGCTGGACAGACCAAGTGACCCCAGCCACTCCTGAAAACATCAGTAAAATAAATCTCCTAATTCCCATACCCTCTGTCCCCCAAACAACCTTTTTTTCTCTCCTCAGTCTTCTAATTCATCCCAAAATAAGGATGGTAGGAGGGACACAAAAAATACATCCCCAGCCAAAATGAACTTGATGTGAGAGCAAAGAAATACTGAATTATCCAAATATTGAACCAAAGTCAGAGGAGGAGTCTCAAGCCCCAGCAAATTGTTTTGTTGGAATGGAGGAGCCTTTTTTGTGCTTTGAGTCAAATGAACGTGTTTTGGTCCCCTGCCTGGATCTGTACCATGTCCTGTCCAAGGACAAGCCTTGGCAAGGCTTTGATTTGGTGTCAAATGGTTTTTTGGGGTCACAAAACCAGCAGGACATCCAGGAATAACCAAAAAAGGAGCCTGGATTGGGATGTTTCCAGGCCAGCATCGCACTCAAAGCTCCAGGAGAACCTCACTTAAAACATCCTGAGGGCAGAAACAAAACTCCTCCCTGGAAGAGGGGAGGTGGATGTAAAAAAAAAAAGGATTATTATCCCAGCTTTTTTTTTTTGCCCGTGCATGACAAGGAACGATGACATTCATTTGGGAAGACAGCCCGGCAATTTTGTTCCCATTCAATAAAAAAAAAAAAAAAAAGGGAGTAGCACGAACAAATTGGTTAATGAATGGGGGAGGAGAGAGCAGGGGGATTATGCAGTGGAATCCATAAAAAATGAACTCCATTTGAATTCCACCCAAAGAACAAATTGATGGAGCAGCAGGCTTTGTAAAGAGCTAAGATCTTCATCTGGGCGAACACGGTGATTAATTCTGCTTCTGTCAAACATCTCGGGGTTTGCTGGGGAGGAATTAAATAAAAATAACAGGCTGTAAATGCTGCCTGACTATCACAGCACGTCCCTCTCACCCTTCAGAAAGGGATCTTAGAGGAGAAGAAACGCTCGTTTCGTGTACTTTGCTCGCCTTCAAAATTTCCTCTCCCCTCTGTTTGTTTTTCTTTTTTTTTTCCTGTCTGTCAAACTTTGACAAAGAAAGGAGGGGGGTGACAAAAAAAAAAAAAGGCAATTAATTGTTACATACAAAAATGATCCCCCAAAAAATAAAATAAAAAAATAAAACCCAACTATAACGTGTTGCCAAGTGAAAAAAAACTGAAGGAAGGAGGAAATCATTTCTGTTGTTGCACTGAAACAAATATTTTAAATGTCAGAATGGACATTTTGTGAAGAGAGACGGAGGGGGGGAAATCAAATGGCAACTTCTCCCGCTTCACAGGCACTTTCAGAGAGGAAATAAAACATTGGCTTCACCTCCAGCACCAAAAATGCCATCACCCAAAGGCTACCTGAGATTCTTTTTACTGTTTAACTCCATCAAGATGGGGGGAAATCGTTCACTTATCAATAAAGCCACTTTAGGAGGCAACTCTTTGCCACTTCTCCAGGGCAAATGTGTATTTGTCCAGGTGAGAAAATCCCTCACCAATCCCAAAGATCTGGAAAAAAAATTATTCACAATCTACATATTTGCAGAGCAGCGGTTTCCTGCTCATACAGCAGATTTCACATCTATTTAAGGCCCCAGGAAAGACAAGAGGGACAAGATTTCTATCCCAAACACCTCGAATTTCCATCCCCAACCCTTTATCGCTGCAGTGGAAATGCCCAAAAAAGAGGGAGGGACAGTCAGGGTGAGTTGTGTATTTTCCAGGTGTGAACAACTTGTGGATTTTATCCCAAATCCTTCTCCAGCAAGCAACCAAACCTCTCTCCCCAAGAACCAAACACACAACCAAAATACAGATCACACCCTCAGCATTCCAAAATAACCTCTTCCTCCTGGATTCTACAACGGGAATGGCCAAAAGCAAGTGCTTTTTACCCATTTACAAGATGTAAAAAGATTATCTGATGCAATAAAACTGCAAAAATAACCCTGTGCATGTACTTAAAAAACCCCAGAATCTCAAATTTTAAAGGGGTTTCATAAAAAATTCCGCTTCCTAAATTATAAAATTGAACTATGAGAAAGAAAACAACTGTCAGCAGATTTAATTTTTGTACCACATGGTTCCCAAACCTGAAATCTCACGTTCAAACAGCAACCTTCGGGATTTTTCCCCCCCTAAATTGTGAATTCCAGGCCCTGCTCACCCTGTACTTCCCCAACAGGCTCTCCCTGCAGGAAGCAACCATGTCTTGCCTCAGGCTGTGGAGTTCACTTCAAATTATTTCAGAACCATCTAAAAAGATTCTTTTTTTTTTGTTTTTCTATTAAAATGATGAACGAGCTAACTGAGGTATGCAATAAATAAATAAATAAATAACTGCAGGTTTGCAAACAGGCTCTTACTCCTGAGAACTAAGGCCTTTTAACTCACTTAGAGGTTCTTTCCCCGGTGTTTTCCAGGGAAGTCATCCTTAAAATAGGGTTGGGAAGGAGCAGGAAGGGTCAGGGAATGATCTGGTTATGGAAAATAGGGATCCTCCTCTTGGCAGAGGGAATGAAGTGAGGACAGGCAGAGAAAAGGCAGCCCAAAAGCAAAGGGCACACCTGGGTTTTACACCTCAAACAGGAGAAAACAGCCAAAAATCAGATTATCACAGTGAGCTGAAGTGCTAAAAAAGTGTGGTTTAATAGAAGGATACTTCTACCAGATTGAATTTATTTGTGTTTTTGTTTGTTTTTTTTTTTTAACAAGGAATTGATGAATAGAAATCCTGGTGTGGAAAATGATTTGTAGAACCCAAAGATAGCTGAGCCCCACCAGATCTCCCTCTCCAGCAGGTGCTGGAACACACAGGGGAATAGATGTTATTGCTTTAGTAAGGGCACAGATTCCTAATGGCAGCAATAATCAAATTGGAACGTTGTGGTTACAGGACAATATTTCTGGGCCTCTTCGAAGGGAAATGGGACTTTAATGTCCCTGGCAGCTCAATAAAACCATTTTCTGACAGGCAGGGTCCTAATGGCAACTCATTTCAGCCCAGACACTGAAGCAAATATGTTCACAGCAAAGTCCAGGCCATTGGAGGGAGCTGGAAATACAACAGGTGCTCTGCACTTCGGGTAAATATTGTGGGGTTTTTTTTTTTCACTCCACATTCTCCCCCTGACTCTCCTAACAACTCAAGTGATGGGACATCAATAAACACTTTATGGCAAAGCCACCACATTTAAAGCCACTCCACTCAACCAGTCACAGTTTTGGGATTTGGCACTGATTTTTTTATTGGTACAAATTATTTATTATTGGAGTTGTGGGTTTTTTTTGTTTGTTTGGGTTTTTTTTTTTTTGGTTTTTTGTGTTTTTTTTTAGCAAAAATCTCCACTGCTAAATATGTCAAAGAGCAGGACTCCTGTCTGGGGGAATCAAGCAACAGAAGCAGCTTTTGGAGTGGTCATAAGGACCAGAACCAAAATTCTTTTATGGCTGCACTGAAATAAAAGGCTTGAGTTATTCTAAAATACTTTTTCAAGAGGGATGGGCAGAAAAAAATGCCATTAGATCATAAGGGAGAGGGGAAAAAAAGCAGCATTTTTGAGCAGTTGCAGTGGTGCAGGCACTTCACTCTGTCCTTCAGTAAAACCACTGAGAATTACTTTGCAGATGTCCCATCTCCAAAGTAAGTAAATCACAAGGTACAAAAACACCCTCTTTGTGGCAAGGCCAGTTCAAGAAGTTCTGTGAATTCAAGGGTTGCCTTAATCAGAGAATTCCAGGATGGTTTGGGTTGGAAGGGAACTGAAAGATCACCCAGTGCCAATCCCTGCCATCGACAGGGACACCTCCCACTGTCCCAGAGTGCTCCAGCCTGGCCTTGGACACTCCCAGGGATCCAGGGGCAGCCACAGCTTCTCTGGGAAATCCAGTCCAGCCCCTCCCAGCCAGCAATTCCTTCCCAATCTCCCATCTAACCCTGCCCCACTCTCACTCCTGCCAGGTCAGGAAAGTTTAATTATGTCCAAAATACCCCAAGACAACGACAGGGGAAGGCTTTAATAAAGGAATCAAAGCAGCCACCTTGATTTCTGCTGAGTTGAGCAGCAACAGTTGATTAAAATCCTGCACTGACTCCACGAGGGATTTCCAAGCTTTGGATCCCGGTCTGCAAATTCTGCTCTAAATCTTAAAAATTTCTGCCTTGGCTGGCACAAACATCAGAATTGCTGGTTTGCAAACCTTCAGATCTCCCCAAAAAATGTTTTTTTTTGAGGGAGCTGACATCCCACCAGCCCACAGCGTGCTGGGCCAGCTTACACAGCACAGAAGGAATTCAGGTACAAAGAGACCATTTAATCCATTTTTTTTCATCTGTATGAAGAGCTAATTCTAACTTTTGGGGATGTTTAACACTCTTAAATTACTTCTTTCTGCAATTATAAGCAGCAACTGGAGTTGAAATTGTTTAAGAATGGGAAACACGACTCTGACCTAACAATTTTATGTCTGCTTATTAAAGCTGAATTAGCACCCTTTGTATAAAGAAAAAATTGTTCCTTTCTAACCATAATTTCTTTTCCTTTGCACTATTTAAACAACTCAGCAGCAGCAAGGAATTTATTTTGCTACTGACATTTCAGGAACACTCTTTTTTTTTATTACTATTTTATTTTTTTTTCTCCTCCAGAAAGAGTCTGACAAATCAAATGTGGGCCACATAAAACACCAACCTGCAGCAGCGCTCGACCAGAACCACGGAATTACTCCCCGTGCCTGACAAAGGGCACAGAGAGACACGTTCCTCATGTTACAGATTATTAAATCCAGATTGGACACAAGAAACAAATACACAGGGAGCATAAGAATTCATGAAGCCAAAGGAATAAAAAAATAAAAAATCTGACCAGGTACAGGAAAATAAAGGAGGTGACTCGTAGAAAGGATTTGCAACCCAGTGATGATTACTCAGTATTTTCATATTTAGACCAATTGTAAAGAAAAAAAAAGCACAGACAAAACCTTCTTGCTGCTTTGTTACCTTCTTCAAAGAAGGAACAGCCACAGTGGAAATGACAAATTTGCAGCATTAGTAACAAGAAAAAAAGCTCCAAACCCCTCAGTAATTATGCAAATAATAGTCCCCATTATAAATCTTCAGCTCCTCAGGAGCTCGAGGCCACAAACCCCTTTTCTCTCCCCCATAATATTGAGAATTTAGAGGTTTAAGGCATTAAACTAAGGCTGTACCTTAATTCCTCTCCATTTTCCTTTGTTAAAATGGCCAAATATTTGTTTACAACACTGAAATTATTCTTCACCCAAGATGTCACCACAGGGGTGAAAGAGCACCGAGAAAGGGCTGGAAAAGATGTCAACACTGAGGGGAAACTGGTTGGGGTTTCAACTGGGATTTGGAAAAATAACAACAGATTTGGTTCCTACCTGGAAAATAGGAACAGATTTGTACTCACACACCACAGATGAAGCCATTGCTTATGGAGGTGACTGAGTGCTAAATTACCAACCAGTAAACCTGAAAACACGTGGATTTTAGTCCAGATTAGTTGCTGACATCAGCAACCCCTTTTACTTTCCCAGGAACGCTCACGCAATGTTTTCAGGTTTTCCCTGGAAATGCCAATTGGTTTCCTATTTATGCTCAAGCATCTCCCAGATTTTTCAGGCATTATTCCTCAGAGAACAATGATTACTGTCCCCAGAGCCAACAGAGACTCCACACAGCAAGTTAAGCGCCATGTACACGAAGTTATAAATCTGTCAGACATTTGAAACACGTCACGTCAGTTTTCCAAGGGAAAACAGCCCACCATATGTTCCAACTTCCTCGTCAGGACGTTTTCATCCGTCTGCTCTAACGGGATACGATCCTCTGACACTCGGTTTTCCCTCTGATCCAGATCCAAGGTTAAAAACAATCAGCAAGAGCTCTTAAAACAGAGAGATTTGACTAAAAACAAAGCGACGAGAAAAGAAGGAACCAGGAGATATTTCACCTTCTAACTCCCCCCACCCCTTCCACCTCTTTCCTCTCCTCCCAATGAACCCGAAGAGACAATTCCTGGACGGATTTGAGAGTTCTGGAGGTTCTGGAGCACTTACAAAGCGCTGGGCCTTCTGCCGCTCCTCCTCGGTGGCCGCCCGCTCGCGGAGGATGGCGCGGGTCAGGTGCTCGTTCGAGGAGATCCTCTCTCGCTCCAGCAGCTTCCCAAACTCATCCCGAACGAACATCTGCTCCTGTTTCAACCTGCAGAAGGGGGAGGGAAAAGGGGAGGTGTGTTTGCCAAGAGCAGTTCCAAAGGATTTTAAGTTTATTCCATTATGGAATTACTGGCGGTTTGTCAAAGTGCCGAAACACAAACATCCACTGGGAATTCCAGAGGTTTATCTAGGAATTCCAGAGGTTTATCTAGGAATTCCAGAGGTTTATCTCAGATTTAACTCTCCAAATCCAAAAGTTCCAAGTCTTATAGTCGCTGTTTTATTAAATCATATAAAAACACAGCTAATTCAAGAGCCTTACGAAAATGTGGTTTTAAGTGACAAGAACACACCCAGAGCTCTCTGCTGGTTGTTTGGGGGTTTTTTCCTGGTTTTAAGGAACCATTTTTTTTCCAGGAAAATCCTTCCTTCTCCCACCAGTTCCCAGCTAAAAGCTTTTCTGCACTGGGATGGTGCTTTCAAAACACACCAGAAACCCAAGTCCTGCACCTCTTTCCCAAAACCATTCAACCACCACAATCAAATCCTGAGATGGAAATAATTCTTGAACTTGTTGCAACAGAGTTAAAAAAGCCCGTAAATACATTTGAAATCTTCACTGTGGGGCAGGAGGCCAGCATTTTTTATGAAAATACACAGAAATGAACTGCTCAGTGGGTCAAATTCATCTGCTGCACTGAGCGTGGTGACAGCCGGCACAGAGTCAGCACCAGGGAACTCTGCAGTCAGGGAAGTGTGAAATTCCAGGTTTTACAGAGATTTTTTTTAAAAAAAAAGACTGATGGAGAGGAAGCTTAAGTATTCTCAGTGCATTTATGTGTTGTCAGGGGAGCTCTGGAGAAGAAATCCTAATGAGTGGGGTCACTTTGTAAAAGGTACCAGCATTAGAGCACATTACATTCCTCCCCGGGGAACGGATTTAAGTGAGGTAGGGAAGAAAAAAAAAGACAATTAGGGGGGGATGTATTAGTTCTGTGCTCAGCTCCAAGCCCCCTGAAAGGCTGCAACCAACTGGGAATCTTTATGAAAAGTTTATTAAGCTGCATCTTCAATTACTCCAGCAAGACAAAAAAAAAAAAAAAAGAAAGATTATGCAGACACGGACCCAATTCCATTAAGTGATTTCCCAAGGTCCCCCCCCAAATTATTCCGGTGGGATTGATATAACAAATCCTTCCTGCAATCAATGGCACAGTCAAAACATGCTGCTTGTCTTTTGGATTGGAGACATCGTGTTTTGTCTAAAAAGGAAAAAAAATATGTCAAAATAGAAGCCTCGGCAGCTTTTCCTGGCGAGAGACAGAGAAGGCATCGAGTGTTTCCCGAGGCTGAGGGAAGATCCTTCCTCATCCTTCCTGGATTGGACTTTCCCCTAAAAATGTCTCTTCTTCGTGCATGCTGGACCTGCCAGTGATTAAAGGAGGTGAAATGTATTTTACACAGAAAATATCTGAGAAGTCCAGCCACGTTGCAAACTCCAAAATTAAAAAACAAAGCCAAAAATCAAAAAGAAAACAAACAAAAAACCTCCCCCAAAACAAGAAAAAATAACCAAACCAACCCACTGAGAATTAGACCTTTACATCTAACTCTTCTTTACACCTGATTAGATGTTTATCTCCAATTCTTAGCATGTTATTCCCATATTCTCAAGTCTCCTCCTCCTCTTCCGTGCCCCTGGAATTGTGAATTGGAAAGAAAATCATACGATTTCACGGTCAAATTTTATGCCACTTAGGCCAAAAAGGGATTTTATGCCTTTTGGGAACACCCCAGACTGCCTTGCACCTTAAAGC
Organism: Pyrocephalus nanus; assembly: GCA_038380795.1. Taxonomy (NCBI): domain Eukaryota; kingdom Metazoa; phylum Chordata; class Aves; order Passeriformes; family Tyrannidae; genus Pyrocephalus; species Pyrocephalus nanus. The sequence goes on along the minus strand of CM076262.1, from coordinate 19,243,249 downwards.
AAAAATTTCAAGTCTTTTTTTCTTATCAATTCATTCTGATTTGTGTGACCAGGATTGTACCTGCACAACACAATAATAAGTAGGTAAATTCCTGGAGCATCCACTGAACTTTCATTTAGGGCAGCTTTTTTAAAAAAAAAAAACTAAACACCCATCTCAAGTGATTGAAATTCAGCAGAGTTTTCAGCTAAAAATAAGCAGGATTTTGAAGTAATTTTCATTTATTTGAGTTACATAATTGGGTGGCTTGTTGGAGCTTAATGGAACAAACAGAGGCAGATCCTCCTGATGGCAAATATTCAACCATATCAACCTGCAGTAGGTGTTTCCTTGACATTATAAATTCATTTTCCTGGCATCCAGCATGTGCTGCTGCTGCTGCTGAAGAAAAGGCAAACATCAGCAAAATAAATTGAAAAAAAAAAAATAAAATAAAAGGAAAATAAAATAAAATATAGGAAAATAAATTAATAAAAGGAAAATAAAATAAATAAAGGAAAATAAAATAAAGGAAAATAAATAAAAGGAAAATAAAATAACTAAAGTAAAATAAAATAAAATAAATTAAATAAAGGAAAAAAATAAAAGAAATAAAAGAAATAGAGGCACATCTGCAATTTGTAAGGAGTTTAACAGCCCAACTTGTCAGCACCACTGCTCCAAGAATTCCACAGGAATGGGCTGTTTAAAGTGATATTTTTAATTACAAGATATACAGGACATATCTCTCCCTCTCTCTAGATATATATATAGTAATCAAATATTATAATATTATATATAAACTATATGTATTTATATATTTTATAATATAGTTTATATATATAAATATTATAAATAAATTTATATGTATATAATATTATATCTAAATATATATATTCAGATATAAATTTTAATTACAAGCTATGTCATATAAAGGCTCAGGATAATGTCCTGTTTGAGCACAGAACTCCACTGACAGCCCATGTTTCGCTGCTCATTTGCACAGAAAAAGTGTTTTTTTTAAAAAAAAAAGAAGGTGCTGAGGCAGCAGAGAAGGCTCCAGGCTCTACATCTTCCTCCACAAGTGACAGTTTGAATAAAACCCTTCTAAATAATAATTACAAAACACCGTTCCAAGGAGCGTTGAGAGGCTGATTTAACCACGTGTGATTTGCGGGGCAGTCACTGCTCCCCGGAGCCGCTGCAAAACACTCATAAAGCACGAGGAACCACCCCCAGCTCACGTCTGGCTCGACACCAGGCACTATTTCATGCTCTCAACTGCTTCATGGCACCAAAAAATCACACACCAAAAGGCAACAGCCCCTGCTTTTTTCCTACGGCTCCATCGTTAAGAACTTCAGCGCTGCTGAGTTAGTGCCCCAAGAAAATTTATGCACTTGCACTTTTGGGAAGAGGCCGAGTAAATCCTGATCTGGGGATCTCACAAGATTTGTGTCTCTCAGAGAGGCAAAATGAGCGTTTTTGCCATCGTGTTTTCATATTGGGGTTCTGCTCTAAGGCAAAATTTGGGACTGGTTTAGCCCTGAAGTCGCTTCAATCGCTGCGATGTTTGTGGCACGTTCCACCTAAATCAGAACCCAGCACGATCCTCAGGGAGCAGCTGCACCAACAGACAGGTGGGAAAGAGTTCTGAAAGGTGCTCCATCCTAAATATGTAAGCCACTTTCTGTTAGGTTTAGATTTGTGGAGATGTGGGCGAGAGGCAGAGACCAAATGGGATTAAAACCTCCATTCCAGCCATCCCTGAAGCTCATCTACAGGACAAAAACATTGTCCCCAAGCACACAAGAGGGAGCCAGGACACAACACTCATCCCACAGATCTGCTGGAGCATCAAAAGCACCATGGCAAAAAAAAAAAACAACAACCAAAAAACAGTAATTTCAATTGTTTAGGTTTGGAGTCCCCATCCCTGGAGGTGTCCAAGGAAGGACTGGATGTGGCACTCAGTGCTCTGGGCTGGGGGACAAGGTGGGGGTCAGAGCTCTTTTATCCCCCCCACAGTGACTCTGTGATCCCATGGGTTTGTACATCCCCAGGGAAGGAGACTCCACGACCCCTCTGGGCAGCTCTTCCCGTGCTCTGTCACCCTCAAACTGAGGAAGCTTTTCCTCGTATTCAGATGGAATTTGCTGTGATCCCGTTTGTGGGATCGCTCCTGGTCCTGCCACCAGGCTCCAGGGACAAGATTCCAGCCCCATCTCTGACACCTCCCCTCTGATACTGATGGGCACTGCTGAGATTCCCTGCTGGAAGCTGAAGAGCCTCAGCTCCCTCAGTCCCTTCATCATCTTGGCAGCCCCTCCACGGACCTGCTCCAGTCATTCCCTGTCTTTCCTGAGCTGGGGAACAACAACAACACGATCATACAAAGCAAAAACAACGGGGGAAATCATTTCTCAATTAAGTCATGACTTACAATTAATAACTGGCATTACTATCAGGGCCAGCAAGGTAAGAGAAGGCTCCGCTCTCCAATTAGAAATTAGAATTTGAAATTTAGAAATTTAAGAACCAGACCAGAAAGCTTCTCCGATGGGCCAGGAACTCTGTTTGCTTAATCTCGAGAAATCCAAAAACCCGTTCTAAGAAAAGATAAAACTTGGATGAAAACTCGAAGTTTTCATCCTTGGCAGATCCATTTTTTAATTAAGCTCAAGAAAAGAAAATTGTTCTTTTTACCGTGTGGATTTATGAGATGGGATCCTCACCCTGCACAGCACGACCCGTGTCAGCCACAATAACAAGATGACTTAATTCAATTCTGAAATCCAGAATTCCCTCCTTTGTTTACTTCAAAATACCCATTTCTGTTCTTCTTGAAAAAACACCTGCAGGTGTTAATTAAGGAAAAAGCACCTTTTAATTCACAAACACCAGCAACACACTGAGAAAAGCTAAAAAATACCAGGTTTGTGCTTTGATGGCCACTCCGTGGTTTATTCTACATTAATCAAGAGTCTGTAAAATCTGAACTTGGCAAACAATAATATACTGAAAGAAAGACAGAGAAAATGGCATTTTCAGCCCTCATTTCCGGACGCTGGGAATTTATTGCGCCAGCAAAGCCTACAACATTTTCCTTTCGCTGTTTTTTTCCAGGGAAATCATCGCTTGCCAGTTGTTTTGTCTCTATTACAGTCTCCAAGCTGCACAATCTGATGGATCTGTGGCTTTCCAAGATAAACTCACCCACGTCTAAAGCGTGAACCGTGGCGTTTCTCATCACCTCCGAGCCAGCAAAATCCAAATATTTCCCGTTCCAAAGCCCACCAGCAGCAAAACCATCCCGTGCCCAGTGAATTATGGAAAAACCCGAGGAGGCATCAGTTCCATGGCACCCAAAAACTGACTCCAAGTAGAGATAAAACACCAGATGTTTACACTGCAGATGATTCAATGGTTTGTTTTTTTTTTTTTGCTTCCTTGGGCACCAGCGAGTCCATTCATGATTTCTGACAGGCTGCACGACATTCCCAAAATGTTTGGAACAATCCAGCTGCAACATTAATGAGGGAATAACGTTCTGTGAGCAGCCAGGCTGGATGTGCCGTGGAAAGCCGTGGCTGGAAATCACAGGAGCTGCCGAGGGATGGGAAAGGACGCCAGGAAAACGAGTGGAAGCTGCACTGAGGGCTGAGGGGTGTGAAATGGGGATTTCTCCTGCTTGGTTCCAGAGAAATGACCTCCAGTTCATCTGATTGTGCAAAAAAATGTAACTCAGGACAGGGAGGGAGAAACAAAATCATCTCAAAGGCTTGTCCTTCACCAGAGTCTCAGACAACTCAAAGAAGTTCTAAACTGAAGTGATTTTCTGCCACTGTTCGCTCATTAAAAACATTATTCTCTTTTCAGGTGAGGCTTTGCACACTGCAGGTGACAGGAGCTGCTCCTGACAGTCACAACCACCACATTCTCAATATCTGTCCTAAAATTTCGTTTCTGAACATTCCAGACTGTGCAAATATTAACAGAAAATATCATTTTTCTGCACTGTGGTGTTAAAAAGGATGTTTTTCCTTCGATGTTTTTGGGCTCAGCCTGGAGAAAAGGAGGCTCAGGGGGGACCTTTTGGCTCTGCAAATCCCTGACAGGAGGGGGGAGCTGGGGGGGAATTGGGCTCTGCTCCCAGGGAACAGGGACAGGAGGAAAGGGAACAATACTGGGGAAAATCTCTTCATGGAAAGGGTGGTGAAGCATTGGAAGGGGCTGCCCAGGGCAGGGGTGGACTCCCCATCCATCCCTGGAGGGATTTCAAATCCCTGTGGATGTGGCACTTGGGGGACATGGGGCAGTGGTGGCCTTGGCAGTGCTGGGAATGGTTGGGCTCAGTCCTAAAGGATTCCAATCTCAATTATTCCATGACTCTATGACTGTCAGCTCAAGCTTTAAAGTCATGGAATAGAAACTCAGAAAGGAACAGGCTGATCCTCAACCCCAGATTCATCATCATTTCATTAGTGCTTAATCCAAAACTGTTCAAATGTGCCGTGGGCCCAAATTCCTCCCCACTTTCTACACCACCACAGGCACAACCAAAAACCTTTGAGAAATTCATCCCAACTGGCCAAGAGCTCCCGTGACTGTGGCAGGGAGAGGGAAGAGATCACCCTTGTGAGAAGGTATCACTGCACTTCTTATTAATAAACTTAATGAGAACCCCACACTGGGACAGCTGGGAATGTTCATCCTGGAGAAGGGAAGGGTCCAGGGAGACCTGAGAGCCCCTGGCAGGGCCTGAAGGGGCTCCAGGAGAGCTGGAGAGGGACTGGGGATGAGGGATGGAGGGACAGGACACAGGGAATGGCTTCCCAGTGCCATTTAGATGGGAGATTGGGAAGGAATTGCTGGCTGGGAGGGTGGGGAGAGGCTGGACTGGATTTCCCAGAGAAGCTGTGGCTGCCCCTGGATCCCTGGGAGTGTCCAAGGCCAGGCTGGAGCAACCTGGGACAGTGGGAGGTGTCCCTGCCCATGGCAGGGGATGGAACTGGATGGTCTTTAACCCAAACCATTCTGTGATTCCATAAAGTTTGCTATCCAACCCCAGAAAACACTGGATAAAATACAATTTATCCTGGATAAAACCATTTCCCACCTTGCCCCACGCAACCATTTCTTTCCACTGCCTGAAATTCCCCCCCACTCCAAACTTCAGACCCTCCAAACAGGGTCCAGGCAGCACCACTCAGCAGAACACACTCATCCATCTCCCTTTTCCAGCTGCCTTCCAACCTCAGCAAAACATCTGTCAGCTGAGAAATCTTTGCTCGAGGCCACGGGATTTCCTGTGCCAGTCCCTGATCAAAAGATCCAAGGCACTGATCTCAGAACTCAGTTACACACCTAAATTAATTGAATTTATCCACATTTATTTATGGACAGCTTGTGAACACCCAGGGCAACAAGGACGCTGATTCTTGCCAGTGGTTGAGCTGGAGATATTTGGATTGTGGGGGTGTTTTTAGTGTCGGAAGAGGGGGATGAGCAGAAGGGGGGGGCAGGGTTTTTGAGGGGATTTTATAATTACAGTTCATAAAGCTTTTCAGTTATGTGCATACAGATCAGTATTTACAGACAGAGACAAAACAGATGAGCAGATCTCTACCTTTATGGCCCGAGGAGAACCCGAGGCAGAACAGCAAAAACTGCTTTCTGTAATTTGGATGTGTATTTAGCCATCCACACAACTCCACCTGAAACTACTCCCCACCTTAACATCTCTCCTCTGGGGATCTGCAAAGGCAGTCATGGAATTATGACAACATTAATTATCCCTTAAAATGAAGTGACAGTTCCAATGCTGTGGGGTTTTTTTTTTATTATTATTATTGTTATTTATAAATGTTTCTCTCTGCTGTGTCTACTCATCTGCTGCTTCTCAAAACCAAAGAGCTCAGCAGTTTGAAAGCAAAGGTTTCTTTAAAATTGCCAGGGGGGAGGAATAGTTTTTTTTTTTCCTCCTTCCTACCTGAACCAGAAATAGGAAGCAATATTATTTTTGTGGATGCTCTCACCGGCTTCTTCCAGCCATCTTCCCATCCCTCCTGGAAATAATCTGATCAAGATGAAGCTCGGTGCAGGAGCTGCCACTGGAGATGGCAGGTTTTAAAATGGGAAGTGAAAAATAATCCCTGGGAAAATGGGGGGGTTTATAAAGGTGGGAGTGAATTTACAGCTCTGCTTTCTTGCCATTTACACTACCCATCTCTGAGATTCATCTCCCCCTGCACCGAGAACTCGGCGCTCTGGTTCTAATGGGGAATCAGAGCAGGGACAGGAGTCTTGGAGAGCGACTCTGCCACTGCCAAGTGCCTTTTTTCCTTCACTGAAAACACCAAGGAGAGTTTCACGCATTTCTAAGATGCTTTTGATACTTCCCAAGCTCATTTTTTCTGCTTCCTCGGCAGGTAAAAATCCCACACTGAACTTTCCCAGGTTTAACAGCTGGTTGGAAAAGGCATCAGCTGCAAAAGGACTCATTTTAGAGTTAAATCTCTCCTCAAACCCCCAGTTCCTTCACACTCAAATCCTGGCTTCTCCCCTCACCTGCAGAGGGACAGTCTGACCTTCCTCATTCCCTGTTTTCCTGCGTTATCCCGTAATCCTTCAGCCCTCAGGAATATCATGGCTGTTGAAGGATAAATCCACTATGAATCTTCTGCTCTGTGTGAGATCAGACGAGGGGGAAAAAAAGGGTTTGAGAGGGAAGGGGGAATGGGAGGAATAAAACCTGGGGAAGTGATGCCAAAACTCGCTGCTGCTCCACGTTTTCCCAACCCTGAGGCTGAAGTGGCCCTTTGGATACCCAAAAAAAAACAGGTTTTATTTTTCTTTTAATGTTTTTATAAGACCAGTTATACACAATAAACTTGAATCATGGACAATCCTCAGCTGGAAGGGACTCGTAAAGAGTTGGTTTGTAAATGAAGAGCCCTCAGCAGGGCCTGGCATTTCCTGATTCCCTCCAGAACAGGCACTCTGATACCTGATCCTACAGTCCAGAAAAGCCTTCCCTGCAGTCCCAGTTACCATCTGAAGTCCTCCTTGCAGTCTCAATTAATATTTGAAGTCCCCTTTCTACCACCTGAACCTCTTCAAAGGTGTAAGAAGAAGGGTCCAGCTCTGGTGCAACTCTGTCAATTCTTCCCTTGCTAAAGGTGATGATCCCTTGGGTAATTTCCAGTTAATTTATTTAAAAAAAAAAAAAATTAAACTCTTATTCCTGATCTATCACGAGCCAAAACAACTACAATCACTGTTACTCCTCCAGAGTATTCCCAGCTTTCTGCCCTGCTGTCAGCAGTAGAGAAATGGAGTTTTCCAGACTGTTTTCACTCTTAATCCAAACACTATCAAGTGGCAGAAAATCAAATAACAATTATTTCCAAAAAAAAAAGGAGCTTTTTGTCCCCCATGAGAACAATCCCACCAGCAAAAGCAGGTTTCCCAATTCAACACAGCTGGAAAACCATCACCATTTAGGAGGAAAATAATCCTTTCAGGAGTTTCCCCACAACTGCACTACCCACGTGAGACCCAGGCACATTAATATGCTCCTCATAACTCCAGCTCACTAAAACACAGAATGAACCTTATAAATAAATCAATCCCTTGATTTTTATTTTTTCCCCCCTCCCCTTGTTCTCCTATGCCAGGAAACCAGAGTGAACGTGCCATTAAAGCAAGAAATCAATGGGAAGTTTTAAACCCCCCCCAGTATTGATTTTAAGATAGAAATTTTGGTGTGCAGCTTCCAGGAGGTTCCTCCCCGATCCTGCTCTTCCCCCTTCTCCCACTTTACATCCCCACTGGTGGATCTGTGGTTCCCTGATGCACGAGCTGCAGGTTTACTCAGAGCTTGCTACCTGTGAAATGTCACCTGCTGGGGTGGGATGAGGGGGCTTGGAAATGCAGAAGGTTGGGAGGAGTTTTTAGTGATGGGGAAATCGGCGCATCGTGTAGGGCCCAGAGAGCTGCGTGGAGCAGACCCCGGGGAAGGGTTGGAAATCTGTCTCTGCATGGCTCAAGGAAAGCATTTCCCAGGTGGTTTCCCAAGAGAAAAGTTACCAAAGAGTAAACCCAAGAGTTATCAAAAGCCATCCCAGAATCACAGCATGGTTTGGGTTGGAAGGGACATCAAAGATCATCCGGTTACAATCCTGCCATCCCAGGTTGCTCCAAGCCCCGTCCAACCTGGCCTTGGACACTCCCAGGGATCCAGGGGCAGCCACAGCTTCTCTGGGAAATCCAGTCCAGACCCTCCCCACCCTCCCAGCCAGCAATTCCTTCCCAATCTCCCATCTAAATGGCACTGGGAAGCCATTCCCTGTGTCCTGTCCCTCCATCCCTTGTCCCCAGTCCCTCTCCAGCTCTCCTGGAGCCCCTTCAGGCCCTGCCAGGGGCTCTCAGGTCTCGCTGGAGCCTTCTCTTCTCCAGGATGAACATTCCCAGCTGTCCCAGCCTGGCTCCAGAGCAGAGGGATCCAGCCCTGGGAGCATCTCCACGGCCTCCTCTGGATTTTCTCCAGCAGCTCCACATCTTTGTTGTTCTGAAGGGCTTTTGGGTGACCACACCAGAAAAGAGGGAGAAGCCACTACAGGGAAGGGATAACGGAGATCCCACCAGGCAACGACAAGAAAGCTGGACAAGGGCTGAATAAGAATACAAAATAATAACAATTATGATAATAGTATTAAAAACTCTGGTAAAGAAACTGTTCCTTTACAGTTTCAGATGAAGTCACCTGGAGAAGTTCAGGCACATTCCTCAAATCGGATTAACCCATTCCCAAACTCTTAATTTTAAGTAAGTTAATTAATCCTGAAGGGTTGGGAATGTCTACACAGACATATTGAAATATTTAAGAAACATTTAAGATACTTTTATCACTTCAAATCCTCCTTAATAAGATTTTAAGCAAAAACCTGCAGAATTCTCAGCGCCGGGAGTGATAATTTTCTGCCTTAAAAGAGCTGGCAACAGAGTTACTGAAAGGCCACCAAACCAAACCAAACCAAACCAAACCAAACCAAACCAAAGTCTATTTTTAAGCCTTTCCCTGCCTTAAAATTTCTATTTACAATAGGAGTTTTCCTCTAAGTGAGTGCTGGAATGACAGGAGATGTGATACAGGAAAATCCAAGTTCAAGGAAGCAGGGAACAGAATTATCTGGGTCTCTTGGGACAGTCCAGAGGAAACTGCCCGGGGATTTTCACACTGTTGCAAGAACACCCCGTTCTGCCCATAATCAATATTTGCCACGTGCCAGCAGATGAACTTCCACTCAGTTCAGAAATTAGGTATGGGAGAAGGAAAATGAACTATTCCCCTCTTGTTCTGCGTTAAAACTCACTGACTTCTTGGGAAATTTGGAAAAAAAATCAGGAAAAACTGCTGAATGTTTGCCGAGCTTGCCCAGAACAAGCAGAGAAAAGGCAAAATTCAAGTTATTCCCACCTGGGCCACTGAGCTGTGCAGATTGCTCTGCAGAACTTGATGGAACACACAGATCATGCCGACCAGACTCACTGCCCAGACTCATCACCAACATTAACAAAAAGATTCAGAGAGTCCCAGCTGGGAGACAGAAATCCCAAATATTGCCATATTTTCTATCATTTCTGTCACGGCAAATAACCACTCTCACAAACTTTCCATCCCTCTCTGTTATGACACTGCAAAGTAAGTCAAGAACTTTGTGGAACTCCATCAGCAATTATCATTCATTCCCTGTCACCACTCTCAAACTCCAGCTCTTGTGTCCATCCTCTCGTTTTTTTTTGTCACCTTGAGCACCATCCTTGGAACTGCAGTTCTGACACATGAACTGGCCACATCTGCACTGATGCAGCCGCTGCAAATTCGGCTGCACATCAATAATGATCAACTTTTCTAAAGGGAAACGTTTTCTTTTTCCAGATGAAACATTTCAGATGTTCAAGAACCAGAGGGAGAAAACAACCCTGAGTAAAAAGGAGGAGCGAACCAGAAAGAGCTTTGGCTCCTCAGGGGGGTTTGTGGTCAATAAAAAAAAAAAAAAATAGGAAAAATAATGTGGTGGAAGGGGGAAAAAAGGGTTTCTCTGCACGGCAACTGCTTTTATTCCATTTTCCCAAGTTAAGTCCAAACACTCCCTGAGCTCTGGCAGGTTTGGGAGGTGCCCACTGCCCTGGGGAGCCTGTTCAGTGCCAACCACCCTCTGGGGGAAGAACCTTTCCCTAAAATCCACCCTGACCCTGCCCTGGGAGCTGCTGATGCACAGGGTTAAACAGGGGCTCATGCACCCCAAAATAACACCCAGGCAGCTCTTCCCATCTCCAGTACACTGCCCCTGATCTAAAGATGAACCCTGTGGAAAATTTCACTCCCAGAGCAGTGGGGTGCAGGATTTTGTCCCAAATCCAGGTCTAAACCACTGGTTTATGTAAAATTTTTCAGTATTTTCATGTATTGTGAGTTGATTAAAACACAATTTAAGAGTGTTTTTTCAGCCCTTAATCCCAGAAATAAGAGCAGATCTTCGCTGTATGCAGCAAGAGGTAAGAGGAGCCCATCTGCACTGGGTATGTATGTGTGAACAAATAATTTATACAGAAGTTAAAATTAAAACTCCCTTCACGGTCTGAAATGAGTAAAACACGTTTTGCAATCCAACCAAAATGTGGCCACACGCTGCACGCAGAAATCAGCCATTAGACAGTTGGAATCACACAACAAGCTGTTGAAAAGCTTCAGATGTTTATATGTTTAAATGTTGTTTCACTTCAAGACTGGAAAAAAAAAAAAACAATATTTTTGAGAAAAAAAACCCCACAATATTTTTGAGGAAGGAACAAGAAAATATTCAGTAAATATTCAAAATACACCACCAATGGTAAAACAATCCACAAGATGAACGTGGAAGTAAAAGAACCTTAATTTTTTGGTCACACAATACTGACAAGTGCCTTGAAAGTCGTGGGTTATCAAATGAAATTGTCAATATATTAGAAGTAGTTCTAGTTTTGTTCTGTTTCCTAACATTGTTTCCTAACATTGCATTCATGTGTTTGTTTTTTTATTTCACAATTTATTACAGTTTGCATTTCGTGTTTGCATCACCCAGAACACTCTGCACATGCAGGACAAAATAACCGAGCAATGTGCACTCCTTCGATGTTTTTAAAACACAAACCTCAACCAGAATTCAGCCCAGGAGCACCTGGGAAAACTGAATGGGAGGGACCGAAAAGCATCCACTTTACAAAATGCTGATGTTGCAAACCAGACATTTCCACATTTGAACCACAATTTAACTCCAGTTTTGAGCGGCCAACACGAAGCTCAACCCCAACCCAAGTTTTCCTGTCAGAGCTCAGCTCCTGAGAGAGGAGATTTCACTGTAACTTATTGATTTCCTTTATTGCTGATGCCAAAAAAAAAAAAAAAGAATAAAAGAGAAAAGCCTGTTTTGTTGTGTTGGTTTTTTTTTTTTTCTCCCTGGGACATTATAGAGTCCTATCTAATTATATACCCCATCAACCAAACTCAATTAAATAATAATATGATGATGTGTAGGAAACAACTCAGATAGATGCAGGTTTAAGTAGTTCTAATTGCAATCTAATATTTTTTAATCCATCATAACGAGCTTTTCTTCCCATTCTCAGAGATGGGGACAATGTGTAAGTTAATATTTATATTCAGTGTGTCATTATCTGTTTGTGGTAATCACTGAAAATATAAATAAACACACTAATGGACTAATAAGTCCACTGAGTTCACCAGACACCAGAATCTATTTCCAATTTAAACGGGAATTTTTAATTGCTGAGAACAGCTCTGCCCAGGCTTTCAGTTCACTCTTAAAAACCAAGCTTAAGAAAGGAATATTTCAATATATAGAAATTATGCCAAAGATTTTCTACCAGAAAAGGGTTTTAATAAAGTATTTTGCATGTTCAAAGCAACCACACTGTACTAATAAACCAGCTCTAACCCTACTGCAGCTCCCAGAAACCTCTGGAATTGATAAAAATGACAAGAATGACCATTTTTTTCCTGCTGTGAAAATGTCCCTTTTGAGCAGCCAGGTGGGTCACAAGGCCCCCACCCCTGCCCTGCTCTGCTGTCCCTGCCTCTGCACCACAAAGTGATTATTTGGACTCCAGAGAAATCAGCAGATTGAGCTCAAAATGCTGCAAAAAAAGTCAGGCTTAGGGGGTCAAAAGGGACTTAGAGCAACACTTCAGATCAGCTCTTACGTGGAAATTCCAGTTTATTTGCTGTTTGAACACGTATTTAATATAAAAACTCGATTAATATCTCACCTGCCGCTGTCTGAGGGCACAAAATTCGGCTGTCACAGGAAGCAGCTAAATAACAGTAAAAGTTTAATTGAAATCCTGTTTGTTATTAATGAACCCACCTCCTCTTTTGGGCCTCAGAGTCCCTCCTGGCTCGTTCTAAGGCCAGTTCCTCGGCTATTCTTTTCTTCAGCTCTTCATTATTCACTGCAATTAAAAGAAAAACGCAATTAAATGTTAACAGAACACAAAACATTCCCAATTACAGAAAACAACTGCCTAATGCAGTGCTTTAGTTTGTTTATTTGCCTTTTTTTTTTTTCTACAGAGCAGCTTTTTGTGCTTTAAAACCGGCTTGGAAATCTTAGCCCAACAACAGCACTTCGTTAAAATTCCCCTTTTTAAAAAAAATTACTCTTCTTAAACAGCTTTTCAATTAGTGCAGCCCTTTGGAAAATTAAACAACATCCGCTATATGTTTAAATTAAATGCATTTTTCTTCAGAATTATCTCTCTGTAAAGTAAAACGGGGGGGATGGGACAGAGGCATAAATAGTAAAGTCATAAAATGCTGGTTTTTATTCATATAGAGGCAAAGGAAATGCCTTTGTGTAAAGAACCGAGTGTTTTCAGATGGATATTTTACCCAACAAAGCACTTACAGCGTCCCACGGGTCCAGATTTCTGGTTCCTGCTGTTGGACAAGGATTTTGCCTCAAAACCCTCCCGATTTTGTTTAAACAAGCAGGCATGAAGGGAATATTTGCTTCCCTTGGATGGTGGCAGATGAATTAATGGTTAAGAAATGAAAAAGCAGGGAAGCAAATCCCTCAAGAACATGAGTTGAGTTTTCCACACAAAGGTAGAAAAGTGGGAGAGTCGCCAATCCTACAAAAACTACCAAAATCCACGAAAATCCCAATCCTGCCTGGAATAAAAAGCTCTGCCTGCACCAGCTGAAATTCTGCCCCACTCTGGAATTCCAGGACAGGCAAATAGGCAATTCCCTCATTCCCACCAAGCTCAGATCCCACTCCGTGGGGAGCACAGACACACAAGTGATCCCATCCCAAAACACCCAGACCTTGAGCAAAACAAAGATGCTGAATTTAAGGAGGTGAATGAAACAACCCCCCTGGAGCAGCAACAAAACCTCTGCTCAGGGGGGAAATCAAACCCAGGGAAGGAGATTTCCAGGACCTCATCCCCAGGATGTACCCACAAATGTTATCCCAAAGTCCTTATTCCCCATTCCCATAATAGTTTGCAATTCCCCTCATCCCAAAGCAGTCTCAGAAAAATGGGAGTTTTATGAATGGATGAAGCAGCTCCATCAAATTTCTGGGAGTCTCGGCCAAGTAATTCAGTTATAAACATCTTAAGGAAAAGCAGAAGGAATCAAAATCCCAGAATCAATCTCCAGGGAACGCTGAGACGACACAGAGGGGAAAAAAGCAGGGGGACATCTGAGAGAGCCCAGCCTAAAAATATTAAGAAAACAGGTGCAAATTGTGATGTAAACACGAACCTTTTCACCCATCCCCGCCACAAACCCGGGTGGAAAAGCAAAGCCCTGTTTTATTGGGAATATCTGGGCTGGCAGCAGCATTGATATCTCATTGAGCAGCATCTGCATCACGAAATTTATCGTTCTGGTGTGCAAAAAAAAAAAAAACCACGAGTACAAGAACTCCAGCAGACCATGGAATGGTTTCGGTCGTGACGAGAGGAGAAAAGCCAATAAAGACATTTGACCTTAACAATCAATTAAGCTGCTCATTGATCAGCCAGATACTAATAGGGAATAAAAGTGGAGCCATAGATCATTCGGTGGAATTATTGTAAAGATACAAGCGGGGAGCTCCCAAATGGGAACTCTGGGATGTTTTAGTTAAAAAAAATAAGCTGCAGTTCCACAAGGGGGAGGGATTTGTTCCAGGGGAAAGATGCATTTAAAAAGAGAAAAGTTAATTTATTGCAAAAGAGGACTGTAGATAAATGAATAATATTTCTCTGATGGCAATTTCTGCTCAAATTACAGGGCAATAAAACAGATTCTTGACTACTGAAGTACTGGAGAATGTTAGAACCTGGGGGGTGCAAGACTGCTAAAATATTAATATATTAATATAATTATATTAAAAATGAAATTAAAATATTTTTTTAGCCATTCCCACCCCCCCATCCCCTTTAATATTTTAAGTTCTTCAGAGTGCTAATGCACAGCTCCCACCACCAACCAATTTGGAGATTTGATATTTCTTATTTCTCCACCTATTCCTCTGGAAAGATTTGAAAGACGTGGTCCTTTCCCCCTCCCCCTTCATGCACAGGTTTGAACTTCAAAGAGACTACAGATAAAATAACCAACTGTTCTTATTTAAACCATTTTTTTAATTATTATTATTTATTATTTTATTATTTAAACCATGTTTATACACTGCAAGGACACACGTTTGGTCCAGGTAACTTCCCCTCCCCAAACAAACACACAAAAAGGGAAATCCAGATCCTTTTCCAGACCAGGAAGAGACCAAGATTCCACCCAACAACCTGAAAAAGGGCTTATTCTGCCACCTTTTTAAAAGGCCAGGAACCCCGATTTCTAATAAAAACATGTTTATAAAGGAAAAGAACATGCAAAGCCATTTGTTTAACCCTTAGGATTGATCCTCCCACTTGTGGGACAGATAAACCAGAAATCCAATGTTTCCCAGATCCAAAATTCTCTGGAGAGTTAAAGGGACAACGGAGGAGGACAGAGGAGAGAAGGGCCCTGAAGACGCTTCTCGCTTCCCAGGAGATCCTGAGGGTTCAGACATATAAAATGTGCTCCATTTTGGAACTCCAGGAGCAGTCTCAGGGAAAAGACCAGACAAGACAACAATTTTTGAGGGGCCATCAGCAATTTCATCCCTCAGGTGGGTGCACGAGGGCAGGTGCAGCTCAGCTACTCCCACAGGATTTGACTCCAACTCCTCTGCTCTTGCTCATCCCAAGATCCAAATCCAGACCTTTTTCCCCTCTCACTCTAAAGCAGTTGCCTCATGAACAAAAAATAAAGAAACAATCAGCAGGATATCAAGTCTCCAACCCAAAGCAGTAAACAGCCCACCTCGGGGAAGGCAAGACACCTGCAGCCTCAAAAACCCTGAGCCTGAGAAACCAGGAATGGGATATGGGCAAATTAATCAAATCACTTCCAGCCTGCAGAGCTGGGAATCTGCCCATTAGCCTCTCATTTGCAAAAAATCATTAATGGAAGCAGCATTTCTATTAGCAGGCAGCTTCAGTAAATTCTCTTGAAAGGGCAGGTGCATTAAGTTATTAATGAAGAGACACTTAGGTTTGATACAATCAAATGCCTTTTAGGAAATGCTGAGCTAAATGATATGCAGAGAATGAATTTATAACAAAAAGAAAAGAAATAAACAAGTTTATTTAAGCTATTTAGTGGAGTTTTGCTGCTAAAAAAAAACTGTACAGGGAACAGGAGATCCTTCAGAAAGCAACTTCTCCAAGGGCAGCACGGAACCATACAGAACATCTGACTACCTTAAAGAGATAAAACTTGGATTTTATGGAAAAGACTTCCCAGGATGGAACAGCACAGCCCCTCTGGGCAACATATTTGCTGACCTGATGGCAACAAAGCTTCTCCTCCCAGGTCAGAAGCACTTGTTTCATGTGGGCCTGAGATTTATTGTCAGGAACCACCACGAAGGGACTGGTTCTGTTGTCTCAGGAACTCCCCTGCTGGAAGGACACTTCCCAGCCTAACGATTCCTGGTCCTCCAGCCCCTCCTCCTGAGTTCCAGACCATCTTTCCTCCACACAGGGAGCTCTGCAGAGTGTTTGGGGCTCAAACCTCTGCCTTCACACCGAGAAGGAGATGCTCCCATCCCTGGGAGTGTCCAAGGCCAGGTTGGACAGGGCTTGGAGCAACCTGGGATAGTGGGAAGGTGTTCCTCAAACAAAATGGTCTGGGTTGGAAGGGACCTTCAAGATCATCTCCTTCCAACCCCCTCCCACCACAGCAGGTTGCTCAAAACCCTGTGCAGAGTGGCTTTGAACAAATAACAGCCCCATCATCCATCTCAGCTGCCGGCAGGGCAAGTGGAGCTCTTGGAAAACATTCCAGTTAAGGAAGATGTCCGAGGGAGAATCCCCAACTGTGCATCAGGAGCCATAAATATTGAACCAGGAAGCCCCCCCAAGGACAGCCTGGTGCCTTCCCAGCCTCAGCCTGGGGGCTCTCACACACACACACACATTAAAGGACTTCCACAACTTTCCCACCCACGTTCCAACTTCAGATGTTGTCACATGTGAATGTTAGAATATGCAAATACCCTTGATTTGTTCTTTCTGCTTAATAAATCCTCCAGTTGGGTCTACACCGAAATTCCACAGGTAACAAAAATCTTTGCGGTCAACAGGAAGGAATTCCCGGCTGGGAGGGTGGGGAGGGGCTGGACTGGATTTTCCAGAGAAGCTGTGGCTGCCCCTGGATCCCTGGGAGTGTCCAAGGCCAGGTTGGAGCAACCTGGGATAGTGGAAAGTGTCCCTGCCCGTGGCAGGGGCTGGAATTTGATGATCTTTCAGGTCCCTCCCAACCCAAACCACTCTGTGATTTCACCAACAGCAGCCACTTGAGTCGAACGGCAGAGACAAAATATCAAATCCCTAATTTAATTTAGAAAGAGCAGCCAACTAGATAAATGACAGGCACTCCAGTAATACACAATAATTTCCACTAGACCAGGAAAAAAATAAATTATGTATTTCTCATTCAGTTAAACAACCAGAAAATCCCGGTCCCTTTCCTGACATTCTCCGAGTTGTCTCGAGCACAGAAACAAAATTTGGGGCACCCCTGAACTCAGTTCCTGGAAGTCTAGGATGAGGTGTCCTGGTAAATCCATAAAATCTTTGTAAAGCCAAACAAATATTCACTGCACACCAAAGAAAAGAGGGAGATTTGAAACCTAAATGTGATTTCAGTGTCAGTTAAGGCTGCAGGAAACATTTGGTGTGCTCAGATCACAGCAATGACACCATTCAATCAGCCCTTCCTGCCTTAATGAGGAGTTTTCCAAGAGCCTGGATTTGCTGGGATCACAACGGAAGAGGAAGCAAGACAACGGTGTAATTCTTAGTGCACAATTATTTTTAAAATTTAGTGGTTTTCAAACGCTCTTTAACCCTGGAATAGTCAAAATTAGCCTTGCATTCAATGAAAACATAATGGACCATCCCTTCATTCCACCAGCACTAAAAAAACACCCTAAAAAACACTGAAAGAAATAAGTTATGGGCTTTAAAGAGCAGCACTTAAACTGCTGTGGGTTTTCTTAATTATTATTTTAAAGAGCACTCTGAAAAATAAACTCTATTTTCAGCCTTGAACTAATTCATCCAGCAGCTCTTCCCCTGAAATCCCCAATTCCAGGCACTTCCTCCCATCATGAATTCAGCACAAACAGAAACCACGTCTCCAAGGACAGAAATTTGTATTAACTGTTAAATATTGGTAATGTGCAGCAACACTTTAACGAGCTCCCAGCGTAATTAAATAGAAAACCAGCACAATTAAGTGTGCATAATTTAAAAATATTTCATATTTTTCAGTCTCTCCAAAGGCGCCCTTGCATATGTTGCGCTCTCCGTTCTACAATGTAAATCGTGGGTTATCAATCAATTTATTCTGATTTAAATTGGAAACAAGACCGTGCATGAGCCACGAGTCACAAAACAAACTTAGTTCCTATTAGAGCTGGAACATTTTCCTTTCAACATCCCATTAGTGTCGGAGCTTTAGCAGTAAATCCCGAGGGATTGAGGAGGGAGGGGGGGGCTGGAAAAAAAAAAAAGAGGGAGGAGGATTAGGGGGGTTTGTGTCAGGTTGTACCTGCCTGGGCCTGACAGGGATGTTTAACAAGGTACAACTCATTTCTGAGGCTTGCAACTAAACAAATGTCCTGATTCATTACCAAAAATATGGAATCTTGACACAGGAGGAATGTCCTGTCAGGAGGGATTTAAATTCCACATAACAGCTGACAGACACGGGGAAGTTCAAGAGAAGGAACACGAAACGTGGGCAAGAAATCTTGAAATAAGTGACAGCCAGAAATAAGTCATTTCCCACCAATAAGTGGATTGAGTTAAAAAAAGCCAGTTAACAATAAAAAAAATAAAAAAACCCACTTAATTTTTAATTTCTCCAGGAATTCCTGCTGAGGGAGTAAATGTTAGGATGTTCTAAAGTGACTTTTTCAGTTGTTCTCGACGCCCTCAGAAGGCAGCGAATTATTTCACCCAAAGCTTAATAACCCATCCTTCTCCCCCCACTTCCACAGTGCAAGATCTGAAATAATCTTTTTTTTTTTAAATTATTATTTTATTTCAGCCCTAAGACATTTTGCCATCCCCTTCATTTGAAATGATTCATTAAAAATAACGAAGCAGAAGCCTCACACACCTTTAGGAGTCTGTCCCTGCCTTGGGTTGAACACCAAACAGCCAGGAATTGCTGTTTCAGCTGGGTGAGTAATCCCCACTCCATACACTGGAAGGCTTTTCTTGCTCACTACAATGGATAAAAGCATCAGCATTCCCTAATTCCACATTAAAAAAGTAATAAAAGAAATAATCACATTGTAAGCAACGATAAGAAGGATTTCATGATTCTCCTTTCGAGAGGATTAAACGTGTGGTGTCCTTTCAGGACAATTGAAGTTGTCCAGTTCCTGATCTTTTGTGGTTCAGAAGTTTATTGCAAAGCCATTTTTATCTGACAGGGTGGGGAAATTTACCGGGACCCCTTTCATCTGCTCAGACAAAATCGCTTCTAAACTCTTTCACCAGATGAATTTCCACAAATTCCTTCCACCACTTAAGAGAGGCCAGGGAAATAATTATGTATTTCTCCCCAGAACAGCCAAGTAAAAGGGTTCATTACCTAAAACATCTCAAGGGCAAAGACACCCCCACCAGCTCCAGGGCCTTCCAAAACCTCTCTATCCCCTTCATATGGACCCAAGCTCTCCCAAATCCCATGGGATCGCTGATGGAAGAGGGTTCACCACAGACTTGCACCTTTCCATGATTCCCCTGGCTCTGCCTTTCCACAGTTGGACAAAATAATCATCTTTCCAGGGCCTGAAGCCCTTGGATCCCTGGGAGTGTCCAAGGCCAGGTTGGAGCAACCTGGGACAGTGGAAGGTGTCCCTGTCCATGGCAGGGGCTGGAATTTGATGATCTTTCAGGTCCCTCCCAACCCAAACCACTCTAATTCTCTGATCTCAAGGGTCTTGTCCAACCTACGGGGCTGGTGAAGAAACCCAGCAGGAAGGAGGATGGAAAGAACGATGCCGAATTTTCCGAGCACTGCTCAGGTGGAAGGGGAAGCTCAGGGGGATCCAGAGAGGCAAAGCTAAAATTAAACCAGGAAAAGACAAGAATGATGGAAAAGAGAGACTTCTGTAACAATTCTGCACCCACTGTGGAGCTTCCCCGTCTGAGGAAACTTCTGGGGGTGCAACAAGGAAGAGAAAAATAAATTACACAGGAGTCCATAAAGCAGTGACACTGGGGGGAAAAAACACAAGTAATGGAACTGTGTCTTCACAGGTAAAGGTTAATGAAAGAAAAAAGGGTTTCACCCACAGATAACGCTCGTCAATACATCTGTTGATCCCATTGAACAGATTTCCCAGGGGCTGGAGTTGCGTGGAAAGATAAATCCAACACATCAAACTCCTGCACCGGGCATTCAAAGCCACCTTAGTGACCAAGCACCGAGTTTTAAAGGATTAACAATTTTCCAGGAGGAGCTGATTATTCAGGGGGAGCAAAGATCATTATCTCCCTTATCAAATCCTAATTTCATTTACCAGTGAGGCCGAAAGGATTTAAAGGACCTTCGTGCCAAGGTCACGTGGGGATCCCTTGGAAAGGGAAGCACGGGAGCAGCTCCAAGGATTTCCACTTTTCTCACAGCCCACACAGGTTTGTTTGGGAGAACAAGCTGAAATAAAAGCACCACAAAAATAACTCCTTGCACAGGCACTGGGAATTTATTTCTCCCAAGGAAAGGGGGGGGCTCGAAGCATCATAAATGTGTCTTTCTCCAACTCCAGCGAAACCAGCTTTATATTTCACCTAATTTAGATTTCAATTTAATTATGAGCACGCAGCCACAGTGTTGTTGCCAGCTCAGAATTGCTGTTTTTAATAATAACTGCAAACAGGTAGTTAAAAAACAAAAAATATGATGTTTATGGCTTTTTTTCACTATTCAGAAATGACACAGAAATGCTGAAACATTTAAAAGTCTCACAAAAACATTAATCCAGCAGCTACATTTTTAATGATGTGCAATGAGATCTGCTGATAAAAATAACGCTGTCAAGGGGCTGGTCCCTGAGCTGGTGAAATAGTGGCACCAGCTCTACAACTTCAGATCATAAACTATTTAGATTTGGTGTTTTAGTGTTATTAGTTGTTAGAAAACCAAGGTGTTACAGATGGAGGCCAATTAATAATCCAGTTCCACTCCAGGAATAAACTTCCTGGAGCAGGTTAATCCAGCACGAGCCAGCAACTGGAAAAGCACCTCAAACACCAGAAAGTGGATTCAGGAATTGAATTAAAAGTGCAGGGGGGGAAAAAAAAAATGAGGCTGTTCCAGTGGGTAAGAGGTGAAATATGAAAATCTGTCAGCAAAGATGCTCCCAGTTAGCTCAGAAATACAGGAGAAATTCACTTTTTTCCTTGTGTAAAACAATCTCTTTTCTCCTGAATAAAAGCAGGCAGTGAGCCCAACAGGCAGGCAAAGAAACACAATTCCAAAAATTCCAAATCCTGAGGTTTCGGACGAACACCAAAGTCACTCTCCAAGCACTGCCTTTATTAATCCTCCCTACCAATTCCTGCTGATATTTCTTTTTGCTCCTTAAATTGAATAATACCATCTCCCCTGGCTGAGGAATGTCCATTAGTGGCATCAGGGATAGGTTGAGTCCTTTCTCTCAGGATGAGATGATTCCCCACAAAAGAAATCCCCAAGAAATAAAGAAAATCGTAAAGGGGGGGGGAAAATAATCAGGCATCTTGGATGAACCACTGGACTCCTTCAGTGTAAAATTCCAGGGTTTAAGGAGAACCAGAACTTCCATCTCACATCCCCAGCCTGAAGGAGTAGCTTGGAATAGATCCTTGGTTTTTAGGGGATTAACAAGAGGTGAAATCCAACACGGTCAATGAGGCTAAAAATGGGAATCAGGTAAAGCAGCTCCCTGAAGAATTGACAGAGGGGCCCAACAAAGCTTGCAAAAAACAGGGAATAAATGTCCTCTCCCTCCTTTTAGAATTTAGATTTCAACCAGCAGGTTGGAGCAGCACCTGAAAACTGCAATTTTCAGGCTGCTCTCCCCCAAAAGTTCAGTAATAGGTTTTAACACTATTATTATTTTAGGTCACTGAAAGTCCGAGGAGTTCAGTGCACATGGAAACCGGGATGGGGAGGGGGGAAAATGGGAGCAGGAGGTAAAAGTGCATCCCATTCCCCCAGGGAAAAGGAGTTTCTGAGTGGGACCTGCTGTTTTAACTACAGAACAACCAGCACAAAGCCTTAAAGCAGCACCACAAAAAAAAAAAAAATACACTTAACCTGCCTCATCTGACAAGTGATGAAGAGCTTTAGTAACACTTGGCTGCTGCCTGAAGATGAAAGAATAAAACAAAGCTTCTCTTCTCATCTTAATGTGATAAATCACCCATTTAAAGTGTTCTTTTCCATCACACCGAAGATTCTCTGCCTGGTAAATAAATGGTGATGGGAGGAAAAGTAGCATTTACCACGAGAAGAAAAAGGTTTTATTACTCGGAGGTCTGCGAGTTGTGTTGAGTTGAATAAGTGGTGTTTTTCAATAATATAAAGGGGGAAAAAAAAAAAAAAAAAAGGCATTTAAACTCCTCTACCACTTCGAGATAAATTGGGATAAGAACATCTATTGTACTCTTAAAACCAGAGAGGATTCTACTCAGCAGAATAACAATTTCCTTTATGGTGTTATCGAGACCGGCGCCGGTGAAATCAAACAGCTCCAATTTGGTCAGTGGGTTTATTCATTTAAAAATATCGATACTTTTGATTTCATTCCTTAAGATTAACAACAACAACAACAACAACAAAAATCATTCAAACTGCTCCAAATGATTTCTATTCCAACAATCCCTTAAATGACAAAGCCCTTTATCTTTGCCACTATCTGGTCTTTTGGGACCCTTAATCCCAGGAAGGTCTCTGAAGGACAAAGGAGGAACGGGAGGGAATTTATCCTGATGCCCAGAGTATCCTGCAGGAGCACCCATGGGAGATTTCCAACGAGCAAAGGGCTCCAAAACGGGCGTTTTCTTCCACCAAATTCCCATTTCTAGTGGAGAATGTAACCAAAATGAAGAAAAAACTACACAGAAACAATCAGCTTGAACTGTGAAATAATTCCATGCTCAGAACTAGTAAAAGGCAATGGCAGTAATTCCATAATTAGTCCTTAAAACCCATTTTTAGAGAGGGCTCCATGAGCTCTGCCCAGCCTTTTTCCCAGGTTAACTTTTCCTCTGTGTTTTCCCAGTTTCTGGGTTTGAGCTCACAAGAAGTAATTACAAAAACCACAATTACTAGAAGTTAATACAGGAACAATTATTTTCCAACGTGATTTTCCTGCTAAATCCTGGAAGATCACCTGTTTTTAGCAGGCACAGACCAAAAAGCAGGTGGTTCTAGCTCTTAATTCCCAAGAATTGCTAAGGAAATGCTCTGGATGTGCTTGTTAAAGAGAAGGTGAATTCACTGCCTGAGACCTGGGGATTTGTAGGAGGACAGGGCCCGACACAGCCAGGGCTCTTCCTTTAAATCCCATTTGGAAAATCCCAAGTTCTCTGTCAGCTGTGAAATGAGAACCCCCTAAATCAATTAATGTCCCTCTGATGTTTGACAAAACTCATTGATTGGGTTTCTCCTCGACCCTCATGTAGGGATAAACCCCCCCCCTCCCACAGGCTCTTGAAAACTGAATTCCTCCATTTTCAGAATCCTTGGAAACATCAGAATTCCAGCCTGGCCTTGGACACTCCCAGGGATCCAGGGGCAGCCACAGCTCCTCTGGGCAACCTGTGCCACCCTCCCTCACTGTAAAAAACCTTTTTAATCAAACCTTAAATTCCATCA
Source organism: Pyrocephalus nanus (assembly GCA_038380795.1). Taxonomy (NCBI): domain Eukaryota; kingdom Metazoa; phylum Chordata; class Aves; order Passeriformes; family Tyrannidae; genus Pyrocephalus; species Pyrocephalus nanus. The sequence continues at coordinate 19,219,722 of CM076262.1, read as the reverse complement.
TGTCAAAACTCCTGACTAATATTAACACAAATGTCATTTTCTTGGAGTATATATTTAAATATATTTAGGTTAAATATTTAAGGTGTTCTTGTGGGATGTTTCTGGATGGTTTTACACCAAGTTCCGATCACACCACACGTGGTCAGACAGGAGGGCATCAGATGAGGTCAGTTGTAACAACACATTTTAGGTTAAAAAGGTGATATTTGCAGGAGGAGTTTCAACACCTTTTGCCTTTCATTCTTGTTCCACCTTTAGTTTAATTATTATTAATAATAATATTATTCTATACTATTATTCTGTGCAAATCATGGCCTTCCAGGTTCCCAGTGGTCCCAGTGCCAGCTCAGTGTGTTGCCTGAGGATTCCCACCTGATTTATGCCAGGTTTAAAGTGTCAAACCCTTTCTGAGGATACCCAGAGCTGTGCCCAGGGGAGAGCAAATAAAATCCAGCAAAAGCAGAGCCCAAACTCTCCTGGATCCTGAAGGAAGGGGGTAAATCCACAGCCTGAGCTTTCACAGCTATCTCCCAGCAAAGGGGATCAACCCCAACATTGCTAAACCTGATTTTTTTTGTTTTCTTTTCTAAAAACAAGGGGGAATCCTACAAATCAAACCCACAAATGTCAGTTCAGTTCATCTCTCAGTTTGCACAGAGCAAAGCAATGTTGTTGCAACCCAGGGGTGGATGAGCAATTAATCCCTCAGAGGGCAAAGAACCGGCGGGGTTTGTTTGCAGAGGGTTTGTGCTTAGCTGGCACAGATTTAGGCAAACTGAAACTCATAAAAACTGAAAACACAAAATTCAGAGTCACAGGCAACCCTGCAGAGCCTCCAACAGGTGCCCACAGTGGTCCCTTCCCACCTCCAAAGGATCCCGAACGCTCTGGGGTTTCACTCCCAAACCCCCCGGAATCCTCCAGGCTGGGAGGGGCCACGGGAAGTTTATTTTTTTGTCACACTCTCTGCTCCAGGATCAGCCCAAAACTGCTCAGGGTTTTTCCACTCCCACCTTGAAAGCTTCCAAGGATTGGAACCCAACTGCCACCCAGTTATCCCAGCCTGGATCCAAGGATACTGGAGAGGTGAGGTAAATGATACCAGCGCCTCCTCCTGACCCCAAATCTGCTCATCTTCCACCTCATGGGGGCTTTGTTTTTACCCCAGAGCTCTGTTATCAGCTCCCAGTGTATCCATTCATGTTCCCAAGGGCTGGAATGCACCGGTTCTTCCACCTGGAAGAGGTTTGTCCTTGAGGATCTCACATCTTCCCTGAGGGTATCCCTCAAATCTGCCTCTTATGTGACCCCACCAACCTCATCCCTGCAGAAGTTTTGCTCTCCCAAAGCTCAGTTAAATCCTGGTTCTCTCTCCAGTTAAAACCTAATTCTTCAAATCCTCATTCCTGGGCATCCCAACAATCCAAATTCCACCCAAAGACAGAAAACAACCCAAAAAAAAAAAAAAAAAAAAAAAAAAATCAGACATCAAGCCCCCAAAAATCAAACCATGATAAATGCAAAGGTATAAAACCCCATTCTCGAGGAGGCACCAGCTCATTTTACTCCACAATAATTAAAATTTGTGGCATGGGTTTTGACTGATTTGTTCTCATGAGGACACAACAATAACAAATACAGCTCAAAAAAAAGGGGAAAATGTGTCCTCGACATCATCTGGTTCTGCAAAGGGGCGGAAAAAAAGCTTGTCTGAGGTGCTGAGACTCCTGATAATTCAAGCATTTATTCTTCCTCTTCTTTTTTTTTTTATTGTGTTCCATAATAAACCATTAGTGGATTTTCCAATATCCACTAAGCAAAAATGAATTAAGGCATCCCCTTTGTCTGCTCTGACTGAAGATTTAGGTATAATACACTCAGAAAAAAAAATAAAAAACCAAAACCCACCCTTGTTGTCTGACCAAATTACTTTCCATCGACATTGCTTTAGGAATTACAGGCAGACTCGAAAGGTTTTACACTTGTTAAATATTTTAGTGCATTTAATATCACTCAGGAGCCAGGAAGCGAGCCAGGCAGAGCTCAGACGCTCCCAGATGTTGCATTTAGATGTCAGGTGCCCGTGTAAGTGGATGTAATTTCATTTTCTGACCCCCCAAAGCGAAGCCAATGAATTCCTCATCGTTGGAGAGCACCAAAATGCACGTCCTTTCATGTAACATAATCCCTAATTCCACCCCCAAAAGCTATCAAAGACTTCACTTGAGGAAAGGGCTGGCTTGAGCAGCTCTAATGTTTCTCCCTCCAGACATCTTTTATTTATTTATTTATTTATTTTTGTAAAGTGTTCTTTGTCTAGAATGGGAAATGAAAAAAAATAAAGCTAAAATCGCTTGGTTTTCCAAGGTGGGAAACGCTCAAGGAATTCTTAGAACCACAGGATGGGTTGGGTTGGAAGGGACCTTGAAGATCATCCAGTTCAACCCCAACACCTTCCACAGGCCAAAAAAAAAAAAGGAGAAAGAGAAAGGTCCTATTTAAAAACCCTAAAAAAAAAAAAATTCCCTGAGGGAATTCTGTTATCAGGAATATTCCTGGAGCGCTGATAGGAGCCTTCCTTCCCCAAATCACCAGCTGCAATCTCTGCCCTTCCTTCCCACTCCTTCAGCAGCTGATTGTGATCCCTGAGCTGCAGAGTTTTAAATCAGAGCAGTGGAACTCGGCACTTTGATGCATCAGAAGTGGCCTCAAAAATGAAATGTAGGGACTAAAGAGAGCCATCCATCTGTGTATCACTGCATTCCCACCATTCCATCACAGGAAAACAGCACATTTTCCTTTTAATGTTTGCTGTTTTCAATAGAGCTTCACCAGAACAAGGCTCAGGGTTGATTAAATAAGCGAGAATTTCCCCTTCAGAGCTCAAGAATCATCTGGGTGTTTGCTTGTTCTGGGGGGTTTTTAACAATAATGTGTTTTTAACAAGTTTTTAACAATAACACTGTGAGAAAACCAGGTCTGATGAACAGATGTTTTACACTTTAAACGTCAGAAGAAAGCAAAGAGCAGCTTAAAACTCCTGCAAAAACCCACACAAAACATTTGTAAAGGCGAGGCCAAAAAAAGTTAATGCCGAGAAACTCCTCCCCTCCAAAAGGGCAACGAGGTCACTGCAAGGCTCTGAAGGGCCAATTTGATTGTCCTTCCTCCCATTTAAAAATTAAAACTAAAAATAAAAAGCACAAAAGCAGGAGCAAAGCTGCACCTGAGGAGCGGGGGGATCTCCCAGCGGGCGAGGAGGGTTCCTTCATCCGGTCGATGAGGCTGTCGGAGAGCTGGAAAAACAAAACACCACAGCACAGTTATCCCATTTCCCAGGAAAATGAACCCAAATTTAAAAAAAAATAGAGCCCAGAAAGACAATATAAGGCTTGATAGTTGATAAAATTTGATTCCTGGTGCAGGAGAAACTTTCTTTCCCCTCGTTTGCCCTAAAAACTGCGCTGAGCAGCAGGATGGTGGCTCTCACCAAAATGATGTGGAAAATTTGGGATGCAGGGAGCAGGAAAGGGAACAACACCCTGGGACTCAGTGCCTGTCATTAAACCAGAGTTGTCGCCTTTCTCAGTTATTTGGGCACAAATATCCCACGGTGCAGGTGCACAGGGCTTGTCCCAGGAGCAACAAATCCCGGGAAAGCCCCCTAGGGATTGGTGCAACACAAGCAGGGGGGGTCAAACAGCAAGTTAATTAAAAGTGTGTCCCAAATCAAGCAGAAAAAGTGTCCCAAATCAAGCAGAATCCAACGGAGCAAGGCCCAGTTTCAGCTCTATGGGAAGCCCATGGATAAAAGGAACACAGGGAAAATAATTAATAACATAAAAGCTTCGTTTGCAACTCATGGAATCACAGGATGGTTTGGGTTGGAGGGGATCTTAAAGATCAACCAGTCCCAACCCCAGGGACACCTTCCACTATCCCAGGTTGCTCCAGCCTGGCCTTGGACACTCCCAAGGATCCAGGGGCAGCCACAGCTTCTCTGGGCAACCTGGGATAGACAAACTTTGCCTGGAATATATAAAGATATATTACACCTATATTACTGTCACCTACTTGCCTGAGAGTATTAAATGACCAGGAATTAAAAACATCCCTGTGCTGTGCCAGAATGAACTGTCAGGGCTCGTTCTGCTCCTCCCTGAGAGCAGGAATAAAAGAGGAGTTATTGTCACCCCCGGGATGAGCCTCACGCTGTCTGCCCTGGGGAAATTCCCAAGGTGCGAGAATTCCTGAAGTTCTTTGAGTCACAAGTCCTTTCCTGGTGTCCAGGCAACCCTCAGTAAGACAAGAGGGCTCTGCCAGGGGAGGTTTAGGTGGGATATTAAGAAGTTCTTTCCATGGAGAGTGCTCAGCCATTGGAATGGGCTGCCCAGGGAGGGAGTGGATTCTCCATCCCTGGAGGTGTTTAAGGACAGGCTGGATGTGGCATCAGTGCCATGATCTGGTAATCACAGCGGGGTTGGACTGGATGATCTCGGAGGTCTCTTCCAACACGGCTGATTCGGAGATTCCATGATTTTTAAGTTCCCTTCCAACCCAAACCATCCCGGGACACGGAGGGAGCGGCTCCGCAGGAAGTGGGACACGGGGAATGTCAGGGAGCAGGACACGGGAAAGGGAGGAGCTCCGGCATGTGGAGGTCACGGAAAGGCAAACCCGGCTCCTGCAGTCACATATTGATCCTAAAACAGGCAGGGAACACCCGCGGGGGGTCCCTGTCCCGGCTGGAACAGCGGAGAGGGGAGAAATCAGCGGGGCAGAGGGCAGGGAAGCGAGACAGGGACAGGACAGGCAGAGACAGAGGCAGAGAAAGGGGCAGGAACAGGGACAGAACACGGCGGGGCAGAGGGAGGTGGAAGCGGCGGGTCAGCCCGGCCCAGGGGGTGACTCGGAGCGCCCCGGCGTGTGCCGCGCTCACCCTGACGCCCTTGACCACGGTGATATTCTCATTCTCGTCCGCCTCGAAGGTGACCCGCCGGGTGCTGCCGCCGCCGCCCATCTCGGCCCGCCGCGGGGACGGCCCCAAGGAGACTCTGCGAGCGCGCTGCCAGCGCCGCCCCACAGCAACGGCGCAGCCCATTGGCCCGCTGCGCACCTCTGAGCGAAGAACGGCGCTTCTCATTGGCTGGCGCGGCGCGTTGCCATGGGAACGGCGCGGCCCCGGCCGAGGGGCGGAAGGGACCGGAACCGCGCGGGGAGTTTGTCGGGGAGAACTTGGCCGGAAGGGGAAGGACTACAAGTCCCGTGATGCTTCGCGGCGGGGGAGTGGGAGTGTGATTGTCCTCTCGCGCGGAGCATGCTGGGTAATGTAGTCCTGATCGTCACTGAGCCTGCCGGGATCGCTCCCAGGAGCGGCTGAGGGAGCTGGGGGGGCTCATCCTGGAGAAAAGGAGGCTCAGGGGGGACCTTCTGGCTCTGCAATCCCTGCCAGGAGGGGGGAGCCGGGGGGGGTCGGGCTCTGCTCCCAGGGAACAGGGACAGGAGGAGAGGGAACGGCCTCAAGCTGTGCCAGGGCATGTTTAGATGGGATTTGGGGAAAATTCCTTCCTGGAAAGGGCTGTCCAGCCCTGGCACAGCTGCCCAGGGCAGGGTGGAGTCCCCATCCATCCCTGGAGGGATTTCAAATCCCCGTGGATGTGGCACTTGGGGACACGATCAGTGGTGGCCTTGGCACTGATGGGAATGGTTGGGCTCCAGGATCTTGGAGAGCTTTTCCAACCTAAATGATTCCATGATATGGGGTGGGGTGAGTGCCTCAGGCCCCTCATCCCCTTTTCCACCACAAGAAATTCCCAGTGGCACATCCCCCTTGGCCACATCATTTCCTTCAAGAGGTTAATTATGTTATTAACTAACACCTGATCCATTTTCCTTCCACCCTGCAGGACAACCTTCACCTGGACGTGGCTGTTCTGGGGGTAAAACCCTCCCTGTGGATCCCAGGATATCCAACCTGAGTACATCTTGTTTTGTCTCTCATCTGATCCCTCCTTTTACCCCCCGAAGCCCCAAATTTTCTGCTGGGACTTTGTGGCAACACACAAATAACAACCATGATCTTCGGGAAACCTTATTTGGGGGTTTTTCCCCCCTTTTCCAAGCCCTTCTGGTCTTCTCTCAAGGAGTGAAAGCCTTTTGTGTTTTTATAAATGTCAAACCCCTTTCTGTGAGGGGACTCTGTTGGGAATTCAACACCCCTCTGTATTCACACTGAGCACCAAACTGAGGGGCTTGAGTTTCCTTATTTTTCTCCACTGGGAGGATGTTTTAGGGGACAAACTGCATTTATTTTTAGGGGTCAAACTGTATTTATTTTGAGGGCTCAAACTGCATTTATTCAGTGAACCCCTGGAAATGCCCAGACCCCAAATCAGAAAGCAGCTCTTCTCATGTATTTGGGAGAGTTCAGTGAAAACACCCCCTGTTCTTGCTGATTTCTATTTAGGAATGGAGGTTTTAACAGCAGCTGTTTCCTGCCAGGGTTTTGTTTTGTTATGGTTTTGGTTTTTGGGGGGTTTTTTGTTTGTTTGTTTTGTTTTTTTAATGATTGTTTTGTGTGACTGGAAATTACAGAACGTGGAAACACGTGAAGATTTCAGGACAAATGGGCAGAATTCCGTCTCCAAAGGGCTCTGGGGGGTTTGGATGTGCCTGGGAGGTTCCCTGGCTGTGGGAAGAGCGGGGCTGAGGAACCCCAGGATTTATGGCTCCCCTTTAATAGGTGGAAATGAAAGGCTCTTTGCTGCAGGCCAAAGCCATCCATATGTCAGGGGCTGCTCTCTCTGGGCTGTCAAAGCTGTTTGAGAGCTCTCTGAAGGATGGTGCTAAATGAAAGGAAAAGTATTAGAAATTAAAGTTAGGAAAGGCTGCAAGAAGTTTGGAGTCCATAAAATCATTTATTAACCGGTGGCAAATAATTACTCCAGTCCGGCTCACAACTCTCAGGAGCAATTTGCAAGCAAGGAGGAGAAGCTGTTCTGTGTAAAACTGCAAACAGTTTATATGTTCACACAAATAATGTGCTTTTTTAAGAGTTTTGTCCATGAGGGACAGCACTGACTGGATCAGTTCCCTTCAGTGGGTACTGAGAGGACGTTTCTGCCGAGGGAAAAAACCAACATAAAACAGGAATGACAAATAAAAAGTGCCTCAGGCATTACCCAGCTGTTCATTGTTCCTGATCTTGACAGATCTGAGCCCACTTGGGTCTTGTGGGAGCAGGAAATCCATCTGGGACTGGGGAACTTCATCCTGGATCTGAAAAACAAGCAGGAGCTTTGAGTCACAGAAACAGAGAATCGGTGAAGGTGGAAAAGCTCTCCAAGATCCTGGAGTCCAACCATTCCCAGCACTGCCAGGGCCACCACTGATCGTGTCCCCAAGTGCCACATCCACAGGGATCTGAAATACCTCCAGGGATGGGGACTTCACCCTGCCCTGGGCAGCTGTGCCAGGGCTGGACAGCCCTTTCCAGGAAGGAATTTTCCCAAAATCCCATCTAAGCATGCCCTGGCACAGCTTGAGGCCGTTCCCTCTCCTCCTGTCCCTGTTCCCTGGGAGCAGAGCCCGACCCCCCCCGGCTCCCCCTCCTGGCAGGGACTTGCAGAGCCAGAAGGTCCCCCCTGAGCCTCCTTTTCTCCAGGATGAGCCCCCCCAGCTCCCTCAGGAGTTCTCCAGACCCTTCCCAGCTCCCTTCCCTGCCCTGCCCACGCTCCAGCCCCTCCATGGCTCTTCTGGCTGAGGGTCCAGAACTGCCCCCAGGATTCCAGGGGGGCCTCCCCTGTGCCCCATAAAAGGCTTAGATGGTGGTTATTATTATTATTATCATCATCATTATCATAATTTTCATAGTTTATTATTATTAATAATAATACTAGGTTTAAATCCTTGAGTTTTTCTGGTGCCATGTGCTTTTCCACACACCCATTCCCATGCCCAGATTATAACTTTGCTAAAACACGATCCTCTTGCCCAGCCTGGTCCTTGTCTGAACCCATTCCCTGCTGGTAAAACCATTTCTTCCACCGCCTCAGCGCTCAATTTTCCTGACACAAATAAATCCCAATGAGCCCAGGAACAACTTGCTGTGAAATTGGAGTCTCAGGACTCTCAAACCACCACGGGAAAGCCGGGATGGGGCAGGTGGCAGTGGCTCAATTGTCACCTGCTGGCAGGGGGTGCTCTGGGGGGGATCGTCCTGCTCCGTCACCATCACGGGGAGCACCTCGTGCTGTGTGGATTTACCCCTAATGGGCAGCTGTTCCTGGAAAATGTCCAGCATGGAAGGGCTTGGAGAGGTCCCAAGTTTCTCCTGGTCAGCAGTGAGCGTTGTAGCCAAGTCTGTGAATGCCCAAAATGTGGAATTAGCCATCCCTGCCTGCTGCTGGGAATGGGGTTTCATGAGGAAGTCACGGATCTTCAGGACATACAGACAGTCCTGGAAGGGTGGGGTTGGAAGGGACATCAAAGATCATCCAGGTCCAACCTCAGCACCCTCCACTATCCCAGGTTGCTCCAACCTGGCCTTGGACACTCCCAGGGATCCAGGGGCAGCCACAGCTTCTCTGGGAAATCCAGTCCAGCCTCTCCCCACCCTCCCAGCCAGCAATTCCTTCCCAATCTCCCATCTAAATGACACTGGGAAGCCATTCCCTGTGTCCTGTCCCTCCATCCCTTGTCCCCAGTCCCTCTCCAGCTCTCCTGGAGCCCCTTTAGGCCCTGCCAGGGGCTCTCAGGTCTCCCTGGATCCTTCTCCAGGATGAACATTCCCAGCTGTCCCAGCCTGGCTCCAGAGCAGAGGGATCCAGCCCTGGGAGCAGCTCCGGGGTCTCCTCTGGACTCTCTCCAGCAGCTCCAAATCCTTCAGGAATGTTGTTCCCAGGGCTGGGGCAGCTCTGCAGGGGGGTCTCCCCTGAGGGGGCAGAGGGGCAGAATCCCCCCCTGTCCTGCTGTCCCCACTGTGGGATCAGGATGAATTCTTCCTCCTTTTCTGAGCAAAATAAAGAGAAGGTGAGTGTGGCATTAACCAGGTCAGGGCCCTCAGATTTACCCACGGGCTTTAAAGTGTAATATATTAACATAATGTCACATTAATCTGCGATTATTTATGTTGATACCCTTTTATCTGACTGTTGGATTTGTATCTAGCCCCACTGTCACCTCCAGGACCACATTTGATTCATGGCCTCATTTCCTGGTTTTTTCCTCCCACTGCTCACAGCCCTTTTTATTTTTATTTTTATTTTTATTTTTTTTTAACCTCTCCACGGCCCATTTATTAAATGCAGAGTTAGAAACACAATTAGAACTTACTCAGGTCTGTAATGCCTGAATGTTGAATCTTTAGAACAATAAAAATCCTTTCCCAAACGTTTCTTACGTGGCTTTTCTCTTAATTCAGCCTAATTACTGACTGAATTACCAAAAAAAAAAAAAAAGAAGGGCCTGATTTGAGCAATTCCAAGCAATGAGTGTGTGAATAATCCTGGAATTCCCAAGCACTGCAAGGAAAAAAAAAAAAAAAAAAAAAAAAAAAAAAAAAAAAAAAAAAAAAAAGGCAGATTGGAGAGACCTGAGGAGGTTTCACAGTGTTCAGATTGTGTCTCTGGAGAACAGTCCTCCAGACCTAAACTCAAATTAAGCCTCATTCCAGCACCCAAAGCCCGAATTATCATCGAGAGCTGACCCTCCATCCATCCCTCAGTAAAAATAAAATCCGAATTAAGGGGTTTCTGGTAACACAGAGCACTCTGTGTGTTGGAGGGGGAGGGGGTTTTTCCCCAAATTTATCTCGTTAATGCACAGAAAGAACTAAAGGGCTGCAGAAATGAACGTGGGGGTTTCACAGCCCAGCATCCCACGGACTGCCCTGAACAGAAATCCCTGGATTCAGGTGATCCCTGCCTGTCAGGGCCGGGCTGCAGTTCCCTTTGTGAATCCAGGAGCGGCACGGGGCTGGATGGAGCAGAATTCCAGCTGCTGCAGCACAAAGGCAGAAGGATTTAGGGTTGGAACATCAGTGTTCCCTGACCTCCCCCAGTCCCCCCCTCCGTGGAGTCCTTCATCAGGGATCTCATCAGGGGCTGGAGCATCATCTGGGACACATCCAAGGGCTCCTGCTGGGAGCATCAAGGACTGAGGGACTCTCAGAGTGCCCCGGGGGGGGCTTTGCTTCCACAATCCCCCTTTTGATCATTATCTGTCCTTTCTGCTCCGCCTGAGAGGCAGAGATTGAAGTCACCTCCGTTAATATTCACTCCTCTCACGGCATCATTAGGACGCTTCCCTCCTTCCCCTCGGTTTTGAAATGCGGAATTCCTTCCTTGGGAAAGGGTTATCCGATATTCAGCTGGTGGGTTTTGTGCTTGGCCTGCACAGGGGAGGGGGGAAATGGGAAAGAAACGTGGAATAACAGCCTGGATTTGGAGGGATTGGCTGCCCAGGGGGACCTGTGACATGGAAACCCCTCAGAGCTGAGGAGCTCAACCTCAGCCACCACGGGAAAGGCACTGAGAGAGGGAAAAGGGAAGGGAAAGGGAAAGGGGAAGGGGAAGGGGAAGGGGAAAAGGGAAAAGGGAAAAGGGAAAAGGGAAAGGGAAGGGGAAGGGGAAGGGGAAGGAAAGGAAAGGAAAGGAAAGGAAAGGAAAGGAAAGGAAAGGAAAGGAAAGGAAAGGAAAGGAAAGGAAAGGAAAGGAAAGGAAAGGAAAGGAAAGGAAAGGAAAGGAAAGGAAAGGAAAGGAAAGGAAAGGAAAGGAAAGGGAAGGGAAGGGAAGGGAAGGGAAGGGAAGGGAAGGGAAGGGAAGGGAAGGGAAGGGAAGGGAAGGGAAGGGAAGGGAAGGGAAGGGAAGGGAAGGGAAAGGACTTTACTGCTGTGCCAGGTGGGATCTCCTTGAGGGAGCACATGGAGAAAAGCTCAGGGGTCCCACAGGATGGGGAATTCTTTCCTGTCCCCCACCCCAGGGGTCTGAAAAAATTCAGGGAGCTTGGAGATAAATACTGACAGATCTTCACCCTCTGCTGTGGAAGTTTTGCTGTGATTTGTCACTTCATGCATTAGAAAGGTGAGGAGATGCTTCTAAATCCTCACTGCTCTTGTCCTGCATCCCCTCCCCAGTCCCTTGGGAGTCATCAGGTTTTAGGACATCACCCCCACTGTCATTAAAGGGGCTTTTTTTCCTATAATTCAGCTTGTCCAGCCTGTCCAACACAGTGTGGGCCAGCAGCTCATGCACTAAGTGGGAGATTTAAAAGTGGGATGGAACTTCAATATCACGGAATCCTAGAACGGTTAAGGTCAGAAAAGGTTTCCAAGATCACCAAGTCCAACCATCAGACCAGCACTGGGTGATCTCCAGAGCTCCCTTCCCACTCTCATGACTCTGTGTCCTCAGGTGCCACTTCCACACACGTTTTTGGGGTTTTTTTGGACACTTCCAATGATGTGGACACAGCTTAAAAATAGAGCAGGAACAGGCAAAGCTCTTCAGGGTTGGGAGCTTGTTGCTGATCAAAATTAAGAGCAATTTTTAGTAGTCCTGGACATCCATTCCTTGAAACCCTTCCATTCCCACAGGGAAACCCACGCCAAGTGAACAAGCCTCAATCTTACGGTGGATCTTTGGGGCAAAGTTAAACCTGGGGTTAAATCCAAAAGCCTGAGCTGGAGGAAAATGGATCAACATCACTTGGCCACACTTTGTCTAAAGCAGGAAACATTTTACTCTTCAAGAGAACTGAATTCCACGTGTCCAAACCCAATCTGGAGAGCAGTCAGGTTGTTTCTTCACCCAGTTTTCCTGGAGAGGTTTCCCCAGGGATGTCAGAGCTCTTGCATTGAAACGTGCCCGTATTTCCTTTAGCCCATTGTGGAAGTTTTAAACAAACCCAAATCTGTGGGAATCAACAGGGAGAAAGTCCTCTATTTGCCATCCACTGGCATTGTTTGCTTTCCCAAGAGTGAATTTTCCAAGGGTTATAATAATAATAATTAAAGGTGGGATTAAACAATCCTGAGGACGGTGACTAACCTGAGGAGGTGAATTTCCCTCTGAATCCCACCCCAGAAACGGATTCCAGAGCTGGGAATGCATTCCCATGGATTCCAGAGCTGGGAATGTATTCCCATGGATTCCAGAGCCCAGGGAACGGCTCAGGGGTTCAAATAAAAGGTTGGCAGTGAGTCAGGGAGTTCGCTGCTCCTGCCCTGACAAAAAGCCTCACGGGTTGTTTGGTTGCAGAGCTTAAACACTTCCACAGGGAGAAAACACTGGAGTTTTTCAACTCCAGGGTGCAGCAGAGGATGGGTGTTAAAAGCAGGGAAGTTCAATTTACAGGGCAAATCTGTGAGGCTTTGGGGCGAAGCTGAAGGGACAGGAAAATCCTCTGTGTCCCGCCTGGGTGCCACAGGAACTCCTTGGGACAGGCAGGAGGTGGCAGGAGGTCCCACTGGATTATCTGATGACTCCCAGGGGTGTTCAAAAAAACCCCTGTACCTGTGGCTGCCAAGGATTTATCAGTCATCAGTTAATCTGCACATCGTGGGCATGTGGGAGATCCAAACGAGGACAGACCCTTGGGCTGCTTGGAAAAGTCAGGAATTTCCTTGGATCAGATCAGGGGCAGCCTGTGGAAACAACAGGGGACTGTCCTGTCTTACTGCCTGTGTTAAACACCTCAGGCTGTGCTGAAGGTGTGATTTTAGGATGGAATTGCTGGCTGGGAGGGTGGAGGTTGGCCAGAGAAGCTGTGGCTGCCCCTGCATCCCTGGAAGCGTCCAAGGCCAGGTTGGAGCAGCCTAGGATAGTGGAAGGTGTCCCTGCCCGTGGCATGAGATGATCTTTGAGGTGCTTCCCAAGCCAAACCCTTCTGTGATTCCCAGAAATGGGAGCTGGCTCAGCCCAAACTGTGCTGGCCATGTTGTTTCCTGCCTCAACAGGCCTAACAGATTTGAACTAAGCACGTGCCTGATCTGTTTTCCTAATCAGATCCTTGTAAAACACAATAAACCAACCTAAAATGAATATTTCTCCATCACTCCACGTCCCTGCACGTGTTTGATCCCGTTTTGGGCAACGTTTTTATCTGTGCTGTTCCACTCACACCCCCCTCCCTCAGCAATCTCAGGTTTGGGTGGGAAGATCTCCAGCTTTTCCAGAGAGTTTTTCCTGTGGAATTTGCTCTTTTCCTGCCTGGAAGGAACCCCTGCAGTCAGCTGGTTGTGTGGTTGCACCAGAGGCAAGGGAAGCAGAGCACGGAGATGGATGTTCCATGCCAGGACAATCAGGAATGGCAGAACAGCAAACTGATTAATTATGCATGACCCCAGCAGATTATTTACCCAGTGAGAGCCCAGCACGGGATCTTTTGTCTTGTTCTGAGTCTTGCTGGCTAATCTGTTTGATCTGGCAGCTTGTAAACAACTGGTTAATAAAATTTGGGGATGTCAAACCCGAGTGGCGAGCAAAGGGCAGCCAATGCTGACAGCAAAGGGCACGGGAAGAGCCGGATCTTGTTTTAATTGACGGGAATGGGGAACAGGGAACAAAGCAGGGAGAGGGAAACAAAGACAGACACCAAAATGAAGGTTCTGTGACCCCACCTGGAGTGGAGCTGTGTCCAGCTCTGAGGCTCCCAGCATGGGGAGCACATGGACCTGTTGGAGAGAATCCAGAGGAGGCCTTGGAAATGTTCCCAGGGCTGGATCCCTCTGCTCTGGAGCCAGGCTGGGACAGCTGGGAATGTTCATCCTGGAGAAGAGAAGGGTCCAGGGAGACCTGAGAGCCCCTTGCAGGGCCTAAAGGGGCTCCAGGAGAGCTGGAGAGGGACTGGGGACAAGGCCTGGAGGGACAGGACACAGGGAATGGCTTCCCACTGTCATTTAGATGGGAGATTGGGAAGGAATTGCTGGCTGGGAGGGTGGGGAGGGGCTGGACTGGATTTCCCAGAGAAGCTGTGGCTGCCCCTGGATCCCTGGGAGTGTCCAAGGCCAGGTTGGAGCAACCTGGGCTAGTGGAAGGTGTTGGGGTTGGAACCAGATGGTCTTCGATGTCCCTTCCAACCCAACCCATTCCATGATTTGTGATCATGTTTTAACTTACACCAAGAAATACTTACAACACATGGAGCTTAAATAACCCTCTGCTCCCTGCCCACAGGGCCATTTGGAAATGCAGCACCTGTATCCCTGTTTTACAGGCTCAGAGAAGTGGGGCAGAGCAGGAGAGATCTCCTCAAGATCACACAACTCGTGGCAGAGCTGAGAGTTCCTCAGCATTTACACCGTGAGTAGATTCTGGTCTGATTCCCACCCTGACCCTGTCCCTGTGCTTTTATTTCCAGCCCTGTGGCTGCTCCACAAGGCCTCTGACCCCAGAGGGGTCCAGGACATTAAACACATGATTCCAGAGCTCCCTCCTGCAGGACACCTCCTCCCCTGCCCAGGATGAAGTTGTGGGACTGATGAGCAGTGAGGGGATGGGTTGTTCCCACATCCTGGGGCTGTGTGTGCCCTCACACTTCACTCCCTGCTCCCCATCCCCAGCCCAGCCCTCCAGGCAGTCATTAATGCTCTCAAGGACTTCTCCATGGCAACAATCAACCTGCCATTCCCGAATTTTCAAGCGCTTCCCGTTGCCACCCTGACAGTGTTTCCTGCTCAGAGGTGTGTGTTGTGTCCTGGATGTTTTTTAAGCGGCATTTTAGCCTAAATTCCCGTATTTCCTTTCATCCCAAAAAGACTCCTGAGGTAGGGGGAGCAGGGTACTTTCCCCTCCATGGGATGTGGTTGCCTGTGATAACTGGGAACATTTTTGCCCTGTATTTCCACAGGGGGGTCAGTGCAGAAATGATTGCACACTGCAGAGCTGCAGGAGCTGACAGGAGCATCGGAATCCACCAGACACCGGGAATGGGAAAGGCAGGAGGTCCAGGCAGGCAGCAATGGGAACAGCAAGGAGCAATTTCCCCTTTCAATCACCGAGCCTGTGCCCAGCAGTGCGTCCTCAGCAGAGCCCAGGATGTAAATTGGGTTTCTATTTTCGCTGCTCAGAGGTAAAACCAGCAGCAGATGGTGTTTGGAAACACTCGTAATTTTGGCTAATAGAGTCACTGCTGCCAACTGTCCCGTCCTCCAAGTGGGGATCAGAAGTATTGTTATCAATAAATAATGCCTAATAATGAGGCAAACAGGCCAAACCCTCAAGTCCTTGGTCCTGAGCAGCTCCCCCACTCCCCAAGGCTTTGTGCTCATGTCTTTGGGTGACAAACTGTTTTACTCCTTCCTTCTTTCTGATCCACATTCCCAATCCTTTTTTTTTATTATTATTTTTAATAGACATCCTATTGGCACACAATCCTCCAGGTGCCTCCTCACCTCTGGGAATTCCAGCCAGCTGTGCTGGATTTTATTATTCCAAGTGGAGGGAGTGAAAAGGTGCAAATGGTGGTGTGGCTGTGGGGCTCCCAAGGAAGCTCATCCCCATCAGCATCCCGGGAATGTCATCCCCCTCTCAGGGAAAGCAGCACCGTTTCAGCTCTCTCCACACTTTGCTCATCCAGACCCATTTCCCTGTCAGCTCTGCCAGGGAAAGGACTGATGATTTAAAAACTTGGCCCAAAAACTTGAGAGCAGCGGTGGCAGTAAACATTAGTCACTGTAGCAAACTAATTTGTTTTCCATATGGCATTTTCAATGGAGTGTGGAAGATTCACAAGCGAAATAATAATTACAAATGAGGAATACTTTGAAAAAAGATGTGGTTTTTCTCCCAGTGCATCACTTAAAAGGGTTTCTAATTAAGTCAATACTTGATTATGCTGGAGATGACACTGGCTGCCAAATTACAGTTTGTTGGGTTTTGTTCTCGGGGAAAGATTGTTCCCAAGGGCAGGAAAATTCCTGCATCTATTCAGCCTGCGGTGCTGCTGAGATGGAAGAGAGGTGAGAGAGGTGTTTAAATCCCTTGGGAAAACCAGGAGGTGAACATTTGCTTAATAACATTCCTGCCTGCAGTAGAAAATTTTGCTCAGCAAGACGAGGGTCTGATATTCCCGATTAAGCCAAGTCCGAGGCAGATGCTCTGAGATCTGCCCTTGATCCGTTCCTGGCTAAACACAAAGCCAAATAAAAGCTGGGAATTGTGTCCCAGGGAAAAAGGGAAGGAGCTTCATGCAGATCTCAACCCTGAGATAACAAAACCCTCAGCTCACTTTTTGGTCTCACCTTTTCCACCTGCAAAGGGGAGGAAACATAAGACCGATTGGTTCACTCTCCCTCGTAACCAAACTAATCAACAACTTCACCTCAAACACTCATTTTCCTCCTCACAAAGCAGGCTGGGGCCAGTTCTCCCCAGAAGAGATGGACAAATTATTTGGTGGGCTCACAGCAAGATTTGGGTTGGGAGGGACCCTAAAGACCAGCCAGTTCCAACCCCAACACCTCCCACCAGCCCAGGTTGCTCCAAGTTCCATCCAACCCGGCCTTGGACACTCCCAGGGATCCAAGGGGGCAGCCACAACCTCGGTATGGAGATGGTGTGATCCACACCCATCAGAAATGTCCACACACCATATCCTCGATGTGCAACTCAGATAAACAGCTCCCTCTTTGCACAGCTCAGTGCACGGCCCAGCTCAGCCAAAACAGCTCAGTATTAAAGGGATAGATTAGAACTATTAAATAATTAATGATGGGGGGGGGAAAGGCTGCTAAACCCATGAAATATCTACAGGGTATTACCAGTTGTATCAGATAGAAACGGTGCATTAGCAGAGAGGATTCTGAGCTTTAATACGTGATCTGAGGCTGTTTCATGTTTGGGAACACGCAGTGCTATTGCCATGGAAATTTACGAACAAACTCCTGGAGGCCACGTTTGTTTTCTATTTATTGCTTTTTCCCTTGACTTCCATCCCTTCAGGATTGCCAGTGCTGGAGGATAATTGATGCTGATTTTTGATCTCCTGGCGTTCTATCATCACCATTTCATCACCATTTCCCACCTGGCTTTGGGGTGGGGTTTTTTGCCTTTTTTTTTTCTTTTTTTTTGGTTGATGAAATTCCAGGACTCCATGAAAACTTGTAAAGATGCCTAATGTGACCATCAGAGATATTGTCTCTAAGTCGCTTCCATCTGCCCTCTGCCCACTTTCCCTCACCAGGATTAGGCTGAACGTGACAGATTTGGTGCAGAAAGCGCCCGAAGTGCAGGGGGGGAGGATGAGAAACCCCAGGAGAACGCAGGGCAGCGAGCAGAGGAAAAGCCTTGACCCCCCAGGACCTCCCCCGAGAAACAGCCCCAACAAAATCAACTTCCCTGTCAAGGTCCTGGCTCGGAACACAAAAAGAGCCACACCACATTTAAAAGATCTCAAAAGAGGGTTCAGTTGTGTCGCTGTGCAGTTCAAGTCCTTAAAGGACTTTACTGTTAAGGCTCTCCTGGATGTTAACTGAGATAATGCAGGCAGGGTTGTTGAGGTATTTCTGAGGTGACAGCACTTTAAATGGTCCTTTCCAGCTGCTGGAAACCCTCCCAAAATATTGCTCAGGGAGTGAAATTTTCCACAGGGTTCATCTTTAGATCAGGGGCAGTGTACTGGAGTTGGGAAGAGGTACCTTGGTGTTATTTTGGGGTGCATGAGCCACTGTTTAACCCTGTGCATCAGCAGCTCCCATGGCAGGGTCAGGGTGGGTTTTAGGGAAAGGTCCTTCCCCCAGAGGGTGGTTGGCACTGAACAGGCTCCCCAGGGCAGTGGGCACCTCCCAAACCTGCCAGAGCTCAGGGAATGTTTGGACAACACCCTCAGGGACAGGGTGGGATTGTTGGGGTGTCTGTGCAGGGCCAGGAGTTGGATCAATGATCCCTGTGGGTCCCTCCCAGCTCAGGACTTTCTGTGATTCTCTGGCTCTATAATGACAGGACACGGGAAAGGGGGGGATTATATCACGTGTGGAACTGCAGGGTGGGGGATTTGAGAGGGAGATCACGGAGCTGGAACGCTGCCAGGTCACGGGATTAACCCCTTTGCTGCTGGGAAACGCTGAGGGGGTCTCTGATGGACCCAAAGTGCTGAGGAGCTCTCGTGTTCCCCGTCTCATCTCCGGCAGGAGAGGGGGGGAATTAGTTTACCCTCTCTGTACTGCAAGTGTCACAAAAGATCTCCCTTCCCAGGCAGATGCTGGCTGCCAGTGGGAAGCTGAGAAAACGCCAGTTTTAATTAAAAGCTTTATTTTCAAATACAATCCGGAGATTACAAGCGTCAAGAAGGGAACTTCTCCGCTGGGAGGCTTCAGTGTGAGGCCCTGAGCAAAACAGCAGTAATTGAAAGACAAGGCCTAATTCCCCCTTCTCCCAGCTGGGTCTAACACGAGGCAGGGACATCAATCCAGCCCTTGAAGGAGGGCTGGCAGCATCTTTGCCTCTGTTGTCAGAGGGGAAGGAGCCAGAGCAAGGCTTTTCCACCCTCCCGTCCCTCCTCTCTCAAGTTGGCTCGTGGAGGAAAAAAAAAAAACAAAGGAGAGGGGCAGAGCTGCTGGGGGAGAAAGATGAAAGGAACCTGTGCAGATTCCTGTTGGAAAATCGTGTTTTCACGTTATTTTGGTGTGCCTACCCTAATCCTGGGCACTTGTCCACTCCCAGGTGGTTCTGGGTCACAGGGACCGTTTTCCACCTCAAGTGGACACGTAGGAAAAGTGGGACAAAAACAGCCATGAGCACTCTGTGCTGCTTTACCTGGATGGAGACGTTCCAGGGCTTTTGTTGGACACTTTTAAAGGAATTCACCTTTAAAGGAATTCACTTTTAAAGGAATCTACTTTTAAAGGAACTCTTTTCTTGTTTTAAAGAAAAAAAAAAAACCGTCAGCTCAAATCAACAGCTCCATCTGTTCCACAAATCAGCCTCAACAAACCCACTCCCTGTCTGTAGATTTGTGGTGCCTGCACATCAACTTCTGACTTCTTGATGGGTCTGTTCCACCGCTCCTCACACTTAATGCAAGTGAAAATGAAGACTGCAGATTGAGTGATCTCCCTTCTGGATGGGATCTAATCCCTGATTTCAGTCATCCCCACGTCATCCTGTCCTACAGGGACAACTTCAGCAGCACTGACCGAAGTTTCTCCGCTGTTCAGTCTCATCTCTGCTCACACAGCGGTAAATTTTGGGTTGGACAGTCCCAAAATCAAAAAATTGTTTGGGTGGGAAGGGGCCTTAAAGATCATCCAGTCCCACCCCGTGCCACGGGCAGGGACATCTTCCACCATCCCAGATGGCTCCAACCTGGCCTTGGACACTTCCAGGGATCCAGGGGCAGCCACAGCTTCTCTGGGTAACAATCTTTGTGGAAATTATCTATCAAGTTCTATTTACATCTGAAAACAGATTTAATAACAACAAAAGAAGAAGAAGAATGAAGTTTTTCTATTGGACTGATGAAGAAATCTGGATTTGCTTTTAAAGGCATCATATTGTGGCCAAAACAGTGGGGAAATCAGGAGTTAAAAGCAGAACTGCAGAGGCCCTTCATAGAATCACAGAATATCCTGAGTTGGGAGGATCATTGATCCAACTCCTGGCCCTGCACAGACACCCCAACAATCCCACCCTATCCTTGAGAGTGTTGTCCAAACATTCCTGGAGCTCTGGCAGGTTTGGGAAGTGCCCACTGCCCTGGGGAGCCTGATCAGTGCCAACCACCCTCTGGAGGAAGAACCTTTCCCTAAAATCCATCCTAACCCTGCCCTGGCACAGTTCCAGCCATTCCCTGGATTCTGTCCCTGCTCACAGGGAGCAGAAATCGGGGTTTGACTCTTGTAAGACTTGAGGATCCTTAGATGAGGCAGCAGGAGGGTCAGCCATGCCATGGATTTATGGGAACAGACATCCCAGGCTGTCTGTCAGGATAAAACTACCACAGCTTGTCCTCACAAGAATCACAGAATCACAAAATCAACCAGCTTGGAAAAGCCCTCTGAGATCATCCAGTCTAACCCTTGATCCAACCCTGCTGGGATTACCAGATCATGGCACTGATGCCACATCCAGCCTGTCCTTAAACACCTCCAGGGATGGAGAATCCACCCCCTCCCTGGGCAGCCCATTCCAAGGGCTGAGCAGTCTCTCTGTAAGGAATTTCTTCCCAATATCCAACCTAAACCTCCCCTGGCAGAGCTTGAGACCGAGCCCTGTTGTCCTGCTGCTGATTGCCTGGGAGAAGAGCCCAACCCCCCCGGCTCCCCCCTCCTGGCAGGAGTTGCAGAGAGTGAGGAGGTCTCCCCTGAGCCTCCTCCTGTCCAGGCTGAGCCCCCCCAGCTCCCTCAGCCTCTCCTCATGGGAATTGTGCTCCAGTCCCTTCAGGACACACGGGTGACCCTTTTGCCGAGCCCTTTTTCTTAGTTTTTAACGACCTGAACTCGTTAAGGCTAAACCGGGGCAAACCTGCAGGGCTTTTCCTCCTCCTCCTCCTCCTCCTCCCCAGCCCCTTTTCCCCGCCCCTCCCGAGCCCCGCCGCTGTTGTAGCACGCCAGGCTCTGTACATACATTTAAATGTAATAAGATAGATTACAAGGATTGATTTTCCCCAGGGCCGGGTCGATAAGGGCTGTACAAGCAGGGGATGTACAATGGCTCGGGAAGAGCTGGCTGGAGTAGATTAATTAACGAGATGCAGCACAGAAACAATCCGAGGAACCGCAGCTCCTCTCGGCTCACCTGAGCTATTTAGTGAATCTCTGGCGGCATCGAACGCTCGCTGCCAGCCCCAACAACACACGAATTTCTCTCGGAGCAATCACAGCAGTGGCAGAGCTTTTGAAGATCCAAAGGTTACCCTGCCCTTAGCTCTCGCAAGGAGAAATCGCAGTGGGAAGTAAATAAACTTCTGAGCGGCGCAGCACTGACCTACCTAAATCTTTGTTGAGATCTAAACGGGGAAATAAAAGAGCCTGCTGGAGATTCTCTGACTGGGCTTTTTGGTTCCCAGGGAGGTTCAGTGTTTGGAAACAACAGGGGAAAAAAAAAAAAAAAAAAAAAAAAAAAAAAAAAAAAAAAAAGAGATGCTGCTTTTTGGTAGTATTGGGAAAAATATATTGGGTCATCTGTATGAGTTGGATTTTTATTCATAGAATCATGGAATTGTTAAGGGTGGAAAAGGCCTTTATGATCAAGTCCTAATGCCACCCCAGTACCACTGCCATGTTCACCATCAAACCATGTCCTCAAGTGCCACATCTACTCCTTTTTTGAAAATTTCCAGGGATGGGGACTCCACCCCTGCCCTGGGCAGCTGTGCCAGGGCTGGACAGCCCTTTCCAGGAAGGAATTTTCCCAATATCCAGCCTAAACATGCCCTGGCACAGCTTGAGGCCGTTCCCTCTCCTCCTGTCCCTGTTCCCTGGGAGCAGAGCCCGACCCCCCCCCCCCGGCTCCCCCCTCCTGGCAGGGACTTGCAGAGCCAGAAGGTCCCCCCTGAGCCTCCTTTTCTCCAGGATGAGCCCCCCCAGCTCCCTCAGGAGTTCTCCAGACCCTTCCCAGCTCCCTTCCCTGCCCTGCACACGCTCCAGCCCCTCCATGGCTCTCCTGGCTGAGGGGCCCCATTTCCATCCCCATTTCCCTGGGATTTACCAGGCTCAGTCACAGAGCAGTAAGATTTTTCCTAACAGGTTGCTTGACCTTTTCATTACCATTATTTATGGGCCAGTAATGTGCAGCATCTCTTCAACCCTGCACTGAGCACTGCTGGCTGAGAGGTTGATATTTTAAGGGAACTTTCCTCCTCTCCCAGTTTATTGTGGCTGAATGCAGTGCTGTCAACATCTGACATTTATGGAGTGTGTTTAACCTCTGCTAATCCCTGAACATTTTGCAAATGAAGCACCCAGGGGCTCAGCTGCTGCAAGTTTTCAGACCTTCACTGTTATCACCAGAGACCTAATCCTAATTTACACCAAATGTCTCCGTGTGGCCAAGCAAGGCAATGTCCTTAATCAGAACAATGGGTTCTTCCAGAGGAATCAAACTTTGGGACACTCTGCTGCTGCTTTATGACTTTTCCTGATCTTCAGGAGAGATGGGGATGGTCAGACCTTGCCTGTGGCTTCCAACTTTTTTTTTCCCTAATTAATTTATCAGCATTCTCTCTCCCTCCTTCATATCCTTCCAGGGATCCAGGGGCAGCCACAGCTTCTCTGGGAAACCCGAGCCAGGGAATCCCCACCCTCCCAACCAGCAATTCCTTCCCAATATCCCATCTAAATGACACTGGGAAGCCATTCCCTGTGTCCTGTCCCTCCATCCCTTGTCCCCAGTCCCTCTCCAGCTCTCCTGGAGCCCCTTCAGGCCCTGCAAGGGGCTCTCAGGTCTCCCTGGAGCCTTCCCTTCTCCAGGGGAACATTCCCAGCTCTCCCAGCCTGGCTCTGTAGTAAAAACCTGTGCAGGCAGTCCCATCAGTGGGGTTTTCATTAGCAGCAGATCCAGTTCTGGGAAGCACGTGGACCAGGTGGAATGAAGGAGGAAACACCTCCCACGCTCAGAGATGAAGTGACTGTGAGGGGATTGAGTGTGTGTAGGAGCAACTGCTTTCTGCCAGCTGACATTTGGAATTATTACCACTGTTTGTCATTCTCCAACTCACAAAACAAGTTGCTGAGGGTTTTGCAGAGAAGAGACCCCAAATAGAAATCAGTGATCCATTATGGGGGGGATTTTCCCCGGCTGAGGGTAACCAGGAGTGGCCAGGCAGGAAAGGGAGCTGGAAGTTGGGATGGCCAGGAAGCTGAACAGGAGCCAGAGGGGGCCCAGGGGGCACAGAAGGCCGATGGATCCTGGAACAGGAGCAGGAGCAGGAGCAGGAGCAGGAGCAGGGATTGTGCAGGGAAGAGCAGCGAGGCTGGGGAAGGGACTGGAGCACAATTCCCATGAGGAGAGGCTGAGGGAGCTGGGGGGGCTCAGCCTGGACAGGAGGAGGCTCAGGGGAGACCTCAACACTCTCTGCAACTCCTGCCAGGAGGGGGGAGCCGGGGGGGAGTTGGGCTCTTCTCCCAGGCAACCCTCAGTGAGACAACAGGGCTCGGTCTCAAGCTCTGCCAGAGGAGGTTTAGGTTGGATATTGGGAAGGAATTCTTTCCATGGAGACTGCTCAGCCCTTGGAATGGGCTGCCCAGGGAGGGGGTGGATTCCCCATCCCTGGAGGTGTTTAAGGACAGGCTGGATGTGGCATCAGTGCCATGATCTGGTAATCCCAGCAGGGTTGGATCAAGGGTTGGACTGGATGATCTCAGAGGGCTTTTCCAACCTGTGATTCTGTGATTCTGTAAAATTAAACCTGTAATAATTTGCTCTATGAACTCTGAACTCCTCAGGAGTCGTGAAAAGCACATCTAGAGGGGCTGGGAAATACGGGACACAGCTCAGGATGTTTATGGCTCATTGGTCACAGAATCCCAGGATGGTTTGGAATGGAAGGGAACTTAAAGATCATCTCATTCCAACAAGCAGGGACACCTTCCACCAGCCCAGGATGCTCCAGCCTGTCCCTGGACACTCCCAGGGATCCAGGAGCAGCCTGTGGCACAGGTCACATCGATTCCATGTCTCGAGACACTTTGCTCCAGGAATTGCAGGGGCCTTGTCATCAGCAAAGTTTTAGGGCTTGCTGAAGCGAAGATAGACGGTGGCATATTGACTTAGGGGAGGTGGGAAGGTAATTTAGCTGTCAGGACAAATAAGGGAGAGGGGGGATTTTTGCAGCCTTGAGGAGAATAGGGGAGAAAAAAGGGAAGTCAAACACGATCTTTGGTTTCATCAGCCAGAATGCGGGGGGGGGGGGGGGGAAAAGGTGTTATTGAGTGTGTGAGTTAACAGAGTAATAGAGTTTAGGGGAAAGGGAGTCCTTTGGGAAGCTGGAGCTGAATTCTGCAGTTTCTGAAGTGCCCCAGAGGAAATTCAAATAAAGTTGTAAACAAGTGCAGATGAGGAGAAGGTGAAAATGGATGATGGAATCAACGTGACCCCGACTATGAAATGAGCTCTGCCCAAAGCAGGTAAATAAGTCACCTAATTTGTGCTCCCCTGATGAAATAATATGCAAATTGAGACCTCAGAAAGATGGTGGAAGATGCAAATCAGGGGGGTTTGGACTTGGAGAACAGAAGGCAAATCCCTGCAGGATGCACAGGAGAGTTTCAAACCTGCCCTAGACTGAAACCACCAGTTGATGGGTAAAAAAAAAAACACCCTGAGGATTCCAAAATATAGGGGAAAATGGAAGAAGGGAATAGTTGTGGATGGAGAAACACTCAGAGAGCTCCCAGGGAGGTGACAGTGGCAAGAGGAAGCAAGAACTCAAAGGGAAAAATCACGATGGGGAATAAAAATAAAGCGAAGTTTTGTCCACTTCTCAGGGAGGAACCATTCCAAAGTGGTTTCCATGGAGACAGGTGATACTGGGTGGAAGAAGGTAAATGGAGAGGGGAGAAGAAAAAACAAATGCAAGAGAGGTACAGAGATAAAAGGAAGTGAAGAGAGATGATGGGACAGTACCTGGAAGCACAGAAGGATCTGGAAGAGAGGTTTTCATGGAGGCAAGAGAAGAAAATGTCTGGAGAGGAGAGGAGGGAGAGCCAGGGAAGTTGGAGCTAATTTTCAGATTTCAAAGTGAGGGTCATGCAGAATCATTTTAAACCAAACATGAGAGCTGCAAAGCTCCAGAAGGAGCAGGTCCCACCTGCAGGGGTCCTATTGGAAAAATTAGGAGCGGCCACATTTGGACCCAGGTGAGATTTTAGACCCAGCTCTTCCCAGCTCTGTTCCCATCTGCAGGAAGTTGTGTCTGTTTGTTGGCAGCTGGGAGGGTCTTCCCAAATCCCCCTGTCCCTAAAGCACAGTCCAGGTTCCATTTACAGAGCCTGGATTATCCCACACCGTACCCAGGAGGAGAAATCAGCTCCTCTCTTCTCTCTGCATCCAAAAGCAGCGAGTGGTTCCACAGCCAGGCCTTGGGAAGTGAGGTGTGGATTGAATTCGTGATGGAAAGCAGAGGTTACTGAGGCCTCCTTGGACAACAGTATCCAAGTTTTCCAGGGCCTGGGAAAACACGACTGAGAGGCCCCCAACTCACAGGTTCTTCTCCCTGCAACTCGCAGGATTGCCCGAGAGGTGAGTCCTGACCCATGGACAGCGACAACGGCTCTGCCTTTCCCAGCCCGGGGATCCCTTTCCCGGGATTTTCCTCAGCTTCAGGACTGACAGCACGGACAGCGCCCATTTCACCCCGTCCCTCCCAAAAACCAGCTGGCTGGGAGGAACCTGCAGCCACAGAAGTGCCACAGGGTGGCTCCCAGCCCGAGAGCTCCGGGCTGGGGAGCGGTCAGGGGGAAGCTGCAAAAGGAAGAGCTTCCCACCCTTTAAATCCCATCATCCCTTCTGGGATTAAGCCCGGGTGGCAGCAACCACAGAACCAGAGAATCCCAGCACGGTTTGGGTTCGGAAGGGACCTCGAACCCAAACCCAAAATCTTCCACAGGTGGGTGCCAGCCGGACCAAAGCAGAGTGCTCAGTGGCTCTGATTTACCTGAAATCCCCCCCTATACCTGCCTAAAAAACACATGATTAAAACTGCTCCTCCGTGTGCCTTTCCACATTCATTTGAAAGCCCTATGGCAGATCATAAAAACCTGGAAACTTCTTCCCCCCCCCTCACCCCCCCCCCCCCCTTCCAAAGCCCAAAGGGTTTAATGAAGAATTAAGGAGATTGTAACTGCGTAGCTGAAATAATAGGGAGGAAATTGAATTATTCCACCCCTATTAAATGCAGATATTCCAGAGCATTTCTGCCACAATCACTTTGCTAACCCGTGGTGTGAAATACAGGCTGTTTTCACATGGGTGCATTAAACAAAGCTGCTCCACTGCAACAGCTTCGAGGAGAAGGGGAAAGCATCAGGATGAAAAAGCGCTCCCGGCGTGGGGGTTATATCAGCTCTAAATTGTCTCACAGATGTTCCTGCCTCCATTAGATGGAAGACTGGGTAATTTATAGAAGTCATTTTTAACAATTTGATTGTTGGTATCTATCTGCTGAATTGATTGGCTGGGGAGACAGATCTTTTTTTTTTTTTTTTTTTCTAATGGCAATAACATCCTGTGCAGATTAGCGCTCCATTTATCCCTGGTGGAGCCCTGCTAGCCAGCAACCCTCCATTTATACTGGGCTGTTATTTCTTAATTATCAGCCTAATTGCAGAGAGGAGGCCAGGATGGATGAGACTGGGCTGGGCTGGACAAGAAAGCACACGAGTGAGGGGGTTTGGGACTCGCTCCCAGCTCCGGTGGGATTTAAACACTCACACTGGCGCCTTTTTGTTTTCCTGAAGTTTGCTTGTGGACTGGAGTGACAGTTCCCACTGAAATCAGCAGGAATTTGGCCACAAATTTGGGTAACACACCTGCTTTTGCCTCTAATGATGCTGGAGAGGATCATCCTTGGGGCACAGAAGAGATTTGCAGATTAACCAAGAAATCTTTGATTAAATGCCCTTTTTTTAACCTCAATTTCGAAGTTGTCGCCTCTCAGTTCTGTCTCCCTGCTTTCTCCAGGATGGAAAAGAACTGGAAGTCCCGCTCTGCTCTCCATAAACTTCTTGGTTTTCTGCACATTTCTGTCCCCATTAAATAGATTATAACTCTGAGTCACAGTTGTCTTCTGCATTTTCAGTCACTTAAGAGGAGACAGCACTCAGCGAAACACATAAAGAACTCGGATCTCCCCCAAATTCCAGGCTAAATTCCTATGTTTTGTGCTGCTCAAACTCTACTCCTTGAGAGCTGAAATTCTTCTCTCGGGTATTAGTTTCAAAATGCAAGTCCCTGGGAATTCAGCGTTTTCCTGACCTTGGGGAGTGTTTTGTTAAAGGAAGAATGCGGGGAGAGGGGGTTCAGTCCTCAGTCTGGTAACCAAGGGACTCTCCAATATTCAGGTTTTACTGGAATAAAAGGATGGAGGAAAGAGGTGAGAGGATCTGCTGAAGGGAGAGAGCAAACTTGGTGTAAGAGACTGGAAGGAGCAGGGGTTTTGCCTCATTTTGGGGTTTGGAAAGAAGGAAAAGCCGTGAAAACAGAGGTTACTCATTCTCCCCTTGCTCAGAGGAGGGAGGTAAAAATAGGTGTTGTTTTCCTGGAGAGTTTTATCCCTCCCTTTTCATGTCACACCCAAGTTGCTTCTGCTCAGACAGCTGGTGACACCACTGATTTATAGAATCTATAAGAATTTATAGAATTTATAGGAATCACAGAATGGTTTGGGTTGGAAGGGACCTTGAAGGTCATTGAGTTCCAACCCCCTGCCATGGGCAGGGACACCTCCCACTGTCCCAGGTTGCTCCAACCTGGCCTTGGACACTCCCAGGGATCCAGGGGCAGCCACAGCTTCACTGGGAAATCCAGTCCAGCCTCTCCCCACCCTCCCAGCCAGCAATTCCTTCCCAATCTCCCACCTGTCCCTGCCCTCTGGCACTGGGAAGCCATTCCCTGTGTCCTGTCCCTCCATGTCCTTGTAAAAATCCCTCTCCCTTTGATGTCACACACTCTCCCTTCCCCTCCATCACCCCCTCGAGGGGTGAACTGTTACATGTTGGGAAGAATATCCCTTTCAGAGTTTCCTATTAACCCTCAGACAATTTGGGGATAGCTGGGAGCAGGATCAGAGACTTGGGTTGTTGGGTTTTGTTGTTTTGGGGTTTTTTGTGTTGGTTTTTTTTTTTTTTTACAAGATTTATTCTGCCTGCATTAAAAAGGATCAGCGTCCACATCTCTTAAATGTCACCAAGCCCAGCAGGTCGTGGTGACATCAATGCCTGGGATTCACACAGGCACGGCCCCCCTGGAGTTTATCAGAGCAAATCAAAACCAGCCTCCATCCAGCTGGCAATCCAGGGCTTGTAAGTGATACTCAAATCCAATTTATTAAAACCACATTTGTTTCCCAAGCACCCCGGACTCCTGATTAATTCCCAACCCCGTGGGTTATTTAATGCCACGGCTTTCATTGTCATTTTTGATTTTCCACCCAGTGCCTGATTGATAGAAGCTCTTGTGAGCCCGTTCTCGGAGCACATTGTTCTTGTCAAACAGCAACGTGCATCTTATTGATGAGGAGTCAGCGTGCCTTTTATAGATGGCAAAATCATCCCCCAGGCTCGGGGACCATGTGCTGAGCATATGCACAGGCAAGGAGGGAGGGAGGGAGGGGGAAATTCCACCAGGAAAGTTTAATATTGCAGAGGATTTCGAGTGCCAGTGGAGCTGCTAAATTCAGCTGGTGGAACAGACCCCGGCACGCCGTGACTCAGATGTTAATCAGTGTGAGATGCTCTTTTTTTGGGGGGTTTGTGCTCCTGCTGAATGGCACAAACTCGAGTGTCTGGTGGGTGAAGCACAAATCGATGTCAGATTAAACCAGCCCTTCGTTTGGAGGGTGTTTGGGATCCCTTTTTTGGAGGGTGTTTGGGATTCCTTTTTGCAAGGGCTTTGCAAATCCAGGGCAGAGGGGAAAAGAGGAGCCTTTGGGGGGGCTGCCTGTGGGGTTTTCCCCCTACACACACACAAAACCACCTCCTGCACCCCTGGAGAGCCAAAAATTCTCCCTCTGCTGGAGGTGAAGGGAGTACAAACTCCCTGAGATCCTCAGGCACGAAAAGCAGAAGTGACAGAGTCTCGGTGACCTCCCAACTGCGCAGCTGATTTGCTGATTTAACACTCGTGGAGCTGCAAATTCAAGGGGCAGAGAAGATGCAAGCGGAACCACAGTCTGGAGGAAAAGGTTTCTCCCATCCAGGGATGCTTTCAGGGTAGAGGAAGTCACCTTGGAATATCAACAGGCACCTTCACAGCTCTTCCCAGCCCCACGGTATGTGAGCCACAAAGGTAAATGTTTTCCTTTCCCCCACCTCTCAAGGATAAAGAGGAAGATAAAATCTTCTCACTCTAATCCCAGGTAATCAAATGGAGGAAGGACAAGGCGTTAGAAGGCGGGAGATGGGAATTAAACCCTTCATATTAGAACCTGGGAATTAACTTGTTTATATAGAACCTGGGAAGCTGCAGAAACCACAGTGGGAATGTTTCCTGCCTTTTGCTGCACTTCCAGCAGGATATTCCTCTGTAGGAGCAGGGGCTTTGCACGGGGAGACAGCATGGAGGACAAGGACAAAGCTGGTTTTCTCCCCACTCTTTGGGTGTGTTTGGGATTTACTGCATCCATTTGTCAAACATGGGGTTTTTTAGGGAGTCAGGATGGGAAAAATGGCTGGAACAACTCACCACCTGTGGGAAAAAATGGCTAAAACCTCATCAGCTCCTGATCTTCAATGTACATCCTCATCCTTGTGCCACAGCAAGGCCACCTCCCAGGGACTTTTTAATATTTGGGTTCATTCCCATGAGTGGATCTACCCCAGCCTGGCTTTAGGCAGTTCTTTCCAACCTCCCCAACGAAATTTGGCTGGTCAAGCTGGACACTGAGATGATGAAAGTCTATCCCTTGCCCTGCTGTCAGCAAGGGCAGCTCCGTTTGGGGAGATCAAAAGCTGGTTTCCCTCCCCACTCTTTGGGTGTGTTTGGGATTTACTGCACCCATTTGCCAAACATGGGGTTTTTTTAGGGAGGTGTCTGAGTCAGGATGAGAAAAATTGGCTGGAACAACTCACCACCTGTGGGGGAAAAAATGGCTTAAACCTCATCAGCTCCAACTCAGCACCCTTGACCTGGGGTTTAACTCTGGGTGGAGATTTTGAACTTCCCCTTCTGAACCAGCCCCTCTCCACAGGTCTGACATCAAGTGGTGTAAATCTCCTGCTCAAGTCCCTGATTTTCCCAGTGCTGGTAAAGGCAGAGCATTAATTACCTGAAATTGTCTCTGCTCCACTGAGGCACAGCGTTTGCCTCCAGCAGAGCTGATCTTCCAGGATGAAAGCCATTCCAGCACATCCCTTTCCTTCCCTCTTTGCTGTCACCCACGCTCCTTAAAACGTCCCCCTGCACCCCTCAGCGTAAACCCCCCCCAAAACTTTTAGATTAATCAAGATAGAAATTGCCCTCCTGGGAGAGAAAATGTCTCAAAAAAAAAAAAAAATAAAAAAAAAAGGAAAAAAAGAGAAAAAGCCACACTTGCTGCTGTGCTGCAGTCCAGTGGCTGAGCTTTAGCAGGAGGCTGAGACCCAGCAGATTGTCTGCTCTTAAACTCAGACCCAGAGATGCATCAAACATGCAAATCTGCTCTGGAGCTGCAGCTCCTGCCCGGGATATTTGCCCAAGGGAGCTGAGCAGCTGCTGCCAGAGCTTTGATAGTTTTAGCACAGGAAATTTATTATTCATCCACCACGCACCCCCCTGCTCTGAACTCGGGATTAACGTGGCTTCAGAGTTGTGAGAGGATGTTCCAATCTGCTCAGACAAGAGAGGAACCACCAGCTGAAATCACAGGGTGTGATTGGAGTCCCCAAGATGATCGGAGGGAGGGAGCAGCTCTGCTGGGAGAGCTGGGATTGTTCAGCCTGGAGAAGAGAAGCTTCAGGGTGACCTGATTGTGGCCTTCCAGGGCCTGCAGGAGCCACCAGAAAGATGGAGATTGTTTAAAGGGCATGGAGGGACAGGACAGGACACAGGGAGTGCCTTCAGACTGACAGAGGGCAGGGTTAGATGGGATATTGGGAAGAAATCCTTGGCTGGGAGGGTGGGGAGAGGCTGGACTGGATTTCCCAGAGAAGCTGTGGCTGCCCCTGGATCCCTGGGAGTGTCCAAGGCCAGCTTGGAGCAACCTGGGACAGTGGAAGGTGTCCCTGCCCAGGGCAGGGGGGGTGGATGAGATGATCTTTAAGGTGCCTCCAGCCCAAACCTTTCTGTGAGTATCCCAATGTTTAACCTGTTTAAATTGTCCACCAAAATTGTACAAAGAGACACCAGAAAACAGAAGGAATGGCAGGATGGCTGAGGTGGGAAGTAAATCTGGGAGTGCAAGACTCGAGGAGAATGTGAGACCTCAGAGCATGAAGGGGGATGAATTAAAAACACCTCTGTGGGCTCCTCAAGCCTTGGGTCCTTCCTAAACAGGTCACTCGAGGTTGGACTCTTCCTGAACAAGCTGAGGAATCCTTTTTAATTCATCAATAAAACCCTATTTATTTGATCATCCGAATTTTCCCTGAAATCCTGATTTCCCCAGAGCATCTTGCTAAGAGTGCAAAACTAAAGGGGGGAAAAAAAAAAGAGAACAAGAAAGAAGAAAGCATGAGTTCTTTTCTCTTTAATGAGTTCATTTGCTGGTGTTCAACTCACAGATTTGCTATTAATGTTAAATTAGCTGGTTAAATTAGCTAATTATGTAAAATGTGTACAATACTGTCCATTTGGGACAAGCAGCAAAGAAGAGCTACTCAGCTAAACTGGGGGAAGAAGCTGCTTTTTAGACCAAGTAAATTAGAAATACTGGAAACATTCAGATAAATTAGTGGCATCTGTCCAGTGTCCTGAGTGTCCAGCAACCTGGGACAGTGGAAGGTGTCCCTGCCCACGGCAGGGGGTTGGAATGAGATGAGCTTTAAGGTCCCTTCCAACCCCAAAATATTCTGGGATTCTCTGCGTGAACAGGCCATGTGTTTTCGAGGGAGCTGGGTTAATGCATTATCTATTTTTACATTTTTAATATGCACAGTAACAGGCTGGGTGTGTTTGCATTTACCTTACACATGGCAGTAAATGGGAGAGTGCCTGTTAGTCCAGTGTCATGGGACATGCAGGAATCCTTCTCCTGGCTCTGCCATCCCCCTGGGGCTTCAACTTGGCATCCAATCACAGAATCACCGAGGTCAGAGAAGACCTCCGAGATCATCAAGTCCAACCTTTGACCAAACACCCCCTTGAACACTCAACCAGACTGCAACCACACACCTGCTTGGTTTTTGGAAGCTTTTCCATGCAGAAATGTTTCCTGATGTCCAGCCTGACCCTCCCCTGGCACAGCTTGAGGCCGTTTCCCCTTGTCCTGTCCCTGTTCCCTGGGAGCAGAGCCCGACCCCCCCCCGGCTCCCCCCTCCTGGCAGGGACTTGCAGAGCCAGAAGGTCCCCCCTGAGCCTCCTTTTCTCCAGGATGAGCCCCCCCAGCTCCCTCAGGAGTTCTCCAGACCCTTCCCAGCTCCCTTCCCTGCCCTGCACACGCTCCAGCCCCTCCATGGCTCTCCTGGCTGAGGGGCCAGAACTGCCCCCAGGATTCCAGGGGGGCCTCCCCAGCTCCCAGCACAGGGGGATGATGGACATGGTGCAAACTGGTGTCCTAAAGCTCAAAAGTTCCCACTGAACTGGGCAAAGAGCACGGACAGAGCAGCTGGGAGGGGCTTTTTGCTGAGGCAAGCACAGCCAGACACAAACTGCTGCAATGCCTGGAGCCAGCAAAGGCGATCAAGATGACTCATGGTGTCCCCTCTGTGTCTTCTGCATTCAGACCCAACACAGAAACATCTCTGAGTGGCACTGGTTGACATCTGAATTTACACCTTTCCAAGCCAGCAGATCTCATGGAAAGCCAACACTGAGGCACTTTGCTCAGGAGGCCAATCCAATTTCTCCCTTTGCCGTGGCCTTTGAGCCTGACAGGGGCAGATGCCTCATGGGGCTGGATAAACTTCCAGGAGATCCCACAGTGGGTCACTTAGAAGGTCTCAGAGTCCCCCACCAACTTTTTAAACAATCCCAGTGAGACTCACAGGGGGATGCAGAGATGAGATCCAAGATGCAGGAAATTCAGGTCGTGAAATCAAACCCAGCTTTCTCTTCCTGGAGCTCCAGAGAACTTTGCTGGAATGTGGATGGCTCTGGAAGCAGAACCATTGAAGGTGTGGCCCGGGTGGATCCCATCCCAGCAATGCCACGGGAGATTTCTCTCCCCAGAGGGAATTGGTCCTAATTAGGGGTAGGTCCTACTCTCTCAACACTGACAGGGAGGAACAACCCATCAGCCCAGTAATTATCAGGCAGAACAGGTTCACAGCAAGAGGGAAGTTGATTTTCAAGGCAGAAGTAGAAAAATCAGAGAAAAGGAAGTAAAGGTGGAGAAACAAACATGTGGAGCGCTTTAGGTTTGTGTTTCTGAGTCAAGGCACCAGTACCAGGGAAGGAAGAGGACTCAGGAGCCCTGATGTGATGTGAGATGGATCCTGAGCACCACCCAGGAGGGAGGGAACGACTGGCACAAACCTGGCAGGCTGGAGCAGGGAATGCTGGAGCTGGGAGAAAGGGAAGCACAGAAATGTGTGTTTCCTGCTTTAGGATGCTCCGATGCCAGCACCCCTTGGAATGCAGAGACGCTGCCTGCACCTTCAGCAGAGCCCACCACGTTTTCCAGAGGCTCAGGAGAGCCGTCCCAGCCAGCCAGTGATGCAATAACCACACCAAAAATGTATTTTCAAAAAGATAAGGCCCTCAGCTAAACTGGGGCCACCAGGGGAGCTCTCTGCAGAAAGCTTCACTTATTACTTTCTTAAAACCCCTTATTACATTTCCAGCTCTATAAAAGCTGAGTAATTACTGCCTGCAATTACCTCTCGGCGCCAACTTGATTAATGTCCTTTGCAGCGATTGCTTTTTGAACTGTTGGAGAGAAAAAGATGATCTGGGTCAGCTCCAGAAAGGACTTTTTCAATGCCTTGTCAGGCTGAAAAGGAGGGACTCGTGTTTTGAGGGGCAGGGCATCACCTGAGTGCCCTGAGAGGTGGGGATGGGGGGGCTGGTGGGAGCTAGATTTGCGACATCAAGACTCAAAATGTGGCTCGTTTTGGATCAGCCTTTCCAAGTGGTTGGTTCTCCTTTTTCCCTGCACATTCCCCCGGCTCTGAGAGTGGAGAGCTGGCACTAAGTGGGGAGGATCAATGGTTGTCTGTTCTGGCTTTAATAATTAAAGCTATTGAGCCATAATGTCTTGGATCAACAAACAGGGCTCACAGGTCACCCTCGCTGGCCTTGTAAATTGATTATTTTCCTACAGACAATATGGGGGTCAGGGGGTTTGCCTGACCTGCTCTCTCAGGTCCTGGTATAAATAACCACTGATTGGGACCATCTGGCCACGTTTTTTGGCTCAGGCCATTCATTATTCCCAGCATGAAAACACTTTTCTCCTGCAGCAGAAGCGAGCGGTGTGCTGGCACCGAGCTCTCATCCCCCTGGAGAGGGACCCTGCCCCATGGAATTTGGAATCCCCAGGTGGGATTTGCTGCTGCTGGAGTTCTCCAGATCTTGGGATCTGCTATCTCAGTATAATCCTGAATTCTCTCCTTTAGCCCAAGTCATTTTGGGACCTTTTGCTGTGAATAGTTGGGAAAATGCTCTAGGAAACTTTATCTTCCGGTGTTGATCCTGAGGCAAACGGGGATTTGTTGAATTGTCAGGGAATGATCTGGGAGTGGATAAGGCCCAGAATCCAGGCTGAGTTTTCCCCTCACACCACAATCATCCTTCTTCCTTATAAAATCAGCCAAGCACTTATCTTGAGTCCCTGACTTTTTTTGGGGGACCCACCTCTTCTCCAAAGGTTTCCACACTGCAGGGCCTCACACGGCTGAGCCACACTTGGGTATCTCCATAATGACCCCACTGTTCCCTGCCAGCTGATTTCTGGAGGACAGATTTTCCAAGGAGCCAAGCTCCCACGCTCCTGCTTTAACCCACAAAGCCAATTAGCCACCAGCACTAATTAGGGGCATCCTGGGAGCTCAACACGCCAGCATTTCTGCCGTGTCTCAGGCAGGGTTTGCAACAAGCTCTGAGCATCCCACTGTGGGTGCTGCCCCACCCAAAACCTGTCCACAGCCCAGTAAAATAATCCCCAGGATATTATTCCATGCCTGGGTTTCGTTGTGTTTTAATTTCACCTGTTTATAGTTTGATAGTCAGGGTTTAACTCAAAGTTCTGTTGTGCTCTGACAGTGCTCTCACCCCTCCATCAGGCCCCCAGTGTCCCTTTCCTAATCAAGGTTTTCTGGGTCCCTCAGCCTCAATTTTCCCTCTTTTCCTTTGAAACCCGGATGAGTTTGGAACACCGGAATTTTATGATTTTTTTTTTTTTTTAATTTGTTTTGCTCATTTTGACATTTTGGGTGGGTTTGGCAACTCAAGGAACTCCAGCCTGGGACTGAAGAAAATTTCTTCCTCCTCTCCTGAGCCGTCCCAGGGGTCGGTGTGGGTTTGGATGTTCCCCAGGAGGGAAGGGATTGGAAGCACCACTCTAATTCCTGGGAAACCACCCCAGGAATGAAAACTTCCTGTAGCAGGGGATAGCTGGACCTGTATTTCCAGAGGTGCTGCCAGTCCTCCTGCTCCACTTACAGCCTGCTGATCCTGGGTGGCTCCAGGCCCTTTTTTGTATTCCCTGCTCTTCCTCAGCTCAGGGAGAGCTGAGCACCTTGGGGGCAGGATGGAAAGATTGAAGCCAAACAAGGGAAAACCCTCTGGATTTTGTTGATTTAGATTTCCAGCTGTGGTGGGTATAAAATGCTCAGAGATATTCCAGCCCCTTCTCCCCTCCATGGCAGCAGGGGAGCGTTATTTTTGCAGGGATTGAAGGCAGGAATACACTGAGGAACATCTCTACCCCCATGGCTCCTCCTGCCATCACATTCCGGCAACTTCTGGATCCGCTGAACTAAAAGCACTTCAGACAAATGGTTTCTTGCTGAAAAGCATTTTTCCAAAGGTTCCAGAATTTACTGAGCTTGCAATGACTGCAGCCAGTGACTGAGGCTGTGATGGAGTGATCAGGACATTCCTAACCCAGGGCTGTGCAGTTATTGCTTCTTCCCTGGGAAAAAATGAGCCTGTGTTTTATCCCCTCTGGTTCCCTGAGAAAAGCACACCACAACAAAAGCTGTTCACTCTCCTGCGCTTCTCAACTCTTCTCCCCTCCTGCCTAAATCCACGGTCCATGGCTGGCTTGTATAAATAATCCCATGGGAATGGTCGTGGTGGGGCCAGTCTGCTCCCTGGAATGCTGTCCCACGGTGAGCCAGGGGGGAATCTTGTAGCCAGTAAGGGGAATTTCAGGAGGACACAAATGCAGCAGGAATATTTGTTCTTACACTTATCCAGGCTCTGTTCCCCCAACAGCACAAGGACGTGGAGCTGCTGGACAGAATCCAGAGGAGGCCCCAGAGCTGCTCCCAGGGCTGGATCCCTCTGCTCTGGAGCCAGGCTGGGACAGCTGGGAATGTTCATCCTGGAGAAGAGAAGGGTCCAGGGAGACCTGAGAGCCCCTTGCAGGGCCTGAAGGGGCTCCAGGAGAGCTGGAGAGGGACTGGGGACAAGGGATGGAGGGACAGGACACAGGGAATGGCTTCCCAGTGCCATTTAGATGGGATATTGGGAAGGAATTGCTGGCTGGGAGGGTGGGGAGGGGCTGGACTGGATTTCCCAGAGAAGCTGTGGCTGCCCCTGGATCCCTGGAGTGTCCAAGGCCAGGTTGGACAGGGCTTGGAGCAACCTGGGCCAGTGGAAGGTGTTGAGGTTGGAACTGGCCGGTCTTTAAGGTCCCTTCCAACCCAAACTGTTCTGCAATTCAACCTTAAAACTCAGAGGGACTCACAGCCTGACTGGCAAGTCCCATGCAGTGGTTATGGGATGTAAAAGTCTGCCTCCTCCATCCTGCTCCTCTGAAGGCAGGTGGAAATTTCAGGCAGTTTTAATACAAGCCCAGATTTTCTGTGCCCATCCAGGACAGCAGGGAAGGCTGTTTGCATGCTGGGGGAGTGACACACACAGTGGGTTAACTGTTAATTGAGCCTGCCATGTTCCTCACTCCAAACAGCCTCAGCTTACAGAGCTGCACCAAGGAATCACGGGGATGGAAGAAGGTGGGAAAGGATGGAGATCTTCTGGCTTAGTAAGATCAAGTCATAGGATCACAAAATCATGCTCTGGTTTGGGTTGGAAGGGACATCAAGGATCATCCAGGTCCAACCCCAACACTTTCCACTGTCCCAGGTTGCTCCAGCCTGGCCTTGGACACTCCCAGGGATCCAGGGGCAGCCACAGCTTCTCTGGGAAATCCAGTCCAGCCCCTCCCCACCCTCCCACCCAGCAATTCCATCCCAATATCCCATCCAACCCTGCCCTCTTCTGTAACTTAAAGCCATTCCCTGTGCCCTATTACCTTGTTAAAATTCCCTTTCCAGGTTCCTTGTAAGCCCAGGAAGTGGCTGAAGCCCCGGGAAGGACAAACGAAAGCAGGACACACGGGACACCATTTGAGTAGGACAATTCCTGGTGGGACAGGCTGTGATGGGACAGGGAGCAGCCACCAGCAGGTCCCCCTCAGTGGCGGCTCCTGCAGGACTCGCTGCATCAACTCCCCCCAGGTCTGAGCTGGGCAAGGAATAAGCCAAAGTCATCCCACCTTCACCTTTGGATGCCACAGCTCCCATTCCAGCCTTGTCTGAGGTGTGTTTTATTATCCCTGCCTCATTGTGCTCCATAAATCTCCCCTGTGCTGTGGTTACAACGTGGCCTCTGCCCCGGTGGGTTCGTAATTTAAACCAAAGCTGAGAGTCGGGCAGGAGGAGGATGTGACCCAAAACAGCAGCCACTTGTCCATGTAAGTTGTGTCATTAGAATGTTGACAATGCCAGTGGTTTTCAGTGGAAGGGATGCAGGCAGATGTAAAGATGAGGGACAGGGGACACAGTGGGAAGTAGGGGATGATTTAGGGAAGAGCAGGGAATGGAGAGCAGCTGCAGGGTTTCAGTGACAAGCCTGGGTGTGACAGCACTGTCGTGACACATATTTAGCTGTGAGAGCTTCCTGATAGTTGTGCTGAGCTAATTTTTCCCCAGATCCCTTCAGCTGGGCACTCCTTGAAATGTTTTTCTTCCCCAAACCCATAAAGGAAGCCGGGGAAAAAAATGATATTACACTGCAGGACTTGCCTTTCCTGAAGGGGAGTTGTTAAAAAGCAGTCACGGCGATGCCATCGTTAAAATAGAGATGGGAAGACCTTGGAGTTCATTTCCTCACATCACATTTCATTTTAGAGATGCCCAGTAGATCACACTTCACTTTTTGGCTGAGCATTTAATGTCACCTGAGCAGACTTCAAATGGGAACTGCAAAACCTCTGCTGCCCCACTGGGTACAGCCCCACCTCTGGGAAGTTTTTGGCAGCCTAAATCCCTGCAATTCCAGGCAAATCTTGACCCGTCCTCTTTGTGTTTCAAAGCCCACACTGTAAGATTGTTATGATGAGCACCACTGACACCTCTTATCCCGCTGTCAGAGCTTTTGGTGGCTGAAAGATCAGGGAGGAAACGGCACAAAATCTCCCATCCTGATGTGTCTCCAGCCCTGATGCGGTGATGGAGCTGTGGGGGTTCATCTGCGAGGATCTGTCTTCCTGATTCTGCCCTTCTTGCTGACAACAACAGGAAAAATTAAAGACATCTTGTCTTCAGCCTCATTCAGAGTCCACAGAGCAGCCCTGGGCAATAAAGCTGATTTAAGTCTGGTCCTGGAGATCTGGTGCTTCAGGTGGCTCTTTATCCCCATCCTTTTGGAGTGCCTGTAGATCCCTGAGCATCCTCACTCTGCCCACAGACACTTCCCACCACCAAATATTTGGGAATTATCACCCCTTCCCTCTCACGGGTTTCCAATCAGAACTTTGAGGCTGTTGGATCCAGGGATTTTTGATTTTAGAGTTGTCCAGACTGAGAGACAGGGATTGACCTGCAGGGTTCATCTCACCCACCGAACTGGGATAATTCCAATGTGATGGGAAGCAACATTTTTGGACAAGGGGAAAGTCAAGCCTTCTCCACCCCCTAAGCCGTGTGCTGAGTCTGGGCACGTGGAATCACGGAATTGCTAAGGTTGGAAAAGACCTTTGGCACCACCAAAGGCAGCACGGAGCAAACATTCCCAAAAAAACTTCTCAGCACCATGGGAATAACCCACACTGGAGCACTTGAGGCTGCTCTGGTGTTGTGGTATCAGGAGGCAGAAAGGATGAAGGGGTTTTTAGGACAGAAATCCCCAAAAGGAACTCTTCTCCTCGCTGATGTTTTGCCTTAGTGAAAACGCAGGACAAGGACACGCTGGTCAGATAGTGATTGATGTTGGCCACTGTCTCCAATATCTGTGGTCAAACAGGAGCTCAGGTTTCCAACAGGCAGATGGAAAAGCCCTTTGAGAGGCACCTCTGCCTTCATTTGGGTTGGAAAAGCGCTCCCACATCATCAAGCCCGCCCTGTGCCCCATCCCCACCTTGTCCCCCAGCCCAGAGCTCTGAGTGCCACGGCCAGGCCTGCCTGGGACACCTCCAGGACTCCAAACCTCCCTGGGCAGCCCCTGCTAATGTTTGGAACCCTTTCCATGAAGAAATTTCCTCCTCATGTCCAACCTGACCCTCCCCTCCGACCCTGTCACTCATTACCTGGGAGAAGATGCCGACCAGGCAAGTGGTCCTCGGAATGCCCTCCGACGTGGCTGTTGAGCTGCTGGTCGAGTACAGATCCTTCCAGTTCCTTCCCCTCTTGGCAGCAAAACTTTGAGGTTGTGAGGTAAAGAGGGCTTTGTTGTTACATGCTGGATTTCAGCATCCCTGGGTCACAGTTTCTGCTGTAAAAAATGAAGTTTTTGGTGTTCGCCTGTGACAGATTTGCTTTGTCAAAAGCGTTATAGAATCACAACAAAGTGTCATATTATCCCCCTCTTCTATCAGCTCACAGTAAATTAAATTTGAGGCAAAAGGGCTGTTCAGCTGCTCAATCTTATGCCCTGTTTTCTGTGAGGGAAGCCTTGAAATGGGGTGGTTGATGTCTCATTCCAGGAGGATTGATTGCTGCTGCTGCTTCCCCTAAAAACACAAGAGCCCATTGCCGGTACCGGGAATTTTTACTTATTTCAGTTTGAGTTTTGGTTGTTTCTCCTGCCTGGAGCTCCTGGTTACACAAACCAGAAAATCTCCAGAGCTGAGTTCAGGGGATGAACCATTCCTGTGAGCACTGGAATTTAGGAAGTCTGGTCTCCAACACGTGTCGTGCTTGGCTGCCTGTGCTTTGATGAGGTGGAGCTCTGAGCTAAGGGGTTTTCCTGGGGTTGGGGCATCCACTGCCTCTCCTTCCCACTTGGAATAAAAGAGCCAAGTGGTTCCACTTCCCCCTCAGTGCCAGCAGGACTTTTGGGACTTTCTTTTCTATCCTTTCCACCCGACCTGGCCTAGTGGTGGATTTGGCAGTGCTGGGTTAATGCTTGGACTCGGTGATTTTAGAGGTCTTTCCCAACCTAAATAATTCCAATCAGGCCAGAAAAAAAAAGGATAGAAAACCCGTAACTGATCCCATGGGATAATCTTTCAGCATGGCTTGTTTTGTTACTTGACTGATTCCATGGAAAACAGTAAATTTCAAGGTGTTGGAGCAGCTTCCTAATCTAGTTATGCCTTAACACATATTCCCTCCTATCCTTTCTTTTCCCAGGAGGAATTGGCTGGGATATCACCCCAGGCAAGAGTTGATTTGCCCAACAAATCCACAGGTCATAACTTAATGGATCTGGCTTAAAATAAGAATAGGATTAAAATGAGATAAATAACAAATAGGGTTAAAGTAAGATAAATAATAAATAGGGTTAAAGTAAGATAAATAATAAGTAGGGTTAAAGTAAGATGGGATCTAAGAACTCCTTAAAGAAGGGCTGGGAGGAAAAAGAACCCACCTAATTAAACATGGGAATGTTGGAATGGGAGTGTTGGGGGTTTTTTAATGTCTCTTTTATACCTGAGGTTTTCCAGGGGGTTCCAAAGGAGGGCAAGACTTTAAGGTTTTAATTCCAACCAGCCAACATGCAACCTGTACCTCTTCACCTGAGGGTTTGGAAGTGGATGTGTCCCTATGGATGTGGGAATTCCCATGGGATGTTTGTCTGAGGTTGGCTAAATCACATTTAGGCTTCCTAAGCCCAGGGTCTGGTGCATCTACAATACTCAATAATGATGGGGGGAAAAAAGGATATTTCTCCTACATGTTTTGTCACTCCCAGATAATTCTCTCTTTGAACTAAAAGGCCTCGTGGAAAAAAAAATATATCCAGGCTTTGCTGAGGAGGCTGTGGAGGGTGCTGGAGCTCCTGGAAGGTGAACACAGCTTTGGGGCCCAAGGAACTGTGATTAATTCCTAACAGATTCCTAACTAGATCAGGAAGCTCCTCTTGAAATTTACTGTTTTCCATGGAATCAGTCAAATAACAAAACAAGCCATGCTAAAAGATTATCCCATGGGATCAGTTATGGGTTTTCTATCCCTTTTTCTGACCTGACTGGAATTATTTAGGTTGGGAAAGACCTCCAAGATCACCGAGTCCAAGCATTAACCCAGCACTGCCAAATCCACCACTAAACCAGGACCAAACCAGGTCACCAATTTCATCAACAAACTTTTTTTGGGGGTCAGTCTCACCTCCCCTTGCTTTGCCAGTTGTAAAACCAGCATTCCCTTAGTAAGGATAAGTAAAATAAAGGGAAAAAAAAAAAAAAGGAAACCAAATAACGTGGGGTTTAAATGGTTTACAGAGGGAGAACAGCTCATCCTTCTCCACGGTGTTTTACCTGCTTTTGAAGAGCAACACTTCACTTTTTTCCCCCCCTC
Source organism: Pyrocephalus nanus (assembly GCA_038380795.1). Taxonomy (NCBI): domain Eukaryota; kingdom Metazoa; phylum Chordata; class Aves; order Passeriformes; family Tyrannidae; genus Pyrocephalus; species Pyrocephalus nanus. Next base: position 19,178,027 of record CM076262.1, on the reverse strand, counting down.
TGCTTTCCTCCAGGGATTCCATTACCATACATTCCGTGGCTCTGACATTGGAAAAGCAGCAGTACTTTTCCACTTAACTCAATCTCGGTTATTATTTCTCCTGCAGCAGCAGCAGCAGCACTCAGCACAACTCGGGAAATGTCAGGAGGCAGAAAACAATAAGGAGGCATTTGAATCGTATCTCTGCCTTGATTTCCCAGCGTCGAGGCAACTCCTCCTGCCCCCAGGAGTTTCTTACTTCTTATTCACAGAGACTGAAACAATTGATGGCAGCTGCGTGCTGGGAGGGGATGCTGATTGTTGTCAGGCAGGACAGCCGCAAAAAAAAAAAAAAAACCAACTTAAACCAGGTTTAATTCACGCTAACAGGAATAAGAAGGTCATTCAGATGAGTGATTAACCATAGGGCCAGATCCTAGCGTTTCAGCACGGTTTTATTTAGTTTTTTGGTGTTTTTTTTGTTTTTTTTTTTTTTTTCAGGCAAAGTCTGGTAAAGCTTTATAAAAAAAATACAGAATTAAATCTAACGCAAGAAGGGGGTGGTTTGGACCTGATTCTTTGCCCAGAATTTCAGTTTACTGCAGCTGCTGTGGGGGGGTGACAAGCTCCCTGTAAGGAGGGGAATAAATTTTATTGGACTGACTGATAGATGCCAAAATCATTAGGCTCTCTTCGTGCAGGCAGGACTCCTCCCGCAGTGAGATGGAAACTCTGCCTTCACTCTGCTCCCATTTACACTGATGGAAGTCAAAGGTAATTTCATTACAACCAACATAAAGGCATTACAGACGAGGCAATTACACCTGGAAGAGATTGGTGTGAGCTGAACCCTTTCCTCTGACATTTCTGCTAATGCTGGAAACGAAATAACAAAGTACTTGTGGTATTTTTTTTTTTTCCAAATGTTAAACCTGCAGTGAGGAGAGAGAGACCTGTGTGTACACCAGCCCTGAGCACTGGGAAATCTGCTGGATTCAGGAAATTCCCAAGTAGCACTCTGAGAAGAAATGGGATAAATTGTGGGAAGGGGTAGCAGGGAAAACTCCTTTACCTCAGGAATGGAGTTGTCAAGGAATCCCCCTCTCCCCCCCTAACTTCCCTAGAGATACCTGAGGGTCCTAAAACACTCTGTGAGAGAAATGTGAAAATAAAAACACATTTCTGCCCCCATCCATCGGTTTTCAGCGTGAGATCCTTTCTTGCAGGCTGTGTAAGGAGCAAAGGATGTTCTCATAACCCCTCAGCCTCCTTGGGTCATATATTATTAATCAAGAAAGATCTCAGCATTCATGTGCTGCAGCAGCCCAGAATACATTGGATTTTTTACACCACCCCCCCCTCCCTTTTGTTTAAAGAAAACATAAATTCCCACCTGTAGCTCTTCTTGGGTTGGGAGGGAAGGGAAAAGGGCTTGTCAGTGAAACCAGGCAGTGGTTTAGCAATTGGAGCCCAGCACTGAAAGTCAGCAGGGTCACAGTTTGGGGCGAGCTTTGCTGCTGTTTGTCCTGATGAAGTTCCTCCTAAACGAGGTGATTATTGTATCTGTCAGGAATGAAAAGGTGGGACACATTGATTTCATCCCCACCGCAATCTCCAGGCCTGTGCTGGTCCAGAGCAGTCAATAGGAATTGCCAATTAACAAAAAAGAAAACAATATTGGCAAGTCGGCAGTTTGAGGGGAAAAAAAAACCAAAACCCTCCCTCCAGCCAGTGCAGAAACCTCTCACCATTCCAATCACCGTCCTCGGGCAAAGGCACTTGCAAAACTCACAAAAGCAGAGCAAATGAGCCTTTTTTTTTTTTTTTTTTTTTTTTTTGGCATATCTGAACAGCAAATTGTAGAGCTGAGAGCCCGCCTGCAAAAGGGGAAACGTGGCAGAGCAGCTCTACAGGAAAACGCTGAAGTGCACACCCCATAAAAATCACTTTGGAGTAATTATCCTTGTTTCTGAAAACACACTGGTTACCCAGAAATGAAGTGTCTTTTATTTCAGAATTAAAGTGCCCACGCTCTCACTCTGCTAATGATCACAGAGACAGGGGTTGATTATAATAAATAGGGGCTCTTCCACAACAGCTATTGTGGAAATATTCCCCTTGTAAATAAGCCCTGGGAATACCACGCTTCCAATTAGGTTGTGCCTCAAACACAGCTCATATAAATGGATACTCTTGACTTACCTACAGATTCCAGCAATTTCCGTGCAATTAAGTCATTAACGTGCAGCTTTGGGCTGAAAGAGGCACCTCCAGAAGAGCAGCCAGGAGCAAACTTGGTTCAGAAAACACATCACAGATCCGAGGGATGCAAATGATGGCTGTTCCTGCCCTGGCTCTGGAATTCCTGCCTCTCCAACGACAACCCCGGCTCCTCTGGGGTGTTTTTAGCACAAGCTCTCCCAGGACTTGGCTGGAGAGATGTTGTTATCCCTTATTTGTAAACAGGGAGAGTGGGGGACGGGTTTGTTTGTTGTTGTCCAGCGAATGTTGAAAAACAACCTTTGGTTTTCCCACCCTGGACAGGGTGACAAAGACATTCCCTTTTCCAAAGGTGATCCCTGTGGCAGGAGATGGAGCGTGTCCGTGGCAAAGCAAGGACTGTGGGCAGGTAGGCTGTTGTTCAGTATCATGGACTCATGGAATATCCCTGGCTGGAAGCGGGCACTGGGTGTTGGAGATGTGCCCCTTCCCAGTTCGTGAACTGATTCCCATCCACCATTTCCAGCTGTTCAAAAACCCCACAATTCCCGGGCCAAACTATCTCAGGTTTGCTTTCAGGCCTGGCTTCAAAGACCACCTGGGCTGGTTCAGCTGGAGTCACATCACTGTATTCCAGGTGAAAACTGAGGAAAACTGTTCCTAATAATTGGCTGTAGCTTAAAGGTACCAAGCAAAGCGACACTTCAGCAACCCTCGTATTTGAGACATATTTGTGATAATGCGCTAGTATTTAGCATCACTGGTTCATAGAACACATCGATCTACGTGTTCGATGCGTTTTATTAACTCTACAAATATTTAAATCTGTTGCTGTTCAGCGTGGCTCCGTGAGGGCTCCGTGAGGGCTCTATGAGGGCACTTTGGTCAATCAAACCCCAGCCCAGTTTCCCGCAGCTCCTGAAGCGAAGGACGGCTGTCGGGCACAGGTGCCTTTGCAGGTGTATCTTGTCGGGTCGCTAATTTTTCGAACCTGATTTCAACTGACCTTTTAATCACCTGCGCAAGGGAGGAGCCGGCTCGCCGCCGCCGTGAAAACTGCGAGTCCCAGAAGGCCCCGCGGCGCCGCCACGCCCCTTCGTGCCGCGCGCCCCGCCTTCCTCGTCTCCTATTGGTTGATGTCCCGCCCTGCTCTGCTCTGATTGGCTGCGCCTGTGTGTGCGCCGAGCCGGAGGGGGCGCAAGATGGCGGCGGGCGAGGCGGTGGGGCGGTACCGCGGCCCCGTGGGCAGGAGCAAGGACCCCTCGGGGCTGCTCATCTCGGTCATCAGGTACGGGCGGCTCCGCTCCGCGCCCCCCCGGCCCCTCAGCCTGAGGCAGGGCCGCCGGCGGGCGCTGCCGTGCTGGGGGAGCCCGCTCGGGCCCGGCCTGCGGAGCGCCGGCTCCCTCCAGGCTCGGGTCCTGCCTGGTCTTTCTGAAGCGGAGGGGAAGCTGGAGCAAAGCTTGTCTTGAGGGGTGTTCTGATGTCCTCCTGCCCTGCCTGGCTCATCCCCTCCTGCTTCCAGTGCTTCCCCTCTGCAGTCAGAGGGGTGTGGATAGGCTGGATCCATGGGCTGATCCCAACGGAGTGAGGTTCTCCAAGGCCAAGAGCGGGTCCTGCCCTTGGGTCACAACAACCCCTGCAGCTCCAGGCTGGGCCAGAGGGGCTGGAGAGCTGGAAAAGGCTCTGGGGGTGCCGGTGAGAGCGGCTGGACAAGAGCCCGGGTGTGCCCAGGGGGGCAGGAGGCCAAGGGCCCCTGGGCTGTGCCAGGAATAGTGTCCAGCAGGAGCAGGGCAGGGATTGTTCCCTGTGCTGGGAGCTGGGGAGGCCCCCCTGGAATCCTGGGGGCAGTTCTGGGCCCTCAGCCAGGAGAGCCATGGAGGGGCTGGAGCGTGTGCAGGGCAGGGAAGGGAGCTGGGAAGGGTCTGGAGAACTCCTGAGGGAGCTGGGGGGGCTCATCCTGGAGAAAAGGAGGCTCAGGGGGGACCTTCTGGCTCTGCAAGTCCCTGCCAGGAGGGGGGAGCCGGGGGGGGTCGGGCTCTGCTCCCAGGGAACAGGACAGGAGGAGAGGGAACGGCCTCAAGCTGTGCCAGGGGAGGCTCAGGATGGAGATGAGGAGGAATTTCATCATGGAAGGGGTTCCAAACATTGGAATGGGCTGCCCAGGGAGGTTTGGAGTGCCCAGGCCTGGAGGTGTCCCAGGAAGGCCTGGCCATGGCACTCAGTGCTCTGGGCTGGGGGACAAGGTGGGGATGGGGCACTGGGTGGACTCCCTGATTCCAGAGGTCTTTTCCATTCTCAGTGATTCTGGGAATAAACCCTGCAGGCAGTACCAGCTTAGTGCATGAGGGTAAAGGCACTGTCCTGGTCCTGTGGAGTCCATAAGTGACCTCCATCCCCAAAATCAGCAGCTCTGAGTAAATTAGGGCTGGTTGGAAAAGCTGCAGGATCAGGAACTGCCTGTGTGTGCAGAGTCCATCCTTTTTGAGGATGCAGGAGTGGGAAAAGCGCTGCTGCTTCCAAGTCTTGACTTCCAGGGAGTGAAAAAAAGACTTGGGTCTGGTCATGTTCAGAATATTGATTGTTGTCTGCCCTTATCCCTGAACTCTGCTGTGCTGGAGGATGGCTCTGGATAGACCTGGACCTGAATTCACTGTTCCCTCCCTCTGTGGCTTCTTCAGCTGCTCCTAAATCTTTTCTCTGCTGCTCAAAACCAGCGGGTTGGCAGCTGATTGCCCACACTGAAGCTGTTAAATGCTCTTCCACACGCCCTCTCCAGTGGGTGTGGGCAGCAGGAATCACCCGGTGGGATAGTGGGAGTTTGGAATGAGCTTCCAGACTTTGTCTTGGAGAGAAACTGCAGTGGTTGAGTCACTTTGGAGAAGTTACTGCAGCAGTAGCTCTGTGTCCCAGGACATGCTATGATTTAAAAATCATCTGGGAACGTGATAAGGTTTAGGAAATTCTGTTCTTTTTATTACTTTGTAAAAATGGCCTTTAAAATCTTGGAAAACTTGAGGGAGGTGTTGATTCTGAGGAAGAAAAATATCCCTGCATTGACTGTAATCATCCTTTTGTGTCGTTTGGGTGTTTTTTGTTTGTTTGTTTGTTTGTTTTTAAAGTTTCCTGTAATCTCCAAAATTATTTTAAGGTCCTCTTTTTTGTACCTCTATTTTAATAAATCTGGACTAATTTAATTTATAAAATAGCCCTGAGCTCATGTTGCTCTGCTCTCTAAATGGGAAATTGTATTTGTCTCCATCTCTGGCTTCCAGGCACTGATATCTTGCCTAGTTTAGGTCCAGTGTTTAGAGACAACGTTGAGGTTATTTGCCTTATGAAATGAAAATTATTCACTAGAACAGCCTGATAACTAAACCTCCAGAATTTAATTAGAGTTTGTTTGGGATGCAGAGACTCTTTGCAGAGCTTGAAGTGCCGTGCTGAGCCCAGACCGTGAAAACCTGATGGCAAAGGGAGGAAAAAGGGTTAATAATAATAATATTGATATTTATTTGGGTTGGTCAAGTACAGAAAGAAATGGCATGAAAAGGAATTTAAATCACTTCCTTCTCTGTGTCGTTTTTGTATTGGGTGAGGATGAACCTGCCAAGCAACAGGTGAATTATTTTGGAGCTCTGGGTGGTCATAAAACACCACTGCAAACAAATTTAAACCCAGCTGGGTTAAACAGAACTCTTCTCAGCTTCAGAAAAATATCACAGATCTTAACAGTGGGTTTATGGCTTGAAACGTGGCCAGGTTTCCTTCCTTGATAGCTCTATTTCCAAAATATTTACGTGTGTTAGAATCCTCTGCCAGTCCTTGTGGTTTTCTGCTTGTGTTTCCCGGTTTGTTCCGGCAAAACTCTGACTGCCTTTTCCTGCTGTAAACAAGCAAATCCAGAGGAGCTTCTTCAGGCATTTTATTTCACCCCATCCCAGCAAAGTTGTTGGTGGTTTTTTTTAAGAAGACAATGTTGTTTAAATCTGCAAAATCTCCTTGGTGATTGTCTCCAAAATGCTGTGAAATGGGAAGCTGAAAGGCCTCCTGTAAATATGGATTATTTTATTAACTAAGGGATAATTCCTGATATTTACTCAGGTTCAGTCACTCTCTGTCAAAAGAGACTGAATAATTTCCTTTCCCCTGATCCCAGATTTAGGGTTTCTTGTGCTTACATCGCTGGATTTCCCGGGAGAAGGTGTCTCACTTCCAGGGAGAGTGTTTGGGGTGAGACCCTTGAGAGAGTTTAACACGAAGCAGCACTGGAATGCTGTAAGAAACGGGATTTCATGAGCTCTGGGGCTCTACTTTGGGAATTTTGGGTCCTCCCTGGTCTCTGTGGTGTTGCTTTGCAGCAGCTCTGAGGGTGGAAATCTCTGGGATGAAGGAAGATCCAACAGGAAGGGATGTCCCGCTCCTGCTCCTTTCCAGTCCCTGTGAAGGGTCAGTTTTTCCTGGTGTTTTTTCCTGTCAGTTTTTTCCAGGGCACACATTTGTTTCCTGTAGGAGGATCCGTGTACTGATGGAATTCACCTTGGCTTTCCGGTTGTTGCCAAGAATAGAGAATAAAGGGAGCCTCAATTATGGGTGAATTTGGAAGAATTAATATTTCCTGAGCACTGTCAGGAGGGGCTGATGTGCAGCTGTCCCAGGATGGGACTGATCCATCTGGGAAGAGCCAGGGAGCAGAGTTAGGAAGTGGAGTTGTCCTTTAATGGATCCCACTGAGTCCTTGTTTTTCCTAAAGGAGAAACAGAGGATTTATTCGTAACAATAAATCTGGAAGTAAAGAGTGTCCGGGAATCTTAATATTTGCAAAGCCCACTGTTAAAATTCCCACTTTGGGAGCTTTCCTTCTTTCCCCTGTGCCTTTAGGGAATATGAGAGTATCTTCAATTTGCCCCTTGTGCTGAGAAAAAATGACCATTATTTGCCCCAAGAAAACATCTCCCAGGATTGTGGCTTCCAGGGTGGGATATTGGGATATCAGGGGTTGGAAGTGCAGCGCTTGTGCTCGTTCCTCAGCACACCCACCTCCAAAAGCTGCCCATTCCTTCTGGGATCAGAAAGATCCCTCAAGTTCCTCCAATTAAATGCACTTTGTAAGGTCAAAACGCCGTCACAGGAACAGCAGAGGCTTTTGTTGTTTGAATGTGCTGCTGATCAGGGGGGCTTTGGCCGTGTCTTTTTAAAAACCAGGGCAGATAATGAAGCGACTTTGGCTCATCTGCCGGAGGACAACTCGGGGAATGTTTTGTTTTATCGCTCAGAGGACGAACCCCTGTTTGTATATTGATTTTTCTTAACCTTTTGTTTTGTTGGGAACTGCTCGAAGCAGCTTTTGTGCTCTGAAAACAAGCAGGCTGGCATTTAGCAAATGCTATTTTATTCTTTTTTTTTTTTTTTTTTTTTTTGAGAGAGAGAGATCTTGTCAGATTTTTAATTGGTGAACACATCTGCCTTTTATTTACCGTTGGGCGTTTTTCTTGCCAATTAAAGGTTGCTGGTTTTTAAAACTGGCCTTTAATGGCTGCTTTAATTGGGGGGAAAACAAACTTTAGCAGTGACTCCCTGAGACCTCAGTGAAATCTTTGTGCTGAGCTTTCACACAGGCAAAGTCACACGGCAGAAGTTGAGATTACAAGCAAAAAAAAAAAAAAACCAACATATTTTATATTTCACGAGTGAATTTTATTTTTTTTTTTAATGCTTTTGGCCATTATTTTCACGATATGTGAACTTTTGCTGAATGGATTCTTACTAATGACCTGGCATTTGGTGTCCTCTCTTTGTGTCTGAAGCAATAGAAGCCGAGATCCCGGATTGTGATGGAGGAGGGCGAGGAAAGACGGATGCGGAGCCGTTGCCCTCGTTCTTCCATCTGGGAAATAGCTGCTACAAGGAATAAAACCCACTTACTCTGATCTGTAATGGTCTCTTAAACCCACTTTTATTGCTAATGGTGTTTTCCAGTGTTATGAAGGTAGAGAAAAGCGGTTCAGGAACTCGCTGAGAATAAATTGGACATGGCAGAGCGTGGCTGTAAACCATAAATTCCCTTGAAATGATCTCGAGGCACTCGTAGAAAAGCTTTGCATGCTTGGCAAGTGTTGGGTTGTAGTTTGATTGGTTACATTTAAAAATGGGCACGTGGGAATTCACAGGCACATCCAGAGGGACAGTGTGTGGGACTGGGCCTGGGTAAAAGCTCAAGGGACTTTATTTTTCAGCTCTTAATTTAGCTTTGGACAGAGCTGGAGTTCAGCCTGCCCTGAAAAAACTGTGAGGGAGAAAGAGTTGGTTTTGCTACTAAATAATGATTGCAAGTTCAGTGGTTTTAACTCTGGGAGATGTTGCTTTCAATGAGTTCATTGTGGTGCAACGTTGAAACCTTCAGTTAATTGTGAGAATTCCCAAGGCTCTTGCTCGTTCCTGCTCTTCCCACCTGATGTGATACCAAGGTTGGGTTCATGGTCCAAGGTCCTGAAATATTTATTGTCCTTTAATCATGCAGGTAACAGGTGTGAGTAGCATTGTCCACCTTTACTCTTGCAGGTTTGGAAATTCTGATCCTTAGGGCCGCATCCAAAAGGACAAATACATGTGACTGTGCCTGGGTAAAAGCTAAAAGAGCTTTTACTTTCAACCTAAAAGAGTTGAAAAATAGACAGTGCCCCGTGCAGAGCTGGAGTTCAGCCTGCCCTGAAAAAACTGTGAGGAGAAATAGCTGGTTTTGTTACTAAATGATTGCAAGTTCAGTGGTTTTAGCTCTGGAAGGTGTTGTTTTCAATGAGTTCGTTGTGGTGCAGTGTTGAAACCTTGAGTTAATTGTGAGAATTCCCAAAGCTCTTGCTCATTCCTGCTCTTCCCACCTGGAGTGATACCAAGGATGGGCTGATGGTGCAAGGTCCTCTTCGTCCTTTAACCATGCAGGTGACAGGTGTGAGTAGCAATGTCCACCTTTACTCTTGCAGGTTTGAAAATTCTGATCCTTAGGGCTTGGATTTTTCCCTGGGAATGTTGTAATTCACGTAACAGTTGGTTTAATTTTTGGCTCTGAAGTTAATGCCAAAAAAAGGTAGAGTTGGTCCCTGGGGTCTCCTGGAGAGGGTCTCACAGAGTGGCATCTCCTGGGTCTGTCTGCTCTCTGCATCCCTTTCCCAAGCTGTCCTTAGGATTTTGCCTGTGTGGGATTGTTTTTCCCTCTTGATATTGGAGCCACCTGAAGGGGTGTGAACTCTGCTGGAGCCACTGCAGCCTCAGAAATCACCTGACCACTGACCCCCCCCTTGCATTATTTGTGTTGGTGTGGGGAAACTTAATGAAGGGTCGGTTAATTTAGCAAAACCAGTCATTCCCAGCTGGTGTTTGTTTAGATGGCTGGAGGCTGCTCAGCCTCCTCGCCTCAGACACCCCGAATCCATCTGCGAGTCCTCAATGATAAAAAAAGATCATCCTGTGCCGCTGGAAAAAGCTCTAACCGACTGTGCAAACGGCATGAAAGATTCATGGAGTGTAAGCAGAGGAGGAAAATGTTTTCAAATGCTCTGTTTGCTCTGTGTTTAACAGGACTGTGAAGAGACTTGGAGGGAGGGAGTTATTTCTTTGCACAAGGGGGATGGAGTTGTCTGGAGGATGAGTACCTTGTGCTCCCCTTGGGGAGGATGGAGGATTGCCCTTATTTTTTTTTAAGAACCTCTATAATTGTACAATAAACTCACAGGATACCACATTTCCCATTTCAGTTGCCTTGGATGGTGCTGTTTTTGACCACCTGCTTTCCAGCTCCTCGTTGTCCCCGTGAAGGGATAGTTTTGTCTCCTGACCATTTTAATTTATCTCCTCAAATCCATAGGAACAATCAACCAACCTACTAAACCAACGAGCAAACAGGAGTTAAATTGTTAAATACTTTTTGGAGTTTAATTTCTTTTTTTTTTTTCCTTCTGCCTGGCTTTGTTTTCGTGAGGACCCAGCTCTTCCAGTGGTTTCAGTGAATCTCCAGAGACATTTCCAAACGTGCATTATCAGCTTATCCACTTGGAGGTTAAACAGTGCTGGAAGCTGTAGATCACCCCATCTGGGACTCGTCTTTCAGACAGCAGTTTTTCAATTATAAAATTCAAATAAGTTGGTTTAGTTTAATGAACCTCTGGAAATTTGTAGAGCAGTGGAGATGGTGGGCTCCAAGTAGAGGGTTTTTCTCCTCCCAGGGAGCTTCACGAAACGTTTTCATTGTGTTCTGCTGAAAATGGAGCTGCTTTTGAGGTCTCGTGGGGTGGAACAGCAGCTGGGAGGAGGAATGTTGGCTGAACTGCTCCAGACTCAGGACTTTGATGATCTTTGTGTGTCCCTTCCAACTCAGGGTGTTCTGTGATTCTAAGACAGGTTCTTCTCCCAGACAGGAGTTTGTTTTGTTGTTTTTTCTTTTCACACCCATAAAATTAAGGCTTAAAGGGGGAGAAACTCAACCAACCAAACCTTGCATTTCAGAAAGGATCAGGTTTTTGTTTCCTCACTGCTGCATTTTGTTCTGATTAACTCAGGGCCTTAAATACTGGTAAGGTGCCTCCAGTAAACCTTTTCAAAATGCATGTTTGATCTTAGGTGTTGCTTGATGTTTTCACTGTTTTCAGGGGGGGAAAAGCAGTAACAAATTAGTCCTGCATTGCATTTGCCACGTGCTGTTTCTTGCAGAGCACTTAAAAATGTTATCTCCCCACTTCTGGGAAGTCCACACTTGATCCTCCCAAACAACTCCAACTTCAAAACTCTCTCTCGCTGCAGCAATTCCTGTGATGATTTGCAACTCTGAGGAGCTCTGTGTTTACAGCAGCTTCTGCTGGGCAGGGAGATGTGGCCAGATGCTCCCTCAGCTCCTTTTTGTTCCCTTTCCCTCCATCCTGACCTTTATTCCCCTGTTGTTCCCTGTCACGCTCGTGCTGTGTGGGCTCTGTGGGTGACCGAGCTCAGCCTTGGGGTGTCCAGGCACCAGAAATGTTATAAAATGATCACAAAGGCTCGAACCAACAGCAAATTCTGCAATTGCTGAGGGGCCTGATGAGAAGTAACTGGATTCTAATGGGTTTCTTTTTGCTCTGCTCTTTTTTTTCTCCCTTTTCTTTATGAAGTCTCCGTGGCACGTTGCAGTTGTTTCCTGCAGAGAGGAGACTCGGCTTTCCAGACATCCACAATGCTCTGCTGAAATTATTATTTGTTGCTTCCAGCAACTGCTTTGTCTGTTTAACTCCACAAATCCTTTGTTGGTCAAAAATTGTCGAAAAGCCACGTTACTTATTTTTTTTTGATCCTGTACCTTGTGTTCTGGTTTGCATTTCAGCTCCTCGGTATGGTGTGAAATGGGGAATAACTAAAACAAAACTAAAAACAAAACCCAAAATCAACTCTAATTTTCCTTTCTGGAGGGTAATTTTGATAAGCTTAATGCTCTGCTGTTAATTTTATTATGAGTAATATGATACAAGCCATATCTGGGAGCTGGGGATGGCAGGAGAGCCATGGAGGGGCTGGAGCGTGTGCAGGGCAGGGAAGGGAGCTGGGAAGGGGCTGGAGAACTCCTGAGGGAGCTGGGGGGGCTCATCCTGGAGAAAAGGAGGCTCAGGGGGGACCTTCTGGCTCTGCAAGTCCCTGCCAGGAGGGGGGAGCTGGGGGGGGTCGGGCTCTGCTCCCAGGGAACAGGGACAGGACAAGGGGAAACGGCCTCAAGTGGCACCAGAGAAGTTAAAAGTTGAGTATCAGAGAAAATTCCCCCATGGAAAGGGTTGTCCAGTGAGATATACTCAGTAGAACTTCTTTAATATTACCCACCCAGCCCTTGTTACCTGCAGGTTTCCAAGGTGAACAATAAGAATAATCCCTTTAATTGTCACCCAAGCAGTAAAACATCAGAAACCTCACCCAGTTTCTTCATGAGGGATGGATCACCGTGTGTCCCTTAAACTTTGGATTTTGCTCACTGTGCTTCTGTTGAACAGATTTCTGGTGTTTTTACTGAAGGAACTGGTCAGTCCAGCAGTGAGTCCCTAAACTGGCCCCTCATCTAAAGTTTCCTCAGCTTTCAGCCCCTGAAATTGTGTGTTTGTACCTTCAGAAGGGGTTTTAAAGTGAGGGACTGGGGGGTGATGGTGCAGAGCAGTAAGAACAGGTGGTAGGAAGTTTTCTGTGGATTGCTGTTAAATTTGAGGCTTTGTTTGATTTCCCCCCACCCCCAGGGATTCAGTTCAGTTCCCCTTCACTAAAATGTTCATTTTCCTGGTCAGATGGGAAATATTTCAATTTGATCAGCGTGCCTGTTGTTTGTTTTTTTTTTGGTGGTGTTTCCCCCTGTCCTTAAGGAGTATTTTCCTCTGAGTGAAGGCAAGTGAATTGCACCTGATCCAGAAATAAAGGAGGATTGTTCCCAAATTTCCAGGCTGCACTTGTGCATCATGTAATGCCCTGTTCTGCCTTTAACCATAAACATTTAGATGTGTCTGGCCTGATGATGGGGAGCAGAAGAAAAGAGGCTTTTAGAGAGACACCCAGAAGCAGCAGGGACTTTAACACACCTTTCCTGTGAGAATTATCTGGTGCAAACTTGGCATTAATTCTCTTAAACCTCTATTTGCATTTTTCCACACGGTATCTGTTCAGTGAAAAAAGAAAGAAAGAAAAAAAAAACTCACGGAAGCATAATGCCCACATACTGTTACTGCAGTGTTCTTCCTGTGAAACAAATTTTCTAGGCAAGAAATTGATAATTAAGGCTCCCTTTGCCAGGCAGAGCTTAGCAGTAATCACACTTAGCAGGGCTGGCCTAAGGGCAGGTAGAATAGGCAGGCAGTTATCCACCCAGCCTGGCTGGATGCATCACAGAAAGCAAATTTACAGAAATGAAACATTTATTATTCATTAATGCTAACAGTTTTCTCTTAGAATTGACACCTAATCTAATTTTCTTGGCATTTTGTTGGGGCAGGTAGGAAGCTGTGAGTGGGCTGGTGAAAAGAAATTACTCATCTGCACTGGAAAACAGAGCAAAGCCCTTGATAATCCAAAGTGTGGGGGGAAATGTGAGGCTCCCTCAGTGTAAACACAAGTTGCTGTTGAATCTCAGATGTGATTCCTGCTGGAGGTGTGATTTTTTGAGGTTGGTGCCTGGGAAGGGGTAATATTAAAGGTGATTGTTGAGCTCCTTTTGCCACAGTGCAGAAATTGGGGGCGAGGGGGCAGCAAAATACAGGATTTGGTGGGGGAAAATAAAAAAAAACCCTCTAGTGAAGGAAGTGAAGTGATGGGATGAAGCAGCAGGGGTGTGAAGTGCACCCTGAACTGAGCTGTGAGGGGATTCAGCACATTCCCAAATGGAATTGGGATGGACTGTGGGCAGGTGGAGCTTGGAAATCCATGGATTTGTTTGCCTGGCCTGTGTTTGTTACTGGGCAGGACAGAATCAAAGAGAAGGGGAAACAGGACAAGGGGAATCTCCTTGAGCTGGAGGATTAATTTAGATTGGATGTTGGGAAGGAATTCCTGGCTATGAGGGTGGGGTGACCCTGGCACAGATTTCCCAGAGAAGCTGTGGCTGCCCCTGGATCCCTGGAAGTGTCCAAGGCCAGGCTGGAGCAACCTGGGAGAGTGGAAGGTGTTGGGGTTGGAACTGGATGATCTTTAAGGTCCCTTCCATCCCAAAGCATTCCATGAAAATAGAGGTGCTTCTCCAATGCTTCCCACTGAGGTACATTAATAGGATGACTTCTGCTAAAATTTCACTGTCAAACAAGAGAATAAAACTGAAAAGGAGACCCATTCATGCATCCCTTTGAGAGGAAGATGAGCAGATTCCTTTAGGAACTCACATGTTTCCATATTTGCTTTCTGTGTCTCTGCATCTGAACAAAAAATAGTCCCTTTTGGGGTTCAGCAGCAGCTTCAGGTCTTGCCAAATCGATCTCTTTGGTCCTGGGGCTGCCTGGAGAGCCTGAAATGGTGCCTGTTGCTTTGTGCATTGCAAAGGCTTTTCCTCCTGAGGGTCACAAAATGCCCCAGAAAAGGCATTTTTTGGTATAACCACAAGGGCAGTTCCTCATTTTGTGCTGAGCTGCTTGGCCTGGGGTCTGAGCAAAGCCTGCTGTGTGTTGGGTTGGCATCAAAGCTCATTTTAGGGGGCAGGAGAAGCCCTGCACATTTATGGGACGTGGGTGCTACACAGAACAAAGGTTTATCTATACGTGCTGTGTGTTCTGTGGTGCTGGGATCAATGATTTTAAAAACTATTTTGGGGCTGGAGTGCACTTGTAGCTCAAAAATAGCACTTTTAAGAAGGGAGATGAGTGGTTTGGCAGCTGATCATCTCTGTGTAGCAGCATTTCTGTGCTCCTGTAGTTCTGTTGTGCCACATGACGAGCTGTACAATGGTGTTTGTTTTCTTCTGCTGTTGAATAGCTTAGTAAACATCCTGTTCTCTTTGAGCCCACAACAATAAAAGAAATTTATTAGCCTGCGAAGGAATTACAGCTTCTTTTGTGTCCTGATTTTTGTTTGGGTTTTTTTTTTTCCCCCCTGTGTTGTTAGAACGCTGGAGAGTTCACTTTTTTCTTCCTTCCCTCCACGAATTCATGCATCACACTGTAGCAATGAACTCCCAGAGGAGATGAGTTTGGGTGGCAGTTCTTCAGCCTGGGCAAGCTGCAGAACTCGGGGAGGTCTGTGGAACACGGGGATTTGTGTCAAATAAATAAATAAATAACCAACAGTGTAGGGTGACAACAGCCTCTTCTGTGGGGCAGGGAGTCTGCCGGTGTTGGGTGTTGCTGGGAGCAGGTTAATTACTTTGGTTTATGGAGAAAAATTTGATTTAATCCCCACTTGGTGTGTTGTATTTTTGAAGCTCTGTGTGTATTTCTGGGGTAAATGGTGGCTCCAGTCTGGAGCATTTTGTACATTATGGAAATGAGATGTTGTGTGACTTTTGGAAAGGTTTGGGCTGGAAGGGACCTGAAGGACCATCCAGTGCCACCCCTGTCATGGGCAGGGACACCTCCCACTGTCCCAGGTTGTTCCAGCCTGGCCTTGGACACTCCCAGGGATCCAGGGACAGCCACAGCTTCTCTGGGAAATCCAGTCCAGCCTCTCCCCAACCTCCCAGCCAGCAATTCCTTCCCAATCTCCCATCTAAATGGCAGTGGGAAGCCATTCCCTGTGTCCTGTCCCTCCATGCCTTGTCCCCAGTCCCTCTCCAGCTCTCCTGGAGCCCCTTCAGGCCCTGCAAGGGGCTCTCAGGTCTCCCTGGAGCCCTCCCTTCTCCAGGATGAACATTCCCAGCTGTCCCAGCCTGGCTCTTCACTAAGGAGTGAATTCCTCTTTATCTTTTCACATCTACAGTCTGTTCAGCTGCTTTAAGGCAACAAGTGAGAATAAATCCAAACTTCCTTTTGGGTCCTGGTTGTGCCACTTTGTTCCTCCACCTGTGGTGCTGAGGCAGGAAGATTCTTTGGGAGCTTGGAGTTGGTTCAGTTTTCCAGGAAGGTGCAGCCCCTGCAGAAGTGGCAGAGCTGGCAGGTCTGTTTGATCCGTGTGAATACATTTTGTCCTGTGTATTTACCTTTGGAAATGAGCTATTCCTGTCTTTGTGGACTGTTGTAGGAAGCACTTTAGGGCTTTGGGTGTTTACATAATGTTTCCAGGACTCCTGGAAAAGTCTTTCCACCTGCTCCCTCTCCTCGTTGAGTTGGATGCTGGAAAATGGGAGATGAAAAATGCTTGTCATCTCCAGATCAAATTCCAGTAAAACGAATAGTCCCAAAGGACTTCTTTTTTATTAATGTAATTCCAGTGTAAATTCCCTGACCTCGGGGAAAGAACAAGGTTCATTTGTTTTCCCGTGATAAAAACACTGCGGGATTGTGTCTGATCGTCCCCTCTGTCCTGCTCTTCCATCTGTGGGAGTGACTCCAGTGAATTAAGCACTTTGCATCTGTGTAAATCTGTACTTTTTTAACTGTGCAGAATCCAAAGTCAGTGAGGGTTGGCTCGATGAGTTCCTGTTTTACCGCAGCATAAAAATGTCCCTGAGCAGACGAGCAGCCGGTCGGAATTGTTCTAATCCTGTTGAGCTCTTGCTAATGAGACGAGGCATCTGCAGCCATCCAGCTGCCAGCTCCAAATTCCAGGTATCTGACAGGGGAGGAGGATTCTCATTTGGAATAATAAAAAAAAAAAAAGGTAATTAAAAAAACCCCAACATGTGAAATGATCAGGAATCCCTCCTAGAAATCAGAATTTCAAACCTGCACCTACTCAGCATCTAAACTGCTTTTCCTTCTGAGCGTTCTCCAGGGGGTTCTAAAAAGCTGATCTGTATTTATTGTTGCTTCATAATCTGTAATTCCCCCCCCCCTCCCTTCAAAGTCCTGTCTGCAAAGTTCCCTTCCCAAACAGGTTTGATCCTTCCTTTCTGTTTGGCAAACAGGGTGTTGACTTTTCCTCTTCCTTGCCGCCCATTTTAATGGGACTAAAACAAGCAGAGATGCCCTTGGCTTCCTTTTCTGCAGTGTTAGCAGGAACATCAGTGGGATAATCTCGGGAATATTAAGTGTTCCTTGCTTCACTTGTTTGTATTTCAGCAGAGCAAGAAAGAGAAATGACTCCTGTAGCACAGGGCTTAGGTGGGAAATTCGGTGTACCAGGTTTCAGATTCCAAGGGATAAATCCAGACTCCTGTTATCCAAATCCTGAAACCAAAACCTTATTGCTGAAATTTGCTGTTTTTTCAGGGAAATAAAAGGAAAAGAAAAAACAGTCTTTGGTGCTTTTCTCCTTTGAGGCCTTGGGGTTTGATTTGAACTTTTCCATAAGGGAATAATCTGCAGGTTTTTAAGGCAAACTCGTGTGAGTGTGGGGAGAAAGAACAACCCTGTTAGGGTTAAATTGTTGTGTGGAATTGTTTATCCTTTCTGGTGTAGGAAGTGATTCCATCGATGTTTTAAAACCAGAACAGACCAAAGGACTGTAAATTTACATTTAAATAAGAGGAAGTTTTCTGCTCAAAATACAAATATTGTGTTTTTAGTGCTGCTTGTTTTCACAATATTTTCCCCAAACAGGTAATTAAAGCAAGCGAGACATCCCCTAATACAGGTGTTTATTCTGGGAACATTTCCCAGCTGGTGCATCTGACAGAGCCAGCTGGAAATCTTGGAATGTGGCAGTTGACTGAACCTGCAAGTTCCGGTGTTGCAGGTTGGGATCACAGGCTGGAAAGGTGTGGAAGGGAGTGTTAATGCCCTCCTGGAGGGTGAGGGTGTCCCTGGGGTGGACAAAGCGCTGTTTTGGGGAAGTTTGACTCTTCCTTTCTCCTCCCTGCTGCTGCCTGGCAGCACCTGGAAGTCTGGATCGTGGTTGTCTTGTCCTCTGGCGGGTTTGGATGCTGAAACATCCTGGAAAAGCGAAGGGAAAGCCCCCTGTTGGCTCTTGGTGTGTGCTGTGTCGGGGTGCCCGTGCCCAGGAGTCGGGTACCATCACCTGCAGAACATTCCTCACCCTATCACTGGAATATTCCCCAGGATGAGACCAGACAAGTGCTCTGTCCAGGCAGATCAGTGGTTCCTCCAGCCTGGTAGTTTGGCTCCTACAGAATCTAGGAGAGGGGATCCAGGCCTGGCCTCTTGGTGTCCAGTCCTCTGTATTTCCCTGGTGCCTGCAGGGGTTGAGTTTGGGATGTCAGGGGACACCTCCCAGCCAGTTCCCTTCAGCCCTGTTTCCTGGGAATACATTAAATTCCTTTTCCTGAACCTGCTGATGCTGTTGAGCCTCAAATCCTGCAGCCAAGTCCAGGAGTTCCCTCCCTCAGGTGTAAATGCTCCCTCCTTTTTTTGAGCTGATCCTTTGGTTTCAGCAGGTGCCCCTTGCTCTCCTAGAGCAAAATGTGGTGAAAAAACTGCTTTACATTTCCATTATTTATCTGTTTTGGTTTTTTTTCACTTCTGCAGCCGTTTCATGGCTCCTTCCAGAGAGTCTTGGTGTTCAAAATCTGAGAGAGCAGCTGCTTCATCCCCTCTCTTGGTTTCCTTGCCCTTTGAAGGATGAGAGAAGCCAGACCAGAACTGTGCACTGCCATAATATCATTCCAGTAGGAATTAGCTTGTGGGATCTCAAGGATTTCTGATTTCCAGCTGCACTGGCTTTGTCCTTCTGCCCTGGGTGGTGGTTTTTAAGCTGCAGGGCCTGTTGTGACCCCCCCTCTCTCTCTTTTCATGAACAGCTCTGCTTCCCCAGGCAAATGTCAGGTTTTAAAACACCAGTTTTTTAAGTTTTCTAGCAAAATAAATATATTTTTCCTATAGAGAACAAGTTAAATTCAAATACAAGGACAAACCCAACAGGGCAGCACGATAGGAATCTGCTTAAAATTGTTGGGAAGCCAGAGCAGGGTGGGAATTTGCTGGGGCTTTGGAAAAGGCTCGTGGCACGTGATGTAACAATCTGCTGACACTGCAGAGGATTCTTTGGCAAATCGAGAAATTTTAACCTGAATTTTGTTTGATTAAAAGCAAACACTTTTCCAGTCTGTGCTGTGGGCCAGTTGGGTTGTGTGCAGCAGTCCAGGCTTCTCCTGGAATGCGTTCCTGAGGGTGGAGAGGATCGATGTTCCCATGAACTGCTGAGACCAGCAATCCTGTGCAGCTCCAAACCCAACCCATCTGTCAGCTCCTGAAGAGGATATTCCTTGGTGTTCCAGGGTGGCCACGTTGGAGATCACCCTTCTGGCACAAATAAGCAGTTCTTCCCCCAAAAAAAGTGTATTTATCTGCAAGAGCTCTTAACAGAGAATTATTATTATTATTCTAGAATCATGGAATGGTTAGGGTTAGGGTTAGGATCATGGAGTTCCAACCCCCTGTCACAAGCAGGGAGCCTTGCACTGGATTTGGTATTTTCTGAGCAACCTGGTGTAGTGTTTTAGTTTTCAGGTCCTTCTTGCATGATGTTCAAGAGCTTTGGCTACAACATTATTAAAAAAAAAAAAATCTTGTTTTGTGAAAATGTGATGGAAGACACAGCTGAGAACGTTTGGGAGTAGAATATTAATGCAGTAGCATTACAGGGGACAGCTGGAGCTGTGCCAGGGCAGGGTCAGGGTGGATTTTAGGGAAAGGCTTTTCCCCTAGAGGGTGGTTGGCACTGAACAGGCTCCCCAGGGCAGTGGGCACCTCCCAAACCTGCCAGAGCTCAGGGAGTGTTTGGACAACACTCTCAGGGACAGGGTGGGATTGTTGGGATGTCTGTGCAGGGCTGGGGTTGGACTTGGATGATCCCTGAGGATCATCCCAGCTCAGGAGATTGTGTGATCCCATGGTGGTGGGATGAGGAGGTTGGTTGTCCTCTCAGCACATTGGTGCATCCACATCCCCTGGAAAACGTGCAGCTCTTGGCTTTTGGGATTGGGGCGTGGGTGAGGCACACACCCTGGAGGTTGAGTTTTCTGGCTGCTTTTTCTGGGATCATTTTCCTCTAAAAAAGCTTTTTTTTTTTTTTTTAGATCCTATTTAAAGATGGAGCCCCTGATTGGGTGCTCCATCCCGTTGTTTCTCTTTGGGGGGAAGGAGGAGTAGTGAACTGGAATTTTGGGGTGTGTCTCTCCTGACTTTCCAAGAGAAGAGGGAGCATTGCCTGTGTGTTTGAGTTCTTGCTTTATGTTTATCTGAGAGGAGCTTTTTACACTTGAGTTCTTACAACTTTCCTAAGGGGATTGAAGAATTCAGGAAAATCTCCCAAATACCAACCCCCCTATGGACTTGTTGTCATTGAAGACACTTAAACCAGAAGGAAAGATTTTCTCTCTTTATTATTTTTCAGTGATGTGCAAGAAGTCCTTGCTTCCCTCCTAACGTGGGCTGCTCAACCTTCTCTACACAAATAGGGTAAATTCAGAAACAAATTGAAGTTTTGTGACTCCTGCCAGTGAATTTTTCCAGTCTTTTGTGTCTGATGCAATGGCTTTTGTAGTATTTTACTCTTTCAGTGTAGGATACACACCATCTTAATACATCTGAGTCCAGAGGCAAAACTCCAGTGATTTAAATGAAATAAATCTCCGTGTTTTCATGTTCTACTGGGTGTGTTTTTAAAGGCCTCTCACTTTTCAGCAAGTAGATGCTCTGGATTTCCTTGAAAGTTGTGATTGCTGCATGATGTTCAAGCAGATGGCTCAGAACAGTCTGCATGCGGTGATTTTATATTTTTTTTGTAATAGCTCTTGCTTGTTTTCTCCTCATAACTCCTTTATGATGGTAAATTCTTCATCCAGAAGTTGTCAGGAGAGCTCCCAAATCCTCCCCTGCTGGTCCTTAAGGTTGTGATACACCAGTGTTTAGGTCATAACTGCTGCAACTCCTCCTAAATGGGTTTTCTCCTTTTTCCTCATGAATTCCACACTTTCCAGTGTTTGTATTGCTGATTTAAAGCAGAAACCTGTGTGGGCCATGGCTCCCCTTCCGAGGATAAACAGGAATATTCGGGATCTCTCCTTTGAGGATGTTTCTCCTGGGGCTTTCTGGTGGTGCCGTGGGGACATCCCAGGTGTGGATCTGGTCGGGTGAAGAGAGAGAAAGAGGGAGAAAGAGAAGATTGAGTTGATTCTGGAGTAGAAATTTCGGGGTGGCATCAAAGAAGACTTCGGGCCAGTTTTGCCAAGTTTTCAGCAGTTTTGTTGGACTCTCAAACTTTGTTGATTTAAGTAAGAAATACAATTAAAAAAATCTAATAAGATAATGTTACCCAGAGGTTAAAAATCAACAAGGGGGAAAAATAAGGGCCCATCACACCTTCCACTATCCCAGGTTGCTCCAACCTGGCCTTGGACACTCCCAGGGATCCAGGGGCAGCCACAGCTTCTCTGGCAAATCCAGTCCAGCCCCTCCCCACCCTCCCAGCCAGCAATTCCTTCCCAATATCCCATCCAACCCTGCCCTCTGGCACTGGGAAGCCATTCCCTGTGTCCTGTCCCTCCATCCCTTGTCCCCAGTCCCTCTCCAGCTCTCCTGGAGCCCCTTTAGGCCCTGCAAGGGGCTCTCAGGTCTCCCTGGATCCTTCTCTTCTCCAGGGGAACATTCCCAGCTGTCCCAGTCTGGCTCCAGCCCTTGGAGCAGCTCCGGGGCCTCCTCTGGACTCTTTCCAACAGGCCAACATCTTTCCTGTTCTGGTGTGTGTTTTGTAAATGGGTAGATTCTTGGAAAGCAGGGAGGGGATTGCACTGGATTTCTGTGTCCCTTGGGTAGGTGAGTTGCTAAAACCCTTGCACTGATCCCTGAGTCCAAACTTAAAATTTCTTCCTTATAACTCCTTATAAATAACAGATGAGGAGATATTTCACACCTCACACTGGGCCTGTGTTAATGACTCAGTGGCAATATGATAACTAATAGACAACTTTCCCTTTTCATAAGTCCAGGAGCAGCCAACAAAGCTCTGAAGGATCTGAAAAGTGGCAGAGCAATAAACCACGATATTTATGGGGTTTATTTTCTTGCAGTGCATCGGTCTCTGCTGACCCCCAGCCGGGCACATTTACCAGAGTAAACATCACTGAACTTTCATTACAAATAATGTAGCCTAAAACTTAGTTTGCTGGTGCTTTTTTAGCAGTTTTCTACCAATTTTTTTTGTTCAGAATTGCAATAGACAGGGATTTCAATGAGGTGAAGGGTTTCTCTGTCCATGAACTGGACTGAGAAAGAGACACAGCATCCCAAAAGAACCAGTCCAAGCCTTCCAGAAGTGTTGAAATCAAAGAAAAATTGCCTGAAATCCAAGTAAAATTCCCTGGACAATTTTAGTATTGAAAGGTAGAGAGCAGTTCCTTTAATTTAAGCCTTAAAGTGCATGAAGTACACCCTGAATTGGGTGGGTGGTCTTACAGGACCTCTCCTTCCTCCAAACATCATCTTCCTCATGATGTTTTGTCCTGCTTGGAGCTATTTCAAGGATTCTGGGCCTTCTGAATGGTTTTGATTAAAGTTATATCAAATAGTGTGGCGGTTACATCTTGTTTTTGGACACTCTCTCCATGCTAAATGTTCTGTAACTTGTTAAAAGTCTCCACCTAATGAAATCCTTGATGAGGAACATTAAACAATATTTCTGGAATTTAGTATAACAGGTATTTTGCTAAGAGTTCTATCCTAAAAGTGTTAAAAATGTACAGTATAGTGATTCTGAGGCATCGGTGCCAGAGGGTGTGATAGTGTGTCAGAGGAGGTGAGGAGAAAGAGAAGATGAAGAGAGTGGTCTTGGAGACCTCAAATTTGGGAGGTGTCAGGGGTGGGGTGAGGGTGGCACTGTGGGAGGGATGGTTTTGGACGTGGAGCTGCATCCCGTTGGGATCCGGTCAGCAGGGGTGTCCCCAGGGATCAGGGCTGGGCCCAGTCCTGTTTAATCTTTACTGCTGGTCTGGATGAGGGCATGGAGTGAACCATCAGCAGATCTGCAGGTGACCCCAAGCTGGGGGCAGTGTTGATGTGCTGGAGGGCAGGAGGGCTCTGCAGAGGGACCTGGCCAGGCTGGATCCATGGGCTGATCCCAACGGGATGAGGTTCCCCAAGGCCAAGGGTGGGTCCTGCCCTCGGGCCACAACAACCCCTGCAGCTCCAGGCTGGGCCAGAGGGGCTGGAGAGCAGCCAGGTAGGAAGGGAGCTGGGGGTGCTGATTGACAGGAGGCTGAACAGGAGCCAGAGGGGGCCCAGGGGGCACAGAAAGCCGATGGATCCTGGCCTGGAACAGGAGCAGGAGCAGGGATTGTGCAGGGAAGAGCAGCGAGGCTGGGGAAGGGACTGGAGCACAATTCCCATGAGGAGAGGCTGAGGGAGCTGGGGGGGCTCAGCCTGGACAGGAGGAGGCTCAGGGGAGACCTCAACACTCTCTGCAACTCCTGCCAGGAGGGGGGAGCCGGGGGGGAGTTGGGCTCTGCTCCAGGGAACCAGCAGGAGGACGAGGGTTTGGCCTCGAGCTGTGCCAGGGGAGGTTTAGGTTGGATATTAGGAAGGAATTCTTTCCATGGAGAGTGCTCAGCCCTTGGAATGGGCTGCCCAGGGAGGGGGTGGATTCCCCATCCCTGGAGGTGTTTAAGGACAGGCTGGATGTGGCATCAGTGCCATGATCTGGTAATCCCAGCGGGGTTGGATCACGGGTTGGACTGGATGATCTCAGAGGGCTTTCCCAACCTGGTTGATTCTGCGATTCTGCGGCTTTTACGGCATCAGTAACTCATGCAATCCTCGTGTCCTTAGGACTTTATCCACCAGTGACGATGTGGAGGACAGGGAGACCGAGAAGGGCCGGCTGGAGGAGGCCTACGAGAAGTGTGACCGCGACCTGGACGAGCTGATCGTGCAGCACTACACGGAGCTCACCACGGCCATCCGCACCTACCAGAGCATCACCGAGCGCATCACCAGCTCCCGGAACAAGATCAAACAGGTACGATGGCACCTGGGCCTGGCAGCACCTCCCCAGGGGGATTCTGGGGGAAAATCCCTGCAAGTCATCGTTCCTCGAGTGGATTGTCAGAAACTGCTGGTTTGACCTCTTCTCCCTCTGGTTTTCCAGCCTCTTGTTGTTGCTCTGAACTGAGTTAAAATTGAATTGAGAAAGTGGTGTTGCCTATTAATCACCCACTGAGTACCCACTGTTACCCATTATATACCCACTGTTACCCACTAATCACCCACTGAATACCCAGTACCCATTAATTACTGACTGTTACCCACTAATCACCCACTAAATACCCACTGTTACCCATTAATTACCCACTGTTATCCACTAAATACCTCCTGTTACCCATTAATTAACCACTGTTATCCACTGAACATCCCTGTTACCCATTAATTACCCACTGTTATCCACTAATCACCCACTAAATACCTACTATTACCCATTACTTACCCACTCTTATCCACTAATTACCCACTAAATACCCACTCTTATCCACTAATTACCCACTAAATACCCACTGTTATCCACTAATCACCCACTGAATACCCGCTGTTACCCACTGTTATTCATTATATACCCACTGTTACCCACTGAATACCTGTTACCCATTAATTACCAACTGTTATCCACTAAATACCCACTGTTATCCATTAATTACCCACTATTATCCACTAAATACCCACTGTTACCCATTAATTACCCACTATTATCCACTAAATACCACTGTTACTCATTAATTACCCACTGTTATCCACTAATTACCCACTAATTACCCACTGTTATCCACTAATCACCCACTGAATATCCACTCTTACCCACTAAATACCCATTAATTACCCAATAAATACCTACTGTTACCTACTAACCACCCTCTAAATGCCCACCCGGGGTGCTGTGTCTGGCTCTGGGATCCCCAACACCAGAAAGACCTCCTGGAACAGAGTCCAGAGGAGGCCCCAGAGCTGCTCCCAGGGCTGGATCCCTCTGCTCTGGAGCCAGGCTGGGACAGCTGGGAATGTTCATCCTGGAGAAGAGAAGGGTCCAGGGAGACCTGAGAGCCCCTGGCAGGGCCTAAAGGGGCTCCAGGAGAGCTGGAGAGGGACTGGGGACAAGGGATGGAGGGACAGGACACAGGGAATGGCTTCCCACTGCCAGAGGGCAGGGTTGGATGGGAGATTGGGAAGGAATTGCTGGCTGGGAGGGTGGGGAGGGTCTGGACTGGATTTCCCAGAGAAGCTGTGGCTGCCCCTGGATCCCTGGGAGTGTCCAAGGCCAGGCTGGAACAACCTGGGATAGCGGGAGGTGTCCCTGCCCATGGAAGGGGGTTGGACTAGATGATCTTTCATGTCCCTTCCAACCCAAACCATTCCATGATTCTAATTCTGAGCTGGGCCTGATTCCAGGCTCCTCTGGCCTGACCCAACCATCCAGTGGAGCATCCAGTTCCTAATTCCTGTGTGCCAGGCTGTGCCATTCTGGCCCCACGTTTCCTGCAGGATCTTTTGAGCACAGTAGCAGTAGTTGAAAAGCAGACTGAGAGGTGGGTGTGAAGTGCAAAGCTTTGTGGTGCCCCTGTTCATTTATTGTCTGGGCATGTTTCCCTCAGGTGTTTGAAGTCCTGAGGGCTGCTGAGCTCACACCTTTCCATCCTAATCTGGTCCTGTTTTGAACCGTTGGCCTCCTGAGCAGTCTGGCTGATTCATCAGCTTGCTTTTCGCTCCCAGAATACGAATTTCGGTGCTATTTCCCAGCTCAGCTGTGCTGTGTGAATGCACATGAACCCTGTGGCCCTGGCTCTTTCTGCATTTTGAGTGCTCACACTTCAGTGCTGTGCCAATAAATAACTGTGGCACTCGTGGCTGGGGGGACTTGTTTGAGCTGCTCTCTCCCTGCAGCACCAGGTTAGTTCTTTGGTCTCCTGTTTTGAACTCCCTCTGTATTTTGCTGCACCTAAACTTTGCAAATTAGGCACCAAATTTATTTTTATTTTGAATTTATTTTTTTTTTTCTCCAGCTCCAAACCAGCTCTAGGAACAGTAGACATTTACCCTGACTGACCCTTCTGGTTTTTTTTAAAATTCATTTAGCATTTCCAAAGAAAATGAGACCGTCCTGATGCTTTCCAAGGGTAAGAGTTCACTGTAGGATTTATGGGCAATGATCAGCACTCTGAAAGCAGAGATCAATTGCACTAAATTTGAAATCATCTGCAGCCAGTGGCCCATTTTCAGAGGGTGCAGGAAGCTTGGCAGAGGTCAAAACAAACACGAGAGTGGTGTGACCTTTTGGTCCCACCTCGAAGGACGACTGGGAGGGTGAAGGACCTTTTGATATTTAAGTTTTTTTATTAGTTTTGGTCAATGTGTATTGGAGTGCTTCTGACCTGATCTCAGAGGAGGCCCCGGGTCTGGTTTGTCATCAATCCGTGTTACACCCCCAGACTTGGCTCTGATGCTCCCCTCTGAAGGTGGATGTTTGTTTGCATTAGGAATTGTGCAAGTGATGGGCAGCCTGGCTCCCTCTGAGTATCTGCCTTTTGCAGTCAGTTCCTGTGTGAATTCCTGCTGGGAAAGGTGCAGTTCCCAGCGGAGCTACCAGAGGTGTTGCCACTGTGGGACTGAATTATAAAGCAGAACCAATTTGGGCTGCCAAGGATGGGGGAAAAGTTCCTTCTTGAAGGCTTGCTCTGCATTGCTCCCCCTGCTCCCAAATGTGGGTGTAGTTGATCATCTTCCTTGCAAGGGCAGGAGCAGGAGTGTCTTGTGAGATTCCTCCTGGCCCCAGGATTGTTTTGCTGACCTGCTCTGGCTCCTGTCACTGCGGTCCGTGGGGATGGTGTGCCAGGTCAGTGAGACACTTTAAATTAATGTATTGAACAGGGATTCAATCTGAAATGAACTCAGTGGGTGCTTTAGTTCCTCTCTGCTTTTATGACCCTCTTAGATGAGGTTTCCTGTTGGCTGAGGGGTTTTCCACGTTTCTCTTTTCCGAAGGACATGTTGGAGTGCGGGACTGAAGTCTCAGTCTCTCCTGCCTCTGGACAGAGGCTGTTTAATGGAAATATTTTTACTTAAAAGTCCATATTTTGGTCCATGAGTGTGTTTTACATGTTGGGGTTTTCTTTAAACATCCTTTAGGTGATGAACGAGGTAGGAGAACGTGCAGCTGAAGTGGGATTTGTGGAGAGCTTTAAAGGCTCATTATTTAAAAATAAATTGAAGGGCTCCTTCTGAGAGTCTCTCTTCATGTGTAATTCAGTGAGAGTTCAGCCTGAGAAAGGGTTGGACCCCAAGTATTCATAACTTACCACAAAAACAAGAGTGGTGTGAAGGCAATGTGTGAAGCTGTGCTGCTAATTGCTTCCACATTTTAATAGGGATTGTTGATTTGCATTCAGCAGGAAAAGAGAGGTTACACTGACCTTACCAGAGGAGACTGGGAGAACCTGAAAGCAGGGAATGCAGGCTGGGGGTGTGAACAGAAAGAGGAGAGGAGAAAAAAAAAACAAAAACCTTAATGTTGCCTAAATGGGATGAAATAATAGAGACTTGGCCACTTAGAGAGGAGGCTCCAAACCAAACTGAATGGCAAACACCAAAGGGCTCCTCCAGGTGGTGTAATGGCCTTGATAAATAAATGAAGTGTTGCATTGAACTCCCCCTTAAATGTTCTGATGAAACATTTTCTGTCTCTCTTACCCCAGAAAATTTGGTGCTGCCCAGGGTATCAGGGAAATGGTTGTGCTTTCAACGAGTTGTGTTCCAAGGAGCGGACACCGAAGCTGAAGAAAGCAGGAGATGTGCCAAAACGTTTTAATAGACAGATGGAAAATGTTTAGAGCAGGGAAATCAGCAGGGGGCTTTTTTGCTTCCACTGGAAATCAGCTTCCCGCTGAACTGCCACAATCCTGAGTTGATTTTTTTGGAAACCTGCACCCCCAGGGTTTGGTCCTGATTGAGAGGGTGGGGGTTTGGTCTTGTTGTGGCCCTTCAGTTAAATTTTCACTGGTGGTGTAGACCTTGTCCTAAAAAGCACTTCACTGTGCAGGAAGTTCCAGTTTGTAGGTTCTGTGCAGTTCCCTTCAGCAGGAGGAGTAACCAGAGGTCGAGGGCCTTGGATCTGGTTACAGCCTTCCGGAATTCCTGCTGAGGTAAACGTGGGAAAGGGCTGGTCTGAGCTGCAGGCACGAGCTGAACGAACTCTCTGCCGTGTCTCTGCAGGTGAAGGAGAACCTGCTGTCCTGTAAGATGCTGCTGCACTGCAAGAGGGACGAGCTGCGCAAGCTGTGGATCGAGGGCATCGAGCACAAGCACGTCCTGAACCTGCTGGACGAGATCGAGAACATCAAGCAGGTCCCTCAGAAGCTGGAGCAGTGCATGGCCAGCAAGCGCTACCTCAACGCCACCGACATGCTGGTGAGAAGGGCTCTGCTCGGGGCTCAGCTGCTCCCTGTTTGGTTTTGTTGGGATCCTTCCTGACTGAGCTGAGGGTTCAAATCTCCCGTCCTGAGCTCGTGTCCTTCGGGTTTATCTTCACCTGTTCGTGTCCTGATGGTCCCTGTGACCACCTCACCTGCACGCAGCATGTCCTGGTGCTTCACTTTAAAATTGCTTTCCTACTCACCTGCCTGTATCGTTTCCTTCCTTTGTGTCTCATCACGGATTCCAGACCCATTTTTGTTACACCAGAACTGTCCTGTTTCTCTCCCATTTCATCTCCAGCAGAGGGGGAGACTCCTTCACAGTTCAGGTGTGTTCACCCCTCGTTGCCTTGACAAGAGGACACAGTCTTTAGCTCCACTAGGAGAGGTTTAGGTTGGACTGTAGGAAGAATTTCTTCACAGGAAAGGTGATTAAACACTGGAATGGGTTGCCCAGAGAGGTGGTGGAGTCCCCATCCCTGGAGATGTCCAAGGATATCCACTGGATATGGCACTCAGTGACAAGGTGGGATCAGGCACAGGGTGGACTTGATGATCTTTGAGATCTTTTCCAACCTGAATCATTCTGTGATACTTTTACCAGGACTCTTCATCCTTTCTACTTGTTTCCAGCTCTTTTTTTTTTTTACCTTTTTTCCTCCTTCCCTTCAAGTGCTTTTTCTCTTCAGTTCCATCTCTTTTATGAGCTTTGCCTTTCAGTTCCAGTCTCGTGGTGGAATTTGAAGTTTCCTGGACTTCTCTAATAACAATCTTTTTCTTTCTCTAAACTTAACAAGCACAATTCCTCACCTTCTCCAGTCCTTCCTTTCCTGGAACCATCTTCCAATAATTAAAAACTTGACAAGGGAGATGATTTTTGTCTGCTCAGTCAGTTCTGGGCTCTCCAGGACAAGAGAGAGGGAGTTCCTGGGAAGGATCAGAGCTGGTTAAGGAATATCCCAATCCATGGAGGGGCTGAGAGAGCAGGGGAAGGAAACCTCACCTCTTGTTTTTCTGTTCTCCTTTCATGCCACACCTGCTGCAGTCACAGATTCGTGGGATGGTTTGGGTGGGAAGGGCCCTTCAGGATCATCCCATTCCAACCCCATCCCCTTCCACAATCCCAGCTCGCTCCAAGCCCCGTCCAGCCTGTCCTTAAACACTTCCAGGGATGCAAAAATCAGAGTGTGGTATCTGCCTGACATTTCCAATTAGGACAGATAAAGAAGGAGGTGTAAATTAAGGTCCTTCACCCCAGGGGAAACCCACGATATTCAGTGCAAACATCAGCATTAATTGAAATATTGGTGCTTCCTTTTACTGCCGGACTTGCCAGTTTGCTCAGGTTGGGTTTCTTGTTTTTGTGGTGCTTTATTTTCCTTTTTTTTTTCTTTTCTTTTTTTTTTTTTTTTAATTTCTAGATATTTACTTTTCAGAAGGAAATCCCAGAAAAATAATCAATTTCCTATTAGAAAAATGTGACAGGAAGTGTAAAAAGAAGAAACATAACGAGATTTAGGATTTATCTTATAATGTGGTTTTTAACATGTCTATTTGATATCTTATTGTTGTCAATATTTTGTCTGTATTTTTTTTATATACATAATTAATGTGTATATAGGAATTTGTGTGTGGGTGAGACAGAGACAGTGTAACCCTCTCTGATAAATAGATTTCTGCAGTATATTGTGCTGTCCCGTGGTGTTTGTTTGGTCCTTTTTTTGTTTCCAGAACAGAGAGTATTTCCTAATAAATCAAATAATAATGATATAAAAAGCAGCTGTTAGTTCATGGAGGTTTTTAATATATCAGGGAGTGCAGGGAGAGCTCAGGTGGAACCTGAACACTTTATTTCAGCCTCTCATTGACACCTGCAGTTCTCATTCGAGGACAAATGCACCTGTCTAAAAACCCAATAATTCCCCTGCGTTTGGAGCCTCTTGCTGGCCAAAATCCCCCTGTAGGCTCCCTGGCTTTTGCCATCTCCAGCTCACACAGCTCTGCAGGGCTGGGATGTTGTGATCACTGCCTGGCTGCAGGATAATTCCTTTCCCCTCGGATCCGAGGTGAATATTATGTAAAATCATTGCTGAGCTGTCGGGCAGGCAGGGCGTCCTTTGGTTCCACTCCTCAGGGTAAACAACGCTTGGGAAAAGCCCGGGGTGATCTGACAAGGAGTTTTTTCATCCCTCACGTTGGAATGGGAGCCCTGATTAATGGTGCCCCTGTATCCTTGTTGGAATTAGAGCTTTGCAGCCCTGCTGGAGGTGGATGCAGGAGCTGTCACAGCATCGTTTCCGCTGCTGCACCCCGTGCCTGCAGCCCGCTCTTTGTATTCCACTCACATTAATTGAAGTAATTCTGCCACTGAAGCGTGTTTCGAGCCCCCCTGCATTTAAATTGGAATTTTAATTCCCTTATTGTTTGGAAAAGGAGGCTGGAGATGGCTTGTTACAGGTTTCATTATCACTCAGAACTCTCCAGCTGCCGGTTCTCGTGTGCAGTGACTGAGTAATGCGGGGAAGGGTTGTTAATAAAAGACTGGCAGCTTCTCCCAGTCGTATAAACACAATGCAGAGGTAGTTTGTGACAGCTTACATTTGTATGAAGTTAAAAATTTTAAGTGACAGCTCTTTTTATTATTTTCTTCCTGGTTCTGCACCCACCCAGGGCAGCACAGATCTCAGATTTCAGGTGTTCTTTGCTGTCCTACAGTTGCACCTCTCAGCTTGCCTAAAAGAACCTCATTCCAGCACCCTTTGAGTTGTGGAGCTTTGGAGGAATTAGGGCTGCCTGGCCCAGATAAAACTCCCTTTTGAGGTGGGATGTGGGTTTAGTTGTTCTCGGTTTCTTTACGTAGCTTTTTTGTGCGTTTTCCTGAGGTGGATCCTGCCCAGGCTCAGGTGCTGACAGAAATGTTCATTTTTATGTGGCAGGCACCCATTTGTGTGTGTTTTCTGCTTGATATAAAACATAAAAAGGGGCTCAGGGGGGGACCTTCTGACTCTTTCCAGCTCAGCTGGTGGAGCCAGGGTGGGATGTCGGGCTCTGCTCCCAGGGAACAAGGGGACAGGATGAGAGGAAAAGGCCTCAAGTTGTGCCAGGGGAGGTTTCAGTTGGATATTAGGGAAAATTTCTTCGTGGAAAGGGCTGTCCAGCCCTGGCACAGCTGCCCAGGGCAGGGCTGGAGTCCCCATCCCCAGAGGGATTTCAAATCCCTGTGGATGTGGCACTTGGGGACATGATCAGTGGTGGCCTTGGTACTGCTGGGGAATGGCTGGACTTGATCTTAGAGGGCTTATCCAAAGGCAGAACTCAATATTTGCCATTTTGTTTATACAATCTAAGGGATAAAATGCTAAAGCCAGTTGAAGAACCATTGTTGAATCAAGTAATTAAAGGTCACATCATAATACGATTAAATAAAAACTCTTCAGGCCGCTTTTCTTTGCATGTCCTGACTTTAATGTGTCCAGCTTTGCAATTCTAATGAACTTAAAACCACTTTCCCAAAATATATCAAGGTGCTTTGTTGGTTTTTTTTTTTAATCTTTTAATTCTGATAGACCATGAGACGCTTACTCAGAACTTGATTTATCAGTACAGGTCCTTTGGGCTGGGATTGTGTCAGGTGAGAGAACACCAGGAAACTGCAGAAATAAATCCAATAGGATAGGAAGGGGGATAACTGCTGTTGGCAGTCAGGATTTTTTTTCTTTTTTGTTAGGGCAACAAGAAGGATTCCAGGGGTTGAACTGGATGACCTTTCAGGTCCCTTCCATCCCAAACCGTTCCATGAGTCCGTGTCCCCCTCAGTAACGGTGTTCCCCAACCTTCCATGCACTTCATGTTCATCCTCTGTGAGGGCATTTGGAGCCATTAACATCTTCCCGGAGGACTGTGGCTGTTTGTAGCCCTGGGCACTGCTGAGTGTTCATTTTTATTACCTGACTGGAGCTGCTACCTGTGGCTTTCCTCAGGATACACCGAGCAGAGGCTTTCAATTTACAGTCCCATGTAGTGAGCAGGCATTTGACACCACAAGTAGCCTGGAATAATGAAATAAATAAAAAATAGCAGTGCAGTTCCTGGTCTGCATTTTATTTACTTCTCTGCCTTTCAGTCAGAACAAGGAAAATCAATAAAACCAGCCTTTCATTTTGTTTCTGCATTGCTGACTGCAGCCCTGGGATTCAGGTGCTGCCCTGGAACAGGTTCATATTTTGGGATTCATGCTGAAAGTGGAAAGAAGAGACTTTTGGTTTGGGATCTTATAGAAATGCTTTTAATGGCAAATTTAAATTTTGCCTCCTCTTGAAGTTCTCTATTTCCCCCTTCCCCCCCCCCCAAATTACACAAATAACGTGGCATCTCAAGGGTTGTGTCTCGTTCCTTGTTACCTGCTGGGAGATGTGTCAGCCAGAGCTGCAGGAGGGTTTGAACAACGTTCTGTGGGATTGTTGGGGTGTCTGTGCAGGGCCAGGAGCTGGACTGGATGATCCTGGTGGGTTCCCTCCAACTCAGGGCATTCCATGATTCCAATTAAGTTTGTTAGAATACTTCCAAGTTCTTTAGAAGAATTGATTCTGTGTGTTCTTAGACGATATTTCACCCCCTTCCCGTATCTTTGTTCTTTCCTTCTCTCAGTTCTGCTTTGATTATTTTTTTATAATCAACCTCCTAGACCACTTTTAAACACATTAAACGTGGAGGGTTTTTTTTGTCCCCTTTGAAACATCCTATCGTGGGGTTCCCCCCCCTCCCCTCGGTTACACTTACCAATAATTTGATCTCATTCTTTTTTATCCCCTAATTTGCATGATCTGAGCAGTCTGTTCATTAAGCTGTCGGTGCCTGATGCTCCTCATTTGCATTGCCACGTGCTTGACCCCAGCTCCTCGTTAATGCACCCACAAGCAGAGAGATCTCTCCAGAGCATTCTGGGGGGCTCTTGGCTCTGCTCACAGCAGCCACTCGTTCAAGCTGATGAAAGTTTATTAAACAAGAAAACACACCCTAATGAAGCTGCAGCATGGTTTGAATCCGGCAGATGCTTTCCCAATAATCACTGCTCTTTCCAGGAATTCCCTTTTTTTTTTCTACAAAACTGGATTGCAAGCCGTGATTTTTTGTCCCTGGTAAAATAGTGCAGCGAAGAGAAATCACGGCAGAAGGGTTATGGGACGGCAGGAAATAATCTGGATCAATCTGACTGATTTATTTGTGAAAAGGCAGCTCCGAAGCTGCTGAGCGGTGTGCGGAAAAGGCCTCGTAAATTCGGGTTTTTAGGGGAGCGTTTGTAACGATTTGGGGATGAATTTACCACGAGTCTTCCACGGCAGTAAACTGATTTATGCCTGGTGAGGGTGGCACGGTGCTCCCAAGTAATTCTGAGCTCTGTTTGGTCGAATAAACATTTCCAGGTGGAGCTGGAGGAAAACTTAAAGCTCCTAAAATGAAGATGTGTGGACGCTGAGGCTGGTGGGGAAGGAGGCAGAGCTTGTCTGACACCACAGTTTAGTATAAATCTTTAGTGAATTTATGAATTGTGTAATAAAATAGAGTAAATTAAGAGATGAATTGAGTAGGTTGCCCTGAAAAGCTGTGGCTGCCTCGCCCCTGGAAGTGTCCAAGGCCAGGTTGGAGCAACCTGGGATGGTGGAAGGTGTTGGGATTGGAACTGTATGGTCTTGAAGGTCCCTTCAGCCCAAACCATTCTGGGATTCTGTAACTGATAGAAAAGGTGCTTTTGGCAACAGAGAGATGGGACACTGGGGGTGCCAAGATCTGAAGTGTCATTTGAAGGCAGGAGGAGAATAAATGTGGGAAACTGCAGGGTTGCTTTAAGGAAAATGCTGATGTTTTAATTTAATGCATTAGGTCCTTGTTCTTCCAGGCATCATTCCTATAAAGAAAAGTCTTCTGGGGCAGAGATGATTTTGAAAAAACAGCCTTTCCTTAATGGCAATTGCAACTAAATGAAGATGCATTAAATGAAGATGAATTAAACCAAGAGGCAAATAAAGTATGGAAATAAAAAGGGGGAAGGAAAAAGAAGTGTTGGGTAGTTCCGTGCTGTGCCAACAGATATCCTGACTTTCCCACTTCAGGGCAGTCATTTGACCACGCTGGTGTAGAAGCTGCTCGTGTTTTGTGTTCAGGTCCAAGTGAGCAGTTGGATAATCCTTGGTTTTTTAGCCCCTCTGTTCCTTGAGCACTGAGTTTGGTTCCAGCATTTTATTGCTGGGAAGACATTGATGAATTGCGGGGAGCGAAGGAGGGAAGGAGATGATTGATGGCTGACAGGGCTGAGGCAAATTCAAAGCGAGGAAATTTGTGTAGCTGGAGGAAAGGACAGCGGGCGAGGAACAGAATTTTATAAATATTTAAAAGTTTGTGGAGGGAAAAACAGCGAGTTTGGTCATTGCCGTTGAGGGACTCGAAAAAATAAAGGACGTTTGTGCTTTGAGTGAAAGTGAAAAGCAACCCTTTTACCCTGGTCCTCTGTGAACATTTTCCCTGTCCTTCCCCCATCAAGTGAGTTTGTATGGAATGTTTGTGTCAGGATGAGCTGTTTTCCTGCAACCTGAGCACTTTTTTGTGTGTGTGTGTGTGTGTAGCTCAGAATCTTTCAAACTGATCTTCCAAACCTCTCCCTCCCTCTCAGCCTCAGTCATCTGTAACTGCCCCCCTCCCTTTTTGGTCAGCAAATCCTTTCATCTCAGGAAGGGGGAGCGAGCTCAGCTCTTCCCAAAATACTGCAAAGGGATCATCTTCTTTTGTAGCTTCTTTGTTTGCTTTTTGCTTGTTAATTCTTTCGTTCAAATGTGAACAAAACCAGGAGCAACTTCTCCCATCACACATAATATAATATGATATAATATAATATAAATCCAGAGTGATAATCAACACTCAGGGCTGTTCACCATCAGCTTCTCATTGATCCTGTGTACCTTTTCTCCTTCCTTTTCCCTGTTTTTGAGGGGAAGGGAGGCAGTGACAGTCAGGAATAGCTGTCATGGATCTGTGTGCTCTTCCATGAGTTTAGCTAAAGGCTCCCTGCTTTAGGATCACCTGGATATTCTTGAAGTTCAGGGTCATCTTTATTACTGGATATTCACTGACTTGTCTTGCTACCAACTGTAGTAATTTGGTAGCAGGCAATTCCCAATCTTTGGATTTTATGAGTGTATGTTATGTGCAGGTTTCCATATATCCCATATATCAGATGTCCCACCCTCAATGGCCATAAATTCTTCAGCTTCATCTTGATTCACCTTCTAACCAAAATACTGGAATGAATTCCCAGATGAAGCACATTGTTGATAAATTAACTGATAAAGTCACATCAAGCTTGTAATTAAAAGGTCTAAAAGCAGTGTAAAGCAGGTTTAATCAGTTCCTCATTAAGTGTTTCCAGCAGGGGACGCTCAAAGTGCTCAACAGGCTCCTGGTTTTTGGAGAGTTGGCCCCTTCCAGAAGGATCATGAGGGACTGGAACATCTGGGAAAAGCTGGGAGTGCTGGGACAGCTCAGCCTGGAGAAGGGGAGGGTGCAGAGGGATCTTCTCAATGCCTGTAAATGCCTGAAGGGAGGGTGGGAGAGGTCAGAGCCAGGCTCTGGTGGTGCCCAGGGGTGGCTCCAGAGGCCTTGGGCACGAACTGAACCCCAGGAGGTTCCCTGGGACCCTCAAACCCCACCTCAGCTGCCCGGGGAGGTCGAGATGTCCTCAACCTTGGGGATGTTCCAAAGCCATCTGGACATGGCCCTGTGGGGCTCTGGGTGGACCTGATGGCCTCCAGAGGTCCCTGCCAAACCTCACCTGCTCTCTGTCCATGGAAAACGTGGGAATTTTTCAGGCAGAACAGCCTCGAGTTTGGGAACTTAATTTAATAACCAGCTTCATTTATGGCTGGTTAACTAAAACTCCTGGTGAGTGATTTGGGCTCTGAGGTGGGAGAAGAAAAGAGAACACAGTCAAAAAGCACTGGAGCAAACAGCTTTTCTCACTCTTCCCCAGGTGCATTTCAAGTCCAACACCTTCATTTTCTTTCCCTTTCTCAGCTTGGTATTTTTTTTCCGTGGCTTTTGCTCAATCTGTCACAGTTTCTCTGCCAAGGCAGTGGGTGGCACAGGAATTTGGTGTCACCTGGGAGGGTTTCTCGCTGCTCTTCTGCTTCTTCCTGCTCCCCTCTGCAGCACCTGGGTTGGCAGAAGCAGGGGATGTTTTAAACCTTAAAAATGATCTAGTTCCACACCTTCCACTCTCCCAGGTTGCTCCAGCCTGGCCTTGGACACTCCCAGGGATCCAGGGGCAGCCACAGCTTCTCTGGGAAACCTGTGCCATCCTCCCCACCCTCCCAGGTGGGCAAATGGAGTGTGAGGACCCTCCTGTTCCTTCAGTGGAGTTTTCAGGCAGGTCCTTATCTCACAGGTGGGAAAGAATCCAGTGAACTGCTTGTTTAGCTCTGGCAACACTCACTTAAGTCGTTTTATCGTTGTTTTCCTTTCCCTCCCACACCTCGTGAAAACGAGCCCCTTGTAAAAGCAGGAGATCAATTCTCCTTTGAAATGTCAGCATTGTCTTTGAGGCAGCTGGGACCTTCTGGGTTGCTGCTGTTGATTTACCCTTTTATTCCCGGGTTCAGCTTTTTCCCTTTTGTGTGTTTGTGTTCAACACCACTTGTTTTCCTTGCAGTTGTGACCCCCCTGCTTTGTTTCCCTTTACTCTCTCTCCGTTTTTTTTGTTCCTATCTGTTGTCTGAACTCAGCATAAACTGCTTTTCCCAGGCAGAAAGGATTTGGGTTTTTAGTCTGAACAACCCAATTTTTTATTTTTTTTTTTTAGGAAGAAATTCCTCCCTGTGAGGTTGAGGAGGACCTGGCAGGGGTTGCCCAGAGAAACTGTGGCTGCTCCATCCCTGGAAGTGTCAGGTTGGAGCAGCCTGGGATAGTGGAAGGTGTCAGGACTGGAACTGGATGATCTTTATTAAGCCTTTCCACCCAAAACCATTCTGTGATTTCATGATTTTATGATTATTCCCATTTTTTTTTTTTGCCTTGAAAAACCATCTTAATTGAGGATTTTTTTATCTGTGCTCACTTCCAGGCCCGAGGAGGTTTAGGAAAAAAAAAAAAAAAAAACCTTTAGGAGAATAAATAGATTTAACTGCAAACAGATTGAAAAACTTTTAAAACCAAAGTCAGGAGAGAAAGGCTCTTGACAAATACCTTGTTAGCGCTTAAGATTGCGGTTTGTTGTGAAATGCTAAATTAAACCCTTCCAAATTGTATGTTATGCTAAGCAAATGTTTAGCTACGTTTTCTTTTTTAAGGCAATTAAGCCCTGCTTTAAACTGCCTGTGACCTTTAAACAGGCTGCCTAATGGGGCTGCTGCCACAGTTATTTGCTGTAAACTGGCAATTTTTAGCTTATACAAAGCAGAGCTCTTTTTTCAGGCTTCTTTCCTTGCTCCTTCTTTTCCAAAAGGTCTCTGCCTATTGGAGGTGATAATAAGTAGATACAAGATAAGTAGATTTGGACATCAGAAATAGCTCTTGGATGATCCAAGCCAAATTCTGTGGTAATCCAGGCTATTATTTTAATTATTATTTGCCTTAATGACAGTTGTTGGGTTTTTATGAGCAGCTTTCAGTAGGAGAGACAGATTTCTGAATTACAGGATTAAAGAAGGTGGTGGGGGAATGCCTGTCATTTCTTTTGGTGGTATTTGCTTATTTTAATCAGCTTTTTAAAGAAGAAAACGAAGATACTTGTTTTGATTCACTTTCCAGGCTGTTTTCTCTTTCTC
This sequence comes from Pyrocephalus nanus, assembly GCA_038380795.1. NCBI lineage: Eukaryota > Metazoa > Chordata > Aves > Passeriformes > Tyrannidae > Pyrocephalus > Pyrocephalus nanus. The sequence goes on along the minus strand of CM076262.1, from coordinate 19,140,104 downwards.
TAGCTCCTCTCTGCACCCCATCCCCTGCCAAAATAATGTGGGGATCCCCCTTACCTATAATTATCTTCGTGTCCAGGTACTCCAACTTCAGAAAAATAAATAAAAATCACTTTTTTTCCCATTCAACTGGGCCATGTGACTGGAAGAAAGAGGCTTAAAGGGCCCTCAGGTGCTTTTTCTGGACCCTTGCAGTTCTTCTGTACATCTAATTTTCAGGTTCTCTGGGAAAGGCTGCTTTTCCATTATCAGGGGATAACTGAGGGGGGATCACTTTCCCCCTCCCTGCCCAATTCCATTTATTGGTCCTTCTGTTGGCAGGGACAGCCCCCAGTGGGTGATGGGAGTGTTAAAAATCAGGGAACTAAGTGGGAAAAGCGGTTTGAGCTTGATGTGTGTGTAGGGGGGGTAAGAATGGTGGAAGAGCTAATTAAATGTGATACCACTGCATGTTTGAGAGCATCTTTAATCCCCAGTATCCACCACACAGCGAGGACAAGGAGCCCCAGGCAGGTGGATGTGAATTGTGCCCTCATTTCTCTGTGTGGAGCCACAGGGAAAACAGGATCCAGTTCCCTCATGGACTCCTCACCAAACTCCTCCAGAAAGTGCCCAGACCAGGGGTGTGACCATCACCAGTTCCTGGCTGGACACTGGGAGGAAATCATTCCCCAAGAGAGGGATGAAACACCAGGAGATCAGGAGACACCAGGAGTTTCCAGGTGTTCAGCCCCTGCCTGGAGTCCCTGGAGCTGATGAGGCGAAGTTAGACCTGCTTGGAAGTGGGATGGGAAACTTCCAGGGGTCCCTTCCAAGCTGGGGCAGTGTCCTGACTGTGTGTGTGTGTGGGAGAGTGTTACAGAGCCTTTGGAATTGGGAAATGTTGAGCACATCCCTACCTGCCAGAGGAAGAAGGAGGAAAACTGGCACTTCAATTGTGCCAGAGGTTTCTGAGCTGTGTCTGCTGAGCTGCATGTGCTCTGGTATTTGTGTGTCCTCTCTTTTTGGGAGAGGGAAATGGGGAGTTTTGCTTCATTTGTGGTGTGGATTTCTGATGTGTCATGGCCCAGCTTCCATGACTTTTCACGGGTGGATACTGGGAAGAAAGAGGGTGGACTGGGAAGGAAGGGCTTTATGTCCAACGATGGGCAGTGCTGGTGGAGTTACAGCCTTGGTGGGGTTGGGAGGAGCCTGATGAATTAATTAACACCAATTCCTGCTCCAGACTGAGCTCCATCCTGCAGGCTGCACTCTTTCCTCATCCATGCAGGGAAGGGAACTCACAGGGAGGGCCTTCCTGCCAAACATTTCTTCGGGATTGAGGAAGAAGCGCAGCTTCCTCTTAGCAACTGCTCCTGATTTCAGCAGCCTGGCTGTCCCAGGGCTGTCCCAGGGCTGTCCCGGGGTTATTCCTGACCTGCAGGCAAGCAGTGGAATTCACTGATGATGGATGCTCTTGGAGTACAGATAATATTTGCTGGCACTGAGGGACCAGCCCCTGTCTGGGCTCTGCTCGCTGTATCTTCTGCCTTTTAATTTTTAATGTTTAACTGACAGGTTTGTTATGAACCCAAATCCTCCGGTGCAATCAAACCTCTTATTCCACCACCAGCCATCTTCACTTGGTAGGGAACAGGTTTTTAAACTTGATTTCAAACCTCTGTGTGCCCAACATGCTGTTTTCTGCCTTCTTACAACATCAGCCCTGCGATTCTGGAAGCTGCAGAGGGATGCTTTGCTTTTATTTATTTATTAGGAGCTGTGGAAAGTGAAATGGAAAAGCAGCTAAAGCTGGGAGGGATGTCAGGTTGTTGCTTTTAAGCACTGATTTGTCATTCCTGGTGGAACGGTTGGGTTTTCTCGGCATTTGTTTTTAGGATATAAATGAAATTTAAGGCTCTGCTGCCCACAGGTCACTGTTTCAGATACTGGACTGGTGTGGTTACATCCAGGACACCTGTGCAGCCTGAAAGATGTGGCTTCCTAAACTTTTCCAGCTGCCTCACGATAGCACTTCAGGAAAATAAAATTTAAGGTGTTTTCCTCCCCATTTACAACGTTTTGTTGGTGTTGCTGTGATGGAAAGGAGTAACAGCGATCAAACATCATTGCCAGTGTCTTGTTCTGGCATTTTTCTACTGGATAATCCTCCTGTTTGGGGGATAAACTGTGCCTTGATTTTTACTCTAATATTTTATAATATAATATCTCAATTTTAATACTATTGTATTATCATATAATGTTTTAGTATGTTATATATAAATATATATTTATATAATTATATAAAGTATATAAGTATATAAATATGTAATTATAGTATTTATTTAAATATATATTTATAATATTTATATAAATATATATTATAAAATACATAATATATGCAAAGATATAAAATATACAACAGTTATAATATATAACATATTATGAATAATGTGTAAATATAATAAATATTAATAGTATATAACATAGTAATAAATAAACAAAGAATATACAAATATATGTAAACATATTTATAAAAATATAAAATTTATTATATTTTTAGTATTACAGTATAGTATATAGATGTAATATATAATATGCTATAACTAATATGTTACAGTATAGTATAGTATATTTTTATTGCAATAATACTATGACTATATGTATATATATGTGTCTATAATACTATTACTATAATAATACTATGACTATATGTAATATATAATATTATAACTATATTATAGTGTATTTTTATTATAATAATTATAAAAATTAATTATATTAATGAACTGTGTTCTATCTTGTTTTACTTCAAATATTTGAAGACTGCACCTTCGATCTAAGTTTTTTGTATATTGGGCCCTTCTACATATTTAGGAATAAAGAAATATTACCTAATGGTTTTCTGCTCTAAAAGGGTTTGAGGGACAGAACCATCCTGGTGCTCAGTGCTGGAAGAGCTGAGGGATGAACGATGTTTGGAAGAGGTTGTTGAGAGAGGACGGACGTTTAAAAGTTGTTTTTTCCCGCCAGGTGTCGGCCGTGGATTCCTTGGAAGGGCCCCTCCTGCAGGTGGAGGGGCTGAGCGACCTGAGGCTGGAGCTGCACAGCAAGAAGATGAACCTGCACCTGGTGCTGATCGACGAGCTGCACCGACACCTCTACATCAAATCCACCAACCGCGTGGGCCAGCGTGGCAAGGACCGGGGCCGCATCGGGTGGGTCTGGGGGGGACAGGATTCCTCCTGCCCCAGGGAGAGGGAGGCAGCTGTGCACTGCCTGCCGTGGGTTTCACCTCTGTGGACTAAAATAAAACCCCAAATCTGAAGTTTTGGAGCCGATGGGAATCTCCCGTCACACCTCATGGATGGGGAGCAGGGCAGGAGATGCCCCTCCCAGAGAATGGAAGTCCTGTTCTTTCAGTACCTTTGGTGTCTTCCTGGTTGGGTTTTTTTTTAAATTGCCAGTGCAACACAAACCTTAAATAAGCTCTGAAGAGAATTGTGTTGACACTTGTCACATCTACGGAGACTGAATCCCCATCCCTGGAATTGTCCAAGGCCAGGCTGGACAGGGCTTGGAGCAACCTGGGATAGTGGAAGGTGTTCCTGCCCATGGCAGGGGGTGGAATGAGATGAGCTTTAAGGTCCCTCCCAACCCAAACCAGTCTGTGATGATGATTTAAATGAAGGTTCTTGTGTACAAACAGAGGAAAGAACCACAGCAGTGGCTGGTTGTCAGGTGGGTTTTGGGGGGCAGTAGGTCTGGGAGGGAAGAGGACAACATTCCCCCTGTCCTAAGCAGAAACTTGGGAGAGTGCCATCCACCTACACCCCAGCCTTTCATTTTTGCCATGCAAATTCCTCATTTCTCTGGTTGTGGAGAGCAGGAAAACCCAGCTGTGTCGATGGACCTTCAGTCCTGTTCTGGTTCCTTCGCTTTGCTTGGTGGTTCTCATGGGTTTTTGCTGCTCCCCACAGAGTTCTGATGAGCCCAGTTCCCACTCTTTTCCTTCACTGGTACTTACACCTTTCCTACAAATGCCAAGGGAAGAAGATGGGGCAAAATTGCTCGTTTTCTAGCAAACACCCAAATTTTAAGAGATGTAACCGTGAGGTTTCTAAATGGACTTTTAAAGGTTTATAGATGGAGGCCACAATATTGAAGCCAGAGATTGAACTCTCTTGGCTTTGTTGTGTTTCCAAGGTGTTTTAAAAACTTTTTCACCTGGTTGGTGAAGATGTTGAAACTTTTTTAAAAGAAGTGTTCTGAATAAACAGGGATGGGGAGCAAAAGGGGAACCAACACACGATAAAGATGCAGAGAAAAGATAAATTAACATTTTATTGGGAGAAGGACTAAAAATCTGCGTCCCCCAAAAGAGAACAGGCCAGACAGCAAGTTGCATGAAATGAATTTATGGAATAAAAGACTGATTAAAATTGAAATTCCTTGGAAGGAGCGTTGCTAGCAAGTCAGGGGTCCCTTCCTTACTCATCTTGTTAATTAAAAACAGACACAAAGCTTTGGTGTACCCAGACTGGGGCACTGCTAATTAACTGCAGTTTGGTGTGGCTGCTACAGGGACCTTTATATTATTCTGATTTCTCTTTTCTTTTTCACATTCCCTGTTGCACATCCTGGGTATTTGATGACTTGAACCCTTCCCAGCAAGGGCAGTTTGTTGCTTTGGTTTAATGTGCTGCCCTGGGCAGGCTGTTGACCAGGGTGCAAGAATGTTTGTAATTATTTCTTGCAGTGATTTTGAGTGGGTTTTATCCAACTTTGGAAGGCACAGCTAATCCCTGGAAGCCTGGTTTTGTAGGTGTCTAAGGAATACAGTCGGTTCTTATGCAGGATACCCTTATTTTTGCTGGTTTCCATGAGCATTTTGACCTCTGAGCAAACGTCCTGAGCTCCATTATAGGAGCCCTCTCTGGTTTTTTTCTCCCAAAAAACCAATTTCTTGTGTTCCCCTGCCATGCCCAGCTCTCACTGTGCAGTGTGACACATTTCTGGCAACTAACAGAATGTGAATTTGTGAGGAAAACGACCAAGTAGAAAGCCTTTATCTCCTGAGTAAGGAGGTCCATTTGGGGTGGGATGCACAGAACAGGAAGGTGAAGGAGAGGAAATTCAAGTGTGGAGGTTCCTGGTGGGAACAGAAAGGTCTGAAGGATTCGAAGTTGACAGAAGCCATGGGAACGGGAGCATCTACAATTTAAGGACTAAATGAGTTATTTGTTGTGAGCAAAGGTTGTAAAGAACAGCAAACTATTTGCTTTAATTCTTTCCCCTCCCCACAGCTCCCTGGTGAAAGATGCCTCTCCTGTGCCTCTGCTGGATGTCACCAATTTATCCACCCCTCGGAAGTTCCTGGAAACCTCCCAGTTCAGCACTCCTGGAAGCTCCAGCAGTGAGTATTTGAAGTCATGCACATCCCTCACAGAATGAATCCGTGGCTCTTGAGCTGATTTTACAGGAGCAGCAGGAGGAACATCATCCCCTCCTCGTGTCAGGCTGCTGAGGGGAGATTAAAACTCGGGAAGGGGTTTGTGCAGGGCCGTGAGGGAGTGGTGAGTCCTGGGGCAGAACCGGCTATATCTGCTTTTTAATTTTGGAAAATCATCTTTCCCCTCCCCCCTTTCCTGTCCCCTTCAGCTTCAATTAAATACACTTAATTTTCTGTGCCTGCTCTCACCTTGGTCTCCTGAGCAGAGATTTGCAGTTTGTGTGGGAGTCTTTCCTCCATTACTGCCTGTAGGTTTGCGTGGGTGTTACTGAAGTTTTTTTTTTGCGGTGTTGGAGCCCAAAAGGTCAAATCTTTTCCCTTTGTAACTTTGGCTAAAGGTGTGTCTGTACACAGGAATAATCAGGCGATGATCTTTGTGCTGCTACAACAAACACTGAGCAAAAACATCGTTCTGTTTGGTGCTTTCCTGGGAGGCTTTGGAAGGGCCGCAGGGGTGGGGAATTAATCCTTGTATTGTTTCAGAAGATTAATAAGTGGGGTTGTCCTTGATAAATAATACAGAGGTGACCTGAGTCTCGTCCCACCCTTCCTTTCAAAACCTGACTGTTTCAGTATTCCTCAAATGCAGGGACTCTTCCCTTCTCATCCTTATTAATTCTTTTGTCCTTTTGTTTCTGGTTTTTGCCACACTTCCCTCCTAGATTCTTCTCTTTGATTATTCTTATCTTTTGCTCTTGTAGGGGTTTTGTTATTTAGCTCTGCTCCTGCAGGGCTGCTCTCAGAGCCCCGGGGCTGTTTTTCCACCGAGGAGTCATTTGTGATCTGCCAAGGGAACCTCTCAGGGCTGGAAACGGCATTAAAAACCTGGGAGAGAGAAAAATGTATGAAAATTCTGAGGGAAAAACTTAAGAATTCCCATTCTGCTCTGCGGTCAGTGAGAAATTCAGTTCGGTTTCTTGCTAAAAACATCACGTGGTTTGGGGGAACTGAGGAAATAAACCTCAAAAATCTGAATCCCAGTCTGACCACTGTAAATAGAGCGGTTTGGGTTGGAAGGGGCCTTAAAGATCATCTGGTTCCAACCCCTGTAAATGTCAAGACACTTCCTTTTCAGTGAGGGGGTTGTGCAGTGCCTGCCATTGTTTTTCACTTAAAATATCAGTCCTCTGCATAGTAAGAAAACCAAAAAGCATGAAGTTCTGGAGCTGATGGGAATCTCCCGTCACACCTCATGGATGGGGAATAGAGCAGGAGATGCACTCCTGAAGAATTGAAAAAACTTTGGTATCTCCCTGATTGTTTTTTTTTTAATTGCTCTTGTAAGACAAAAACTTAAAAAAGCTCTGAAAAGAATTCTGTTCACATTTGTCACCTTCAGAGACTCGCAGTTCCCAGTCAATCCCTGTCACATCCGTGGAGGTTTGGCTGCCCCGTCCCTGGAAGTGTCCAAGGCCATGTGGGATGGGGCTTGGAGCAAGTTGGGATAGTGGAAGGTGTTTGGGTTGGAACAAGATGGTCTTGCAGGTCCTTTTCAACCCAAACTATTCTGTGATGGTGATTTAAATGAAGATTCTTGGTACAAACAGCAGCAGCTGGTTGTGAACATAAACCAGCCGAATACCTGGAAGCAAAGGCTCCATCCTCAGCTCCGATAATTGGTTCAGGTCAGTTGAAAAACCTGCCTAAAATGCTTATTTTTGCAGATCTCTTCTTGCTCCTCCACACCCAGCACACCAGAAAATCTCTTCCTTGGCTCCTCACTCTGCTCTGTGTCGCTCACTGAAGTGCTGGGCAAGTGTCCCTCAGACTGGGAAAGCTGCACATCATAATGGGAAACATTTGATCAGCATAAAGCATGCATATGGTTTTGCTTCAAGTGCACAATGTACTTATGTAGATTTTTTTTTTTTTCCCCCCCATGTAATTTTATTTAAAAGTGGCCTTTTCCAGGACTGCACAACTCGCAGGGAATTCAGAACTTATGTGTATGCATAACAAAAGCTGTTCCTGCCTTTAGTCACTTAAGTTCTTCTGGCTTTTTATTGATGAAACAAAGTGGCCTTGCATATTAATGTCATTATAAAGCCCTGACTCACTCGACTTGCCTCAGCAAACATGCCGAAATTTGGAGTCCTTCCTGCCTTCCCTTCCCAAAGGAGGTGTTACCTCGTGCTGTAGAATCTTTATAAGGGAATTAAAGCTGTTCCTGCTGCACGTAAAATAAACAAAACCCCTCAGTAATGCTCACCTGAGGATTGCAGATGTGGCAGCTCACCAGTAACATTTTCCCTTCATGCCAGTTCAGAGAAATAAATCCACTTTTAAATTATGTTTCTCTGCTTGAACCTTCTGTACTCTTGAAGAGTGTTTGGGAAGGTTCCTGCTTTGCCAGGCTCTTCCTGGAACTGTAAAACGTGCTCAGCTGGTTCATAGCAACCTCAAGTGTGCCCTTTCCTGAGAAATTTGGGAGGATTCTGCTTAGGAATCCCACAGAAGATGAGCTGTGCTGGTGAAAATTAATATTGTTATTGACTGCACAGGTAAATTTTATGCTGAATTGATAATTTACTTCAGTGACCTTTTTTTCTCAGTGGAAACTTCTAAATCCAGTCAGCATGATGGTTTTAAGGTCAGGTCTAGTTACTGCTCCCGCTTCTCTTTATGCAAGAACCAGCTACTTTTGTGGAGGTGAAAACTTGTGGAGACCTGGGAACTTGCTCCTGGAAAATCCCTGCAGGAGCCAGACCTTTAAATGTCCAGTTTTAAAGATGACTAAAAAAAAAAATGCCATTGTGCCACATTGTCTTAGCTGCTTCCACTTCAAACACGCCCAGTAAATAATTAAAAAAAATTTTTTTTTTTCTCATCGACCTCACCTGAGGATCTGGGTGGTTTTTCTCTAGCATTTTTCCTAAAATGTAAATGATCTGAGAGTGTGTTTGGGGAAGGAAAGGGAAAATCAGGGAGATTTTAGAGCCATGAAAAACCAGCAGGGTAACACATATTTTGCTTCTCTCTGTATAATTTCATTATTACTTTCCTCTGTGTGGTCCCATCATTAGATATTTGACCACAGGGCACTTATATTTTTTATTTGGGCACTTGGTTTACATGCCTGTGTAGTTTAGGAGGATTTTTAAACCTGGCTTTTCTTCTGGGCTTCGTAGTTACACAGGGCAGAAAATGCCCCAAATCTTTAAAGCTCCCATTTCTGCTGTAAATGTCCATGTGTTGCTCCTTGGCTCCATGAGTTTGTTGGAACAAGGATTCAGCACCAGGAACGAGCAGGTGACGTCCCTTCAAGTATGAAATTATGGCTTTGGGGCCCCATGAACTCCTGTGCTTTCATCTGGAAGAGTTTGAAGGCAGAAAGGGCATAATCAGAAGGACGTAAATCACGGGAAAATAGCACATTAAATTTTTACTGGAGCTCCTTAAAAATCCCCCAGCTAATGAAACCTTCAGTAACGAGCAGCAGCAGATTTTTTTTGGAATGAAAAACAAGGCCCAAGAGCCTTTTCTTCAGCTGCTTTGCTTAAATGAGGTACCAACACTGACTTTTCGGGGGCTCAGACACCAGGGCTGTTAAAACAGCCCTTGCAGCAGTTTGGGTTCTTGGGATGTGGCAGATCTGGACAAATGAAGGAATTCCCAGTTGGGAAAGAAGGTTTGTGGGGCATCATTAAAGCAGGGATCTGGCAGGGAAGCTTCCATCTTTGCAACCATGGAAGTGAGGAACCGGCGATGCACGTGGTTCAACTTTCAGCGACAACTTTTGACTGCTTCAACACAGGGTTGTTTGTTTTCAGGTGATAAAATGATTCAGTGATGAGGCAAAATAAGCATTCTTGTTGTCTCAGGAGGCTTTTGAGAAGCCATATTTGCGTGTTCTGCTTCACAAGAGGCGTTCAGAGGTTGTTGGGACAGGGAGATCAGCCAATTCCCCTTGGATTATGGGGGTTCATTCTGCTCTCCACCCCTGTTTTCCAGCTCAGGGCACTGGGTACCCCCAAACAAGTGGGCTTGCTGTTATTAAAGAAGACATTTGGTACCTCAGGCTGTTCCTGAACTCCTCTCACTATTTCCCCCACATCCAGCAGAGGATGGAGATTCTCCTTGGCCCTCCTTTTGTCACTGATGCATTTATAGAAACATTTTTATTGCCCTTTACAGCCAGATTAAGTCCTGGCTGGGCTTTGGCCCCTTCTCATTTTCTTCCCTTCACAACCTCCTTGTTTGTGTTCCTTCTGGGTTGCCTTTCCCTTCTTCCAAAGGTCAGAAACTCTCTTTTTTTTTTTTCCTTGAGTTCCAGCCAAAGCTCCTGCTTTTTCATCCTTTAGGATTTCCTTCTTGGTGAATTGTCCAGCTTTCCTGGACCCCTTTGCCCTTCAGAACAGGCTCCCAAAGGCACTCTCACCTCAACTGTGCCCCGTGACAATCCCTTCTGCTGACCCCCCTCCCCTCTTTCCTTTCTTTTTGGGATTTGAAGGTGGGAATAAGTTCTGACAGCCTCGTGCTTTTGTCTTCACACAAATGAATAACAAAGGAATTCACATCCCCAGTTTTGGAGTCAACACAGGCAAAGCTTTCCCTTCTGAGGGCTGATCTGCCAGGGGCACCTTCCTTCACCTCTGCCTGTGGGGGGGGGTGCAGTTTTCAAGGTGAGCTCCTTAATAAATGGCTGTGTCCTTTGATGCCTTCCTGGAAGAGGAAGGGGACAGGAGGGGCTCGTTCCTGAGCCAGAGCTTTGTGGTCAGACAGCCCCTTGGTGACATTAAATGGATTTTTTTGAAGAAGAGCATCTTGAGTTACCCAGGGTTGGGATCCTGTCAGATCTCACACGTGAATGAGAACACAAATCCACCCAGGAATTCTGTTTAATGAGCACAGTGTGCAGGAAAAACACACTGAAAACAGGTTTTATCCAGCAGCCAGATCTAACAGAGGTGCAAATCCACGTCCTGACCGTTTTGGGGGGTGCTGGAAATCGGTTTGCTCTTCTGGAAATGCGAAAATGTTCCTCTTAGAGTCGTGTTGTGCTGGCAGAGTTCTCAGCAAGATTGCTGCTTTTGCTCCTCTTAAATGCTGTCCTCCCGTTTGGATGCAGCTCCATTTCCTCCCTCTCGGGTTTTTTTGTTGTGTGATATTAAGAATAATTTACAGCCTGCTTACAGAGGAGCTGCAGAGCGATGATGGGGGCTCCAGGAAGCTGCTCAGGCTGGGAAATACCTGCACTGAACTCAGAGAAACGAGATGTTTTGGGGTTTTTAAAAGAAAACAACAGGTTGAACCTTTTCTTCCTGAGCTCGTTTGGTGTGTTTGTGCCTGGCACGCTGTGGGTTTTGGGGAATAACAAACAAGAGGCATTGAGAGGGTGGGTAGAGACAATGTCTGCAGCATTCAAAGTGCTCTGCAGCCTCGTGGGGTGAAAGGTCTGTGATGGAGGAGAGCCTTGAGCAGGAATATGTTTGCATCCAGTTGTTAACTTCCAATTGGTGTCATTGCTTATGTGTGTTTGAGGTGTCCCTGGATTATCTTTGATTTTTTGACTGCTTTTTAAAAAAAAAAAAAGTTAAGGCACTCTGTGTGTTTCTAGTTGTTTGTCTTGTAACTTGTTCAAATTTAATTGAAAAGAGTGTGTGTGTGTGTGAGAGAGAGAGCAAAAAGCACTATTTGATCTTCCTGATGTCTCATAATCATAGAATAGTTTTGAGTTGGAAGGGTCTCTTCGAAGGTCATCCGGTCCAACTTCCCCTGCCATGGGCAGGGACACCTCCCACTGTCCCAGGTTGTTCCAAGCCCTGTCCAGCCTGGCCTTGGACACTCCCAGGGATCCAGGGGCAGCCACAGCTTCTCTGGGAAATCCAGTCCAGCCCCTCCCCACCCTTCCCAATCTCCCATCTATCCCTGCCCTCTGGCAGTGGGAAGCCATTCCCTGTGTCCTGTCCCTCCAGGCCTTGTCCCCAATCCCTCTCCAGCTCTCCTGGAGCCCCTTCAGGCCCTGCAAGGGGCTCTCAGGTCTCCCTGGATCCTTCTCTTCTCCAGGATGAACATTCCCAGCTGTCCCAGCCTGGCTCCAGAGCAGAGGGATCCAGCCCTGGGAGCAGCTCTGGGGTCTCCTCTGGACTCTCTCCAGCAGCTCCAGGTCCTTCAGGAATGTTGTTCCCAGGGCTGGGGCAGCTCTGCAGGGGGATCTCAGCTGAGGGGGCAGAGGGGCAGAATCCCCCCCTGCCCTGCTGTCCCCACTGTGGGATCAGCCCAGCTTGGCTTTCTGGTCTCAGCCCTGCCCTGCTGGCTCATGCCCAGCCTCCCATCCTCCATCTCAGCACCCAAATCCTGCTCTCACTCCCTGTCCCATGTGGTGCCCTCCCAGCATCCCTTCCCACCCTGCTGTTCCCGGCAGCATTTCTGGGTTGGAATGAGGAGTGTGTGAACAGTGGGGTTGGTTTGGGATCGCTCTGCTGCAAAGAACCAAATCTGTGGTTTGTTTGAGCCTGAGGTCGGTGTGAGCTGGCACTGAGGGGAGTGTTATGTGTTTATTGTGATTGTATTTATGAAGTGGCACCATCTGGGCTCTTTGGGATGTCGTTTTCTCGGTCCTGCTCGAACTCAGAGCTGCTGCTGCTCCTCCTGGGAATGTTCAGAGTCCCGGCTTTGGACAGCTCCCGCTCCTCGTGACGTGCCATTTCTCATCCCTGCCATGTTCCTTCAATCCTCCTGCTGGATCTTTTGACATTTCCTTCAGCTTCTTGGAGAAGTTTTTAAGTAAAAAAAAAAATCTGTTGAGGAGTTGGAAGCATGGGGAGTCATCTGTCACCCACCAGCCCTTCCCTTCCCGGAGCTCAGCACCAGGAAGAGGGAACAGCCGGGAGGGGGGGGAGGTTCATTTTTATCCAAGGATCTGGTGGCTGTGGATCTTCCAAGATGCTTTTAGTTGAGTTTGCCTTGAAGACACACTTAACTTCCCCATAAGTGTTTAAATATATTTATTAAATGTTTCACCCAGCCTTTAGCAGAGCCACGCTTTTGTTGTTGCTGGGTGTTATCTGTAAATTAAGAAACGCTGCTTAATGAACACACTTAAAACAAGCAGAGTGTCTCTTGCTTTCCCATCCCTTGTCTCTTAGCAACGGGATTTCTCCCTGTGCAGTCCCTCTTACTTCAGGGCCATATCCACGATACCCTCCCTAATTTTTCCTGCTTTTCCTCTTTAGAAGCCCTGCTAAAAGATTTGAGTAACTTCATCAACCCCCTTGGCAGGAGTGGTAAAGCAGAATGAGAGAAAATCAAACAGCGAGTCGATTTGGCAACATAAACTTTGCTGAATAAATCAGAAGTCTCTTAAGCTCGACACTGTTTGCAATGAAAATTCCTCTCTTGTGACAAGTTAAAACAGCTGGGGTAGAAATTTAGGGCTTTTTTAGCTGCTTGAAACACATTGAAGGGATTTGTAGGGATGTGGTACCTTCTCATTTATGAATATCTTAATTGCACCGGAATTCCTGTTTCATCACTAACAACTGACTTAAATCATGGAATGTTTCTAAATCAATCAAACGCTCAGGTTACTGTATTTATGTGTAGAAAAGCCCCCAAGCAAACAGAAATATCCTCTGCCTCCCCCCAAAATCCAAGTGTTGCTGGTTTCCTTGTTTATTCCTCAGGTGCTGGACATGGTGATGGTGAAGAATATTATAAGTTGAAACAGCTGGGGTAGAAATTCAGGGCTTTTTAGCTGCTTGAAACACATTGAAGGGATTTGCAGGGATGTTGTACCCTCTCATTTATGAATGTCTTCATTGCATTGGGATTCCTAACACATAACTTGTATCATCCTCTGTTTCTGACTCAGTCAGCTGTGCAGGTTACTGTATTTATGTATAAAAAAAGCCCCCAGGCAAACAGAAATAACCACTGCTTTCCCCCTCCCCCCCAAATCCATGTGTTCCTTGGTTATTCCTTGATTGCTCTGTGAAGGCAAAGGAGTTCAGATGCTGCCTCTGGGTGGTCTCAGGTGCTGGGTTTAATAGTTTGAAATCTCGGATTACGCCTTTTGAAATCTCTTCCAGTGCGGGACTCCAGCCTTCTGGAAATCAAGGAAGACACGGAGCTGGATCCAGAGGAGAACAGCAATGTCTTCATGGGAATTCTCATCAAAGGGCTGGCCAAGCTGAAAAAGATCCCAGAGACAGTGAAAGCCATCCAGGATCGCTTGGAGCAGGAGCTCAAGCAGATCGTGAAGAGGTCCACGACTCAGGTGGCTGACAATGGTTACCAGAGAGGGGAGAATATTTCCCAGGAGAACCAGCCCAGGTAAGGATATCCCAGGGAAAAATAAGTGCTAATTGATGATATGACTGGAAAAAGAGAAGACTCAGCTCAGTTGTTTGGAGTGTGGCAGAGCCCAGCTAAGCTGAGGCAGGTGCAGAGCTTTGCAATCTGGAACTGATTATATCACAAATATATTATATATATTTTATCACTCTTAAATCATTTTGCAGCCCCGTTTCTGTGGGTGGCAGGGTGTGGAGGCCAGCTCTGTGAGAACTGTGCTTGTGCTGCTCCTCAGGATTCACCAGAACTGCTCTCTGGGAAAATGGGATTCCAGAAGGGCACGCTGTCAGAATCGTCGTCCAGGGGGAATCACTGTGGGAAAGGAAACTGCACATCTTCATTATGTGTAATATTTGCAGTGCAGAATCACTCCCAGGGACGACATTGGCTTGATAAAGAACTTCTTTTTTAATTCCTCTCATTAGCACTGCTGTGCAAACAATTGTGTTGTGAAGAATTTGCAGAGTTACAGTGCTGAGAGCTCGGTGAAATTAAAACCAAGCTTTTTTTTTGGGGGGGGGGGCGGGTCTCAAGGCACAATTTTAGTTTCTGATGCCAGAAGGGAGCTCGATAATATCTGCTTGATACTCGTTCTATGAATCAGTCTGGAGAGGTTGGGTGGCTCCTGGTTGTCCATTGAAATGGATAAATTGGATCAGATCATAAATTAATGACATGAACCTGCCCAGAGGGCTGAGTGAGGCACAGAAGAGTTTAATGGGTTTTGGCATGTGAGAGCCTTTAGGATGCCCATATTCCAGAGCTTGGGAAAAATGTCTTGAATTCTTGCTGAACACAGAGATAATGAGAACTGATTCTAAACCTAAATCACATGTGAAGTTTACAGCAAGCAGGTGAATTCATTTACACTGAAAAGAATAAATTATAGGAGGGAAGGGCGTTCCCGCCCCTCAAATTAACTCCAGTTTTAAATCAAAACCCAGCCACTTTCCAGCTGTCAGGGAGAAAATAAATCTGAACAACAAGGTCCTGCTGTTTCAATAGAGCTCTGTGAGGCCCCAAATCTGAGCGTGGTGCAGTGCCCAAAAACTGCTTTTAACTATTCATCAGGCTGTCAGTGCTCACGTGACCTCAGGGATCTGGGGAGGGAGATGTTTTTCGGTTTTCCCTTAAAACTGCTCACACTGGGCTGCTTTGAGTCTCTCCCTGAGCTCAGGGCCTGTGTTCAGCTGCTGTTCTTCCAGTGGTGTCCATAAAAATTCCCACCTATGGAAAATAAAAAGACTAATGGAGAGGGGCCTGTGGGATCCCAAGCCTTGTGCAGGACGAGTTCCTTGAGGGTCATTCCTGATTCACAGCACAACTTTGGGGCTTTCCTTGCTCAAAAATTGACTCTTATTTTTCCCATGGGAAGAGGGCGATCGTTTCCCTCCACTCAAGGGAGGGAGACACATCCTCACCCCATCCCTGGAAGTGTCCAAGGCCAGGTTGGATGGGGCTTGGAGCAGCCTGGGATAGTGGGAGGTGTCCCTGCCCGTGGCAGGGGGTGGCACTGGGTGGGCTTTGAAGTCCCTTCCCACCAAAAGCCCTCGGGAAGAGCGACTTGAGATCCACTGGGATTTGAAATGATTTGAAATTGGAAGTTGGAGCCTGGAGCAGCAACAGGTTCCAAGTTGTTCCTTGTCCCTGGCAGAAGATGACTTTGAAAACTACACTTGAACGTCCCCCAAGCTGTAGCTGACTTCAGCTTTAATTAAAATGGACTGTTTTAAAGGCTGAGTGAATTCACTGACATGTTTAGATCTCTGTGCTTGGAACAAGTTTATGGAAAAAGAGTTTAAATGTAGGAATTGCCATTGCTTTATCCTTAATTAGTGGTTCATTAAGGCATGTGTCATACCTTTGTGTTTAGAAGTGTTTACCTTGGGTGGAAGACAAAGTCCCAGAGCCATTGTCACGCTGCTGCAGGAACCTGGGGGTCCCTCCTGGGTTTTGGAAGATGTGGCTGTAGAATAATAACACTAATACTAATAATACCACTAATAATCTGGATGCACACTTACTTGGGGGCCGGATATATGGGATATTTTGGTGAGGACACATTAAAAATCCCAGCCCAAGAGGAGAGGGTGCACTGACAGTTTTGCTGACCTGACACATTTCCAGGGCTGGTGGAGGGGAAGGAAGAGAAGAGGTGCTGGGTAATCTGAAAACAGGGAAATGTGGAAAGGCAGTGTTGGATCAGAATGGGAAATGTAAAGGGTGGTTTCAGACACCACGAGTGAGGACTGGGGGGATTGCTTGTCTGGTGGGACACAGGAATAGGGAGACACTGGAGTTTAAAAAGAAATCATTCTGTTCAGTGTAGTGTTATTTTTGGACTGACCTAATAAACAAGTTGATAATAGTGGCTGATAAACAGGTTGATAATGTGAGGTCAGGCTCACCCAGGGACAATAAAAACGACTTTGTCCAGCTCTCCAGCTGGTTCTGTTCTGCCAAACTGTCCTTTCCTGGACAGGGAAAGGAGGTATAGAAATAACTCAGTTCTTGTCTGTATTGGGGTGTTGGTAGGAGTTGGGCTCAGGGTGATAAATTTTCTCAGTGGTAGATAATTCATTTGCTCCCACAGCATTACTCTGTTTGGCATTTCAGCCAAGGCTGTTGGGGCTTTTGTTGCTTCTTCTTAAATAGGAAGAAACTCAACACAAACACCAGTTGTTTGGTTTCTGTTTAAATGTGTCTGAGTTCCAGTGGCTCTTTCTGTTCAATCAAGGAAGGCCACAACTTAGTTCAGAGGGCTGGAACACTTTTCCTATGGATACAGTCTGGGAGAGCTGGGAATGTTCCCCTGGAGAAGAGAAGGCTCCAGGGAGACCTGAGAGCCCCTTCAGGGCCTAAAGGGGCTCCAGGAGAGCTGGAGAGGGACTGGGGACAAGGGATGGAGGGACAGGACACAGGGAATGGCTTCCCAGTGCCATTTAGATGGGAGATTGGGAAGGAATTGCTGGCTGGGAGGGTGGGGAGGGGCTGGACTGGATTTCCCAGAGAAGCTGTGGCTGCCCCTGGATCCCTGGGAGTGTCCAAGGAGCAACCTGAGATTGTGGAAGGTTTCAGGGTTGGACCTGATGATCTTTAAGATCCCTTCCAACCCAAACTGTCCTATGGTCCCATAATTCTGAATGAAGACTGACGTGTGGTGGTGCAGGAGTGGGAGCAGCTCCGGTTTCGTTGGATTCCTCGTGTCCTGCCCCGGGAATCGCACAGCGAGCATGTGGTGACTCCAAAGCTGCTGCAGGGAAATGTGATGGAGCCTGTCTGTCAGAGCTGGGAGTGCCTAACATATGGATTTGGGAAGTGTTATCTCCACGTTTTGTTGGGGTTATGTGTCTCCTTGGGTTGCTCATTAAACGCCGGTGAACTCGATCGCAGTTTCTCTGTTCTCAGATAGTCAAAATGTGATGTCACTGCCTCATCACAAACTATTTAGGGCTTTGCTAAGGCTCATTAATTACAGTAATTGGGCAGTAAGGAAGCTGTAGGAGCAGGTAAAATGTAGGACATTGAGATGAGATTATCACTGTAGTAACTACAGTGGTAAATTCTTGCTAAGTGGCACAGATGAGGAGGCTTGATATTTTAGGTTTCTGATAATTTGCATTGTTTAAAAGCTGCCATATTAATTTAATAACTCAGAATTGATTTCCTGTGTTCTGTTTGTGTGGGTAAGTCCATTTTTATTGCCTCAAGGCTCTTATTTTCTGCTGAGGGAAGAGCAGGTTGTCTCCCTCCCTCCCTGTGTGCAGCCCTGTCTGGGGTCATACAATAATCTCTGATTTACTCCGTAGTTACTCCAGAGTCACTAATGGTTCTGTCTTCCTTGTAGCCCCAAGCAGGACACTTCAATGCTGATGTAGAGGAGGGAGTGAGGAGAAAGATCCTCAGGAGTATCCATGCACCAAACCTGAGCTGAAATTAGAACCCCCAGAGCGGGTTTGAGGCCGGGTGACCTCTCGGCGTCTGTCACACGGCACACGAGGCCACGCTCTGCTGGCTCCTTCCCCCTGCTCTGGGTGTGCTGGGTGACTCCTTGTGCCCGTGGAGCCTTGTGGGGAGCTGAGCAGAGGTTGTTTTGGTGGTTTCCAGGTTGCTGCTGGAGCTGCTGGAGCTCCTCTTTGACAAGTTCAACGCGGTGGCCGCGGCGCACTCAGTGGTCCTGGGGCACCTCCAGCAGACGGTGGCCTCTCCTTGCAGCCAGCACGACGGGGACATCAAGCTCTACGACATGGTTGACGTGTGGGTGAAGATCCAGGACGTCCTGCAGGTAAGAGTCCTCCAGGTGGGCACATTTTCAGCTCGGAACAGCTTTTAGAACCAAAAATACCGGTGTGAGCACCTGCCGTGCTCAGGAGCAGACAGCAGTGCTGGGATTTGTCTCGGTTTTTGGGAAGTTGGCCACATTCGTAACAGATTGTGAAACTCCAGAGAGAGCTTAAATATCAGCAAAAAAAAAAAATATATATATAATTCTGTGGGTTCATCCTTCTGGTGTTGGTTCCTTTTGCCTACCAAGTGATTTATCAGCAGCTCTCAAACCGTGACATTTTTGTTCTGCTGTTACCGTGTCATTGCTGTCTTATGAGGTGTCCCAGCTCTAATGGCTTGTCTTCTCCTGTCATTGTGGCTGGGCTGCAGGCAGCTGAGACACTTGTTTTTGGGAAATTCCTATTTGATTCTTCCTCTTGACTGTGAGAGACTAAAGCTGTGCCTTGCTCGGGCTTTATTCTGGGACTGAGGCTCTCACCTCGGTGTCTGAGGCTCTCACCTGCCACATGCCTGCTCTCTCCTTCTTGCTGAGGGGCTCACACGTGAATATTAGATTTCCTTCTTTATTTATGTGGGAATATGTACAGTGCACAGATGTAGAGCCTCACCCGGGATTTGGGAGAGGGGGTCAAAGAAATGAGCCTGGCAAGATTTGTGGTGGTCATTCCACCTGTGTTGGTGGGAAGTGCTCTCTGCCTCCTCCCCTAACACAGATTTTCACTGCAGGGCTGTTATTCAGCTGTTGCTCTACGGGTTTGTTTGATTGTGCAGTGATGCAGTTTTCTTTTTTGCTTACCCAAATATCCACCCCTGTGCACGGTGTGGATTTAATACCTCTTGGACCTGGTAAATGTAAACAGAGGCCTTTTATCACCTCCACTGGCTCCTTACCCAGTTGTTTGTCTTTCTAGAGGAATTGTTATTAGATAAACCTCCATCTGTTTTCTCCATGACACGAATCTTCCCCTCCTTTCTCACAAAAATTCGGTTGGGAATGTTCCAGCCAGAGGTTCCTGAGGGGTTTCTGACCAAAAGGATGTCACAGAACTGAAGTGCCTGGCCCTGTTAAAGGGCACAATTAACCTTAAAGACATGAGGAGTGGCTTTGGCACTGGAGACCTCCAGTGATCCAGGAGGTTTAAGAGCAGGCTTTGCTCAAGAAAAGACAAAAAAAACCTTGGGAGTAAAAACCCCCTCAAGGTTTTACCTTCAGTGTAGCAGAACAGCCAGGCTGGACATTCCCCTTCTCTGGGGGAGGTTGGGGTGGGTTCAGCCCTGGTGAATTTGGAGCAGTTTACCCTGGCTATTCCAAAAGGGAAGGATGATGGAACCTGAATGCAGAAGTGTGAGCATTTCGGGAGGGAAAGTGCCTTCCCTGCTGGGGAGGCAATATTTGACCAGGCCAAGAAAAACACAACTTGTAAAGATTTCATTGATGTTGGGTGTTGGGAGGGGAGTCAGAAAAGCTTCCAAAAGAGCTTTTACAATGCATAAAAGCAGCACTTTTAGATCCATAATCTCTTGCTGGTTTAGGGTAAGAGATGAGCACTGACTGACACGGAAAAGGAGGAAATGTTCCGTTCCTTTGTTCACGATCTTGTGGGTGTTTGTGCATTAGTTCCCTTGGAGTGGCTTAAAATATTTTCCCTTTGCAGTGTAAGAAAACCTTTGATCCCAAAGCCTGAATTATTTTCCAGCCTGCTTTTCTGAACGAGGATAATTTTCGGAGAGGGGAATCTTAACGTCTGCAGCGGGGGGGGGGGGGGAGCAGAAAACTCGTTTTTTTTAAAAAGTGTTTATTTAAATCTTCCTGCTGAAAATTCGGGGGGGGGGGAAGGAGTGGCCAAAGGTGCACGAGGGAAGCGATGCACATTCCTTCAGATGCCGGTGAATGGAGTTCATTCACCACCCTGGAACAATCTCACACGAGTGCAGCTCGCAGGGACGACGTTCTGGACGTGCTCATTGTTCTTGTCTGCGTGGGAAGTGCATTAGAGCAAGGTTGTCTCTCCTGGTTCTGCACTAAATAATGTGAGCTCGTGGCGGGCTGCAGATTGTCTTCTGTGGGAGGAAACCAGTTGTTTGCAGCTTGTTTTCGTAGCTGGATTTCTGAAAGCTCCCCTAAAAACAACCCACACCGAGCACCCACCGTGTGTGGGGTGGGAGGTGGCTGTTTAGGCACAGGGCGTGCAGATATTCTGTATTTCTGACCTTCTCTGGGAATGGAAGGCTAATACAGAAGACAGAGTGGCCTTTTAGTGGCAGAAAACAAACAAATAAAAAAAAAAGCAGTTTGTCAAAATATTAGGGCGGGAAAACACAATTGGGAGTTAATTCCCTTGAGCCAGAGCCAGTGGAGCCCGCGGTGCTGCTGCTGCTCCAACAGGACGGGGGTGAAACTCGTTTAAATTTTAAATTTTAATTTTGTGTGGGGAGGTGATGGGGCTCTTCAGCATGGGAATGTGAGGAATATCCCTGTGAGCACCCTGATTACTGCAGGAGCCAGTGCTGGGCTGGGAGAGCAGAGCTGTGTTGCTGCAGCCCTGGAACGACAGCAGTAGTTGTGTCAGGATAGTGCAGTGAGGGAATTCTGGGGTTTTCTGGCACCGTGCAGGGTCTGTGGTGTATCCTACAGATCAGAGACCAGGGGAGGCCACGGGGATGATCCCAGGGCTGGACCCCTTTTCCTATGGATACAGGCTGGGAGAGCTGGGGGGTTCACCTGGAGAAGAGAAGGATCCAGGGAGACCTGAGAGCCCCTTCCAGGGCCTAAAGGGGCTCCAGGAGAGCTGGAGAGGGACTGGGGACAAGGCATGGAGGGACAGGACACAGGGAATGGCTTCAAACTGGCAGAGAGTAGGAAGATTAGAGATTGGGAAGAAATCTTTGACTGAGGGTGGGGAGGCCCTGGTTTCCCAGAGAAGCTGTGGCTGCCCCATCCCTGGAAGTGTCCAAGGCCAGGCTGGACGGGGCTTGGAGCAGCCTGGGATAGTGGGAGGTGTCCCTGCCCATGGCAGGGGGTTGGACTGGATGGTCTTTAAGTTCCCTTCCCACCCAAACCATTCCATGATTCTGTGATTTTCCCATCCCAAACAATGGGACAGGCTCAGTGCTCCACGTGCTTGGGGAGAAACCAGAAGGTTTTGGGGACAGCACAGGTTGTGTCATTTTACTTTCTTAGTCAAGGCCAGATCTTCTGCCACTTCATCCATTGCTTCTCAGCGCTGTCCTTTGATACCTTGCTGGGATTGTTGCCTCTGTCCCTGCTGAATAACACCAGAGGCCATTCAGCTTCTTCAGGAGTTGTCACCCTTGTGGTGATGGGGTGATCACCCTGGCAGCTCTTTTGTCTCAGTGCTCCTGGAGAAACCACCCAGAACATCTCCATAACCAGCTCAGGCTGGAGCTCTTTGCCTCCAGAGGAAGAGACCTTCTCTCCTTTTGTGGTGGTGGAATTTGTAGTTGATGATCCTCAGGGTTTTTTTTTTTGAGGGGTCTGTATCTGTTTTCTTGCCCCTGCAGAAGAGAGGGAGGATCACATCTGTGCTCAGGCCATTTCTTTCAGCAGGCTCTCCCCTGGTCTGGCTGCTGAGAAGACACCAACAGTTAATGCTTTCCTTTTTTGGGGTGTTTCTGTCTAATGCCTTTGGGGTGTTTCCCAAAAATGGTGTCATTTAGCAGCCCAAACATTGCTGGAACCGTGAGGAAACCGGAGCAGGAGGAGCTCGAAGCCTCCTCTCTGCCCACACACTCCTGTTGTGCTGCTGCAGAGCTGGAGGGATCAGACACTTGACAGGGAAGCCTCTCTCAGTTAGCATGTGATGCTCCACCACCCCGAAATCCTTCCTCATAAAGAGGAGTGGCACTGGAGGGAGGGAGCTGGGATAATTCTGGAGCTCACAACCGGATCTGGTGCTCGGCAGTGGGAGCGATCCTGCAGAAAAACTGCATCTAAATTGTCTTTGCTGCATCCCACCTGTCTCCAGGAGTCCCCTGAGAGCACCTGCAGATGGATTTCAGGGCTGTGCTGCTGTAACCTGAGCCTCTCTGGGCTTTTAAGTGAATTAATGGCCTAAAATCTCAGATCCCTTTGGCACACAGGGAAAGAAGGTGGTGATGCTGAGCAGGTTACTCGGTGGGAAAGGTGTGCAGAGGTTTGAGCTCCGTGCCAGCACATCCCAGCCAGCTGTGCCCTCATCCCATTCCTTCCTTTTCCACAGCCCAGGACGTTTTTCCTCGCTCTGGCAGCGCTGCTCGTTCTCCTGACAGGAATCTGATTTGGGGGGGGAGTTGATTTGGCCAAGAATTTGCTGCTGGCTGGGTTTGCTGCCTGCTCAGGTCCCTGAGCTGTGGCAGGGCTGGCACGGGAGCGAGTGAGGGAACAAACCGTGGAGAAGGGAAGGGTTTATTTATCCTGGCAGCTGCAGCTCCCATCACCCTGCTCCCTGGAGCTGCACCCCAAGGTGCTCACAGAACACCCAACTGCTTCTTTTTTTTTTTTTGCCCTGGGGGGCTCAGCAGAGTCTGAACCTTTGCATTTAAAGGCTGAACGAGCTGTTTGTGACACGGCTGATGCTTAGAAAGTCAAACAAGCTTCTGTTAATGTACCATAAATCCTGGTGTGGAAATGTCAGAGCAATACTCTGAAATTGCTGTTGCATTTGGGAAGTTCACAGGGTAATGTTGTGAACCTGAAGTAGTGGGGTTTTTTTGGGTTTTTTTTTTTTTTTCAGAAAGTCTCTTCTCAGGAAGTTTAAATGGTTTCATGGTTGTCCTCAAAATAATGTGCCCGACAGTCTTTCCTGGTTCTTTTTAAATGGTCCTTAAATGTGTGGGGAACTTGGTGCCCTTGGACTCCTGTCTGGGCTGTCTCATTAATGCTCCTCTCAATGAGCTGAGAGGTCCTAAAAGTGATCTGTCTGCAGCTTTTAAGAGAACACAGCTTTACCTAGGCTCTGGCAGGGCAGGGAGAATGTTCCACTCCTCACAACGTGGAATTTAAATAATTAGAGGAGGTCACTCGACACTCTTTTATTCCCCCACCCTGTTGTTTGAAGGGAGCTCAGAGCAGGAATGAGTAAATCCAGTCCAATTTACCTGAGAGTTGAAGTCTTCCCCCTTACTCTGGCAAACAGAAAATAAATTGGTGCCCCTCTTAAGCTCCACTTGGAATTTGGGATGGTGGAATTCGCCTCGAGGAAGGTGAGAAGGCGTTTCAGGAAGTGCAGAGAGATTTCCCGTGGGGCGTGGGGATGTAATTTATAGCTGGAAGGGTGTAAAAAAGGAGTAACAATGGCTATCTCCTTTCAAATGTCCTTTAAAAACAAAGAATACGAAGTAGAAATGCCCCAAATCTGTTTTCTCTTTAACTGGATGATTCTGTGTTTAAAACCAAGTGAATTGCTTTGGGAACAGGTACCTGGACGGGGTCCAGAGCTGAGCTGGCTCCAGACATTGGATTATTTATTGTCTTTCCCAGGAATGGGCCTTGTTAACTGAACTGTGCTGGATTATGTATTACATTACATTAACAGGGTGACATAGCACAAGTTTTCTCCACTGCTGCTGCAGGAACAGCTTTTGTTCCCAGAGTTTTTGGTTTTTTTTTTCCTCCTGGAGCTGTGGATCCAATAAACACCACCATTTACACTGGAATTCAAAGAAATAAAGCCCTGAATTAAAGTGACCTGTTTGAACAGTGCACAGTCCCTCGTGTGCAGCTCATTGCAGAGGGGCTCAGTGGGATTTTGGGAGGGTTTTAAAAATGCTAACTCATTGAATGAAACATTTGGAGATTTAAGAGCGAGGAAAAGGCTCCTCCTCTTCAGTCCGTGCCGTAGAGCATCGAGCTGCTCTGTATTCCAAGGGCTCTTCATTTCAGGTGGATTTTCCTTTTAATAGTTGAGTTATAAAGTTTTAAAGGGTTTTGGGATTTCTACCTAAATATTTAAGGAGTTAAACCCACATGAGTCAAAACCCATCCTCTTAAGCTCCCTGCTGACAGTGCTGAAAAAGGAGCCCAAATTCTGGTAGGGGAAATGATTTCCAAAAGCTGTTGAGAAATGAAATAAATAAATGTGATGAATAAAAATGTAGCTGTGAAAGAAGTCAGCCCTGCTGGGTGTTAAGGCTGGGAGAGCTCCCACCAAGGAAAAGGCTGGGAATGGGGAATGACTCATTCCATGCCTTGATATTTGGTGCTTGGCATGAAACTTGTGCCTTGTGATCCCTGGACCATCATCAGATTGATACAGCTCGAGGTACAACTTTTTAATTAATGCAGTTCCTTTAACTGACACAAGTTGAGAGCACAGATAGTGTTTTCCAGCTTGTTTCCCCAGTGATTCCCATTCTTTCCCGAGCTGGAAGAGAAAGGGCAAAGCAGGATTTGAAGTGGCCCCCACACCTGATGTGTTTCTGTTGTTTGAAGTCACCAATAAGAACACTGATTTTGGAAGTAAAGAGTGTGGAATTCCCAGCCTGTACTTTCTAGTCTTCATCTTCTTGGGACTGATGATAATGGGGTGATGGAGAAGAAATGAAAACTTGGCTGCAGGTGTGCCAGATCTTTTATTTTAACCATTTCCCTGCTTTCTTCAGCAGTTTTGTCAACCTGATATGCTTTTTTTTTTTTTTTACATCAGTGTCCAGCGCACTTCATCCCTGCTGGCAGCTGGAATTAGGACACACAACAGTTCCAGAGTCATTGATCTCCCAGGGAAATGATTGGGAGCTGTTCTCCTTAAAAACCTCCCCGCTCCCGTGCCGTGCTGTCCTTGTGACATTTATAAAACCCTAAAGAAAGAATCTTTTCTCCCTTTAAGTTTTCCAGCTCTTGCTGTTTCTTCCCTGATGGGAATTCTCCAGTTTTGGTGGTTTTTTTGGTGAGGAGGGGGACCTGAATGGTTTTTTTCTCAGCAGTTATTTGTGAAGCAGGACACTACAGAATTGCATTTGCCAAAATCCTTTTGTAGAACCACAGGATGGTTTGGGTTGGAAGGGATGTTAAAGATCATCCAGCTCCAACCTTCTTTTTTTTATGGTTGCATTGACCAGCACTGCCTTTTGAAGTGGTTTTATTTAGGAAGCCTGCAAACATCTTTTGGTGGTTTTTGAGTCAATATGTCGTGGGGTTTCTGTAGATGATGTGAACCACTGGTTATGGGTGATGAACACTTGAGATGGGCTGTGGTTCTTGAGGGCAGGCCCATGGCTGGCAGGGCCCAGGGAGAAATTATTTCAGCACATCATCAGCCTTGATGTTTGGTGGTTTGTTTTTTCTTTCATAATTACATTTATATTTTGGCTCAAGCAGTTTTTGCCCTGCTGGATTTTTCACCTGCTTTTCTCCCCAATATTCAGCTCCAAAAGAACAAACTTTCTGCCTCTCTATTTGTGGTGTGAATGTTTGTGTACAAACCACCAGCAAGTGGCTGGAGATCCACCAGTGATCTCTGGGCTGGGAGAGGCTGGACAGCTCCAAGCCTGCGTGTTTTGAAGGGAATGACAAATTTCCAATTTATGTTGGGAACAACCAACCCCCCTCGGCTCCCAAATCCTGTTTCGCTCAGCGGAGTTCCGGGAATGGCACTGCAGGTCAGTGGTTTTGGACATCAAACAGGCACTTAAAACTCAGTTCATTTGTCAGAAATAAACTTGGGAGAAGCTGCTTTCCCCCCCTGCTCTGGTGGCTGAAGTGGAAAATCTGATTTACATTTTATCCCTCTGTTCTGTTGCCCTTCCTTTGTGGGAAGTGCCGACGTCGTGTCCTCAAAAATGCCATTGACGGCAGACTCCGATTTTTCTTTCTCTGCTGCAAATGTTCTGATTTCACCTTTTTTTTAAAAAAAAAATGGACCAAAAAGGACTATTTCAAAAATCTGAACTCAAATCAAAATTTAGTTCCATCTGGCTTTATTTTTTTCCTTGGCTTTCCATGATTTTTGGACTCCTGGGAGAAGGTTTGCTGATCGGAAAACCGCGGGACGATTTGGGTCGGGAGGGATCTTAAAGATTACCTAAGACCAGATGATCTTTAGGATCCCATCCAAGCCAAACTACTCTGTGATTCTGGAAGAGGAAAGATCCATATCTATCAAAATATAGAATATCTGTGCAAAAATAACAGCAGGGTTTATTCCGAGATCAGTGTGCTGCTTGTAAGCAAACAGCTGGAAAAGACGGTGAGTGTGGCCGTGGTAGGAACCATGGAAACCCATTTCCACCTGGGAAAGGGGAATTAGGGAATTAAATGGGGTCTGGATACAGCCCTTCTACTCTTAGGATGGGATTAAATGCCTCGAAAAGCTCTTTGGGGTCTTTGCTTGCTGGAAGAGGCCGAAGAAGTGTTGTGAGTGTGAGCTGGAAACCGGTTAAAATAACAATAACAGGTTATTATTTGTGTTGTGTTGATAATTCATTCTTTCCAGGAGTAAAAACTGGACTCCTGCTTTGCATTTGCTTGGAAAAAAACCCAGCAAACAGGCACCAAAGAGCAGCCCTGGGAGAGAGGAGAAGGAAAAATCCCTGTGTGCTCCACTCCGGGGCTGTGCTTTGAGTCAGGGGGGTCTGGAGCTTTTACTGACCGGAGCTTTGCCTTTTATTTTGAATATTTTTAGTATTATTAGCAGTGTGAGGTCACTGATCGCTTCTTAACCACGGTTTCTGGGGGTGAAATGTTGTTTTCCAAAGCTTTTCCGGTGGAAAAGTCGGTGGTGGTGCCCGCTGTTCCCATGTAACACTGGCTGTGAATTGCTGTAAAAATAACTCCTAAACTGTTCAAGTGCTTGTTTTCCTGTAGTTTCCAGTGAACCATCCTGTGAGCTCTGTGATGGATGAGGTTTTCCAAAAGAGCCACAGGCATTTAGGATCCAACTCCCTTGGCAATCTGATGGGAATTGGACAGCTAATTGCTTCAGATCCTTTTAAAACTCCCAGATCTAATTTTGTAGTATAATAACATGATTTTAGAGAAGGGTAAACCTCCAAGAAAAATAACATTCAGTGTAACTTTTATTATATATTTTTTTTAATAGACAGGGAGCTGTTTTTGCGGCCTTGTTGATGGCTGAGTCTGCCGTGTTGAAGCTCCTCTGGAAAAGGCCTGGAGCAGGAATTTGGATGGATGGGCAGGTTGTTCCCTTTTCCAAGGGCTGAGCCCTGGGCCTTGTGCAATGTCCAGGCTGAAAAAACACGAGCAGGACTCTTGTTTGGTTCATTCCAGTTGCAGAAAGGTTAATCATGTCATTAATTTTTCTCTCCTGGGCTTAAGCAGCTGGAAGTTTGTGGGCATGACAGGGAGAATGATCCACACCAGTGCCACCTCCCAGGTCAGGAAATAAATAAATCCCTGAAGCAGAATATCCAAAATCTTTCCCTTTTTAATGAAATAAGGCAGCAGATTTATCTGGGACGCAGTAAAAGGATGATCTCACTTTTTATTACAGTGATTTGGTGCTTAGTCCCTCGCTGGTCCATCAGGGTGTCACATCCCTGGGGCCCTCTTGGAAAAGCTGCCTTTCCCAGCCCCATCTCCTGCCAGAGTGATAAATTTGCTTCAGTTCACGAGGGTGACTTTCCTTCAGAGCCCTTCCTGGTCCTGGTGTGGAAAAATGTAGGTGCTCCCAAAGATCTGTGCGTGTGTGGTGGAGAGCGTTCCCAAAGCCTTTGGGATCCCTCAGGAAAAGGGATGCTGAAATCTCCCTTTAATATTCACAGATCCTCACTCTGAGGAGATCTGTGTTACAGGGTGATGGCAGGTGGATGACCTTCTCCACAGGGCACTTGTCTTTCCAGTGGCACCAGTTTTAAATGTGGATTTTTGAAGTGTTCCCCTCTGCCAAGTCCACACTCGGGTTTTTAGGGCGTCCTCAATGCCTTGCAGTTCTTCGGTGCCTTCATCACCACTTGGCTATTTAGGAAAGAGAGATTGATGAGCATTTTTCAGTTAATCTACACTTTTGGCCTTCACACTCAGAGAAACACTTTAAAAAAAAAAAAAACAAAACAAAACCCAGGGGTTCCAGAGGATGGGATTTTTTTATATTTGTGGAAATCACTGCCAAAATAGTTTTCAGTGCGTGCTCAGCTCCTGGTCCTGCTCTTCGTGTGGGGACAGGCCTAAGGCCCTGGAGAACATCCCACTGCAGAGTGAATCTGAGCATCCCTCTGGTTCAGCTCTGGAGTGGGAAGTGGTGTTGAAGGGGAGGGAATTCCATCACTGACTCCAGTGACTGTCACACCAGCAACTCATCAACACTCGGCTCGAAGCAGAACTTTGATTCTCTTCATTATTAATTAGCGATTTTCAAGCCTTGCTGTCTCAGAGCTGTTTGGAAGGATGAGTAAAGGCTCTGCCTGGCAAGGAGGGTGGCACTGGATGATCTTTTAAGATCCCCCTCCAACCCAACCCATGCTCTGACTGACTCTGTGATCAGTTCTGTGATCCGAGGAGATGAGATCAGAAGCTGTGATTTGCAGGAATGCCAACCTGTGCTATCCCCCTAAATCCTCTGAGGCTGCAGGTTGTACAAAGCAGGCTAGGATGTGATCCTTGTATTCCCCAATCCCACTTTCCTTTTAGCATAATCTTCTCTGGTTTAACATCCTTCAGAGGCCGAGCCCACACCGTGTTCTCAGTCACCAATTTCCTTAAAGATCCAGTTAAAATTTCCCCTATTAATTTATTTTCCAGCAACAGCCTCCTGCACAATTTACAGGAGTTTCTCATGGTCTCTGTGTGTGGGGTTGTTGTGGGATCTGTTTGGGACTTGCTCTTCTGGATGCCACAATATTGGGCTGTGTTAACGATCCCAAGAGCTTCTGGTTTCATTTTGAAAGGTGGGGTAAAAGGAATGTGAATCCCTTTAACACCTCCCAGCTGCACCCCCCTCAAAATTATAACTCAGGGAAAAATGCTGGAAAACAGGAGCAGGACAGTGAGCAAATACATCCAGGGTAGGGCAGTGCTGTCAAATTTAGGGGGAATTTATTAATTTAGGGGTTTTTTTCCTGTCTGTGGAACATCCACTTGGCTTTTGCAGTGTAAACTGAAGACAAACCAGTACCTTCTATTAAGAAAAAAGGATTTTAATCCCAATTCTCTGAAGCCCTCCCTAATGGAATGGGAGTGGAGAAGCATTTTTTTTTTTTCCCCAGAAATGCTGTAAAACTTTTGCTGTCCTGAGGGCAAAAGCTCTTTTGAAGAGCTCCTCTACTTCTCTTTCTGCAGTGAACAAGGTTCTTCCCCACCCTCACATTCCCTGTCACCCAACATCCCTACATTCCACCTCCTGGAAGTGTCTTTATCTCGTCACTGTGGCCCTGGCAAAGGGATTGGAGAGGCAAAGCTTCTTGAAGGTGTGGAGAGTATTTAAAACACCTTTCTGAGCAGACAATTGACAGTTTTGGAGCTGGATTTGTTGTCTGCTGGAAAAGGCTCCACGTGGGATGGAAGGAGCTGCCCAGTGACAATGTGGTTGTTTTTCTTTTTTTAACCTTCCCAGTGCCAGATTTGGGGTTTTTTTTTGGGGGGATGCCATGTTTATGTGGTGTGAGGGAAGGGAAAAACCAGCAATGGTTCGTCCATCCAAGGGGATGGATCATTTTGGGGTGAATGTGGACTTTTTTGGACGCACTGAGCTGTAATTAATTTACATTTGCAGGTTTTGCCTTTTGAAATAGCCTGGTTGGGTTAAAACACCACCAGTCCCAGCAGCTCAGGAATATCCTGCTGGTGCATTCCTGCACCTGTTTAATTTGGATTTTCAGGGAAGGCCAGCAGGGGAGATTCACCTTCAGTGATGTGCTGATGTAGCAGAACTGAGCTGCCTGGGGGCACTCAGTGAATCCAAAACCATTCCCACCAAGTATTTGCTGATCCTCAGCTCGTTTTTGCCATCTGGAGAACGGCTCATTAATTGCTGGGGCACTGACCATCCCTTTGGACAGAAGGAGTTATGTCCAAATTAGAGTTTCCCTTTTAAACAGAGCTGACTTTGTTGAGAGATCAAACCCCGGCTGGTTGTGTTTGGTTTAAAGGGGTGAGTTTTTCCATTCACCTGCCTCGTTCTGTGCTCCAGGCTGAGCATTCCCAGCTATTCTCAGTGTTCCCTCACGTGTGAGGTGTTCCCATCCCTCCACCACCAGCACAGCCCCCTCTCTGGACCCCTCCAGTGTGTCTTGTCCTGGACACTCCAGGTGTGGCCTCTTCACCCCAACTTCTGATTCCCTCCCATCCTTGGGACACAATCACCTTTCTTGGGTTAACCTGTCCGTGCTTTTAGTGCTTTTCCCTCATATTCTGTATTTCTGGAGGGTAAGCTCATGCTCTTAGCCATCAGTATCCATGCAAGTTGTAAATACAACTGCACAAGTGACGACCGACTCGATGTTGCTGCTTCCCCCGCCCAGATTGACAGAACCCTTGAATTTAAATCTTGTTTTCTTTTGGGTCTTGGGCCCTGGGATCTCCTTGCAGAGCCTTGCTCTCATCTGCTCAGGCTGATGCAACAAGTGGCCCTGTTATCTGCGGGTGCCAGGTGGAGGCAGGGGCTGTTCAGAAGCTCTTTGGTTGCTTTGCTCGCTTGTTTTCCCCCGTTCCCCAAACTCCCATCTTCCCAGAATTTACTGCTCTGCTCCTTCCTTACTGCTGCATTATTGTCTGCAGCACTTCCTATTGATTTTCTGTGTTGGGGATGATTTCCTTTGCTGGAGACAGTTGTGAAGAATTGAAAGTAATTTGCTCGGGGAAGGTTTTTGTGCTCCCGAAGATCTCGAAGAACGGTTTCAAATCTTTTCTGTAGCCTGATTTGAAGAGGTTTGATATTCTTGTTTGGGGAGTTGTCATTTTATTAAGGTCACTTGGTGCATTCCTGTCTCTTTGGTTGGCTTCTTTTCCAGCACAGGAGAAGCTGCTTTATTTATGTTTTAAAAAAAACCCTTATATTTTGACTGAAATTTAATATTCCATTTTGAGGGTTCTTCTCCAGGCCATTTGCTGAAAGCAGAACAGCAAAAAATTCGATTCAATCATTGCTAAATTAGTAAAAACCCTGTGCAGACTTGGGGGAAAAGGAGCATTTCGAGGTGGAGATTTATTCCCAATATTGCCCTGCAAGCTGCAGAGATAAATTATTAATCCCCGTGCCGTAATCTGCTGGAATTTGAATTTTTAGCACTGAGCTAATAGTTGAGAAATTAACCTGTCACTCCCTGATGTTCAGGCTGGTGGTTGGGCACAGGTTTTGGGGAACGCTGCTGGGTTTTGGTGTGATGGATTTGCACGGGTGTTGTGGGTGGGGTTTGATCTGCAGCATGGGGAGCACTTTGGCCCTGATCCAGAGGATCAATTAGCTGGCTGCATGATTGGGACCCTTCCCAGGGTGATTTCTTTTTTTATTTGAAGCCTGAGTGCTTTCCTGGCTCCCAGCCAGGCTGCCCAGCACCTTGCAGGGTAATGGCAATATTGTTGTAGTCATCCAAAGCACGGCCTTTTCCAGAAGTGATGGAAACTCATTTCCATCTCCTTACTGGGAAATAACCCCCGGCCTGCAACTTCCAAAGGCTCAGGGCAGCTCAAATGGGTGGTTATTGAGTTTCTCCTTCATTTCTGGACTGGCAGGATGAGGACTGAAGTTGTCACTGCCAATATTGGCGTGCTCTGAAAATGAGGAATTGGCCTTTTTTTTTTTTTTTTAAAGACATGGGCATCTCTCTGCTCCAAGAATTCATGTTCATCCTCAGCAGCAGCCAGCCTGAAGCTCCCACTGAAATGGAATTCCTGACCTGCTGAACGGATTCCCAGGAAATCCCAGTCCTGCCCAAAACCTAAACAGACAAAGAATAGACAACAGACAATCAGCACCCAAGCTGATGGACAGCAAGTACTTAAATCACAAACTCATGGAATCATCAAACCAGGGACCTTGTAGATGGTCTTGTCCAACCATTGTGGATAAAGTAGAAAAGTTTTGGGGGGGTTTGGTTGTGTTGGGTTTGAAACCTCTTCCATTCTCTTAGAAATATCTTAAAAATCTCTTAGAAGTCTCTTCAAAATCTCTTATAAATCTCTTAAATCTTAGTCTGGTTCTCCAGGCTAGTGGCCTCTCCCTCCAAAAAGGGAAGAGATTTGGAGCCCAGAGTGGATGATGTTCATGTTTGAGGCACTTCAGGAGGTTGTCAGCAGTAAAAAGCTGACTTGAGGCACGGGCTGGGTTGGGCCAGTTTGGTTAAAGTGGAACATTTAGCAGAGAAGCTGGTGCAGAATGTGGGGAGCAATTAAAAGGAGGCACCAGCCAGCTTCCTGCTGATAAAATCCGGGACAACTCAGTGACCCAACAGAGTCAGGGCACAGAGTCAAGGAGGTTTTGTGATTATTTTTTGGAGAGAGACTGTTAGGAGGGGGAAAAAAAAAATCTGAATAATGCAAATAGAATTCTGCAAATAGAATTTAAATGTGTGCTCTCAAAGGCAGCGGGACAGGGGCAAAGAAAACATTTACAAATGAAACCGTCTGAAATACGGGAGGGCTCTTCAGTCAGAGGTGGAGTAAAGGGGGTGTTATGTCGGCTGCATCTTGTTGCCATGATAATTCAAGAGGGACTGTCTTCTCATCTCTCTGAAAACCGGGTGGTGATAGGTGTCAAATATTTGTCTCGGGGTGGTAAAGTAAATATTTGCCATCTACCTGTCCCTCAAATCACTTGCAAACATGCTGCGAGGAGGAGGAGGAGGAGGAGGAGGAATGAAATGACAGCAAAATCGAAGCTGAAGGGACTGAATGAAAAGCCAGGCACCAAATAAACCTCAAAAGTTAAATAAAAAAAAAAAAAAAAAGGGGGGGGTGGATGGATTCCCTTGCGACGGAGGAACCCGAGTGACGGAGTGAATGGTGGCGAGATGACAAACGTCAGTGGGAATCTGCAGACGAGGCAGGGGAGAGACAGACTTTTTGTGGGAGGTGGAGGAACATGCCTTTATTTAAAGAATTCCTCTGTCTGGTGAGAGGAGAAATTAAGAGTAGAGGCCCCGAACCGCTGTGCTGGGGGAGGTGGGTGCAGCAGCAGGTGCTGTCTGTGCCTCGAGGAGTGGGAACGGAGCGGGATTTTCTCCTGTCGTGGAAAGTCAAGGAGTTAAAGTTGGATTTTAGGTTGGATTTTAGGGAGAGGGCCTTCCCCTAGAGGGTGGTTGGGCACTGAACAGGCTCCCCAGGGCAGTGGGGCCAGAGCTCAGGGGGTGTTTGGACAGGGTGGGATCGTTGGGGTGTCTGTGCAGGGCCAGGAGTTGGATCCGTGATCCTCGGGGGTCCCTTCCAGCTCAGGATATTCCACGATTAAAAAACATCCAGAGGAGCAGGCTGGGTATCACATAACAAAACAGGACAGAAAAGGAGGATAAAGCAAAAGCCAGATTCCAAAGACCCAAACAAAACTCCTCAGAAAAGGAGGTAAAGCAAAAGCCAGATTCCTAAGACCCAAACAAAATTCATTTTCACCGGTCCAGCCTTGGGAAGATCTTCCTGGGAGCAGAAAGGAAAACATGGAGTAGATAAACACTAAAACATCGAACAGATAAACAGCCCGGGCTGCCAAGGCTTGGAGGTGTGTTTATTTGGCACAAATTACTTAAAAATTTAAGCAATCGGGCCCTGGGAAAGCTGATAAACCGAGATATTTGTGGGAGGAGAGAGAGTAGGAGGGAGTTTTAAGGATCAAACTTATTGAGTGTGTCGTTAATTAAGACCCCTGAAAGCGAGACAAGGCACTTGCAGAAAGGTTTGTTGGGTTGTACAAGATTGTGTGTAAAAAAGAAATAAAAAAAAAAGAAAAAGGAAACATTATGGGAAAGAGAAGTGATTTCTGTGAAACCAGTCTGGAGTTCTTGGAGTGCAGACAGGGAAAGTACCCAGAAACTCTTCCCTCCTGAGAATAAAAACACCCAGGCAGAGCTGGAGGTTTCAGAAGGAACTTAGGAATTAATTTGAGCTCCAAGGCAGTGTCAGAAGACTTTTGGTTTTTTTTTTCAGAAAAGAGAAGTATGAAGTTACTGAGACGCCAGCTAAGATCTTTTAAAGCCTCCAGCTGAGGGGAATAAACAGAAATGTCTTATTTACATGGACAAAAGAGCCCACAAATTATTTATGTAGCAGAAAAATTTGCCTCTTGTGGAGGTTTTATTTATTTATTTCATCGCTTGAAGTGGATAAAGAGCTTTGCTACAGGGTTATCTCGTTGATTTTTTTTTTTATTTTTAATTGATCAAAAAACTGACCAGGAGATGAAAAGTGAGAATTGATGAAGGTTATCACAGTGGGAGGAAGGAAGGAAGGTTAAGTGTGGGTTTTTTTGGGATCATCCTTGTGGTGGTGACCAGGCTGCAAAAAAAAAAAGAGGGCTGTGCAGAGGGACAGCAAGTTTTGATGCCTCCCACAAAATCTTCTGAGTTATTTGGGATTGATGAACATGTGAGGTGTTTAAAGAAGTGTGTTTTGAGGGGGAAAATAAAACTGTTGGTTGAACTTCCTTGGTTCCAAATGAAACGTAAAATCATGGAATGGTTTGGGTTGGAAGGGAACTTAAGGATCATCTCATTCCACCCCTTGCCATGGGACACCTCCCACTATCCCAGATTGCTCCAAGCCCCGTCCAGCCTGGCCTTGGACACTCCCAGGGGTGAAAAAAGGGTCTGCAGTGAATCTCCAGGGCAGTTCATGGGTGAAAAGTGGGAGGTTTTTCATGCTGAATTCACCTTGAATCCAAACTCCCTCTGCCAAGGTCCTTGTTCATGGAACCTTTGAATTGTCAAGGCTGGAGAGGACCTTTAGGATCATCAACCCAACAACCAGCCAGTGGTCACCACTAAAATATGTCCCCAAGAGCCACATACACACGTCTTTCTGGACTTCCAGGGGTGGTGACGCCACCACTGCTTCCTAATTCATCATCATTTTGTGGCATAATTTATAACTAGAAATGGCCTGGAAAATGGGGGCACTTGGGGGGGAGATCTTTGCTCCTAAAACATGTCCCAACAACCTGTGTTTCACACGTGGAATGAATGAAACTTCCTTTCCTGCTCTCCCTGAAAAAACACAGCAGGCTCAGCCAGATAAATCCAAGTGGTTTAGGTGCTCTTTCCGTGGGCTTTGTTTCCTCTTGCGGAGAATTCCATAACATTATGAAATTATTATGAAATATTCATAAAATATAATTTATATATATGAAAATGTATCTTTCATAAATATGAAGCTAAATAATTATATGTAAATAGTGATTTTATATAATTTTATATATATTATATATGTCATCTATATTTATATATAAATTATACATTTTATAAATTTATATATATTTTATATAATCTATTGTATAAATATATTTTTATTAATATAGAGTTATATATATTTGTATACTTATATATATATGAAAATAGTGATTATTATATCACCATTTAAATATATATATATATATATATATATATATATATATATAATATAGACCTCAGTATTACTTTAGGAATCCTGCTAAATTTAAATAAGGGAATTTGAGAACTTGGGGTGTTTAATTTTAGTTTTATCTGTCTTTGTCTGAGGTGGTTTGAGATGGTGAACAGGGTGGTGGTGCTGGTTGATGGTTGGACTCGGTGATCTTGGAGGTCTTTTCCAACCCTAACACTTCTGTGATTCTGTGATCAGGGATTGAGGATTAAAAATGAGTGGAGTTCCAGAGGAATAACCCATTTCTGGATAAGAAGACTGAGAGGTGGAAGGAGCCCTTTGCTTCCAGATACATCAGGAGAGTTGAACTGAGGAGTGGGATTGTGTTTCCTGGGATACAATCCCATAGGAAATACTGAGTTTGGACCAGCCAGGGAGACTCCAACATTTGTCTTTCTTACCCCAGTATCCAGTAGGTATAACCAGGGAGGGATTTAGGGATGTTCTGTTGTGGTTTTACATCCCTAAAAACTTCCAAACCTCTGTCAGACGTCGCAGTGACGTGTGGATGGACCAGCTGATCTCTCCATCTCCCACTTTTCTGTGCTTCCTGGAAAATCACTGGGATTATTGTCCCGCCAGAGAGACAGCCCCACCCCCTTTTTTGGGTCATCAAAGCTTTGAAGCTTTGCCTGGTTTGGTTCCAAGCACTTCCTCGGGGGTGGGGATTGGGGGCAGAACGAGACGTGGCAGTTGAAGGTGGAATTAAGGAAGGAGGGAGAGCACGCCTTGCATTTCAACTTCACTCTTGTGATTTAAGTGCCAGAGTTAAAATCATCGGCTCCCTGTGTGGTCTCCTTATTTGTAAGACTTCAAGTGACATTAAAATTGGATTAAAATGAGCTTTTGCTTGAAGGGCCAATATTAAAATGAAGGGAATGTGAAGGAGGGGGGGTTGGTGGTGTTTTCCCTGTGAACTCTCCGTTGGCAGTGGGAGCTGTGTGTGTGTTTTTATGGATGTGCCCCATCCTCCTCCTCTTAAAAGCTTTACCCTCCCTGCAGCCCTGCACCAGCATCTTCCTCGCCTTGATTTATCAATTATTTACACTTGGACTGTGATGCATTTCAACTTTTGGAAATAAAGGTATATATTAGTGCTCCATTTGTGACTGATAGGATCTTGGGAGAAGGCAGCAGACTAATGGAAGGGAATAAGGAAGCACTTGGGAGCTGCTGGCTCAGGCTTGACAGTGATTTGTGTGTCTGTAGGTTTTCAAGAGCACACTGTGTTTAAAATGTGCCTGTTGCCTTTTCTTTGTTTGACTGGAACCTGTGGGACGTGGTTTGTTTTTTTTTTCTGATCCGTGTGTCCTCAGTACCGTTCCAACTCGGGAATATTTATAAATACTCCCTGCATCTCTCAGGTTCCTGGGCCAGTAGCTTTGCCCCACCCTGTGTGGTCTCTCCTAAGTCCTCCCCATTTTATCCCTTGGAAATAAAAGGATAAAATCTCCCTGCTGAGTAATGGAACTTCTTCCATCCTTCTCTCCTCTCTCAGCTTCTCTGGACTGTTGTTATGTTGTTGTTGTTGTTGTGGGTTTTTTTTAACTGTGATTTTTTTTTTTTTAATATTTGCAAATAATTCTGTTAACTGGAAGCTGTGGAGGTAAAAACCCTTAACTAACAGCTTTTTTTAGAGCTTGGTGTCACACACCAGTAAATAGGGAGCTCTCAGGGCTGCCAACGTTATTAGGTGGCAGAAGACAGTAAATTCACAGACTCCCCTGTGGGTCACAAATGTCTTAAAAACCCTCACAAGTAATTATCTGAAATGGAGACAAGTTAATGTAGGTTTGTCTCTTTTGTTTCTTCTAACTGTTCCTGGTTAGGAACCATGTGGTAAGTAGCTTTTTTTTAAAAAAAGTTACATTTATGTAAGTTAAATGTTCCACCACATAACTGGACATTTAAACTTATAATCCTGACAGTCCTCTTGGGGTTTTTTGTGTTACAAGGGATGCAAGAAGGGTTGTTTTATTTTTTTTATTAATTGTGCTGCCCTGAAGTGAGGGGTGGTGTCTGTGCAGCATCCTGAGTAAATAAATATCCTTTCAATCTGGGAAATTTAGGAGCAGGAGGGAATTGGTGCAAGGCAGGGGGGTGATGGTTGAATCTCAAAGGGCAGAATTTACCTCGCTGGTGGCAGCTTTTCCTCTGAGAAAGCAGCACTTCAGTGGTAGGAAAACTGCCCAGAGCTGATGCTCAGCCATCTGCTTTGTCCTGGCTCCACCCTGTGGCATTTCCCTGCCACAGCCCTAGGAATTCCTGGTGAGCCTGGGCCTGGGTTTGCATGTCAGGCTGTAGTCTTGGCTTTGCTGAGGGTGTTAAACACATGCACCGTGTCTTTTTTGCTCCTGTCACTTTTGTTTGGACCGATCCAGCCCCCTCCCCATCTTTGTTGCTTCGGTGCCACCTCTCAGGAAAATGAATATTCAGGGAGATTGCAACCTGGAATCAAAGATCCGACCCTCTGGCTCGGATTTCTTGCTGGCATGATTTATTTTACCCCTTTTCCTTCAGTTTTCAAACCAAACCAGTCCTTGCCTCTATTGTACAAGCAAAGAATATTATCATTAAAAACTGACTGGTGTGGCAGCAGCCTCAGGACCTTCACATGAGGGGGGATTTCAGGAGAGAGGACCAGGCTCTGGGAACTCTGATGGGAAAAAACAGGGATGAATTTACACCTCAAAGAATGACACACAAAAAAAATGGCAAGAGGCTGAGTGGAGACGTCCCAGCTTTGTTCAGGAGATGCTCCTTTGTGAGCAGCAGCACCAGGACATTGTTCAGCCCCCATAAAAGCACAAAGTGTTTTGATTTTGGTTTTTTTAATGTCAGGCTTTTAGCTCTAAAATGGATTCCTGTTACCATTGCACTTACACTTCCTTTTGGCAGTCCAAGGGACTGTTTTTCCTGCAGGAAACAATGACATGCACGGTTGGGCTGGGGATTGGAAGGCACGGGGAGCGACTCCAGGAGCGCTCACACCGCTCTCAGGGAACAA
Source organism: Pyrocephalus nanus (assembly GCA_038380795.1). Classification (NCBI taxonomy): domain Eukaryota; kingdom Metazoa; phylum Chordata; class Aves; order Passeriformes; family Tyrannidae; genus Pyrocephalus; species Pyrocephalus nanus. Next base: position 19,101,533 of record CM076262.1, on the reverse strand, counting down.
AAGTGACGCTGCAGGTCTGGCTGGAGAAATTTGAGCTGAAATAATTGGAGCACTCGCCAAATGGAACGAGCTCTAACAGGGCACAGAGCGTTCTGAGGGCTGGGAATGACTCTGGAAACAAAGCTGAGGGTTTGGTGCTGTCCAGCTCTCCTGATGTTTGTCCCATCAGGGACCTTTGGCACTTTCTGGTGCCTCTCACTGGTCTGACTGGGGGGGTCTCACATGGGTGGGACAGCCCCCAGTGCCCCCCTGGCTGTGGCACATGCTGGTTTTAGGGTTGATGCTTGGTTAAAAGTGGCTTTTGTTAGGCCAAGAGTTTAACAAGGAGGGCTCTGTCTTGTAGAGGCAGAGAATCCCAGAATGGTTTGGGTTGGAAGGGACCTTGAGGATCATCCAGTGCCACCCCCTGCCATGGGCAGGGACACCTCCCACTGTCCCAGGTTACTCCAACCTGGCCTTGGACACTCCCAGGGATCCAGGGGCAGCCACAGCTTCTCTGGGAAATCCAGTCCAGCCCCTCCCCACCCTCCCAGCCAGCAATTCCTTCCCAGTATCCCACCCAAATCTACCCTTTTCCAGTGGGAAGCCATTCCCTGTGTCCTGTCCCTCCAGGCCTTGTCCCCAGTCCCTCTCCAGCTCTCCTGGAGCCCTGGGAGGGGCTCTCAGGTCTCCCTGGAACCTTCTCTTCTCCAGCTCTCCCAGCCTGCCTTTTCCCTCTCTGTTCCAGGTTTCATCCTGATAATCAGTTGGCTTTTTTACCTGCTGTTAATAAGGAGGAAAGATAATCCCTACCTTGGAATGTTTTGCTTCTCCCTGCCCATTCCTGATCCCTTATGTAGGAATTAATGTCACTGTTCCTCCTCCATCCCTCTAAAGCAGGAGCAAGGAATGTCCTGAAGGTCACACCCCTCCTTCAAACTGATGGTGGAGTTTTTCCTAATCCCATCACAAGGTCCTGGGAATCATTAGCTGCTGTTTAGCTCCATTTGAGAAGCCGATGGGAGGGGGAAGGAAAAGGCTCCCTGATGCAGAAAGGCATTCAAGGATCTGCTGGAATGGAACGTGTTCCTGAAGGTTGTAATCTGCTTTATGGTGGCATTTTGGTGGCCCTTTGCTGCACCTTTATGGAGCAGCACCCGAGGCAGGAGGGAGCAATCCTGATGGATGCTTTATGAAGCTGGAATGGCTCATGCTCATAACAGCTGGAAATTAAAGCTGTTTTCTTCCCCCAAGCCTGAAAAAGGGGAATCTTGTCTATGCTGTGAGCTCCCCCCTCTGGCATCACAGCATTTGGAATAACGTGGAAGCCCCGGAAGCTCTGCAGAAATTGGGGATTTCTGGGACAAGCTCAGGGGCCGCTTTTCCCTGTCAAAATGGGATATTAAACCTCCAAAACCAGAGTGCTGCCAGCACTGCCACTCACTTCCAAGCTTTTGGGAAGGGGATGAACATAAAGCCGTGGGTTATTGTAAGTTTGACAAAGGAGTGTCTCTGGTTCTGATGTCATTTCAAAGATGTCCCCGGCCTTAAAGCTGGGCTTGAAATGGTTGCTGCTGGGCTGGTGTCAAAGGGGAACTTTCATCAACCCCTGGGTGTCACTGGGCTTGTTCAGAAACCTCCATTTCCACCCTGGAATTTCGCTGTTCCTTTGTGGAAGCTCCTCATGCCACTGATTTTCTGGGCCGTGACCGTAAATTGGGGAGGGGGGGGAAGGGGCTGGATCTTCAAGGGTTTGGTCAGTCAGGAAATGTTTAAAGGACTCAGAAAACCAACTTCTGTCAGTCTGGTGCTTGTTAACCAGGGCTGGAGGGGGTGCCCAGGGCCTTAAATCTCAAAAAAAAGTGAGACCTGAAAGTCGGTTCTGACGTGGGGGAGACGAAAACGCAGATTGGGAAAACGCAGGATTTTGTAAACGCGGCGTCACTGCCTTTCCTGTAACATCTTTTTTCCCAGAGGTGGGCAGGGGTTTCCTTGGGATTGAAATTTCCCTGCTCACCCCCTCTCCTTTTGTCAAATCGCCACGATGATGTTTTTTTTTAATTGGTCTGGCAAAAACTGGTGGCTCTTCCTCAACTTTCCTCGTCCTTACCCCAGTTCTTCCTCACTCTTTGTCTGTCTCTGCGGCTCCCACTGCTGAATTCCACGCTCTGGGTTGTAGTTATTACACTCACCTCCACTGTACAAGTCTTTTCCAGGGTGCTCCCAGTCAGCACTGCTGCAGTTACTATAAAATTTATTGGAAAAACCCATTATCATCTCAGGATCGGGTGTAGTTTGTCATTAAAAAACTGCTCAGACTCAAAATTATTAATCCTGTAAAAATGGATGTGATTTTTTTTAGCTGTTTAGACAAATATTCAGGTGCTGCTGCCAGTTGTGTTTTGTTGTTTTTTTTTTTTTTTAATTATTTAATTAACATGCATGATGGTATATGAAGGTGTTTGCTAATCTATTTGTGACACAGTGGAATTACCATGTGTGTGACACAGATGGGTCAGTCTCCCTGGCAGCTGATCCCAGAGCAAAGGTCCTGAAATCCCTTATCCAGCCTCTGAGCTAATCCCAGATGCAGCTGCTGGTCCCCTCAGATTGGGATTTGAAGCCTGAGCTGCACAAAATACTTATTTTAATGATATTTGGGCACAAAGCATCCTGTCATGGATCCCCCGGGGTCGTGTGTTACTGCAGGACGGCCCTCTGAGGACGTGCAGGATGGGATAACTAAATCCATCTGTCCCTGCAAACGAGCAGAAATCGAGAGACTGGAGTCCTGGTTAATTAGAAGAGCTCTTAACTCAGGTTGGAAGAATCACAGAATCAATTAGGTTGGAAAAGACCCTCTGAGATCGTGGAGTCCAACCTTGGAATCGTCAAATCCGACCTCTGAATCGTCAAATCCGACCTCTGGCTGTGGCTTGGGCTTGTGTCAGAGTGACACCATGAGTTTACCTGCAGGTTTCAGCGGGTGAATGTGCAAATCAGATGAATTATCAGCACGAGGGGGCTCGGACTGGTGGGTTGGGAACATCCCGGGCGGCTCAGGGCGTGGGTTCAGGAGCAGACAGCAGCGCGCTCCGGATGCTCCCGGCAGGATTTGGCACCAAAGGGCCGTGCAGACACGCTGCATCTCCTCCTGCTGGAGGAGTTTGTGCACTTTGGAGTGGTGCTAATTGATGGGCTGAGCCCTGGAGGGGGATAAATCTCTGAGTGTCAGATTTACGAGGAGCCTGGTGTGGGTTTATCCTTCCCGGGATAAACGGAGCGAGCGGCGGGAGCCGGCAGGCTGAAAGGTGTTGTATCCCATTTCCACCCCCCCTGGAATCCTGCACTTTTACAGCCAGAAAACTCTTCTCCTTGCTGCTGGGGACAAGCAGCTCGGAGAACTTGACCTAGGCTGGGAAATGTGCAGGTGTTTCCTGAGGGAATGAACGAATTCCAAGGATTTTCCCCCCCTCCCCCTGTGTGTGTGTGTGTGTGTGTGAGCCACGGGGATATCTCACGTTTCCCTCAAGTGCCTGATTAAGTTTGACATTTGAAAATAGAACTTCACACTGAAATAAGTACTGTACTTGTGAGTATTTAATTAAGATGTTTAGTTCCTGTCAGGGTTGGGAGTTTTCTCTTCCCCGGTAAGGGCGATGCGTCCTCGACTGCTGAAATTTCAGGCACCTGTACTTAACCTTTTCCTCATCATTCCATTTACATGGAAATCTGATTAACAACTTTTAAAGTTCAGAAGCTGCACTAAATGCAATTAAAGCCCTTGTGGAGTCTGTTATTAACAGCTGGCATTTAATGAAGGCTGAGGGGGCACAGCACTGGCACCATCTACACCGGGGCAGGACGTCTTAAGCAATTAGTTGGGAGGCATGGAATACATGGAATATTCTGTAGTACCCAGGAGTGAACATGGGTGGTATTTAAGCAGCAATCTGCCTTTTTGTGCTCTTCTTTTTTATTTTTTTTAATTTTTGCTCCTTTCTTTGCTGCGTTTTTCTGTGCCCCGCAGAAGCTCAGCTCAGGTGGGTTCAGCAGGGCCCTGTTTCTCCTGGGCATTAAATCCTTCCCTGAGAGGCTGCTCTGGAAGGTGAGGGTGTGTGGCAGGCACTAAACCTGAGTGAATATATCCTCCTCCTTCGTGGTTTGAAAATGTTTTGGCTTTACCTCAGCTGTAAATATCAATTTCTGACTGTATTCTCCCCCACCAGCCCGTTGTGTGCAGGGCCACTGAGGCTTAGCTAAATTATAATTGCAGAGCAGGAATCTGCTCTCAATTACCTGGTCAACTCTCACACTCCTCCTTGGCCTTTGTATCCTCCAGGAGCAAATGGAAATCCAGTCCAACTGCAAGTGGGGTTTAATCTTCCAGGAGAATCCTTTATTTTGTGCCACCTGTGAAGCAGGTGGAAATTACACCTCTCTGATGAAGTTGATTGTGTTTTGGTCCATTTGTTATCCATCCTCTGGATTGTGCTGGACCCTGTTTGGGTGGTGTTTTACCACCTTAGCATTCATATCAGAAGGAGCATGTGCTGAAGATACACAGAGAATAAAGGCACAGGATGGTTTGGGTTGGAGGGACCTTAAAGATCATCTCATTCCACCCCCCCTGCCCTGGGCAGGGACACCTCCCACTAGCCCAGGTTGGCTTTGGACACTCCCAGGGATCCAGGGGCAGCCACAGCTTCTCTGGGAAATCCAGTCCAGCCCCTCCCCACCCTCCCATCCAGCAATTCCTTCCCAATATCCCATCTAAATCTCCCCTAATTGTGTGTGAATATATATATGTACATCCACAATATGTAAATACACACATATACAGACCCTCACACGTGTTTATACACACACAGAGATGTTTCCATCTGCTCATCAAACACTCACAGCAATTACAAGTTACTGCCCTGAAGCTGATTGGGTTTACTCACCAAAAACCACACCAGGATTTATTTTTCCTCCTCTACTTTGTGCTTTGTGCTGGTGTTAAAGAGCCTGACCCCAAACTGAGGAAGGAGGTGGCATTGTGACTCAGATCCCCTCTGTGTTTGCAGAGCAGCTGAAGGTGCCTGGAGAAAAATAAACTCTCCCCACTTGTTTTATGACCCAGTTAGTCGAGATGACTCCTGGTGGCTTAAATAAATTTGTCATCAGGGCTCGTTCCTCTTTTGTTGAAATAAATAAAGAAACAAAGCAGCAGGAACTCCTGGGAAAGACTGGGGAAAAAAAAAATGACAGCTCAGCTCTTGTCCTCCTTTAGAGGGACCAGGTTGGAGGGGGCTTGGAGCAACCTGGGATAGTGGAAGGTGTCCCTGCCCATGGCAGGGGGTTGGGATGAGATGAGCTTTAAAATCCCTCCAGTCCAAACCATCCTGTGATTCTGTAGGAGCCACTTGACTAAATTGCAGTGGAAATGTCTTAAAACTTCACGTGTCACTAAACTGGTCATGCCTCTGTATGAGCTGTGGGTTCTGTGGCTGTTAAAGCCCCTAAAGTTGGAAAGTAATTAAGAAACCATCCTTGAGGACTGGGGGAAGACAGCTGGGAATTTGAATTCCTTACAGCCCCATTCCAGCATCCCGTGCCTGCTCTCATCTTCCAGGAGGTGAAGGTACCTGCTGGAGTCTCTCAGCAGCTTTTTATTTTAGCTGCTTTTTTTCTTTCCACAAGTGTAAGTTATACTGAGACTTGGATCACGTGTTTGTCAGTGGTACAGCAGCATCTCAGGCTGTCAGGGAGTTCAAACCTCCTCCTGGGCGAGTCAGTGATGTTTGTCTTGGTGTTTGTAGCAGGCCCAGGGTTTCACTTTGGATCTGTTCAGTCACAGAATCGAGGAATGGTTTGGGTTGGAAGGAACCTTGAGGATCATCCAGTGCCAGCCCCTGCTGTGGGCAGGGACACCTTCCACTGTCCCAGTTTGCTCCATCCTGGCCTTGGACACTCCCAGGGATTCAGGGGCAGCCACAGCTTCTCTGGGAAATCCAGTCCAGCCCCTCCCAGCCAGCAATTCCTTCCCAATCTCCCATCTATCCCTGCCCTCTGGCAGTGGGAAGCCATTCCCTGTGTCCTGTCCCTCCATCCCTTGTCCCCAGTCCCTCTCCAGCTCTCCTGGAGCCCCTTTAGGCCCTGCAAGGGGCTCTCAGGTCTCCCTGGAGCCTTCTCTTCTCCAGGATGAACATTCCCAGCTCTCCCAGCCTGGCTCCAGAGCAGAGGGATCCTCCAGACTCTCTCCAGCAGCTCCACATCCTTCTTGTCCTGTAAACTCCAGACCTGGACACAGCAATCCAGGTGGGATCTCATGAGGGTTAAATGATGTAATGATGATGTGTCACAGGGGCGTTGGTCCCTCAGAGGGAATTAAGGAACACCTGAAGAAAACCCCTGCATTTAAATGGTTACTGAGCCAGGCTCCCTTTCCTGCTGGATTTATGGAATGCTGTGGCAGCTCCTGTGAGGAGGGGGAAGATGAACCTGTGATGGTGGTGTCATCATCAAAAGCCTGTGGAATGAAAAGCTGCTGCTTTTGAACTGCCCAAAGCCACCCAGGCAGGGTAGGGCTCCTTGCCAACCACAGCAGCTCTTGCAAAGTGGTGGTTTTAAAGCAGTTTGGAGATTTGTTCCCTCCTTCCCTCCCTCCCTCCCTCCCTGGAGGGAGATGCTCATTCCCAAGTCTACAGGAAAAGCTGTGCTCATTCACAATTAACACTGATAACGAGGGGAGCACTGATAGCATTATTTATAAACAATTCTAGGGGGATGGGGATTCTTTACCTCTTCCCAAAAATGAAAACCCAAAAGGAATTCTTCCCACTTGGGCAGTGCCTGGAGAGAATTAATTCTGGGAGGGGTTTTTGCTGTTGTGTTTCAGGCAAATTTGAATTTGAGCAGCCACAACAAATCAGATAAAGCAGGTTTTGTGCTGCATTAAACACAATGTTCAGGGCCCCTAAAAATTGGGGTTTGCTCTTTCAGGCTTCCCTTTGGTGTGTTTGAGCCCACGTTCTCCACGTGCCGAAGCTGATACAAGAAGCTCTGTTCTTGGAATTCAATTAACTGCTCCTCCTTTTTTTCTTTTTCTTTTTTTTTCAATTGAAATTCCACAATCACTGCAGCGTTTTAATTATCAAGACTTTTAATCCAGCTAATTACTGGGTAATTAGCTACAAAGAGTGTTGTCTCGCAGTGCCACAGCTTTCCTTTTGCCTGATTCTGGCACTCTGCAAGCAGTGATCCCATCCCTGAGCTTGGAATCACGGGATGGTTTGTGTTGGAAGGGACCTGGAAGATCCCGTAATTCCAACCCCCCCGTCCTTCCAGCTGCAGGAATGATGCCCCTTCCCTGTGTTCACACACAAGGAAGTGCCTGCCACTTGAACTCCCAGCTTTTTTCCCTTCCAGGATTCATTTGCTCTCGTTTCCCCCTGGAATCATCAGGACATGGATATTGGAATCCCTCGGGAGTGCTGTGTTTGCTGCCCCCCTGAACCACGGGGTGTGGAGTGATTTGAACCTGCTGTGCTGGTTGTAACCAGCTTTCCCCATCGAAATCCTGCTGGGAAATCCCTCTTTCTGCTCTGTGATCTCAGTCTGACTAAAAAATGACTCCAAAGCCTTCCCAGGGGCTGTCCCAGCTCGGGAAGAGCCCACGGTGCCTCCCACGTCACTTTTCTCCCTCTGCCCGGTGTAGCAAAGCAGGAAAGCTGAACATAAATCTTGCTCTCAGTTGCTGGCACCACACAGCAGAATGCCAGAGACATTCCCAGATGCTTGGAATTGTTTACAGGAGGGGTTTCCCCTCTTCCATTTTCCTCACCCCGCAATCAAAGCAGCCTCCAGTTGGAGTTCCGTGCCCAGGACAGGCCTGAGGGAGAAGTTTCCACTGGCACAAAGCTGTTCCCCAACCACAAACCTCACCAGCAGCTGATTTGGGTTCTTATCTCAACTGGAAGTGGTCACTGGAGGTGCTGGGGCTTTGAACATCGGTGGTTCCTTCCTGCAGGAACCTCGGAGCTGGCACTGCATGGGGAGAGGGGATTTAGGTGGGATATGGGAATGAATTCCTGACTGAGAGGATGGGGAGGGGCTGGAATGATTTCCCAGAGAAGCTGTGGCTGCCCCTGGATCCCTGGGAGTGTCCAAGGCCAGGATGGAACAACCTGGGACAGTGGGAGGTGTCCCTGCCCGTGGCAGGGGTGGCACTGGATCCTTAAGGATCTTCCAACCCAAACCACTCTGGGATTTTATGAATGATGTAATAGCTTTATTAAGACTCCCTGATCATAAGAAGTTCTTGTGCCTTCTCGCTTGACCCTGGAATTAATTCCTGTGCTTCAGAAAGGCCTCCAGTCCCGACAGGGAGGGAAAGAAGAATCCATGACAAACAAACTGTCCCCTTTGATGCCCACGGGTAATGAACTCTGGACATGTGTGCCTAACCCTTCCTCCCACAGCCTGTCCAGCTTCAACATTCCAGCCTTTGGAATTGTGTGGAGGGTTCATTAGTGCCGCTGTTTGATCAGCTCTGTGCCCCAGTGTCAGGTGCAGGCTGATCCATCACCCCTGAGCCTGCCCTTGGCTCCGCTAACGAGGCCGAGCTCGGGGGGCTCTTGGACTGTTGCTCCAAGTCCTGTTTTCCAGCCTTTTAACAACTTCCAGGCTGCTTTTGTGCACCTTCCACCCCCTTTTTTCCCTGATCCCTTGGTTTGTAAATGCCAGGGTTTGATTTGCATTCCGGGTGTGAGACCAGCACAGGAGCGATGCTCTGAACATCTGCTTCTGACAAAGCCCTTTTTCCAAGGAGATGATTAATACCCATTATCCTCAATATTCCCAAATTTGTAGAGGCAACTTTGCACAATAATCCTTGACTTCCCTTTTTCATTTCCCTCGAAGGAGAAATTTATCTATGCTGAGGTAAATTTTTACAGTACACGATTATATTACTAAAAATAATAATAATAAAAAGCGTGACAGGAGGATGTGATTTCCTGGGTTCACTTTATTATTTACCTTTTTTCCCAAAGATATCTTATAAGTAATGAACCTCCTGTAGTGATTTTATCCATAAGAACATGAGCCAGGAAAAGTTCAGATCAGTTCAATCCAGAAGGGGGTTGCTGCAGACACACAGAATCATGGAATGGTTTGAGATGGAAAGGACCTCAAAGATCATCCAGCTCCAACCCCTGCCATGGGCAGGGACATCTTCCACTATCCCAGGTTGCTCCAAGCCCCAGCCTGGCCTTGGACACTTCCAGGGATGAGGAATCCGCAGCACTTCTCTGGGCAACAGCACTTTGATGTGCTTTTATGGATTAAGCTGCTTCTAATTACCGTTGTTTTAAAAACGAAGATGAATTGAACTCAGACTGAAAATTAGATTTCTATCCAACAGAAGAAAAGGATTTAGAGACACTCTTGTATTTCCCTTGGAATACAGAGGACAAAAAGAGGAATTAAGATTTCTGGGACCCTGCAAAATGCAGTGTTGATGATGTTCTCGTTTCTAGTTTAACGCTGTCCTGCAACTGCCCAGATTGCTGTGTAGACTTTTAGTGTTCTGGCTTTTGTCACATCCTTGGTGGGCATAAAACTTTTATCTCCCTCTGTTGATTTAAAGCTGAATTTGTCACCATCCTAAGAATACGCCAGCCAGGATCCATCTTGGGGCAAATCCGTGTTGCTGGACGTGACTTGTGTTATTCTCCCTTAATTCTTTCTTAACTGAGTCTTCCATCATCTGTTCTGTGATATTGTCCCTGATCAATATGAGGCAGAGAGGCCAATAATTCCCTGGGCATGCCACTCACCCTTAAAAAAATCAGTGGTGTGGTTTTCCTTTGATTTTCTGGACCCCCCCAGCGCATGAAGGATGTTGGAAATCGGGGTTGATGGTGCTGAGCGTGTGGTGGTTTTGTGATGGAGCAGAGAGCTCCCACTGCAACATCCATCTTAACTCCGAGTGTATGAGGATGGGAAATACCACTTAAAGCTTTTGACTGATAGAATAAAGCTTATTCAGAGCTCAGCTCTCTTTTAAAACCTCACAAGGGGTGCAAAAGCAGGAATTTGGTTCTCCTGCTGCCTGCCCAGGGTGGTTTGTGTGGCTGATGCAGACGCACCCCGTGAGGGGCAGGATCTGACCACGGAGAACAACTCTGGGTCCCTGCTGGAGATGAATGGGGTGTTGCAAACTTTGCAGCCACTCATAAATCTTGCTGTAGGTCCCTGTGATTAATGTCCTAACAAGGGTTTTGACTGATGGCTTAGCAACTCCTAATCAGGTGTTATGGGGCCAAAGCAAGGAATTCCCTGACTTGGCTGGTCAAGGGAAGCTCCTTTCGCTTACATAGGCAAGAAATGCCTCGTTTTTCTTTTCTTTTAAGTGTTTTTGGGGTTTTTTTTGTAACATCTTTGCTTTTCTTTCCTTTTAAGTGCATTTCGAGTTCTGCCTTGCTGTGGTTTTTACTAAGTACACGGCCAGCCCCCAACTTCCAACCCTGGAATATGATCCTGATTAAAACCCTCTTTTTTGAGAGCAGAACAAGTGGATCACGTGGGCTGTCTAGGCACAGGGAATGAATTGGGGGTGATGACATGTATTGAACACCAGGAATGGCTCAGCCCAGTGAGAGAAAGGGAATCTTCAGGCTGGTTTTTGCAGCAGGTTGCTGGCAGGGTTTGCAGACTGGGCCGTGTGTTAATGTGGCTGGAAAATTCGGAGGGTTTTAATCTTCGTGCTGCAGTTTCAAGGCAAGTGTGCCGAGTGTTGAATCCCAGAATGGTTTAGGGTGGAAGGGACCTTAAAGATCATCCAGTGTCACCCCCTGCCACGGGCAGGGACACCTTCCATTATCCCAGGGTGCTCCATCCTGGCCTTGGACACTCCCAGGGATCCAGGGGCAGCCACAGCTTCTCTGGGAAATCCAGTCCAGCCCCTCCCCACCCTTCCCAGCCAGCAATTCCTTCCCAATCTCCTATCTAAATGGCACTGGGAAGCCATTCCCTGTGTCCTGTCCCTCCAGGCCTTGTCCCCAGTCCCTCTCCAGCTCTCCTGGAGCCCCTTCAGGCCCTGCAAGGGTTTTCAAGGTCCCACTGAATCCTCTCTGCAAAGATCTCTGCTGTCCCCCTTGGCTGTGTCCTGTCCCTGCTCAGCCACGTTTCCACTTCATTCCTTTGTCCTGAAGAATCCATGGAACTGTTGAATTCAGGGCACTGGAGCAGAAAGAGCTTGGATCTGCCTGGCACAGTTTTTGCCATGTTGGAATTTTACAGCTGAAAGCTGAACTGCCCCTGGATCCCTGGAAGTGTCCAAGGCCAGGTTGGAGCAACCTGGGCTAGTGGGAGGTGTCCCTGCCCATGGCAGGGGGTTGGAATGGGATGTTCTTCCCATTCCAAACCATTCTGCCATTCCATGAACTCTGAGTTATCAAAACCAGCAACTTTCACTGCTTTTCCAGCTTCTGACTTTTTTTCAGAGCCTTGAACCCAACCATCCTGCCCCACTTAGCTATTAAATAGATTAATAAAACAAATGAACCGTAAATTAACAGTTTTTCCCTTCAGTTTTTCCTCATCTTTGGCATTTTTCAAACTGCTCTGATTGTCTCCCAGCAAATTCCTCTTCTGCCTCTCCATTTCACTTGTTCCCCAGCAGGCATAATTTAATTCTATTCCCAGCTCAAACCCTCTGTTGGGTTATTGTAATCTTGGAGCCAAGCCCTGCATTGCACACTTAATATTCCCTAGTCCTGGATATATAAAGTGACACCGGAGCCGTGGAATCCATTACAAACAGGTTTCATCCAGAATGGAAGAAACAAATTGCTGAATTTTTTTTTTTTTTTCTCTCTCTGTGTTTTTAAACTTGATTAAGTTTGAGGGGGTTTTTAATTAGATTTTTCGTGGCGATTTTCGGGCTGGCAATTTCGAGCAGAGAAGATGAAATGCAAATCCGAACGGAGCTGGGAAATTAGTGTTAAAAAATTAGCTCAGTGATCCTTTTTTTTTTTTTTTTTTTTTTGGCCCCTAAACGTGGATTTTCAAAGCTTGTGCTCAGGTGAAGTTTTAATTGAGGTGTTTTTAGAGGCTGAATTTTTTTTATGTGTGTGTGTGTGTGTATTTTAAATATTATTATTATTTCTTGTTCTGAGCTAATCCTGAGTTGTTTCTAATTAAGGGCACGATTCCATCGGCCTGGATATTTATTCCAGTGTCATTTGTTTCAGCTCAGCCAGCATGGGAGTGATGAATTCCTTTCATTACACCCAAGCCTCTTTGATGGGCTCTGACTGGCTAATTATTCCCATGGAACACATTCCTAAAGGCCTCAGAGCAGGCAGAATTTCCTGAAAATTTTGGAATGCATGGACAAAAAAGTCACTTTTCGAGGGGTTTCTTTTCATCTTCAGACACGAGGAAACGAAAAGGGGGGTGACTTGGAACCTCTCCCTGCTCCTGCACTTGTGGGTTTGCTTGAATAATATCAAATATCAGGCTGCAAAAGGGTTTTCACCCCACAGAGGGACCCCCCAGCCCCTCGGTGGGTGATGGGAAAACCATCCCTAAACCGTGTTGGCAGCTGTGGGAATTCAGATTTTCAGTGGCAAAGGAAACATTTTTGGTTTGGGGGAGCTTTCCAGGGGATATTTTCCAACGTGTGTGACCCCCAGCAGGCTCGTGGATGTTTTCTGTTTCTACATATCAAGATGTAGAAAATAAATGAGATATAAATGCATTTGTAAATGGGTTTGTAACACACAGCTCACTGTTGGCAAACCTTTCTGTGTTTAAGAGCATATTTTATGTTTATAATCAGTGTGGAAAGGGCAGCTGAAACCCATCCAGCATCTCCCTGGGCCTGCCATGGATGGGATCACTGTTTGGGAAGAGAGGGGACTCCTTGCAGGTTCCTTTTGGTTCCATCAGGGGCTCAGAACAGGTTGAATTGTCAAGGATAAGAAAACTGGGGCGGGTTTCCAGAGAAGCTGTGGCTGCCCCTGGATCCCTGAGAGTGTCCAAGGCCAGGCTGGAACAACCTGGGATAATGAAAGGTGTCCCTGCCCGTGGCAGGGGGTGGGATGGAAATGATCTTTAAGGTCCCTTCCAACCCAATCCATTCTGTGATTCCATGATATGAACTTCCCTTTAAAAACCTGCCTTCTCCCATGGAGAAGGACACAGGGAATTGCTTCTCTCTGCCAGAAGGCAGGGTTAGATGGGATATTGGGAAGGAATTGCTGTCTGGGAGGGTGGGGAGGGGCTGGACTGGATTTCCCAGAGAAGCTGTGGCTGCCCCTGGATCCCTGGGAGTGTCCAAGGCCAGGCTGGAACAACCTGGGATGGTGAAAGGTGTCCTTTCCCATGGGAACTGGATGATTTTACATTCCCTTCCATCCCAAACCATCCCATGACTCTATAAGTAATCAAAAACAAGCTTTCCCCAAATGAGAGCCCCGTGAGTCCCCAGGCTCGGATTGTTTTCAGCCGCCTTTCTCTTCATCGGAATTTTCGAGGCTTTTATTGAGCTTTCCATACAAAGTCCCTACAAATCCCAGACGTTCAGGTTGAGTTATGAATTAAAATGGTATTTGATCTCTCCCTGCTGTTGCAGATGCTGCTGACAGAGTACCTGGACATGAAGAACACCCGCACGGCCTCGGAGCCCTCGGCACAGCTCAGCTACGCCAGCTCCGGCCGGGAATTCGCCGCCTTCTTCGCCAAGAAGAAACCCCAGAGACCCAAAAACCCCCTGTTCAAGTAAGCTGAGGACTCCAAAGCCCTGCCTAAGCTGTCTTTGGTCCCACAAGTGTGGCTGCTAATCGCGGTTTCACGGTGGGAGAGGTGTGGAAGTTCCCAGCTGGGGATTTAATGCCCGGAGCTGAAGCCCGGCTCAGATCTGTCACGGATCCAGCGCTGGATTTTAAGAGTTCAGCTCTTCCCAGGGCTCATTTCGGGGCTGGAATCCCATTACAAAGCTGCTGCAAAGCCTGCAGTGATCCATTATGCCTCCCCTTTGTCCAGGGGAAAATCAGGAGCTGTTAAAGAGAGTGATAAAGGGGACTGGACAAAGGGAATTAAGATAACTGTGTAATTACGAGATAGGCTAAGCAGTTAATCCTGTCACCAACTCCTTTAACTCCAAGTTCAGGGTGGAAAGAATTAAGTGGTTGGGAGGAGAGTGTAAGAGAGAGGATGAAGAGAGGCTGGGTGGCCAAGGGAAGGATTTGGGAGAGGGAATTTGTGCAGGAATAAGGAGCGAGGAGGAGTTTGGCGGAGGGGGAGCTGTGCTGAATTTTCACCTCCTTTGCTGCCTCCGAGTGTTGGTCGTTCTCTTTGGCCCCTTGAGGATTTTGGGGAGCACCAAAAAGTGCTGGTTTTGAAGCAGGTGCCCCGAGGGGGTGTGTTCTCATAATACCTGAGGCCCCAGACAGAAATCCAAGTCTTCTTCACTGGTTTTTGCCCCTCACAGGAGGAGCCTTCCTGTAACCTGTGATGAGAAAGATTCCAGAGGTGCCTCCTGTTAAACCATGATTGTAACACCCCCCACCCTTTCTTTTTAACATAATCTTGTGGCTGTTTTAGGTTGAATATCTGCATTTAATTCCTGGCTTCAGGAGTCTCTCAGGGCAGGGCTGCACCTCGTGTTTTACTCACAGGTGTTCGTGCCACATCCTGTGACAGCTGGGAGCTGATTTAATATTGAATTAAACTTCAATAACCTTATTATTTAACATATTATTTCCATAATATATACTATATTAATATTAGTTAACATTAAATAATAATTTGCTAATATCAAACACTTCTGCCAGTTGTGTCTTCTGGAAATAGTGGGAAGAATGAGAGCTCCTCAGTTGTGTCCTGCTGTCTGCAAATCTGTAGCTGTTGTTTGGAAGAGACTTGGAATAGTGGTTGTTTTTCCTTATCTTTAAAATGGATGTATTTAAAAAGAAAAAAAAAAAACATCAGGATTTATTTAGTTGTAACGTTGGCTTGGAAGAAAAAAAAAAAAAAGCTTCAGATAAAGGGTGTTTTGGGAATTTGGATGTTTTCTGCCATCACAAATGTGGCTTTTTTTCTCTTCCCAAAGGTGGCCAAGTGCATTGCTTGATTTGCAAGGTGGAAGTTGGGCTTGGGGCAGGAAAGGAGTGAACTGCAGAACTGCAGAATTAACGTGTCATTCTGTGTAAAACTGATGTATTTTTGAGGTTTTTGTGGGAGGATCTGCATGGGAAAGGAGGTAGAAGGGTAGAGGATTTAAGTGGAAATGGGAATGTGGAGAAGTGCAGGTCTAGGAGAGATGTCTGTGGGGAAAGAAAAAAAGTGGTGAGGTGTGGTTTTGATGGCTGGAGAAGACCTTTGGGCCATGGGGGTAATAAATGTACCATTATCTCATTTGGGGCCAGGAGGGAGAATGTTGTAAATGCAGAGACAAGGATTTACTGCTGGTTTAATTAAAAGCCTGATGAGTTTTTGTTGTATTTTGCTAAATCACCGTTGGTTCAGTTGCAGCAATCCTCACACGACCCAGGGATGCTTTTAGGGCTGGCTGGATTTATTCCCTTCTGTCTAATTCCAGGTTTGAGTCCTCCTCCCATGCCATCAGCATGAGTGCCTACCTGAGGGAGCAGAGGAGGGAGCTGTACAGCAGGAGCGGGGAACTCCAAGGTACGGAAAGGGAAAATGTGCTAAATGTGCTAAATGGATCGCTGTCCTTTGCAGGAGCTGGAAAATCCCATCCATGCTGTGCCAGGGGTTGATCCCTCTCTTGCTTTGCCCCCAAGTTTTAAGCTCTGTTTGTTATTAAGTTGTGAAGGGAGGGGGTTTCTCTTTATTCCCAGCTGGAGCTCGGGGTCTTTAAAAGCTGCTCTTGAGACACTGGGTGAAAAAACCGACCCCAAGCACTGGGTTGGGATTTTTGGAGCTTCTCTGGGTACTCACCTGCAGTTTTATTTCCTCACATCACGTGCTGGGTGGGATACTCACCCTGGGTTGCTGTGGGAGCTGAGCTCAGCCAGCTCTTGTTTGAAGTTGGATGGACTAAAGCGACCGATTCTTTGTCCCTTGTGCACTTGAAGAGTGTTTCCAGCAGGTGAATTGCTGGTTTATATTGCCTGTGGAAAATGCTTTATATCCACAGGGAAGTGTTGTCCGGGCATGGCATCATTCCATGTGTTTATTCCTCTCACAAAAGGGTGGGGTTTGGCAGCAAAATCAAGGGGGGTATCTTCAGGCTGCTGTGATAACCTACAGCAGGACTAAATTCTGTACCATCTATTCTGGTTTCTTACTGGGCTAATCAGGCCAAGGAAATAATTTATACTCTTAAAATATGATGGCAAAGGGTAGAACTTCTCCTTGATCTCTTGCCAGTGATAATTTTCAGCTGGCTTTTAATTGGCAATGCTTTATGATTTACAAGAGACTCTTTGGGTGACTTTTTATTCGCTCCCACCTTTTATAACTTACCCTGAGCGACAAACCCACCTGAGAGTGTGAAAAAAAAAAAGCCTGGAGAGGCAGAGTGTTCTTATGGCAGGTTGTTTCACCTTGGTGGTCCTGGCATCGATGATCAGGGATTAACAGTTCTGTGGTGAATATTCAGGTGCTTCTGGAGGGACTGTGAGGGAAGAACCTGAGGTGCAAGCTGTGCTTGGAGTTCACAGCTGCCCACACCACGGTGTGAAAAGGGATTGAAGCACAGACACCTGCCATTTCAATGATGATCTCACCTTCTGCACACCCCTGGGAGCTGTTGAACTCGCAGCTCCTGGGGTTCTCACCTTCAGAGGTGTCACAGATGCCCGGGGTTGGCTGAGAGGAGTCACCCAGCTCAGGGTGGGATGTTGGGAAGTGGGAGGGTTAAAGTTGTTCTCCACAATTCTGAGCCCCACTGTCCCAAACTGGGTGGGACAAATGTGGGGCAAAAGCCAAGGATTTTGCAGCTGTTTGGGGCCATCAGGGAGCCTGCAATACCTGCCTCCAGAATTCCAGCTCTCTTTGGGGTGTGTCCTGTCCTTCCCAGTTGTCTCCACACCCTGTTGCTTTTAAAACACAGAACTGGTTCACTCTGTGGCTGTGTCCTCCTCCAGGCTGGGGTTTGGGGAAGTTTGGGGGTTGTGGCTGTCAGGATGAACCGAGGGTTTGTTTATAAGTGGCTCCCACCCTGGGTTTGGAATTCCTTACTCCTGGGCACAGCCAGGTTCCCTGGAAGAGCAGCTCCCTTATCCACAGGACACAAATCCCAAGGCATCATTTGTGCTGAGCAGGAGAGACTGGGAGCCTTTTCCAGAGGGGAGCTGTGCAGGATTTGCAGGGTTCCAGAGGCTGGGAAGAACAAAGCCTGGGGACAAAAGGAGGGAAGGACAAACCACGGGAATTGGTGTGGATGGAGCCCGGATTCTGTTGCCCTTTCTGGCTGAATTGGAAGAGCTTTGGCCGTGATGCAAGAGGTGACAAAGAGTCAGTGTAGGGAGGCAACAGGGACAATGGATGAGATGGCTTTGCTGAGGGTTCTTTGCAGTCTAAACCATCAAGAAAAGTTTCCCTTTGAACTTTTATGTTAAAAACGTAGTAACCTCTCTTTCTATTATAAGCTGGCTGTTCCCTTTTTAGGGAGCTCATTAATCTTCCTGAATCCCAGACCACAGCGAGATCTGCATTTGGATTTTTTTTTATTATTATTTTATTATTTCTCTCTTTTTTTTTTTTTTTTTATCCCTTTTAAAGAGAACTACAATTTAATTGTTCAATCAGGTTGGTGGAAAGCAGGCACGTGACACTCAGCCTTCTGTGAAGGCTGCACAGTTTCTGTTCCCAACAACCTTATCCACAGGGATGATTTTTCAGTGGCAGCAGGGGGAGGGGGACTTGTTAGGGAATCTTTTTCCCCTGAAAAAGGCCTTCAAAGAAACATATGCATGAAAAGAAAAGGAGTTTATAAAAGTTTGGCTCACGCCAACTTTTTGAAAGGAGAATTTAATTTAAATAGCCTTAAAAAAAATGTGTGAAGATCAGAGGGAAGCTTTGTCATTAACCTCTTTGATTTGGGCTGAAAAAGTGCCGTGCTTGTGGCTCACATTATCCCTCAGTGGGGGAAAAGGGACCTGCTGCAAGTCATTTAGAGATGGAATTCTTGTGTCTTATTCCACTGAAACTGGAGGAGGAAGACTTAGGCCATGTGTTTTTCCCTTGAAGTTGGACACACGAGTCCTTTGATAGTTGTCATTTAAAAAAAAAAAAAAAAATTGGGAAGGGGCAAATACATCACTGAAATATTTCCTGCCAGACAAACATAGCAGAGAGAGCTGGGAATGTTCATCCTGGAGAAGAGAAGGGTCCAGGGAGACCTGAGAGCCCCTCCCAGGGCCTGAAGGGGCTCCAGGAGAGCTGGAGAGGGACTGGGGACAAGGGATGGAGGGACAGGACACAGGGAATGGCTTCCCAGTGCCAGAGGGCAGGGACAGATGGGATATTGGGAAGGAGGGCCTGGCTTGGGTTGGCCAGAGAAGCTGTGGCTGCCCCTGTGGATCCCTGGGAGTGTCCATGGCCAGGTTGGAGCAACCTGAGGTAGTGGAAGGTGTCCCTGCCCATGGCAGGGGCTTGGAATGAGAGGAGTTTAAAATCCCTTCCAATCCCAACATCCAAACCATCCTCTGATGCTGTGAAAGGATTAGTTCTCACATGATCCAAACCCTTCACCAGCACAGGTGGTGCCTTTAACAATCTGCATTCTGGTCTCTGTTTGTGGGGCTGGGGCAGGAGCTGGATTTGGGAGCTGCCAATTAATTAAAAATAAATCAATGAATGAATGAATGAATGAATGCAGGCCAACAACAGGAGCAAAAGGAGCCATAACTTGGAAAATGAAAAGCCCAGTGAGTGGTGATCTTTATTCCAGGAGGATTCCCAAGGTAGGGATCTGCCCTGCCTGTGGACAGCCCGGTGTGCATGGAATCCAGAAACCCTGGGGTAGGAGCAGCCACGTTCCAGGTGGTGCTTGGTAAATTCCTAGCAGGGCATGGCTTTGCCAGAGGTGCTGTTGGCTGTGGGATCCCTGCAGGTCCAGCAGGGAGTTGTGTCACAGCCCCGGTGTCCGTCGGGAATTCTCGCCGCTGGAATGTTGCGCTCCCGGCGGCCTCGCCTCAGCTCGTCGGGGGAAAATGGGAAAGGACATTTTTGCCCCTGTGAAAATCCAGGCAGCCTCAGGAGGGGCTGGAAAAGCATCCTGCTCTCCCTCACCTGCACGTGCAGCCCTGGTGGTTCACAGCCAGCTCAGCTCTGTGTCCCGGTGTCCCGTCCCTCACCTGGGCTGGTTTCTCCATGGAATGTGGAGCAGCTGTTCCCATGGATATATCCACGGGCTCCACACCTGCTCAGCACCTCTGGAACATTCAGGCTTGTTCCTCCTTTCCCCCCTGGAAGCTCAGGGTGCTCCAGCACTAATTAAACTCCTCCGGGGCTCGGCAGGGCAGGGCTTGGTTTGGATCGTGCTATGGGAGCTGTGGGATGTGATCCACCATCCTGGGAGCAGGATTAGAGGCAGAATTCCAGACTCACCACTCAGTTTGTTGTCAGACCCCGCTGGTTTGAGTGTTAATTCATTATGGTATTAATTTATAGATGTGTAAACACTGTCTGCCCTGCGTGGCCCTGAGCTGAGGAGGATGTTCCATGTGGTGTCCCATGTGGAATCGCTGCCACGAGTGCTTTGTGCTGCATGAGAGGATAGGAATTATTCTTGGCTTGTCGTTGTGCCTTTGAGGTTTTGCTTTTCATTTGGTTTTTTCTTGTTTGTTTGTTTTGTTTTATTTTTTTAATGAGAAATTGTGTCCCTGATCCTGCTGCTTGGGCATCTTTGCAGGTGAGTTTGTGCTCGTGCTGGCACTGGAACTGTCAAAAAAAGTCAAATAACTTCATGAAGAAGGTCTTTAACAGAACAAAGAATGAAATTCGTGCCCCAGAGCTGTACCCTCCCAGCTGTTGGGAGGCACATTTTGTGTGCTGGGCTGAAAGAGTGAAAATTCAACAATTCTTCATGAAGTTATTTAAGCAGTTTCTGTCCAGAACGTCCCAGGGATGCAGGACACTCCATCCTACTTCCAAAAATAAAATTGGATACGCTCCCCTTGCTGTATTTTCTGAAGATACTCGAGTTCCAGGTACCATGGGGGGGTTGGAACAAGATGATCTTTAAGGTCCCTTCCAACCCAACCATTCCATGGGTCTGTGGAGTTTTGGGTTCTCAGAGGTGGCTTTAAATACCCAGAACTTTTGCACAGTTACATTTCTCTTGTTGGGAGTAGTGGAGTGTTACATTAATTTAATTCTTAAACTAAAAATGTAGTGGAAGAGGCACTGAAATATCCCAAAGTTGAGCAGGAGCCCACACCCTGGAAGTGTCCAAGGCCTGGTTGGAGGAACCTGGGATAGTGGAAGGTGTCCCTGCCCATGGCAGGGGTTGGAACTGGATGATTTTTAAGGTCCTATCCAACCCAAACCATTGCATAAATCTGATAAACTCTATGAAGAATGTAAAACTTGGGTTTTGTTACCTGAATTTCTCTCAGTGTTGGGCACGTGTCTGTCTCCTGATCTCCTGATCTGACCTCCTGCAGTGGATCTCGCTGGAAGTTTGGACCTCGGCTGAACAGCTCAGGTGTCACGTTTTGGGACTCAGAATTACCTACAGATTACTCTGCAAGTTTCAGAGCTCCAGCACTTCCCAGTGGATCAGTGGGAGAACCACAGAATTAAATCATGTCATTGAATTATAGGATCACAGGATGGTTTGGGTCGGAAGGGACCTTAAAGATCATCCAATTCCACCCCCTGCCGTGGGCAGGGACACCTCCCACTACCCCTGGTTGCTCAGCTCTGACAAAGGATGGCAAATCCAGCTGTGACTGTAATGACACAATAGACAGTGGATGAATTTTTAACCTTATTTCTTAAAAGTACAAATCCTGCACATTTTGTCGTGCTGACCAGGGTGGGATAAATGGAAAACCCCCCCAACACCCCCGTGGTGCAAATTTAAATTTGGGGAGCTGGGTTCGTGTTACTCACCAGTCTGTTCATCTGTTCTCACTCCTCCGAGCCTGATTATTTCTTACCATAAGGTTTTAAGTTAATTAAAGGCAAAGCCAAAGGGAAACTCTGCTAATTAAGATTTCGCCGCCAAGAAATCGCGGCGAGGATCGCCCGGATCCGACGTGACAAGGGCACGATGTAAGGCCGGCTCTGGGGGGAAAACGCACTTATTTGTAGGTGCCTTGTTCCATTTGGATTCACCAAAGGGCTGCCAGAGGGAGCCAGCTGAGCTCAGCGGTGACAGAAACGAAGCCTGACGTTTTGGGTAATGAAAATTCGCTTCAGCACCTTTCGGAGATGCGAATGATAATGCGTTGTCAGTCAGAGCTCCGTGAGGGTTAGGAAGGGGGGGGGGGAAAGAAGCAACAGAATTCCTGTCTGCTTAGGGGAGACACGTTGTGACAGGTGGACAGTGTTGGTTAAAAACCCTCTTTAAGGAAGGCTGGGGGGGGGATAGAGCAGCAGAGGAACGAGCAGGAGGGGAGGGGGGAGCGGATTTGATGTTCCCAAGCTCCTGTCACGCAGCCGCTTTTGTCTCCCCGTGATGAGCGGGATCAGAGTTTGCTTTGAGCTCAGAGGATGGAGGGGGGAGAGAGAGGAGAAAAAGGCTTTTTTTTTTAATGTCTGTTCGTGTGTGTGTGGTTTGCCTGCATTAATGCAATCAGCTCGTTGAGACCTTGTAAACCCACTTCTGATTTCCTCGGCGTGTGTTGTTCCCGCTGCCGCGGATTAAGCGGCGCAGCCTCTTCAAAGGCTGCCCAATCAAGGAGGGGGGTTATTAAAACCGGGGGAGCTTTATGACTGAGAATTAATTAGAGCGGCATTTTCATGCAAAACATCCAATTTTTTGATTAGCAACGGAGCAGGGCCGCAATTAACACTCTGGGAAGCTTAAATTTCCAGTGTTTTGATTCTCGGGAAATGAGATTATCAAACCGGGGTCAGGCACTTGACAGCAAAAGGGGGATTAGGTGTAAGAAAGTAATTTGTTTCTTGATTTTTTTTGCCTCGGAGATTGTTATTAAAGCTGCCACAAATTCAGAGGGAGATACCTAAAAAAGGAGGCAGGAGGGTCCCTTTGCTTTGTCAGTGCCCTCCTTGCTGGGCAAGGAGCTTTTCTTGGGACAAGCCATTTCATCTGCAGCAACAGGTTTTCATTGCTGGGTGGGGTTAAAATCCAGCTTTCCCCCATCCATGTGGCTTTGTTTTGTCCTTTTTGAGCAGTTTTTTTGATCCCTCTCTGGTGTCTGAGGGTGTGTGGGGTGCTGCTGATCAAAGGCTGACCTCGGCCAGCCCCGGGTCGGGGGCATCTCCGTCGCTTCTGGAGAGCACTGAAGGCTTTGGAGGGGGTTTCATCTCCCACTTAATTCTTGTCACTTCTCAGGGAGGTGTTGAAAGTCAGGCTTGGGCTGTGAAAGCTCTGCTTTGGTTCGTGGCAGGGACTTTGAGCCAGGTGAGGCAGGTGGGCAGTTTTTGAGAGCTGATCGATATTCACCGACTGCGGCGAGTTCAGAGGGTGCCAGGAGGGTTTGGGTTGGGAGGGACCCCACAGATCATCCAGCTCCACCCTCTGCCCTGGGCAGGGACACCTTCCAATAGTCCAGGTTGCTCCAAGCCCCTGGCCTTGGACAATTCCAGAGATGAGGAGTCCACAGTTTCTCTGGGCAACCTGTGCCAGTGTCACCACCCTCGTCTTGACTTCCAGCTCCTCTTCATCCTTGGTCCCACACACTGTTCCCACTTCCCAGCCCAAGGACCTCTAGGAAACTACTACACAGATTGTCAGGTCCTTTTTTAACCTGAAACCAGAAATATCAGGGCATCAGGGTGTTGTGTCAGTAGGAGGAGCTTCTCAAATAAAGGCAGAGAAAGTTGGAATCAGTTACGAGTTCTGTCATCTCCTTGGATTCTCCATCTTCACCCCTCTCCCGCCACTGCCAAGCTTCTCTCCCCTTTTGATATGAGAAAGCACCTTCAAAGAAGTCTCATTTTATAAAATACCCCACAAATACTTCAGGTTTACCAATTCTGTGGGAGGCTGCCCTGACCAGGACTGGGTTTGTTGAGTTGCTGCAGTTCTGGCCAGAGGAACTCCCAGTTTTTCTGGGACTCTCCCCGTCCCAGTGCCTTGTTTTCCAGGTGCTTATTTACAGCTTCTTCCCAGCTTTGAGTTTGGGATTACTAAAGAACTCGAGGGCTTTGTGGGGAATTTACAAAAGACAAGGTGGAATTATCTTGTATTATGCAGATTAAAACAGAACAGGGAGGAAATGTTTGGGCCTGTAAACTATAATACCGTGTTTTATATCAATTAGCAGAGTTTTATCCAGGCTTTTGGAAGTCCTGAGCCATGGAATTTGTGCTTTTATGGGAATTCAGCAGTGAAGTGCTTGTTTAAAAGGGTTTTGTGCTGCTGTTCAGGATCAGGATTTTTGGTTTGATGTGAGCAGGTTTCTGATGATTCACCCTTCCCTGAGGAATACTCATGGCTGCACTGTTGGAATTGGGCTGCAGCAACCTGGAAAAGAACCTGGAAAAGCTCCTTAGGTCACTAAGTGGGGGGCACTGGCACTGCCTCCTCTAAAATTTAAATCATCCAAAGCCAAAATCCCCGTTTCGAGCTCTGGGCTTTCCTCGGGACGTTCTTTATCCAGAGCCGTTTCCGTGACTCCTCTAAGGAATATTTGACATTGTTGGGATCTGTGATTTCCCACCACGTGCAGTGGGGTTTGCAGGTGCTGAGAGCTGAGCAGCACCAAGGACAGGGGCTGGAAAATGAGGGATAAGAACCTCCAGTGGGATTAGCTGGGTCAGGATTTGACCTGGGAAAGGTTGGTTGAAGTTAATCCCGTTCTTTTGGGATCTCTGATGACCAGATGAGCCAAAATTGCAATGAATAACCTTCAAGAGGATGCATCATTTTTGGAAGAGATTTGTACTATATATTTTTATATAATCAGTATTTTTCATTTATACTATATTATATATATAATATATTTTATATATATAATTTATATTATATAATTATGTATATAATTTATATTATCTATTATCTATATTATCTATCCTATTATATATAACAGGTAATATAATATAATTATTATAATGTATAAAATACATGACATTTTATTTATTTATTATATATATAATTTATCTATATGTGTGTATTCAATATACAATATTCAATATTCAAAATATACACCAAATATATATACATTAAAAATATATACAAAATATGTACAATATTCAAAGTTCGATTCAATATACAATATTCAATATTCAATTTATCCATATGTGTATATTCAATATGTTTGGACTTGATGGTCCTTGTGGGTCACTTCCCACTGAGGATATTAATGATTCCATGCACTTTCTATAGTGATTAAATGGCTTTGTACATAAATATATATATTTAAATATCCATATATAAAAATATATATTTAGATATACATATTTAATTATATATTTATAAAATACATTTAGATACACATATTTATATATATCTATTTATAAATATATCTATATATTTCATCTGGCCTGTTAGATACCGTACAATCCTAAGATGCTCCTGGGTGCTTCTATTTCCTCCTGACATCTTGCTGACATTGGGGTTTTTTTCCATCAAATTCCTCTTTTCTTGTTCAAGTCTGTCAGGACTCATCTCTTTTGCAGGTCAAATCCTTATTTGCTTGCCTGTCATCTCTTTGTTTCCCCTGGCCTGGGTGACAAGACCTTAAAGACTTTTTTTTTTTTTTTTTTTTCCCAGCCAGGAGGGTGG
This sequence comes from Pyrocephalus nanus, assembly GCA_038380795.1. Lineage (NCBI taxonomy): Eukaryota > Metazoa > Chordata > Aves > Passeriformes > Tyrannidae > Pyrocephalus > Pyrocephalus nanus. The sequence goes on along the minus strand of CM076262.1, from coordinate 19,076,668 downwards.
GTTTTTTGTTGGTTTGGTTTGGTTTGGTTTTTCATCTTGATGATATTGAAATGAAACCTTGCAGTGACAGAGCAGTGAAAAGCTCAGCTTTTTCAAGGAGGGCTTCAAACCCTTCAGCTGATCCTGAATTAACATCTCCCTTGCCTTGTAAAGGTCACCCCTTTCATTGAGATTCACCACTTCCAGTGGGTGCCAGAGACCTCTCCCCTGAAAGGAGCCACAAATTGGCAGCATCAGCTCATCAGAGGCCGAGGTTGGGTGGCAATAAATCACTCGATTCGGAGCAAATAAAACACCCAGGCGGGTGCTTCAAAGGCTTTTGTGGCTTCCACTTCGAATAACGGCTGGAGGATCTGGAGATGCCTTGAGTTTTTCCTGTTAAGGGGGAACTGTTGGGAAGAAAGCCTCTCTTTTTTTTTTTTTTTTTTTTTACCTAATTAAAGGATTGAGATGTGACTTTAATCAGTAAAGTGATGGAGATGCAGAGGTTTCTCCAGGAGGGCTCCGAGGGCGTAAATCGTTGTTGGAGTTTTGGCTCGGTGTGTCACGTGCAGGGGCCACAGTGTTTTCTGAGCAGGGCACAGAAATGTGGATGTTTCCAAGGGGAGGAGAGTTTTCCCAGGAAAAGGGGTTTGCATCCAGAGATAAAGTGAGGACATGGGTAGGAAAAAGGGTGTTTTTGTGGAGGCTGGAGATGGAGAAAGGGAAGGAGGGTGGGAATCACAGGATGGTTTGGGTTGGAAGGGACCTTAAAGATCCTCCAGTTCCAACACCTTCTGCTATCCCAGGTTTCTCCAAGCCTTATCCAGCCTGGCCTTGGACACTTCCAGGGATCCAGGGGCAGCCACAGCTTCTCTGGGCATCCTGTGCCAGGTTCTCCTCACAGGGAAGACTCTTTTTTTTTTCCCCTCAATAAAAACACCAGAGCTTTGAAACCCCCTCTCAGTGGATCTCTTTTGAATCTCTTTCAAACTGAGCCTCCCTCTCCAACTGTCCCCGGGTGTCTCTCTTGTCGTTTCTGAGCTCACCTTAAAAACATGTCAAACAGCAAAAGGATATGTCACCAAAAACAGGCATTTGGGGGCAAAATGAGAGACCTTTCTTTGCCTCAGGAACATTGGGAATTCTCAGGAGTCTCTTGGATACTCTCTCCAGTCCCCTCCTGAAATGGTGGGACCCATTTTTGCCCACGACAATGTGTCCTTTTTCATCAGTGGGTTCAGAGTCTCAGCACGTGTCCAGCACCAGGTGCTGGGCTGGCTGATCTCCAGAGGTCCCTTCCAGCCCTGACAATTCCCTGATTCCAGGACACTCTCACACAATCCCTGGGTTTCTCATCTCCGGTGCCGGCCGGGATCGGATCAGTCGGCTCCTTCGGGGCCGGGAGAGCTCATGTGAATCTTTCTTCCCGAGAATCCTTCATGTGATTCCAGACCAGGCAAAGATTGGTCACTCTTCACAGTTAATAACGTGCCACATTTGTGTCTGATTTCACAAAGCAGGGAGGGCAGGGAGGGTGTCCAAAATTCCATGTTCCAAGTGGCGTTTGCCATTCCTCACATCCACGAGAGTTACGGATCGAAATTCACGCTCTGTGCATCCATTTCCCAAATTTTCCCGCTTTCACTGCCAGCCTTTTGAGCTGTGCAGTCACCACAGAGGCAGAGGAGTTGTTGAGACCAGATTTTTCTGTGTGTTTTCTCCGTGCAGCTGGCTCGAAGGGGCTCGTTCCCAGCTCGCCAGCAGAGAGCCAGGCTGATTCTTTTCCCCCCTAAATGTTGGGTGCAGATCCCATCAGTGTTTTCATGTTTAATTGTAATTACTTAATAACATGATAGCAAAGACTCGCTGCTCAGTGGCTGGTTTTTTTACAATGACACCAAAAATCCTGGAAGAAGTGACCGTGGGCTCCACCTAAATTTGGGAATTTTAATTGCTCTTGATCACAGGGGGTTGTGTTTTGACTTAATTGTCATCAGGGAATTACTGGATGAGATCCCTGCAATCCCTGCACCTCGGTGGCATCTGGGAATGTTTCCAGGGGGGAGAAAAATGGGACAAATGGCCCTTCCTTTGTCTGCTTAATGAATATGTAAGTGGTTCAAAGGGGCCTCTTCCCCTGGAGCTCTTCCTTAAATGAGAGATGTGCTGATATTATGTGGAAAAAGCTGTAATTCTAGTTAATAAGCAGTTCATGGAGGGCTCAGGGCTTTTCCCTCAGCAGGGTGAGGTGCCAGTTTGGCCTGACAAGGGTTAGGGAAGGAATGAGCTCATTCCCAGGGGTTGGTTACCTGGGAATAAGTGTTGGTGCCCTTTTCCAGCTGCTGTGGGAACAAGGCTAAAAGTGATTTAAACCATAGGCAGGCAAAATTTAAAGTCTTTAAAAAAGTTCAGGAGTTGTGGGAAATAGAAATAGAATCATAGACTTGGTTAGGATGGAAAAAACCTCCGAGACCCTCGAGTCCAACCATCCCCCAGCACTGCCAAGGCCACCACTGATCATGTCCCCAAGTGCCACATCCCCAGGGCTTTGAAATCCCTCCAGGGCTGGGGATTCCATCCCTGCCCTGGGCAGCCTCAGAACAGGGAATTTCTTGCAACCTTTCCCTTTTTCTCATTAGTTCCCTGGAAGAGAAAACACTGGGAACTCCACGAGTGGTAATATTGGGGGTGTGTAAAGAGGTGATGTTTCCATGCAAATATCTGATCTTTTATCCCTAATGGAGGAGTTTGGTGGTGGTTTGGGAATTCCATGTATCTGGGAGGGGGGAAACCCTCAACAAAAGGCCCTTCCTTGATAAGAACCCAAATGTTTGTGCAGGGCTGAGGGATGAGGAGCCAGGTGGGTTCTGCTCACAGACACACTTGGAGTTCCAGTGGACTGCTTTGGCATCATCCCATCAACCACAGCAGCTTCTCTCTGCTGTCCCACTGCCTCTGGAATATTCTCCCAGAGCCTGCTGGCAATGTGGAATAGAGCAGTAAAGAGAAAAGCCAGGGGTGGTGGGTGTTGGTTTTGTAACTGGAGGACCCAGTTGAGGAATTTAACAAACTGTAGCTTGGATTTTACCTTTCTGTGGCAAAAGGTGCTTCTCCTGTTTCAGGTGCTGCAGCTACAAAGGGGAAACAGGAGGAGGAGAATTTGATTTTTTATTATTTTTTATTTGAGTGGCCACAGAGATGGGGAAATATAGGGATAGTCCTGCTTGAGGCAGGGAAAAAATACAGCATTTCTTGTCTGGGAGCTTGAAGACCAAATGCCCCATTCCCAGGAAAAAGGTGCTGCCAAAAGGCAGGTGAAGGAGTGGCAGAATTGTGAACTGTGTCATCGATTCCTCGGGAAAACTGATGGCTCTGCATAGAGAACTTGTGTTAAAAAGTGATTTTGAACAGTCTGAACATCTGTCAGGAGGGAGTGATTCGGGGTCACTCAGAGCATCCCCCTCGGAGGGATCGGTCAGAAATGATTTGATATGAATTTATAAGAACGTGAATCGACATCTGGGGTTTGCTCTGTTACTCATGTGCACGAAACATCCGAAGGGAAATCGAGTCAGAGTCGGTCTAGAATGATTTACACGGAGGACAAAGATGTGAAAGGACAAAGAAGACCCTTCTTTGAGTCACCAGGTTCAGAGGGGACATTTTTGCTTCTTAAACTCCTGGTGGAGCTCAAGTGTGATTTAAGTGTGAGACCAAGGTCCATTCTGACTCTGGCTTGGACAAGGTTTGTATCCAAAGGAATTCATGACCTGGATTTCCTTAGGATGGATTCAATGCACACCATCAGCAGCTCACTGAGGGGGTGCTGTGGGTAAAACTCTTATCCCTGCCTTGGCTAAGGGTGGATCTGTCCCAGGGAAGGAATCCCAAGCCTTGAGGGAAGTCCCAGCTCAAGGAGGGGTTGAAGAGGTTGGAGTGGGGTTGGTTCAGCTTCAGCATCTCCCCCAGTGTCCCATTTCCTCCCTGAGTTTGTCCACATTCTCCACTGTCACAGAGTATATCCACATTCTCCTCAGGCAAAAGGGATTAAACCCAAGTTAATTTGAACGTTCTCCTGGTTTAAGAGTGGATTTCCATCCCTTCTTGCCACTCGTTTACGACTCTTCCTCTCCATCCAGTTTCCACTTTTGCCATTCTTTAGCCAGAATTTCATTTAGGTGTTTCATTCTCTGATCCCATCCTGTAATACCACAGTCCCCATCACCTTAAAAGAGACGTGAAAATTCAGTTTAATTTAATTTACCCAGGAAACTCTTGGTTTATTGCCCTTTGCATCACTAAAAATCAGTACCAGGCTGCCTTTCCTGCCTGGTTTAGTGACTGATTGGAGTCTGATCCCTCAGGGCTGCAGAGATTCGGCTTTAGGGTGGAAACCACAATGATTGGGGTGATTTTTTTAAAAAATATTGACTCTTCACTATATTTAATAGGTACAGAAAATCACAGAATCGTGGAAAAGTTTGGGTTGGAACAGACCTTAAGGATGATCTCGTTCCAGCCCCCCTAAAATCCCATGTTAAGTCACAGGACAAGTGTTTGAATGAATTTCCCTCCAAACCTGGGATAAATGAACTCCACATCAGTGCCAGCTGATCCCTTTTCATCCCCCATTCTGGGAAAGGCTCTGAGCAAAGACCTGCTGGGGTCGTGTGTTGGCTGATCCATCTGCCAGTTCTCTGTCAGATCGTGGGAAATTGTGTGAAATGGGTTCTGTGTCGGGGGAGACAACCCCAAATAGCCGATTTAGGGGACCAAAAACCGCTTCATTTTTCCTCTTTTTCAGTCTTCTTTTCCCTTTCTGGGGGTTGGAGCTCCTGAACGAGTCTAAACCAGAAACCATCAAGAGAAGAGTCATTAAAACCCGAGCAAAGCCAGACAATTGAATTAAATGTGGGGGAGAAGGAAGATTGAAACCTCCTTCCCTCTCTTTTAATAGGAAGCTGATGCAAATGGCAGTGGATAAGCACGTGATAAAACATTCGGATGGGGAAGTGGCAAGTGGGGAGAGCGATGGCTTGGGATGTGTGGGGAAGGGAGTTAATGATGCAGTTGGGAAGCAGCACGAGGGGATGGATGTGGTGGATGTAATGCCAGGGAAATTAAGCAGCTTAATTCCAAGCCTTGCTGCCAGACTCCATTACTTCACACTCTTGAGTTGCAGACTATTACAGTTATTTCATGTATTTCACCCACTTGGTGCTTTTGCATCGTGCTTATGCAGGAAACCATTGGGGTTTGTTTTTTTTGGTAGAAAAAAATGGATTTATTTTAATTGGAAAATTTATTTTAATTGGAAAATAGCCATATATGGTGCAGCCATTTGTCCAGTTGCTGCTGTTCCCACAGAGAGAGCACAGCAGGGATTTAATTGGAAATATTTACCTGGAGAAGAGGGCAGTGCTTGGCTTGGCTTCCAAACTGTTCCCAGTATGGTCTTGCTTGTTATGTTTGTTGTTTTCCCTCTTTTCCACCCTCTCCCCCATTTCTTCCATTTCCCCCTGGGGTTTTTCCAGCCTGGAGAAGAGAAGGTTTCTTCCAGGGCCTAAAGGGGCTCCAGGAGAGCTGGAGAGGGATTTGGGACAAGGCCTGGAGGGACAGGACATGAACCCATCACCCACCTCTAGGAAAGATTTCTGATCTTTGGGCAGTGTTTTATGATCTCTGTTTGGGTAACAGACAAGAGGAGAGGGAATTCTTCTCTGACTCCCACGGGTGGAAAAACAATCAGGATGGAAATTCTTTGCTCTTTCAGTCCTGACTAACGAGCGGAGTTGAAATTTCTGCTCCTTGTGGTGCACTCGATACACGAGTGTATTTACACACAAAAAAAACAACAACTAACCTGTTCAATTGCTAAAAGGTGTTCAGAGGAAGAGAAAAAACAAACAAACAAAAAAAAGCAGCTCCCTGTCTTTGTTCTGTGTGTTTTCTTTTTGCATTGTGTGCTCCTGCGCTCTCTGGGACCGATCACACCGAGAGGAAGATCTCGAAGGCAGGGAGCACAAAGTCTAATTATTTTGTTCACTAGAGGCAATAATTGGCTTGTTCAGGAGTAATGAGATAATTCAGATGTAAATTCGTTTCGGAGAGGGGAATTTCAATAATGGATAATCTGGGAAATTATATCATGACTGAAAGAATATTCTGTTCATCAAAGGGACAAGGAGTGGAACTGCAGAAGGTTTGGGGCTCGTTCACAGCTGGAAGGAAAATCTGGGCAATTGCTGGTGGCTCTTGTGGAAGTGCTGGATGTTCTGAGCTGGTACAGAGGGTTTTAACGAGGCCCTCGTGCTGTGAGTGAGTAATTGCAGCACTGGTGAAGTTCACTGTGAGGAGAGTTGCTGTTTGTGGAGATGAACTTCACAATGAGAGCAGCCACTGTAATTTAAACCTTACGGGAATGTTGTGGTCACCAGTCCAGCCCTGAGCAGTTGTGGTGCTGATGTTTTTCCTGAAGTTTTTCCTCAGCATTCCTGTGAACGTCCCCCAGGCAGTTTTAGGGAGCCAGTGGCCCCACAGAAACGGGGTTTGCTGTTACAAATCTGCTTTTGAAGGGCTGGGGTTGCCCTCGTGGGTTTATTTTGCTCATTCTCCAGCAGAACTGCTCTGTGCTGCTCCCACCTCCAGTGCTGGCTTCCTGTGGAGCTCCTGATGAATTTTCACACCTTGGGCTTCCAGTTTGGGGTTGAGCCTTGCTCTGGTGGAAGGTTTTCAACCCCCCCCCCCATGGCAGGGGGTTGGGACTGGGTGATCTTTATGTGCCTTCCACCCCCAAACCATCCAGTGATTCTGCTGGAGCCGAGTGCTGGTGCCCAGGGAAGTGCCCAGGAGCTGTAAATGTGAGGATGAGGGAGGTGCCCACCTCCCATGTTGATATTTTAGGGGATTGAGCAGTGGGATGAAGTTCTCTTATCAGAGAACACCCCCAGACTTTCTTCAGCTGCCCTTTGCTGCTCTCCCCTCACCTTGGGGAGGCTTCACCCTCCTCTTTCCCTTCTCTTCAGAGCCATCTGAGCTGAGTTCTGCGTGGAGCCCTCGTGGCTGGTCCCGTGCTGAGGAGCTGGGGCTGATTTTAATCAATCATTCCTGCTCATCAACGTCACATTAACGGCACATCCCGACTCCCTGATTATTAAAGTGCGTGGAAATCACGGCTCTGTGTGTGGCCAAATAGCTGCTCATCAGCAGCAGGGGGGTTTTGATGGGCCCTGATAGTTTCATTCAGGCCTTTCATCAGGGGTTTGGAACTCCCTGGGTTTTTCTCCTGGTGCTCTCCAGCGCTGACACCTGCACGTGTTCCTTGGGTTTGTTTGGCACATCTGGCAGGCCAAACAAACCTGGGGATGGATCAGCTGGAACCCTGGGTCTGATGAGACAGAGTGCCAGGGGATTGGTGTTTGAGACTGGGAAGATTGGGAAGGCGGGGAATCAGTAAGGATGGAATTGTTGCAGGGTGATCAGCACTCGGCTCTGAAGGTCCAAGGTGAAGTTTTTTGGGGTTTCTGGTCTGACCTACCTACTCTGGTCCCAGAGTCCCAAAAAGGGGTCCCAGACACCCCCAGAGACCCCAAAACCCCATCAGGGACCCCCTAAATCCCCCCAGAGACCCCAAAACCCTCCCTAAGACCACCCAGAGCCCCCAAAAATGGGATCCAGAGCCCAGAAAAGGGGTCCCAGACACCCCCAGAGACCACAAAACCCCATCAGGGACCCCCTAAATCCCCCCAGGGACCCCAAAACCCTCCCAGAGACCCCAAAACCCTCCCTAAGACCACCCAGAGCCCCCAAAAATGGGATCCAGAGCCCAGAAAAGGGGTCCCAGACACCCCCAGAGACCACAAAACCCCATCAGGGACCCCCTAAATCCCCCCAGGGACCCCAAAACCCTCCCAGAGACCCCAAAACCCTCCCTAAGACCACCCAGAGCCCCCAAAAATGGGATCCAGAGCCCAGAAAAGGGGTCCCAGACACCCCCTGAGAGCCCAAAACCCCATCAGGGACCCCCTAAATCCCTCCAGAGACCTCAAAATCCCTTCCAGAGACCCCAAAACCCCTCCCAGGGACCACCCAGAGCCCCAAAAAGGGGTTACAGACACCCCCTGAGAGCCCAAAACCCCACCAGGGATCCCAAAACCCCTCCCAGGGACCACCCAGAGCCCCAGAAAGGGGTTCCAGACACCCCCAGAGACCCCAAAACCCCACCAGGGACCCCAAAACCCCATCAGGGACCCCCTAAATCCCACCAGAGACCCCAAAACCCCTCCCAGAGACCACCCAGAGCCCCAAAAAGGGGTCCCAGACACCCCCAGAGACCCCAAAACCCCATCAGGGACCCCAAAACCCCCCCATCCTTCTCTTGGCTGTGAGGACACATTACAAGGGATGATGGCAGGACAAGGGGGAGTGGCTTTAAGCCATTGATGTAGATTGGAGATTGGGATGGAATTGCTGGCTGGGAGGGTGGGGAGAGGCTGGACTGGATTTCCCAGAGAAGCTGTGGCTGCCCCTGGATCCCTGGGAGTGTCCAAGGCCAGGTTGGAGCACCCTGGGATAGTGGAAGGTGTCCCTGAGGTTCCAGCCCAGTGCAAGGGGCATTTTGGTAATTTATTAGTGATTATCTGGAACTACAAGTTAAGCAGCAGAGGCATAAACAGGAGTCACAAGTAACAGGAATTAAATTTCTGTGTCACCCTCAAGTTTCTCCACACTCAGGAAAGTGTATTTAGGACAGAATTATGCACAAAAATAAGGGGATGTGTGGGCTTTTAGGATTCAGTAGTGGAGCAAGAAAGTTCCCAACAGCCCCCCTGACCCGTGGACTGATTGCCAGGCTATTCCCTCAAAAGGCAACGGGGAAAGGAAATGAAATAAAGAAGATACAACCAAACAGGAGGAATTCCTGTGTTCAGTCTTCGTGAGTGAGTCCTGGATTTCGTTGGAGCCCTTAAACCAAAAAGCCCTGCTGGTTTCCTGCCCCTGGTGTGTCACTGCCAGTCCTGACACCAAGGAATCCACTCTGCAGGAATAAGCTCAGCCCCTTGTTTCCTCCTTTTCCCTTATTTGGGGGTCTGTCTGTGGGATATATTCCAAATCCAGTCCAAATGCTGTGCTGCCTGGGATGGGAAACTCAGGGAACTGAGCACAGGGATCAGTCATCACCCCTGATGGATGTCGGGGGTTTTCCTTCCTCTGAATATTCCTCACATCTTTCACGCTGTGAGGTGTTAATGGAGCTGTGGGATAAATAGCAGGATGAATAATCTGCTGGTAGCTGTTTTCCTAAGGATTTAATTGATCCCAGGATCCTTACATTTCCAACTCAGTAGCATTTCCCATACACTTCCTTTTTTTGTTAAGCTGCGTCGTGCTTGGAGATTAAAAACCAAATAATTTACCTTTTTTTTTTTTTTATATTATGGTATCCACCTATGGGGGAACAAAACACCGGGTTTTTGGGCTCATTTATCAGCGAATTGGTGCTGAGATTTTCCTGGAACTGCCACACAGGGGGAAAAAGGAAAGCAATGAGACGATTTACAAACAAGAGTCATTTGGGCTGTTTATCCACAATTACATCTCTGCTCCCCAAGGAAACTGCTGCAGGAACACTCTGAGTTTAAGAACAGCTTTATTTTTATAAGCACTGCTTTTAATTGCTGAGCTGAGGTTGTGTTCATTACCAAAAATTCCCAGGGCTTTTTGCAAACAGCAAACATCTCCTTAACTCGGGCTCGAGTTCGTTGCGGGTTTTCGTCCTCCTGGTTGTGCCCTGCTTTTCTCCTCTCTTCCTAAACTCATTTAGGCTCCAAGTTTTGATGTATTACAGAACTATCCCTGTTTTCTCTGAGACCATTTTCCAGCTGTACAACTTAACAACACTAAAAATTAACAAAACACTTTTTACTGAATCCCATCCTCGTGGAAGGGCTTTGAGGTGTTGCAGGAATATTTCAATTTACTCACTGGGAGCCTGGTGTAAAATATCTTAATTTTAAGTCAGTTTTCCAGAGCAATAAAAGGAGCAGAGAGGGGTTTTTCCTTCATTTCTGTGCAGCTGTGTTGGATAACCCGACTCTCCTGGATGTCATGGAATGGTTTGGGTTGGAAAGGACCTGGAAAATCATCCAGTCCCACCCTTTGCCACGGGCAGGGACATCTCCCACTATCCCAGTTATTCCAACCTGGCCTTGGACACTTCCAGGGATCCAGGGGCAGCCACAGCTTCTCTGGGAAATCCAGTCCAGCCTCTCCTCATCCTCCCAGCCTGGAATTCCTTCCTTTTGGAAGGTGCTTTCTGTGCTTTCCTTCCTCTGAGTGGAAGAGGATTGAGCTCAATGTCGTCTTTCCTTCAGTTCCTTTTGAAACCCTTCCCAGTGGATTCAGTAGGATTGTGACCCATTTTTGGGAATTCTGCTGTGGACTAAGCAAATTCATTCTCCCCATGTGTGATGTGGGGCTGTAAAATGTAGAGCTACAAAAAGCATGTCTGGAGGGGAATTCAGCAGCTGGGATGTGCTTGCCTTCCTCATTCCTGTTCTGCTGCCCCAAATAGGGTTTTTAGGGATAAGCCAAATGGAAACTCCTGTCTGTGGTTGGGTGAGGACATGGGATGATACCAATTACTCATTTCAGGACCTTAAAGCTGGAGAGACCTGGAAAACCAGCAGCTCTTTGGTTTTTTTCCCCCTTTTCCCCCCCCAGCCTCTCTGATCCCTCCAACATGTGCAGAAATGGCTTTGGACTTGATGATCCTTCCCAATCCTGCTGATTCCTTGCAAACCTCTCCTGGCACAGCGACCTGTCCTTGTGATTCCCACCAATTTTGCCTCCTTCATTCCTCATCCTTTGCCATGGAGAGGAATTCCCAGCCACATCTCCTCCTTGCAGCAGATTAAAGGAGGTTGGAGCTCCATGGCCCAGGAGCTTCAGCTCAGCTTTGTGACCCTTTTCTCGAAATAGAAATTAAAGCCCTTTTTTTTTTAACATCCCTTTTTTTAAGCAGCTGGGTTGGAGTCTTTAAAAACAACAACCAAACAAACAAAACCACTTTTTTTAATCTTCCCAGCTAATTGTTCTGGAGGGGTTTTATTTCCCTCTGGGTTTAGCTCACCTGAGGGAAGGTAGAGATCAGATTTAGGTTGTTTTGAGGGGGGGGATAAATCCCGTGCTCCATCCTGTGCTTTCTTCTTCTTCCTCCTCGTGAAAGCGCCGGGATCTGAGGCCGAGCTTTGTCTGGAAGTTTTGCATCCCTGGGAAAGGTTCCTGTTGAGATCCCTGCTGGAGATCAAAAATGAGATGACTGATGTGTGAAGGTCGAGGGAGGGAGTTCCTGGTTCGAGTTTGGGTGGGATGTTGATGTTTGTGGGAGGGAGTTCCTGGTTCGAGTTTGGGTGGGACGTTGATGTTTGTGGGAGCGCTGTCCCGGCTCTTCCACGGATCCCAGCAGACAGGGGGGAGCTTGGAGCTGTAGTTGGTGTTGCCAGCAGCCAGCCTGAGGTCTGGGGAGCAGGATCTGGGTGGCATTGCCTGTGTGGCAGAGCTGCACAGGGGCTCAGGGAGTGCTCCCTGTCAAAACCCTCCCCAGTTCGGCTCCGTCCCCGCCCGGCTCCCGGAAGGGTTCATGGATTAAAAATTGGCTCCTCTCCACTCAGTGCCTCATCCAGAGCTCTGAGTGGCTGCTGGAGCACGAGATTAAAATGGGAATAGCTGGGGTCAGTGGGAGGGAGAGGCAGCACAGCATCCCTGGGTTGTTCCAACAGCCCATCCCGGCGTTCCGGCTGCGGTGCCGGAGCAGATGGATCGCCAGATGGACAATCCCAAAGGGGCTCCACCATCTGCAGTCGGGCTCAGTTCAGGCAGGGTCTGCCCCAGAGCTGAAGGAAACACAGCACAGCCCTGAAATGAGGCAGCACTGGCAGCCACTGGAGTTCTGTGGGACTTGCTGGCATTCCAGGAAGGAGGAAGGGGTGGAAAAAAACACCCCAACAAATGGATTTAATGATCATTTCCAGCAGCTCATTAGTGGGGGGAGGTGGGATCTGCACGGCCTCCTCTGCAGAAATACAAACCAGTTTCTGTTTTGGTGCAGCTTCTGGGAGAAAATGGAATTAAAGCAGGTTGGTTGCCTTTAGAAGGACTGGGATCAGAAATAAAGCAGCAAATAATATTTGTGAATTACAAAAAAAAAAAAAGAAATAAAAAAAAATAAAAAAGCAGGGGAAATACATGCCATGAATGATTTGCCAGAGATTTATTCTCTGGTAAGATGGGGGTTTATTACAATCTAAATATAATATAGAAATTTCTGTCTGTAAATATATATTTAGCCTTTTTTTTTGGCTCCTTTTCAAGCAGTTCTGCTTTGGGTGATGTAGCTGCATTCCCTGGAAGTGTCCAAGGCCAGGTTGGAGCAACCTGGGATAGTGGGAGGTGTCCCTGCCCATGGCAGGGGGTTGGAATGGGATGGGATTTAAGGTCCCTTCCAAACCAAACCATTCCATGATTCTTCAGGAGCTGGATCCTGTTTTAGTAGGGATTTAAAAAATCTCTCTCTATATATATATATATCTCCTTCTATGTATATCTAGATATAAATAACTTTAAACAGTTTGTGAGCTTTTTTTAAGTGCCATCCTGTGTGATTTTGCAATAATCTGTCATTTTGGCACTCAGTTTTTTGGGTCTATGTGTTTCATATTTCTGCACTGGTCACTGTAATTTCTTAGTTCTTGCTCTGGGGTTGGGATTGCAGGGGGGGAAAGCTCTGCAATAATTGATGACCCAAGGGAAGCAGCACCAGGGAGCTGAAGTTCTGGTTCCACTCCCCAAGGGTGCTGGATTTAAATCCTGCCACGGATTCTCACTGTGTTCACAGACACACAAAAGACAATTTTAATTTCTGTTTGGGGTGGTCAGGCTCTAAATGACAGAGATTTGAGCAGTTGGATGTCACTTAAGGACAAATCAGAAGAGATTCCCTTTGCTGTGCCTACACGAGTGTTTTGTGAGGGTCTTTTTTCCCCATGGAATGGGAAAATTCAGACCTGAGCATTTGCTTTGATGTCTTTTATTTGATTTAAAAGCTTTTTGCTCGAACAGTTTCAGTGACACATTGAAAATAAGGTGTTTTTACCTAATCCAGACACTTTTTCCAGCTGAAGGTACTCAAGGTCTGGGATGTCTGGATTTAATTTTCTGTCTTTTTGGGGGAAAAAAGAGGATTCCCATGAAATGGACCTTTTTTTTTTTGGTTGTCAAATACACACCAGAACTGGATGCTCTTTAAGGTCCCTTCCATCCCATTCTGTGATTTTAGGAGTTCTGGATTCATCCACTTTTTTTTAACGCCCCCCTTTCCTAGAAATCCTTGCTTTGTCATCCACTGGGAGGTGGAACCCTCAGAACAGGAGCAAAGAGCTGCATTTCCCAGGAAGAATTCCAGGAATGCTTTTGCTGTGGGAAGGTTTCTGTACCTGAACCAGCAGCCTGGCAATTAAACAATTAAACCCCACCCAGTTCCTTCCACCAGCACATTCCCCATGGATTGGTGATGGCTTTAAGGAAATCCAGACTTGCTGAATCACTAAACTTTCTCTCTCCAGGAAAAGCTCTTTATCCAGGGAGCTGACAGATCACCTCTGTGCTGCTTCCAGACTCTCCTGGCTCTCGAATTCTTCTCCACAAACGAGTTTTGTGCTCAAATATTCATGTTCAAACGGGTCCTAAACTAATTCTGTGCAGCCAGCAGTGGCCTCTGCAGTCATTTGCTGTGAGCTTGGCTCGAGTTAATGGCTTGTATTTCAGAACAAATAGTCCCTCCTGGCTGATTCTTATCCTAAATGGAATTTCCATGTGTGTCTGGAGCTGATTCTTGTGTCCAGAGGAGCTCTCTGGGAGGAGGAGGAGGAGGGTGGGTGATGTTTTTCATGCACTTGCTGCAAGTGTGATTTCCTCAGAAGGAAAACCATCTCTTCAGTGTTTCCTCTCTTTGCTCTGAGCCTTCTTACACATCCTTACACATTTTTAGCAGCAATAAAGTAAGAGATGGTTCTGCATCCTGGGGCCACTCTGGTTGGGGGTTGGAGTTAAATAGTGGGGAAAAAAAAAAAAAAGGGAGGAAATTGATATATCACGGGAAGATAGCCAGGTAAAATCATCTCAGGGTTTATCTGGAGGCATCACATTAAACTGTGGCACCATTAAAAAATCCTCAGGGTGTTGATTTTCAGCTTAAAATCGCCCTCCAAGAGGGACATGATTGATAAAAGCTGAACAAAACGGTGCTGGGGTTCCAAAAGGGCTCGTGGCATCTTTAATTTTCAGCATTAACTGCTGAATGTGGGAATTAAAACCTTCAAGGTTTTTTTTTTTTCCCTCCTTCCTTTTCCTCAGACACAAATTTGTATTAAAATATTAAAAATACTGACAGATCTTCGTCTCTCAGTGTTGCCATATGCCCACTTACAGGGAAAATATAAACACCCTAAATGTATGGAAGTAATTCTGACTGATCTCGTGCCCTTGTGCCTAATTGGTGCTGGGATTGAGGCCTCTGAGTGCTAACACGGAAATAAATTAGAAATCTTCACTTTTCCTCCTTAAAAAAAAAAAAAAATCTCCATGTTTATAGCAAATAATTTAAGCAGATTGCAGGAAAAAAAAACCCTGCTCCAGTCTGTGGTATTTTTTCCCACATTAGTCCTAATGGGATCCTTGGAATCTGCCACCTCTGAGAATTCACTTAGACACTGAATTTACTGCAGATTTGCAAGGAGTCAAGAACAGAAGGATTATTTTGTTCCCACTTAAACTTTTCATCAGACACACACAAAGATCTCCTGCAGTCCAGGGGATCCCCTGCATGGACTCCACTGGTGGCACCTGAGGGGATTCCCCCGAGATCCTTTGGAAAAGGAGCTGCTGCCAAATCCCCCGACGTGTTAAAATGTGCAGAACCTTTCCAGAGTCTGCACAGGTCACTCCAGCTCGTCCCAGATCCATTGATTTTCCCATTGCTCCATTATTTTCCCATGAACCCAAGTTCATTCGTGGGCTTGCTGAGGCACAACCTGGTTCATCTCCGAGAGCCCCTCTGAGGTCTCTCATTTGTGGAATTTGAGCTTTAGGTCAACAGAACTTTGGAGCTGATGCCAAACTGGGTGGGAGTGTTGGATGTGCTGGAGGGGCAGGAGGGTCCTGCAGGGGGACCTGGCCAGGCTGGATCCATGGGCTGATCCCAACGGGATGAGGTTCCCCAAGGCCAAGGGCGGGTCCTGAGCCATGGAGGGGCTGGAGAGTGTGCAGGGCAGGGAAGGGAGCTGGGAAGGGTCTGGAGAACTCCTGAGGGAGCTGGGGGGGCTCATCCTGGAGAAAAGGAGGCTCAGGGGGGACCTTCTGGCTCTGCAAGTCCCTGCCAGGAGGAGGGAACCGGGGGGGGGTCGGGCTCTGCTCCCAGGGAACAGGGACAGGAGGAGAGGGAACGGCCTCAAGCTGTGCCAGGGCATGTTTAGGCTGGATATTGGGAAAATTCCTTCCTGGAAAGGGTTGTCCAGCCCTGGCACAGCTGCCCAGGGCAGGGTGGAGTCCCCATCCCTGGAGGGATTTCAAATCCCTGTGGATGTGGCACTTGGGGACATTGGGCAGTGCTGGCCTTGGCAGGGCTGGGAATGGTTGGATTTGGTGATTTTAGAGGGATTTTCCAAATTAAATTATTCTTTTATACTCTGAATAATGAGGGACAAAGAAATGGGGGAAGCAAAAGCAGAGCAAGTTAAAACTTAAACCCCTGTGAGACTTGACTGACTGACAGGACAAACTCTTGAGATATTTTTATTGGATTTTTATCATTTTATGAACCTTAGCCATCGACAGAGACATCAAATGACAACCCTCCCGCTGGGGAAGGTCTGCTGAGGTTTTATGGGTGCCTTAAGCACCAGCCATGAATCTTAAACGACTCAGGATTTGGGAGGAGGTAAATCAAACCAATGGCATTATGAGCTCGTGTGTTTTCCATACAGCACATCCTTGGCAGGGCTCCAGAAAGAGGGGAGAAAATCCTCTCACAGCTTTATAGTTTAGAGATTAAGAAAAAAAAACAACAACATTTAATGAAGTTTTTACATCGTGCAGATTGAACATGAAGGAATTTTTATGGCTGTCAAACTGTTTCATGCCCAGGCTCCACTTTGCACATCTTCAGCCTTTACGAAATTAAGGAGCTGTTGAAGGAAAAAGAAAACTCTTCTCCCAGCAGGGCATTTGGGGGTTGTTTCCTCTGCTCCTTGACTCTCTTTTCCCAAATAATCCCCCTCTCTGCAGAGTGGGAGTATCCAGGAAGGCTGTAAATGATGTGGCTCGAATGTCACATGGGATACAAATCTTTCCATTGTTAATTTGATGTTCTGAACGCTCTTGTTTTAGAAACACATCATTGTTTTATAAACACATCATTGTTTTATAAACACATCATTGTTTTATAAACACATCATTTCCCGGGAGCTCTCTCTGAACTTCTCCCTCTTGGAGTGTTGCTGCAGGAGGTGATTTTCTGCCTCCTGAAAGGTGGCTGATAGGAGGGGAAAAAAATTGATATCTCGATATGCTGGCTGTGCTTCGAGGTGTTTGATCGCTGCTTGATCAGTGATAATTTCTTCAATATCCTCTTGATTTGGGGAGGGGGAAAAAATAACCCTGTCTCCTCAGGAGTGAGTGGAGGGAGTGTTATCTTCCCACGAGATGAATGGAGATGTAAAATTCGCTTGATAGCAGCTGGATTATGGGGTTTTAGCTTGATTTTCTAGGAAATGAGTCCTATCCTAAAGGAAATGAGCCCTTGGTGGTTGTTCTGTCTGTCCCTCCCCACTGAGCTGATTGGTATCAACCCAATCTGAGAGAGGCAGAAGGTGCAAAGATGTGGAATTCCTGGGAAAAAAAAATGTAAACACCAGGAGAAAAACAAGGAGGGAAAAGGAAATAAAATTTGGCCACAGAGGGGATGAAAGAAAGAGCCTCAAAGCTCATGTGTTTGGGGGTGTCTCCTGGGCAAAACTGGGGAGATTCTGTGGAGATTTATGGATATTGCAGTGTGGGGAGCTGAGGGGACAAAGGAAACCCATCTGGTTCTCCAAGTATTGGTCTTTAAATGTTTTTTTTTTTGGGGGGAACTGGAAGCAGAAATAGCATTTAGTTATTAGGAGGCAACCTCGACTTTGGGCTTGATTTGGACACCTCCAACATGCTCAGACTCAAAGCAAGTGGTGTAAATGTTCCTGGTGGCTGGAAAGAGTGGAACTTTGTTTTCCTCAGGTCAGAATTGAGTGCCTGACGCTCCCTCCTCTCTCCCAGATCCGTGACCCCCTCACTAACCTGGAGTTACCCACCAAAATTAACTTCTTGAGCATTTCGCTTCGTGTGCCTTGATTTTGAGGCTCACCACGGACATCCCGAGGCTGCCCAGGGTGTGGAAATAAAGGAATTAACTCTCTCACTTGTAGCATTTCTGTAAAGGAATTTTAAGGATTCAAAAGAAAAAAAAAGGAATTAAACCCTGGGTTAAACTGAGATAATCCCAAGTCACTTAAAGCAGGAGAACTCTTGGAGAAGAGCAAGTAGTTACAACAGGTAAAAAAAATAAAGGCTTAGCATGTCATTAATTGTCACAGCTCTTAACAGGGGGGTTTAACTTTAATCCTTGGACTCATCCCTCTCTTTTTTTATTTTTTTTCCCCCCACCTTTTTTGTTTCCTGGCCCTCTCTTGGCCTCCCCAAACACCTTCCTGATTAAATTTAATATCAGAAAGAGCCATTAGTCAGGTGTGTTGTTCTGCTGGGAGAGGGGACGGGCATGGACTGACATGAAATTAAAAAATACCTGGAATTTCAGCTGAACTTCCCAAAACTCCTACCTGGATCTGGGGAGGAAGAGCTGGAGAGGAGCCCAGGAGGGAAGGGTTAAACCCCAAGCTCCATCTCCCCTTTTCCAGAGGAGCACAAAGGGGAATCAGAAGGGCTGGAAACTTTTATTTTGAGAGCTCTTGAAGAAAAGCCAGTGAGCCCCCGGAGTTTTTAAGAAAGGAGCCCAATTTAGTGAGATTGTGAATGAGGATTCTCAGGGAACATCTGGAAACTGTTGAGTTTAATTGCCCTGCAGCTGCTCCGCTTGGAGCTTTTGTTGGGGGTGGAATTTTTGTTTCCTTTTTCTCAGGATCTCATTTCCTTTTCCCTGTGGTTTCCTCGTGTCATTTGGGGGTTTTTTGGTGGTTTTTTTTTTTTTCGTGTTGAAAAGTAAATAACAACACAAACACATCTCCAGAGAGCCCTGAAGAGAAGTGGGTTGAGCTGGGAGAGAGCGTCGATGGCTTCCAGCTGCTCCCAGCCCCAGGGAGGGAAGGGATTTGGGGGATTTCGGTTCTTTCTCCCCTCCCCTTTGTGTTATTTCTAATTCTTAGTATTAAAAATGATATCAAGGTTGAGTTTTCTTGTGGGGTGGACATTGTGTGTTGGCAGAGAGAGCAGATTGAGGGGGGTAAAAGGTGCAACCTGGGCCTTAAATTGACGGGCTGAGAAGGAAAAGTTGTGAGTTCCAAACACCCACTGAAGGGTCCAACTTTTTATTTTTATTTTTATTTTTATTATTTTTAGGAAGAGCTGGAGAGGGACTGGGGACAAGGCCTGGAGGGACAGGACACAGGGAATGGCTTCCCAGTGCCATTTAGATGGGAGATTGGGAAGGAATTGCTGGCTGGGAGGGTGGGGAGGGGCTGGACTGGATTTCCCAGAGAAGCTGTGGCTGCCCCTGGATCCCTGGGAGTGTCCAAGGCCAGGCTGGAGCACCCTGGGATGGTGGAAGTTGTCCCTGCCCATGGCAGGGGGTGGCACTGGATGATCTTTCATGCCCCTTCCCACCCAAACCATTCCACGATTATTATTTTCCCTCCAAAACAACTGCTCGTTTTTCCTGGCCACTGATGAACTAATCCTTTAATTCTTTTTTTTTTTCAGCTTAAAGCTGACTCTGCAGACGTTGAATTTTTCCTTTTTTTTTTTTTTCTTTTTCTTCACTTTATATTTGAAAATAGGACCGGTTTTTTTTCCCCTACCAGCTTGTTCTGGTGCCAAGGAAGGATTAAGCTGTTTGTGGGAGGGACAGGGAGCAGCTGGATCTTTTCCTTTGGGAGCTGTGGGATATGGGAAGGGCTGGGGAGGATAAACCTTTGGATCAGGGGGGAGGTGGCGTCGCTTCCGTGGCTCGAAGGAGCAGGGTTGGTAAATCCAGATCGGGCGAGCTGGTGTAAATGGGAGGTGTTCACTGAGCTTGGGTCACTGGGCTTGATGGGGGCTGTGGTTTCCTCAGAAAATTCCTTCAGAAATTCCCACCTGTGTTGGAAGTTCAGGGTTAATTTTTGGTGTTGGTCGGAGCTTCGAGAGGTCGGAGTCATCCAGGGAATATTTGTGTCTTTGGAGGGTGACAGGCTGGTTGGAAGAGAATGGAAGGAATTGGGAAATAAAGAGAGAGGGAAGGAGGGAGAAATTGAGATTTAAATTATATTTGGTCTTTTTTTTCCTCCAATGCGGAAAAAATTCCAATTTTTAATTGGAAAATAGAGCAGGGAAAAGTCCGTGTGAAGTGGCTGCAGCAAAATCAGTCAGTGGGAGGCACAGGGGTGTGGAATAAAGCTGGAAGAGAGAAATGACTCTCCTGGAATGGTTGGAGTTGGAAGAGGCCATAAAGATCATCCCATTGCTCCAACATCCAACCTGGCCTTGGACACTCCCAGGGATCCAGGGGCAGCCACGGATTCTCTGGGAAATCCAGTCCAGCCCCTCCCCACCCTCCCAGCCAGCAATTCCTTCCCAATATCCCATCTAAACATTCCCTCCTTCAGCTTCAGGCAAGGGATGAAGTCAAGGGGATGTAAATAATGCAGGAGAGCAGCCTGGAGAAGGGAGGCTGTAGGTGGGGTTTATTGGATCCAGATGTTTTTTCCAGCATCAGCCAGGAATGCTCCCAACATCAGGAGCAGGTGGAAGTTTTGGGAAGGAGAAGATTTGGGGAAGGAGGTAAAATATCAGTAAAACTGTAACTTTGGGAGTGGTCAAATGCTGAGAAAGAAGGAAAGGGAGGGAAAAGGAAAGGAAGAAGGAAAGGAAGAAGGAAAGGAAGAAAGAAAGGAAGAAAGGAAGAAAGAAAGGAAGAAAGAAAGGAAGAAAGAAAGGAAGGAAGAAAGGAAGGAAGAAAAGAAAGGAAGAAAGGAAGAAAGGAAGAAAGGAAGAAAGAAAGAAAGAAAGAAAGAAAGAAAAGAAAGAAAGAAAGAAAGAAAGAAAGAAAGAAAGAAAGAAAGAAAGAAAGAAAGAAAGAAAGAAAGAAAGAAAGAAAGAAAGAAAGAAAAAGAAAGAAAGAAAGAGAAAAAAGAAAGGAAGAAAGAAAGAAAAGGAAAGGAAGAAAGGAAGAAAAGGAAAGGAAGGAAAAAGGAAGGAAAGGAAGAAGAAAAGGAAGAAAAGGAAAGGAAGGAAAAAGGAAGGAAGGAAAGAAAGAGAAGGAAAGAAAGGATAAAGGAAGGGAAGAAAGAGAAGGAAAAGAGGGAAAAAGAAGGAAAGAAAGGAAAAAAGGAAGGGAAGAAAGAGAAGGAAGGGAAGAAAGAAAAGGAATTATTTATTATTGGTAATATCTGCTTTTTCTGCATTTTATTTTAACTTTTTTTTTTTAAATCCTGGGGTTTTTTTAGCTGCAAGAAACCAAACTTCCTTTCTTGTTGCCTTCTAAGCAGCCTGTCACCCTCCCAGGAGATAACTGTGGGAGCAGAGGAGCAAATCCATGCAGGACACGGGTGCTGTGGAGGGCTCAGCAAAAATCGTTATCCACGTGCCGTGCTGAGCAAAAAACCCAAAAAAATCCTGTAAAATCATTGTTAAAGACCCGAGGAAGCTTCAAGTGAACTGAGGCTGAATATGTGGAGCTGGTTAAAAGCTGAGAATTGTGTATAAATATTTATGAGAGGGGGGGGATGGCAGAGGCCGTCAATCAAAACACCCTCGAGGCGCCTCGGAGGTGATTTAAATTCCTCAAAAAGGTGGATCCCGAGGGTGAATCTCACATGTGAAGGGAGTAAGGGCAGGAAAAAAGCAACAGGGTTTGGGAAAGGGCTGGTTTTTTTCTCTGTGTGTGTGTGTGATTCCTCGTGGTTCCGTGGCCAGGCCTTGCAGCGTCGCTGGTGCGAAGACATGTGAGGTGACACACGGTGGGAGCGGCTCAGGGCTCCTTGGGATGGAGGGAAAAGGAGGGAAACGGGCCGGGAATAGGGGGCAGAGGGGTTGTAAATTGGTCAGGCTGGTTGTTTGGGTGGTGCTGTGGCTGAGGGGAGAGAAGAACTGGGGTTTTTTGGGTTGGTGACAGTGAGGGATGAAAGGGAAGTCGAGGAATGTGAATATGAGACCTTTCACAGGGCTGAGAGGAGACACTCAAGGGATGTCCCAGACATGGGCAGGGACACCTTCCACTGTCCCAGGTTGATCCATCCTGGCCTTGGACACTCCCAGGGATCCAGGGGCAGCCACAGCTTCTCTGGGAAATCCAGTCCAGCCTCTCCCAACCATTCAAGCCAGCAATTCCTTCCCAATCTCCCATCTATCCCTGCCCTCTGGCACTGGGAAGCCATTCCCTGTGTCCTGTCCCTCCATCCCTTGTCCCCAGTCCCTCTCCAGCTCTCCTGGAGCCCCTTTAGGCCCTGCAAGGGGCTCTCAGGTCTCCCTGGACCCTTCTCTTCTCCAGGATGAACATTCCCAGCTGTCCCAGCCTGGCTCCAGAGCAGAGGGATCCAGCCCTGGGAGCAGCTCCGGGGTCTCCTCTGGACTCTCTCCAGCAGCTCCAAATCCTTCAGGAATGTTGTTCCCAGGGCTGGGGCAGCTCTGCAGGGGGGTCTCCCCTGAGGGGGCAGAGGGCAGAATCCCCCCCTGTCCTGCTGTCCCCACTGTGGGATCAGCCCAGGGCACGGGGGGGGCTGGGCTGGGGCATCTCCAGCATCTTCACCCACCAACACCCCCAAGTCCTTCTCCTCAAGACTCCTCTCCACAAATCCATGTTCTTGTGGATCTGCACAACTCGACCCTTTTTTTGTGCCTCTTCTGCTCCCCGTGGTGCTGAACTTCCCGGCACAGCTTTCACTGGTTTTATCCCCGGATCCGAAAATGAAACTGCACCGTGATTTTAGAGAAGGAAAAAAAACCCCTTTTGCCGAGCCCTCCTCACCTCGAAAGGATTCAGAAAAATTTGGAAAAGGGGTGAGATGGTGCAAGATGCGCCCGAGGCTGCAGGGTTAGTGTGTTGGTGGGGGGGATGTGGGGAGAGAGGCAGCTTTCCACGATTTTTTTTTTTGCTTTTCCAAGGAGGCAGCGTTTGCTTGGACGGTGCTTCTGGTGTGTCTGGAATGCTGAGGGAGCAGGTTTTGAAAAGAGCAACCAAACAAAACGCCGGGCTGGGAATATCAAGGATTCCTTGACGAGCCCACCTTTTGTCCTAAACTTTTCCCTTCTGTTCCGCTCTGAATGCGGGGAGGATCCTCCCCATCCTAAGGAGGATTTCTGGGAATGTTAAAAACGCCCAGATCTCATTAACGCCGGGCTCCTCCGCTTATCAAAGCCTCACGCTGGCTCCTTTGCTCTCCCCCCTCTTCATCTTCCCCTCATTAGGGCCGAGTGCCTGCCCTTGTTGCGCCCACCCTGCACCTGCGGGGGTCTCATTTGGGAACGACTCGTTAACCCTATAAGACTCGGAACGCTGAAAACGCGGGGGAACCGATCGGGTTTGTGCGAGGGGAGGGGGCTGTAAATGAAAAATTGCCCCTCCCGGTGCTGCTGATGGTTCTGCAGCCCCTTTTATCTCGAGGACCAAAGCACTTTTGGGGGATTACAGAGGTGCCGCGCTGCTCAGGTGTTTTAGCCGAATAAATAGTGTTTATCAAAAGGGGTTTTCGAAAGGGGCTGTCACCGCCCCTCGACATCTTTATGCAGCCACTCGAAGCTCTTCTGTGTCTCGGTGGGGGATGCCAATTTACTGATGTGCCTTTTAGTTGAAATCCAAGTTCCATCAGGCAGATTTAGGGGCGAGAAAATGCGAGTCTCTTTGCAAAGGGGGAAAAAAAGAGAAGGAAATAAGAGTTTGAAAGTGGTTTAAAAGCCTATTCTGTAAGAAACGAGCCGGTTGAGATGATGTATCAGGTGGCACAAAACAAAAAAACCAATCATTGGAAGTGGCTGGGTCTGTGCTGTTCTGAGCACCCCACCCATCCTGCCAAGCATCTGTCTGGACTCGCCGTAAATTCCGTTCCTGGGGTGAAATCCAGAGGGATCACACGTGTTTTGTCACTACACGAGGTGTTCTGATGAGCACCTCGACTCCTGGAGATGGATAAGTTTTTAATGACTTCATTTAAAAAGGCCATTATTCCTCAAGCCCCTGTCAATAGCTGTGAGTTAGAGCTGAGGGGTCCCAGTGGCTGTCAGAGAAGGTTGAGAGATGCAGGAAAGATCTGCAGGATGGAGAGTGTTTGGGGTGTCCATTAATCATCTCCAAATAACAAGAAGACAGTTCTTGAGAGGCCACTTGGGTTGCTCAGTCACTGAACCTCTCAAGTACAGGAACACTTTTATCAACACTTTTGCTTTGTCCTCCCACTGAAAAAAAACCAACCCAGGACTTCACTGCTTTGACATTTATGGATGTTACTTCGATATCCCAGCTGGATTTTACCGTGGCCACATTGTTTGAATGTTTTAACACCATCTCAGAATGATTTCTTCCCCCCTCCCGTGTTTACTCCCCGGATCTTTTAATTCCATTAATCACTTCTTCCCTGTGAGATGTGCTGATGTTTCTCCTGGCGTCTCCACAGCCTTTCTGTCTCTTGTTTCTTCTCCTTTGGAGTTCTCATTCCAGATGGTGTCTCGCCAGTGCCTTAAATATTCATGGAGTTCCTCTGCTGGCCTTTTACTGGGAATAGCTTTGGATCGTGTTTGCCTTTTGGCTCCTGGTGTGGGTGGCCCCAGGACCTTCTGTGATTGATGGACACACTTGAATTTGTTTTCTAAGATTGCAGCTCACACAGTCTCTACCTCCTGGCAGCTATAATTGGTACCTGAATGCATTGGAATGTGCAGGATCCAATGATATTCCCTGTGCAGAGTATCCCATTGGTAGCAACTTCCATCTCTGGTTTCATCAGCATGATTTTTTTTTTTCACATTTAACTTTGTGCAGTTCTGATTAAAAAAAAAATAAGTAGGGATATCTCCTTAACTCTTCCTTGTGGATTTTGGTTGGTGACCTCTTTGCAGTCCAGGAGTTGTTCTTTCAGCAGAAGTCACCGCTTTTTGTTATCCCTTTAATCCATTAACCCTGCACAGCCACGTTACCAATTCCCACCTTTCTCCACCCTGGAGTTTTCTTCATCACTGTGCACTTTTATTATAACTAGTTCTTAAATTTAAGAAATTTGGTTCAGCTGCCCAGAGAAGCTGGGGCTGCTCCATCCCTGGAAATGTCCAAGGCCAGGTTGGAACAACCTGGGATAGTGGGAGGTGTCCCCGTCCCTTCCAACCCGAACCGCTCTGATTCCGATGGATCACATCCTTGGAAATCTTCACCACTAAATTTCTGAGCATTCAGATGATTTTTTTGACCTCTCCTGGGTGACCCAACATCTTCCCTAGACCAGGTTGCTCCAAGCCCCATCCAACCTGGCCTTGAATTTGGTAACAAAACCCCTTAGAAATTAAGTAAAACACAGTTTTCTTTCTCTCTGTTTGTTAATGCTCAGACTCCTGCTGAAATCCTCCTTTTCCTTCGTGGTGCTGATGAAAGCCCTGCACCTTCTCCTTTAGAGTTTCATTGAACTCTGTTAAAATGATGAGTTAATAAATTTAGTTTCACTAAATTAATCCTTGTTTTACTTTTGCATTAGATAGACCAAAATGCAAAACTGATATTTTGATAAGGCTTTTCATGGTTAATGACCACTTTTTCCCAGCCAAGAAAGTGTCATTTTGAAGTGGTTTTTAGACCATTCCTTCACCCTTCCCTCCTCGAGGCACCGACGCGCCGCCCAAGCCGCTGCGCTACCGGGGATTTTTCGGGCACCGTTTTCCCTCCCCTTCCCGGGTTGGACCCCCCTCCCCGGAAAATCGTCTTCCAGAGCCCTCAGCTTTGATGTGTGCTGGCAGCAGAGGGGCTGTGGGTGCCAGGTTCTGTCTGAGAAGGGCTCTGCTGGTTGCTGGGTGCAGATGACAGATGGTCACACCGAATGTTTAAAGCGTTCGTGACCCCGGCACGATCCCGGAGCTCGGCACCAAAGCTGCCCTTGCCAGAATTCCTGGTGCCTTATTAATTTCAAATATTTTCTCCAATTAACTGCTTTCCCAAAACATATTCTTTCTCTCTCTCCTATTTTTTTCCCCCCACCCTGTTAAAGGAAGCCTCAAGATGTCGGTGCAGACTGGCAGGAGTCGGTGCCAACTGCTGCTGCTGCAGCCTCGTTAACAAATTAATTCCTGCTGAGAATGGGCACATATGGCCCAGAACAGAAATATTAGGGGTCTGTGGTCTTTGGGAAGGGCTGGCAGATATTGCCTGGGGGATAAAAAAAAATAAATAAAAATTTATAGCACTTAGTGCAGTCAGAAATTTAATTTTTATTTATTTTTCCTGCTCGATTTTTTATGGTTTTTTTTTCTTTTTTTTGAAGTAATGGTCTTCAATCATTTCCCAGCCCCTGTGACAGCTCCAGAGCTGCAAAAAAAAAAAAAAAAAGAAAAAGAAAAAAAGAAAAATAAAAAAAGAGGTGGTGGGGGAAAGAAGCCAATTTATTGGTGGCCTCCCTTTCTTGCTGCAAACGAGGGGAGTTGGTTTTTATGTGGCCCATTTGAATTTCATGGAGCACAGAAAGGGCTTTAGGGTGGGTTTCTGACCTGCAGTCTGGTCCTTTATCTACCCATCATTAATTCACAACCCTTGTAACAGCAGCTTGTAAGGAAAACACTCATTTTTTTATGTGGTTAATTCTAATTTTTTGCCCTCCCTGTTTTTAAAGTGTTGGACATCTCGTTTTTTACTCCTCGAAAAATCCCACGAACCCTGAAGGGAAAAGGGCAAAAGTTTTGCTTCCTCCTGATCCCTTCAGGATCCCCCCTCGTATTCTGAGAAATAATGTGATATTATTATTATTATTATTATTATTATTATTATTATTATTATTATTATTATTATTATTATTATTATTATTATTATCAAGAGCAGGTTGGCTTTGTGACGTGTTTCTCTCCATGCCCAGCTGGATTCATGGACCGGGATGGGCAGATCTTTACTGGGATCTCTGATTTTTTAACTTGTGGAATGACCTTCCCTGGGGTTGGGTCAGGTTTGTGTCTTCAGCTCCTCAAAACGACTCCCCTGCTGGTTCAAATTCTGATGGATGAGGGGATAATTGTTCCATCTGCATATGGAAAAGGAGAAGGAAGGTGTTTCAGGGAGCTGAAGGTTATCCTGGAGAGCTGGAGGGAGGGGCATTGACGCAGCCAGGATGCATTTAAATCCAATCAGCAAATTAATCAACACCTTGGTATGGTTTTTAACGTGCTGGGTTTAATTAGGGGATAAAAGGGATGATGTGTGCAGAT
Organism: Pyrocephalus nanus; assembly: GCA_038380795.1. Lineage (NCBI taxonomy): Eukaryota > Metazoa > Chordata > Aves > Passeriformes > Tyrannidae > Pyrocephalus > Pyrocephalus nanus. The sequence goes on along the minus strand of CM076262.1, from coordinate 19,049,998 downwards.
ATAAATATATAAATATGTGTGTATATATAAATATATGGGTTTGGAGGAACAGTTCAACATGACTGCACTGTGGCATTGCCTGGGATACAGGATGGGTAAGTTCTCCACCATCTGCACCCTCTGGCAGTGGATTCTCTGGGAATTTTGGGGGGATTTTGCCAGTTTGAAGAGCCTGTAAATGCAAGGCCAGACGTGTCACTTCAGCTGTTCTTCGGGATAGGTTGTAGGAGGCACCTTCTTTCTTTCACTGCAAGATTTCTGCCGTGGTTTCGACCTATTTATAGATAAGATCATTTTAAATTAAAATTAAATTCGTGTAAAGAATGGCATGAGCGTCTTAATATTCCCTGCTTATGGCAGGACTTAAATATACATATATCTATAAGCAGTTGGGCTCAGTGATTTTAAAATCAGCCTAATTTTTTTACTCCAGTTCTCTGTCTCTGCCATCATTTCATGGATGAATTCCTCAGTGCTGCTGCTCCTCCTCACCCTTGCCTGGGAATTTCCAATCCTTGCCTTGCTTTTCCTCGTTGGAAATGACACTGGAGCAGGGGGAAGTGATCTTTGGTGCCCCCTCTCAGCTGTTTGATTTTCCTTTTGGGAAATGAAGGACTTTGGCGGGAACTGCATCCTGAACCCAGCAGCAGTTGCACCACCCGAGGGAAATCCGGGATTCACCACCCTGGAACAAGTCCCCAGCTGGGAGATGCAGGATCTCTGTGTGCTTTCCTGGTGTTCAGGAGCACAAAGATCCCATAACCTGCTCTGCACCAGCTCCTGTGCTGAAAGGCTGAGTAACAGCTCCAAAAGGGCTGGTTTTGTTCATCCCTCCGAGGCTCGTGGATGTGCTGGGGTTATCCCAGGTGATTTTTCACCTTCAGGGAAGGCAGTGATGTAGAAAAATACTCATTTTGAATCCCCCAGGGCTGCCAGAGCTCCGGGGGTGTTTGGACAACGCTCCGAGGGACAGGGTGGGATTGTTGGTGGGACCGGCTGATCCTGGTGGGTCCCTTCCAGCTCAGGATATTCCGTGATTGATCCTGTGCTGGAGGAGAGTTGAAAACTCTCTGAGCACTTCAGGGAAGTTTGAAACCCAGGGCTCTGACTTCTCAAGTCCACCTGGTGCTCATTCCTGCCTTCAGATGATTTGATCTCCCATCTTGGATAGTCAGCCACGGGATTGACTTCCAGCAAAGGCAGCTCTGCTTCCCCACATGGCTCTTTATTTTCTAACACAACTGGAGGGATAATTTACTTCTGAAAGTTCCTTTTTTTTCCTCCTTTTTCTGTTGGAATGGATGAAATAAAGCCAAGGAGAAGGAATGGATACATGGATACATCCCTCTGGTTTCCCTGGCAGGACATCCACGTTGTCCAAGGACTGCCCTGTGACCAGTAACACCAGTCCAGAGCTGATGTCAGGAGCTGCAAACACGTGTGAGGTGCCTTCAGATAGAAAACATTCCAAGTGGGAATGTCCCCTTGGGGTGAGCCAAGAGCTTTGGAAGCATCTGCCCCGTGGAGCTGCTGGGGGGATGGAGGAGCTGCTCCCTCCACACCGGTCCTTGGCTTTCCCTGCAGGGTTTGCTGGTGCCAAACTCACCCTGTTTTGAAACCAGGAGCACTTTTTAGCCGTTCCTTGAGGTTTTTTTAATGCCAGCTGATTTTTGGGAGTGGTTCCTGCTGGCTGAGGAGCCGGATTGTCCTTCCCTGGAGCAGAAGAAGCATGAGCTGTGTCAGATGTTGTCCTCCACCGATGCTGGTGTTTCACTGGCAGTTTGTCACCTCGTGCCTTTCACTGCCCTCCAGGACTCTCCTTCCTCACTGGGTTGGTTTAGGAAGTGCTTAAATTCCTGTCATTCCCTGTGGTGATGGAATTCCCTACAGAATAAAGGGCTGTTCCCTGGTGGAGGTGTCCCAGCTGTTGACTGAAAAGTGATGTTGCCACAGGTGGGAAGGAACTGGCCAGCAAGAAATTTACACTGGAAATTTGGAAGATGTTTTTTTTTTAACCACTAGAGAAGGGAGGTGAGAAGAGTGAAGGCAAGAAATTGGGGTGGAGCTTCCTACAGGAGGTTGTGGAGAGGAGCTGAAGGGTGAATTGATGACCCTGGAAAACCTGCCCAGCTTTTTGTCCTTATCTGACATCCTTCAGCTTTTCAGTCGGTGTTGAAATGACCTGAAAGATCATCCAGTTCCAACCCCCCAGATACTTTTTGTTGGTGCTGGAAGCCTTAAAAAATGACAAAATCCGTAAGGATTAAGCCCCCAAATCTACAGTTTTAGTTTCAGTGCAGTGAAGAGAGAGTAGATGTCAAAAAAAAAAAACCAAACCAAAAAGGAGCTGCCTTTTTTGGGTGTGGCTTCTCCTTGAAGGCAGAAGGATTTTTTTTTTTTTTTTTTCACTCAGTGGTGCTTTTGGAAAGGAATTTTTGGATCCCCCCCCTGCTCTGCCCCCCAAAAAGTATCTCCAGCTGGACCTGTTTCACCTCCTCTCCAGTGCCATTTCCACGAGTGTCTCTTTGGTGTCCTCCAAGAAATTCAATTCAACCACCCTGCTGGCTTTAAATTAAGGCAGCTGAAGGTTTCATCAATAATTAAATACATCCAGTTGCAGGCAGGGAGTAAATATTTCCAGCTTGTAAATGGTTTTAAGGAAGGGGCTGAAAACCTTGATGTATTAAAAAGTGGATGCTTCAGATAAATCAGCTGATTTTTGCTAATAAAAAACCCCTGATTTTGCTCATTAAAAGCATCTCCTTAAGAACAACCAGTCAGAGGAGAGGCAGAATATTTTGATTTATCAGCAGGGAAGGAGGACATGGCCTTCATTTGTATGATTATAAATGTATGAACAAAAATGATTGTCCTTTTTTTCCACTTCTGTCACTGGAAAAGCTGCAGAAATCCAAAGTTGGTTTGAATTTTGGGAGAGTTTGCCAGGTAGAAGGTGAGGAAGGATCCTCAAGGAGAGCAGTTTTCTCCCCTGCTCCCTAAAAGAGGGGACTGAACTCCCAAAAGAAGGAACTGAACTCCCAAAAGCAGGAATTGAATTCCAAGCCAGGAATTTCCTGTCCAGGCCCTATTTAATAAACAATTTTTAGGCTCCTGTCTCAAAATGGGATGCTCTTATTTTTGCTAAAATCCCTTTTCCAGTGGTTTACCTGGAAAACAGAGACAGAATTTTAGGGATGGTGGGGTCTGGTCCACCCTGAGAGCAGCTGAAAATAAAGTTATTTTTAGCCAATCGAGCCATTTTGTTGCCACTGAATGAACTCAAAGTCTGGAGCATCTGAATGGAATTTTCTACCTCTGGGGGAAAGAAAAAAAAACCAAAACAAAACTAGAGGAGTCTCATCTCATGAAATGAAGTTTTTTGGTTGTCTCTGCAAGGATGTTCAGTGGGGAAAAGAGATGTAAAAATAAGAAAGCTCAGGTTTGAGGTGTGTTAAGCGTGTCAAAAGTAGGATTTGTGCTCCTGGAGCCCGTTATTTTAAGAATAATTGAATTATTTTTATTATTTTTTTTTTTTTTGGCCACACTTTTTTTATTTTTTCCAGGTGCTTTTCTCGGCTTTCCTGCTGACTTTAAGTGGTAACTCTTAGCAGCTGTTCTGATGCCTTGGAAGGTTGTCATTGGTTCCCAGGGGGATATTTTGCCCCCCTTTATCCCTGATTATGGCAGAATCATTCTGGGAAATGGGAACCCGTTAATGCCCCTCACATATAAACCTATTTTATATCAGACAAAGATCAGCCTCCAGCACCAGGTTGTTCCCAGATTTATTTGGATTCCTCTTAATATTCCAGCTGGTGAGAGTTTTATGGTTTTTTTTTTTTTTTTTTTTTGCAAATGTGTGGGGAAAAATCTTCACTCCAGCAGTGTGACGGGGGGTGAGAGGCACAAAATCTTGAAGAAGCAGCATCAGCCCTACAACAAAAAAAATTCCGTTGTTAAGAAGGTTTGGAGCCCCCCCATTCAAAGGACATGGAGAGAGTCCAGAGGAGACCCCGGAGCTGCTCCCAGGGCTGGATCCCTCTGCTCTGGAGCCAGGCTGGGACAGCTGGGAATGTTCATCCTGGAGAAGAGAAGGATCCAGGGAGACCTGAGAGCCCCTCCCAGGGCCTAAAGGGGCTCCAGGAGATCTGGAGAGGGACTGGGGACAAGGGATGGAGGGACAGGACACAGGGAATGGCTTCCCAGTGCCATTTAGATGGGAGATTGGGAAGGAATTGCTGGCTGGGAGGGTGGGGAGGGGCTGGACTGGATTGCCCCTGCTTCTTGTAACTGAACAAAAAAACCCCCACCTATTTCCTTTAATTTTGGAATTATAACATCGAGTATTCCAAGATGTGGGTGGTTCCTGTTGGTGGAAGCTGCTGAATCAGCAGAAATCACCAAATTAACCCTTTTTCTGATGAAGCTGGAACGTTCAAGTCTCGACTTGTTCAGCCCATGATTGTTGAAGCTTTTATAAGATAATTTTTAATATTTGAACATTTTTTTTCAGCTTTTTGAGCTTTTCATGGAAGAGTAGAATGGTTCGGGGTGGAAGGGAACTAAAAGAATATCCAGTTCCACCCCTCTGCCACGGGCAGGGACACCTTCTACTATCCCAGGTTGCTCCAACCTGACCTTGGACACTTCCAGGGATCCAGGGGCAGCCACAGCTTCTCTGGGAAACCAGCTCCAGTTTTCCTATCCTTGATACCTGCACAGCAGGAGCAACAAAAATAAGAAAGAGAGCTGGAGAGGGGCTGGGGACAAGACCTGGAGGGACAGGACACAGGGAATGGCTTCCCTTCTGACATTAAAACACATCAGGGATATAAAAAAATGCAGGGAGGAGCCCTTTGGTGCTCCAGGAGATGAGATAAAGAGGGGAACAAAACAGCTGAGAGGTGAATCCAGGGTGGAAGTAATCACAGAATTCATTAGCTCCAGCTTTTTTCCTGACTCTGGATAAGCACTCCAGCTTTTTTCCTGACTCTGGATAAGCACTCCAGCTTTTTTCCTGACTCTGGATAAGGACTCCAGCTTTTTTTCCTGACTCTGGATAAGGACTCCAGCTTTTTTTCCTGACTCTGGATAAGCACTCCAGCTTTTTTCCTGACTCTGGATAAGCACTCCAGCTTTTGTCCTGACTCTGGATAAGCACTCCAGCTTTTGTCCTGACTCTGGAGAAGCACTCCAGCTTTTTTCCCTGGCTCTGGGTAAGCACTCCAGCTTTTTCCTGGCTCTGGATAAGCACTCCAGCTTTTTCCTGGCTCTAAGGACTCCAGCATTGGGGGAGCTCCTGTCTGTGCGTGGTGGTTTGAGGGGAACCACGAAACGGTAAATACACGAGTTGACAAATCCATTAATCAGAGAGACCTGTGGCCTGGGGGGGGGATAAAAAAAAAAGCAGGAAAAGAGGAGAAACAGGCATTTTGAACAATTCCTGGTAGCTGCAAGGAGGTTTTTTCCCCACGTGTGGCTGCCACAGCGAGGGGATGATGAAGGAGAGCGGGGTTGAACCCCAACCCGGCTCGCTGCGGCTCCTTGAGGCTGATGGAGTGTGAGCAACTCATAAATCAGGGTTTGAAACATTAAACAGAGCAGCTTCTTTAAAATGCAGATGGTGTTGGGTCTCAGACAAGGCGGGAGAGGGAGGAGTGATGACGTGTCAGCACCCAGAGCAGCCCTGGGATGGGGCACAGCACGGGGAGGGACAGTTGGGACAGCTGTTTGGGGCAGGAATCCGGTCACTGGAACGTTGGACACAAGTTCTGTGTTCAGTGGAAAGCTGAAGTGCCAAGGTGATTTTAAAAAGCTGGGGGGATAAAACGTCAGGTGGGTTTTTGTGGCCGGCGTTTCCCAAAAAGCTTTGCCAGCTGGGAAGGTTGGAGCCCGGGTTTCAATCCCCCTCTTGGGAAATTGGAGCTCAGGAACCTGATCAAGGTCAGAGAGGCCACCTCAGACCCAGGGTTTGAGTCCAGCCCTGCCTCTCCTGCTTTGGGAGTTCAGTTTTCCCAGGGTGGAGTTTGAAGCGAAGCGGGATCTGCAAAGCTGAGCACAGGCTGAGCTCCCACTCAGGATCATGGAATGGTTTGGGTGGGAAGGAAACTTGAAAATCATCTAATTCCAGCCCCTGCCACGGGCAGGGACACCTTCCACTGTCCCAGGGATCCATCCTGGCCTTGGACACTCCCAGGGATCCAGGGGCAGCCACAGCTTCTCTGGGAAATCCAGTCCAGCCCCTCCCCACCCTCCCAGCCAGCAATTCCTTCCCAATCTCCCACCCAAATCTCCACTTTTCCAGTCTGAAGCCACTCCCTGTGTCCTGTCCCTCCATCCCTTGTCCCCAGTCCCTCTCCAGCTCTCCTGGAGCCCCTTCAGGCCCTGCAAGGGGCTCTCAGGTCCCCCTGGACCCTTCTCTTCTCCAGGATGAACATTCCCAGCTGTCCCAGCCTGGCTCCAGAGCAGAGGGATCCAGCCCTGGGAGCATTTTATCCCAATCCCTTTCCACTCCTCCTTTCCCAGTTTTACACCTGTAAGAGATTTGTGAAGGTCCAGCCATCAGACCTGACCTGGCTTGACTTCATCCCTGGGATTTCCCAGGCCAGGTTGGACTGGGCTTGGAGCCACCTGGGATAGTGGAAGATGTCCCTGCCTGTGGCAGGAATGAGGTGGATTTTTAAGATCCCTTCCAACCCAAACCATCCTGTGATCCTCAGCTTGGATTTTTAGGTCGTTTTGGTGACTGACACAGCCCCAAAGCTAAAGCCCAACAGGGGTTGGGTTTATTTGGGAAGCTCTGGACCTGTGGGGTTTCCAGGAAAAGCTGTTAGGTTGGAACCTTCTCTGCACCCCATGTTGGGCTCCATCACTCCCAAAACGCTGCTTTTGGGAGAAGGGCTGAGACTTCATCGCTTCAGGAGACACCTCTGAACTGAAATCTGCTCAACTTTATAACCTCCAGGACCAACTTGGTGCTTTTTATCCCCTTTTTGTCTTAACTTCCTGTTAAACAAGGAAAGTGTTTCCAAAGGGACCGAGGAGGTCGAGAACCCCTCGTGGATTTTGGGGTGCTGCTGTCCTTGGCCGTGGCACTGTTGGTGTCTCCGGTGCTGAGCTCAGTGCTGGTGACAGCTGATGGACACCCTGGGAGCTGGGAACAGGCTGATGTGCCCCTTGCAGACGGTTCATCATCTCCCAGCTCCTTCCCTCCCCCGGGCTCTGACAGCCGCTGCTTTACAAGTGCTGAACCTCCTCATTCCCATCGATCCAGGGAGCCTTTGGAGCTCCATCATCTCCCTGATCTCTGCTGATCCTGGGAACGGGTGGGTGGGTGCCTGTGTGTTTGCAGCCATCACTCCCTCACTCCTGAGGGTCTGATCTCACAAATTCCCAGCTGTGATGATTAAAAGGAGAGCAGCAGAGAGGAAATGCGATCTTTCCTCTGTCAGAAACCTTTGCTGAGTTGCTTCTCCCCTCCAGCAAGAAGGTAAATCAGGTGTTGGCTGGAGCTTATTCTTGTCTGTCTTGATATAACAGGTGGGGTTTTTTTATCTCATTTTTTCTCATCCTTTTTTTTCATCTCAGCTCCCTCCTTCCCATGGCAGGGGGGTGTCAGGGGGCAGGACAGTCACCCTCTGGGGGTGGAGAGCACAAGGAACATCCCTGTGGGAATAAGACAGGATAATCTGCCTCAAATAATCCACTGGATGGCTCCAGAAGAGGAGCAGAGATCCTTCCCCATCCCTTTCCCTGCTCCCTGCTGAGTTCTGGTGGTGCAGGACAGCAAGTCCTGCCAGGACATCCCGGTGATTCCAGCCCGGATTGCACAGCCCGGGGGCTCTGCTACCTCAGGACAGCTGGAAAAAGGATGTCCCACCCCTGGATGTGTCCAAGGCCAGGTTGGATGGAGCTCTGAGCACCCTGGGATAGTGGGAGATGTCCCTGCCCGAGGCAGGGGGTGGCACTGGATGGGCTTTAAGGTCCCTTCCCACCCAAACCATTCCGGGATTCTACAAATGCAGTGAAGTTTGAGGATCCAAGACATGCACCAAAGGGATTTTAAGAGGTGATAAATGGTGTTTGGTTTCTGAGGGAAAGAGTTTAGAAGTGTTTGCCGGTGTATTGTTCATGTCCTTGCTTCATCTGCAACCAGGCCTGGTGGGAGGTGTCCCTGCCCAGATGTAAAATCACCTTTTTTCCTCCCCATTCCAACCTCTGCTCTGCCCCAGCCCCTGGGAGCAGGGCCTTGCAGATGGGGTGGATTGTTTTGTCCCTCCTGCTGGAGCTCAGCCCAGTCAGTAGTGTCAATTATTGACTCGGTGTAACAACAACAGCCCTTCCTCCCTCCCACCCTGCATTTCCCCCTTCATGCCTCAGCAGCTCGTGCCTGGATGAATTCCCCAATAAGTCTGTGAAGCCGTGGATCCCCCTGGAAATTGCAGGCTCTGGCATTAACAGGGGAAATGAATCATTTTCTTTCCTTTGAACTCACATCTTTTCTTTTATTATTTTTTTTTTAAACTGTCGCATCGTGCGAGTTCAATTCAGGAAATTCTTGGATTTTTGGTGGTTTTTTTTTAAGAGCTTCCTCTTTCTAAATACAGCCAGTAAAGCTGAATGAACCCTGCCTCCAGCTGCTCTGTGCTTCCTGAACCCTTGTGCAGGTGTAGGATTTACCAGGAGGCTTCCCCAGCCCAGCCCTGCTCGGGAGGAGCTGAGTCAGCTGTGGAAGTGCTGGGAGTGCAGATTGCCCTGGATTTCTCACTCCACAAATCTCACCAAAATCAGCATCTGAAATCCACTCCTGGGCTGGGAATTCTGGTAGAAAACACTCCTGGACTGGGAATTCCTGTGAGAAACACTCCTGACCTGCAGGGACCTTTTAGGATCTGGAGCAGCTGGGGCTGTGACCATTTGGTTATTTTGGGGTTCTTTGAGGTTTTTCTGCCAAAATCCCACAGCTGGTGGAGCTGTTTGTGGGATGGTTGCAGGACATGATGATCTGTGCTTATGAGAAAGGAACCCAATCTGAGGGGTTCTCTGATGAATTTCTGGAATTTCAGAGTCGCATTTTTCTGCCAAAAACAGCTGGGGCAGGACAAGGGAGGGGATTCTCCAGGCTGGGACAGCTGGGAATGTTCATCCTGGAGAAGAGAAGGATCCAGGGAGACCTGAGAGCCCCTTGCAGGGCCTGAAGGGGCTCCAGGAGAGCTGGAGAGGGACTGGGGACAAGGCATGGAGGGACAGGCTTCAGACTGGAAAAGTGGAGATTTGGGTGGGAGATTGGGAAGGAATTGCTGGCTGGGAGGGTGGGGAGGGGCTGGACTGGATTTCCCAGAGAAGCTGTGGCTGCCCCTGGATCCCTGGGAGTGTCCAATGCCAGGTTGGAGCACCCTGGGACAGTGGGAGGGAGATGGAACTGGATGATCTTCCATGTCCCTTCCCACCCAAACCATTCCATGGGGGAGCATCTGGCCTGTTGTCCTAAAAATGTTTTTTAATTCAATGTTTACAAGTGGACTTTGGTGCTCCCAGGACATTCAAAGGTTTCAGGAAGTTGTTGTTTCCCCTCCCCTCTCTCTCCTCTCTCAGTATCCAAATTTAACATCCTTTGGTGCTGGGAGCTGCCTCTGGAAGTTCCCTCGGTTTGGGAGCAACAGGCTGATGTTTTTATTACACCAGATGCAGGACCTGCACTTCCTGCAGCACTTCCACTCCTTTTGGAACTGGAAATAATGTCTAAAAATACATCGACCCCACCTGTGCCGTCCCCACTGCTTTCAGCAGTGCTTTCTGTGAGCCCGAGGAGGGCACGGGGAGCGTTATCTTCACCTTAATTACTGATCTTTCATCAGGAAAAGGAGCCTTTAATTCACAGTTAATTATCGTTCGCTAAGCGGTTAATTATCGCTCGCTCTCCTGAAAAAAAAAAAAAAAAAAAAAAAAAGGGAAGGGCTGCTGAGCTCTGTCAGCCAACCTGTTTGATGTTATTTTCCAGGAGGACCAGATGATAACTTAATTGAAGGCGGCGGATCCAAGTTTGTCTGCAAACCGGGAGCCAGGAACATCACCGTCATCTTCCACCCCCTCCTCAGGTAATCCAGGGGGTTTTTCCCACCGACTCCTGCAGGTGCAAACAATCGGGATGAGCAGAATTAACCTTCCAGAATGAACTTTTTCTCTCCGTGTGGACGGTGCCACTTGTGAGGCACTTGAGAAGCTGGTGGTGGTGCAGATGTGTTGAAAAAAAGAAAATAATCATCATTGATTTAGCTTCTCGGCCGATGGTTTGGAGCCCTTTTTGGAACCGAGCTCTGATGCCAGGTGGGATTTGCTGCCCTGGGTCGTTTATTACCGACCAGGGGAAAGTTTATTTGCCACCTGCCACGAGTTGTTTTGTCTCCTCCCGGCTCAGAATAACTCAGGGGATGCTTGGGTGAAGTGCAAGGTGGGGTATCAGGCTGTGATTAAATCAGGCAAATTAATGCCTGATCCCAAGGGATTCCCCAGGTGGTTTTTTAAAGTTACCCGTGGCTTCTCAGCACTGAAAAACGCGGATGGAAGGTGCATCAACCCTCCTGCAGATCCGAATTTCCAATTTCATGGAAGGTATGGGAGGAATCTTGAGAAAGCACTAAAATTTTGGGATGGTGTTTAAGGCCTTTCCTTAAAAAACAGACAAACAAAAAGGGTTGTGTTCACGGTGCACTCAGTTTATGGCCATAAATGACGTGGAGAATCCCACAGGCAGATTTCACTTCAACCTCTGCCTCTTCTGAACTGAAGAAATGCCCCGTAGATGGAATTTGCTGCGGTGGAATTTATGGTTTTCAGCTCTTTTACTGGGGGAAAAGACCGGGCAGTGGGGTGAGATGCTCTTCAAGGTGTGACCACTGTGACATTTCTTCCATTTCTCGGTTTTTTAATGAATTTACAGCTGGTGGGGTTCTTTAGGAGCTGCCTCCATCATCCTTCATCCCCTGTCCGTGCCTCAGATGAGTCTGCTTTGAATTCAAAATGATCAGTATTTTATTCACAAATAGGGTTGGTTCTTTTTATAACTCAATTTGCTACTTACGAAGGGGTAAATTTGGTGCTTATAAAGCTTTTTTTTTTTTTTTTCATCTTTTTTTTTTGTTTGCAAGCTGAGCTCGGGCTCAGCTCCAGATCCTTTTGAAGGCACAGGTTCAACAGGCTCTTAGAGGGAGGGAGGCTGTAAATTAATAAATCTTTCCCCCATAACCAACGTTTGTTTAGAGAAATTAGAATTTACAGGCAAAGGGAAATACTTACAGATGGTTTTCCAAGCTTCCCTTCCCTTGGAGTTCATTCAGAGCAGCAAACCAGAGGTGGGAAGTGAGGTTTGGGGACGTGGGTGCCCTGATTTCCACCTTCAGCCTCCACTGGCAACCGGCATTTCCTCAGCTTGGGAAAGCACCAGGATTGCCCATCTGAGCAGTAACATCTCCCACTGGAGGAGGGAACGGTGCAGGATTCCAAACCCTGGAATCTGGAGCAGCCTGAGCGGTGTCTGTTGTAACATTTGTTTGGTGGGGATTTTTCTTCTCTCTCTCTCTGTTTTGTTGTTAATGTTTATTTGTTTCAGCTGTCTCGCTTTGAAAGGCACTTGGCTCCTGAGGGTAATAATCCATTTACATATGCTTTATGGGGAGTGTTTATTACCAGACAATTGAGGAACAGATGTCTGCAGTCCTGGGGCCTCCCAAGGGGAGGGGGATGCAGGGGATGGAGGGTGCTGGGAACTCGGATGAACATGGGTTGGATGTTTGGATGATGTGGAGGCCGCCGGGGTTCCCATTTATCACCATCAGCCACACCTCATTAAGATCAAGCAGCAATTAAAAAAAAAAAGGGGCTTGGAGGATGGGAGGGAAAGAGAAATGCTTGTTAATTTTGGAAATTTAGGCAAGATTGTGACCTTGGGAAGGAGGAGAGAAGAGCTGGATTGGCTTGGCAGTTTCTCCCTCTCTCCATGGGGTTGTTTTTTGAGGGGGGAATCTCCCTTTGGTGATGTCCAAACTGGATTTCAGAGGCTGGAGAGCAAGGGAGAACCAAAGAGTTGATGTACTGGGGCAGGAAAAAAAAACAGAAGGAAAAGCAAAATCCCTGCTTTGCCTCTGCTGGTGTGGTTTGGGGTGCAAAGTTCAGTGCTCTGCTTTGCTGCTTCCTGGATTTCGGATTGATGGCAGTGGGGAGGGAGGGGGAAGAGAAGGTATTAATTCAACATTTTAATTTAAAATTAAAATTATCCATTGCTACAAGTCTCCACCGCTGAAAGCAGGAGGCTTTTCACCTGATGGCAGCTTTGGAATTACCTCTTTCTTCTTTTGGAAATCCTGGGGAGGGAACAGCAAAGTTGGGACATCAAAATCTCGGAGCATCGGCGGCTGCTGCTGCAGCTGAGCAGGTTCCAAAACTACCTGACTCTGATTGATCTAAAACTCTGTGTATTGCTAAAAACTCCTTTATTGATGTATCTGTACAGCTATAATAACAAACAGCTAGTTTTATTTTAAATATGCCACAGTATCTCACAGTGGCACACCACAGAATTCATATTTGACAATACGGGGAGTTTTCTTACTTGGGAAGGGAAAGGAGTGGCAAACATTTGGTTTGTTGGTTACATTTAGGTTATGTTAAATGGCACCAAAGAGGTTAAGAAAAATACGTGGTATTTTACCAGTCTGAGGGTTCCATATCGTTATTGAAGGAGGTGGAAAATGTCAAAGCCTCCTACGGCACAAATACTGCTAAATAATGAGAGCTGATGCCTTCAGCTCTCTGAATCAAACCCCAAATACTTGATTTTAGAGGAATCAATACGACTGACTCAAGCTGGGAGAGGGAACTTGTAATATTGACTGCTGTGGGTTTGTGTTTGAGTAATGAGCAGAGGGTCAGGGGTTAAGGGGGAAAAAAAATATTTGAGGTGCTGTTTTGTGCACAGGAAACGCTGTTTGCAAACTTTTAAATGTAGGGACTCTTTAAAAATAGAAGCCTCCAGGTTTCTTGAAGTCTTACATTCAGACTTTTCTTTAAAGAGGGTGAAAAAGTATCGCTTTTAATCCAAACCTGGCTCCTGCAAGGTAGGGGTGGTGTCTTCCCTTGGAGAGGAGGCTCCAGGGCAGGGAGATGGTGCCTCTCTGCTGGTTCTGTGATGTGGTGGGCCAGGTGAGGGGCAGATCAGGAGATCGTGGGATTGTTGAATCCTTTAGGCTGGAAAAGAGCTCCAGGGTCTTGGAGCCCACCCCGTGCCCCATCCCCACCTTGTCCCCCAGCCCAGAGCACTGAGTGCCACGGCCAGGCCTGCCTGGGACACCTCCAGGGCTGGGCACTCCAAACCTCCCTGGGCAGCCCCTGCCAAGGCCTCACCACCCTTTCCATGAGGAAATTTTCCCTAAAATCCAATTTGAACTTCCCCTGGCACAGCTTGAGGCCGTTTCCCCTTGTCCTGTCCCTGTTCCCTGGGAGCAGAGCCCGACCCCCCCCGGCTCCCCCCTCCTGGTAGGGACTTGCAGAGCCAGAAGGTCCCCCCTGAGCCTCCTTTTCTCCAGGATGAGCCCCCCCAGCTCCCTCAGGAGTTCCTCAGACCCTTCCCAGCTCCCTTCCCTGCCCTGCACACGCTCCAGCCCCTCCATGTCTTGTGAGGAGCCCAGAACTGCCCCCAAGACTTGAGGTGAGGCCTCCCCAAGTCCCAGCATGGGGAGATCTCAAATCCTGCTTCCCATCACTGTTACCTGATGCTTTCTGTCACTACAAAATAATCCCAGAATGGTTTTGGGGTGGAAGGGACCTTAAAGATCATCCAATTTCCAACCCCCTGCCATGGGCAGGGCCACCTTCCAAGCAGCAGAACCTTCCACTGCTGCTCCCACCTTTTATTTTGGCCACCTTTGTTCCTCCTCCTCCCTGAGCGTGGCAGCTGCTCCAGGCATCTTCCCATCCCCTCCAAACTTCCCATCCCCTCCAAACTTCCCATCCCCTCCAAACTTCCCATCCCCTCCAAACTTCCCATCCCCTCCAAACTTCCCATCCCCTCCAAACTTCCCATCCCCTCCAAACTTCCCATCCCCTCACAACTTCCCATCCCCTCACAACTTCCCATCCCCTCACAACTTCCCATCCCCTCACAACTTCCCATCCCCTCACAACTTCCCATCCCCTCACAACTTCCCATCCCCTCACAACTTCCCATCCCCTCACAACTTCCCATCCCCTCACAGCTTCCCATCCCCTCACAGCTTCCCATCCCCTCACAGCTTCCCCTCAAAACTTCCCCTCACAGCTTCCCATCCCCTCACAGCTTCCCATCCCCTCACAGCTTCCCATCCCCTCACAGCTTCCCATCCCCTCACAGCTTCCCATCCCCTCACAGCTTCCCATCCCCTCACAGCTTCCCATCCCCTCACAACTTCCCATCCCCTCAAAACTTCCCATCCCCTCAAAACTTCCCATCCACTGACCCCCAACCAGGGATCTCAAGGGAGCAATTCCACACCCACCCCCGGAATTGGGAATTCCTCCCCTCCCCTGTCTTTAAGGAGCTTTTAGGAGGCATTTAAGTTGAGAGTGCTCTGGAGCTGTCACCTCGTTCCTGGCAGGCGACTCCCAGCTCTTTTCTCCCTGAGTCGCCCTCACCCCGAATTTTAAAAACAAACATTCTTTGGGCAGAGCCTCTCGTTGTTGTGATTCTTCCAGGAGAAAAGGTTTCCTCGCTCAGAACGAGGGGAAGGGGATGGGGGAGCAGCTTCACGTTTTGTGTGGGTTTTTGTGTTTTGTTTTTTTTTTTCCCTCCCCTCGTCCTTTCCCCGACGCTTTATGAGAGCTGACAGCCCTTCCCCACCTGTGTCTGATTCGAGATGACAAATTTATAAAAACCTTAAGGTAGGGCTGTTCATTTTCCATGACAGGAAATAAAGTGATCCCCTTCCCCCTCCCCCATCCACCACCTCCCACACAAACAAAAACTCTTACATGCCAAAAAATAAAATAAAATAAAAAAAACAAAACCACCACCCCTCCTTTCCTCCTCCTCCTCCTCTTAACCTGTGATGCACTGATTTTATATTGTCTGTCAGGGAATGTGCTTCAGCGGATCAGTCGAGTTGGGAGTTTTCAAACACGGCTCCATCCAAAGGGAAAATCAACAGCCTGTCAGAAATTTCACATGTCTGCAGCCCCTCCCGTCCCTCTGGATGAAAAGGCAACCTGAAGGAACAGAGGAGTTTTGACATTTGCAAGAGCTCAGCTGGTGTTAATGCAATTCCATGAATTCCTTCTAACCTTAAAGATTCCATGGGCAGGGACACCTTCTACTATCCCAGATTGCTCCAAGCTGGCCTTGGACACTTCCAGGGATTCAGGGGCAGCCACAGCTTCTCTGGCCAACCTGTTTGTTCCAGGATTTTTCTCATGGAGCAGGATGGAGGTTCCCCATATTGCTGAACCACTGGTATTGTTCTTATTCTGTTTATTTGTCCTTATTAAGAGGGGTTTATGATGCCACTGGAGTCTCCAGGGATTGATTTTTATCCCTTGGATTGCTCCATCGCACGACCTGAGCCGTGTCTTGGGGACAAACCACATCCCCAAGTGCCACAGTGGGTTATCAGACACCCTAAACCCCCTCAATCCCAGGGTGAGATTCTGCCTTTCCAGTGGGGAATGAACTTCCATGGCACCTAAAACTGGCTTTGCTATCCCCCAGCCTTCATTTCAAATCCAGCAAATATTACTCTGGTGTTGCTAAAAACTCTGTTAAGGATTCCCAGAGGAGAACCAGAAAAGCATCTTTCACTTGCATGGTGAAGAAAAGAAAAAAAAAAAAAAAACAAACCCAAAAAAACCTCCAAACTCCTGACAAATTCTAAATTTGTGATCTGTCTGTGGAACCTGCACAGAAAATACTTTGCCGAGGGTTTTCCCTGAATAGGGGAAATCCAAGGATGAAAAAACACCATGTGATTTAAATCCACCTTGGGGTATTATTACCCTAAAAAGTTTCATCCAGCGCCTGTGGTTGCTTTCATCAGGCTAAGTGAATGTATGATTGAAGGCAGGAGAACAAAAAAAAGGTGATTCCTGTATTTAGGATTTGCTGGTAAAAGCAAAGATCTGAAGCTTCCAGAACTGAGAGGGCCTTTTTGGACCCCACATTCCCCTCATCACAGGGATTTGTTCTGGCAGCAGATTTTTCTGGGGTTCCCCTCAGTGTTGGGCTCCTCCTGTTGGAGCTCCTGGCTTTGTGTTTGGGCTGGATAATCCTCCCTGGGTTTTTGCAAAGCTGTTTCAAACCTTATGGGCAGGTGGAAATGTTGGAATTTGGGGAAATTGTGGCTTTTACCTCAGAGGTAAAAGGGGGGGGGGGGGAGTTCCAGTCTCCTCCAGGGAGACTGAAAGGGGAAATGAAAAGGAGATTTTCCAAGTCTTTAATTTTCGTTTCTGAGAATCTGAAATATTTATTTCAGCTATTTAATTACCCTCTTTGCAGCTAAAAATACTGGGTTTGAAGCTGCATTTTTCCATCCTGCTGAATTCATGGATATTCCAGTGCAAGACCCTCTTTAATTCCCATTTTACAGACCAGATTATTTGGATCAGCCACATCAGATGTGTCTGAACAGCCATTTCCAGGAGGTTTTTTCTTTGCTGCCCCAAAGGCCCGTGGCAAAATTAAAGTCCTGGGGGATGTCAGGAAAAGCCCAGTTTTGGATCACACCAAGGAACTTTTTGGTGGGACATCCCTGGGGAATTTAATTTTCAATCCTGCTGATTTTTTTTTTTTAGAGAGATTTGCAGGATGGCAACATGAAGGAAATAAATCAGCCTTTGATTTGGTTATTTTGGGGGCCGGGAATCTCAAATAACACCCACGAGTGGGAATTGTGGGATATCACTGATAAGCATTTACACAGCTCCTTTCCTCAGGTAACTTCCAAGCTTTTCTGACTCATAATTTGTGAACACCTAAGGGTGGAATTGCTGTGGGTGTGGAAATCCTGGGAATGTTCATCCTGGAGAAGAGAAGGCTCCAGGGAGACCTGAGAGCCCCTTGCAGGGCCTAAAGGGGCTCCAGGAGAGCTGGAGAGGGATTTGGGATATGGGATGGAGGGACAGGACACAGGGAATGGCTTCCCAGTGTCATTTAGATGGGAGATTGGGAAGGAATTTCTGACTGGGAGGGTGAGGAGGGGCTGGACTGGATTTCCCAGAGAAGCTGTGGCTGCCCCTGGATCCCTGGGAGTGTCCAAGGTTGGGTTGAAGCAACCTGAGATAGTAGGAGATGTCGGGGTTGGAACTCCAGTCTTCAAGTTCCCTTCCAGCCCAAACCATTCTGGAGTTGTGTGGACAGCAGTAAATAATTTTATTCCTGGAGAAAATCCAGCCAGTGAGGCAGCAGCTGGAATTTCATGTTTGGAGGGGCCCTGTAGATGAAGGCATCTCCTGACCTGAGATGTCAGGAGCCCAGTAGGAGCAGGCAAAGCCATCACCTCAGTTCCATCAGTACCTTCAGATGGGTTGGTTTCCACTTGTGGTTTTTGCTGTGAAATGCTAAAAAAAAATTATAAAAATAAGACATGATCACAGGATCCCATTTTTCCCCAATCTTTCTTGTGCCTCAAGAACCAACCCTTGCAGTAAATACTTCAAAATGCTGGAGTGGTGGCACCCAGGATGCCAGAGTGATGACACCTCAGAACACAAACCCACCCTGCTTGTTTGGGTTTTGTTTTGGCAGCTCTGGCTGATTTATGGCAGGATGAAGAGGCCAGAGGGAAGGCAGTGGGAAATGGGGTGATGAGCAGGTTCTTGGTGGTTTTAATGATTTCTGGTGGCTCTTGGCAAGCTCGTTATCTCTGCAGTGACAGTTTGAGAGTGTTTTCAAAGCTAAAAAAGAAATAATTAAAGCTTTAGACGCTCCAGTAATGTTGCAAAATAAGTGCAGACCCCTCAAAAATTGTCTGTTCCTCGGGTTTTGGGATCCCCAAGTTGACAATTTCTAGCCCCGAGCCAGGAACTCGTTCAGGGGACAGGAAGTGTAATTGTTCCTCACACAAAATAAACTTGGAGACCTTGTAGGAACAACACTAAGGACAAGAAGAAGGGGGAAAACATGGGGGATTTGGAATTCCCAGAGGGAATAACCCCACGGGGAGGAAACAAAAGCATCCTCTTGTGCTGCACGCCCAGGTCAGTAGTTAAGTGGGTTTTGTTCTGGTTAGTTTGATGAAAGGCAGTAATGGGTTTAATTGCTGGCTGTCATTTGTAATGGAGTAGATGGAGTGTTAGGATTGTTCACGTAATTTGTTGTAATTACCCACCATCAGGAGCTTTATAGCCTTAAAAAAACACCATCCCTGAGGTAACAGAGCCGATCTTTGGATTGAAGGGGAGAGCTTTGAGGGGACAGGTAAACAAAACCAAGGTGTGTGTGTGGGGGGGGATTTCCATAAATTCTTCCTTAAACCTTCCCAAATTCCTGGCAGAACTCCCAATATTTCTGGAGGGCTGATCAATCAGAGCTGTTTTGGAGCTTCCCCCTCCCTCCCTCCCTCCACACCCTGGGTTTGAAAAGCTCCTCGAGGGAAGTGTTACCCACCAAAACCTCCTCGTGTCAATCCCCCAGGGAATTACTATTCAATTTTTTTTTTGGCTGTGAGAAAAATCTCTCCTTAGGGGTGGTGTTGCCCCTGATTTCGTGTGAGAAACGGGGAGGAGGAGGCAGAGGTTTGGATTTGCATCGACCCTCCCTCCTCACCCGCAGGCATCGACAGATGCAAACCCAGCCCGGGCAGGCTGAACCACCACATTTGTATTCTCGGGGCTCTGGTCCTGGCAAAGAAAAAAGGGGAGGGAGAGGAGAGAAAAAAAAAAAAAAGTTTAATGAATAGAAGCGTTAGGATTTGGAACAAGCGAATTCCTGGAGATGTTTTGAGTGGCGAAGTTGAATTTTGATGAAACCACGAGTCACAGTCCCGTCAATGCTGCGGGAATTCGTTGTGATTTGGGGCAATAGTCTTGATTTGGGAGGATTGACACCAGTGAACTGTCACCTCCTCACATTTCCCACATCCTTGGTGTCCCAGAGCTTCGTGTAAGGTGGGAGCTGCATCCCAGAAATCCCCCCCCCCCATGCCTGGGCTGATCCCGCAGCGAGGGAAGGGGGAATTCTGCCCCTCTGCCTCCTCTGGTGAGATCCCACTGGGGAAAAACAGCAGGAGGACTTCTTGGAGCTGCTGGAGAGAGTCCAGAGGAGGCCCCAGAGCTGCTCCCAGGGCTGGATCCCTCTGCTCTGGAGCCAGGCTGGGACAGCTGGGAATGTTCATCCTGGAGAAGAGAAGGCTCCAGGGAGACCTGAGAGCCCCTTGCAGGGCCTGAAGGGGCTCCAGGAGAGCTGGAGAGGGACTGGGGACAAGGCCTGGAGGGACAGGACACAGGGAATGGCTTCCCAGTGTCATTTAGATGGGATATTGGGAAGGAATTGCTGTCTGGGAGGGTGAGGAGGGGCTGGACTGGATTTCCCAGAGAAGCTGTGGCTGCCCCTGGATCCCTGGGAGTGTCCAAGGCCAGGTTGGAGCACCCTGGGATGGTGGAAGGTGTCCCTGCCCATGGCAGGGGGTGGAACAGGATGGGCTTTCATGTCCCTTCCAACCCAAACTGTTCTATAATTGCATGAGAATTATCCAGCACTGGGACATCAAACTCCACACCCATTTTGATAAGGAATTTATTCGGGTTACAAAGCATGGAATGAAAGGAGAATGAAAACATCCTGTGTGTATATTATATATCCTGTATTTTTAGCCTAGATTTTTAGCCTAGATTTTGGGATTCAGAGGTTTAAATGGCATTTTTTTTTTGTAATGTCTGCAGGGAAGCACATGTACACGTATATCCTCATGGTAGTACTCGTGCCATTGCCACCCCTCTAAAATCACCCCCAGAATTCCCTTTAATCCATTTAAGAAATGCTTGTTCCTCTGATAATCCTCTGATAATCCAACCTATCTTTCCCCCCCCAAAAAAAAAAAAATTAAGATGAAAAATCTCATGGTGTGACAATAAGGACATCTCTCTTCTTCCAAAAAGAAGATGAACTAAAATCTTCCTCAGGATCCTTTCCAAGTCCTCAAGCTCAGGTAGATCCTGGCAGGGACTTGTCTTTACCTTCATATTTTAAAGGCAACTTAAAAATATGTTGTTTTCCTCTCCTTTTCCTACAAAATCCTGGGATAACAGGGCCTGACAGGGTATTTTTATAGAGTTTAACAGGCATGAATCTGTCTGTGGATGGAGCCTCAGGCTCAGGGGTGGGGGCTGATTGTGTCAATCCCTCACAGGCTCTTCCCAAGAGCTCCCTGGGTTTGGTGCCAAATCCCAGCAACTCCACAGGGGGATGAGGGAGGGGGAAAAAAAGAAATCAAACTGTCAAAAGTCATCAGTGGTTGTCACTTCAGGGACCTTCACACTGGAGTTTTCCCCTCTGGAATTTCAGTGGAATCATCTGCTTGCTTCCTCCAGTAAGTAGGACAGTCAGAATCTGGACAGAAGTGCTGGGGGTTTAACCCATTTGTGGCTTTTTTGTGAGAAATCCAGGGCATTTCGGAGTCTGAGGTTCAGTTTTAGGCTCTGCCACAGGTTTTTCCTATTTTACCAAGTCCTTTTACCCCCAAATCCCCCAGTTCTGCTCAAGCAATGCCACAAAAACTCTCTGAATTCCATTCCTCCAGGATTTTGGCCGCTCCAGCTCTGTGCTCACTGAGCCACAAGTCTGAGAGTTGGGGGGGATTTTTAACTGAATTCCTTTTCCTCTGACTGTGAAAAAGTGGAAATTTTTTTGGGGAGCCTTTATTTAGCCATCTTTTTTTCCTGTGGTTCGTGGGGAGTTATTTTCACAGACCCAACGTTTTGCACGAAGTCACGATGGAAACAGAAAGGTTCTGGTGGAGTTTATGTTCCCAAATTTTACAGCACGTCTTAGTAATGCTTTGGTGTCTTAAATACCTAATTATATTGAGCTGTTTTTAGGGTTTAGGGAGGTTTTTTTGCCACTTTCTCGTGGCTTTCACTGTGACATTTCAAGCGTATGTTTGACTTCTCTCATCTCTTGTTGTTTCGTTGCTCTTTTGTGGCACTGAGTGGTTCATCCAGGAAGATTGCAGGGTGGTTCATCCAGGAAGATTGCAGAACAAACAGGTATTTCCCTCAAGGAAATGAGATGAGAGAACTGTGGTGCTTCAGGTGGGCTGAGGACAAGGAACCAACTGGTGTTGTGAGTTTTGGGGGTGGGTGTAAATAAGGGCCTTTTTTACCTCGGTGTGTGGAAAATATCCCCTTTCAGGAGCAAAATGTACTGAGGGGAGAAAAAAAAAAAGCAAAACAAGAGCGTGGAAGTGACCTTAAACTTGGCCTGCAGGTGCTTTTTACAGTAAATGATTTGACAGTTTTGAGATCTCTTGTCAGCAGAGTTGGGGGGGGGGAAGGAACTCCTGCCTCGCTCGACAAGCGGCCCCGGTGAGAGATTTGTGTCACAGGCCTTTAATGTTCATCATCCCAGGGCTGTCCCTTTGTTCAGCTCCATCCCTGGTGCCCAGAGGTGGCCAAGGGAGGGGGGGAAGAAGGGAAGTTTTCCCTCTCTGGGGTTGTGGAGCAGCTGGAAAATGCCGGGGTGTCCCCAAGGCCCGTGACTCCGGCGGCTCCGGTGTCGCTTTGGGTTTGGAGACGGGCTGGGATGTGGGGAGGGATGAGGGGATGTGCTCCAGGGGGGTCTGCTGGGTCAGGAATTAGGGCTGGCTCGTGCTGCAGTGGGGCTGGACATGTTAGTGAATCTCCCTGGTGGTGCCAGCAGCTGGAAAATCATCGCCTTTCCCTCCTCCCTGCGCTTCAACTTCCATCCTTAGGGTTTGTTTTTTTTTCAGTGAGATTTATTTGCTTCCCCTCCACTCATCTTACTGACCTGACCTTTAAAAACACAAATTAACATTTTTGTGATATCTTCTCCTTTTTGAGGCCAGATTAAGACTAAAGGGGAACCTTCTGTGGGTTGTGCTTCATTCTTGGTGTAATTGTTCCAATCCCTGGGTTTTCCTGGAGAGGAAACCAATTTATGGCGGAGTTACCTGGTGAGGTTTAGGATGGTCCTGCCCATCTGCAACCAGGAATGGTCCTGGCTGTATAAAATAAAAGGCAAATAAATATTTGGGCAGTGCTGGCTAAAGAATAAATGGATTTAACTTTTTCAAGCGCTTGGAAAAACATGATCTGTTGCCTCGTTGTGTTCCTCAGGAATCTGCTGCTTGCACTCTTGGCTCTTGTGCAGCAAGTTTTTGTTTTTAATAACTAGGCTTTGATAACAGAAGTTAATAAAGGTGGTGTGGGAGAAGAAGCATCAGGATGCTGCCAGCTCTGAAGGACAGCCCCCAAACAAACCCCTGGGGGGGCATTTTGGAGGTCACCAACAAAAATCAGGACAAAATGAAACATCAGCTCTGGGGTCTAAATGTGCTGCATTCCCTGGAGCTGATGGGGAAGGGAAGTGGAAGTGGAAGGTTCCCTTCCCATGGCAGTGGCTTGGAATGAGATGACCTTTAAAGGTCCCTTCCAACCCAAACCATTCCCTGATCCTCTGCTCTTAGTGCCTAATTCTTGGAAAACCAAGGAATATTTGCTTTCAAGGGGAATAGCCTGGGTGATGTTTTCATGCTTTCAGCAGTCCATGTGAGGGACAGATCTTTATCCCTGGTGACCTGTAGAGTTTAGGAGAGTCAGAGGAGACCTCAGTTCTGCTTGGTCTGAGGCAGCAGAAGGACCCAGATGTTGCTGTCACTGCGTTGTTGCTTCGGATCAGTTTGGGGGGAAAACCTTAATTAACTTTTCATTCACGGGGAGGAGTCTCAAAGAAGGTGCACGCTTGGTATCAGTCACAGACCCATGGGATGGTTTGGGGTGGAAGGGAGGGCAAAGATGATCCATTTCCAGCTCACTTTCCACCCTCCTGCTTTGCCCCACGCTCGTGTTCCCTCCCTGTGTGGGATTTTCTTCCTCTCCAGCAGCCAAGCGCTCCCTGCTTGATGTGCATCCCCTAATAATGCTTAACTTCACTTCTTAGCAATGACACTGCCATAATTAATCCACCCCCTTGGGCTGCCTGGGATGAAACTGGAGATGTTAAAGTGTCTCTGTCCCCCCCCACACACAATGTCATCGTCACTTGGCGCAATCTGCTTTTATTAGAGCCGTATTAAAAATGAATGGTTGGCATATCTTCACTGCAGGCCCATTAACAGCCTTTCCCTGGCTCTAAGAAATGGCTCCAGGATGCAAATCCAGCCCGTTTCCCCCCCCCCCAGTGAGTTCAGCACTTTTAACTCTATTTATTTACTCCACGCTGGAAAATGTAATAAGATAAATAATGGGGCCCGCGGGGGGGGGGTCGTGGGGTGAGCTGGTGATCAGCGGCTCAGCAGGGCTGGAAAACTAATGATCAAAATTCCCGGTGCTCCCTGGGAAGCCATTTCCAGACCTGAGTCCAATAAAGGAAGAATTACAATGCTTTTAACAACGTGCTTAGCACGGGGAATCCGGCTGGGATGAGCCTGCGGTGAGGGATGTGCAGCTGGATCCCCTAAATCCGTGCCACAGGCTGTGGGAATACCTGGGAATTCCTCTTTGCTGCCTAAAAAAATAAAAAAAAAAAAATCCAGGCCAGGCCAGGTTTTCTACCCTGTCTGTAAAAGGGTTCTGCTGAAGGCAACTGGGAGGTTTGGATTTGAAAGCTCTGGGAGCGTGTTTGGATTTTCCAATCCAGGATTTTTCCAATCCAGGATTTGGATTTTCCAATCCAAACAACGGGCAGAGCTGGAGAGGGACTGGGGACAAGGGATGGAGGGACAGGACACAGGGAATGGCTTCCCAGTGCCATTTAGATGGGAGATTGGGAAGGAATTCTTCCTTGTGAGGGGCTGGACTGGATTTCCCAGAGAAGCTGTGGCTGTCCCTGGATCCCTGGGAGTGTCCAAGGCCAGGCTGGATCAACCTGGGACAGTGGGAGGTGTCCCAGCCCCTGGAACTGGATGATTCTTTGAGGCCCCTTCCAACCCAAACCATTCCATGATGATTTTATGAACACCTTTGGGATATCCAGGACTGGGAAGGGTTGTGTTGCCTCACTTTTCCAAAACACTCAAAAAAAACCAAAAAAAGGGAATGGCAGGAATAATGAAGAGGAAAATGCAGGCCTGACCTGCAGTCTTGTGCTGGGAAGAAATCACAGTTTCTCTTCTGACCCAGTAATAGCTCTTGGTCTCTTTGTTGTTTTTGTTTTGTTTTTAATTATTATTACTGATTTTTTCCCAGTAACTGCTGCTCTTTAACCTGGCAAATCCAGTTATTCCATCTCTGTGTTTCCACCCCTGGGTGGGAGCTCTTTGTGACACCCAGAAACACAAACCAGCAGGGCTTTGGTGGCACCTTCCAGGCTGTGCTGAAGGGTCCCCTCAACGCTGCTAATTAACCTCCCTCCTAATTTAAACCCCAGTTCTGGTGTCCAGAGTTGCCTCTGGCTGCTGTTTGAAGGGATCAGCATTCCAGCAGTGCCTGGTATTTACTCACTGGCAGCGGAATGAACTCGGGAGTCAGAGCCTAAATGAGGTAAAATAAATGCACTCCCGTGGTTTTAAACAAATTTACACCAAGAGGAGGGGGGAGGATTTGAAAGGCTGAGTGTTGGATCAGGTGCTGAGTTTTCATGGCTTGGAATCCAGTCTGGAATCAACCCATGGGAGCGTGGAATTCAAGGCCAGCCCTCACCAAAAGTGGGTTTGCTTTAGGTCTTCACCCAAAGAGGGTGTGCAGAGAAATCAGCCTGTCCAGCCTGTCCAGGAAACTCCTGGAGATGATTGGAAAATGGGTCTGAAAAGGGAAGGAAGGAAGGAAGAAAGAACAGGCAAAGCAAAACAATCTCCCTGGGTATTTTTCCGGTAATCCCGGTGGATCAGGGACACACTTTGCATCAGCAATTCCAGTGCACAGCTGATCCCTCTTCCCTAGGGATAGGGATGGTTCCCTTTAAGTTGCTCCTTAAGGATTCTCCCTCTTCAATCCCCCAGGGAGCCAAAGGGCAGAGCTGAGAGGGGTTTTGAGCCACTAAAATTGTCTGAGCAGGAGATGGGATTGTTAAAATGAAAGAATATTCCAAGAGCCTGAAAGTTGCCCTTTTATTTCTGGGCATGTTTTATTGTTTGTGCTGGCTTTGCTCAGAGTGCTGGAAGGTTGTTCCATTTTCCCTTCTATCAGTGTTGGTGAAATTCTGTATAAATCGTGTTAAACCACGTTTTCCTCCCCAATTAAGGTTTCTGGTTCTCTGCCCTTTGTGTAAATGAAGTGCTGGGGAAAGGGGCACTTTGAGGATGGGCTTTTTAAGGGAAACTCATCCTCCTCTTTCCTTCCCACCCCTGAGAAACATTTCCTGGGGATTTGTCCTTCCTTTCCCCTCTTTGCATGGAAAGCAATTTCCACGGCCTTAATTCCATCCTTCTCCCCCCATATCGCGGTGGAAATGTGTTGCCTGATGATCCTCCCTGTGGTTTATAAATTATTAATAATTTAATTGATCTCAGATCAGCAGAACTTCATAACTGCAAAAAAAAAAAATAACACCTCACTGCTTTTTTTTTGTTTTGTTTTGTCTTTTTAAAGTAGATTTTTGTTGAGGTAAATTGAGACAAAATGACTGAATCGTGAGATGGAATTTTCTGGGAATCTGGGTTGATTTGAGAAATATTTGCTGATGCTGTGGGGGGGTCACTAAAATGAGTTTTCTCCTCTATTTGAATCTCTCTGGAAGTTTTGTCCCTGTGATGATGATGATGATGATGATGCTCATCCTCCACCTCCCAGGGAACCCCGAAATTGTGACCTCTCTGAAGCCACCAGGGCAGGTCTGCCTTGTGCTGGTCACTGAGCTTGGCTCCCAAATTGTAAAGACTGAATTGCTGTAATGAAATAGCTGTAATTAATTTAAATAAATGAAATTCTGATAACAATCAAAGCTCCGGAAACTCAGCTTGAGAGACCAAACCCTGACAGGCTGATAAAAAAAAAAAAAAAAAAAAAAAAGGAGAGAGAAAAAAAGGAGGGAGGGAGAGTTGGCACCTCTTTAAGGTTTTCCCAGGTTAATTTATGAACTGATTTAAAAATCAATGTGGTTTTTATTCCCCCACTGTTAAATATTCCCCTGCCCTCCCAGCATTGAAAGCAACGTGGAGCTCTCTCATCCCTGTCAATGGGAAAGAATTAATAAGTGCTGGTGCTTCAAAATCCATGAATATCCACTCAAGAGTTAAGGAGAATTTAGGGTTCACACCTCCCAACCTCCTCGGGGGGTGCAGAATCCATGGCCACATTCCCGATCCCATCAGAGGAGCCCTCCTAAGGAAGGGGCTGGAGCTGATGGGTTGACCCATCAGAAAAAAGCTGTGAAGGAGCCTGGTGGAGCTGTGCCAGCTCCTGCTGCCCCAAATTTGGGGGGATGAGCTGTGAAGGAGCCTGGTGGAGCTGTGCCAGCTCCTGCTGCCCCAGATTTGGGGGGATGAGCTGCCAACAGCTCGCCAGGGGGGGATGATGTGGATTAAGGAATTCGGGCTCGTCCTCCCGGTGCGCTTTGGGGTCTTCTCATCGTGAATTGTGGGGTTTTTTTAAGACCTTCAGAAGGGAGGGGGGGTCAGTTCACAGATCCTGGGGCAGGGGTTTGGTTTCACAAGGACAAATTTGAGTCTCTGAAAGGGAAAACCCAACCTCCTGCATCTGTAAAAACCAAAATAATGCATCTTCTCAGTGATGTCACCCTAGAAGGCAGCCTGTGGCCCTTAACCTCCAAACTTCGGTAGAATTGAGAATTTAATTGCTATTAAAACATAAAAATGAGGTAAAAAAAAAAAATCTTACAGATTCTCTGAGCTGCCTCTCTCTCTAAAATGATTCTCCCGCAGTGTCCGAGCCTGGAAAGTGAAATGTTCTTTCCAGCCTTTCACTTTCTGTCCCAACACGTGCTGGAAGGGAATTATCGCCCCCTTCAATCCTTTTTTTAAACCCTTCGAGTTTATCCCCAGGTGTTGCCGGGTTTAAAATACTTCCCTCTTTGTTTTTTAGGATGCAGATGCACGAAACACTTGTGGCACAATTTACAGGGTGAAGAGCCCGTTGTGTTGTTAAATGCTCTCTCATCTTTATTCATGTCCCGGCTCCCGTTCAGCCGATTCCCTGTGAATTGTTGGATCGGGAAGGGCTTGAAAACCCCGTAGTAGCTTAGGCTGGGGGTTAAAATAAACTGGGAGGGTGGTTTTAGGGTCCGTATTTAATAATATTTAATAATAGCTGGTAAATGTTGTGTAGTGAAGGAACTACGAGGGTTTGGGTCCTTTGAATTCCCTGCCTTGGAATCCTTAAATCCTGGAGGAAAAGCAGGGCTGGGTGGGATTAGCAGCTCCCTGGGAGCAGTTGTGGGGATAAATCACCTCTCTGAGCCGGGATAACAGGGAATTTCTGCGTGGAGTTCCCTCTGTTTGTTCACACTCATGGTAAATTAGGACGGGAAGGTTTGGGATTTGGGTTAATAGGGAGCTCGATGGGCTTTGGGAATAGAGATGAGCCTTCCAAGAGTCATTTAAGGGCAGTTCTTTGAGAGCAATTCTTGGCTGATGGAGACAAAACAGGCTGTTAGGAGTAAAAATAAAGAATAAAAAAAAAAATAAGACCAGCAGTTATTTCCTAACGTGCTCCAGTTTATGGCTTTGTAGTGTAGAACCACAGAAATCCCTTCTTGGAACTGTTTTTCTGCATTAACAGGGATTTTCTGCTCCCAGGAAACCTTCCAGTGAAGGGGATGTGGCATCCCCCTGTATTTATTATATAAATATCATATAAATATCCCCAGATATTTTTCTGGCTGACTCCACATCTTCCTTTTCATCCTTCTGAGGGTATTTTTTTTGTCCCTGAAAAGGCCCTTTTTTTTTTTATTTTCCAAGGAAAGTGTGTTTGCACATGGCAAACGTGGGGTGTGGCAGCTGCAGTGGGACAGATGGATCCTCCTGGCACTCTTGGATCACCAGTTGGGAATCTTGTGCAGGTTGGGAATGGGAGGGATTCAAGCCCCGACACGAAGCAAGGCCAAAATTAATGTGAGTTTTCTCCCCCCAAAAAAAGAGATCATGGATCTCAGTGAATTTTTACAGGGAGCCAACAGCAATTTATTTTCATGTCAACTGAGACAGAAACATAAATCCTGCTTTATTTGCTTCTCTTGTTGTGGGTGGGGAAGATTTTCCACTCGTGTTTAATTCCCTTGAGTGATATCCCCCAGCTCAGCTCCTTTCAGGCTCCCCAAAACAACCCTGTGCTGTTCCAGGGGGTGAGAAATCATCACCCTTCGAGGTCTGCAGGAATCCAGAGTGTATTCCTGAGCTTCCAGGGATCCCTCTTTGCCCACAGCTCCAGCCTGTTTTGCTTAACCTTGAACCTCCACTCCCTTTTCCAGCCCATCCTTGTTCCTACTCCACATTCATAGGATCATCCCGGAGGGATTTGGGTCAGAAGGACCTTCAGGATCATCCTTTTCCAAGGGCAAGAGAACTTTCCAGCCCATTAATTTCCCTCCCAAAGATTCACACAGGGCAACAGCTTCGTGTTGAGCCTGCTCTTCTCCAGGGTTATCCATAACCCCATCCGAAAGTTAGGGTCCCAAAGTGTTGGGAAACGACAGAAGGGTGGAATCAGGAGGGAACTGCAGGTTGATCGTCAGCCCAATGTGTGTTCTGATGGTTTAACTCTGCCCTGTTAAGTGTTTTAGGGCAGGAAAACCTCAGTTCTTCCCTCTCCTGTCTCCATGCAAAGCAGTTCCTGGGGATCCAAGCAGCAGCATTCCCATCAGGCTCCCTGCTCTCCTCTGGTCGTTTTTTTGGGGCCTCCTCTGGAATTCCTCCAGCAGCTCCACCTCGTCCTGCTGGTGTTCCCTGGAGATGGAGTGGGATGATCAGCTCCCCAACAACCCCCTGCAGGATGTGGATGATCAGCTCCCCAGACCCCTGCAGGATGTGGATGATCAGCTCCCCAACAAACCCCTGCAGGATGTGGATGATCAGCTCCCTAACAAACCCCTGCAGGATGTGGATGATCAGCTCCCCAACAAACCCCTGCAGGATGTGGATGATCAGCTCCCCAACAAACCCCTGCAGGATGTGGATGATCAGCTCCCCAACAAACCCCTGCAGGATGTGGATGATCAGCTCCCCAACAAACCCCTGCAGGATGTGGATGATCAGCTCCCCAGACCCCTGCAGGATGTGGATGATCAGCTCCCCAACAACCCCCTGCAGGATGTGGATGATCAGCTCCCTAACAAACCCCTGCAGGATGTGGATGATCAGCTCCCCAACAAACCCCTGCAGGATGTGGATGATCAGCTCCCCAACAAACCCCTGCAGGATGTGGATGATCAGCTCCCCAACAAACCCCTGCAGGATGTGGATGATCAGCTCCCCAACAAACCCCTGCAGGATGTGGATGATCAGCTCCCCAACAAACCCCTGCAGGATGTGGATGATCAGCTCCCCAACAACCCCCTGCAGGATGTGGATGATCAGCTCCCCAACAAACCCCTGCAGGATGTGGATGATCAGCTCCCCAACAAACCCCTGCAGGATGTGGATGATTAGCTCCCCAACAAACCCCTGCAGGATGTGGATGATCAGCTCCCCAACCCCCTGCAGATGTGTTCACCCACCTCCAGCTCCACATCCACCAGCATTCCCCGATCCCTCCCTGCAGGGCTGCTCCCAATTCCTTCATCCCCCTGTTTTTATGGATATCCTGACCCAAATCAGGACCTTGCTGAACTTCACCAACTCCCCCTGGACCAACTCCTCCAGCTGGATAAAAACACAAAGCCTCGATCGGTTCATCTGCTGGGATGGGAATTTGGGAGCTCAGGGATTGGGAAGCAGCTCTGGCTGTGATGCTTTTCCCCCTTTCCCGGGACTGTTTGACACGAGGTGTTTTTTTTTCTCCCCAAAACCACCTCGGGTGGTCGCAGGACGTGGGTGGTGACTTAAGGAGGAGTCCTCAGTGTAACCAGCTGGGATCAGAGAAAGGGAGGAGAAGGAAATCTCTTGTTGTTGCTAAAACAAAGGGAGGGGGGGGGGTGGAGCTCAGCCAGGCGTGAATTGAGCGAGGGCAGCCGAAAATGAGCCGGGTTGTTTCTCCCTCCCTCCTCCTGTCGGTGATTGAGGCACCTTCAGAGCACGGGCAGGGAAATAATCGGTTGCTTTCACAAAGGGGGGGAAGTTGAACAAAATCATTCACCAGACCTCAGGGAGAGCTTCAGGGTGGGCTCTTGGTGCCTGGCTCTGTTCTGATTCCATCTCCCTTGCAGTGAACGTTTCCTTTGCTACCTGGAGGGTTGTGTTGAAATGCTGGGGTTAAAATCCAGCATTTTAATCCCTGGGGGGTCGATAAACACTCTGACATTTTCGTGGGTGTCCAAATAAATCCCTGTTAACCTGGTGCTCCCTTTCACCTGGAAAGTTTGATTCCGTGGCTTCCCTGCTTTCCAGGACTTCATTTTTGGGCTTGGTTAAAGGTTTGAGGTGAGAGCTGCTCGTTCTTGTCACTTGTCTTCTGTCACTTGGTCATTGGGTGACAATCGTGGAATCATGGAATGGTTTGGGGTGGAAGGGATCCAAAAGATCATCCAGTTCCAACCCCAGGGACACCTCCCACTGTCCCAGGGTGCTCCAGCCTGGCCTTGGACACTCCCAGGGATCCAGGGGCAGCCACAGCTTCTCTGGGAAATCCAGTCCAGACCCTCCCCACCCTCCCAGCCAGCAATTCCTTCCCAATCTCCCATCTAAATGGCACTGGGAAGCCATTCCCTGTGTCCTGTCCCTCCATCCCATATCCCAAATCCCTCTCCAGCTCTCCTGGAGCCCCTTCAGGTCCTGCCAGGGGCTCTCAGGTCTCCCTGGAGCCTCCTCTCCTAATCCTGAGCATTTACATCCCCTCTGCTGGATTTACTGGCACTCCAGAGGGGACAGCCAAGTTTCCAAGGTGGCATCTTCTGTCTGCTGATGTGAAACCCCTGGCAGGTTGTGTCATTTTGGCTCATTGTCCCTGCTTTTTACGGCTGGAAAAGCAGAGAATAAGCGGGAGAAGCAGCGAATAACCCGGCCCAGCAAGAGGTAAAACTCTCATTTCCAGGGCAGGAGGTGAAGAAATGGGATTGAGGAGAGGTGAGGGAGCCCAGCCTGGATATCACCTGTTGGAAAAATGCTTTTTTTGTTTTTTTTTTTTCGGTTGTGCCATCAGGCACGGGCTCTGCCTGCCTTCAGAAAAGCTTCAGGAATGTGTGTCAGTGGAGCAGGAGCGGTGGTGACACAATTCAATTCTCCCAGCCCAGCCCAGCCTAAAATGGGCTAAAAATAGCTCAGAGTGGCCTTTTCAGCTGCTGATGCTTTCCCTTCCCTTGGGTTTGGATCCAGTCCAGGGGCCTGGAGATGAAGAGCCCATTCATTATCCTTCCAGTCTTAATCACCAGCAGCTAATTTGGCCCATTTAGAAGCAGTAAATATCCCAGTTAATGGGTGCAGAGCCCTCTTCAGGCTTCGCTTCTGCTTCGAAATTCCATCAATAAGTTTAAAAAAAAAAAAAAAAAAGAAAGAAAAAAAATCAGTCTTGCTTGTATATTTGTCTGGAAACAAGAACAGATCATTCCCTCCTGGAACAGAAGTTCCTTCTGCCTTGATCTCTGTGTGGAGCCCTGAGGGGAATAGATAACATTGTTATAGAAACCGTTTTTCTCCTTTCTTTCCGTGTGGGTTTTTGTGGTTATTTTTTTTTCCCTCTCTCTTTTATTTCGTATTCCTGTGGTTTCGCTGTACAAATCGATATAATGCCCCTTTGGTTGTGGTTTAAGGTTCTCAGCTCTGAGTGGAGCATTAAGTTCCCTCAGAGAAGCTGTTTTGGAGGCCCCCTCGTTAATATTTCAGCAATTTTGGGCAGTTTGGACGTGGCTGCTTCATCCTCTTTCTCTCCCTGTATGGTTTTGCACCCAATAATGTGGATTTTGAGCCTCTCTCCCGGGATTTTAACTCATCCCAGGAGCCTCTCTCTGAGTAGAAACGTGGAATATCCCGACTTGGAAGGGACCCACAGGGTCCAGCTGGGTGCACAGGACACCCCAAAAGCTGCCTGGAGGTCTCAGAGGAATAATCCCATTAATCAGAGCCCGAATTTGGGCAATCCTGAGCCCAAGCTGCTCCTTCCAGAGCCCTCTCAGCTGATTTGGGGAAGCAGAGACACAGCACGGAGAAGACCCCGACAAAGCCAACAAAAAGCATCCAACATTTTGTTCCCTGTGACAGCACAGTGGAATGGGATAACCCTGCCAGCTGAAAGTGGAGTTTCCACTGATAAATGACCTGGAGATCTCCTGCCTCGCTTGTTCTCAGTCGATATTTCGCCCACTCGGCCGTGGGAGCCTCGCAGAACACGGACACTCAATCCCGGAGCGCTTTCCATCAGCATTCCTTTAATAAACTCATCATTTACAGGCTGTGTTTTACATCTCCTCCCCAGTGCCCCCCGGACTGGGTTCCAGCCAGCTCTGGAGAAATGAGCTATTGAGTTGTTACCGCCCTTGATTAAGTCAATAAAAAAAAATCCATCTGTCTCGTTAAGGCTCCGGCTGGCGAGTGGTGCAATCCCACATCCCACGGTTTTGGGGTGAGGAGCATCAGCCAAGGCAGCGATAAAAATCACCTGAAAATCAGAAGTGACCAGGCAGGGCCTCAGCTCAGCCATCCTTGCTGGGTTTTCCTGAGCCTGAGGCAGCTGCAGATTGGAGGGGATGATGATCTGCAGTTGTCAGATGGTGACAGTGATTGCCCTGAACATCATCCTGATTTTATGTTTTTCATATTTTGGATTTTTAATTTTTTTAATTTTTTTTAAGTAGCATCACTGTGAAAGATGTGAGAGGCATCATTTAGTGTCTTCCTGAAGAGTTTTGCTTCTTCACCTCAACACGTCTCAAAGAGTCCCCCTCTTGTTCTGATGGGAAGGATTTTGAATTTTGGTGGGGGAGAGCTGGACTTGGAAGGGAAGGAGGCCCCAGGAGCTGCTCCAAGGGCTGGATCCCTCTGCTCTGGAGCCAGGCTGGGACAGCTGGGAATGTTCATCCTGGAGAAGAGAAGGCTCTGGAGGATGTGGAGGAATTGGAATGATTTCTCTTTATTTAAACAGGCTGTAGCAGCAGATTCCTGCCAGTCTCAGGGAGACCCCTTTGCTGAGGGAACAGCACCAGGACTTTATTGAGTAGTTTTTATCCAGTTTTGAGCTCCACAAACGTCACACAGGGCTGGCAGGAGCAGCAAAGATCTCCCTCCTCTGGAGTTAATCGTTTTTTTATCTCCTCTATCTGCTCATGAGTGGCTGTTCTGTGATAAAACCAACACAGGGAGAGCTGCTCTTGGTTCCATCCCACCAGCAAAAAGCCCCGTTTTGGCTCTTCCACCTGATAATTTACCAGGAGCCAGCACTGACACTTCAAAACAGGGAAGAGTTTCTCAAGACAAACGCCCTCAAAAAAAACCAACAACTTTTAACTTTGGAATATCTCCTTGGGATCTTTCACAGCTGTAAACTCCCAAATCCCTGCTGGATTTGGGTATTTTCCTTGTTTTGCCGGGCATTTGCAAGTGCTGATTCGCAGAGCAATAAACACCCCCCCACCCAGGAGTTTTCTGAAAACGAAGCAGCAGAGGAGGAAGGGATTTTCACCTCGCCACGAGGATCTTCCCGAAGACGTTTGGAGTCAATTCCTCGTCCTTTCCGCTGAAATTCCACTGTGGGTCAATTAAAAAAGTGAATATTTTCCTTCAAGAGGAGTTTTTGCGAGCTCTGCTGGAGTGTTTGTCTCCGTGGTGCTGAGCCGGTTTAAGCAGCTGTTAAATGGAGCTAATTCAGGGGTTTTTTTCTGTCATTAGGGAGCTGCAAAAGCCGGGGGTGAAGAAATAATTTCAGATTGTCCAAGTGGTGCCCTATCTCTGGTTTTTTTCAGTGGGTTATGGTGAGGAATTGGTCCTTCAGCCTCAGCTGGGGGCCCCAGGTTAAAAGAGGCTGTAAATTGGGCTAAAGTGGGCAAAGAAGGGATGAGAGGATAGCAGGATAATTATCAGCTTTACAGCAGGGGAACGAACACCTGGCGTTTAAAGATCAAAACTCTTGCTAGGATTGAACTCTTGGGGTCGGCAGAGACCTCGGGGATGATCGAGTGGCACCATCCACCAGCCCCGCTAAAACCACGTCCCCAAGTGCCGCATCCTCGCGTTTCACCAGCACTTCCAGGTGATTCCAACACTTCCCAGCGCTTTCCCAACGTCTTGGAACCTGCTCTGCCCTCTCCCAGCCCGGATCTCACCAGCACCTGGGAGCTTCCAGGGGTGGAAGCAGCAGCCGAACCCAAGTTTTCCCAACTCCCTGCGGGTGTTTTTTAACTACCATCCCATCCACCAACTCTGAAATGGCTTTTCTCCCCTTTCCCCAGCTTTGCTGATGTGTTGAATGTTTGTGGGTTTTTTTGAGGGGGGAAAGGGAAGAAAAGGGATGGTTGTTTCAAAAGGGAGAAAGCGGCGCTGTTAAAAGGGGCATTTAAGTATTTATCTGCTCTTGTCGCTGCTCCGCCTTTGAAGAGGCCTCTCCAATTTGGTTTTCACCGATAATGAACCCGGAGCGATGAGCAGAGCTGGGCTATTCAACACATTTCGGGATCCGGGAGCCGAAAAGGGAAAAAAGGGGGGGGGGGGGAATCTGTGAAAATCTGCGAACTATCAAAACCTTGTTGGCTTTTTTTTTTTTTCTTTGCGGATCGATGCGGGCATCTCGACGCCAAATGGTGCATAATATCAGAGCCCTAAATTGGCCCAAATCGGTGCCTCTTTGAGGCAGAGGCGGCTTTGTTTCAGTAATGGCTTTGCCATGGAGACGGGTGGGCACTGATTGATTCACCGGGGCGGGCAGAGCGGCGGAGGAGAGTTCGTGTCAGCCTCAATGACAGCTTTCCGGGGATTATTTCAAGTGTTGCTCTTTCCCTCTCCCTCCGTCAGTCACGGATCCCTCGCGGATTGCTCCGGTTTTAACTCTCCTCAAAGCTGAAGGTTGCTTTCTTCTCCAGCAGTTTTAAACCCAGGGTTATTTTAGCGATGAGGTTGGTGGTAATTAATGATTAAGGTAATTATGAATGCCATCCCCCCCCCCCAGTCCCACTCTGGTGAGACCCCACCTGCAGAGCTGCCCCAGCCCTGGGAACAACATTCCTGAAGGATTTGGAGTCCAGAGGAGACCCAGGAGCTGCTCCCAGGGCTGGATCCCTCTGCTCTGGAGCCAGGCTGGGACAGCTGGGAATGTTCCCCTGGAGAAGGGAAGGCTCCAGGGAGACCTGAGAGCCCCTGGCAGGGCCTGAAGGGGCTCCAGGAGAGCTGGAGAGGGACTGGGGACAAGGGATGGAGGGACAGGACACAGGGAATGGCTTCCCAGGGTCATTTAGATGGGATATTGGGAAGGAATTGCTGGCTGGGAGGGTGGGGAGGGGCTGGACTGGATTTCCCAGAGAAGCTGTGGCTGCCCCTGGATCCCTGGGAGTGTCCAAGGCCAGCTTGGATCAACCTGGGACAGTGGAAGGTGTCACTGCCCATGGCAGGGGGATGGAACTGGATGATCTTTCATGTCCCTTCCAACCCAAACCATTCCACGTTTCTGTGAACCTGGAATGAAGCACAACCCCCCTGGCAACGTAGGAGATAAAACCCTCCTTGTAGGAGATAAAACCCTCATTGTAGGAAATAAAGCCCTCATTGTAGGAGATAAAACCCTCATTGTAGGAAATAAAACCCTCATTTCCTCTGGACAAGGATGTTGCTCCCCAGCCAGTCTGGAAGACACATTGCCTGTATTTCCATCCAGCTTTTCCTTTTCCCTTTTTTCTTTTTGTTTTTTTTTGTTTTTTTGAACCACAAGTGTTCACCAGGCTATTGGGTGGCTGAATTGCACTTTGTTTTTCCCCTGCCTGCCGTCCTTATCTCAGGGCTCAGTCAATACTCGCTGCATTCACAGGGCACAATCAATAAAGAAGCAAAAATTACCAAGGCCCTGGTGGTAACGAGGCCGACGCTGCTGCTCGTGATTTTTGCAGTAATTACTTCAACTCCCTCCCTTTCCTCATGAAAAGGGGGTCTGGTTGAAGGAGGGGGATCTTGCTCAGGGCCCAGGATGTGGCAGAATCCAACAAAGTCAAATTAGGGCTTTTTTGTTGTTTGTTTTCAGCAGGTGAAGGGGCCTGGTGGGGGAGAATGGTGTTGATTTTTTTGGACAGTTCTATCTGCTACCTGTTTGTCCTGCTTTCCCTGCCCTGCCACATCCCATTCCCTTGGCTCAGCCAGGCTGGAATCCATGGGATTGGGCAAGGAATGGGATTTCCCTCTCTTGTCAGAGGTTTTTCTGAGGGGGTGGGATCAGACAACGATTGGGGTGCCCTGTGATGGAGCTCAAAACCCCAAACATGGATGGGGCAGCCACAGCCAGCCCCTCCCAGCAGGAATTCCTTCCCAATGTCCCATCTAACCCTGCCCTCTGGCAGTTTATGGATATTCCTCCTTGTCCTGTCTCCCTCTGCCTCTGGAAGGAGCCACTGTCCCTTTTGGAAGCGCTGGATCCTGAGTCACTTGGAGAAAGAACATCAGGAGGAACAGCCTGGGAGGGTGGAAGACCATGCCATGTTCATGTGGAACTCATAATTAACGGGGTAAAAACATCCCAGAATGGTTTAGGGTGGAAGGGACCTCAAAGATCATCCAATTCCAGCCCTGGGAGCAGCTCCGGGGCCTCCTCCAATCTCATTTTCCAAACAAGCTGTAAGAGCAACATCTGCTGGAGAGGAGCAGGCTGAGCTGATTCCAAAGGGCTGCAGAGCCCTTTTTATCCTTTTCCCCATCATTCCAAAGCCTTGGAAATGGGGCTTGTGTCTGCTCTTTATTATCCAGACAACTTCCCACAGCCACTAAAAAGGGAGAAGGGATGGTTGGTTGGTTTTTTTGGGATTTTGTTGGTTTTTTTTTTTAAGAGCTGAATCTGTCACATTTTCTTTTACCCCCATCTCCAAAATTTCTTCTTTTCCCGTGGGAAGTGTTGGAATTCCGTGTTGCTGAGGAGAGTCCTGGTAGACCCAGCTGTGAAAGCACCAGGACCTGCAAACCTCCCCCCATCACCACCAGAGAGCTGTCAGAGCTTGGTGTGGGTGGAGGAGGTAAATCTAAAACTGAACTTTATTTTTTCCCCTCTTTTTTCCCAAATGTGCAGAAGCTTTTTTTGTTGTTGTTGTTTCTCAAGACTTGGGGCAGCGTTTTTTTTTTTTATTTATTTAAAAAAATCTCAATTTTCCCACGTTCTGGTGGTGGGGAGCCCCTTCCCACCCTCCCCTCTCTCTCCCCCAGGCTCAGACCATGGGATCTGGAAGGCTGTAACTTTATTGCACCCCTCAGTTTTCCCCTTTTAATTTGTGGGCTGGAACCTGGAAACTTGAACAATCAGCCAGACCACATCATCTGTAGGTGCTTTTTAATGAGGGGAAAGAGGTGGTCCCTTCTCCCTCTGCTGATAATTATATATATAATTATATAATATAAAAATATATTATTATAATATATATTATATATTAGAATATATATAATTATATGTTATATATTTTTATAATATTATTATGTATAATATATATAATTATATATATTTTGGGGGCAAAAGTTAACAGATACTTGGCTGTTGGTGGCCTCCAAAGAAATGTTGGGTCAGTATTTTTTCAGCATTTTTGATCCAGGATCCCAAAAGCTTCTCCCACTTCCCTTTAGGATCACGTTTGGCCATAAGGGCTGAGTTTAAAGGTTGTCCTCTCTCAGTTTGCATTTCCTGGGCTGAGAGTTGAAGGAAGAGGCTTTGGTGTTTCTGTGAGCACATGAAGATGAAATCAAGTTGCATTCTGGAGCCTGGACACTTCCAGGGATGGATTAACTCTTAATTAATTAACTCTTCACTCTGAGTTAATCCACCCAGGGATGGATTTGCCCTTCCAGGGGTGGGAAGTGGCAGTCCCTGCTGTTTTCCTCAGCCACCAGAGTTTATTCCATGCAAACCTTCCCTTGATTTCTCCCCAGAGGAGCCTCTTTTTTACCCCTCAGGGGAAGGGGGGCAGTGAGGAGGATTCCCATCCAAACAGGGCGGTGCTGATGGAGGTGCTTGGTCTCTATTAGAGCTTCCCAGCTCTTCCCCTCCCTCTGGAGCTGCCGATTTGATGCAAATGAGGTTTCAAAGCCTCCCGATCCCGCTGTTTTCCCTCTCCATTTAGGGCCAGGCTGAACTCAGCTTTGTTGTGCTCTTTGCTTTAGGACGGGGTTGAGACCCTCTCAAGGCTCTGTCTGGGGTGATTCCCCTTTGAGGTGTGAAGGAGTTCGTGGTGTTCCCTTGTCCTCTTTGAGCTTTTGGGATTTAGGAAGGTGTTTTTACCCCGTGAACTTCTCCCCTCTGCACAGCTTTGTCACATTTACCCAGGGAGGCAAAGGAGCCATGGGATGGTTTGGGATGGAGGGTCCTCAAGGACCATCCTGTTCCACGGGCAGGGACACCTCCCACCATCCCAGGGTGCTCCAGCCTGGCCTTGGACACTCCCAGGGATCCAGGGGCAGCCACAGCTTCTCTGGGAAATCCAGTCCAGCCCCTCCCCACCCTCCCAGGGAAGAATTTCTCCTTTATATCCAACCTAAATCCCCCCTCTTTCAGTTTGTACCTGTCAGTCCTTGCCCCCTCCCTGCAGTTCCTGCCAGAGGAATGATTTACAAACCACTTTCCCCTGGAGGTGTGATGGCACAGCCCCCTCAGCTGCTTCCAGAAAAAGAGCATTAAAAAGGAGCTGCCTTCGGGCCCGGTAGAGATTCCCTTGTCCTTAGGAAATCCTGGGCAGATCTTGTGTGAGATACCACAAAGTTAAGGTATTTATATATTTTTTATTTATTTATTTACTTATTTATACAATTATGCAGTTATTCTGTATATAATATATAATAATATATAGGATATACTACATATTATATATAATAATCCACACTATACATTATATAGTGTGTTACATATTATATAGTGTAATTGCATATTATATATTATTTATGTTATATACCAACAATAATCTATAATGTATATAATTTATATATAATTAATTTATAGTTGTATATATATATGTATGTATATATTTATGTCTTTTAAATATATATATATATAAAAAAATATAATTTACTAATAACACTCTCCCTGCTGCCCTTCCAAACTCCAGTGCAAGATGATGGTGTTTAATATTATATATTAGTGAGTGTTTATTTATTAGTGAGTGTTTATATTCTATATTAGTGAGTGTTTATATTCTATATTAGTGAATGTTTATATTATATATTAGTGAGTGTTTTATTATATATTAGTGAGTGTTTATATTATATATCAGTGAGTGTTTGGGGTGGGAGGTGTTTCCCTTCACACTCTTGGTGACCTCCCAGGGATGCTGAATCCCCTGGAGTTCATTCCAACTTTTTTGGGAGTGTGCTAATCAGGTTGGAAATCAGAATTTCCTCATCTTCTTCTTCTTCTCTTTTTATTGATTCCAAATCTCTGTATTGTGGCTGGAAACACTCAAACAGAGACAAAAACGAGGCAAAAATCCTCATTCCCGTGATTTATAAATTATTTAGGAGCAGATCACGACAAGCTGTGAAAAAAACTGGGGATGAAACTGATGGAGAAAATGGGATTTTACTTCACAGGGAATCTGTTCTGCTTTGTGGAGGATCTGTGTTGATGGCCATCGACCCCTTCCAGTTAATCACAGCTTGCCTTGGTGAGGGACCTGTCGAGGGGATTTTTGGGGTGGCTGGAGACCCTTTTTGGTGAAGCTCTAATTGTGCCTTGGGAGAAGGTTTGTAGAATCCTTTCTCATGGAAACTTTTCAGACTGTCAGGGGAGGAAAATGCTGGGAAAATCCAAGTTCTCCACGGGTGGACTTGGCACGTGCAGGCCCGGAGGGATCGGGGCTTGATCCACACGAGGAAGTTCCACCTGAACATGGGGAAGAACTCCTTCCCTGGGCAGTGACCCAGCCCTGGAACCAATTTTCCAGGCAGGGTGTGGAGTCTCCCTCCCTGGGGATATTCCAGAGCCACCTGGACACAACCCTGTGCCCAGGGATGACCCTGAGGCTGCACCACCAGGCTGTGATCCCTCCCATCCTGAGCCATCCCGGGATTCTGTGAACATGAGGAAACACTGAGGGTGTCACACACCTGGGGCAGGTTGTCCACGGAGCTTGTGGAGTCTCCATCCTTGCAGATTCCCAAAAACCCACCTGGATGTGATCTTGGGCAGCCTCCTCTTGGCTGACCTGGCTGAACCTCAGCCCTTTCCTTGACATCACTTTGCATCTCCCAGGCTGCCAGAACGAGATAAAAAGGTTAATGATGACAAATCTGGCTTTTATATTTTATTAATTTAGGGGGAAATGGGATTTTTTTCCTTCGTAATCCTGAAAGCCAAGGCTGTCAGAAAGTTTTTGTGTCTGTTTTTATCACGTGATAAGAAAGAGATGGTGTGATGGAATGACTCAGGGAATTCCACAGCCAGGGAAATAATTCCTGATGTGCTTTTTTTTGAAGGCTCTCTGGGCGTGTTCAGAGCCTGATCTGCTGCTCAAAAAAACCCCAAACATTCCCAAAGCAAAGCCCACATTGCCAAGACAGAGCAGGAAAAAAAAAAAAGAAAAAAAAAAAAGAAAAGAAAGTCCATTTGTCTGCAGGGCTTGGAAAGAAGCTGCTTTCTGATGCCAGAAAGCAAAATATAACCCCGTGGAACTTCTGACCTTTTACCAAGCTCTTAATTGCTTTATTTAAAAAGGCAGAGTGCTACAAAAATATTGCCCAATGCTGTGCCCACCAGCTCTGACTTTGGGGGGTGAATTCCTGTTTAATCCCCTAAAATAGCAAGGAAAGTGATAAAATAATCAGCTCGACTCGTGTTGCAGGAGGGAATTAATAACCCAAGTGTTGTCCCTGAGAAGGGAGCTGATGCTGCTCAACACCAGGGGGGTTTGTGTGGGTACAAAACACCCACATCCATATGGATCATATGGATCATCCCCCTCTATTCCTGGGGAATTCCCAGCTCTGCCTTTGCAGCTTTGACTTCTGCACGTTGTTTGGTGCCCTTTTTTGTTGTTGTTGTTGTTTTTATTTTGAGCTGCTGATCAAAACTGCAAAATCTGGTGTTTGGGGATCACTGAACAGCAGTGGGGGTGTTTAAAGTTGGGAATCCCGGGAAGGAGAGGATGGAAGAGTCATCAGCTGAGGCGGCAGATGGAGGGAATGACGCTCCTGAAGGGAAATACAAACATCAGCGGGATCGTGGAGGGGCACGGAGAGGGTTTGTCCTCATCCCAGGAAGGGTCAGGAATGTTTCTGTGCGGTTTTTAAGGGGAAAAGTGGCTGTTAATGGGAGTTTTATGGGTGGGGAAGCAGAATGTTCGGGAGTGTGGGGGTGTCTTTGTAATCCCGGCAGGGAATGCAAACACTCCTGGAATTCACACTCTGTCCTCCTTCAATCTCCACCATTTGTAGTTATTTTAACTTTGCCACCGAGTCAACAGCGAGATTTTATTGGAAAAGACGAAAGTTCAGAACTTGGCTCACATCTATCTAATTGTAGGATTTTAATCTTCCATGTGGATTCTCCTCCGCCACTGAGGAATGGAGTGGTAAAACCTGGGAGAATTGTCAAGTGTTTCCATGCCTTGTCCTGAAATGCTTTGCTGAGCAGTGAGATATATATATATATATATATATATATATTTTTTTTTTTCCAAAATGCCTCTTTCTCGTTAATAATGGGCTGGGAAACAAGCATTTTACAGCAGTGAGGGATTTACTCCTCCACAGGGAATGAAGGGCACAAGCCCACTAGTGACTGAAAAATCATAGGGAGAAAAAAAACCAAAAACACCAAAAAGAAAAAAAAAAAACAAAAACAAAAACAAAAAACACCCAAAACCAACCAACCAAAAAAAAAAAAAAAAAAAAAAAACAAAAAAAAAAAAAAAAAAAAAAAAAAAAAACAAAAAAAAAAACCACAACCACCAAAATGTAGAGAAGTAGAAGAAGAAATAATATTCATGAGAAGTGCTGGACATGCCTGGGGGTGGGAATTTCAGGAATCATTTCCAATCCTGAGGCAGTGCCTTTGCCTTCCCACCTAAGGAGCATCTCAGAGATGAACCCAGTTCTCCCAGACCATCGTGATTCATCAGAGGTTTCTGCTTTGCCTCCCTGTGTTTCCTCATGGAAGTTTCCCTCCAGCTCCCCCCCAGAACGTGACACTTGCAGGACCAGAGCTGGGTTAATTGCTGCTGGCTCTAATTAACACAAATAAGAGAGGAACGAGGCCTGACTGGGCAGGCTCTGCAGCGAGACTGAGTTGTCGTGGCTGGTTAAATGTGATTGTTTCATCAGTCACCTCGTGGTGCTGCTGACAGCTCCCACTTCCACGTTCTCTTTGGGGCTCTAATCCTTCTCCCTGCAGCGAGGGGGAAGAGAAGGAACAGTTTTAATCCATCATTTACTCCAAATCCTGAGGGTTTAGGAGTTTGGGGGGCGGGGAGGGATAAAGGGTGTGTTTAATAAGACAACAAAATTCGTTTCGTGGGGGGGATGTTTTTAACATTCCAGAGCTAAATCAGGCGGCAGATCCATCCCAGGCCCGGGGCTCTGGCGCGTTTGCTAATGATGGTTAATTAGGGGCTGTCTGCAGCAATCACAGCCTGTCAGTGCCGATGCTGGGAGAGGGGAAGGACACGGGAGATCCTAATTGGGATCCCGATCAGCTGGGAATGGCTGGGGGGGATGGTTGGACACTTAGGGGAACCTTTCCCTCGTGGCAGGAGCCAGGACCATGACTCCTGCCCTGCCCTGCGTGGGGGGATGTGGGGATGCTGATGCCTCAAAGTGGGAGCAACAATGCTCTGGGCTGGTTTGGAGCCTTAAAAGGTAAAAGAACCTTTAAGAGTATTTTGCACACCGAGTTGCCTCAGCTTGACAACTTTATCCTCTCAGCTGATTCCAAGATTCTGATTTTAGTTGTGATGTTTTGAGGCATCCCCTCATCTGCTGACCCCACTTCCAAACCCATCCCTC
The DNA here is from genome assembly GCA_038380795.1 of Pyrocephalus nanus. Classification (NCBI taxonomy): domain Eukaryota; kingdom Metazoa; phylum Chordata; class Aves; order Passeriformes; family Tyrannidae; genus Pyrocephalus; species Pyrocephalus nanus. Next base: position 19,006,658 of record CM076262.1, on the reverse strand, counting down.
CCCCAGCACTGCCCTGACACACCTCCCAAATTGGAGTGGGAGCTCCCAAAAATACCTTCCCTTTATCTTCCCTTCCTCATCTCCTCTTAATCAACATCACCCCTTGTGGAATTTCCATGGATTCCCAGGGGTTGGAACATCCAGGGTTCCTCCTGGACACTCTGGGTGAGGAGTCACTTGGAGAACTCGATGCCTCAAAGTGGGAGCAAAGATTTTCTGGGCTGGTTTTGGAGTATGGAAAGGCAAAACCCCTTCTTAATTTTGCACTCTGGGTCTTTACAACTTTATCCTCTCATCTGATTATGATATTCAGATTCTAATTTCAATATTTGGCATTTCCTTATGTTTTCCACCCCCTTCCAAACCCATCCCTCCCCCAGCACCGCCCTGACAAACCTCCCAAATTGGAGGGGGAGCTCCCAAAAATACCCTCCCTTCATCTTCTCTTCCTCTTCCTCATCTCCTCTAAACATCATCATCCCTTCTGGGATGGTCTCAAGGCTCTCCTGAGCAGCTTTGACTGCTAAACCTCACGTGTTTTGTCTCTTTTACAGAAGATTTTTACAGATAGAAAACCCTTTACTTTGTTCTGTTGAAGCTCTTAAAGAAGATATATCTATATATAAATATTATTCTATTAAAAATATATAAACATACAGAAATATGTAAATATATAAATATATATAATAGATATAAAAAAAATTCTCCCAGAGGAGAATTTCCAGTTTGGTCACCTAATTATGGATGGCTTGGCCCACTGCTCAGCTCCCTGGCTTGAAAATTCAATCTGCAGTTGAAATGTCACCATTTACGGTCTCGCCTTGGGTTCAGCTCAGGCCTCTTCGTTCCCTCCTTGCCTTGAGCCGAGGGCAACGAGTTCTTTGGTTGGTGTGGCAGCCTCGAGGGTTTTGGTGGGGCAAAAATTGTCTTCAGCTGATGTTTTGGAGGCACCAAATGCAGGGAATTCCTTCAGTTGACTCTTCACCCTCAGCTTCTCCTCACGGTGAAAGCAGAGGAACCTCAGAGAGGGGCAGGTTCTTGGTTTGGTGAGGTCATAAATACCTTTAATCATAAGTATCTTTAATCATAAAGATTAAATCTGAATATCTTTAATCATTTCTGAAAGAGAGACAGGAGAAATCACCAGTGGATCTGGAAGGTGTTGAGCTGGAACGTCTCTATTTGGGATTTCAGTGCTTGGGGCAGGATAATTCACTGGGTGGGATCGAGACACCCTCAAAACCCACAACTTATGGCCGAGGAACCTTTGGAATTGTGGCTTCAGGGCAGTGATGGTGGCAAACTTGGTGTCTTTTTGCACCAAAAAAAACCCCAAAACCCCAACCCTCTGCTGTGATTGCTTCCCTTATTAACCTGCAATCCGGTTCCTGTCGTGTCAGACTGATTTCAGAGTGGATTTAAACAAAATGCTGACAGGATTTTGCTTCCTAATTGGCCGCTTCAGAGGCTTCTGAGTAGATTGTCGTGGCCCTTAATTAGGATTTCCTGGCCAGGCCCTGCCCCTGGGTGGGAGTTGAGGTGGTTTTGTGCCCTCCAACAAGGGGTGTCCCCAGAGCCCTGGGGTGTCTCCCACTGCTTCACAAGACTTTATATAATTAAGGGATAATAAACCAATCAAACAAATCATATTTATGCAGCCCTGAGAGTCCAGCTCGGGCATCAGTGAGCACTGACAGTGGATAATTAATTACCTCTGGAGTTTAAATATCCATCCCAAAAAGCATCCTGTTTTTGTTTGTTTGCAGGCCAAGAGCTCCTGCTTTTTTTTGGCCACCCCGAAATTTATTCCCAGTGTCCACTTTTAGTGGACTGGCAAAAAAGCTTTAATTCAAAATATTCCCATGTCCTGGCCTATAAATTGATGTTTTTTGACAGTTTGCTCAGTGCTGCTGACTTTTGCATCGTGACTGGGGGTGCTCAAATTTACAACTCCCTTTGTGTGTTTTTTTGGTTTGTTTTTTTTTTCCATAAATCCAAATAACATCATAAACAGCAGTTGGAAATTGCTGGAAGTGCTGGATCTTCCATCCTTCTGCCTTTGCTTGTTCTTTTTTTAAATTTTTAAATTTTGGGCACTGTTTGGCATCTTGTGCTGTGTGGGATTTCATCCCTTTGTTTTCCTCACAGTCATTAACCCACAGGACATTTTGGAAAGGATTTGATTCCCAAATTTTCCAGCCAGGGAAACCCTCCATGACTTCAACCATCCTCCTTTCTCATCAGCTCGATTTTGGGATCCTCACTCCTTTAAGGTCACGGGAAAAGGAGGTGAAAGGAGGGATAAAACAGAAGGGATATTGTTATTTTTTAATTGATTTTTCTTGCTTTGTTCAGACACAAACTTTGCAAATCCAAGGAGTGATGGGGATATTTTTGGACTGAGATCAAGTTCTCAGTCCATTTTTACTGCTGAGTTCATCTCCTCTTGATATAAATTCCAAATTCCACCCTGGCATCCTAAGGTTGGGATGGTTTAAATGGTTAAAGAAACACAGAAAATTTTCTTTTCTCTTGCTTTATTTAAAACCTCTGACCAAATCTAGGTTTGTTTTTTTTTTCTTTAGAAAACTGAGAGGTCCTCCAGGGATCCAGAACTCACAGTTCAGGCTGATTTCCTTACCTGGATCTTAAATTTCTGCAGTTATTTATATATATATATATATTTTATCAGCTCTGCACATCCTCCAACTTTATCAAATTTTGCTAAACACCATTAAGCACTTGTGGAATTTGCTCCTCTTGCTCTGCATATCCTGTATTTCGGATTTTATCTCCCCCTTCCCCTTCTCAGGGGTCCCAACATCACCACGTCCCACGAGGATCTCTTTAATACCCTCCCTGAAATCGATGCTGCTCGGAAAGATAAGCTGATCTGCAGCTCCCATCTCAAACAACCTGCATTTCTGATGGGGAAAAAAATCTTTATAAATCAGAGAATTCCTCGAATTGGCAGAATCTCAGGTTTATTCAGCGGGCCCATCTGCTGTTGCACTTTTTGCTGCTCCTGCTATCGGCGCAATTATGATTTTATTGATAAGTGCCTGGGTGTGAAAAAAAATATAATATATAAATATATAAAGAGAGAACTGAGAAGAGGCTCCTCTTTAGGTATTATTTCACTGGGTGCTGATGTTAAGGGGGAAAAAAATCCAAGGAGAACTGAGCTTGGATTCCTCTTCTTTCGTTGGAGTTTCTGCCTGAGCAGTGTGGGACCCTGAATTCTCTAATTAAATGACATCACAGGGGCTGAACCACTGATGACTAAAAAAAAAAAGGCACATAAAAATATAAATACAAATCACCCCATTGTCATTTTACCACCATACTCTCTTATTCATGTTTGCACTTTTCAAATGCTTGAACAAGAAAACAGGGAAAGAGTCCCCAGACAGGTTGTGACTTTTTATGCCCAAAGTCTGACTGGTCAGACCACACCAAGAGTGTCTGAACTGGGATTTTAAAGCGTGATTTGTGAGGCCTTAAAAGATCATTTCATTCCAACCCCCCTGCCACGGGCAGGGACACTTTCCACCAGCCCAGGTTGCTCCAAGCCCTGTCCAGCCTTGAACATTAAATCAATGTATTCTAAAAATGTGTTTCTTTACAGGGAAAAAATAACTAAAAAATAATAATAAATCTGGCATAGAAAGAAATTATTCCCAGCATTCAAGCACTGTTAGTTGGAGGACAGAGATGAAAAGCTGAGGCATGGAAAATGATTCAGAGAGTCTGGCTGAGTGTGAGGAGCAGGTTTTTTTCAAGGCAGGACAAGGAAAATTCGTGGTAGAAAAATCCAAACTAAAACTGCTGTGGCATCCATCGTGTCCATGAGGCTGCACTGCTGCTCTGTACACATATTTTTTTTCCTATTTTAGGTAATGGAAAGGAATTGGGAGTTGTAAGAAGAGGGTGTGAGCAACCTGAGCACAATTTACAAAGGAAGGGGTTTTATGCCAGCAAAAAATGACTCATCTTTTCTGGGATTTTTGCTGTATATCTTCAGGATTCTCAGGATTTATTCCCACCTGTCCCAGCTTCCCAGGGCTCTGAGGTGTGTCTTGCCCTGGAGGGATCAAAACACAAAACACAAGGCTTTATTTGCAGGGAGACTTCGGAATCCAGGTGGGAAAAACACCCTGGGAAGCCAAAAAAAAAAATCAGATCTGTGGGGTTTGCCATCCCTGCTGAAAGGCCCTGACCTTGTGTTTGTGGGAATGTGGGTTGGGAAGAACAACTCATTGCCGGGGTTTGATGGACAGTTGTAAATTAATTTAGGCCAAGGGGGTGTCCCTGTGGAAAACAGGAGGGTTTGGAGAGTGACAGGAGTTAATTTAGGCCAAGGGGTTTCCCAGGGGGATGTCCCTGTGGAAAACAGGAGGGTTTGGAGGGTGACAGGAGTTAATTTAGGCCAAGGGGTTTCCCAGGGGGGTGTCCCTGTGGAAAACAGGAGGGTTTGGAGGGTGAACACAGGAGCTGCCATCCCATTCCAGCAGGAGTGGTGCTGGCTGGCAGGGCAGGGTGGCATCACTGGGGATGAAAGGCTGATAAATCAGCCCATCTGTCACAGATCCTTCATTAGTGGTGATTCCTGGGGAGATTCCCCATCCTTGATTTAATTACAGACGTGGTTTAGAGGAGGGTTCCTCTTCCAATAACCTGAGAGCAACTTCCAGGGCCTAAAGGGGCTCCAGGAGAGCTGGAGAGGGATTTGGGATGGGGGGGACAGGACATAGGGAATCCCTTCCCTCAGAGGGCAGGGATAGATGGGATTTTGGGATGGAATTGCTGGCTGGGAGGGTGGGGAGGGGCTGGAATGGCTTTCCCAGAGAAGCTGTGGCTGCCCCTGGATCCCTGGGAGTGTCCAAGTGCAGATTGGACCAACCTGGGCTATCAGAAGTGTCCCTGCCCATGGCAGGGGGGTGGAACTGGAGGATTCTTAAGGTCCCTTCCCACCCAAACCATTCCATGAGGATTCTGCAGTAAAAATCTCAGGATATTTCCCAGGGAAGCACAACCCCCATGACCACAGGCCGTGGAAAATGATGGCACCCGTTGTTTTTCCAAGCACCGGTTTGTGGTGGGGGGAGAACAATGGGCAGAGTCACCCTGAGCAGCACCAGGCACTTTTTTTTTGGGATGGGAAGGCCCTCTCCAACCTCAGGAACATCTTCCTGGCTTCTTCCAGCCTGGATTGTGAGCTGGTTGTGAGGAGTGTGTGTGGTCAGTGTGGTGCCTGTGCTGTGTGAAGATGATTTCACCTCCCACTCAAACCCAATCCTTTGATGGGATGGGCTCAGAGAGTGCCCCAGCCGTTATAAATTAGTATAAGAATTTCGACAACTCAATTCCAATTAAACATTGATAAATTTATTAAGCAAGCGATAATAAAGCAAAATACAGCGCTGGGTGTTCCTGGAGACAAGTGCCTGCCAAGGTACACACTGAAATGAAGTCAGTGTTTCTTTTTATACATTCTTGAGGCTGTTAAGTGTATGTTAAATGCTGTCTGGCACTGGCTTTTCGGATGGAAATTTGCTCGTGGCTTGAGTTCTGTGGTGGCTTGGTAAGTGGTCGTCTGGTACTTATCAGAGATGAAAAGGTGCAGTTCTTATCAGTTGTTTATTGACACTTGATTAGCAAGCTGTCTGTGGAAACTCCTCTAGTTTAATTAAAACAAAAAGTTTCTGACTCTTTACATAAGATTTTATGAACAAAGTTAACCCTTCTATTACACAGCCTGTTCCTACAGCCCCGTGTGATACCATTTACACCTTTGCTACAACCCCACATTTATAGGGGCTGCTCCTAAGGGAGCACAGATCATCTCTGCAGTGCAGCTGTGGGATGATAAACCTGCCACAAACACAGGGGTGATCTCCAAAGGGACTTTTTCCAGGGGCAGGGAATGGTTTTCCCATCGGCAGCGCGGCCCTTTGGATGTTTGGGCTGTGTTTTTACTCTCTGCATTTTAAGCTGATGAATGAAGTGTGGCTTGGAAGGATCTCCCTGCGCACAGGAAGCATCAGCTGTCAGGAATTCCCCCTCTCAGGCAGGAGAGACACGAGTGGAACCGCTCAGGGAAGGAGTTCAATGAGCCTGGTTGGGAAGGATGCAGCTGCTGGTGTGGGAAATTGTCGAAGCCATCGAAGCAAATGTCCTCTGCTCTTTGGAGAAGAGGATTGAGACCCTTCATGGAGCGTCCAGTTTGTGCAGATTTGCTGCCTCCAGCAGCACGGAGTCGTTGCAGATCCCTCCTCCTCATCAGCCTGGCCCTGGATGTCAGAGGAGGGTGGATGATCCCAGGCAGCTCAGACAACCTGCTTTTCATCCCTGGAAGCTGGTCCTGTTTCCCCCCTCCACAAACACAATCTCCAAACATCCCTCCTTGGAAAACCAGCCTTCTCTCAAACCCTGTCCCAGAAACGGAGGGGGGGGGGGGCTCCTGAAATCCTAAGGGTGTTTCCCTGCTGGAAATAATCCCCAAAGGCACGTGGGAAAGTTCCCATTGTTTCTTTTCCTGCAGCTCTGGCTCTGTAGCCAAAGGTGTGAATTAATTGATGACCAGAGCCTGGCTCTTTGATCGCTGTTTCTGGCCTTTCTAAATACCAATATTAGTGGGCCCTAATTAAGATCAGCTTTTCTGCCCACTTAGCTAATGAGTGTGATCAGACTGGAACCAATCAGCGCAGGTTGAGGTCACGTGGCTTGATTTGTAATCGATAATTTGAGATCCCCCTGGGCTAGGAAGGCTCCTCTGGAATTCTGGGGGCAGTTTTGGCCTCTCAGCCAGGAGAGCCATGGAGGGGTTGGAGGGAAGGGAGCTGGGAAGGGGCTGGAGAACTCCTGAGGGAGCTGGGGGAGCTCATCCTGGAGAAAAGGAGGCTCAGGGGGGACCTTCTGGCTCTGCAAGTCCCTGCCAGGAGGGGGGAGCTGGGGGGAGTCAGGTTCTGTTCCCAAAGAAGAGGGACAGGAGGAGAGGGAACGGCCTCCAGCTGTGCCAGGGCATGTTTAGATGGGATTTTGGGAAAATTCCCTCCTGGAAAGGGCTGTCCAGCCCTGGCACAGCTGCCCAGGGCAGGGGTGGAGTCCCCATAACCTGGAGGGATTTAAACCCCGTGTGGATGTAGCACTTGGGGACACGATCAGTGGTGGCCTCAGCAGGGCTAGGGGGTGACAGGACCCGATCATTGTGGGATTTTCCAGCCTCGGATTCTGGGATTGTCCCATCCAGGTTCTCCAGTCAGGCACTAAGGTGGCTGAAAAGGATTTGGGATCCGTGTTCTCCTACTCCAGCCAGAGTTTTCCAGGGTCGGATCTTCGACAGCTTTGGGTACAGGACTAAAATGGGGAAGGAGGAATTATGGGATGGACTTGGTGTTGGCTTGGATAGAGGGACTTTGAGCTCTGCCACAGATTCCTGGAGTGTCTTATTTCCTGCTGCGAAATGCAGGTGATCTGGGACATCCCCAGGTGGATGAACTTACGTATTCTTAATTTTATTTTTTTTTTTTATTTGGGCTGTTTATTTGCCCCAGTTGTGGGGGGTTTTTTTGGTGGAGCTGGTTGCAATCTGATAAAACCCCAGTTTGCATAAAGCTGGGACCCCATTTCTAAAGCTGTCACTGCAGCCCCCCTGTCCAGCAGAGCCATTTTCAAGATTTATCATCAGTAAACGTTGCTTTTTAAGGGGGGCCAGGCCGAGAGCTGTGGGGTGGGAGCACAGGGATTTAAAAACCCACTAAATAGTCATTTCAAAATCTGAATAATAAGCTCATATATTTATTTTTATTTTTTTTTACCAAGCTGCTGAGCTCAGGAGCAAATGTGAAGCCGTGGGGGGCATCGTTACATTTCCAGTGTGGTCACCAAGCTGGATGTGTAATAGGACATTAAAGAGAAATGGGATTTAATAATAGGAACAGCTAAAGGTGATGAACTCCCTATTTGTGTAAGGGGGTGACTTCACACGATGGTTCTTTTTAATATCATTATCGATGTGTTTTACAAGCATTTTGTAAATGGATACCACCCCCCTCCATGATATTTCCATGCACTGGGCAGGGATTCATTTAGAATTTAAATGCTTTAGAGCGTTACAGGTGCCCTGAGCTCACACAAAATATCCCAGAACTTCTCTGGAGACAGGGGTTGATGATTGACCGTGGTCGGTGCGTTCGTCTCCCGTCGGGATCGGGTTTGAATCCCACGGATGGATCCACCGGGGTAGTTCAGGTCATTTTGGATTTTTATTATCATCATCATCATCATCATCACCAAGCAGTCCTGGCACTTTGAGGCAGCTGACAGGCTTGGCTTGACATGGGTTTAATTTTGGGCTAGAAAGTTCAGGTTTTAGGGATGGGAGAGGAGGGATCCGGTGGCGCGGCTTCGGAAGAGCGGAGGGGTTGGTTGGAAGAGGAGCTGTGTTTGCTCAGCCCTGGGTAAATTAAGGCACATAAAGCCATTAATTTCTGTGTCAGAGGATGAAGTGGTGGCTCAGCCAAACCCTGTTTGGAGGTGAAGCCTGTTGAGCTGCACATCCCAGCTCTGCTCTCCCCCCAGGTCGCTGATGGAGCAGCGATTTGCATTTTTTGCATTTTCCTCCTCCCTGGATGTTCCCAGCTGGGGGTTTTTGGTGATGACCCCACCCCTTCCACATTCTTGAACACCTCCAGCTTTGCAAACACTCATTTCCTGTCACAGCACTGTGGAAACTCAGCCTGTGTGCTCCTCAACAACCCCAAAAAAAGCTCCTCAAGGAATCAGGAAGAGACAAAACCGTTTCCCCGCTTCCGAGATTCCCGTTGGGAAGAGCCCGGCCCCGCTCTGGAGGATGAAAAGGAGGCTCAGGGCAGGTGGGGAATAAAAACTGCTTTAGATTTGCTCTCCAGATGAACTCAGAGGCCTCGTGGTGCAGTTTGGAGTCCGCAGGGGGTGAGCAGAATGAAAAGTGGAACTGGGCTCTCGAAAGGCTCTGCGTAGGTCGGGCTGGCAGGAGGCTTTTCCACTGGAAAAGTGGATTTAATTCCATGTGCTCAGACGCACAGAGGGGTTTTTTGGGGGGTGAAAAGCTGCAGGGGAGGGGCTTTAGGGTCTGAAGAAAGCTCAGGTTCTGTCAGGTTTGATCTAAAATGCCAAGGTGTGGAGCGAGGGGAATGGGAGGGGATGTTTTGGGTTGGGAAGGGACGGCAAAGATCAGCCAGGTCCCATCCCAGGTTGCTCCAAGCCCTGGCCTTGGACACTCCCAGGGATCCAGGAGCAGCCACAGCTTCTCTGGGAAAGCCATTCCAGCCCCTCCCCACCCTCCCAGCCAGCAATTCCATCCCAAAATCCCATCAAAATCTCCCCTCTTTCAGCTTAACCCCATTTCTTCAGTCAGTGAGTCCCATTCCATGACCTGCACGATGCATTTTCCAGTTTTTTTTCCCAGGATTGCTATCCTGGTGCCCATTTCCCACCCTCTCTTTCCCACCAGTGACTCCCAATTTCTGCCCTTCTGCTCCTTTCCAAGCTCCTTTTCTCCCAAAGGGCTCCCAAAAATTCCAGGCTGCTCCTCCTTCAGACCCACCCCCTTCGGAAGAATCCCTGAGGTGTTGGCAGAGGGGTGGAAACGCTGCTGATTCCCAAAATTTCCTGTTGTAGAAGGAGCAAGAGGGTGAGAGGAAGGAGATCTTTTAATTAATTCTGGTTTTACATCTTGTGGTCCAAACGTGAGCCAACATTCCCCTCTGGAGACACCGGCAGAAACTGCACCTGAGACGGTTCCTTCAGGTGGCAGGTGGGATATTTTTAGCCCCAGCTGATGGCTAAATTATAATTTCATAGTTTTGGGGGGGTTTTGTGGTGTTTGCAGCGCCTCAGAGACAACAAAATACCAAAATACTGATTTTTTTTTTTTTCTTCCCTCGGTCTCTCCTGGCTCGGCGGCTGTGACTCAGAAATCCCTTCCTTAAATCTTTTAATTTTATTTTTTTTCAGCTGCTCTTAAAAAAAAATTAAAAAATAAAGGTGTCCTGGGCTTTTTTCAACTTGAGGATTTCTGATTTTAGAGTGATGGGATAATCTGCTCCTTTGTCCTAAACATTAAGCTCAGCTCGGGGTTGTGGGCACGAGTCCAGCATTGACTTGTGCAGCTGAAACTTTAATATTTGAGTGAAAACCCCCAAAATTCGGTGTTTTCTGTTAACAGCAGCCATTTTCTGCAGTTGTTGCCCTTCCTGGATGCTTCCTGGGCTGGACAGCATTTCAAAATAGCAGGAAATGAACGTTTCTCCTCTGAGATCTGCTGATTTTTGGGGGGGGTCTGGTGGTTAAAATGCACTTTAAGGTGTTGAAATCTCCGTTGAGTCTCCCAGACCTGTTCACTCTGGGGGGTTTTTTTGGGTGATAATTACAATTTTAATCACATTTGGGTGATGATTTCAATTTTAATCACATTTTGGGTCACTTAGAGATGATCTCAAACCTTTATTCCCCCCTTTTGGGCTGACTCTGTAGAGCATCAGATTTACTGAGGTGCATTTGGCCACAACATTTATCAGCACCAAAATAAAATAATGTGCTAAAACAATTCTCTGTAGTCAAAGCTTTATGCAAAATAAGGTGGGTTTTGTTACTTTGGTACCTGTTTGATGGATCTGCAGTAACCAGCAAGTGATTTATTATTTTTTTTAATGTCTTTAATTGTATTTATTGCATTCATCATTTTTTTCCCCCCCTGTCATTCACTGGTTGGAGGAGGGGATTTCAGATGAAATTATCATCATCATTAGGCAGAGGAGTGGTTGATGTTCTGCACCTTCAGTGCCTTTTAATGATGTTTTAGAAGGCACCTGATAACAAGGAGCCAGAAGAAAGCCCTGGGAAAGCAAGACTTGGAGGTTTTGAAATCAAACCATTCAGCTTTTTTTTTCCTTTTTAAAGTTTTATGCTTTTTATCCCCCACTTCCAGCCTAGGTAAGACAGTCCTCACAACCAATTAAGTTGGGAGTTGGAATGAATTAAAGTTTCTCCACTGATGGGCTTTTTTTTTGTTGATGGGCTTTTTTTTTGTTGGTTTTTTTTCCCCTTTTTTTTGTTTAAATCCAAGTGACTGTCATTTACCCAAAGACACTTCATTTTCTTGGGATTGCATTCCTGTCTGGGGGGGAATGTTTAATTGCAGCCACAAATCACCTCCAGTGCTTTTTTCTAGGAGGAGAAAACCAAGTCACAAATGGTGCCTCGATTTTGGGTTCTGAATTTGGGATAAGATGCAAATTTCCACATTTTTTTTGTGTTTTTTTTTTTTAATCCCTGGCTGCTCTTTTCAGGAATTCCTCCCTCGTGGGACATCCCGGTGTCCTTCAGAGCAGGGACATTCCCAGAGATGAAATCCAGGGAATGAAGCTGCCAGGGCTTGGTGTTCCCCTGCATGCAGCAGCTCTCCTTGGAGAAACCATCTCCCAGCTGAGCTGCAGGTGGATCCCCATGGATTCCAGTGTCATTCCAGACTGCTGGAATCACCAGGGCAGAGGATTTAGGGAGCAGATTGCTCAGCTTTGATCCCTGAGGATGGGCAGGAGCTCCTCAGTCAGGGCTCTGAGGGGAAGCTGCCTCCCTGCTGGAGTGTGGAGGGAGAAAATCACTCAGGAAATCTCCTGGGAATATTTGGGAAATCAGGGTGAGGAAGAGAACCAGGAATCGTTCAGGTTGGAAAAGGCCTCAAAGATCGTTTTTCCTACCGTCCAACCTAAACCTCCCTCGGACAGCAAGGTCCATTCTGGCTCCTGCCACTCGACCCCTGATCGTTTTGAGGCAAAAAACCTAAAAAAGGAAGATGATTTCCCTGCCTCAGGTGCAGCTGAAGGGAGGGAGAGGCATTTTCCAGGAGCTCTAAGCAGATGGCACCGCAGAAATCCCAGAGATTTCGCGGGATGTGGCGAAGATTTGGCCTCAAAACATTCCCGGGATCATCTGTGCGAGCAGGAACGGGATCCTTGGATGGAACAGGGAAGGATGATTAAAAATACATCACAATATCCCAAGACAGACATGCAGAGTGCAGCTTGTTAACAGCATAATCCATCTGCATTGGAGTGGGGTTTTTTCCATGCTGTTTCCAGCTGGAATGTTCTGTTGTTCCGTTTAGGGATGAGGAACCCACCTGGTGGGAATCGAGTGACCACTCCCAGGAGGAAGTTTGCCTTTTCCAAGGGATTCCTGGCATCCTGAATTGTTTGGTTTTTTTTTTTTGGGGGGGGGTGTGTTAATTTTAGAAAGGCCTCATTCCAGCCTGTCTCAAACAGAGCAATCCCTGCTTTCTGAGCAAATCAGCACAAACTGTGCCCGGGGCGTGGATTTTCCCTCTTTTTCTCTCTTCTCCTCCAGCAGCTGAGTCTTGCTCTCACCCCATGGACCTTTTCCCCTCGTGCTGGCACAACCCACAGCCATTATCCAAACTATCACACCCTCCCAGCTGGGGTTTGGCTTTGGGGTGCAGGAGTGGCCCAGGCCCCACCGACACGTTTGGTGATTTATTCCCAATTCCCTTTTTTATTCCCCCCCTTCCCTTCTGTTTTCCAGGTTTATCCAGGAGATCGAGCTGGCCATGGAGCTGGGCCCAGCCAAGCAGTGCCCTCTCAGGGAGTTCCTCACCATGTACATCAAGAACATCTTCCTCAACCAGGTCCTGGCCGAGATCAACAAGGAGATCGAGGGCGTCACCAAAGCGTCGGATCCTCTCAAGATCTTGGCCAACGCCGACACCATGAAGGTCCTGGGGGTGCAGAGGCCTCTGCTGCAGGTAGGGCTGAGGGACCTGGCAGGACAGCTGGGAATGTTCATCCTGGAGAAGGGAAGGATCCAGGGAGACCTGAGAGCCCCTGGCAGGGCCTGAAGGGGCTCCAGGAGAGCTGGAGAGGGACTGGGGACAAGGGATGGAGGGACAGGACACAGGGAATGGCTTCCCAGTGTCATTTAGATGGGAGATTGGGAAGGAATTCTTCTTTGTGAGGGATTCTTCTCTGGGATTTCCCAGAGAAGCTGTGGCTGCCCCTGGATCCCTGGGAGTGTCCAAGGCCAGGATGGATCAGCCTGGAGTAGTGGGAGGTGTCCCTGCCCATGGCAGGGGGATGGACCTGGCTGACCTTCAAGGTCCCTTCCAACCCAAACCATTCCATGATTATGTATTTCATATTTTTTTACCTTTATTTTGTTCTCTTATATGAGAATTAAGCTGATTGAGAACCCAAACTCAGCCTGTGCAGGTGTCGAGACCTGGGAATGCTTCACTTGCCAACTTTGGAGCAGGACCGTGGAAGTTGCAAACCCTAGAGATTTGTTTGGGATCCTTAAAGCAATAATGTGGGTTCTGGCCTCATTTGTAGCCGGGAAAATATATATTCTATAATATCAATATGTAGATCCTTAAAATTCATGAGGGGTTGAAGAGTCAGAATAGCTTGGAATTTTCTCCCCCAGTCCTTAGAATTTGTTTCTCTTGGCGGATGGAACTGGAATTAATCTTGGTCACAACATCCCTGGTCAGGAGTTCTGCAGAAGGGGAATTTTTTGAAAGAGAAGAAAAAACTGCTGCCTCTTTGAACCCAACCACCCAAAGAGCTCCCTGCAGGAATTTTATGGAGTTTTAAAAGGAATGAAAAGGCTCTTTTTGCATTAACAGGAGGAGCCTGAAATCTTTAACCTCGTCACCCTCCTGGGTGGGATTGGAGTGTGGGGAGCGGGGAGTGGAAAACAGGACTGGAAAATTTATCAGGCTGATAAAGCTGCTGTGGGATGATTATCAGCACGTGTTTGAACTGAATTAGTTTGGAGATAAGAGGGGTTTGCAGCACCCTCTGCCATCCTGTCCTCAGCCATTCCTGCAAAGATTATCCTGTGCAAAAAACCCCCCTCTGGAAATGTTGCATTTTACTGGGCTCCTTTTCCATTTTCACAGCCTTAGATGTAAAACTGTGTTTTCAGAGGGACTGAAAAACTGAAACTAATTTGTCTGTGAATGATTCTGCTTTAAATTCCAGGCTGGAATTGTTTGACTCAATCCTAAATGAGGCTGCAAGGACCTTCTTGTCCAGTTCTTGTCGAGGTGATGATAAATCTTTTCAGTGGTCACTGCCTGACAAATGGCCTCACAAATCCCCTGCCCTTGTCTCCAAAAATATGCAAATTGCTTCAATGAGCAATGGCTCCAGGCTTTGATGGCCACTGGATGTTGTTGTTGATCAGGATAAACCAATCAGTTGTCATTCCAGGCTCACAATCCCCGTTAAGGAGCAGGCAGGGCTGATCCCAGAGGGTTTATCCCAACCAAGGAGAATTTGAAGGAAATGGTTCTGATCCTCATCTCCCAATTTTTTTGTGGTGTCTGTGACCAAGGGCTTTGTAGATGTTTTTATCTCCTGTTAATGTTTCCATAAACAAGTTTTTCCTCAACGTGCCAAGAGGTTCAAACCCACCCATTTATTGCAGAATTTCTTGCTGAGTCTCCTTTCTTTCGGTTTAAAATGAGAGACAAAATTACCTCCCTGAATCTCCCTTTTGCTTTCAATGTTTCTACAGATAATTTTTCCTCTGGGGGAGGAAGGGGGGGACCATTTAGTGCAGTCACTGCCTTTGGTGGGAGCTTTTAAAGGCTCTTTCAAGTCAGGTGAATTCTCCACGTGGAGCTCTGAAAAGGCAATTCCTGCCTCCAGGCCGAGCTGTGCTGGCAGAGCTCTCATTAATTTTATAAAAATCAAGTGTGACTTGACACATCCAGCGCATTTTCAGTCATTTTCTGCCTCTTCAGAGCTGGAAAAGCCAAGTCAGGTTTCCCAAACCCTCCCAGGGACGTGACTCAGGATTGACCCGAAGGTGGGGTTGGATCACAGGTTGGACTGGATGATCTCACAGGGCTTTTCCAACCTGATTCCATGATTCTGTGATCCTCTGGGTGGGTGAATCTTGTGCTGAGTCACCCAAAATCTGTGTAACCCTCATTTATTCAGCTCTGAACCCCTGAATCATAAACCAGATTGGGTGGGAAGGGACCTTTAAAGGCCATTTATTCCAACCCCCAGGCCCTGGCACAGAGAAGCTGTGGCTGCTCCTGGATCCCTGGGAGTGTCCAAGGCCTGGGATAGTGGAAGATGTCCCTGCTCGTGGCAGGAGGTGGAACTGGCTGCTTTTTAAGGTCCTTTCCAACCCAAACCATCCTGGCATTCCTTTGCTCTCGTGGTATTCCCCATCCCCCTGGACTCTGCAGCTCCTCTCCGGTGACAGATCCCTAAAACCACCCAAACTTCCTCAGAACTCCTTTTATTTTTATTTTCTTTCTCCTTGCTCTTGGGTTTTTTCCCCCAGGAACTGGGACTAAACCCCACAGATCTGCCCCCAGCCTCAATCCCAGGCCTTGATTGATCCTTTTAATCCCCCCCAGAGCCCAGACAGGGTCCTTTTCTTTCCAAGGTGTTTCTCCCATTTTAAACCAGTGTTTAAAACTGGTTTAAACCCCTAATCCTAAACCTAATCCCGTTGTTCCTGCAGTGTCCCAGGAGCTCTGAACATCCCCAGCCCAATAAAACTTCATTTCAAGGAGATTTGCAGCACTCCATCTCCCACCACTCCTCTGGGAATTTCTTTCCTGGAATCCTGGAATGGTTTGGGGTGGAAAGGACCCTCAAACTCAGCCATGGGCAGGGACAGCTCCCACCAGCCCAGGTTGCTCCGAGCTGGCCTTGGACACTTCCAGGGACATCCCAAAATTCCAGAAATGGCTCATCCACACTTTCCCTGGGAAACCTGATCCTTCCATAACTATTTTTTCCCCAGGAAAATTGAATTCCTTGCTTTTTCCTCACCCAGCAGGGGTGGAGTTTGTGTTCAGAGATGGCTTCAGGAGCAGAAACTTCCCTGTGTCCTTGCCAGGCTCCTTCCCATTCCCACCATTTCCCTTCTTTTTTATTAATTTAAAGCCTGGGCCCGTTCGGTCGAGCGAGAACAACTCTTTAATTCCCAATTTTTGGGGGCTGTTTCCCCTAATCACAAGCTCTGGGTGAGAGGAGCCTGTGGCATTTTCAATAATTTCAATAATTTCAATAATTGGTGGCCACTTTATCGACCTGTCAGCACCAATCCATCCACCCATCCTCCTTTGGAAAAATGCTTGGATGTTTGAGGGACTGATCCCTCTTGCAACGTGCTCGTTTTTCCACCCAAGGTTCATTTTTATGATTTGATAATTATAGATTATAATTTGATAATTATAAATTACAATTTTATAGTTTTAATTATAATATTATATATTATATTATTACATTATCATATATAATTATTACATTATTATATATACTATTATTATATTATATAATAATAGTATAACAAAATATAATTTATACTTTTATAATGTTATAATTTTATAATTTTATAATTTTATGATCAATTTAATAATTATTCCCACACACACACAGTGGGATGGGATGTGTGCTGAGAGGGGGAGGGATGAGGCACCTCCAGCCTGGAAAATGCTTTTTATTCCTGCTGGTTTTTTCTGCTCCCTCCCCTCTAAGTGGTTTAATTATCTCTGTTTTAAAAGTGCATTTTTAAAAATATGACCCCCACCCTTGTATAGAGCAAAAAGGAGATGAATCTACTGTTGAAAAGAAAGGTGTAAAGCTCTTATTTTTATTTTTATTTTTTAAATTTCTGTGTCTGTCCCTCCCTGGCAGGCAGAGCTCAGGTTGCAGAATTGGAATTTTGGGGGCAGAGTTTCCCCTCTTGCTTCTAATCTGTCAATAAACCCTTCAGATTTGGGAAAAAAATCAAATCAAATTCCAGTTTTGCTGCTGCCCACACAAAGTTGCCAGAACAGGGATATTTTTTTAATTTTTTTTTTTTTTTTTTTTTTTTTTTATTTTTTTACAAATTTTCTGCTTTTGAGCAGTGATTTTTTTGCTTTCTGTGAACTTCCCTGTGCAGGAAGGGGAAGTTTTTCCCTCCCTCTCTGAAGCTTTGAGACGGTGGAAGGTGTGGAAATTACTGTGATGAGATCAGATTTCAGCGAAATTAAAAGCCAGAAAATTCATGTATTTACTGTGTTTCAGAGTGGGGATTGAAGAAAAACCTGGCATTATCAGAGAAGCTGAATTTATGGAATAAATAGGGGAATTTTTTATTTTAATTCATTGATAAAACATTCCAGTTTGGGAATGGCATGTACTAATCAGTTCTTATTATTTTTAAAATTCTGATTTCTGGGGGTGTTTCTCGGCCTCTTCCCACACTGTTTTTATCTCCATGTGATATTTGGCTTTTAAGTGAAAGTTCAGGTTTTAGGTGGCCTGGAGAGCTCAGAATAAAATCCCAGATCCCTTCCAGCTCAGAATATTCTGGGATAGAGGGAACCCACAGGAGCATCGAGTCCAATACCTGGGTGTCGTTATTATTTTTCTTTCTTTTCCTTTTCTTTTTCTTTTCCTTTTCTTTTCCTTTTCTTTTCCTTTTCTTTTCCTTTTCTTTTCCTTTTCTTTTCCTTTTCTTTTCCTTTTCTTTTCCTTTTCTTTTCCTTTTCTTTTCCTTTTCTTTTCCTTTTTCTTTTCCTTTTCTTTTCCTTTTCTTTTCCTTTTCTTTTCCTTTTCTTTTCCTTTTCTTTTTCTTTTCTTTTTCCTTTCCTTTCCTTTCCTTTCCTTTCCTTTCCTTTCCTTTCCTTTCCTTTCCTTTCCTTTCCTTTCCTTTCCTTTCCTTTCCTTTCCTTTCCTTTCCTTTCCCTTTCCTTTCCTTTCCTTTCCTTTCCTTTCCTTTTCCTTTCCTTTCCTTTCCTTTCCTTTCCTTTTCCTTTCCTTTCCTTCCTTTCCTTTCCTTTCCTTTCCTTTCCTTTCCTTTCCTTTCCTTTCCTTTCCTTTCCTTTCCTTTCCTTTCCTTCCCTTTCCTTTCCTTTCCTTTCCTTTCCTTTCCTTTCCTTTCCTTTCCTATTACGTAGATTAAGGAGTAAACCAAACACAGGTTTTGATATTTTAGGCAACTTCAGGCTTTATTTCACCCTTAAACTTCAGGCTTTGCTTTCACCTCCTCCCATCTCAGCTGGGACATTTTCATCAGTTGTCTCTTGACCAAGTTTTGACCAAAAACTTTGTGCCTTGCTCTGCAATTCACCAGTTTTGTTTTTTGGTTGTTTTTTTTTCCTTAACCAGTGGACCAACCAAACCTTCTCAGAGGCCAAGATTCATTTTAGCTGAGCCAAAAGGACTCAGGATTATTAAAAGCCATTTCCAACTCGGTTCTCACCACGAATCCTCTGAGCAAGGACGGTTTTGGGGTTTAAAATTCTTTGCTCCCCCCAAAAATTCCCAAATCTTTTTGCTCAGTGTCCATCCCAGCTGTTTCCTGCCCTGTGCAGACTCCAGATGGGATGATTGTCCCCTTTTTTTTTTTTGCTGATTGATGCCTGTTCCCCATTGCTCCTGGGTAAGAAGGGAAATGTTTCCTCCTAAAATGTTTATTCCCTAGGAATAAACCACAAAGCCAAGGGAAGCAGTGAGTGAGAAGTAAAAATTCCTCCAGCTGGAGCTGTGCTGGGGAGGGAGTGACTCGTGGAGCGAGCGGGAGATTTGTGGGACAAACTTTTGGGGTGAAAATGTCCTGCCTTTGTCACACAGGGGGGTTCTGTGCAACAGGGATTCTGCTCAGAGAGTTTGGCCAAAAAACTTGAATTTCTCCAGGGTGTTTTGTCTCTTCAGATGGAGGGGAGTGAAGGAAATTCCTGGTGGAATCCACGGGGCTGGCAGCTGGATCTCCCCTCCTGTGAGCCAGGGAGATGTCACAAAAACACCACAACATCCCGGAGACAAAGGATCCCCGCTCAGAGTTCCTTTCTGTCTCCCAGCAGGGCTCTTTTTTGGGTTTTTTGGGAAGTGCTGCTGGTTCGGTTCATCGAGGAACGTTTTGGGGGATCTGTGCCCCAGTTCCAGCCGGGAAGGGAAGATCTGTGGGTCCATTTACGGGGTGGGTGGGGAGGTTTGAGGGGTGGCTGTTGCTGCTCGTCCCTCATCTCCTCAGCTGAATTCACTTCCCAAATCCTTTTGTTTCGCTTCCCCCTCTCTCCAGCCAGACATTTTTAAGGGAGGGCTGCGTTTGAAATGCAAAAAAAGGAGGGCAGGGTGGGGGGAGCATCGATAAAAACAAACCAGATTGGGTTTTGTTCTCCCAACAAGGTGCGGGGTGGATGATGGGGCCGTCCCCTGGAGCATCCCTTTGGGTTTGTCCCCTGGAACATCCCTTTGGGTTTGTCCCTTGGAGCATCCCTTTGGGTTTGTCCCCTGGAGCATCCCTTTGGGTTTGTCCCCTGGAACATCCCTTTGGGTTTGTCCCTTGGAGCATCCCTTTGGGTTTGTCCCCTGGAACATCCCTTTGGGTTTGTCCCCTGGAACATCCCTTTGGGTTTGTCCCCTGGAACATCCCTTTGGGTTTGTCCCATCAGGCTCTCCCTAACGATGACGTTCCCAGAGCAGGGCAGGGAATGCAGAGGGGTTGGGAAAACCCTCGCCCCACAACCTGTCACCTCCTGCGATCGGGAAAACCCGCAGAAGAGCCACTTGTAGGGAATATTTGGGGGGGAAAGAAGATGTCAGTGCCTGCTTTTCCTTGCCCAAACGCCCGGGGGTGAATAAAAAAAGGGAGAGCGCGGCCCTTTTGAAGTGATGAACAGCGGTGGAGAGGGGCGATTAAAGGGGAAGAGCTTAACGACTTTCCCTGGGTGTGTGGAGCGCATTAAAAGCAGCGGGAAACTCCCGCTATTTGCTATTTTATCACCTCCCTAATGGCCCTGACAACATTCACTGTCTGGGAATGGATGGGAATCCACCTGGAGGAGTAAATTAAAATCCCCTTGGAAAAAAAATGCCTTTAATAACAGCTTGGCAGGATGGGAGATCCAGAGGAGCTGCTGAAGGGACAACCCTTCACTCTGCCATGAAAACTGTTCATAATTCCATTTCTATCAACCTGGCACTTGGATAACCTTCCCTCTCTGCCTTGTTTGCAGCAGGGAAATGAAACACAAACTAGGACAGGGATTTCCCTCAGAAATCCCAGGATTCCCCTCAGAAATCCCAGGATTCAAAGGGAGCTCTTTAAATCTTGGACATCAGCAGATTAGGTGGCACCTCCTCCTGTCCAAACCTGCTCCTCTGGGGTCTCAGTGGCACTCAGAGCTCTGCTCTGGCTGATCAAAGGGCAGATTGGGTGATCTTGGAGGTTGTTCCCCAACCTCCTCAGCGATTCTGGGATGTGTGGGATGTGTGGGATGTGCAAGTCGGGCTCTGCGGGTACCTCGTTCCTTGGAAAAAAAATTAAAAATCACGCAGGTTTTTCCTTTCTGAGGTTTCCCCCGGTGAAGGAAAGGTTTGGTGAACTTTGCAGGGCCCTCAGAAATCCCAACCTTCCCACCTGACCTTCAAACCCTCCTTCTCCTTCCCTCGCTTTCCTCAATTATTCCTCGATTATTCCGCTCCCCACCCGTCCGTGGCGGAGCTGTCGAGAGGAGCAGCTCTATTTGGGCCAGCAATCAGCATCTGGGCCAGCAATTAACAAAACATAATCAGCGAATTAGGCTGAAATTCAGACAGCCAGAGCTGCTGCTCATCCCCCTGGGCTCTTATCCCCCTTTTCCAGAGCACGGTGATCGTGGAGAAGACGGTGCAGGACCTGCTGGACCTGATGCACGACCTGAGCGCTTACTCGGACCAGTTCCTGCACATGGTGTGTGTGAAGCTCCAGGAGTACAAGGACACCTGCAACCTGGCCTACAGGTACCAGGCCTTGGAGAGCAGCTCCTGGTGGGGCTGCTGGTCCTGTAGGGGGTTGTTATTTCGGCCGTGGGAAAGCGGGAGTCGCTTCTGGAATCGTCTCTTTCTGGGGTGGGGGGAGAAAAGCTGGGATAACGATCCTGGGGAGGGGGTTGGGTTTATTCCCATCACAGAGGGGTTTGGGATCTTGGAGTGGGGGTGGCAGTGGGGGGTAGGGCTTGGAAAATAGGGCAGCTCTTTCCTTAATCAGCTTCCAGGGCCTGAAGGGGCTCCAGGAGAGCTGGAGAGGGATTTGGGGACAAGGGATGGAGGGACAGGACACAGGGAATGGCTTCCCAGTGTCATTTAGATGGGAGATTGGGAAGGAATTGCTGGCTGGGAGGGTGGGGAGAGGCTGGACTGGATTTCCCAGAGAAGCTGTGGCTGCCCCTGGATCTCTGGGAGTGTCCAAGGCCAAGGTTGGAGCACCCTGGGACAGTGGGAGGTGTCGGGGTTGGACCTGGATGATCTCGATGGCTTTCCCAACCCAACCCACTCTGTGGCTCTCAGGTCACCTCAGGTTGCAAAGTGAGGGTGTAAATGGACAATCTTCAGGCTAAAGAGCTGTTTGCAGCTGTTGCTTTCCAGTGGAGCAAAAATCAGAGCCTTCATCTGAGCATCAGCAAGGGGTTCAGCTGAATGGGAATTAATGAGGGCACTCGGATCTCCTGGCACTGTGGGAGCGTCAGGGTGGGAAGAAACGGTTCTGAGTTAACACCAGGGAAGGTTTAGATGGGATAATTAAGGAATTTCTGCCCTGGAAGGGGTGGCTCAGGCGCTGGAAGGGGCAGGGGTGGAGTGCCCATCGCTGGAGGGATTTCAATCCCTGTGGATGTGGCACTTGGGGACACAGTGGTGGCCTTGGCAGTGCTGGGGGATGGTTGGACTCCATCATCTTGGAGGACTCTTCCAACTGTAACATTCCTAGGATTCTCTGATTGAGAATTGACTTGAAATTCCGATGTTAGGAATGAAGAACCCTCTGAAATTCCCACCCGACCGAGCTTTGTGAAACAATTCTGTCAAATTTACCCTTTCAGGGAGGGGCTCCCTCCTCGCTCCTCAGCTTTTTTGGGATCATCCATCTCCATCTCCCTCCCCAGCCACGGTGTGGGAACCAAAGGCAAGGTGACCCCACTGGGCAGGGGGTTTGTTTGGTTTAAACCCTTTGGGTATTTGATTTATCACCGATTTATCCTCGTTTCCCCTGTCAATTAATAACTCCCTCTGTTCCAGCTGCAGAATGGCCCTCCCTGGGGATGAACAGGGCACTGAAAGCCACTGTTAATTGAATTAACTGGAGCTGTTAATTGCTGCTGCCCATCACCCCCTTCATGGCCAATTTGGGGAGCTGAAAGAAAAGCCCCCCTCGTGTTTTCCCCAGCAAGGAATTCCTTCCCAGGGCCTGATTTCATTCACAGGGAAAGCTGAGAGAGCAGGGCCTGAACTTCCCCTGAGCTCTCCCTGCTCCTGGGCCAAAATATTCCTTTTTTTTTTTTTTTTTACTAGGAAACTTGATAATAATAGATGTGATTTGTTTGGCTCGAGCTTCAAAGTCCTTTCCTTTCCTTCCTTCCTTTTTTTTTTTTGTTGTTGTTGTTGTTTTTTTGCTGGTGCCATTCCTGGCTTTGGCACCTGCTGAGGGCTAATTAAGCCAGGCCTAATTTGGTGATATCCTGATTAGAGCAGGAGGAGGAGAAAAAACAGGAAATGTTCTCGTGGGGTTTTTTTGTTTGGTTTTTTTTGGGTTTTTTTTTTTTTTTTTTGCTGCTGGTAAATTGAGGGCCCGAAATAGAAGCTGAAAGCCACATCCATTCCCAACTCCCAGGTTTTTTCCCTGGCAGTGCCATCCACAGGGATCTCGTGCCCTCTGCAGGCTCCAGGCTTTTCCTGGGAGCTGAGATGGGGGGGAAAAAACTCCAATCCCACTGGAGGAAAGGGTTGGGTTTTATCTGCTGAAAAATCGATTTATTTGGAGCTGGGAGTGGGATCTGCCTGAGCAAGGGAAGTGGGAATTTGGGAAGGATTTGCAGGTGGAGTTGGTGCCTTTTCCATGTGTTTCTTTAAGGGGAATGTGGGGAAAAAAAGGGTGGGAATGTGGAAAAAAAAGGGGTGGGAATGTGGGAAAAAAGGGGTGGGAATGTGGAAAAAAAAGGGGTGGGAATGTGGAAAAAAAGGGGGTGCGAATGTGGGAAAAAAAGGGGTGGGAATGTGGGAAAAAAAGGGGTGGGAATGTGGGAAAAAAAGGGGTGGGAATGTGGAAAAAAAAGGGGTGGGAATGTGGGAAAAAAAAGGGGTGGGAATGTGGGAAAAAAAAGGGGTGGGAATGTGGGAAAAAAAAGGGTGGGAATGTGGGAAAAAAAAGGGGTGGGAATGTGGGAAAAAAAGGGTGGGAATATGGGAAAAAAAGGGGTGGGAATGTGGGAAAAAAGGGTGGGAATGTGGGAAAAAAAGGGGTGGGAATGTGGGAAAAAAAAGGGGGTGGGAATGTGGGGAAAAAAAAAGGGGTTGGGAATGTGGAAAAAAAAGGGATGGGAATGTGGAAAAAAAAGGGGTGGGAATGTGGAAAAAAAAGGGGTGGGAATGTCTTCAAGGAGAGGCTCCTCAAAGGGAGATTTTTTTTTCCTGGGAATTCTTTGTGGAGAAGCTCAGGAAGGACTGGGAAAAGGGAACACCAGGAAAGGCACAGCTGGGATCGTCCCTGTGGGAGTTCCAGTGGGCTCCTGTTTGCTCAGGGATTACAGGAGGAGAATCCCAGCAGGAATGGACATTTATCCAGGAGGTATCCACAGGATTTCATGTTTTCATGGAGGAGGAATTCCAGAGGTGAAAATGTAAATTAAAAGGGGGAGATGGAGCCCCAGAAGCTCCTGCTGTGCTGGCAGTGCTTCTGTTCAGCTTTGTCCAGAAGATTCCCTTGGAAAGGACTCTCCTGGTGGAATAAAACCATAAAACTCACCCAAATAAACCTTTTTCAGCCTCTGGAAAGAGGGGCTGTCACCAAAAAAGTGGTTCATCCTGTTAAAAAGTGATTAAAACCCCCTGGAGGGGCTCAGATCTCTCCCATCAGCTCGTGGTGACCAGGCTGGACTCATCCTAAAAATTGTACAGTGGGAAATAACTGGGCCTGGATCTCTCCAAATGGGGATGAAAAAAAAAAAAAACAAGGAGAAAAGGAAATTTTTCCTGCTTTTCAGCCAGGCAAAATAAATCTAAACCCTCCTTTTTTTTTATTGATAAGGAAATGAGGAGCAGATTAATTAATCTAAAATGGGGGGGGGGGGAATCTGTGGGCAGAGAGGATTTTTTTGATTCCTCAGGGAATGCTCTTCCCACTCTTTTTGCTGCTTCTTATTGGCATCTTCCCCTCCCTGCTTTTAAATCCTGGGAAGGAAAAGTTGTGGGAAAAGGAGGCTGGAACTGGTGGGGAAATCCGGGGTGTCTGATGGAGATTGGGGATTATTATTATTATTATTATTATTATTACTATTATTATTACCACCCTATTTAACATCTCCTTAATGAGGGGGGGGGAAATTAAGGAAAAACCAGCCTGGCAATAAAAACCAGGAGGTGTTGCAGCCACGGGAGGG
Organism: Pyrocephalus nanus; assembly: GCA_038380795.1. Taxonomy (NCBI): domain Eukaryota; kingdom Metazoa; phylum Chordata; class Aves; order Passeriformes; family Tyrannidae; genus Pyrocephalus; species Pyrocephalus nanus. The sequence goes on along the minus strand of CM076262.1, from coordinate 18,982,225 downwards.
AAAATGGGGATAGAATTCCCAAGGGAAGGGAAGCTGTTCCTTCAGTCATTGAAACTTGGCAGAGAAGTGGCCAGAAATCATCAAATTCACATTTTCCCATCCCAGATGGCAGAGGGGTTGTTTGATGGCTGGTTTTGTTTGGTTTTTTTTGTGGGGTTCTGGCTCCTGTCCCAAAGATTTTTTTCCCACTCTTTTCCTATTTTTAAAAGCCCAGAATTAGCGGTGGCTTCCCCATCCCTGGAAATTCCCCAGGTCAGGATGGGGATGGTGGAAATCAGGTTCTTTAAAGCCCATAATTGACTTCCTCCTGATGCAGCATCCAATTTTATCATCTCCTCCAAAGTGCCAGGCAGGAATTCAGGTTGGTTATTTCCAGGGCCGAAAATATTCACCAGGGAAAGCCCTTCCCGGTTGGAAAAGGCTGGGATCTCTGAGGGGGTCTCAGGTTTGGTTGAGCTGAAATCTCTGCTCTCAGAGATGGGAAATCTCTGTCATCAGCTGGTTTGGATGGCTGGGAAGGAAGATCCTGGCTGCTTTTTGTCCCTGCATCGCTCCAGGCTTGGTGGGAACGGATTCCAGCCGGGAATTCCTGGCCAGGTTTCCACCTCGGAGGGTGGGTGGGATTGCAGGGATCAACCAGGCCTTGGAATCAGGGAATGCCACCTCCTGCAGTCGTGTCCAGCCTTACAATCTGCAGGATTTGAAGGGTGGGGGGAGAATCTCTCCCTTTTTTTTTTTCCTCTCAGAGCTCGTGGATTTGAGGAGAATTCCGTGTCTCGCCCTCCCCGCGAGCTCCTGCTGGGATCCCCCCTGGAATCTCCCTTCCTGGGATGAGTGGCAGGGGTTTTTAAGGAGCTGAGCTGATCCCTGCCTGGCTCCAGTGATGTGTTTGGTGGTGTTTTCTCCCCCAGGACCATTGTGCAGTCGGATGAGAAGCTGGTGATCAGCGCGTCCTGGGCCAAGGACGATGACATCAGCAGGCTCCTGAAATCCCTGCCCAACTGGAGCAGCATGGCCCAGCCCAAGCAGCTGAGGCCCAAGAGGGAGGAGGAGGAAGATTTCATAAGGTAAAACAATCTCTGGAAGATGGCAGAGGGGTTTGGAGGAGGGCAGAGCTGTAAATTGAGGATTGGTGGTGTTTCCGTCGCTGTCATGTCCCCAGGTGGGGAAAAAAAATCATGGAATCATTTAAAAAACGGGAAAGACTTTGAGATCAACCACTCCAAATGTTTCCCCAGCACTCCCCCACGTCCCCAAGTGTGGTAAATCCCTCCAGGAATGGGGATTCCACCGCTGTGCCAGGGCTGGACAGACCTTTTATTTTTTTGGGGAAGAAATTTTCCCAAATATCCAACCTAAAGCTCTCCTGGAGGTAATTTCTGCTCACTCTTGTTGTGCAGGCAAGGCTGTTTGAGGAATTCCCTGTCAGGGAAGTGGCTGGGATTGGGGAAGGGAAGAGAAAGGATTGGTTTTAATTTCCAGGGATCCTTGGTCGATGGATCTGCTCTGATCACCCAGGAGATGAAGGGAGCAGCAAATGCAACCTCAGGGTGGACTGGGCAGGAATTCCCCAAAATTGGCCTTGTCCAAGGTGTCTTCCCTTGGAACCTGGTGGTGTTTTCCTTCCACCCCAATCCCAGCTGAAAAATTCAATTAAATGAAAAAAAAGGAATTCCATCCAATGGAAAATGAAATTCCATCAAATGGAAAATGAAATGAGTCAGATGAAAAATTCTGGTCCCTGAAGGAAAAAGCTCCTCTGGGATTCCAGGGAGTCAAAAATCTTCCTGTGATTTCTGAGCCATCAGCATGGAATACCAGGATGCAGTGGGATCCTTTTGATCCTAAAAGCCATTTTACTCCGATATTTTCGATTTCCCATTGAAGCATTGAGTGACATTTTATCATTTACAGGGAAAAGCTCCTGTTCTGTGCCTTTTCCAGCCTGGATAGTGGGACAGAGATCTTTTTTTTTCCCAGGATCTGTTTGCAGGGAGTTCCTCTGAGTGCCCTGGGAATGCTCCTGTGGGATTAACTGATTAACTGGGATGGGAATAATTAATCTGGGCCAGTTTTAGCCATTTACTGGGACAGTACCCAAGAAACACCCCTCAAAATCACCAAAAAAACCCACCCCAAAAATATCCCATGCCCCAAAATACCCCCAAAACCATTCCCACAAAAACCCCCCAAAGACCCAAAAACACCCCTCAAAACACCCCCAAAATACTCCTAAATTCCCCCAAATTACTCAAAATACCCCAAAATCCACCCCAAAAAAAATACCCACCAAAATCTCTCCAAAAATATCCCCAAAACACTCCAAAACTACCCAAAATCACCAAAAAAATACCCCTAAATCACATCAGAAGTACCCCCAAAACACTCCCAAAATACCCCAGAAATACCTCAAGACCATCCCGAAAATAACCCCCAAAATACCCCCAAAAATACCCCCAAATTATGCCCCCCAAATCACCCCAGAAATAACCAAAAAATACCCTAAACCCCACCCCCAAAATCACCAAAAAAATACCCCTAAATCACATCAGAAGTACCCCCAAAACACTCCCAAAATACCCCAGAAATACCTCAAGACCACTCTGAAAAAAAACCCCAAAATCCCCCCAGGACTGAGCAGCCTGTCCTGGAAAGGAAGGGTCAATCCTGATGGAACCTGGGAATAAATTCATTTTGGACACCATCTGATGTATAAATATAAATATATCATATATTTATTGTGGAGCTGCTCAGCAATATCCCTTTGGGATTATTGGGAAATTAAACACGCCCTGAAAACTTTCCCTCCTCAGGTTTCCTGGAACTCCTTTATTTAATTAATAAATAAATAAATAAAAGGAGAATCCAAAAAAGTGATGTCTTGGCAAAGAAAAGCAAAAATCCACCTCAATATCTGCTGCCAGTGCTTGGTTTTGTTGAGTTAACCCTGCTCTGGCTCCTGGGGGAGGAGATGTCAGAAGGCAGGGATGGATCCTTCCCAAAATACCCCCAAAACCACCCTCAAATCACCCCCAAAATACAAAAAAAAAAAAAAATCCCCAAAAAAATACAAAAAAACCCAAACCAAACCAACCAACCAAACAAAAAAAACCCAAACAAACAAACAAAAAATGACCCCTCAAAATCACCCAAAAAACTCCACCCCCAAAATACCCCAGAAATACACTAAAATATCCCCAAAACACTAAAAAATACCCCAATATCACCCCAAAAATATCCCCAAAACACCCCAAAACTACCCCAAAATCACCAAAAATATCCCAAAAAATTACCCCAAAAATACCCTCCAAAATCATCCCCAAGAATATCCCCAGAATACCCCAAAATCACCCAAAAAATACCCCCAAATCACCTCAGAAGTACCCTAAAACCATTCCCAAAATACCCCAGAAATATCTCAAGACCACCCCAAAAATAACCCTCAAAATACCCCAAAATCACCCCAAAAATCCCCCAAATTACGCCCCCAAATACCCCAGAAATACTCCCAAATCACTCCAGGAATACTCAAAAAATAACCAAAAAACACCCCCCAAAATCACCCAAAAACCCTCCCCAAAAATACCCCAAGTGCCCCAAAATACCCCCAAAACCATCTTCCCCAAAAAACCCAAAATACCCCAAAACACTCTCCAATATACCCCAAAAATACCTCAACAAACACCAACCTGAAAATAACACCCAAAATACCCCCAAACCTACCCCCAAAAAACATCGAAAATACCCCAAAACACCCCCCAAAATACCCCAGAAATACCTCAAGACCAACCCGAAAATAACCCCCAAAATACCCCCAGATCACCCCAAAAATACCCCCAAATTACACCCCAAAAATACCCAAAAAAATCCCCCAAAATCACCCAAAAACCCCACCCCAAAAATACCCCAAGTGCCCCAAAATACCCCCAAAACCATCTTCCCCAAAAAACCCAAAATACCCCAAAACACTCTCCAATATACCCCAAAAATACCTCAACAAACACCAACCTGAAAATAACACCCAAAATACCCCCAAATCACCCCAGAAATACCTCAAAAATACCCCCAAAACACCTCCCAAAATCAACCAAAAATCCACCCCAAAATACCCCACGTGCCCCAAAATACCCCCAAAACCATCCCCCCTAATACCCCAAAACACCCCCAGAAATACCCCAGAAAAACTCCAAAATACCCCCAAATCACAAAAAATACCCCAAATTCCACCCAAAAAACCCCACCAAAATCCCCCCCAAAATATTTCAAAAACATCCCAAAACTACCCGAAAATCACCCAAAAAGTACCCCCAAATCACCTCAGAAGTACCTTTAAAACACTCCCAAAATCCCCCAGAAATACCTCAAGACCAACCCCAAAATACCCCCAAACCACCCCAAAAATACCCCCAAAGTAGACTCTAAAAATACCCAAAAAACATCCCCCCCAAATCCCCTAAAAACCCCAACCCAAAAAATACCTCAAGTGCCCCAAAATACCCCCAAAACCATCCCCCCAAAAACCACTCAAAATACCCCAAAACATCCTAAAAATACTCCAGAAATACTTAAAAAAACCCACCACCAAATCAGTAAAAAATACCCCCAAATCATAAAAAAATACCCCCCATAACTACCCCAAAATCAGCCCAAAAATACCTCCAAATTATGCCCCCAAATCACCCCAGAAATACCCCAAAAATACCCAAAACCCCCCCCAAAAGTCACCAAAAAAATACCTCCAAATCATGTCAGAAGTACCCCAAAAAAACTCCCAAAATACCCCAGAAATACCTCAAGACCACCTAAAAAATAACCCCTAAAATACTCCCAAATCTCTCTCAAAACACCCCCCAAAAATGCCCCAAAAATACCTCCAAATCACACCAGAAATACCCCAAAATACCTCAAAACCACGCCCCAAAATCACCCAACCCCTCCCAAAAAATACTCCCAAATCTCCCCCAATATACCCCCAAATTTGGTCCCAGAAATACCCCCAAATCACCCCAGAACTACCTCAAAAATACCCAAAAAACACCCCCAAAATCACCCAAAACCCCACCCCAAAAATACCCCGTGCCCCCAAAACTCCCAAACCCATCCCCCCCAAATACCCCAAAACATCCCCCAAAATACCCCAGAAATACCTCAAGACCAACCTGAAAATAACCCCCAAACGACCCTCAAATCACCCCAAAAATACCCCCAAAATACACCCCAAAAATACCCAAAAAACACCCCCCAAAATCACCCAAAAACCCACCCCAAAAATACCCCAAGTGCCCCAAAATACCCCCAAAACCATCTTCCCAAAAAAAACCCAAAGTTCCCCAAAACACCCTCCAAAATACCCCAAAAATACCTCAACACCAACCTGAAAATAACACCCAAAATACCCCCAAATCACCCCAGAAATGCCTCAAAAATACCCCCAAAACACCTCCCAAAATCACCCAAAAATCCACCCCAAAATACCCCAAGTACCCCAAAATACCCCCCAAACCATCCCCCAATACCCCAAAACACCCCCAGAAATACCCCAGAAAAACTCCAAAATACCCCCAAATCACACAGAAATACCCCCAAATCCACCCAAAAAACCCCCACCAAAATCCCCCCCAAAATATTTCAAAAACATCCCAAAACTACCCGAAAATCACCCAAAAAGTACCCCCAAATCACCTCAGAAGTACCTTTAAAACATTCCCAAAATCCCCCAGAAATACCTCAAGACCAACCCCAAAATACCCCCAAACCACCCCAAAAATAACCCCAAATTAGACTAAAAATACCCAAAACCCCCACCCCAAAAATACCCCAAGTGCACCAAATACCCCCAAAACCGTCCCCCCCAAGAACCCCCAAATACCCCAAAACACCCCCCAAAATACCCCCAAATCACTCCAAAATACCCCCAAATCACTCAAAAATATCCCAAAATCACCCAAAAAATACCCCCCAAAATCACCCCAAAAATATCCCCAAAATACCCCAAAATCACAAAAAATACTCCCCCAAATCATGCAAAAACTACCCCTAAATCACATCAGAAGTACCCCAAAAGCTCCCAAAACACCCCAAAAATACCTCAAGACCACCCCAAAAATAACCCCCTAAACCACCTCAAAATCACCCCCAAATTAAGCCCCTAAAATACCCCAGAAATACCCCCAAATCACCCCAGAAACAACCCAAAATTACAAAGAAACACCCCCCAAAATCACCCATTAAAAAAAATCCCAAAAATACCCCAAGTGCCCCCAAAATACCCCAAAACACCCCCCAAAATCACCCCAAAAAAAACCATCCCAAAAATACCCCAAGTGCCCCCAAAATACCCCAAAACACCCCCCAAAATCACCCCAAAAAAACCCCATCCCAAAAATACCCCAAGTGCCCCAAAATACCCCACAACACCCCCCAAAATACCCCAGAAATACCTCAACACCAACCCAAAAATAATCCCCAAAATACCCCCAAATCACCCCAGAAATACCCCCAAAATACCAAAAAACACCCCCCCAAAATCCCCTAAAAACCCCACCCCAAAAATACCCCAAGTGCCCCAAATACCCCAAACCCACCCCCCCAAAAAAAAAAAACCAATCCCCCTTGTCAGAAATGAGGATTGGGAGAAGCCCCAAAGGATTGGGGGAGCTGAGTGTGGATGGAAAAGCTGGGATGTGAGAGCAGAGGGAGGATTTGCCCACCCTGGAAGAATTTTTTCCCAAAGTTTTTTGGGGTCAATGCCTTTGTTTTGTTCTCTCCCTGCGAGTGGAAGGACTCATGGATCGATTTTCCAGTTCCAGTCTGGGGTGGTTGTGGGGGAAGGTGAGGGGTGGGAATGGGTGGGGATGAAGTTTGGAATGGGAAGGAGGTGGAATTCAGAGAGTTCCAGGGAAGGGGGGACAATAAAAACCCTCCCTGGGGTGGGGGGGTCACTCCCCGTAACTCCACCAGGCAGCATTCCAAGATCCCACCAATGTTCCCGAGATCCCACCATGCAATGTTCCCCAGACCCACCAGGCAACGTTCCCTGATCCCACCAGGCAGCGTTCCCAAGATCCCACCAATGTTCCCCAGACCCCACCATGCAGCATTCCCGAGATCCCACCACACAACGTTCCCAGATCCCACCACACAACATTCCCGAGATCCCACCACACAACATTCCCGAGATCCCATCACACAATGTTCCTGAGATCCCATCACACAACATTCCTGAGGAGATCCCACCACACAACATTCCCCAGACCCACCACGCAACATTCCCAAGATCCCACCATGCAACATTCCCCAGACCCCATCACACAATGTTCCTGAGATCCCACCACACAACATTCCCCAGACCCCACCAGGCAACATTCCCGAGATCCCACCACGCAACATTCCCAGACCCACCAGGCAATGTTCCCAAGATCCCACCAGGCAGCGTTGCCTGTAACTCCACCCGCAACATTCCCCAGATCCATCACACAACATTCCCAGACCCACCAGGCAACGTTCCCGAGATCCCACCACAACGTTCCTGAGATCCCACCACACAACATTCCTGAGGAGATCCCACCACACAACGTTCCCCAGACCCACCACGCAACATTCCCGAGATCCCAACATGCAACATTCCCCAGACCCCATCACACAATGTTCCTGAGATCCTACCACACAACATTCCCCAGATCCCACCACACTGTTCCCGAGATCCCACCACACAACATTCCCCAGATCCCACCACACTGTTCCCGAGATCCCACCACACAACATTCCCCAGATCCCACCTCACAACGTTCCCAGACCCCAACATGCAACATTCCCCAGTCCCCACCAGGCAAGGTTCCTGAGATTCCACCACACAACATTCCCAGACCCACCAGGCAACGTTCCCAGATCCCACCACACCATTCCTGAGACCCCACCACGCAACATTCCCCAGACCCACCACACAACGTTCCCTAGATCCCATCACACAACATTCCCCAGACCCACCATGCAACATTCCCAGATCCCACCAGGCAATGTTCCCGAGATCCCACCACACAACATTCCCCAGATCCCACCTCACAACGTTCCCAGATGCCACCACACCGTTCCCGAGATCCCACCACAACATTCCCGAGATCCCACCACGCAACATTCCCAGACCCACCAGGCAATGTTCCCGAGATCCCACCAGGCAACACTCCCGAGATCCCACCACGCAACGTTCCCCAGATCCCACCACACAACGTTCCCGAGATCCCACCACAACATTTCCCAGACCCACCATGCAGCGTTCCCCAGATCCCACCACACAACATTCCCAACATCCCATCACACAACGTTCCCCAGACTCACCAGGCAACATTCCCTAGATCCCACCACACTGTTCCTGAGATCCTACCACGCAACATTCCCTAGATCCCATCACACTGTTCCTGAGAGATTCCACAACACAACATTCCCCAGATCCCACCATGCAATGTTCCCAGATCCCACCACACTGTTCCTGAGATCCCACCACACAACGTTCCCCAGACCCACCACGCAACATTCCCCTTAACTCCACTACACAACATTCCCCAGACCCACCATGCAACGTTCCCAGATCCACCACTCAACCTTCCCCAAACCCTCCCCCATGCAACATTGCCCAGATCCCACCACAACGTTCCTGAGATCCCACCACACAACATTCCCAAGATCCCACCACGCAACATTCCCAGACCCACCAGGCAACATTCCCGAGATCCCACCACACAACATTCCCCAAACCCCCCCCATGCAACGTTGCCCAGATCCCACCACACAACATTCCCTAGATCCCACCACAACATTCCCGAGATCCCACCACACAACATTCCCCAGACCCACCACGCAACATTCCTGAGATCCCAACATGCAACATTACCCAGACCCCACCAGGCAAGGTTCCTGAGATCCCACCACACAACATTTCCCAGATCCCATCACACCGTTCCTGAGACCCCACCATGCAACATTCCCGAGATTCCACCACGCAACATTCCCCAGACCCCATCACACAATGTTCCTGAGAGATTCCACCACACAACATTCCCCAGGTCCCACCACGCAACATTCCCAAGATCCCACCACACAACATTCCCCAGACCGCATCACACAACATTCCCGAGATCCCATCACACAATGTTCCTGAGATCCCACCACACAACATTCCCCAGACCCCACCAAACAACATTCCCAGACCCACCAGGCAATGTTCCCGAGATCCCACCATGCAACGTTCCTGAGGAGATCCCACCACGCAACATTCCCCAGACCCCAACATGCAACATTCCCAGGCCCACCAGGCAAGGTTCCTGAGATCCCACCACACAACATTCCCCAGATCCCATCACACAATGTTCCCGAGATCCCACCACACAACATTCCCCAGATCCCATCACACAATGTTCCCGAGATCCCACCACACAACATTCCCCAGATCCCATCACACAATGTTCCTGAGATCCCACCACACAACATTCCCAGATTCCACCATGCAACGTTCCCTGTAATTCCACCACACAACATTCCCTAGACCCACCAGGCAACATTCCAGAGATCCCACCACGCAACATTCCCAGACCCCAACATGCAACATTCCCCAGACCCCACCAGGCAAGGTTCCTGAGATCCCACCACGCAACGTTCCTAGATCCCATCACACTGTTCCTGAGAGATTCCACCACACAACATTCCCCAGACCCACCAGGCAACATTCCCCAGATCCCACCACACCGTTCCTGAGATCCCACCACACAACATTCCCCAGACCGCATCACACAACATTCCCGAGATCCCACCACACAATGTTCCCTAGACCCACCACACAACATTCCCTAGATCCCACCTCACCGTGTTCCCCAGATCCCACCATGCAACATTCCCAGATCCACCACTCAACATTCCCCAAACCCCCCCCATTCAATGTTCCCCAGACCCACCACACAACATTCCCAAGGAGACTCCACCATGCAACATTCCCCAGATCCCACTACGCAATGTTCCCCAAACCCCACCACACAACATTCCCAAGATCCCACCACACAACATTCCCAGACCCACCAGGCAACATTCCCGAGATCCCAGCACACAACATTCCCAGATCTCACCACACAACATTCCCCAGATCCCACCACACTGTTCCTAAGATCCCACCACACAACATTCCCTAGATCCCACCACACAACATTCCTGAGATCCCACCACACAACATTCCCCAGATCCCACCACGCAACATTCCCGAGATCCCACCACGCAACATTCCCGAGATCCCAACATGCAACATTCCCCAGACCCCAACACGCAACGTTCCCTGTAACTCCACCACACAACATTCCCCAGACCCACCAGGCAACATTCCCGAGATCCCACCACACAACATTCCTGAGGGGATCCCACCACGCAATGTTCCCCAGACCCCAACATGCAACATTCCCAGATCCCACCACACAACATTCCCAGATCCCACCACACAACATTCCCAGATCCCACCACACAACATTCCTGAGATCCCACCACACAACGTTCCTGAGGAGATCCCACCACACAACATTCCCCAGACCCCAACATGCAACATTCCCAGACCCACCAGGCAACGTTCCCAGATCCCACCACACCCCATTCCAGATCCCACCACCCCATTCCCCACACCCCTCCCGCCTCACCAGCCCCTCAGGGGCCTCTCTGCCCTTCACCCCCCACCCCCGATCCCACATCCCTCATTCCTGACAGTTGACTTTGCTTTGCTTTGCTTGTTTTTTTTTCCCCAGGGCCGCTTTCGGCAAAGAATCCGAGGTTCTCATCGGCAACCTGGGGGACAAACTGATCCCTCAGCAGGAGATCCTGCGCGACGTCAGCGACCTCAAGGCCTTGGCCAACATGCACGAGAGCCTGGAGTGGCTGGCAGGACGTGCCAAGGGGGCTTTCTCCAACCTCTCCTCCTCCCACAGTGAGTTCTTCCCGTGGGAAAACCCCGTGCTGGGAATAATCAGAAAGCCCCAGGTGGGGACTGGGCAGGTTTGGGGAAATCCTGAGCAGGGGTTACCTGCTGGTGGCTTTTTTTAGGGGGGGGATCTGTCCAAAAATCCCTTCCTGGGAGATGATAAAAATGCGATAAGTAAATAACCCCTGGCTGTGGATGTGGCAAAATTATCACTCGTGGAGCAGCAGAGTTGCTGATGGGGTGATTTGTCATGCTGGGCAGTCTCATTATTTTTTTGGTGTTTTTTTTTTTTTTTTTTTTTTTTTTGTTTGGTTTGGGGTTTTTTGTTTTTTTTTTTTTTTTGTTTTTGGTTTTTTTTGGGTTTTTTTGGGGGTTTTTTTGTGTGTTTTTTTTGTTATTTTTATTTTTTTTTTGTTTGTATTTTTTGTTTCTTTTTGTTTGTATTTTTTTTGTTTGTTTGCTCAGCTGATGGCTCTTCCACAGCTCCTCCCTCATCTGCGCTCCCTCAGAACTGCAGGTTGCATTTCCCAAACTCTGTCAAGCTGTGACAGAGGGTCCCTTTCCCTCCCCTCTTGTCTTCTGAGGGCGCACAAATTTCTCTTTCGTTTGAAGGATTAAACATGGTGGGAGAAGATGAATTTGCTGAGGAAGGCAAGTCCATTTTAAATGGGTTTTTTGTGGAAGTGGAAGTCGGGGTTTCCCTCCTCTCCCTCTCCTCCTTGTCTGCCTTGCCAGATGCAGATGGAACATCCCCATCCCCTCCTCCTGGAGCTTCTCAGATCCTCTCCTGTTTGACAGGGGGGATTTATGGAGTCAGGCCCTGCCAGGGGCTCTCAGATCTCCCTGGATCCTCCTCCTCTCCAGGATGAACATTCCCAGCTCTCCCAGCCTGTTTTCCCAGAACCACCAAATCCGTCCCCCCCTTTCTTTGGGGGGTAAATCCCGATTTTCTCAGTGGGTCACGTCCTTACCTCGTTGTCCTCGGTGAACAATCCCCCATTTCAGTGCATTGACAGTTTGAAAAGCAGAAAAAACATCAGCTTGTGCTCCAGCTTTTCCCTGATCCCTGCATTTCCCTGCCCCTGATCGGCTCCTGCTGCTGATGACACCGACCATTTGCATCTCATTTACCAGCCACAAAGTGCTCTCCAAACCTTCCCCAGCATCCAGACCCTCCTGCCCCTGGAGGATCAGCCTCTCTCTCCTTTTTTCCCCTGGCTCTGCTGGCTGATGGAAAAGCATCCTGCACCACTCCCCCAAAACGGTGCTTTTGAGGATTAAATTAATTATTTTATTATTTATTAATTAAATTAAGTTAAAATTATTATTAATTAATTGGGACAAAACGGTGCTTTTAAACCTGCTTTTAAACCCTCGGCCCTAGGGGAAGGAGCTGGAATTTCCAGCCTGCTCCAAGGCTCCTTTTCCTGCTGCCAGAGGGGGATTTTGGAGCCCAGCTGGAAAATCAGGTGGTAAAATTGCTGCCTTTTCATTTCCCCAGCCAGGCCAAGCCAGCTCTAATGAACCCAATATCCAGCTCTTGAAATGGGGTTGGATTTCTCTCAGGTGATTTTTATTTTATTTTATTTTATTTTATTTTATTTTATTTTATTTTATTTTATTTTATTTTATTCCATTTTATTTTAGGGATCTATTAACAGAGGACCCCTATTTAAAAACCAATTAGGGACGATCCACACGTGCCTGACCTCCCTCAGGGCAAGGACTCGGTGTCTTTATTAGTGCAACAAAAGTGGGTGACTCTCTGAAAAAGGAAAAGCTGCCCCATTTCTCCCCAATTCAGAACATCTGCCATTCCATTAACGAGGAATGCTTGTGTTATCTGATGAATTATCTGTCACCTCACTCTGTAACTTCATGTAAATGGCACTTTCCAATTCAGCTCCCTGAGCCTCGTCCTTTCTCCTTTTCCTCCCCCTGAGCAAAAGCACAAAAAAAACCTGTCCAGGTGCTCTCAACTTTCACAATAAGATCATTTACAAACCCTTTTCCCACCTCGTGGCTGTTCCCACATTGTCTGCCCTCATTTTCTGTTCAGAGGAAGCCAAAAAGAAAAATAATAATAAAAAAAAAAGCTTTTCCCGGGTGTCTTTCCCGCGTGGAAAGCTCCAGGCAGCTCAAGGCTCTTGTTTTCCTGCCCGAGGGAGCTCCTGGTGCTTTTTTTGTTAATTTTCCCTGGAAAATGAAACCAGCAGAGTTGCTCCCACGGGTTGGTGGTTGCAGCTTTCCATCCGATATTTAAGGATCAGGTTGTTTTCCTCTCCTGGTTGTTGCATTCCCGGATCGTTCTCCCGCATTCCCGGATCATTCTCCCGCATTCCCGGATCGTTCTCCCGCATTCCCGGATCGTTATCCCGCATTCCCGGATCATTATCCCGCATTCCCAGATCGTTATCCCGCATTCCCGGATCGTTCTCCCGCATTCCCGGATCGTTATCCCGCATTCCCGGATCGTTATCTCGCATTCCCGGATCGTTCTCCCGCATTCCCGGATCGTTATCCCACATTCCCGGATGGTTATCCCACATTCCCGGATCGTTCTCCCGCATTCCCGGATCGTTCTCCCGCATTCCCGGATCATCCCGCATTCCCGGATCATCCCACATTCCCGGATCATCCCACATTCCCGGATCGTTCTCCCGCATTCCCGGATCGTTCTCCCACATTCCCGGATCATCCCACATTCCCGGATCGTTATCCCGCATTCCCAGATCGTTCTCCCGCATTCCCGGATCGTTCTCCCGCATTCCCGGATCATCCCACATTCCCGGATCATCCCACATTCCCGGATCGTTATCCCGCATTCCCGGATCATTATCCCGCATTCCCGGATCGTTCTCCCGCATTCCCGGATCGTTCTCCCGCATTCCCGGATCGTTATCCCACATTCCCGGATCGTTCTCCCGCATTCCCGGATCGTTCTCCCGCATTCCCGGATCGTTATCCCACATTCCTGGATCGTTCTCCCGCATTCCCGGATCGTTCTCCCACATTCCCGGATCGTTCTCCCGCATTCCCGGATCGTTATCCCGCATTCCCGGATCATTCTCCCGCATTCCCGGATCGTTCTCCCGCATTCCCGGATCGTTATCCCACATTCCCGGATCGTTATCCCACATTCCCGGATCGTTCTCCCACATTCCCGTATCGTTATCCCGCATTCCCGGATCATTATCCCGCATTCCCGGATCATTCTCCCGCATTCCCGGATCGTTCTCCCGCATTCCCGGATCGTTATCCCACATTCCCCCCACCCCGGGATGCTCTCCCGGTGCCCGTGGGCCGGGATTGCCCCAATTATCGGCGTTCCATCCCTTTTTCCTCCCCCCCAAACGCGGGGTTGAGGGGGATTGTCATGTAAATAATTAAAGCCTCATTAGCGAGGCTTTCAGGGAGGATCCCTCGGGCAGAGGTGACAATTCCATCTGCAGCTGATTCGGAACACGAGCTGATGTTCCTGCTGTCACTGAAATCATCTCGGTGCTTGCCTGGTTTTCCTGGTTTTCCCATTCCTTTGAAAACTCTTTGTAATTCCCAGGAATATTCCTGTTCATCCCTTCCCCGACATCCTCCTGGACAAGACTCTTCCATTCTCCTTTGTCCCCTCCTCTTGCTCTGCAAACCAATCTATTAACAACAAAAACAACCCCCAAACCACTTCCATCCGTAATTATCAACAGTCCAAAAAAAATTAACTTTAAGGTATTTTTATTTTTGCTACTTTTTTTTCTCCCCTTTGCTCTTTGGCATCGGGACTTGAGCTCGGGAATTTCGTTCCCTTCCCTTCCAGTGAGTCCAGCCTGGGAGGTTGAAGGACCTTTTGGGAATAAAACCCTGCCAGGACAAGTTTATTCCCAGAAAAATTCGGCCCCTGAGCTGGGATTTTTGCCCCGTTTTTAATGCAGATGGGCTGAAGGAGCCCAGAGAAAGGTGGAGGAAACTCCAAACAGGCAAAAAAAAAAAAAAAGAAAAAAAGGTTTTTATAACTCAGAAAGAAAGGATTTGTACCGAACTTTGGAGATCTGAGCTCAGAAAACTCAGCCCAAGAAATAATATTTCTGAGGAGGTTAAGAAAGGGAAAAATTACCTCAGAAATTACTGCAAAGAGGAAAAAAAATGAACACGGGGGGTTATTTCGTGGCTGAGGAGCCCTGGAACAGCAAATCCCGAACTTTTCAGGGAGATCCTTCCACCCTGAAGCCAACTGTGATGGTTTTCCTGCCCTTCGCTCTCCCTGCCTAATTTTGCTTCCTCCCGTGACAAAAACCTGCTTTTTGGATTTTTTTTTTTCAAAGAACCAGGCACTTCTGGGAGGGTTTTTGAGCCTTTTCCAGCCCTGACTGCAAAGCTCCTCCAGAAAAATTCCACCAAAGCTTCCAATGGGGTTTTTGTGCCACCCAAACCTCGAACCTCCCACCGGAGCTTCACTTTTTTCCCCCAAAAAATCCCCCCTCCCCACACGGTCCCTCTGCAGAAAGGGGTGGAGAACAAACCCCCCCTTCCCGAGGAGTTATCTCCTGTTTTTTTTTTTTTTTAAAGTGCTGATTTTCCCAGGAAATCGGTGCCGCTGGGGGAGCTGAGGGGGGGGGCAGCTTCAATTATTCAATTCATTATCCGGGGAGTGTAAAAAAAAAAATAAAAACCACACAAAACCATTAATTCCCCAAATGAAAAACTAACAGAGTGTTCAGCCTGTCCTTTATCAGCGGTGACAGTCCGGGCTCTGCTGTTTGCTGAGCTGATGGGCTCTTATCAACCACTCATCAGCGCCCATCACCGGCTGAGCTCGGCGGGACTTTTTTCCAGCCTGTTACCTCCTTCCCAGTTTTCCCTGCACTTGGAATTTTAACGTGGAGTGAAGAGCAGAGAGCCCGTGGGGGGAAGTTCTCCAGGCCAGCTTTCACTTCGGGCTCGTTTTCCACAGCTTTTGGGTGCTGGTTGTTCCTTCCCCATCTTCCAATCCAAGGGAAAGATTTGCAAGGGGAAATCCCTCCCTTGAAGTGTCCCCCACTGGAAAGCAGGATTTATTAGTTGGGATTTACTGCGAGTTTCATTCATGAGAAGCTCTCCCCGAGCTTGTTTTCTCTTTTCCTTCTAAGTGCTGACATCACTTTGCCCCTTCAGCACCAGCTTTCGTGATTGATCCCGGTAAAAGCCGAGCCAGGCCAGTGGAATTTGGATGATTCCATGATCCCAACTCTTGTTTGGCTGTTCCTTGGGACACTGTCATCACCTCTGCTCCTCACCCCCCACCCTCCTCCACGTGTCAGCAGAAAGAGAGCTCTGGTTGTGGAGTCAGGGGCTGACCTGATCCATCTTTGTGGATCCATCTTCATGGATCCATCTTTGTGGATCCATCTTTGTGGATCCATCTTTGTGGATCCATCTTCGTGGATCCATCTTTGTGGATCCATCTTTGTGGATCCATCTCTGTGGATCCATCTTTGTGGATCCATCTTTGTGGATCCATCTTTGTGGATCCATCTTTGTGGATCTATCTTTGTGGATCCATCTTTGTGGATCCATCTCTGTGGATCCATCTTTGTGGATCCATCTCTGTGGATCCATCTTTGTGGATCCATCTTCGTGGATCCATCTTAGTGGATCCATCTTTCCCTTCGGATCCTGCACGAGGAGAAGACAGCTGACACCCCCAAAGCCAAGTGTCAGCTGCCACAAATGCTCTGGAAGAATTTTGATCCCAAACTTTGCTGATCCCGCAGGGCAGGACGTCAGTCCTAAAGTGCTGCCTGAGCCAGGCCTTGGATTCAGGAATTTGGGATGTGTTTCCTCCAATTAGGGTGGGATGGGAGGTTATTCCTGTTCAGGAATTCAATTCCTTTGCTTCAGGAGTGGCTTTTGGGTTGCAGGGGAGGAGGTTCAGGGATAAAAGGATGAGGTTACAGAGTCAGAGCCGCCATAAATTCCAAAAAAAACCCCCTCCCAAAAAAAAAAAGCCTCCCAGGTGCCTCTGAGGGGATGGCAGCAGGTAAAGACTCACCTGAGCACGGGGGTGACCAAAAAAAAAGGATCCTGTCAATTGTTGGAGCTCCCAGGAAGCTCTTCCCAGCATGGGGAATGATCCTGGAATCTGCAGCTGCAGGAATATCCATCACAGGGAATGATCCTGGAATCTGCAGCTGCAGGAATGCCCATCAGAGGGGAATGATCCTGGAATCTGCAGCTGCAGGAATATCCATCACAGGGAATGATCCTGGAATGTGCAGCTGCAGGAATGCCCATCCCAGGGAATGATCCTGGAATCTGCAGCTGCAGGAATGCCCATCACAGGGAATGATCCTGGAATCTGCAGCTGCAGGAATATCCATCAGAGGGGAATGATCCTGGAATCTGCAGCTGCAGGAATATCCATCAGAGGGGAATGATCCTGGAATCTGCAGCTGCAGGAATGCCCATCACAGGGAATGATCCTGGAATCTGCAGCTGCAGGAATATCCATCCCAGGGAATGATCCTGGAATCTGCAGCTGCAGGAATATCCATCCCAGGGGAATGATCCTGGAATCTGCAGCTGCAGGAATATCCATCCCAGGGAATGATCCTGGAATCTGCAGCTGCAGGAATGCCCATCACAGGGGAATGATCCTGGAATGTGCAGCTGCAGGAATATCCATCAGAGGGGAATGATCCTGGAATCTGCAGCTGCAGGAATATCCATCACAGGGAATGATCCTGGAATCTGCAGCTGCAGGAATATCCATCAGAGGGGAATGATCCTGGAATCTGCAGCTGCAGGAATATCCATCACAGGGAATGATCCTGGAATGTGCAGCTGCAGGAATATCCATCCCAGGGGAATGATCCTGGAATCTGCAGGAATATCCATCAGAGGGGAATGATCCTGGAATCAGCAGCTGCAGGAATATCCATCCCAGGGCAGGATCTCCCATCCTGGAGGTTGATGGAACCCCCCCAGGGTCACTCTGGAGTTGAATCCCCTGCAGGAGCACTTTGGTGTCAAATATCAAATCAGAGCCAGGAGCAGATGAGATTGCAAAGCTGCTGCAGGACAATCCCAAATCTGTTCCATCTTCTCCTTGCAGCCATGTCTCCAGGCCAGGACAGCCATTCCAGCATGGAACAGCTCCCAGCATCCGAGCAGATCCTGCAAACCTTGAGTGAGCTGGCCAGGTCCTTCCAGGAGATGGCTGATCGCTGCCTGCTGGTGCTGCACCTGGAAGTCAGGTAAAAAACCCGGAATTTGGGATTGCTGGGCCGGCCTGGGAGGCTGTGGGTGATGGAGGAGGTGTCCAGAGTACAGATTGTGGCATCAGAGACGGGTAAATTTGCCTGGGGCAGCATCAGAGGCCAGTCCAGAAGTGCCAGGGATGGCCAAAAGTGTGAGGGGGGCAGGGATTGCTCAGGGAATTCTGTGTCTTAACCAGCAGAGAGATTTGGATTAGGGAGAAATTCCAGGCTGGGAGGGTGGGGAGGGGCTGGAATGGATTGCCCAGAGAAGTTGTGGCTGTCCCTGGATCCCTGGGAGCGTCCAAGGCCAGGATGGATCAACCTGGGATAGGGGAAGGTGTCCCAGCTTGTAGCAGGGGGTGGAACTAAAACATCTTTACTAAATGATCCCTTCCCACCCAAACCATTCCATGATTCCAGGATTATGTGTCAGAGATGAGGAAAAATGTGGGTTTTTTGGGGGGAATTTGTCCTGACAAAAAGGCAGGATGGTGTTTTCCTGCTCTACCATTTAGGATCCCAACCAGCACCTTCCCTTCCTGCTTTCCCAAACCGGGGAACCAGCTGGAATTTTATTTTATTGGGTTTTTTTTTTAAAGGGCTGGAGAATTCCATGAAAGGCAGCCAAAAAAATGCCCTTCTTCAGCCTGCCAGGTGTCCACTCCAGGGCTGGGAAGATGCTTTTCCCTGGTGCAATTTACAGGCCAGGCTGGATTTTTGTCGCTTCCCCTTTTCACTCCGAAGCATCAAAGAGATGGCAGAGATTTGATGGATCATCAGCCTGCCATCCATCACCTGCTGGGCTCAGCACAGAGGAGCTGGGCTGGGAAGGGCTGGAGGGAAAGATTGGGAAAAGGATGGGAATGGAGCAGTTTTCCAGCTGGAATAACCTGGATTCATGGAATGGGCACCATCCTGGATGGGGTTCTGGCCTCTGGGGCTTCTCATCACCCTTGGGGTGAGCAAAAAATCAGTGTGCAGGTGGAATCCAGGAAAACAGGGATGGCAACAAGCAGGAAAGCAAAAATCAGCGTGCAGGTGGAATCCAGGAAAACAGGGATGGCAACAAGCAGGAAAACCCCCAGACAGGTGGGAGTTTCCCTGTATCCATCACTCTGCAGTGACAGGGAACAATCCCAGTCTCCTTGTGCTTGGATTGGGATTCTCTGCCATTCCCACACTGTCCAAGGAGTGGGAAATGACTCCACACAGAGCCACAGGGATCATTCCCAGGCTGGATCGGTGCCATTCCAAGGCACCCAGCACGGTGTGGATCCACCCCCAGGATCCCGGTGCTTCCAGCAGGCCCTTTGGGAAGAGCCTGGGAATTTTTCCCACCTTCCTGCTGCTGTTTGAGGAACACCATTCCCCATTCCCTGGAATCACGGAATCACAGAGCAGTTTGGGATCACGATCCCAGGTTGCTCCAAGCCCCATCCAACCTGGATGGGACTCCACCACAGCCCCTTTCCAGGGAGAAATTATCCCTAATACCCAACCTGAACCTTCCCCTGGTGGAAGAAGAACCCAAACCTTGTCCCCACCGACCCAAGAATTCCAGAAGGAATTCTGCCGCGGATTTTGCTGACGCGGCACTTTCTCCCCCAGTTTGGAGAAAATAACTCAATTCCAGGTTTTTGTGGAACACTGAGGGGTGATCTGACTGCACAGAGTTTCTCCTGCAGTGGAGGGCTGATTTAGGGGCACCCCTCCTAGGTGGGAGAACGGGAAAGACTCGGAATAGCGCGGGACGCTCGGGAATACGCCCGATCCCCGGCACACACGTAAATTATCATTTCACATCCCTTGGCTTGCTCGTTCTGCCACTTGAGGGGCTCTCCAAGGCACATGGGAGGAGTTGTTGTGGCACCATCAGCGTGGAAATGCAGGTGATGGGAAAGGAACGCCGGGACGAGCGAGGCCGGATGCGCGGCTGAGGCTCCATCATCTCCACCCCTTCCAGGCAGGACAACCACAAGAGCAGGGGGTGTTTAATTCAGGCACAACCCCCCAGCTCTTCCAGTTGGTTGCCTTCAAACACATTTTTAAAGAAAAGTAAGGTGGGAGCACAAGGAGACTGGGATTGTTCCCTGTCACTGCAGAGTGATGGATACAGGGAAACTCCCACCTGTCTGGGGGTTTTCCTGCTTGTTGCCATCCCTGTTTTCCTGGATTCCACCTGCACGCTGATTTTTGCTTTCCTGCTTGTTGCCATCCCCGTTTTCCTGGATTCCACCTGCACACTGATTTTTTTGCTCACCCCAAGGGTGATGAGAAGCCCCAGAGGTCAGAACCCCATCCGGGATGGTGCCCATTCTATGAATCCAGGTTATCCCAGCCATCAACTCCCACCACAGCCCAGCTGGAAAACTGCTCCATTCCCATCCTTTTCCCAATCTTTTTTAAAGCTTGTTGTAAATGGTTATTTTTTGACGCCGGGAGGCGGCGCTCGGCGAACCCGCGGATGATTTTTCCGTGGTGATTTTTCCGTGGCGAACCCGCGGATGATTTTTCCGTGGTGATGTCACTCTGTTTTTTCCCCTGCAGGGTTCACTGCTTCCACTACCTGATCCCCCTGGCCAAGCAGGGCAACTACGCCATCGTGGCCAACGTGGAGAGCATGGACTACGACCCGCTGGTGGTGAGGCTCAACAAGGACATCAGCGCCATCGAGGAGGCCATGAGCGCCAGCCTCCAGCAGCACAAGTTCCAGTACATCTTCGAAGGTTGGGGACACCTCCCATCGCACCTTGGGCCTTCAGAAATTAAAAAAAAAAAAAAAAAAAAGGGGGTTTGGACTCATCCCGAAGCTCCACGGCCTTGTTGAGGATTGGGGGGTTGGTGGTGGCAGTGGGAGATCCCTGTGGGGGTTTCACGGGGGGAGAGGGTTGGGGATGTTCATCCTGGAGAGGAGGAGGATCCAGGGAGAGCTGAGAGCCTCTCCCAGGGCCTGAAGGGGCTCCAGGAGAGCTGGAGAGGGATTTGGGACAAGGGATGGAGGGACAGGACACAGGGAATGGCTTCCCAGGGTCATTTAGATGGGAGATTGGGATGGAATTGCTGGCTGGGAGGGTGGGGAGGGGCTGGACTGGATTTCCCAGAGAAGCTGTGGCTGCTTCTGGATCCCTGGGAGTGTCCAAGGCCAGGATGGATCAACCTGGGATAGGGGAGGTGTCAGGGTAGGAACTGGATGATCTCTTAGGTCCCTCCCAATCCAAACCCTTCCATGATCCCATAATCCCAAGGCTTGCAGTATCTGTGCAATCCCCCCCAATTCCCACCTAGCTGCAGGTAGAGGATTTTTTCTTCACCATCACACCATAGAGCCCCTCCAACAGCTCCATGTGTGTGTGTGAGGAGAGGGAAACACCTTCCCACAGAGCCATGGGGACCATTCCCATCCTGCTGAGCCGTGGGATGAAATTCCTGAAATTCCTACCCGCGCTCAGGAAACACGAGAGGCTCCTCTCAAACCCAGTTTTGGGGTTCATGGCTTTGCCCACACAGAGGGATGGAAAGGGACATCCTGCAAAGGTACCAGAGGTTCTGCCACTCGGATTTTGGGGGCACTTTTGTGGTTTTTTACTAAAGAGGGGAACGTTGAGGGAATTCCTAAAATGCACAAGGAAGATGCTGAGGGCTGTTCCCGGTTATCCCTCACTCCGGTGCTCTCAACAAGCGCTCATTCCTGGGGTTTTCTGATGAATTCTTGCCACTAAACCCCCTTTCCTCCTCCTCCTCCTCCTCCTCCCCCCTGGGCAGGGTTGGGCCACCTCATCTCCTGCATCCTCATCAACGGCGCCCACTACTTCAAGCGCATCAGCGAGTCGGGCATCAAGAAGATGTGTCGGAACATCTTCATCCTCCAGCAGAACCTCACCAACATCACCATGTCCCGGGAGGCCGACCTGGACTTCGCCAGGTGAGCCCCCCCAAAAAAAAGCTTTGTTGTTGTCGTCGTGGGGTTTGTGGTGGTTTTGGTGCCCACCCGAGCGGAGGGAGCTCCTCCCGAAAGCGTCGCTGCAGGATGGAGGAGCGTCGAGTCCGGCACGTCCAGGGGTTGATTGGAATGTTTGCTTCCTGCTGGTTGGTCAGGGGGACAGGTGGAAGCAGAGAATCAGGTTGGGAATGACCTGCAAGGTCGGCAAGTCTAAATATGGATGAGGTTCCACCAAAGCATCGACACCTGGGGGGGCTCCTCCCGAGACCAAAATCCGGGCGAGGAAAAAGCTCCCAAATAAAGAGCAGCTGGAAGGGCTCTCTCCTCTGGGAATGGGCTGTGGGTTGAACTTCAACTGGGTGAATTTTAGGCTTGGATTCCTGCCCAGGTTGGGAATATTTGGGTGGGTTGAAGGCTGGCACTTTGAGCAGCTCCCAGGAGCAGAGGCTGCGAGCCCTCGGGGTGAGCAGATGAAGGTGGGCTCGAAGGGGGATCTCCCTTCAGGTTGTGCTGATCTTGAAGAGCAAAATAACCCCCAAAACTGGATGTGGCAGGTTGAGGAGTGAGCAGATGGGTGAAAGGAAAAACATTGGGAATAAATAGTCGGTGCCATCACGTGGTTTTTGGAGACTGAAGCAGGAGAGGAGCTGGATTCCCTCAGGTGAGGACGAGCGGGACTGGGAGCCTCATTTCCTGAGGAATCATCTCATTATCCACAGGGGGAAGTTAAATCCAATCTCTCCTTTTTTAGATGATTTTTGTTTTATTCCCCCCCCCAGATCTAGCTGAGATGCTGAATTAGCTCAGGTTTTTTTTGGCAGGCAGGACAGAGCCTGAGCCTGTGCTGACAGCCCAAAATCTTGTGTCACAGCTCCAGTGCCTGCCCACCCTTTCCACGAAGGAATATTCCCTGAAATCCAATCTAAATCCCCTCTGGCACAACTTTGAGGCCGTTTCCTCCTGTCCTGTCCTTTATTCCTTGGGAGAAGAGCCCAATTCCCACCTGGCCACAGCATCTCTGTGGTCCCTGGGGTGCAGATTTCTTCCCATCATCATAAAAATTCATCAACACTTCTTTTTTAGCTCTTATGGCATCACTTCCCTCTTCCTTTTAGGGCACAATTCCATGATCTAGAGAGTGTGTTTGATTCTTTTGTCCTTCAGGTAACTCCTGAATTCTTATTATCCAGGTTCTTTCCCATCAACAAGGCCCTGGTGCATCCCAAATCTCAGCCACCTGCACTTTGGGGGGGAAGAAATTCCCTCCCTGCTTCCCTTCTCCAGGGATTTGGGAGATCCTGACTGAACAGGAGAGAGGAGGTTTCCAACCCTGTGTCCAGGCCACCCAGGGTTAAAGGACCAGTTAGCCCCAATTAACAATCAGCACATCACTCTTCACACTTCCAGGTCCCTTTCAGGCATTAAATGTGAATTCTGGGACGGGTTTTGTGTGGTCTTTTCCTGCAAGTGAACATAATTGAAGCCTGATGTATTCAAATTTAGGAGACAAGGACTTTTAGGACTTTCCTGGGTGTCCTGCCTTTGATTCTGCTTTTATTTTTCCACTTTGGCTGTGATTTTCAAGGCTTTTTAGGGCATCCCATTTTCTTGTCCGCTCAGTGACTTGGGCAGTAGAAACCCCAACCAGGAAAGCCAAAATCCCGTGGGGGATTCCCAGGAAAACCTCACCCCAGCTAACATTTGTTGGTCCTGGGGAGGTTTTTTTCTGGTTTAAACCCCATTTTTAACCTGCAGGTGACAACAGCAGCATTTGGAGCTTTGGGAACAGCCCCCATGGCAAGGGAAAAAATGGGTTTAAATGAGTTTTTTACTTCGAGTTTCTCAGTTCAAGGCAGGGAAAGTCTCAGCAGAGCATCACAAGGCACATTTCCATTGGGGGAAAAGGAAAGGAAAGGAAAAAGGAAAAAGGAAAGAAAAGAAAAGAAAAAGGAAAAGAAAAAAGAAAAGAAAAGAAAAGAAAAGAAAAGAAAAGAAAAGAAAAGAAAAGAAAAGAAAAGAAAAGAAAAGAAAAGAAAAGAAAAGAAAAGAAAAGAAAAGAAAAGAAAAGAAAAGAAAAGAAAAGAAAAGAAAAGAAAAGAAAAGAAATTGCCAAGTTGTGTGAGCTCCAGGAAGGAGGGTTTATTTTTTTTCAGGCTGGCTCTGACTGCTGAGGTGTCACAAAGGATTTGTGGCTTTTTGCTAAATTTCCTGCAAATATTAATAGGTTTTTAACTTCTCTGTGTGTTTGTTCAGTATCTGGGCCACAGAAATGGGGTTGGTCATTAGGGCAGCCACTGCTTTATTAAAGGAAAAGTAGGATTTTCTCCCTGGGTAATCAGTCTGGGACTGGCCATGACTTCCAAATACCTCCAGATTTCAGAAGCTTCACCCCCTGAATTGGATTTATGGCATTAGAGGGATAAATTCAGCTTCAAATTCGAATTCCTGTTCGAGCCTTTTTCCCTTGTGCCTTCTTTCTGCTCCTCCTTTATCCCACCCCAAAGTTACTCTCCCATCTTTTGTGCAAAGATCTCGTCAGAGGTGGTAAAAAAGGGTGAGGCTTAAATAAAATATCTCTAATAAAATAATATATAAAATAAAAATATAAATAGATAATATATATAAATATATATAAATATATATAAATATATATAAATATATATAAATATATAAATATATATAATATAAAAATATAAATATATAATATATAAATATATATAATAAAATTATAAATAGATAATATATAAATATATATAAAATATATATAAAAATATAAATAGATAATATATATAAATACATATAAATATATATAAATATATATAAAATAAAAATATAAATAGATAATATATATAAATATATATAAATATATATATAAAATAAAAATATAGATAGATAATATATATAAATATATAAAAATATATATATAAATATATATAAAATAAAAATATAAATAGATAATATATATAAATATATATAAAATAAAACTATAAATAGATAATATATAATAAATATATATAAAACATATATATAAAATATATAAAATATAAATATATATAAATAATATATAAAATAAAAAATCTTTAATAAAGTAAAATGTCTTCAAATAAAATACCATTCCATTCTCAGCTGCTCACTGGAAAAAAAAAATAACTTTCTCAGACAACCCCCCTGGTTTGGATGGAGGGTTATTGAGGTGGTTTCAAAGGGGAAGGCAGAGACCCGTGATGAAATGGGAATGTTTTGTGGGACAAGTGACATTCTGAGCTCTGAGGTGAAGGTTTCTGAGGATGATGCTCATACCTCAGAGTGACCCGGGGGTGTTTGGGATTTAGGTTGGAGCTTTCCTTGTCCTGAATCCTCCCCTGCTGTTAAAAACCATTCCCAGACGTGGCTCTGCCCACGGGGGTTGGGATCAGATGATCCTTAAGGTCCCTTCCAACCCAGACCATTCCATGGTTCAGTGATGCTGTAAAAGTTTAGGATGGAGTTTGAGCTTTCTTTCAAAGCAGTCTGTGGATGGAAAGAGCAGTGTGGGGTTGGGGAGCAGTGGGTCTGCCCCTCAGCTCTGCTCTGGCACCTGCTCTGCACCCTTATTTTATTTTTAATACCTGAGTGAATCCCAGCAGCAGAGAGAGACCCTCAGGTTTAGGGTCTGAGCCTCAGGTTTGGGGTCTGAGCCTCAGGTTTGGGGTCTGAGCCTCAGGTTTGGGGTCTGAGCCTCAGGTTTGGGGTCTAAGCCTCCGTTTGGGGTCTGAGCCTCAGGTTTGGGGCCTGAGCCTCAGGTTTGGGGTCTCAGCCTCAGGTTTTGGTCTGATCATCAGGTTTAAGGCCTCACCCTCAGGTTTAGGATCTGACCCTCAGGTTTAGGAACTGCCCCTCAGGTTTAGGATCAGACCCTCAGGTTTAGGATCTGATCCTCAGGTTTAGGATCTGACCCTCAGGTTTAGGAACTGCCCCTCAGGTTTTAAGACCTGACCCCCAGGTTTAGGAACTGACCCTCAGGTTTAGGGCCTGACCCTCAGGTTTAGGATCTGACCCTGAGGTTTGAGGCCTCACCCTCAGGTTTAGGGTCTGAGCCTCAGGTTTAGGAACTGACCCTGAGGTTTAAGGCCTGACCCCCAGGTTTAGGAGCAGACCCTCAGGTTTAGGATCTGACCCTCAGGTTTAGGGCCTGACCCCAAGGTTTAAGGCCTGACCCCGAGGTTTAAGACCTGACCCTCAAGTTTAAGGTCTGACCCTCAGGTTTAGGATCAGACACTCAGGTTTAATGACTGACCCCCAGGTTTAGGATCTGACTGATGCCCAACAAGAAGGGGGCCAGGTAAATAAAACTTAATTAAAGACAGAATTTTAAGTCCTTAAACAGCAAGGTATTTATTGACGACGTCGGGGAGTTTTCCCAGCTCGGGCCAGGCAAAACCTCCAAAATAATTCAGTGAGGATGGACAATTTATACAGTTTTCTAATCATGATTACAACATAGCTACATCCATATTCATATTAGATTACAATATTCACAGCAGGTAAAGTTGGGGTGGAGATGGAGGTGTGGTCTCTATTTTGAGGAATATTTTGGTGGGAGTTCCTGTTTGCCTTCATCTTAGGGTCTGCTTTTAACTCCTCTTCCTCACGTGACACCAAAGACCTTTCGTACTTTCTGTTGTTCTTGTGTTCTGATCGCTGAAGCTTCAAGAAGGCCTTGGCTTTAGGCCTATTTTACTTATTCAAATATCTACCTTGGCTCCCTGGATGAGATTTATGGGCACTGAGTTCTTTGTTGTGGTTCCTTTAAGGTCTAATTCCCCTGGTACAGGACAGAGTCTTCTTGTATGAAATGCAGCTCACAGCAAATGGAATATAACTTACAGTAAACTATAAGTTGTACAAGGGGGTAGGGTCTTATGGGTTTACAGTAAAAGTGTTTCAACTAACCCTTCCTTCTTCATGACCCTCAGGTTAAGAACTGACCCTCAGGTTTAAGATCAGAGCCTCAGGTTATGAACTGACCCTCAGGTTTAGGATCTGACCCTCAGGTTTAGGAACTGACCCTCAGGTTTAGGAACTGACCCTCAGGTTTTAAGACCTGACCCCCAGGTTTAGGATCTGACCCTCAGGTTTGAGGCCTCACCCTCAGTTTAGGGTCTGACCCCCAGGTTTAGGATCTGACCCTCAGGTTTAGGATCAGACCCTTAGGTTTAGGAACTGACCCTCAGCTTTAGGAACTGACCCTGAGGTTTAAGGCCTGACCCCCAGGTTTAGGATCTGACCCTCAGGTTTAGGATCTGACCCTCAGATTTAATGACCGACCCCCAGGTTTAGGATCAGACCCTCAGGTTTAGGATCAGACCCTCAGGTTTAGGATCTGACCCTCAGGTTTAGGATCTGACCCTCAGGTTTAATGACTGACCCCCAGGTTTAGGATCTGACCCTCAGGTTTAAGGACTGACCCTCGGTTTAGGATCAGACCCTCAGGTTTAGGATCTGACCCTCAGGTTTGGGGTCTGAGCCTCAGTTTAGGGTCTGACCCTCAGGTTTAGGATCAGACCCTCAGGTTTAGGATCAGACCCCCAGGTTTAGGATCAGACCCTCAGGTTTAGGATGAGTGCCAAGAGGCAGAGATGCCCTCGTGCTGCAGTTCCCAGTGCCAGCTCAAACATCCACGGATGTGGCAGGGTTATCCCATCCACCCCTGACTCCTGCATGGGGAAAACAGGAAAACACCACTGGGAAGTGCCTGAACTCCTGAAAATCCCCTCCCTGGGAGTTCTGTATTTCAGGGCACGGTTGTGGTTGGGATGCTCAGCATTCCTGCTCCTTGACTGGCACACCGAGGATTTTTAGGGATGGGAGAGTTTCCTGCTGCTGTTCCAGGCAGGAGCAATCTGCAATGACACGCTGCCATCTGCTGGGAGCTGTAAGGGAAAAGGGAAGCCCTTGGACGTTCCCAGTGCTCTGAAATACCACTTTGTCCTGGCCAAATACCCTCTTCTCTCCCCGATTTTACTCTTGCTAAAGGCAGACCCAGCAGGATGTGGATGTGTTTGTGCCTGGGTGTGAAAACCATCTCAGATGTTCTCCCTGGGGGCTGCACCAAAGCCAGGACAAAGTTTGGGGTGTTTCAGTTCAGTGAATTTGAATAAACCCCCCATTAGCTGAGTAAAACAGGTACTCTCATCCCCCCATTTTATCCTCCCTGCAAGGTAGAATTCCCCAAATCTTCGCAGCCTGGATCCCAGAGGAGCCAGAAGCAGAGCAGCTCCAGAAGAAAAGCTGCTCTCTGCTGCCAGGGAAGGAGGTTTTATCTCCATCCCAGCCCTGGACTCCGTGTCTGGAGCCTGCCCTCGTTTTGGGTTTGCTGCCTTTAATTAACAAAGCTGCTTTGCTTTTCAATTAAGGACTTGGTTGCAACAAAATCCCTATTTTCTTTGCCTTTTCTTTCCTCTGTTTGCTCCCCCCTGTAGTTTGCACTGAGCTTTGATCTCGGTGCAGGTTTAATTAGCTGTAATTAGTGGTTTCTCTGCATTAACCGAAAATCCCAACTGCAGGAGGATTAAAAGCCACCCCTCAGCTTGATGCCCTCCCCCTCCCCTTCCTCCTTTTGCTTCCCCAGGACGATTTGAGGGATCAGAGAGTCCAAATTTGATCCTTCAGCACAGGGGTGTTGCTGGATCCCAAAGAACTGCCCCGTTGTGGAACTCAGTAAAACTCCAGGGATCAACCCACCCATCTGGGTGGTTGAATTTCCAATTAAATCTTCAGCTGCCACGAGTTTTTGGTACAAAAACAACCCCCAATTTATGCCTTGACAGCATCTCATGGAGTGCTTTTGGGGTCTCTCCCTGCTCTCTACAATCTGGCACATTTAGAATCCCCCCCTGTCCTGCTGTCCCCGCTGTGGGATCAGCCCAGGGCACGGTGGGGTCTGGGCTGGGTCACATCCAGCTTCTTATTCCCCAAGTTCTCCTCAGGGCTTGTCCCAAATACTCCCCCTCCTTCCCAGGACAACACTTGCTGCTTTATCTGTGGAAAAGCACCTCCAGAACATCCTGCAGTTCATCTGCAACCCCAAAAAGCATCCCCAGAGCCCGAGCACTTGAGTGGAGATGGAAGGGAAGTGGGTGGACCCCTGGGTGGTGACAGCTCATCACTGCCCTCCTTTTGGTGGATGTAAATTCCTTAAGGAGGGAACGTTGTTGGCTTTGTGAGTGAGGACATTGAGCCCAAAGAACGGGCAAGTGTTTAAGCCTGAGTTTAACTCTCAGGTACAAGCATTGACTCATTGACCTGGTGGATCACAGAATGATGTGGAGATCATCCAGTGCCACCCCTGCCATGGGCAGGGACACCTTCCCCTCTCCCAGGTTGCTCCAGCCCACCCTTGGACACTTCCAGGGTTGGAATTCTTGCTCCATAACGGGAGGCCAACCACAGTCACATCTCCATGGGAGCTGCCTGCCCTTTGTTCCCTCCACAGGGAGGAGTGAGGATGATTTTAGGGTGGGATTTTTCCGAGTTGGTTTAAGTTCCCTTTGAAATGAGATGAAGGGAGCTCCGAGGAGTCCCCTCCTGTGGCTT
The DNA here is from genome assembly GCA_038380795.1 of Pyrocephalus nanus. Classification (NCBI taxonomy): domain Eukaryota; kingdom Metazoa; phylum Chordata; class Aves; order Passeriformes; family Tyrannidae; genus Pyrocephalus; species Pyrocephalus nanus. The sequence continues at coordinate 18,952,536 of CM076262.1, read as the reverse complement.
CCTCAGGGAGCAGAGGTGACGTGCCCAGCTGGAATTATCCCTGGATCTGCTGCTGGGCCCCTCCAGGAATGACTTTGCAGGTGGGCAGATCCATCCTTAACCCCCCTCAGCAGGGCTTCATTAACTGGATTGGGGGCTGAATTAATTGGGCAGCTCCCACCTCCCTGCAAGTCACTCAGCACCCACTTCCCTTTGGGATTTCTCCACGCAGCAGAGGGAAGATGTGGGAATGTCAGAGTGTTCTGGAAGGTGCTGATCCTGCACAGTGTTTGATTTTGCTCGGGTGTTTCGGTTCTCCCCCCCCCCCGAAGCTGTTTTGGTCTCTGCTCTTTAACCTTTAAAAGAGAGGAGGTTTTGAGTGGTTAATTCAATTTTCCTAAACTGGAAAACGGGCTGATAAAAACGGAGAGGCTCCATCGACTCCCTTGGTGTGTTCAGTGAAACAATCAATGGAGTCCAAATTCTCAGCATTTACATTTCCAGAGACACGAAACGGGGGAGGATTGGAGATGGGAATAAACATTTTTAAGTCCTTTTTATTTAGTTATTTAGTTATTTAGTTATTTAATTTTTTTTTTGACCATTAGACTTGGCCAGAGCACGTTTCTCCCACGCTTTAAAAACATCAGGATGGGTTCAGATGGAAACGAATTGCAAACAAATCCCTCATTTATCCCCCAGGTGACAGTCTTTTGCTGATAGGTGCTTTCTGGAGGGGGAAAGTAAAAAAAAAAAAAAAAAAAGAATTACAAAAAAAAAAATTAAAAAAAGTAATTACTTTGTGTTCCCAAGCTCCTTATTTGTGCAGGTGCCCGTGTGTTTATCTCCCTCTGTCATGCTGCAGTGCTAATGGTAATTAAAATGAAGGGATTTTTCTGCTTGCCAGTTTTTTTCCTCCTCATTTTCTGCCCTGAGTGACTTTGGCCTCGTTGATGACGCTTTGCCACCGGCCACTTCCTTGTGGGACTGCTTGGAGTTCTACAGGAGGTCTAAATTTAGGAATCTCAACCTGTCCAGGCTGGGATCCTTTTGTTCCCCCAGGGATGTGGTCTGGGTGTTGGGTTTGAAGGCACCTCCTGAGGGTCCCATGGTGGCTCTGGGGACATCACAGAGTGTTAATTGATGATGTTTGGTGGATTTGACTGCCCAGGATTTGGGATGTGGGAGAGGGGGGGTGGCAGCAGAAACAGGGAGTGAAAACCAAGCGGTTCTTGGTCAGCTGTGGGGTGGGGGAGCTCCCTGTGGGCTCGGATTCCCTGGGAAAGCCAGGTAGGACACCTTGTTTTCCAGTTTAAGGGGTTGCTTTGCTTTGGAGTAGCAAAGAGTGGCACCTACAGCACATGGATGGGCTCCAGTGGGCGGTCTGCATTTACAACCATGGAATTTTTGAGGTTGGAAAAGCCCTCTGAGACCAAGTTCCCCCCCAGCACCGGCCACCACTGCCCCGTGTCCCCAAATGCCACATCCAGGTGGCTTTTAAATCCCTCCAGGAATGGAGACTCCAGCTGGGGAAGAAACTTTCCCAAATATCCAACCTAAAAACCTCCCCTGGCACAACTTGAGGCCGTTCCCTGTTGGAAGCTTGAGGCCTCTTGTCCTGTTTTACTTTTGGGAGAAGAGACCAACCCTAAGTATGAGCTTGAACAAACATCCCGAATCATCCCATGGGAATAAATCCCCTCCTGGGAGTGAATGTGAACTCTGTGTCTGAGCTCTCCCACAACCTACTTAGAGCTCCTATTTTGGGCTAGAAATTGCTTTTTATTTCCATGTTTCTTGGGAATTTCTGATCAGGCTCTTAGAGCGGGAAAACCGGATTTTTAAGGAGGGAACTTGGGTGTGACACACACCAAAGAAAAAAAATTCCTGCCTGTTTTCCCAGCAGGCTCAGCCTTTCCTGCACAAGCCCCACAGACAGGGAAGGCACATGGGAGTCCTTCAGCAGCAGATTGGTTTGCCCTGTCAGTCAGATCCCATCAGAAACTGCCAAGCTGCAGATGCTCCACAGCCCGTCCTGCGCTCCGGAATGACGGATTCCGGGGCTGTGAGACGAGTTGGAGTCACTGCTCAGCACTCTCTGCTCTGCACTCCGATATTTTCTCTCTCTGTCTCCCTCTTTTCCTCTCTCTCTCTTAATTTGGTTCTGTCATAATTAGATTGAGGTCAGAGTAAAGCATTTCCATCTGCTGATGCAGCAGCGTCCCGGATTGGGGAATGTTTCCCTTGGAGCGAGTAAAATAGGGGTGTCCCCTCTCCTGGGGACAGATGAGGACACAGCCAGCTGGGGGAGAGGGGCTTCCAGGGTGGGAGCAATCCCAGGGCCAATTCCTGGTGGGAAGGGGAGAGGGAAAATGAGCAGAGGGCAGAAACAAGTGAGAGGATCAACGGGATCGGTCCATGAGAACTTGGGAGCAGAGCAGGGATCTGATCCCCAGGATTCAGGGATAGCCCAGGAACCACAGCAGGGAGGGTGTCCCAGCTCCTCTGAGTCTCTCAGGAGGAGTTCAGATTGGATATTAGGAATTTTTTTCCAGTGGAAGGGGTTGTAAACTGGCTGCTCAGGTCACCCTCCCTGCAGGTGTTCCCGGTGTGGATGTGGCACTTGGGGACAAGGGGAAGTGGTGATTGTGAGGGTGAAGTGGTGGCACCGGGCACTTGTGTTCAGGCAGGTTGAGATTCCTCCATTTCCCTCTGCAGTTCATTGCTCTTTAATCAGCAAAATCTTTAGTTTATTGACTTTTGGCCTGGTTTTGGAGTTCTCACCTTTCAAGTGCTGAATCTCCCGGCTCGAGCATCGTGGAATGGTTTGGGTTGGAAGGGATCTTCAAAGTCATCCAGTTCCTTCCCAACACCTTCCACCATCCCAGGTTGTTCCAGCCTGGCCTTGGACACTCCCAGGGATCCAGGGACAGCCACAGCTTCTCTGGGAAATCCAGTCCAGCAGCTCCCAAACATTCCCGCTGTCATCAGAGCTCCCCAAACTCTCCCCACGGAGCATCCCCCTGCTTTTACCCCCAATTCCAAGCCCCTTGATCCAAAATAAAGCCAAGCTTTTACCACAGGAGCTGTTGTTCCCAGAGAGGAGCTGAAATAGTGGGATTTTTTTTTTGTTTTTTGCTGACTGGAGCAATTTACAGCCCCTTCCGTGGAACTGCTGACTCCCTCTGCTTCATTCCCACATTTCCTCTCATTTATGCACGAGGCAAAGAGAAAAAAATCCCTTAATATTCTTCACGAACTGGCAGATGGTGGAGGGAATGTTTTTTGGTTTTTTTTAGCCTTCTTTTTACTACGTGCACTAAAATGCAAATGTGTGTGGCTTATTTGCAAATGGTGGCATTAATAACTGATCTTTAAGCAGGTCAGATTAGCACTTTTACTGATCTATTAAAAAGATTCCCAATCGTTTGCACACTCGAAATCGATTTTGATACAACGTGCAAAATTGAATTTAATTTTTTTTTCCTATATATAAAATGGCATTTATCTGCTCCAGCCATTAAATTCACTGTTTAATATGTACTTTCCAGCTCACTTGGCTGGAGTTTCATTGCTCTTTATCTCTATAAATTTAATTAGCCTCGATACCATCAGTATATTATGGAACTAATTAATGATTTAGATAAGTGCTGAGGGTGCTTGTTGAATCCCCTGCAAAGTTCCATGTGGAGAGGGAGGATTTTCAGCTCTCATCCAACATCAGCCAGTTTGGAGCCACAAGGAGTTGTGGTTTTTTGGGGGTTTAGGGGTTTTATTTTTTAATTATTTAATGGGGTTTAATGGATTTCTCCTCCCTTTGAAGGAGGAATTTGAATTCCTTGTGTGGAATTCCTGGGGCTCCCAGGGGGTTGTTCAGGGGTGGGATTTGAGAGCTCCATGTGGGTGTTTTCCCCTCAGAGATTCCCCAGGCATTCCCATTCCCAGAGCTGTGGAGTCAGCATTCTGTTGTGGTTTTGTTTTGGCTTAATTTGCTTTCCACCCCCCACACAATTACTACTAGTTGAGAGAAGGTTTTTGCAGACAAAAGAGAGGCAGGATTTGGGGAAAATAGTATAAACATTTATTACTAGTAAAACAAGAACTACTAATAAATTAAAAACTAAAGAATTATATTTACAACAATTTCTATTCAAGTTAAAGTGTTATATATTTACAGAAATACTCCTCCCCCCTTTATACCAGTCCAAGGAGGAGAAGTGGTTTCAGTCTCCATTTTCAGAGTTCCAGCTCTCTCTCTCCAGTAACAAATCTTCAGTAGCAGCAGCATTCTTGTTGCAGCTGGAACTTTTTCTCTCTCTCTCTTTTGCTCTGTGTCAGCTTCCAGGGCTGGGCTTACTCCCCTCCTGGGCTAAGACCGAAGGCTGGGGGTTACCCAGGTCCTGAAGGGTCTTCCTTCCCTAGGCTTGCAAGGGGACACTTGCTTACTATGGATCTTCACCACAGGGTACAGGGGATAATGGTTTAAGAGTTCACCCCTGTTTCCCTATGGAGGTCCCTCCCCATGGGAGAAACAGTCCTTGATAGACTTCTCGGCATGGGTCTAGCACGGATCCACACACACACGGATCCTAACATTTTACATGGGCCGTCTCGCTCCAGCATGAGATTCTTTCTCTTCTCATAAAGTTATAAATCTTCAACAGCAGTATGGATCCACACACACACGGATCCCAAGTTTATCTGAGTCGTCTTTACTCCAGCATAAGCCAGCAGTATGGATCCACACACACACGGATCCCAAGCTTATTCGAGCCAAGCTTCGGCATAAGCATCATCTTTTTCAAGGGTTACAAAGTTTTCAACAGGACTTTGCCTCACCTCAGTCTTCATGAAGTCTCAGTTCTTTTTGGTACATCCACAGGCTCCTCCGTCAGCTGCAGGGGAGTCTCCTTACTCCAACAAATTTTACAAGTAGCAGGGATTACTTTTCAGTCTTTTCCCTGCTGAGGAGAGGGAGTGAAAAGAGAAGAAGCAGCTCTCTCCCCTTCGAATTTCTTCTCTCTCCTCCGGCTGCCAGCTTCGACCTTGGAAGTCCCTTATCTCTCGGCTCAAATTTCTCTGCAGCGGTTTCTCCTTCAAGTAGTCAGTCTTTTTAAAGTTTTTTTTTCTTCACTCTCTTACAAGACAGAAGGGGGGACTTCAGTGCCGCACCTGCCTCCCCCCCCAGCCCAAGCTGGGGGAGGAGAGGGCCTTGGCCCTCTTCGGGCCTGCTGCCCTTTTACATGGCTGCTGCTCCTAATTTCAACTGCCTTACAAGTCTTCTCTTCCGTTTTCTTAAAGATGCAATTAGCAAAGGCGTCACTGGACTTTTGATTGGCCTTTTTGTCCGGAAATTACCTGGACAAAACCATCTTTAGCCCCAGGGATGGGCTGGTGGGCAAAACCATAACACATTCCATCCTGCTGAGTTATGGATCATGAAATGCAGGATTGGCAGTTCGGAGGAATTCCATAGTTTTGGATTGTTGGGAATTTGGGAGGTTGGAAAAGACCTCGGAGATCCTCCAGTCCAACCTGGGACTGCTCAGCCCTGAGTGCCACGGCCAGGCCTGCCCTGGACACCTCCAGGCCTGGGGACTCCAAACCTCCCTGGCCATCCCTTTCCAATGTTTGGAACCCTTTCCATGAGGAAATTCCAGCCTGTCCCTCCCCTGGCACAGCTGGGGGCCGTTCCCTCTCCTCCTGTCCCGCTGTCCCCTCAGGAAGGTGGTAAATGGGGTTTGGGGAACTCGAGTTGTGAAGATGTTGCGGGTGAGCCGATTGGTGTGGAGTGTTCCCTGCGCTGTCCCTGTGGCTTCAACTTCAAATAATTAGATTTTATAACGTGGCTGCCTTTAATTAGAAGGTTGGATTTATGGCTTTTGGATAAATACACTGATTTTTGCTGCCTGTGCACTGCAGTGGGTACAGTGCTGATCAAGGTGTGAGGGCTCCCCATCTCTGATAGCGTTTTCTGCCTCGAAAGAATAGTTTTTAATTATTTTTAATATTAATTTTTAATTCTTTTTCCAGCTTTAATAAAAAAAAAAAAAAAAAGCCAATATTATCCTTCCATGCCAGGCTTTGATTATCTATTAAAGGGCTGTGATTTACAGCCTGAAGCACCATTATATTATATTATAAATTCACTTTTATTTCCCCCCCCTCGTGCTTTGTTTTCTTTGTTTCACATCTTGGTGGCCAAGAGGAGCTGAGGTTGATTGAGAACAGCAGAACCACCCCTGATGGGGACACCTCTGGGAATTCTCCTGGGAATTCCCCCTGAAGCACTTTGGGTTCTTCTGGAGACACAGGAGGAACATCCCTGTTCTTGTCCTCAGAGCTGCTCCAGATTAATTAAAATCAGCAAAGGAATTTTAAGAAATGTCCATCAGGATCCACAATCCCCCCTGGAATGGAGTGCTGAGGGTGATGGAATTCACTTACTCAGGGTTGTAGGATGAGCAGTGGTGGATGATCCCTCCTGGATCCATCATCTCCAGCCTCCTCTCTCTCCCTTTCCCACCTCAGATGTCTCCACACAGGCAGGAATTCCCTCCTTGGGGCTGATAATTCTTCAGGGATCATCTCCTTGGTCAAGCCAGGCCTGCAAATCCATATTTTTTTTCTGCATTAATGGACTGAAATAACTGAAGATACTTGACTGAAATAATTTCTTGCTGCATTTGCCCGTTTTGCCCCTTCTTTCGTATTTAAATGTGGTGGTTCCACCAGGATCTGCAAATATCAGGACTGGGTGACTTCACAACCACAGATTTTGGGGCTTGTTTTCATCTCCATTTGCTTTCTTGTCCTGTCTGGTGGGGCCTCAAAGTGCTTCCCAAATCCCCCAAAAAGAGAGGGAGATAAGGCACAAAATTCATATATAAACCTTTTTTTTTTAGGGGATTAATAACCCCTCAGAGGACCTGGTTGCCTTTGCAGAGAGAGGCTTTTTATTTTTTTTAATTCTTCATTTTTATTCTCCAACCACAGAGTTACCAAGAGGCCATTTTTTAATATATATATTTATTTTTTTTAAAAAAAGTGCTGTTTAAAAACCCACCACCAAACCTGTTTGTGGCTTTTGGTGTGGGATATTTCTTTCCTCCACCTGGGAATCATTTCCAGGGATATTTGCCCTTCCCCCTCTGCTCTTGTTAGGAGCTGTTTTCCCTGTGATGGTGGATTTTCCTGGGCCAATTCCAGGAGGATAAAAGGAGCAGGAAAAGAAAATGCCTTTATTTGCTCTTGGGTTTGCCCTGAAAAAAAAAATGCCCCCAAAATTCGAGGCACCTTTGAAGCCTCATTGTCAGTGAGGTCACAGATGTCAAGGTTGGGACGTGAAGGATGGATTTTATTGTTTAAAAATCCCCGATTTTGGTCATCCCAGCCATCAGAACTCGTTAATCTCTTCTTTGATCTCTTCTGCCCACCCAGATATCCCATTTTTTGAGGCCTGGAAGGTCTTGGTGCCCAGGCTGCTGATGTGAGGAGGATCAATCATCTTCCCTGTGCCCACATGAGAGCCAAAAGAAAGCTTGGGAAGCTAAAGCTCCTCTTGGCTTAGGTGTGCTAATCCCATATTATTATTTATTAACCTAATGAATGATGAATATTAATTCCCCTCCCTGGTTTTAAAGCCCAACTTTAAAAAAAATAAAAAAATAAAGGATTTCACCGTCCCATCCTCACTCCCCACAACCTCCTCTTGACAATCAAAGGAGCCTAAATAAATAAATTTAAAAAAAAAAATCTCGGACCAAGGGGCTCATCCCACCCCCCTCTTTCATCTCTCATTATTTGATAACATCAGAAGACGAGCCCAAGCAATGCTGGAGTGGGCCTGATCAATATTTATTAATTCTTTCAAAGACAAGGCAGGCAAAGTGGAGCAGACTCGGTAAATGGAGGGGATAATTTACTCATGCAAATAGGGTTTGGCCCCAGGCAGTGCCAAGCCAAGGCAGCAGGTTTTTAATTGCACCCAATTAAAAATGCAGCACCTTTTGCTCTGTCTCTCTCTTTCTCCTGCTGTCTCATTTTATTTCAGAGGAAGTTTTTAATTAAAAAATAATCTGATCTGGAGGAGAGGGGCAGTTGCATCCTGGGGTGTTTTTTTTTTTAGGGGCAGAATTCTTTGGTGGGCTGAGATTTGGGAGAGGGAAGGTAGAAGGATGTGGGGGAAAGAGGGGCAGGAAGGTGGAAGGATGTGGGGGAAAGAGGGGCAGGAAGGTGGAAGGAAAAGGTGGGGGAAAGAGGGGCAGGAAGGTGGAAGGATGTGGGGGAAAGAGGGGCAGGAAGGTGGGAAGGAAAAGGTGGGGGAAAGAGGGGCAGGAAGGTGGAAGGATGTGGGGGAAAGAGGGGCAGGAAGGTGGGAAGGATGTGGGGGAAAGAGGGGCAGGAAGGTGGGAAGGATGTGGGGGAAAGAGGAGCAGGAAGGTGGGAAGGATGTGAGGGAAAGCTGGGCCTGAGCTTGTCCAGTGGTCACTTTGTGCTTCAGATTTAGTTCTTTCTCCTCGTTTTGAGGTTCTTTGGCACCTCGGGAAGGCCACAAATCCCGTGATTTGGAGCCAAGACTTGCCCTTCCCATCCCTGGGAATGTCCAAGGCCGGGTTGGAACAACCTGGGACGGTGGGAGGTGTTGGGATTGGAACTGGTTGATCTTTCAGGTCCCTTCCGACCCAAACCATCCTGGCATTGTGCGATGCCGTTCTCAGGAAGGAATTTTTTCCACGGAGAGTGCTCAGCCCTTGGGATGGGGCTGCCCAGGGAGGGGGTGGATCCCAGGTGGATTCCATCGGTGCCATGGGCTGGGTGACAGGGTGGGGTTGGGTGACAGGGTGGGGTTGGGTGACAGGGTGGGGTTGGGTCACAGGGTGGGGTTGGGTCACAGCTTGGACTGGATGATCTCGGAGGGCTCTTCCAACCCGTGATTCCTCAGGAATAAAAGTCTGGAGCATTCACCAAGGTGGTAAATTCACCTCTGCTCCTTTTCCCAGGCAGTACTACGAGATGCTCTACAACACAGCCGACGAGCTGCTCAACCTGGTGGTGGACCAGGGGGTGAAGTACACGGAGCTGGAATACATCTACGCCCTCAACCTGCTGCACCGCAGCCAGACCGGCGTGGGCGACCAGACCACGCAGAACATGAGGCTGCAGCGCCTCAAGGAGATCATCTGCGAGCAGGCTGCCATCAAACAGGCCACCAAGGACAAGAAGATCACCACGGTGTGACCTTGCCCTGCCTCTCACCCCCCACCCCTTCCCCAGGGCGGGTCCAGGCTTGGTTTTCTGGTGGGTGTTGTGGTGGGGTAGGGGGGTGGGAAATGCCATCTTGGGGTTTTTTGGGGGGGTTCTGGTGTGTCTTCATGTAGTTCTTCACTGTGCACTCCCCCAGAAGGGAACAGGAGCCCTGGGGGAGTTTTTTTGGGGGGGGAATTTGGCCTTGCTCTGCTCCTGCTGCTCTGCTTTGGGGGGTAAAACGAGCTGCTGTCACTGGTGGGGTGGGCAAAGGGAACATTTCACGCTGGGAGGGGTCAGGAAGTTCACACCACACGTAAATAAACAGCACCATGAGGGGGAAAGAGAGGCAGGAATGTGGAAGGATGAGGGGGAAAGCTGGGCCTGAGCTTGTCCAGTGGTCACTTTGTGCTTCAGACAGAGCAGATTTAGTTCTTTCTCCTCGTTTTGAGGTGCTTCAAGCACAGTCCTGTCAGGATTTTGGTGGTTTAGGGACCTGTTTTGGGGCCTGCTCAGCTCTGCAGTTGAGTCCTCCACGAGGGGAGTTTTATCCACCTGAAAAGTGGAGAAACTTTTTCAGTGGAAACTGATGGGGCTCAGCACTGATGGTCAGCAGTGCCAGGAGGGCAGATCCAAAGCTCTGTGGGCTGAGGGACACTCAGGTCTCACCATTTCTGCCCTGTCCTGACCACACCCCTCCAAAAGAAGAACAAACTCCACTTGTGTTGGCCAAGTAAATTGTTGACCCAGCTTGGGGGAAGGGGGGGGGGTTCACTTGCTGAGAAAGGTTCTCCCTGAGCTGTGTGATTTTTGGGTGTCCTGGAACTACAAAATTAAAGGATGTTTAAAGGCTCTTCAAAGGCTCTTCTGCTCTGTCTGGGTGGTTTTTTTGTGGGTTTGTGGTGTCCAGCCTCTGTCAGCCACTGTCTCTCTCCTCCAGAAGGTGGTTCTTGAATGCTCTGTGTTTTCTTTTCACCAGTGGAGCATCTTCCAAAGTGGATCATCCCCCACAGTCATGATTTGGAAGCGTTGAAGTTGGGTTATTTAGCATGGAATGTGCTCAGCCTGGAGAAAAAGAGCTCAGGGGGGACCTTCTGGCTCTCTACAAGTCCCTGCCAGAAGGGGGGAGCCGAGGGAGGGTCGGGCTCTGCTCCTTTAAGAGTCAGGAGTGGAGGAAACCCCATCAAGTGGCACCACGGGAGGTTTAAATTGGACACGAGGGGAAAATTCCCTTTTAAATGGTCTTGCTCTGACCATTCAATGGTCTGGGCTGAGTGTTGGTGTTTGGCTCAAACCCAAGTGTTCTCCTGGCCTTGCCCACGTTTGGCAGGCTCTGGATGTCCTGGATTTATCGGTTCTTATGGATGGAACAGAAGCACAAATGTCCTGAGAGCAGCAGCCTTTGGGAAAGTTCCTGCCACTGCCTGGCCAGCATTTACATCTCCTTTCTTCAGCACTTTGTGCTCTGGGAACTGTTTCCCCATTCCAGCACACAGCTGGGGGATTTATAACACATTCCCGGTGGGAGATGGTTTTCCAGAGGGAACAAACCACAGGAGGGGGTTGCAAACTCTGCAGTGACCCAAGAACCCCCTTTATCCTGGATCTGAGCTGGGCACAGCACGACACTGCCCACTCCTGTCCCCCAGTCCTGAGTGTGGGACCTTCCTATGGGACCACAGAGAACATCTCTGGTTCTGCCTCCAGCCCTGGGAACAACATTCCTGAAGGATTTGGAGTCCAGAGGAGGCCCCGGAGCTGCTCCCAGGGCTGGATCCCTCTGCTCTGGAGCCAGGCTGGGACAGCTGGGAATGTTCATCCTGGAGAAGAGAAGGCTCCAGGGAGACCTGAGAGCCCCTTGCAGGGCCTGAAGGGGCTCCAGGAGAGCTGGAGAGGGACTGGGGACAAGGGATGGAGGGACAGGACACAGGGAATGGCTTCCCAGTGTCATTTAGATGGGAGATTGGGAAGGAATTGCTGGCTGGGAGGGTGGGGAGGGGCTGGACTGGATTTCCCAGAGAAGCTGTGGCTGCCCCTGGATCCCTGGGAGTGTCCAAGGCCAGGCTGGAGCACCCTGGGACAGTGGGAACTGTCCCTGCCCGTGGCCGGAAGATGGAACTGTGTGATCTTTCAAGTCCCTTCCAACCCAAAGCATTCCATGATTCCATTCCCTACCCCAGTTCTTGCCTAGCAGTGCTTTTTCTGTGCTGCCATCACCCTGCAGGACACCCCGGAGGGTTTGGGTTGTAAATCCACACAACAGCAGAAGTGGGAGGTGAAGCAAATTGCTGGGGCTCCTTTCGTGGTCGAGTGTCAGCCCTTCCTCCCCACACCCAGCCGGGTCCTTTCTTGGGGAATCCCCAAGTGAGTTTTATGGGGGACTTTTACAAGAGCTGCCCCATAAATCTGCTTTGCACATATTTGGGAGCGGATTGTTTTTATAATTGAACAGTAAATCAATGTATTTACGCCCATGTTGCTGTTAACACTTCCCTGAGTATGAAATGCTCCCTCTGTCAATAGAGGGGAAGCTTTATTAGGGTAATCACAGCTTGATTTAGAGCCTCACTGCTGGTTTGCAGGGTTATTAGCTCTTTGCCAGCTGATTGCAGATGCTTTCAACACCTCCTGTGCTTTTTTAATGCTTCCTTAAATGGGGGTAAATTGCCCCAGAAGCTCTGAGCAAGCAGAGACAAATCCCTGTGCCATCATCCCACCGTGTGGAGGAGGGAAAAGGTGAGTGAAAGTGGTCTGGGCACTCCTTGTTTCCCAGGAGTGACCCCAGGAACAATAAAGAACAAACCAAGGGGATATGGTAACATTTTTTGGGGTGTGGGGGGGTGAACACCAAAATCTGCCAGGAGGGAGAGGGACAGACACCTTTGGGATGGCCTCGCTTAGGAGTTTACAGAGGAAACAGCTCAATTTTCAATTTTCAAGGAACAGATGATATCCTGGGTAATCCCTGGCTGGATGTGCTGAACCACTGGAAGGGGGAGGTGGGAGGTGACACTTCCCAACTATTTTCTGGGTGCCCCCCCAAAATTCCTGTTACCACAGAGGCTTTTTTGGTTTCTGTTTGGTTTGTTGTTTTTTTTTTAACAGCCCCACTCAGGACCAATCTGTGTCTGGCCCCAGATCCACGAGGCTGATTTCCCTCTAGCTGGAGAGGGGTCTTCCAGGAGCAGCTTCACCTTCTCGAGATGGCCCAACAGATGAAGGGGGGGGACAGGGAGGGAGGAAAAGTGTCCTTCTGAGATTTTAATAATGCCCTTCTCCCACTGGAAGGGCAGGCATTTTCCAGATGGTAGGAGAGAGACTCTCCCCCGTGTGGCTGCAACTTGTCAGGCTCAGCCAAAGCTGTGATGTTAAATAAAAGGGTTTTTTTCTTTTTTTTCCTTTCTAAAACCTCCCAGATATTCCATATCCACGAAGTTTTCCCGGCTGGCAGAGCTCTCAAAGCCCCCTGACAAGGCCCAGCTAAAGGCAGATATTTCCAACACTCCCCTGGGTGAAAAGTGTCCCATCTGCTGTGGGGTTGACCCAATCTCCCTGTGTTTTAAGGTGTGGGGAGCAGAGTAAGGAATCCCCAGTGGGACACTTGGAACAGCTCCAGCAGCACAGGGAGTATCAAATACCCTGGATTTGGGAAGGGGGATATCCTAAAGAACAGGAACAGCAGCACAGGGAGTATCAAACAGCCTGGATTTGGGAAGGGGGATATCCTAAAGAATGGGAGAGCTTGGAGCTGCTCCAGCAGCACACGGAGTATAAAACACCCTGGATCTGGGAAGGAGGATATCCTAAAGAACAGGAACAGCAGCACAGAGAGTATCAAATACCCTGGATTTGGGAAGGGGGATATCCTAAAGAACGGGAACAGCAGCACAGGGAGTATCAAACACCCTGAATTTGGGAAGGGGGATATCCTAAAGAACAGGAACAGCAGAGGGAGTATCAAACAGCCTGGATTTGGGAAGGAGGATATCCTAAAGAACAGGGACAGCAGAGGGAGTATCAAACAGCCTGGATTTGGGAAGGGGGATATCCTAAAGAACAGGAACAGCAGCAAAGGGAGTATCAAAGAGCCTGGATTTGGGAAGGGGTATATCCTAAAGAACAGGAACAGCAGCAAAGGGAGTATCAAACAGCCTGGATTTGGGAAGGGGGATATCCAGCTTGAGGAAGACAGAAGTTTTCTATCAGCCTGCACTTCAGGAAGTCTCCCATCATCCCCATACCACCACTGGTGAATCAGAGCTCACATCAGTCCAGCAGTTTAATTACCTGGAAAGCATCATCTCCTCGGACGGGAAGATTGATGCAGAAATAGACAACAGGTTGGCAAAGGCACACAGAGCCTTTGGTAAACTCCAGAAAAGAGTCTGGCCAAACAAACGCCCGAAGAGAAGTACAAAGATCAGCGTTTGCAGAGCCATTGGACTGTCTACTCTTTTATATGGGTCAGGAGGGACCTGGCCAGGCTGGATCCATGGGCTGATCCCAACGGGATGAGGTTCCCCAAGGCCAAGGGTGGGTCCTGCCCTCGGGCCACAACAACCCCTGCAGCTCCAGGCTGGGCCAGAGGGGCTGGAGAGCAGCCAGGCAGGAAAGGGAGCTGGGAGCTGGGATGGCCAGGAAGCTGAACAGGAGCCAGAGGGGGCCCAGGGGGCACAGAAGGCCGATGGATCCTGGCCTGGAACAGGAGCAGGGATTGTCCAGGAAAGAGCAGCGAGGCTGGGGAAGGGACTGGAGCACAATTCCCATGAGGAGAGGCTGAGGGAGCTGGGGGGGCTCAGCCTGGACAGGAGGAGGCTCAGGGGAGACCTCCTCACTCTCTGCAACTCCTGCCAGGAGGCTGTGGGGGTCGGTCTCCTCTCCCAGGCAATCAGCAGGAGGGCAAGAGGGCACGGGCTCAAGCTGTGCCAGGGGAGGTTTAGGCTGGATATTAGAAAGAAGTTCTTTACAGAGAGAGTGCTCAGCCATTGGAATGGGCTGCCCAGGGAGGTGATGGATTCTCCATCCCTGGAGGCGTTTAAGGCGCGGCTGGATACGGCACTGAGCGCCATGATCTGGCAATCCCAGCGGGGTTGGATCAAGGGTTGGACTTGATGATCTCGGAGGTCTCTCCCAACCCGGTTAATTCCATAATTCTGTGATTCTCTGCCCGGCGGACACCCCCAGGTCACTCAGACTTTCTCTTGGCTGCTCGGGCTCCCCTGAGGGAGCCGTCTCCATGGCAACAGGACAGTAAACAAGATGGCGGCGCCCGGGCCTGAGGAGGGACGGCAGCGATAGCGCGGCCCCTCCGCCTCCCCTCTTCGTACCACACCTCATGGCGGGGGGCGAGGAGAGCGGCCCAGAGGGCGCTCAGGGGCGCCCCGAGGAGCAGCCGCGGCCCCGCCGGGAGGACCGTGAGGAGGAGAAGGACGAAGGGGAAGAGGAGTCGCAGCAGCGCTCAGAGGTTCAGCTCGGGGCTGCCCGGCTGGCTGGGGAAGGGTGTGCTCGTGAGGGGACAGCTCTTTGCCTCCTCATCACTCGGTGGAGATTTAGGGAAAAGAAGGGGGAGCGAGCGGACTGTGTCCTCTCATTTCTGCCTTCTTGAGGGTCTCGTGGTGTCCGAGGTACTCCTGGATTGTCCCATCTCCTCTCATAGAATCACTTAAATTGGAAAAGCGCTCTAAAATAATCCAATTCTCCTTGCCAATTCTCCTTGCCAATTCTCCTTGCTATGCAAACACTAAGGATAAGCTGGCACGTGTATGGCCAAATTAACCCCCTTTTTCCTGTTCAAATTCCCTGAATTTCCCTGAAATTCCAGCAGCCTCTGGACCCAAGGGAACTTTTAATCCCTGCTGTGCTGGGCTCTGAAGTGCCCACAGCAACATCAACATCACCTCGTATTTCACCTGTAATTATATGATAAGGTGCTATAATTTAGATGATCACATGATTTATGTTGAATTTAGATGGCCACATGATTTATCTTGAATTTAGACGGCCACGTGATTTATCTTGGTTCCTGCATTAACAATTGCTGGGTAGCTCCTCCAGGTTTTTTTAGGAATTTCACAAACCATTGGTTTATTTTCTCATTAAACCTGCACAGAGGCTCCTCAGTGCCAGATCTGAAAATGCCTTTTTTTTTGGCCAAGATTTCTCTCCCAAGAGCAGCTCTGGCTGCTTGTGCCGAACACATTTATAGGGCTCCCAGTAATGTGCATTTTGGGGGGCAGCACCGGGGTTGGGTCGGTGATGGTTTGTTGGGATTTTAATGGGAATGTCGTGGTTTCACGTCTCTGGGAATAGGGTTTGTGGAGGGCTCTGTTTGAAGCAGGAGGTAAAAAATGGAAAAATCCCCGCAGAAAAAAGCTGCTGGACCTTTTTAAATTTGTAGAACTGGCAAATGGCATGGTTTTATTTCATTTTTGGGGGGTTGTATTCCTCATTTTTCCTGGGTTTTAGTGCCTTAGGATGCTCAACATCTCTGGGAATGGGGCCTGTGTGGAGATGTGTGTTTAACCCTAGAGGTAAAAAAGTAAAAAGCCCCACAGAAAATCTGCTGAAACTTTTTAAAATGTAAATAGCATGTTTTTATTTAACATTTTTTGAGCTGTATTCCTCGTTTTTCCTGGGTTTTGGTGCCTTAAGATGCTTAACATCTCTGGGAACAGGGCCTGTGTAGAGAGATGTGTGTTTAATCCATGAGGTAAAAAAGTAAAAATCCCCACAGAAAACCTGCTGAAACTTTTTAAAGGTATAGAACTGATAAATAGCAAGTTTTTATTTAACGGTTTTGGGGCTGTATCCCTCATTTTCCCTGGTTTTAGTGCCCTAGGGTGCTCAACATCTCTGGGAATGTGTAGAGCTCTGTGTTTAAACCAGGAGGTAAAAAAGTAAAAATCCCCACAGAAAACCTGCTGGACCTTTTTAAATGTATAGAACTGGCACATGGCATGGTTTTATTTCATTTTTTTGGGTTGTATTCCTCATTTTTCCTGGTTTTAGTGCCTTAGGATGCTCAGCATCTCTGGGAACAGAGCATATGTAGAGACGTGTGTTCAATCCATGAGGTAAAAAAGTAAAAATCCCCACAGAAAACCTGCTGAACTTTTTAAAAGTATAAAACTGGTATATGCCATGTTTTTATTTAACATTTTTGGGGGCTATATTCCTTATTTAACATTTTTTGGGCTGTATTCCTCATTTTTCATGAGTTTTAGTGCCTTAGGATGCTCAACATCTCTGGGAATGGGGTCTGTGTGGAGCTTTGTTTAACTCATGAGGTAAAAAAAATAAAAATCCCCACAGAAAACTTGCTGAAACTTTTTTAATGTATAAAACTGGTATATGCCATGTTTTTATTTAACATTTTTGGGGCTGTATCCCTCATTTTTCCTGGTTTTAGTGCCTTAGGATGCTCAGCATCTCTGGGAGTGGGGCCTGTGTAGAGCTCTGTGTTTAATCCATGAGGTAAAAAAAATAAAAATCCCCACAGAAAACCTGCTGAAACTTTTTAAATATATAAAACTGGTATATACCATGTTTTTATTCACCTTTTTTGGGGCTGTATTCCTCATTTTTCCTGGGTTTTAGTGCCTTAGGGTGTTCAGCGTCTCTGGGAATGGGGTCTATGTGGAGCTTTGTTCAACTCATGAGGTAAAAAAAATAAAAATCCCCACAGAAAACTTACTGAAACTTTTTATATGTATAAAACTGGTATATGCCATATTTTTATTTAACATCTTTTTGGGCTGTATTCCTCATTTAACATTTTTGGGGCTGTATTCCTCATTTTCCCTGCTTCCTCGTGCCTCAGGGAGGTGGTGAAGCGCTGAGGGCGGCCTTTGCTGGTCGATTTTTCTTAAACTCTGTTGCATTCCAAACTCTTCCCAGTGTGGAATTGCACTCCCTGGATCTGCCCTTGATCCATTCCCATCCCTCTCCCCTTTCCTGGTGTTTTTTAGGGTGCCTTGGAGGGGGTTTTGGATGAGGACACAGCAGCTGAGGGGCTGCACACGCTGGGCCGCTCAGCCCCCGGCCTGGAATTCGTTTATCTCCAGCTGGACCTCGCAGTAAGTGCAAAGCCACAAAAATAAATAAATCAATTTTAAGGCCTTCTCTGTTCAAAAAATGTCTTCTTTTTAATAGCAAATGGTAAAAACAGGTATAAAAAAAAACCAATCAAGAGGTAGATTTTTGTTGCTGCCTGTCATGGCTGTAAAAATGGTTAAAAATAGCATAAAATAATTAAAAAAGCATCAAAAAAATAATCAAAAGGCAGATTTTTGTCTCTCCCTGTCAGGGTTGTAATAATACAAAAAATTAGTTTAAAAAAAGTATAAAAAATAATCAAGAGGCAGATTTTTGTCTCTGCCTGTCAGGGCTTTAAAATTAGTAAAAAATAGTAAAAAGAAGTAGCAAAAAAAAAAAAAAATCCAGAGGCAGATTTTTGTCTCTGCTTGTCAGGGCTGTAAAAATAGTAAAAAATAGTAAATAAAAAAATAATAAAAAATAATCAGGAGGCAGAGTTTTGTCTCTCCTTGTCAGTGCTGTAAAAAAAGTAAAAATTAGTAAAAAATAGTAAAAAAAGGTATGAAAAGAAATTAATCAAGAGGCAAATTTTTGTCTCTCCCTGTCAGTGCTGTAAAAATAGTGAAAAAAGTATAAAAAAAAAATAATCCAGAGGCAGATTTTTGTCTCTCCCTGTCAGGGTTGTAAAAATACAAAAAAATAGTTAAAAAAAAGTATAAAAAATAATCAAGAGGCAGATTTTTGTCTGTGCCTGTCAGGGCTGTAAAAAAAGTAAAAATTAGGAAAAAATAGAAAAAAAAGGTATAAAAAATAATCCAGAGGCAGATTTTTGTCTCTCCCTATCAGGGCTGTAAAAATACTAAAAATAGTAAAAATTAGTAAAAACAGTAAAAAATTAGTTAAAAAAAAAGGATAAAAATAATCAAGAGGCAAATTTTTGTCTCTGCTTCTCAGTGCTGTAAAAATTGTAAAAAATACTAAAAAATAGTAAAAAACTAGTAAAAAATGTTAAAAAAACCTATAGAAAATAATCAAGAGGGAGATTTTTATCTCTCCCTGTCAGGGCTATAAAAAATAGTAAAAAATAATTAAAAAAAAAGTGAAAAAAAGTATAAAAAATAATCAAGAGGCAGATTTTTGTCTCTCCCTGTCATTGCTGAAAAAATAGTAAAAAATAGTAAAAAAAAAGTAAAAAAAAATATAAAAAAATAATCAAGAGGCAGATTCTTGTCTCTGCCTGTCAGGGCTGTAAAAATAGTTTAAAAAAAGTAAAAATAGTAAAAAAAAACAGTAGAAAATAGTAAAAAATAGTAACAAAAAGTGTAAAAAAAAGTATAAAAAATAATCCAGAGGCAGATTTTTATCTCCCCCTGTCAGGGCTGTAAAAATAGTAAAAAATATTTTAAAAAAGGTGTAAAAAATAATCAAGAGGCAGATTTTTGTCTCTTGCTGTCAGTGCTGTAAAATTAGTAAAAAATAGTAAAAAAAAAAGGTAAAAAAAAAGTTGAAAAACTATTAAAAAAAAATCAAGGGGCAGATTTTTGGATGATTCTCCTTTATCCTTCGGGTGGGAAAATGGCTCTTGCAGCTTCAATTGGCTTCAATGCTTGTTAAAAATCCCTTTATTCCCTTTTTTCCAGGGTCGGGGGTTGAGGGACATCCAGATCCTGTCGGGATTCGTCCACCTGCAGAAACTGGACCTGTCCCACAACAAAATCACAGGTTGGGAGGAAAGGGCAGAGGAAATTCCTGGGGGTGGGATCAACTGGATGGACTGGGGGGGTTGATCTTCCAAAAAATATCCAGCAATAGCTGGATCTTCTTCCCAAAATCTCCAGGAACAACTGGATCTTCTTCCCTCGAGTTGCTGTAAATTAAATGTAGACTTTGGATATTTCCTCTCTGGGGGTTAAACCCTTCATTTTCTCTGGCAGGAGTTGTTAAAAATCCATCAGATTTCTGCATTTTAAACCTCGCTTTCTCACTGTGCCGCTCCAAATTGACACCTAATTAAATTAATTATCACTTTGTAATTGTCAGTTGATGATTCCTGAATTCCCTGGGCAGGGTTTGATGTTTTGTTTGCTTTCCAGACCTCTCCTGTGTCAGCCACATGCCCCATTTACAGCACCTGGACGCCTCCCACAACCACCTGACCTCTTATTTCGCCTTCAAACCCCCCAAAAACCTCAAGGTAAGGTGGCCACAAAAAATTGCATTTCCCACCTTTTTAATTCCAATCCATTTTTTTAAATCCCACCTTTTATTTGGGCAAAAACCCACCAAAAAAATCTTCTATTTTTTTTGCTTCAGGAAGTGGATTTTTCCTACAATCAGATCTCTAAAATGCAGGATTTGTCAGCCTATGGGTGCCTCACCAAGCTCTGCCTGGATTGTATCCTTCCTGGAAGCTTCCATGGGACAAAAGGGGTTGGATTTGCTTCCTTTTCCAAAAAAAATTCCTGTTTTTGTGGGTTTTCCTCTCGAGTTTGGCCTCAGGAGGGAGATTAAAGCTGCTGATTGCCAGGGGGACACTGATCGTCTTTTCTTTAGGGTCAGTTAAAGGGGGTTATCCTGCTGGAGGAACCCAAAAAGCTCCTCTTTGGAGGATGGAGGAGTGAAAGGTGACTTTGCAGAGGGAATTAATAATCCCAGGATATTTAAATGGCAGAGTTTAAAAGGGAATTAGTTTGGAACACTGAGCTGCCTTCAATTAAACAGGAACTGCTTAAGCAGAGACTGGGCAGGATATTTAAAAGGAATAAAATGGGATTTTAAGTGATTTTCGGAGTGATTTTAAAGATTTTTCAATGAGAGGCAAATTCCAGGAGTTTGGGGGAAGCCCCCAAGGCCAAAGTTCTGCTCCACACCCATCCCAGTCTGGGGAATTAGAAACACTCTTGGGGCAAAAAACAGATAAAACCAAACCTGTAAATTGAGGTTTTTCCAGGGCTGCTTTTCCAGGAGTTCCCACAGTGTCCCTAAAGATCCTGCAGGGCTTTCCTGAATTCTCCTGGAATTCCACAACCTGACCCTTCCCTCTTTGCCTCAGGAATTGCATTTTCTGCTCTCTGGGAAGAACCCACCAGGGCTGTTACACTTTTAACAAGGATGCTGTTGAAATGGGGACAAAAATATGTTCATTTTTATACCCCCCCCTGCACCAAAACCCCCTGAAATGGAGGGAAATGAGCCCAGAATTTTAAAAAAAAGCCAAATTCAGAATAGTAAAGTGACCTTAACCCTCTCCTTGACAGGAACTCACCTTTTCTTACCATGTTTAAGTTGAATTTTTTAATTTTAATCTTTTTTTTTTTTTTCCTGCCAGGTGCCCTCACATACCTGAGCTTATAAATTCATTTATAACTGAATTTTTAAGGGAGAAAGGGATAAAATTTATGCAATAATACAACCAAACATCACAGTGAGTCATTAAAAGGTTTAAAACATTCAAGATTTAATCCTGAGCAATTTCCTGGCTCGTAGTGATGCTTGTGGCTTAAAATGTGTGGGTATTTTTAACTTGTTCAAACTTTTTTGCCTCATTTCAGACCCCAAAAAACCAGAGTCACCACATTTTGGTGATGAAATAAATGAAATAAATCGATTGCCTCTCACTAAATCCATTTATAACCATCTCAGGTGGATTGTGGTCAATGCAAACGTTTCCTTGAGGAATCTGAGGAGCTGTTTACTTGTTCTGCTGCTTTTAATTGTAATTTTCATTAAAAACACAACTTCCTCCTCTCAGGACAGATGGCCAGTATAGAACAGGGATAAATTTTGAGTGAAATAACCTCATATAATCTAAAACAAGTCTTTTATTACTTAAATAATTGCTGTTTGATGCTCTTTGAGCTGCTGGGGTTAAAACTCAGATGTCCAGCTCCCCACAGCAGAAAATTTAACTCTGTTTTTGAACTGATTTTTTGAACTGACTTTTTGAACTGACCACTTCATCCTGGCTGAGGTTTTGTGTTATTTCCCTTAACTAAAGTCTTTCCCAGTTAACAAGATCCAGGAGATCCGAGGCTTGGAGAATTGTCACAGCCTGAGCCACCTGAGCTTGGCCCACAACAACCTCAGGGCCATCCGGGGGCTGGAGAAGCTGCCCCTGAGGAGCCTCGACCTGGTGAGAGATGGGGGGTCCTGAGGGTTCCTGAGTGGAGTTTAGAAATATATTAATTTAATTCGAAATGGGGGGTCCTGATGGTTCTTGAGTGGTTTTAGAAATATATTCATGTAATTAGAAATGGGGAGTCCTGATGGTTCCTGACTGGATTTAGCAGTGGATTCCTGTAATTAAAAATGGGGAGTCCTGATGGTTCCTGACTGGATTTAGCAGTGGATTCCTGTAATTAGAAATGGGGAGTCCTGAAAGTTCCTGACTGGATTTAGAAATATATTCATGTCATCAGAAATGGGGAGTCCTTATGGTTCCCTGACTGGATTTTAGAAATATATTCATGTCATCAGAAAGGGGAGGGGAATTACCTACAAAATTTTCAGAGGTGTTTGTGATACAGGAGGTGTTTTTAGTTAATAGTGCAGA
The DNA here is from genome assembly GCA_038380795.1 of Pyrocephalus nanus. NCBI lineage: Eukaryota > Metazoa > Chordata > Aves > Passeriformes > Tyrannidae > Pyrocephalus > Pyrocephalus nanus. The sequence goes on along the minus strand of CM076262.1, from coordinate 18,930,725 downwards.
GGTTGTGCACAAACACAAGCAAAACTTATTTGTAATATTTTTAACTAATAACACAGAGGTTGTGCAGAAAATCAACCACAATTTTTTAATATCTCAATTAATAACTCAGAGATTGTGCAGAAACACAAGCAAAACATTTCTAATAGTTTTAATTAATAACACAGAGGTTGTGCAGAAACACAGGCAAAACTTTTTAATATTTTAATTAATAGTGTGGAGGTTGTGATGACAAAACCAACCCGGGAATGTTGTTTTCCACCTGTAAAACTTGATGAGCAATCTCTGTGCTTTCATTTCTCAGAGCTCCAACCAGATTGAGAAGGCAACTGGGCTGGAGAGTTTGAAAACTCTGCAGAAGCTCGACCTGTCCAGCAATAAAATCACCAGTTTACGAGGCTTGCAGGGACATGATCTGCTGGAGACCATCAACCTGGAGGATAACCAGGTACCACACTTCAGACCCCACCTCAGCTTCCTCTAAGAGTGCAGAATATATTTATTAATTTTAGAAATTAAATTCCTTTGGGAGATCAAAAACAAAAAAATCTCACAGCTGCAAGAAATGAATATTGGAATGAATTTTAGAAAATAGATTCATAGGATCAGATGGGTTGGAAAGGACCTCTGAGATCATCCAGTCCAACCCTTGATCCACCACCACCACAGTTGCCAGATCAGGGCACTGATGCCACATCCAGCCTGTCCTTAAACACCTCCAGGGATGGGGAATCCACCCCCTCCCTGGGCAGCCCATTCCAATGGCTGAGCACTCTCCATGGAAAGAATTCCTTCCTAATATCCCACCTAAACCTCCCCTGGCAGAGCTTAAGCCCATTCCCTCTCTGTCTCACTGAGGGTTGCCTGGGAGAAGAGACCAACTCCCCCCAGCTCCCTCAGCCTCTCCTCATGGGAATTGTGCTCCAGTCCCTTCCCCAGCCTCGCTGCTCTTCCCTGGACAATCCCTGCACCTGCTCCTGTTCCAGGCCAGGATCCATCGGCCTTCTGTGCCCCCTCTGACTCCTGTTCAGCTTCCTGGCCATCCCAGCTCCCAGCTCCCTTTCCTGCCTGGCTGCTCTCCAGCCCCTCTGGCCCAGCCTGGAGCTGCAGGGGTTGTTGTGGCCCGAGGGCAGGACCCACCCTTGGCCTTGGGGAACCTCATCCCGTTGGGATCAGCCCATGGATCCAGCCTGGCCAGGTCCCTCTGCAGAGCCCTCCTGCCTCCCAGCACATCAACAGTGCCCCCAGCTTGGGGTCACCTGCAGATCTGCTGATGGTTCACCCATCCCCTCATCCAGACCAGAAGTAAAGATTAAACAGGACTGGGCCCAGCCCTGATCCCTGGGGACACCCCTGGTGACCGGATCCCAACGGGATGCAACTCCATTCCCCATCAGCCAGTTCCTAACCCAGCCCAGAGTGCCCCTGTCCAATCCTGCACCTTTTCTTTCGGTGTTTCCCTCCCAGGCTGCTCCAATTTGATGGGCTCGGATCCTGCCGAGCTCTTGGCTGGAAATTCCAACTGCAGGTGCTCTGCTCTGAAGTGGCTTTTGTGCCCCAGCAGAGTTTTCCCTGGAAGTACCAAAGCACCATCCATCTCACTGGGATCTTGAATGCTGAGCCATATAAACAGAATACTTTTGATACTCCTTAATTTTTCATTAAAATACCACCAGTTCATGACTCACTCCGATATCAAAGACACATCTCCACGTGGAAAGAAAATCTGAGCAAATCAGAAATAAACCCACCAACCAGCAATGCAAGATTTTCTGTCATTTCCCCTCCACACACACATTTGCAAGACACATTTATAGGGTTTAATTCAAGGCACTGGGGATTCTGTTTTTCTCCTGGTGTTCAGGTTGACATTTAGAGGCACATCAGTTGCACCAGGCAGGAAACCACCTAATAATAAGCTTGTTATTAGCATTAATAACACCACTTCCAGGGCCTCAGAAAGTTTGCAGCACGTAAATGCTATTAATTTTACCTCATCAAAATTTGCCACTTTGACTGGTGTTACTGGAACTGTTTAATGAGTCACCTTTTTTTTTTTTTTTTAACGTCTCCTTCTGAAGAATAATTTAATAATTTTAAAAAAGGGAATTTTAATCCATTGCCACAGGAAGATGGGAGTGACTATAACTGCAGAACTGCCTCCCTTGAGCACATCAGCCACCTAAAAGCCAAATGACATTGGTTTTTATGTCCAGATTTTAAGAGCAGGGATTAAAATACTTCTCTTTTTCCCCTCAGAGCTTTCATGGGTGCTGTTGCTGCTGATTTAACTCTCTGTTTCTGTCCTTCCTCAGGTCGCTGAGCTGCCTGAACTCAAGTGGATTGAAGACCTGCCCCTCCTCAGAGTCCTGAATCTTTTAAAAAACCCTCTACAGGTGAGGAAGAGCCAAAGGGGAAGCCAAAAATTAGGATCTGGAGCTGGTGGTTTGGATCACACCCACCAGCATCTTTGTAGCCTCAGTTTCTGCCTTTGGAAGTCATTTCAGGGCTGAGGAATCAAACATTCATTTTATCAACAACAACATCATTTGCAAAGCATCAGAAACCCTTGACTTTGACTTTGCATTTGCAATTTGTCCCGAGTGATCAAAGATGATTTTATCCTGAGTCGTGACTTCTAAATTTTTGGGTGAGTTTTACAGATTTCCAATGGCAGGAAGAGGGGAAAAAAAAATTGTTCAGAGTTTAATTTTTTTCCTGCAGTTGCCAGTTTTTTTATTGGCTTTCATGAGAATGATCTGCTATGACACACAATGAGCAGGAAAAAATACCTGAAATAGGCAGCTCCTGGGCCTCCATAATTTGAAGGCTTCTTTTGCTTAGATCATTCTCCTAAATGATCCCACATTCCTCTGGATTTTTGAATTCCCATCTTTTGCCCTTTGCAGTTTCAGCCTTTTTGAACAACTCAGGTCTTGCAGCAGCAGCTGAGCTTGGGTGGGGGGGAGATGGTGGGTCAATTTATGCTTGGTATTGACACCCAGGGTAAAAATCTGGGATGTATTAAAGGCCAGTTTAATTTCAGATGATTGGAATTAAACATTGGATGGGGGAAGTGGAGTGTTTTGTGTCAGATCAGGAACTTTTTCCCTCAGGAAAAAGCAGATTATTGGCTCTCGGCGATTTTCACGCTGCTCCAGCTCACGGAACTGGACCTCAAGAAGATTGCAGTGGAAGAAAAGGTAGGCAAATACATCTTGTGATTCTGGATTTTTTTATTTAAATAAAGAATATAAAATCTGTAAAATCTCCCCCCCTCAAAAGCTGCTCAGGTTGCTCACAGCAACAATTGGAATAGAAACCTTGCCCTGTTGTGGTACCTGAACTGTAGTTTGGTTCCTGTTTGTTGTATTTGGGCCCAAGCCAGGATGCAGCTTTTTTAGGATCATCAGCTGCCAGTTGGAGTTGTGTTTCAAGGAATTATCCTTTAAAAATGATCCTTTCAGGACATCCATCACTCCCAACTTTAGCTGCATAAATATGAAGGTTTAATCTTGTTTTAATGCCAGGCTTTTTCTAGCACGAACCCACAGAAGGGATGTGACCCCAGAGTGTCATTTACCCCACCTTTGAGATGTTGATCTTGCTCTTTACCTGAACTGCCAACCTATTTCCATCCTAAGATCATTTTTCATACATTGACAACACTTTTCCTTCCCTGGGCACTGTAAAATTAAGGCTGGGTGGCTGCTTTAGACCAGCCCTTTCTGGGTGATAAAAGTTATTCCAGAAAATCCTCCCCTCGGGTTATTTTAGGATGTCTCAGCCCCGTGAATCCTCTGGAATTTGGAGGCACTGGCTCTTCTGTCTCTCTGACACCAAGTGGATTTTTAGTTTAGGTCAGAAATTGAGCAGATCAGAAGTTCAGATCAGATTGTCATAAAATCCAGGGTGGTTTGGGTTGGTAGTTTTTGGATCCCAGGTCCCTTCCAGGTCCATCCCAGCCCGTGTTGCATTCCTAGATTCTGTTTTCCCAGGTGCAAAACCTTCCCCTTGTCCTTACTGAGCTTCATAAGGTTCTGCCATCAGGATTTAAGAAGGTATTTTGCAGCTGGTTGGTGTTTGATGCTTCACATGAAGTTCTTTACCCTATTTCTGAGTGTGTAGCTTTAAACAGCACTTAAAAACACACAACTCCTTCCAGCAGAAGGGCTGGAGGGAATCCTTGGAATTTGAGTGGCCCTTCTTCCCAGGAAAGACAGAAATGCCTGTTTTGTCCTTTTAATGCCCATATTCTGTTCCTTTTCTGAGTGGCTCCAATCCCTGAGGATTTGAGTTTGGGCATCTCCCACCAGCACTGAGAGGATGCAAATTAATGGATAATTAAAACCTCAGCGAAATCACCTCCTATGTGGCATCCTGTTTTCTTCCCAGGAAAAGGTTGAATATATTAAAGCTGGTGAGTTATCTCTGACTCCCATCCATCCATCCATCCATCCAATTCTGCCTGAAAATCTCCTGGAAAAGTTTATGTGGCACAGAACTCCCAGCACCAAAGGCTGAGCCCCACAAACACAAATCCATCGTTATTCACAGGGACCTTGGAAGCAAAAATTGCAGCTGGAAGCAAAAATTGCAGCTGGAAGCAATTCCATCACTGCTCTTCTTTCCTCTCCCCCCCTAAACTGTGGGAACAGGTTGCTGCTGTGAATAACTATGACCCTCCTCCAGAAGTTGTTGCTGCACAAGATCACAGGACTCAGGTGACCTTCCACATGATGCAGCCCCAGAGAGTCCTGCACAGGTGAGTTCTCCTCATTTCCCACCTGCTGCAGCCCCAGAGAGTCCTGCACAGGTGAGTTCTCCTCATTTCCCACCTGCTGCAGCCCCAGAGAGTCCTGCACAGGTGAGTTCTCATTTCCCACCTGCTGCAGCCCCAGGGAGTCCTGCACAGGTGAGTTCTCCTCATTTCCCACCTGCTGCAGCCCCAGAGAGTCCTGCACAGGTGAGTTCTCCTCATTTCCCACCTGCTGCAGCCCCAGAGAGTCCTGCACAGGTGAGTTCTCCTCATTTCCCACCTGCTCCTGAAGGTGGCACTCAAGTAAAGCTGAATATGTTGGTGTTTTTAGAGGAGCATTTTCCTGACCCTCTCCCGCCTCTGAACGAATCAGGGGAAAGGAGAGAAGGGGGAATTCCTGTGGGATTCCGGTGGCAGTCTGGAAATCGGGCAAACCCGGTTCGCTCCAAATCCATTACGAGACGAAAGTTATTAATTCACCTCCCGGAGTCTGAGATAGATCGTTCGCGGCTCCGCCTCTCTCAATCAATCTGCCGCTTTGCACCGCGCAACCAGAGCTGCAAAATTCCCACCAGAGGCACTTGGAAAAAAAATCCCTGGGGGCTCAGGAGCTGTGAAACGTCCCCTTCCTGTTCTGCTCCTGCTATCCCGCTGGGAACAAATCGCCTCTTTTTTTTTTTTTTTTTTTTTTCCCCTCTTTTATTTTTTCTTTTTTTTGGTGTGGCTTTGGGGCATCTTTTGTATTCACGAGGTGACTTTTTCAAGTTCGCACAGAAGGAAGTTCGGGTTCCTGAGACCACCCTTGGTGCCCCACCCCCTGTTTTAGCACCGGTTTGGGTGCCTTAATTCACAACTGAGTAACCACGATTTAGTAACTCAGAAATTGCTATTTTTAGAAGAACTTCGCTGTGATTCTTACGTTGTCTGGGATTTGCCCGTGAAAGACAGGAGCCCTCCCAGTGGTGACAATAACTCTGAGAACTCTATTTAAAACAAAAACAACAACAAAACAAAGATTATTTATTTGTTTGCAAGGATGGAGATTTCTTAAAAAAAAAAAAAAAAAAAACACACAAAAACAAAAAACCACAAACTACAATTGGCTTATTTTCTTCTTAAAAAACAAACAAACAAACAAAAAAAACAACAAAACAACTCCAAAGGCATTAAATGTCTCTGGTTTCCAAATAAAAGCTGAAGACAGGAGCAGAAAGTTCTGTTGTTCTCTGCTCTGCAGCCCCCAAAACATTCCCTTCCCTGTCTGAGCCTCGGGGTTTTGTTTTGGGTTCTGTGGTACCTCAGCACTCAGCAGTGCCGGGGAGTTTCGTTTTTCCCTCCTGGAAATGCGAGTTACATTGGAAAAGGGAGGTTGGGCGGAGTTCCAGCTGCTCCAGGAATTTCATGGCAGAGGGTTCTTCAATCTGTGGGGGCAGGACACGATGGGATCGGGACCAGGACAGGGTGGGATTGGGACCAGGACACAATGGGATTGGGACCAGGACACCGTGGGATTGGGACCAGGACACCGTGGGATTGGGACCAGGACACCGTGGGATTGGGACCAGGACACGGTGGGATTGGGACCAGGACACAATGGGATTGGGACCAGGACAGGGTGGGATTGGGACCAGGACACAATGGGATTGGGACCAGGACACAATGGGATTGGTACCTGCCTACTGAGGAGAAATTCCTTCAGAGGAAAAAGAGCAGGATTATTTTTGGCAATTGAAGTAATTAACCACTGCAACAACGAACCGAGAGTTCCCCACAGCTGGAACATTCCTAATTAAAATGTGCCCTAATGCAACCCCAGGTATCAGGCTGGAAAAAAGGGAAATCCTGGAGCCAGTGTGATGAGGGGAGGCTGATTGAGATGATCCCAAAAGTCCCTTCTGGCCTTAAAATCCATTAATCTTTCCCAGCAGGGAGTCACTGTATTCCCAGAGACACAGAAAGTTGAACTGTGAGCCTAAAATGAGGCTGAAAGATCCTAAAACTCTGTAGGAGATGCTTCTTACAAGCTGTGGGAAAACCTAAAACTTGGAGTTAAGCTTTGGAGAAGCAGTAACTGATGGTGCAAGGAAAGATAACTTTGTGGATGGTGTTATGGAAGTTTTGTGGATGTCCCATCCCTGGAAGTTCCCAAGGCCAGGTTGGAGCAACCTGAGTATGGGTAGTAAAATATCCCTTATATCCATATAACCTGGTAGATAACAGAGCTGGTTTGCTGATGCTAAAATAGGAGTAAAGCCATTTTTATTTTGGAACCTTTTCCCTCCATGCTTGTGTTGGATGGTTCTCATTACAGTATTTGTAAGGAGAAGGGTGAAAGAAATAAACCCTCTTTTCAGGTAAATCATATTAAATGGGCACGTGGGTAGTTTTTCTTCCTCTTTAAATTACTTCATTAATTACTCATGAATAAATTAATTTTGAACGGAAGAATTCTTGATAAATCACCCCCTTCTTGTGGCAAAGTCACACCCAGGAGATCAAAAGGATCAAATCCAGGTTCCTTCCAGGCTCGTTGTGCTGATCGGTAAAACATCCTCCACAAACAAACCTCGAGACCTTTAAAAAAACCCACCTGTAAATCCCAAAAAATGACACAAAATGACAATAATCCTGTGGCAAAAGGCACCCAGAGAGGGGGGCTCTTAAATCCGGGCGTGTGGGGGTTTTTTGGCGCTATTTTTATACTTCGAGCTCATCAACCGGCCCTGAGGCCATGAGGGGAGGCGACAAAGCCGCGGTCACTTGGTCACCACTGGAGGGGGGAGACGACAAAGCGAGGATTCCAAACCTTCCCCCGGAGCTGTTTTCGGGTGATAAAATGGATTCTTTCCTTTTTTTTCCTTTTCTCGCAGCACTTTGCCGGGTCTCGAGGCCTCCTACCCGGTGCTGGTGCTGGTCGGCCCCGTGTGCTGCGGCAAGAGGGAACTCACCCACAGGATCTGCAGGCAGCTCAACAATCTCTTCAGATACGCGTGAGTTTTGCTCCAGAAATTCCAAAGAATTCCCGCTGGCTTGGTGTTTTGTTTTTTTTGTTTGTTTGTTTGTTTGTTTTTTGGGGTTTTTTGTTTGTTTGTTTTTGTTTGTTTGTGGGGTTTTTTTTGGTATTTTTTGGTGGTTTTTTTTTCTATAAACAAGTTAAAACCCGACAATAAACGCTCGTTGCGCTGCGTTTTAGCTCTTCCCGAGAGGCTTGATTGCCTGAAATAATTAAATATTTCCTGGGGAAAAAAAAAAAAAAAAAGTGTTCAAATTATCTTGGTGTTTTCAAAGGGGTGAACAGCAGACAAAAAAAATAAAATTAAATAAAAAGGTGGGGTTTAGTGCTCCTTTTATTGAGCTTTTCTCCCTGGGGCCCCTCCACGTGTGTGTTTTTTTAAAGAGCATTGTTTTTATACTTGTGTGTTTTATTTCCTAAAACTTCCATGCATGAGGGTAGAAAATAAAATAAAATTAAAATAAAAATTAAAAAAAAGGAGAGAGGCAGAATCTTAACAGAGCAGAAAATTGCAACCATAAAGCAAAGTTGTGTTTTAATTATTCAGTGGAGATATTTGAGCAATTTTATGGCTTGTACTTCTCAGTTTCAAACACTGCCCTCATTAAAATTGTATTTCATGCAAGGCACTCTGGCAGTTGGGATGTAAACATGGCCTTGCTTTTAAAAAAAAAAGGGTTGTAATATATAAAAATGTTAAAAAAAAAAAAAAAAAAAAGCCAAATTAGACCCTCAAAAGTTGGGGGAAAAAATTGGATTCATCATTTCCAGTTCAGGCCTTGCTGGGCTGGGGAGGGATTTACAACTCAAATATAATGTTACATTGAAACTTTCTTTTTGTTCTCGTATTTATGGGTTCATCTTTCAGATCTGCAGCATTAATGGCTTGATTTGCACCTCTATTTCTCATTTTTCTTCTTCACCTCTTAAAAATAAGATGATTTATGGGATCCTCCTTCCCCCATCCACCCCCTTCCCGTTCCACAACTGCTCCTGTGAGTGAAAACAGGTTATTTTCTTTACTTATTACTCTCCCCTGTATCTTCCAGCCCCTGCCACACCACCAGGAGACCATTTTTTGGGGAAGAAAACCGGCTGGATTATTATTTCATCTCCCCAGAGGCATTTGAGGAGATGGTAAATGCAGTAAGTACCTGCCTCGTCATCCTTGGAGCTCGTTCCCTGCTCCCGAAATTCACACAGAAAATAAAATCAATCAGCCCTGGACAGGCTGATTGATTTTATTTTCTGTGTGAATTTTGGGTCTGTGTGTGTGTGTACATGTTGATTCACAAGTTTAGCAATGTTTTAGGAATGTTTTAGGTTTTTTTCTTTTTTTCTGAAGGTTTTGTGCCTCCACCTACTCTTTTCTGATTTTTTTTTATTTTTTTTTGCTATAAAACTTGGGCTTGAGAAGCCCCAACAGATCCCACTATTTATGTGTACACAATGGGCTGATCCTTAATTACCCATCTGATCCTTAATTATGCTTTTTAAAAAGCAAATCATTACAGATGTCCCCAGACATCCTGTGGGAACCAGATCTGGGAGGTTTAACCTTGGAAATGCCTTGGCCACTCCTTCCTTTCCTTTGGAATATTCCATTTTCTGGGGCCTGGCCCCGTGGTTTGATGGAATATCAAAAGAAGGGTGGCCCTTGCTTTAGGTCTGTGCAGCATCCATGAAAATCCAGGGAATTCTAGGACCTTGTTTTCAGGATATTGGTGTTTTATTATCCATGGCCAAGGGACAAACCAGGATCTCTGCAAATTTTGGGCTCTCCTTGGCCTCATTATTGGTGATTAAAACCCCGGGGAAGCTTCTTAGAGAGAGAAAACAAAGCCCAGGGTGATGATTTATTGTTTCCTTTGAAATATTTCCCTTGTTTCCCTCCGAGTGTTTCCCTTGGCATTCTCCTGGCTTGTTTGGAATTCCAGGGGAAGTTCCTGGCCACCTATAAATACAGCGGCCACCGCTACGGATTGGGAAGAGACACCGTGGAATCCATCGCCAGGGAGGGGCTCGGCACCTGTGTCCACTTGGAAATTGAGGTGAGGGTCCATTTTCATGGGATCAGCGTCCTCTCCCAGAGGAAATGGCCTCAGGTTGAACCTCAGGGAGGTTCAGGATGGATAGCAGGGAAAATTTCCTCATGGAAAGGAGAGTCAAGCCTTGGAAGGGGCTGCCCGGGGCAGGGGTGGAGTTAAAATCCCTGGAAGGAATTTAAAATCCGTGTGGATGTGGCACTTGGGGACATGGTTTAATGGTGGCCTTGGCAGTGCTGGACTTAATGATCTTAAAGGGCTTGTCCAACCTTAATGATTCCATGTTTTAATCATGTGGATTCTTCTGCTCTCCTTAAAATGTCGGGCCTGCTTTTCCCCCCCTCAGCAGCCCCATCTCCCCTCAGTGTCACCAATGTCACCTTTCCAGCACAGCACCCTCAGCTTTCCCCCCCCATGGCAGAATCTCTGAGGTTCTGGGTCACAAAGTGTCAAAAACTCTCTCTTGGAGTCCCCAAAAGCACAAGTTTTTAGCTAATTTTCAAATTAGGTACTTCTCATTACCTTAAATTAAGACTTACACGCTGGGGGGTTGAGGTGACACAAAAGGAAAGGCGGTGCCTTCCCGGTTTTTTCCACGGATTAAGCTCCCAAAATGAGAGACTGTTTGAGATTCCAGAACGAGGGACTCGTTCCAGAGGGCCTGGAAAACAAAATAATGGGGATAAAAATAAAGGACACTGCGGTGCCAACACAGGATCCCAAGCTGAGCATCCACAGTTAGGGAGACCTGAGCACAAAGGAGATGCGTTATCGACTAATTTAGGAGGAAGGGCTTAATTGCACCTCATGTTTATTCATGAGGGGGCTCCCCCGGCGACCGCAGCTTTCACTGGGTGTTGCCAAAGCTGCTCCCTCTAAAATTCCTGGGGCGTGGAAGTTTCTGGATCGCGCGGGAATCACGCAGGGTTTTGTATCGCCGTGGGCTCTGCCACCAGCTGAGGAAGCGTTTGTGTTTCTCTGCCTCGTTTTCCAGGGTGTGAGGAGCCTGAAATGCACCCACTTCAAACCCAGGTACATCCTGGTGGTGCCCAGGGACAAGGAGAGCTACGAGGAACATCTGAGGAGGACGGGGTTGTTCAGCAGGCCACAGATTGAGGAGGCAGTTTCCAGAGTGGACATGTACCTCAAAATCAGCCAGGATGTGCCAGGGTACTTCGATGCAGTCATCAACACGGGTGAGTCAATCCCTGCAGGTGATTTTTGGGGAGGGAGAAGTTCATTCTGGGCCTGCCCTTTTGGGGAGGGGATTTTTGAGGTCCAGCACACCCCGATGGTGAAATTCATCCCTGTGCTATGAAACTTGGGATTTGTACTTATTGACACACAGAGCTTACAATTTAAACATGGCATTAAAAAAATAAACCAGTGATGGCAGAAGGAAAATATTGAGGTGAGTGCAGCCCCTGAGATGAATTTCAGATTGTTTTCTTGAATGTGCTGTTGATGGAGATGAAGGGGTTTTTTTGTTTCTCCCGAAGCTTGGTAAGTTAAGAATGTATTTCTGTGATTTGTGTCTTTGTCCTGCTGAAAGGTTGGGTTTCATTTTGCCTCCTTTCCCTCCCTGCAGATGATTTGGATGAGGCATTCACGGAGCTGAGTGTCCTTATGAAGACGTTCCTGGGCTTGGAGCAACCTGCAGTCTTTGATGACATGCAGGGCACCAGAAGCAGAGCAGGTACCATGTCTGGGAACATTTTCCTCCTGGTTTTACCAGCACAGTGTTCATTAATGTGTCATTAAAAGAATGGAAATCTGTGAATGATGCGACCTGTGGGACCTGGAACCTCCTGCAATGGGTTGATCCCTGTCTGGGATCTGAATCCTGAATGGATTTACATCCATTTCCAAAACTTCCATGTTTGTTTAAAATGAGAGAGATTTCCCTTGCCTTATTTATTATATTATTGTTGGGTTTTTTGGGCTTAAAAAACTCAGGAGACACTTTTGTCCTGAAGGCAACAAACCTTAAATAGATCATCAGGAAAGAAGGGGGAGGATTAAAGAGGAAATATTTTTAAATAATCTTGGTGATTTTTAATATATTTTTTTAAATCTGAAGTTCTTTTAAAGGGCTTTGTCTTCCTCAGCAGCTCTGACTTATCACCACTTACAGAAACCCCATTAACAGTGAGATCTGGGTAATTCTGCTGTTCACAAAGTAACTTTTCAATTTACTGCACACCATTAAATTCACTTAGAGCTTCATTTAGAGGTGTTTCAATAAGTTGAAGTGCCCCATTTCTGAACTCCTGGACCGTGGGAAATGATTTATGCTGCAGAACCTGCCCCGAGGTTGTCTTTGCTGGGGACATTTTTAGTCAGATGGTAGCAGGGGGAAGATTGGTTGGGGGGGAGATTATGATGGGTTGTTAATTCTCTTTGTAATGAACTGCTATGCAAGAGCTGCTGTGAAAATACTGGCAGAAAATAGATGAGTTCTTTAAAAAAAAAAAAACAAACAAAAACACTTTTAACAGCAGAATTCTTTCAGAGCTGATCATGCTTTGGACTTGCATTACCAGCTTTCATCCAGTGCTTTTTCAAATCATGGAATGATTTGGGATGGAAGGGACTTTAAAGCCCATCCAGTGCCACCCCCTGCCATGGGGCAACAAGGTTTGCCAGAGGTTGCCTGAAATCCCTGTTGGCATCTCCAGATGCCCAAACCCAGGAGATCTTGGAGGATGTTCACTAACAGGTGAAAAGGTGTCCTGTTCCAGCTCCTCATGACGTTTTGAGAGCTCTTAGAAAATTAAAAACTCTGATTATTTAGGCTGTGATTAGCTTAGAGGACATGACTGAGGTGCAGGGACCTTAAATCCCATCTCATTCCCAACCCTGCCATGGGCAGGGATACCTCCCACTATCCCAGATTGCTCCAAGCCCCGTCCAGCCTGGCCTTGGACACTTCCAGGCATGGAAAATGACTGTTTTTTTATTTTCTATCTGCTGGAAGCAAAGTGGTGTTCACAATATTTTTGTGTCTTTTTTTGGGGATGAATCTTTGTGTCTTTTCCACACCAGGCTCAAGAACTCAGCTCTTCCCAGAGCCCAGATTGTCCCCATCTGTCAGTGACTTCATGGAATCTCCTCCCAAAAAATATCCCAGGGGCTTCTTGGACTTGATGGCTGCACCCCCAGGCTCTGTGGTAAGGAATATTTCCTGGATCCTTGGACAGGAATGAGCAGTTGTAATCAAACCTCTCCCTCTCCAGAGAAAAACGGCTCCTGTTCTCTGTCACTCTGTCATTCCAACAGCATTTCCCAGTTCCCAGAGTTAAAGGCAGATTGATGGGAATCACAGAATTGTGGAATGCTTTGGGTTGGAAGGGAACTTAAAGATCATCCAGTTCCAACCCTGACACCTCCCACTCTCCCAGGTTGCTCCAGCCTGGCCTTGGACATTCCCAGGGATCCAGGGGCAGCCACAGCTTCTCTGGGAAATCCAGTCCAGCCCCTCCCCACCCTCCCAGCCAGCAATTCCTTCCCAATCTCCCATCTATCCCTTCCCTCTGGCACTGGGAAGCCATTCCCGGTGTCCTGTCCCTGCAGGCCCTTGGGAACGAGGCAGGTGAATCAGACAAGAGCACAAGTGTAGTTTCTACTCATTTTCCTTTAAAGTAAAATTTTGGCTGAACTCTTACACTGAGGCTGTTTCTTGGCACCCAAATAATGTGCTGTCACTGCAGTGCCCACGTTCAACTCACGTCCTGAAAAGCTGGAAAATAAAAAATGTGAAGAAATTAATGTGAGTTATTCATAGGAATTATCCAAGAGCAAAAGAAGAAGCTCAGAGATCTGATTCCTTGCAGATAACCCCTTGGGATTCAATCACAAGGCCAGTCACAATGTGAGCATTCACCTCTGTTCCAGACATGATTAATTAATTCAATTGATTCAATCGATTCATTAAATTGATTTATTAATTGATTTGTGAATTGATAACTATCAGTGGCTCTCAGCTGATAACAGGGCAGGATTTAATACCTCTGCCCTGTAATTCAGACTCTTTTTGAAGCACAGGTGGTGCTGGCTTTGTGTGACCTGAGGAAATCCCATTGTCCTGCAGCACATCCATCACCACCCCCTTCAAACCCAGCCCCACAATGTTCCAATCTGCTGAGAGCTCGATGTGTTCACTGGGCAGAGTCATTTTAAATGAATAAAAATGTTCTGAAGGGAATGAATTCCTCCCTGGAGTGGCTGGACATGAATTTGGTGGGGCAGGTTTTCTGCACTGCTGGAGCAGGGAGTGGATGCAGCAGAGTCCAACTCCTCTGTGCTCAGTCCTTGCTGCTGGAATCAGCCCTGGGAAGTTTGGAGGCATCACAAGGGGTTCTCTGCAGGTTTTCCTTCCTGCTGTGTTCTCTGGGAATCCCAAAATTGCTGAGGTTGGGAAGGACCTCCAGGATCACCCAGTCCAACCACCACAGTGATCACCACTAAACCACCTCCTCAGGTGCCACATCCAAGGATTTCCTGGACACTTCCAGGGATGGGGACTCCACCCCTGCCCTGGGCAGCTTGTTCCTATGCTGGACAACCCTTCCTGGGAAGAAATTGTTCCCAATATCCAATCTCAGCATCCCCTGGCACAGCTGGAGGCCGTTCCCTCTCCTCCTGTCCCTGTTCTGTGGGAGCAGAGCCCGACCACCCTCAGCTCCCCTCTCCTGTCAGGGATTGCAGAGATTTTTGACTCCTTTGTGGAGACTCTTTTGACTCCTGTGAAGCCCAGAAAGCTTCACTGGACATCAAGATCTTCGTTATTCAAAGGCAGCGAGACCTCAGCCCAAAATCTGATCAGTGAATCACACCCAGCACCTCCTTAATTATAATACAATAATAATTATAATACAACTCTGCCACTTCCCCAAAAACCTATAAATACACGTGCTCTGGAACTCCAGCCGATGAGAGGGCTGGCACAGCCAGTTAAATCCCCCCCTTCCCTGTTGGATTGCTGAATAAAGTCGGGCTCATTCCTTTTTGCAGGAAGAAGCTTCTCTCAAAAGATGTTTTCGTGCAGCTCACCAGGCCCTGTCGGGGTTGGCACCTCCCACCCACATCCAGCTGCTTCCCAGGTAACACAGAGGCACCTCCAGCAAATTCCTGGGAATAAAGTGACAAATGCCTGCCCAAGGTTTCTTCCCCACTGCTCTGAATGATCAGGAACCCTCAGGAATTGCAAATCCCATTCCCACCACTCTGAAAGCCCAAATAAATCCCCAACCCCTCGGCTTTTGGCTTGGGAGGGCAGCAAATGTGCCCTGAGAAGGGAGGAGGCAGAGCCAGCCACGAGGGACTTGTCTAAACCCCTGAAATTATTGGATGTGTCTTCTCTGAGAGAGAAGAAAAAGATCATTTTTTTTTTCCTGGCAGCTCAGTCTCTGATGTGGGTTTGTTTTTATTTTTAGCACTCCCAGTAATTAGTGCAGGATACAAAGGTCCCACTTTGTCTTTGCTGCAGTGGATCCTCTGAGGGGATTTCTCTGGTTCAGCAGAATTTCTGAAAGCTGAGTCCACTCCCTCATTTTATTTTTTTCATTTTTAATTTCTTTTCAATTATTTTTTAAAGTCCCATCCCGACTGCCTCGCTCCCTTTTCTCCCTCATAGTCACAGCCCTGCTAAACCAGGTTCAAACTCCATAAATCCCAATAGTTTTGAGCCCCTCCCCTTGTAAACCTCCCTAATCTGAATCCTTCCTTCCTTTTTTTTTCCTGCCTGCCTTGGAAAGGCCCCCAAGTGTGGACATTTAAAGCAATTCCAGTGCCAGAGGCTGGAAATTTAAGCCTGAGAAATCAAAAGAAAGAAAGAATAAACCAAACCTGCTGGATTAAACCATGCCTAAAAAACAAATAGCTGAAGTTTCCAGGCAGAAATGCAGCATTATTATGCATTTTTCACATCTTTACTTAGAGAGAAGTTTTTTGCAAGTCCCAGACTTACTCCTTTTAAATGGTATTTAAGTGAGAAGGAAAAAACACTAATCAGTGTTTTCTTTTGCTGGAGGAGTTTTGGGGCTGGATTTGGGGTTGCAGCACCAGCTGTTCCTCCCAGTTCTGCCTGAATTCCACAACTCCTTCCTTGGGAGCTGATTTTGGAGCTGAGCTTTGGGCAGGTGGGAGGAAATCCTGTCAGCCCCAATCAGCATTTCCAAAGCCCTGGCCTGGAGGGAAATCCAGAACTAGGAGTGTTATCAAATAGCTGAAATTCCCAGAGAAAACTCTGGAATGTAGGAATTAGCAGAGATACCTGGAAGGTCAGGTAGCCAATCCAGAAGCTTTTTGTGTGTATTTGTTTTTACAGAATTAATGAGTTCTGAATTCCCATCAGAGAGAGGGGTTTCACCTTGGAAAACTCCCCCAGGGTCTGATGGATCTTTCTTGGGATATGGAATTATTTGTAGCAATATTGGCAGCATCCAGATAATTAGCGTCTCTAATTAGTAAATTAACTCTCCCAATTGACCCCTTCAGAGTATTTCCAGTTATGGAGGGCCCACTTGTGGATCCAGCTGTGGCTGCCCCATCCCTGGAAGTTTCCAAAGCAGGGTTGGACAGGACTTGGAACAACCTGGGCTTGTGGAAAGTGTCACTGGATCATCTGTAAGGTCCCTCCCCACCCAAACCATTGGGATTCCCACCCAAACCAAAAAATCAAAAAAATTGTTTGGGTGGGAAAGCACCTAAAAATTCTCCCCCTGGGAAGTGACATTTTGGACCAATGGAGAGAAGAAAGTTCATTAAAGTGAATTTAATTTCAAATTATACTGGGAAGTACAAGAGGAAGGTCAGTCCTTGCCATGTTTGGTGGAGCTGGAACAGAGTGAAACTTTGTTCCTGGCAGGAAACCTGAGGCAAAACAAGACAAGAGCTCTAAAAAGTAGCTTTTAATTAAAAAAAAAATACAAATTCATGAATTACACAGGTAAAAGAATATCTCTATTTTTAGCACATACAAATGCCAATATGATCAACTACAAGTTTTTGTAGTTGAATTGAAGATTATTTTTTTTAGCTGTTGGATTTTAATTGTAGGAACTGTAAGAGCAACACCTTAAAGTGGCTTTATTGGGGATTTTTATCCTAATTTCTGTGATTGAAAAGAACTGCCAGTGCAAAGTAGATTTTTCTGTGTGTGTGTCCAGGCAATTTTTTCATGTAATTAGGAAGATTTTAATGACTTTAGCATTTCTTCAGTGGCAGTTTTGCCTCATCCACACCCCCCTCCTTCCTTTTCTTGCACTCTGCTGGGTGAGGAATTAAATGAAGCCACAGATCAGGTTTGGCCAAACCAAAAGGTTATTTCTTTTATTTTTTTTTTTTTCAGCCAGTTGGAATTTCCTCCCTCTCTGAAAAGCCCCTTGTGCTGCTGGGACAGCACTGGGAGTGCAAAGAGGTGGCTGGGACCAGAAATCTATTAAGAGTTAATCAAAGTTCTATTTCATCTGTAAAAACTGATGCCAAAATTTATATATGCAAAAAAAAGTTCCTAAACCACTCCAAGTTTTTTCTTGTGGATCTATAAATATTAAGATTAATCTCCTCATGACGTATTTTAATCCCCAAACCGAACACCACTCCTTTTTTCCTGAGCCTGGGTTAGAAATTCTGAAGGGGTGTCACAAAATAATCCAACTTATTTTATTTATTGCAACCCTGCAGCGTTATCTCTGTGAATTTACCTGCCTAAATCCCAATTCCTGACAGGCTGGCCTCTTTTATTCCCTGCCTCTGGCTGTGTGCAGGTGGAATTAAAGTCATTTTGATGGCTCTTTGCCTCATGGAACATCAGGGTTTGCTCTGAGGGCTCTCAGGAGCTGTCTGGGTGTCTGAGGGTGATAAATAAGGCCTTGAGTTAAAGTTACAGTCACATCAGGCCTTTTAATCAATGATTTATCTCTTGATTTCACCTCAGTGTTGCTGAAAGAGCCTGTAATTAAAGTGATTTTTAAGTCTTTGCCTCATGGAACGTTCAGGGTTTGCTCTGAGGGCTCTCAGAAGCTGTCTGAGGGTGATAAATAAGGCCTTGGGTTGAAGTTACAGCCACATCAGGCCTTTTAATCAATGATTTATCTCTTGATTTCACCTAAAAGAGCCTGTAATTCACGTGATTTTTAAGTCTTTTCTTACCTGGCAGGCATGGCTTCTTGGCAGAGATATTCCCTTTTATTTTACCCACTTTTAAATATTATTTTGGTTTCTAAGATGTGACTTTCCAGCAGAACAAACACCAGTGGTTGCTTGACAGCAAAACAATAACAGCTCAAGGCTTTGCAGTAGGGGAGCTTTATTTAGAGCTATTAAGAAGAAGAAGGAGCTAAAGGAAGGGAAAATTTAAGATGTAGAGTAGAAAAACCTTGCCTGCAACGAGCAGTGTGCTGGGCCAGGGCCTGATTTCTTAAACACCAATTTAATGTATAATAAACACAGGTAAATACACATAAAAATGCCCACCGTGTGATTTTCACCTGGATGTTCTCCCACCTTGTGAAAAATCACTGCTAAAAAACCTCCTAAAATCCCATTAGGCAGCTTTTTACATTTAATAAGAAAAAGAAGAAATGCTGAGGATTTTTCTAAACTTCCCCCCCTTTTATCTTCTGAGGGGAATTCTCAGCTGACCTTGTGTCCAAAAGTCCTTTTGAGGAGAGGGGGGAAAAAGAAACCAAACTGCTAATCTGGTTCTTTTTTTTTTTTTTTTTTTTTTTGGGTGCATTTGCAAAATTCCATAGTCCTTTCCCAAGGGAAATATTGGGAAAAAAGCTGGCAAGAAATCAGCTTGATGGATGGGGAATGGTGTTGTGTAGAAGCCTCTGAAATATTGGTGAGAACCCCTCCCATATTTCTGAAATGTTCTAGTACAGCCTCTAGTGATTTATTATTAGTAGTAGTAGTATTATTATTATTTCTTAGTGTTGGTTTTTTGGCTTTTGTGTTGTTTTTTTTTGTTTGTTTGTTTTTAGTGTTGTTTTTTAGGTGGTTTATTATTTTCTTGCTGTTTCTCTCCAGTTTTATGCTTTCAACACCTGGAATTGGAGAAAGAGTAAACTAAAAAAAAAAAAAAGAAAAGCATTTAACAATCAGCTGGCTCCAATACTTCATTCCAATCACAATCCATAGGAAAAATATCCATCAACTGGGATATCATTACATGATGGGCTCTTACTCAGCAAATATATATTTTTTTTTAGCTCATTTCTACATATTTTGTATTTAGTGCTCACACAATCCTTTCATCTCATTATCCCATTTGATTATTTTTATTTTTTTAATTTTAAGCTTCCTGGTTCTCATTCCTTTTCCCATTAAACTGACTGGGAGATCATTCTAGAGGGAAAAAAATGGGAGTTTAGGATGAGTGGCTGCTTCGCCTGTAAATGGTTCTCTGTGCTGGGGCTTCCAGGGAAGGATTAAAGCCACATAATCCAGATTAATTTACGGATCCCCTAGCAGAAGGATGAAGGGGAGGTGGATTCTTATCCCCTAATTGGAATTCCTGAAACACTTGGACTTCCTTTGCCCCACAACTCTGGAATCAGGGCATTGGCACAAACTACTCCTTGAAAGGATGGGATGAAATTCCTTTGGGAAGGGATAATCCTGGAACTCCTTCCCAGCTCCCTAAATCTGCCAGCTGCTTCCTCTCACCCACAGCAGACACACTGGGAAATGTTTTAAGCATTGCCAGAGGAATCCACTGTTAAGGCCTTTTCCTTCCTTTTTCTTGGAGCAACCTGGTAATGTGTGGATGGAAAGGGGAAGGTTTTCTGGGAGCAAATTCCCACGGGGTTGTGATCACCAGCAGCCTACTCAGATTTTGGTTGGAGTAGCTTTTTTTGTGCAGGAGACACAACAGCCCCGAGGTGCTTTGGCTGCTGCTGGGTGGTAAATGGCTACTCGAGGCCACAAAAATGCTTCTTTCCGAGGCCATTCCCGCTTTACTCCCTACAGGGAATCATTTCCCACAGTGGCTGAGCCACAGGAGCTGGAATTCTGGAGCTGGTGCTGTGGGGTGAAACCCTTCCCTGCAGCTGCCTGGGTGATGGATTAATTGACAGCAGGAGTTGAAAATCCAGGTCTGTGCTCGTGGCCTGGGCTGGAAATCGGGAGAGAGTTGAGATGGATTTCTCCCTCCTGGCCGAGTTGTAAATGCTGCCAGACCTGCTGCAGCTGCTTTTTTATTGTCCTCTTGAAGCCAGGAATCATTTCCTGCTTTGACCCAGCCATCATTTCCCCCTCCCAGCTCCAGGGAAGTTGGTCCTGCCGCTGATGATCCACAGGGTCCCAGCACCCACCTCCCAGAGGAACCTGAAAAGGAGCACCAGGATCCAAGAGGAGCTGGGAATTCAAGGGGCAGGGTGAAAGGTTTGAGCTGTTTTCATGGAATCACGGGAGCACAGGGTGGGTTGGGTGGGAAGGGACCTTAAAATTCCACCCCCTAACACGGGCAGGGACACCTCCCACTATCCCAGGGTGCTCCATCCCGGCCTTGGACACTCCCAGGGATCCAGGGGCAGCCACAGCTTCTCTGGGAATCCCATTCCAGCCCCTCCCCACCCTTCCCAATATCCCATCTGTCCCTGCCCTCTGGCAGTGGGAAGCCATTCCCTGTGTCCTGTCCCTCCATCCCATGTCCCAAATCCCTCTCCAGCTCTCCTGGAGCCCCTTTAGGCCCTGCCAGGGGCTCTCAGGTCTCCCTGGAGCTTTCCCTTCTCCAGGGGAACATTCCCAGCTGTCCCAGCCTGCCTCCAACCCTCAGGGCCTTTGGACACTTCCAGCATTCCAAAGGAACCCTAAAACCAGTGATTGTTTCTCCAGGAAGTTCCTCCCCCTCTGGATGAGGCGGAGCAGCCGCTGGAAAAGCTGGAGATTCACCCCCCAAACCCTCAAAACCCAGCTTTTCCAACTGGGAATTCGGGGTAAACTCCTGCCTTTTCACTGGAAATATAAAAACCCCTCTGGGTGATTGTTCCCTTCTTTCCCATTCCTGCAGGGGCTGGTGAGAACCTCGGGAGAAAATCCAGCAAGGCCATCCCTCAAATCCTCCCCCTGCAGGGCTCCCGTTCCAAGCCTGTCCTGCCTCCAATCCCACCAGGAATGAAGAGCAGCAACCTTTGATGGGCACCCGAATTGTTGGCTGGGAGGGTGGGGAGGCCCCGGCAGAGATCCCTGGAAGTGTCCTAATCCTAATCCCAATCCTGATCCAATCCTAATCTCAATCCCAATATCAATCTCAATACCAATCCTAATCCCAATCCGGATCCCATCCCAATCCGAATCCCAATCTCAATCCAAATTCCAATCCTAATCTCAATCCCAATATCAATCTCAATACCAATCCTAATCCCAATCCCAATCCGGATCCCATCCCAATCTGAATCCCAATCTCAATCCAAATTCCAATCCTAATCTCAATCCCAATCTCAATCCTAATCCCAATCCGTATCTGGATCCCGATCCCAATCCTGATCACAATCCCAATCCCAACCCCAACCTGATCCAATCCTAATCCCAATCTCAGTCCCAATCCTAATCTCAATCCTAATCCTGATCCCAATCCTAATCCTAATGATGATACCAATCTCAATCCTAATCCCAATCCAAATCCTAATCCCAATCTCAATCCCAATCCTAATCCCAATCATAATCCAGATCCTAACCCTAATCCTGATCCTGATCCCAATCCAAATACTAATCCCAATCTCAATCCCAATCCTAATCTCAATCCTAATCCCAATCCTAATCCTAATCCAACCCCAACCACGATCCAATCCTAACCCCAATCCTAATCCTAATGCAGATCCTAATCCCAGTTCTAATCCCAATCCCAACCCTGATCCAATCCTAATCCTAGTCTCAATCCTAATCCCAATCCCAACCCAGATCCAATCCTAATCCCAATACTAATCCTAATCCCAATCCCAACCCAGATCCAATCCTAATCCCAATCTCAAATATAATCCCAATCATAATCCATATCCTAATCTCAATCCCAATCTCAATCCCAATCTAATCCTAATCCCAATCCAAATCTTAATCCCAATCTCAATCCCAATCCTAATCCCAATCATAATCCATATCCTAATCTCAATACCAATCTCAATCCCAATCTCAATCCTAATCCCAATCCAAATCCTAATCCCAATCTCAATCCCAATCCTAATCCCAATCATAATCCATATCCTAATCTCAATCCCAATCTCAATCCCAATCTCAATCCTAATCCCAATCCAAATCCTAATCCCAATCTCAATCCCAATCCCAATCATAATCCAGATCCTAACCCTACTCCTGATCCTGATCCCAATCCAAATCCTAATCCCAATCTCAATCCCAATCCTAATCTCAATCTCAATCCTAATCCCAATCCTAATCCTAATCCAACCCCAACCACAATCCAATCCTAATACTAATGCAGATCCTAATCCCAATTCTAATCCCAGTTCTAATCCCAATCCCAATCCCAACCCTGATCCAATCCTAATCCTAGTCTCAATCCTAATCCCAACCCAGATCAATCCTAATCCAAATACTAATCCTAATCCCAATCCCAACCCCTAATCCCAATCATAATCCAGATCCTAACCCTACTCCTGATCCTGATCCCAATCCAAATCCTAATCCCAATCTCAATCCCAATCCTAATCTCAATCCTAATCCCAATCCTAATCCTAATCCAACCCCAACCACGATCCAATCCTAACCCCAATCCTAATCCTAATGCAGATCCTAATCCCAGTTCTAATCCCAATCCCAACCCTGATCCAATCCTAATCCTAGTCTCAATCCTAATCCCAATCCCAAGCCAGATCCAATCCTAATCCCAATCTCAAATATAATCCCAATCATAATCCATATCCTAATCTCAATCCCAATCTCAATCCTAATCCCAATCCTAATCCCAATCTCAATCCCAATCTTAATCTCAATCCTAATCCCAATCCTAATCCTAATCCAATCCCAACCACGATCCAATCCTAACCCCAATCCTAATCCTAATGCAGATCCTAATCCCAATTCTAATCCCAATCCCAATCCCAACCCTGATCTAATCCTAATCCTAGTCTCAATCCTAATCCCAATCTCAATCCCCCCCAAATCTCGGCCACCCTGACTCAGGTTTTCATTAATTAAAAATTAATTAAATTACTTGGAATTCATTAATTAAAAATTCTGATTCATGACTTAAAAATTAAATGCTAAAAACACGAAAAAATTACAATGAACTTTCAAAACTAACTGCTAAGGAATGAACAGTAACAGAGAAATGCTGAGAAAGAAAGAAATAAAAACTGCTAAAAAATAAAGTACCAGAAATGGGAAAAATAAGGAATCAAAAGAAATTCTAAGAAAAAAAATAGGAAAAATAAATATTAAAAGTAAAATACTGGAAAAATAGATACTAAAAAAGGCAAAAATTAAATGATAAAAATACTAAAAATAAATACTAAAAATACTAAAATTAAATACCAAAGATAAATACTAAAAATTACCTAAAATACTAAAAATGCTAAAAAAAAAAGAGAAATAACTATTTAAAAATAAATACTAAAAATAAATACTTTAAAACCCTAAAAATTAAATGCTAAAACGTAAAGTACTAGAACTAAAACACAAATTCTAAACAATAAATACTAAGAAATATTTCAAGTCTATCCAAGACTATCACTAAATTAATTTCTTATTAACCCTCAAACCCCCCCCCCAAGTTATTTATTTAGAACTTCATTAAAAAAGTAATTTCTCTATTTCCCAAAGCTAAAAAAAATTTATTTCCCTGGGAAATACTGGAGAGTTTTTTTTTCCCAACAGCCACAGGGCCACATTTTCCATTCATTCCTCTCTTTTTTTATGGAATTAATTGAGGTGGAAGCAGCAGTGAATTCCTCTGAAGGGGGATTTTGTGGAACCTTCACAGGTGAGTTGGGAGCAAAAAAACTCATTCAAAATCCCTTTTTTTGTTTTAAATAAAACATATTCTAGTCATAATAATCTGATTTTCAAGTGCATTTAAACAACCAAGTGAGGGCTCAGCAGCCAAAATTAATGCAGTTAATGAGAATTGAAGGGATCAGATCCTGCCTCAAATTCCAGGAAAAAACTTCAATCCCGAGGGTTTGAGTCTTGTTTGGGGACCTCAAATCCAGGTGGTTTGAGGGTTTGAATCTTTTAGGAGAACCCCAAATCCTGAGGGTTTGAGTCTTTCAGGAGAACCCCAAATCCTGAGGGTTTTAGGGTTTGAATCTTTTAGGGGAACCCCAAATCCTGAGGGTTTGAGTCTTTCAGGAAAACCCCAAATCCAGGTGGTTTGAGGGATTGAATCTTTTAGGGGAACCCCAAATCCAGGTGGTTTCAGGGGCTGAGTCTTTCAGGAAAACCCCAAATCCAGGTGGTTTGAGGGGCTGAGTCTTTTTGGGGCCCTGAAATCCCGAGGGTTGGAGGGGTTTGGAGTTTTGTTTGGAGAACCTCAGATCCTGAGGGTTTGAGTCTTTCAGGAAAACCCCAAATCCAGGTGGTTTGAGGGTTTGAGTCTTTCAGGAAAACCCCAAATCCAGGTGGTTTGAGGGATTGAATCTTTTTGGAGAACCTCAAATCTTGAGGGTTTGAGTCTTTCAGGAAAACCCCAAATCCAGGTGGTTTGAGGGTTTAAATCTTTTAGGGGAACCCCAAATCCAGGTGGTTTGAGGGTTTGAGTCTCCTTGGGGCCCTGAAATCCCGAGGGTTGGAGGGGTTTGGAGTTTTGTTTGGAGAACCTCAGATCCTGAGGGTTTGAGTCTTGTTTAGGGACCTCAAATCCTGAGGGTTTTAGGGTTTGAATCTTTTTGGAGAACCCCAAATCCTGAGGGTTTGAGTCTTTCAGGAAAACCCCAAATCCAGGTGGTTTGAGGGCTTAAATCTTTTAGGGGAACCCCAAATCCAGGTGGTTTGAGGGATTGAATCTTTTTGGAGAACCCCAAATCCTGAGGGTTTGAGTCTTTCAGGAAAACCCCAAATCCAGGTGGTTTGAGGGCTTAAATCTTTTAGGGGAACCCCAAATCCAGGTGGTTTCAGGGGCTGAGTCTTTCAGGAAAACCCCAAATCCAGGTGGTTTTAGGGTTTGAGACTCCTTGGGATCCTGAAATCCCGAGGGTTGGAGGGGTTTGGAGTTTTGTTTGGAGAACCCCAAATCCAGGTGGTTTGAGGGACTGAATCTTTTTGGAGAACCTCAAATCTTGAGGGTTTGAGTCTTTCAGGAAAACCCCAAATCCAGGTGGTTTGAGGGTTTAAATCTTTTAGGGGAACCCCAAATCCAGGTGGTTTGAGGGGCTGAGTCTCCTTGGGACCCTGAAATCCCGAGGGTTGGAGGGGTTTGGAGTTTTGTTTGGAGAACCTCAAATCCTGAGGGTTTAAATCTTTCAGGAAAACCCCAAATCCAGGTGGTTTGAGGGATTGAATCTTTTAGGGCAACCCCAAATCCAGGTGGTTTTAGGGCTTAAATCTTTCAGGAAAACCCCAAATCCAGGTGGTTTGAGTGTTTAAATCTTTTAGGGGAACCCCAAATCCAGGTGGTTTGAGGGTTTAAATCTTTTAGGGGAACCCCAAATCCAGGTGGTTTGAGGGTTTAAATATTTTAGGGGAACCCCAAATCCAGGTGGTTTGAGGGGCTGAGTCTTTTTGGGGCCCTGAAATCCTGAGGGTTGGAGGGGTTGGAGTTTTTTTTTGGGGACCCCCAATCCTGCTGGTTTGAGGATTCCTTCTCTCCAAGGCAGGAGAAACAGGAGGTGATTTTTAGATTGAATATTGGGGGGGGGAAATGATATTTTATATATTTGAATTATATAAAATTAGGACTTATATAAATTATGTGAATTATAAAATTAATTACATTGAGTAATTATAAAATTAATTATATTGAATTATATTAAGTATAAAATTCCTATATGAATTATAAAATTATAGTATGGATATATGAATGTTATATTATAGAATTATATATGAATTATAAAATTATATGGATTATAACAATATGAATTATATATCATATTATATTAATAATAAATAAATATATAAAATGGGGGGGGTGGAATTAAATTTAGAAAAGTGGAAAAAATTGGAGATTGGGGCAGAAATACCCCCCTGGAACAGGGAGGGGGTTTCAAATCCTTGGGGATGTGGATTTGGGGTGGCCTTGGCAGGGCTGGGGGTTGGTTGGACTCGATCCCAAGGGGGATTTTCCAACGGGAACAATTCCAGGAGTGTGGATTCCACCATCCCCCCACGATCCCAGTCATCAGCAGGGGATTCCCAACAGCCAAGGGGGAAAGGAAGGACAAAACCAGCACACTTGGAAGGGGAGACAGATTTATTGGGCTTGAAAAAAGGCAACAAAAACACCCCCTAAACAGCCTAAAATACCCCCTAAACCAAATAAAAATATCCCCCAAAATACCCCCTAAACTCAACAAAAATATCCCCAAAATACCCCCTAAATTCAACAAAAATATCCCCCAAAAATACCCCCTAAACCCAACAAAAATAGCCCCCAAAATACTCCCAAGCCCAGTAAAAATATCCCCAAAAATATCCCCTAAACCCAACAAAAATACCCCCTAAAGCCAAGAAAAATAATCCCCTATCCAAAATTCCCCCTAAATCCATAAAAATACCCCCCTAAACCCAATAAATTTACACCCTAAACCTAACAGAAATATCACACTGAAACCAATAAAAACACCCCCTAACCCCCCCCAAAAAACACCCCCTAAATCCATAAAAACACCCCCTAAACCCAACAAAAAAATCCCCCAAAATACACCCCCTAAATCCATAAAAACACCCCCTAAAGCCCCCCAAAAATCCCCCAAAATATCCCCCCTAAATCCAGAAAAATCCCCCCTAAACCCACCAAAAACACCCCCTAATCAGCAACCATCACCCCCCAAGAAATCAGCACTAATAAATCACCCCAATAAATCCCATTTATTTGGGAGGGGGGGATTGAAATCCTAATTTTGCCTCCAGCAGGAAGGGAATTTCTCCCAAATTTCTCCTAATCCATGATAAATATTCAGGAAGCTCCCCAAAAAATTCCCTGGGAGCAGCACCAAGATGGGAAATCCCTCAATCCCTGCCCCAGCATTTGGAATTCTGGGATCTTAAACCTCTCCCTCTTTCCCTGGAATTTCCTCATCCCAAATTTGTGTGGCTTTTCCCACCCCCCCATCCTGGGCGGAGCTGAAGCTTTTGGTGAATGGATTTGAGGGGGAAAAAGTGGGATAAAGGATTTGCCTCTCCCTGGGATCCTTGGGGAGCTGGAAGGGGGAGCTCAGAATCCTTGGGAATATCCCGTGGTTGACACTTAAAAAAGGGGTTTTTTTTCCAGGCTCAGGAAAAATGGAACTGGAAAATCCTTCGGGATTCCAGGATGGAGCTGCAGGTCCCTTGAGCCCCCAATGGCTTGGGATGGGATGGAGGGAACTTTTCCCACAGCAGGTTTTTGGGATCCTGCTATTCCTGGTGGGATCCTGCAGCTTGGGAATCCCTCCCTGAGCCATTTTCCAGAGTGGGATCCACTGGGTGAACTGGGAGGCTCTGATGTGTCCAACACCATTCCAGAACAAGCAGTGGGATGAGGGGACAAGGATTGGAGGAACAGGACACAAAGGACTCAGGGGAACAGCCAGGCCTGGAATTTCCACTGGAAAACTTCCACTGGAACAACCCAAGGTGCTGCTCCAGCAGCTGATCCGGGGCTCAGACCTTGGAATGTCAAAGGATGGCACCCAACAGCTCCAGCTGCTCCAAGATGGGAAGAGCCAACACCAGAGATCCAGGTCAGCTTTGACTTCCAAAGTCTCATTCCAATGGGAAAAAAAAAAAAACAAACACCAAAAAAAAACCAAAACAAAACCAAAAAAAAACCAGGAGGAAAAGCTGGAAGCAAAAAAGGGGTTGTATTAAAAATCCACAAGATGTGTCTGTCCATGATCCATCCCAGTTTTTGGGAGCTCGGCCCAGCCAACCCCCCTTCCCTATAAAAACCACCCCCCTCAAGGGGGAGGGAATTCCCTGCTCCCAAAGTCCCATCCCTAACTTTTTTTTGGGGGGAGGTGTCACTTCTCCAAAGTCCCATCCCCAATTTTTGGGGTGTGTCACTGTTCCAGTGTCCCCTCCTCAATTTTGGGGTTTGTGTCACCCCTCCCCAATTTTGGGGGGTGTCACTGTTCCAAAGTTCCATCCTCAGCTTTGGGGTTTGTGTCACTGCTCCAGTGTCCCCTCCCCAACTTTGGGGTTTGTGTCACTGCTCCAGTGTCCCCTCCCCAATTTTGGGGTTTGTGTCACTGCTCTAGTGTCCCCTCCCCAGTTTTTGGGGGGCTGTCAGTGCTCCTTGGCCCTGCCCCGGGCGCGGATGGCTCCGATGCCGCTCCAGATCTCGGAGTACAGGAGCGTTCCCAGGAAGACGAGGGCGGTGCCCGCCCAGTGCCAGGCGGTGAAGGGGTTTTGGAAGTAGAGGATGGACAGGATGAGGCTCAGGAACTTGCGCAGCGTCACCACCAACGTCACCGTCAGCGACGGGCACTCCGTGGTCAGCGTGAACACCCCCCGGATGCACACGTACCTGGGAATGCAGCTCAGGAATTCTGGGAGAGACTGGAATGGGGGGGAATGGGAGGGACACGGACCTGGGAATGCAGCTCAGGAATTCTGGGAGAGACTGGAATGGGGGGGAATGGGAGGGACACGGACCTGGGAAGGCAGCTCAGGAATTCTGGGAGAGACTGGAATGGGGGGGAATGGGAGGGACACGGACCTGGGAATGCAGCTCAGGAATTCTGGGAGAGACGGGAATGGGGAATGGGAGGGACATGGACCTGGGAATGCAGCTCAGGAATTCTGGGAGAGACTGGAATGGGGGGGAATGGGAGGGACACGGACCTGGGAAGGCAGCTCAGGAATTCTGGGAGAGACGGGAATGGGGAATGGGAGGGACACGGACCTGGGAATGCAGCTCAGGAATTCTGGGAGATCACAGGAATGGGGGGGAATGGGAGGGACACGGACCTGGGAATGCAGCTCAGGAATTCTGGGAGAGACTGGAATGGGGGGGAATGGGAGGGACACGGACCTGGGAAGGCAGCTCAGGAATTCTGGGAGAGACGGGAATGGGGAATGGGAGGGACACGGACCTGGGAATGCAGCTCAGGAATTCTGGGAGATCACAGGAATGGGGGGGAATGGGAGGGACACGGACCTGGGAATGCAGCTCAGGAATTCTGGGAGATCACGGGAATGGGGGGGAATGGGAGGGACACGGACCTGGGAATGCAGCTCAGGAATTCTGGGAGAGACTGGAATGGGGGGGAATGGGGAATGGGAGGGACACGGACCTGGGAAGGCAGCTCAGGAATTCTGGGAGAGACTGCAATGGGGGGGAATGGGAGGGACAGGGACCTGGGAATGCAGCTCAGGAATTCTGGGAGAGACGGGAATGGGGAATGGGAGGGACATGGACCTGGGAATGCAGCTCAGGAATTCTGGGAGAGACTGGAATGGGGGGGAATGGGGAATGGGAGGGACACGGACCTGGGAAGGCAGCTCAGGAATTCTGGGAGAGACTGGAATGGGGGGGAATGGGAGGGACACGGACCTGGGAATGCAGCTCAGGAATTCTGGGAGAGACGGGAATGGGGAATGGGAGGGACATGGACCTGGGAATGCAGCTCAGGCATTCTGGGAGAGACTGGAATGGGGGGGAATGGGAGGGACACGGACCTGGGAATGCAGCTCAGGAATTCTGGGAGAGACTGGAATGGGGGGGAATGGGAGGGACACGGACCTGGGAAGGCAGCTCAGGAATTCTGGGAGAGACGGGAATGGGGAATGGGAGGGACACGGACCTGGGAAGGCAGCTCAGGAATTCTGGGAGAGACGGGAATGGGGGGGAATGGGGAATGGGAGGGACATGGACCTGGGAATGCAGCTCAGGCATTCTGGGAGAGACTGGAATGGGGGGGAATGGGGAATGGGAGGGACACGGACCTGGGAAGGCAGCTCAGGAATTCTGGGAGAGACTGGAATGGGGGGGAATGGGAGGGACACGGACCTGGGAATGCAGCTCAGGAATTCTGGGAGAGACGGGAATGGGGAATGGGAGGGACATGGACCTGGGAAGGCAGCTCAGGAATTCTGGGAGAGACTGGAATGGGGGGGAATGGGAGGGACAGGGACCTGGGAAGGCAGCTCAGGAATTCTGGGAGAGACTGGAATGGGGGGGAATGGGAGGGACAGGGACCTGGGAAGGCAGCTCAGGAATTCTGGGAGAGATGGGAATGGGGAATGGGAGGGACACGGACCTGGGAATGCAGCTCAGGAATTCTGGGAGAGACGGGAATGGGGGGGAATGGGGAATGGGAGGGACACGGACCTGGGAATGCAGCTCAGGAATTCTGGGAGAGACTGGAATGGGGGGGAATGGGAGGGACACGGACCTGGGAATGCAGCTCAGGAATTCTGGGAGAGACGGGAATGGGGAGGAATGGGAGGGACACGGACCTGGGAATGCAGCTCAGGAATTCTGGGAGATCACGGGAATGGGGGGGAATGGGAGGGACACGGACCTGGGAATGCAGCTCAGGAATTCTGGGAGATCACGGGAATGGGGGGGAATGGGAGGGACACGGACCTGGGAATGCAGCTCAGGAATTCTGGGAGAGACTGCAATGGGGGGGAATGGGAGGGACACGGACCTGGGAATGCAGCTCAGGAATTCTGGGAGATCACGGGAATGGGGGGGAATGGGAGGGACATGGACCTGGGAATGCAGCTCAGGAATTCTGGGAGAGACTGGAATGGGGGGGAATGGGAGGGACACGGACCTGGGAATGCAGCTCAGGAATTCTGAGAGAGGGAGGACAGACTGGAATGGGAGGGAATAAGGGATGGGGAAGGAGAGGGGAAGGGTGGGGGAGGGTAAATTCATGCCTCGGGTGGGGTGGAAGAGATTGTGGGAAGTGTAGGAATACACAGCTGGTCCAGGGGGCACAGGGATACATGGTGGATCACAGGGATACCCCACAAACCCAGGGATACCCCACAAACCTAGGGAATAACATAAGGACACCCCACAAACCCAGGATATCCCACAAACCCATGGACACACTGCAAATCCAGGGAATAACATAAGGAGACCCCACAAACCAAGGGATAAACCTTGGGACACCCCACAAATCCAGGGAATAACATCAGGGCACCCCACAAACCAGGGACATCCCACAAACCCAGGGACACACTGCAAATCCAGGGAATAACATCAGGGCACCCCACAAACCCGGGACAAATCCAGGGATATCCCACAAACACAGGGACAAACCCAGGACACCCCACAAACCAGGGACAAATCCAGGACACCCCACAAACACAGGGACAAACCCAGGGACACCCTACAAACCAGGGATATCCCACAAACACAGGGAGGGCTCCAAGGATCCCACCCCCCCTTCCCACCCGTCCTGTCCCCCCCCAGAGGGGCTGGGAGGCCGAAGGATACTGAGTGAGGACGTTCATCAGCAGGTAGAACCACATGATCGGCACGGTCAGCCCGAGCAGCGGCACCTGGAACGGCTCTGGGGGCACAGGGGGGGCACAGAGGGGGCACAGGGGGGGCACGAGGTCACTGAGGGGCTGGGACACCACCCAAGGGACCCATCCCTGCCCTGGCCAGCACTGATGTCCATCCACTGACCAGCACTGACCACCATCAGCACTCACTGCAGCACCAGGGGGCCCTTCCTGCCTCAGGCACAGAGAGATCTGGGCATGGAATGGGGTTTGGGGAGTTCTTTTGTCCATGGTTTCATTTTTGGGGAGTGAATTTGTCAATGGTTTGATTTTTGGGGAGTTCTCTTGGTCATGGTTTGATTTTTAGGCAGATATCTTGGTTATGGTTTCATTTTTTGGGGAGTTTTTTTTGTTCATGGTTTGATTTTTTTGGGAAGTTCTCTCGGTCATGGTTTGATTTTTTGGGCAGTGAATTTGTCCATGGTTTGATTTTTGGGCAGTTCTCTTTGTCATTGTTTGATTTGGGGGGGGATTTAATTTGTTCCTGGTTCAATTTTTGGGGAGTTTTCTTGCCCCCAATTTGATTTTTTGGGGATTTAACTCGTTCTTCATATGGTAAATGAGAACCACACGAGATTTTGCAGATGTTTCTGCTTGGACAGGAGGAACAGCAGATGACAAAACACCTTCCCCTGGCCCAGGCTGCTCCAACCCAGCCTTGGACACTCCCAGGGATCTGTGCCGGGGCCTCCCCACCCTCCCAGCCAGCAATTCCTCCCCAGAAAGGCTGGAAAATCCCAAAGTGACAGCCTGGAAGGTACAACTGCCACCCTGGGAGCTCCCAAAGCTTGTCCAGGAAAATCCAGGATGAGGCTCCCGGTTCCCAACTCACCGGACTGGCTGAAGAGCACGGCGTGCCGGTAAATGTCGGGAGCCAGCAGGAGGAATCCAGGGAGTGGCAGGGCATGCTGGGGGAGAGAACAGAGCCCTTGGGAGTCACTGGGGTGAGGGGAACCCATCCCACTTCCCAACCCCTGGAAAATCCACCTGTAGGGATTTTTGATGCTAAGATAGAGGATATTTTGCTGTGAGAACATCATCTTATTTTTCAACTGTGAAAACACGATCTGCTGTTCTGCTGGCCTTCTGATGGCATCAGGATGGGAAAGATCCACCCAAAAAAAACAGCAGCAAAACCAGATATGGAAAACAAAATCCCAGATCCAGCTCTCAGGGTGGGAAAGGACATAAAAATGTTAAAGAAACAAAAAGCTAAAGGATGAACATTGTTAGAAAACTGCTGCTGGAATTTAAGGAGCAGTTCCAGATTTAAAGCAGCAGGTCCAGGTGGCCCAGCAGGATCTGCAGGAGGTTCCCTGAGGGACTCACATTGTAAAAGAGGGCCTCTTTGGAGTGCTTCCCAAACCTCTGGTACAGCGTCTCCTGGAAAATGCCCATCCTGGCTGATGTGAGCAGGGCGAAGGTGAGGGCGGCGATGCCTGCAAGGGAAGCACAGACTCCAATGTGGCACGAGCCAAGCCTGGAGATTCCCCAAATTCGCCTCTCCAGGCAAAAAAAGCCCAGCCAGAAAACTGGGAATGGCCCTGGGGTGTAATTTTATCCCAAAGGGTGGGATGGCACGAGACACGAGCGGTTTATTCCAACCTCTTGGAAATAACTGAGGCTCAGCCCTACATTGGTGGGTGCCAGGGAAGAGCTTTTTACCTCCATCAATCCCAGATTTTCCCAGAGAGCCCCCACCCCAACCCCCAGGTATAAAACCAAGACTGAAGGGGCAGATTTGAGATTCCCCCACGGAATTGTGACCTGAAGCAGCCCTGCTATGGGGTCCAAAAGGCAGGGGAATTGAAGCCATGGAAAATGTCTGAGGTATGCAAATATTCCAGAAATTCTCCTGGCACTCACCCAGCAGCCACCACAGGAAAGCCTGCAGTCCATCCTCCTCGCTCAGGCTGGAGTCAGAGGCCTGAGGGAACACACCAGAGTCACCACCACGTCCCCCTGGCCCCTGCTTTGTGCCTCCTGTTCCAGGTAAAAACCCCAAGGGCTCCCATTTTCCCCCCCTGGCACAGTTTGGTCCCCACCCTGCAGCAGATTCCACACAAAACCAGCGTCAGTGGCTCACCAAAAAGCAGCTCCTCGGGAAGAGATGCCCCAGACTTGGGACATGGAAACAATCAGAGCCACTTGGAAAGCTCCCAAAAACCAGCCCTTTCCCAGGTTCCTCTGGGCACATCCCAAAAATGAGTGTGTAGGAAGGAACAAAAACTCTGCCCAAGCCTAAAACCAGGCCTAAACCCTGGATTATGGTCAGTAAATTGAGGAAATCGGCCTGAGGGGGTTGTCAGAAGAGGATAAAACTCCAGACTTGCCTCCACTCTTTCCCTGTAATTCAGGGCAAAGGAGCTCACTCCCCTCTGCCCCAGCTGTCAATCCTGGATTAACACCCAGCCCTTCCTCAGAGCTTTCAAAATCCCTGAAATGCCGGGGAATCCCAAGGTTTGACAGCCCCCAGTTTCATTCCCAACCTCCCAGATGGCTCAATTTTGGTTCAGGATTCACCTGCTCCTGAAAACAAACCCAGCTTTTATCTGTTACCTATGTGGCAAAAAAAAAAAAAAAAAAAAAATAGAAAAAGGGGTTTATTCTGAGCAAAAAGCAGGTTAAAATGCATTTATAATTAATTTAAATCCCATGTTTCTGCTTGTATTCCTTCCCTCTAAAACACAGGGAGATAAAACCAGGAGTAAGAGGAGGTTTAGAGGGAGGAAAAGGGAATTTGGAGGGAAGTGGTGGGAATAATGAGGCCCAGAGCCACGATTGGGGTTCTTTTCCCAGTCCTTACCACTTGTTTTGCAGACATGAAAGTGCAGGTGAAGATCCCGAGGGATACCAAGGCTATGGAAGTGTATTTGGACACGCTGTACCTGCCCAGGGAAGAGAGAGGAGACCCCTCAGTGACCCAGCTCAGCTCCTGCTGTCCCTCAGAGCCCGTAAATTTGGGATAACGGGTTGGAGGGGGGCTCTGGGGGTGGGTTTGGAAGGTTCTCCTGTGCCTTGGAGCCGATTCCAGGACTGTGTCCCATGGGATGAGCTCAGCCTGGAGATCCATCCAGGACTGTGTCCCATGGGATGGGCTCAGCCTGGAGAGATCCATCCAGGACTGTGTCCCATGGGATGAGCTCAGCCTGGAGATCCATCCAGGACTGTGTCCCATGGGATGAGCTCAGCCTGGCCAGGAACATCCAGGATGTGTCCCATGGGATGGGCTCAGCCTGGAGAGATCCATCCAGGACTGTGTCCCATGGGATGAGCTCAGCCTGGAGATCCATCCAGGACTGTGTCCCATGGGATGAGCTCAGCCTGGCCAGGAACATCCAGGATGTGTCCCATGGGATGGGCTCAGCCTGGAGAGATCCATCCAGGACTGTGTCCCATGGGATGAGCTCAGCCTGGCCAGGAACATCCAGGACTGTATCCCATGGGATGAGCTCAGCCTGGAGATCCATCCAGGACTGTGTCCCATGGGATGAGCTCAGCCTGGCCAGGAACATCCAGGACTGTGTCCCATGGGATGGGCTCAGCCTGGAGATCCATCCAGGACTGTGTCCTA
This sequence comes from Pyrocephalus nanus, assembly GCA_038380795.1. NCBI lineage: Eukaryota > Metazoa > Chordata > Aves > Passeriformes > Tyrannidae > Pyrocephalus > Pyrocephalus nanus. The sequence continues at coordinate 18,895,716 of CM076262.1, read as the reverse complement.
TGGGATGAGCTCACCCTGGAGAGATCCATCCAAGACTGTCCCATGGGATGGACTCAGCCTGGAGATCCATCCAGGACTGTGTCCTATGGGATGGGCTCACCCTGGAGAGATCCATCCAAGACTGTCCCATGGGATGAGCTCAGCCTGGAGATCCATCCAGGACTGTATCCCATGGGATGAGCTCAGCCTGGAGATCCATCCAGGACTGTGTCCCATGGGATGGGCTCACCCTGGAGATCCATCCAGGACTGTGTCCCATGGGATGGGCTCACACCAGAGATCCATCCAGGACTGTGTCCCATGGGATGAGCTCAGCCTGGAGATCCATCCAGGACTGTGTCCCATGGGATGAGCTCAGCCTGGAGATCCATCCAGGACTGTGTCCCATGGGATGGGCTCACCTTGGAGACCCATCCAGGACTGTGTCCCATGGGATGGACCCCTCAGGATCAGGGAAGGCTCCAACTCCTCTCCCTGAGCAGCAGCACCAACAACAAGTGCCGTGACTGCCATTCCCGGTGGGAAGGAGGGAGAAGTTGGGAGGAAGGAGGGGAAGGTTTTTTTGGGACTGTTTGATCTTTGAGAGTCCCACCTGGAGCCCCAAATTCCAAACACAAGGCCAGGTGGGATTCCATGGAGAGTGAACTCCATCCCAGGCACAGCCACCTCCGGAGCAGCTTCCACTGGGAGCCATTCCAGCCTCACAGGACAGGGAGGAGCTGCAGCCCTGGAAAATTCCCTCTTCCCAGTCTTTTTCCCTTTAAATGAAGGAGCAGGAGGTGGGAATGCAGAGGGAAGAGCTATTCCAGCCTCTGCTCCAGGAAAACCTCTGGATCCCGGTTTCCCCACCGTTCAACAGGAATATTTGAGAGGAAAAGGGGAGGACACGAAGCCCCATCGGGATGAAGTCAATGGCAGGACATTCCCCAAGGATTCAAGAGAGAGGTTTGGGATTTCCCACAGCATTCCTGGCTGACCCGAGGAAAGTTTGGGATTTACCTTTTCTTCAGGATGATGATTCCCAGGGCCATGCTGGCTATGAGAGATCCCTGGGAAAAAAAAAAAGGAAGAGGGAAAATGAAGCAGAGGGTCAGCAGGATGAAATTCCTTGGGTTTTTGGGATGCAAAACTGAATCCCACAGTGCCAAAATTCCAGGAGAAATCCAAGGTCAGGAAGAATGACAGGGTGGGAATGAGAGGAAACAGCTTCTCCTTGTGCCAGGGGGTGTTTGGATGGGATATCAGGGAGCATTTCCTCATGGAAAGGGTTTTCCAGCCCTGGCAGGGCTGCCCAGGGCAGGGGTGGAGGCTCCATCCCAAATCCAGCTCTCTGGGATGGGATGTTTAGGACCCCAAATCCCAAATCCAGGCTCTTTCCAAATCCAGGCTCTCTGGAATGGGATGTTCAGGACACCACTGGGCCAAATCCCAAATCCCAGAGTCCAGGATTGGTTCCCCACCACCTCTGGAATTCCCTCATCCACCCACTGAGCTGGAATTTGCTGGGATTTAAGGGAAAAGGGAAAATTGGAGCTGAGCCCTCAGAGCAAGTTTGTTCCCTCCCCTCCTAAAATCATCTGGAATTCAGGATTTTCCCCAAGATTTTGGGGTCCTCAGGAATGGCAGAACACCCAGAGCAGGGAGAGGCGCCAGGAACAAGAATTCCAGAGGGGGGAAGGAAAAAAGCAGGGAATAAAATGCCGAGGGGCAGCACTCACCGAGCGGAAGATCATGTGCAGGGGCATGGAGATGTTGAGGTTCAGGGCGTAGTTATTGACCACACTGACGGTGAAGAACATGGCCACCATCACCACATAGTACCTGCAACACCCAGAAATCCCACCTTGGAATGCTGGGAATGCTCGGGAATCCTCCTGGGTTTACAGGGAAAAGGCTTGGAGTGGAGCAGAAGCTCCTGGGTCCCCTCCCGGGGATCCTTTGGATTTGCAGCAAAACTCTCTTTAATAAAATAAAAAAGCTCTTTAACCACATTCAACTCTTCCCCTGTGGAAAATGTTCCACCTGGGCCTCTGGCAGGGAAGGATCTGACGGCCATTTCCTGTCAGGAATTCCCTGAGGAAGGAGCCCATGTTTTCCTCAGGCCCCTGTCAGGAATTCCCTGAGGAACAGTCCATGTTTTTCCAGTTCCCCTGAGGAAAGAGTCCATGTTTTCCTCAGGCCTCTGTCAGGAATTCTCCTGAGAAAAGAGTCCATGTTTTCCTCAGGCCCCACAGGTTCTGACAGGGAAGGATCTGAGGGCCATTTCCTGTCAGGAATTCCTGAGGAACAAGTCCATGTTTTCCTCAGGCCCCTGTCAGGAATTCCTGAGTCCATGTTTTCCTCAGGCCCCCACAGGTTCTGACAGGGAAGGATCTGAGGGAGATTTCCTGTCAGGAATTCCTGAGGAACAAGTCCATGTTTTCCTTAGGCCTCTGTCAGGAATTCTCCTGAGAAAAGAGTCCATTTTTTCCTCAGGCCCCACAGGTTCTGACAGGGAAGGATCTGAGGGAGATTTCTATCAGGAATTCCCGAGTCCATCCATGTTTTCCTCAGGCCCCTGCCAGGAATTCCTGAGTCCATGTTTTCCTCAGGCCCCCACAGGTTCTCCGGGGTGGCTGCAGGATGGGTGGGATTGAGGCAGGACAAGTGGATCAACCCCTTTTAAGAAAGGCTTTTTGGAGGTCCCAGGACATCCCTGCCCCTTCCAAAGTTTGGGATCCACTGTACCTGATTGGGATGGCCGGGCTCTTCCTCCCAAAATTGGCCTCGAAGATGAAACCTTCCACAGCAATGAAGAGGAACTGGGAGAAGGTGACAATGTTCCCACATCCTGGAAAGCGCCTGAGGGTATGGAAAAGGAAGGGGAGGGTGAAACAAGGACATGGAGAACACAGGGTGCCAAGAAAAAGAGGGAAAACAGCTCCTTATCCCACAGGGAAACCGGCCTGGAGAGGCTTTACCTGTCCAGGATTTCCTGTTCCCTTTGGTAAACACCTCCTGAGGGGGTTTATCCCACAGAACTTGGGGATAACGGGCAGGGATCCCTTTCCCAAACATTCCCAGAGAGGAAGGGAGCGGTGAATCCCTCGGGAAGTGAGAACTGGTCTGTGTAATGAGAAATCCAGCAGGACAATGTGCAGGAATCCCTTTCCCAAACATTCCCAGAGAGGGAGGGAGCGGTGAATCCCTCGGGAATTGAAAGAAGAAACCGGTCTGTGTAAGGTGAAATCCAGGACAATGTGCAGGGATCCCTTTCCCAAACATTCCCAGAGAAGGAGGGGGTGCTGAATCCCTCGGGAATTGAAAGAGGAAACTGGTCTGTGTCACATCCCACCAGGATACAGGGCATGGATAAGGAACATCCACTGAAGCGGCTCCTACAAGGCCAGGAATGATACGAATCCAGTCCTGGATTTCTGGTATTCCTTATTGCCACTGCACTTGGGAAGTGCCAAGGCCAGCTCAGTGTCCCTGTCCTGCCTGTGCCCCATCCCAGAGCTGGGATCTGCCCTCTGGAATTTTTAGCTCCCTCTCTCCTCTCTTTTTCAGGATGCCACAAAAAGGGGCTGAAGGATCAGGGAGGAACCTAAACCAGCTCATCTCAGGAGCTCCCGGGGAGCAGGGAAGGATTCCCAGGCTCAGGCAGAGCTGGAAAAGCTGGAAAACCTGGAAAAAGGCACCTTCTCCCTGCATTCTTCCTGCCAATCCCCACATTCCTCGGGGCTTATTTGCTCCCAGGAGGTTCAAAAGTTGCTCGGTGGGAGAGGAGAGACACCAGGATGGCAAACAGGAAACACAAAGCAGGTGGAAACTCTTGGAATAATCCAAGTTCCTGGATTCAATAACATCCCTTCCCAGGCACTGGACTTTGCTCCCTCCCGATTCCCAGATCCCTGTCCACGACCTGCCTTTATCAGGGTTATGTGGGGACTGATAAGAGGGAGATAAAAAAGGGTTTTATCTGCCCACTCTTTGCCTCGCAACCCTCCCCCAGCCAAAGAGGTGCCAACGACCCTGGATTTATCACCCCAATATCTGCTTTGAGCTGGAGCCAAGTGATAAAATCCTCCCAGACAGGGCTTTCCCTGCTGTCCCTCTGTTCCAAACCCACAAACTCTGATTTTTTTGGGGCCTGTTTTACACCCCTTTCAAGCCCCTGAGTTTTTGTTCTGCCTCCCCAGCCCGGCAGAAGAATTTCCCTCCTCTTTTCTGCAGCCACTTTCCCCCGGTTTTGAGTCTTTAGTCCGTTCTCAGGCAGCTCCAGATTAAACAGTTCTCATTCCTTCACTTTTTCCTCAGAAATCCCTGAGCTGATTTCTCCCAAACACCTGTTATTCCTCACCAGACTCCCAGTCTGGGCACTGGCTTTTGCTGTTCCAGGGTTTTGCTTTTAATGGGAATATCCATCTGCAGGAGGAACTTTTCCTTCCAGGTGCACCAAAACCCCAAAGAAATATAGGGTGTTACCCCAATTCCAGTGACCAGGGCACAGAAATTGAGCTGGAGGGATCAGAGGAATTTCCAAAGTGGATGAGAGGATGGATGCTTAGAAAAAAAACTGTGTGAAAAGCAGCTTTTCCTTGATGTCTGCAATTGGATTCCTGGAATTTGGCTGGGCTTTAGGACACCGAATTCAGGCTTTGAGCAGGGCCAAACGTTTTAAGGTCTGGTGGGAGCCAGATCCAAAATTTCCTTGGCTTCCCAGGGGTTCATTCCTCCTCTGTCACCGATGCTGCCACACGAGCCAGGCAGGAAAAGGTCGGAGCAATCCCTGGAAAACAAACTCCAGGAATGGCTTCTTGCTTCATCCAGTGACTGTGCAAACCTTGGGTGAAGGTACCTGCGTCCTGGGCTTTTGCACTCCCCTTTTCCCTTCAAAATCCGGGATATTGATGGGAGAAAGGACTAGTTTGGAAAGCCTGAGGTGAACAGAGCACTGAGTGTTCAGGGGGTGCAGCTCCAAGTGACTCCCTGCGGTTTCAGAACCAGTTCCATCGTTGCTTTTCCCACTCGGGTCTAGGCCTTTCCACCTTCCCTTCCCCGTTCCCAAGCCCTGCCATCCCTCACAGCAGGGTGGGGAAGGTGAAATTCTTCCCAAAAAAATTAAAAACCCCCCAGTCCCGACCTGGCAAAGTCCCGTCCCCTCTCATTGCCCAGGGGGGACGCGCCGCCCTTGGCGCGGTGGCTTCGCGGCTGCCAAAGATCACATTTCCAGCTGGAAAACATTCCCTGCTTGTCCCCAAGGACCTCCCCAGGCAGCTCCTGCACGTCTCCTCCTTGGCATTCCAGCCGGGAATCAGGGCTGGTCGGGGATGCTTTAGGGACAGACAGTGGGACCCCCCACCCAGTGCCAGGGCAGGTCAATGGCACGGCCCGAACCGAGGGGGACAACCCCAAAACCACCCTAAAATCCCATCAGGAAAGGCGATGATCCACACCTGGGCTCTGCTGGATGAGGAGCCCCAGGATTGGGAATGCCCCCCAAGGTGGGAGGGGGGTGATCCAAGAACCGCTCAGACCAACCCCAGGTACCCCCCATAATCTCCAGGATCCTCCCTGGCACCGCCGCTGCTTCCTCCCCTCACCAACCCTCAACAGGGTTCGGGGACAACGCCGGGACGCTCATCCCGATCCCATTCCCTGCTCCCCCAACCCCTCCCCGCGGCCCCGCACCTGGCCAGCAGCTCCAGGAACACCACGTTGCTGCAGCAGCCGCCGAACACCAGCCCCACCGCCAGGGCCGGGTGCATGGTGTCACTGCGGGCAGCCAGGCCGCGTCCCGGGCCGCTCCCCGCATCCCGATCCCGGGATCCTGCCCCGCTCCCGGCCCCGGCCACGCCGCCCCCGCTTCCTCCGCCTGCCGGTAGTTCTCTCCCCGCCCGCCAGGACTACAACTCCCGGCAGCCTTTGTGCCGCACCACCGTAAATCCCTACGGGCTATGGCCGAGGGGCATGATGGGAGTTGTAGTTCTGAGGGGGTGACGCCATGATGGCGGCGCTGAGGTGGCGCCGAGCAGGGGAGGGAGGAGGAGGGAGAGGTTTTATGGGGCGGAACGGCCGGGAAGTGACTTTTTGGGGTTATTTGGTGCCGGTTAAAAGCAGGTTAATAATTAGGCGTCAAAATAATATGTTCAGAGTAATGATTGTTATTGAAAGGCTGGGAGGGCTGGGGGGGTTCCCCTGGAGAAGAGAAGGCTCCAGGGAGACCTGAGAGCCCCTTGCAGGGCCTGAAGGGGCTCCAGGAGAGCTGGAGAGGGACTGGGGACAAGGGATGGAGGGACAGGACACAGGGAATGGCTTCAGACTGGAAAAGTGGAGATTTGGGTGGGAGATTGGGAAGGAATTGCTGGCTGGGAGGGGCTGGACTGGATTTCCCAGAGAAGCTGTGGCTGCCCCTGGATCCCTGGGAGTGTCCAAGGCTGGGTTGGAACAACCTGGGACAGTGGGAGGTGTCCCTGGGGTTGGAGCCCAACCCACTCCATGATTCCCAGAAATTCGGAGGTTTAAACTCCATCCCCTGCACTTCCAGGTCTCTCCCCAGCTGAACCATTCCCAGCCAAGGGAAATGGGGCATCCAGGAGGGAAAACAAAGCTCTGGATGCTCCTGGCACAGCCCAACCCCAAATCCCAGTTCCAAACGGGGCCGCAGAGCCCTCAGAGCAGCCCCTTCCAAGATTTATCCGCCCTTTCCATGGAGAAACGTTCCCAACATCCAACCTAAAGAATTCCTGGTGCAGCTTGGGTATGGTCCCTGTTGTCCCTTGGAAGAAGAGCCCAATTCCCACCGGGCTCCATCTTCTTTCAGGGACTCAGAGAGGGAGATTTATGGGTGTGATTGACTCCCACTGGAATAAAAATGGAATTAACTCACAGTCGAGTTCACATCAATTTACAGTGAGTGACATGATAATGTCAGAAAGTAGGAAAAATAATATTTAAAATATTTTTATAATAAATAAAATGTATTAACTCACCGTTCAGTTCAGGTCAGTTCAATGGCATCAGAATAAATGATTAAATAATGTCAGAAAACAGAAAATATAAAAAATTTCAAATGTAATTCACTCCCAGTCAAATAAAAATTAAATTAATTCACCATTCAGTTCACGTCAGTTCAATGGTATCAGAAGGAGTGACACAATAATGTCTGAAAATAGATAAAATAATTAATATTTTTAAAGTATTCAAATAAAAATTAAAGCACTTCCCAGTTGAGTTCAACTCAATGCAATGACATCAGAATGAGTGACACAATATCAGAAAATAGAAAAATATTTAAAACATTCAAACGTAATTCACTCCCACTCAAAAATTAATTATTTCACAGTTCAGTTCAAGTCAGTTCAATGGTATCAGAATGAGTGACACAATAATGTCTGAAAATAGAAAAAATAATTAATATTTTAAAAATATTCAAATAAAAAGGAAATTAATTCACCACTCAGTTCACCTCAATTCAATGGCATCAGAATGGGTGACACAATAATGTCAGAAAATAGAAAAATATTTTAAAAATTCAAATGTAATTCACTCCCATTCAAATAAAAATTAAATTAATTCACAATTGGATTTATATCAATTTAATGACATTGGAATGAATGACACAATAATGTCTGAAAGAAGGAAAAAAAATTAATATTTTAAAAAATGCAAATAAAAGTTAAATTAATTCACCATTCAGTTCACCTCAATTGAATGACATAATAATAATAATATAATAAATTTTAAAAAATTTCAAATAAAAATTGAATTAATTCACATTTGAATTAGTATCAATTCAGTGTCATCAGAGTGAATGATAAAATAATGTCAGAAAATAGAAAAAATAATAAAAAATATTTTTAAAATATTGAAATAAAAATTAAATTAATTCACCACTCAGTTCACATCAATTCAATGGCATCAGAATGAGTGACACAATATTTGAAAATAGGAAAAAATAATATTATATTAAACATTAAATTAATTATTAATCGACATTAATATTGAAAATATTCACCCTTCGATTCACGTCAATTCAGTGACGTCAGAATGAATGACACAAGAATGGCTCAAACCAGAAAAAAATGATTCATATTTTAAAAACATTCCAATAAAAGTTAAATTAATTCACCATTGAATTCACATCTCTTTTCCCTCCCCTTCCCTTTTCCCCTTCCCTTCCCTTTTCCCTTCCCTTCCCTTTTCCCTTCCCTTCCCTTTTCCCTTCCCTTCCCTTTTCCCTTCCCTTCCCTTTTCCCTTCCCTCTTCCCTTCCCTTCTCCAGGGGAACATTCCCAGCTCTCCCATCCTGGCTCCATCCCTTGGGAGATCTCTGGATTTGCTCCAGCAGCTCCCGGTGCTCCCGCTGCTGTTCCCAACTGCCCCATCCCCACCTCCTTCAACCCCCCCTGGGATTAAACCCCGATGTCCCCGAGATAAAAAAACCCCAAATTCCTTGTCCTGCAGCATTTTTGGCACCTCCACGTGCCGACCGAAATCCCGATCCTTTAGGAATTGCTTTGGAGCTGCACCAACACCTCCTCCAAAGGATTCAATCCCCGAATCCAAGCGGATACAGCGTCAATTAAACCCATTCAGCCCCTCAGCGCGGAATTCGGGGATTGATTTGGGAGTTTGATGAGGTTCAATTCGACTCAGCTGCTAAACCTGAGTTTACAGGAGCGCTCCTCCAAAGCCCGGGATCAGCAGCCGATCCCACTCCTTAAAAACCTCGATCCCACTCCTTAAAAACCTCGATCCCACTCCTTAAAAACCTCGATCCCACTCCTTAAAAACCTCGATCCCACTCCTTAAAAACCTCGATCCCACTCCTTAAAATCTCGATCCCACTCCTTAAAAACCTCGATCCCACTCCTTAAAAACCTCGATCCCACTCCTTAAAAACCTCGATCCCACTCCTTAAAAACCTCGATCCCACTCCTTAAAAACCTCGATCCCACTCCTTAAAAACCTCGATCCCACTCCTTAAAATCTCGATCCCACTCCTCAAAACCTCGGAGATCAAAACCTCAAAACCCTCGCCGAGATCTTCGGGGAGCCAGGAATGATCGAAACGAAGGGGGGGGGGGGGGGAAATTGTGGATCTGCCAGGACAAGAAGCAGTTAATTATTCCCGGGATGTTTCTCTGGGGAGGGAGAAGAGCAGCTGGAGTGTTTTCCCCGCAGGGCTCCAGCTGGCGTTGAGGGGTGGGAAACGCTCAATCCTCAATTTACGGCCGCCCTGAACACCTGGAAGCGGGGCCGGGGAAGGATTTCAGGGGCTTTTAACACCTCTTTGAGGCTTCTTTTAATGATTAATGGGGTTGGGATGGTCCTTTGGCTTCACCTGGAGTTCCTAAGTCTGGAGAGGGCTGGGATTCCCTCCCACTTTCCATCAATCCGGGGGGTTCCTGGTTTTCCTTCTTCCTCTGGATTTGCCCTTTTTGGCCTGGTTGTCTCCTGGCCAGAGGATCCTCAGCCCCAGGGATGGGCAGGACCTCCCATGGGCTCTGGAGTTCCCAGGGGATCCCTGACTTTCAGCAGGAAAACTGTGGGGTTTTTTGGGATGTGGGGTTGCTGGATCTTCCTAATTTATTTATTTATTTTTTTTTTTTCAGCTGAAATCTGTATTTTTGTGCTGGGAGTTTTAGGAATGGCTGGAGGGGGGGTGTCCATCCTGCTGCTGGGAGCTGCCGTGGGATGCAGTTCTGGCTTGGAGGTGTTTGGAGCTGAGGATCCCGGTATTCCCAGGAGGGTGAGAACACCAGGAAGCAGGGCTGGTGAAGGATTTCAGGATCTTTTAGCAGCTCTTTGAGAGTTCTTTTATTTATTAGTGGAGGTGGGATGGTCTTTTGGCTCCACCTGGATCCCAGGGCTTGGATGGGGCTGGGATTCCCTTTATTCCCTTTATTCCTGGCGTTCCCATGAGGGTGAGAACTCAGATCTGCTCCTTATTTAGGGCACATCCCCTTGTGTCCCCCACATTCCCAACCCTGCCAGGACAGTCACTCCCAAAGCTTTGTGGTCACCCCACTGTCCCCACCCCAAATGTGGTGTTTGGGTCCTTTTTGGGGTCCTTTCCCAGGAGTTCGATCCAGGGCTTTTGAACCCGTGTTCCCTTTGCTTCCCAGGTTCTTGCTGCCTCCAAGTACTCTCTATCTTGGACACCATCCCTCAGTCCTCCATCTTGGATCCCGTCTCTTAGTCCTCCATACTGGACACCCTCCCTCAGTCCTCCATCTTGGACACCGTCCCTCAGTCCTCCATCTCGGACGCCCTCAGTCCTCCATCTTGGATGCCATCCCTCAATCCTCCATATTGGACGCCGTCCCTCAGTCCTCCATACTGGACACCATCCCTCAGTCCTCCATATTGGACGCCGTCCCTCAGTCCTCCCTCTGGGACACCGTCCCTCAGTCCTCCATATTGGACGCCGTCCCTCAGTCCTCCATATTGGAGACTGTCCCTCAATCCTCCATTTTGGACACCATCCCTCAGTCCTCCATCTCGGACGCCCTCAGTCCTCCGTCTTGGAGACCCTCCCTCAGTTCTCCATACTGGAGACTGTCCCTCAGTCCTCCATTTTGGACACCGTCTCTTAGTCCTCCATCTCAGAGACCATCCCTCAGTCCTCCATCTCAGATGCCGTCCCTCAGTCCTCCATATCGGATGCTGCTCCTCAGTCCTCCATCTTGGACATCATCCCTCAGTCCTCCATACTGGAGACCATCCCTCAGTCCTCCATATTGGATGCTGTCCCTCAGTCCTCCATCTTGGACATCATCCCTCAGTCCTCCATCTGGGACACTGTCCCTCAGTCCTCCATATTGGAGACTGTCCCTCAATCCTCCATTTTGGACACCGTCCCTCAGTCCTCCATATTGGACACCATCCCTTAGGAATCTCTCTGGGAGACCAGCCCTCAGAAATCCCTCTGCTTTTGTGGGATGACCCCAATAAAGTGCCCTCCCCGTGTCATTTGGGATGTCTCGTGTCCCCCTCAGCGACTCCAGACCCCTCTATTTGCCCCATAAATCACTTCTTCACCCAACTCCTGTTTTTCCCCATCCCCTCCACCTGCTGACACCTGGAATCTTTATCCCTCTTGGAATGACTTTCTCTCCCTCTCCATCCCTCCCTTCCAGCGATGCCAGACCCCTCTACTTACCCCATAAATCACTTCTTCACCCCATTCCTGCTGTTCCCCATCCCCTCCACCTGCTGACACCTGGAATCTTTATCCCCCCTGGAATCACTTCCCTCCCTCCCCTTTCCCCGAGCCGGCCCCTCCTTTCCAAACATCCCAGCTATTTTATTCTCGTTTTGTGCCCACGAGGTAAAAAATCTTTCGGCGTGGGGTTTTTTCTCCCCCTTTCCCCCCCTTCCCTTTCTCCCCTCCTCTCCATTCCCACATTCCTAAAGCGCTGGGGGTGGCACTCCCTGCCCTATTCCCCCCTCTCCCAGCTGGAGAAAGGTTTGGAGGTGGAGTTGGGGGGGGAATATTCCTGGAGCAGCCGCTCCTGCCTCACAACTTCTTCCCACAGCTCGGGAGTTTCTCGGGAGCTCGTGGGGACGCAGATTCCCAATTTTGGGACGAGACACCCAGGTAAGAAGCAGCGACCACCCCCTCATCCCGCGTGTCCATCCAGGGATCGGCTTTTCCACGCTCCACTCTGGGTTGTTTTTTTTTTTTTCTCCCCCCTCCGCCTCTTCCCATTCTTAGGTTTGAATGAAGTGAAAGGAAAGAGAGGGAGGATGGGGAGAGGATGAGGAGGGAGCAGCGCCCGGGATGTCAATGGAATTCCCGCTCCATCATCCAACCCCCCCCCCCCCCCCGGGGGCTGTCTCAGGAATGCCTGAAATGTCGTCCCCCCCCCAAAAAAAAAAAAAAATGCTTAAAATGTGAATTTTGGGGCGGTTTCGCTCTTGTAGGGATGGGAGGGGCAGGGAGAGGTTGGGAAGGAGGGTTTTGTAGGATCGGGGAATACCCCGAGTTTGGTGGTGCTGTGGGGAGTGGTTGGATTTGATGGTCTCGGAGGGGTTTTCCTGCCTTCAAATTCCATGATTTTATGTTCAGCCAGAGGTTAGAAATGTAGAATTCAGGGAATGCCGCTTTTCCTTTCCTGGTCATGTGGGCAAAAATTCAGTGTAGGGAAAGGAATCTTCCAGGAAAATGGGGAATCCTGGAGGGAAAGGGGAAATCTGGGAGGGAAGTGGGAAATCTGGGAGGGAAGTGGGAAATCCTGGGGGGAAGTGGGAAATCCTGTAGGGAAATGGGAAATCCTGTAGGAAAATGGTGCCAAAGGGGGTGTGGATACCCACCATTCCAAGGGAATGGTTGGAATGATGATCCTGGAGTGTTTTTTCCAGCCCTAATGATTCTGGGATTCTGTGTTGAGCCAGAGTTTGGGAATTAAGAATTTAGGAGATCCCACTTTTCCTTTCCTGGTCATATGGCCAAAACCTTCTCTTTAGGGAAAGGGAAAAGTGGGAGATCCTGTAGGAAAATTTTCAGGAAAATGGGAAATCTTGTAGGAAAAATGGGAAATCCTGTGGGAAAAAGAAAAATCCTGTAGGAAAATGGCCCTCAATTGTATTCCTCCAGGAGGGGAATGGCATGGAATGGGTGGATGTGGCCATTCCCAGGTCCCAGCAGCAGCAGGAATCACATCCCTGCAGGGATTGAAAATCCCTGTGGATGTGGCACTTGGGGACACGGATCAGTGGTGGCCTTGGAGTTCTGGGAGGAATGCTTGGAATGATGATCCTGGAGGGTTTTTCCAGCCCTAATGATTCTGGGATTCTGGGATGAGCTGGAGAAAAGCTCCTCTTGCCGCTGGAGGTGGGTGGGACCATCACAGCAATCCCAAACCCGGAGCTAAATCCTCTTCCCTACTGCAGATGAGCCACTCCCAGGCTCTGTGCTGATCCCAGGAATCCAGAGGGAGCTTCTTCCCGAGGGAGATGTTGCTGCGTGCCCGGATCCTGCTGCTGGCCCTGGCTGTGGCACCCTACGGAGCGCTGGCTGTCCGGGAAGGTACGGGACACGCGGGACACCGGGAATGCAGCACCTGAGGGGGGGGATGTGGGACACAGCAGGGGGGAAAAGGCCTTTTCCAGGGAGATTGTTCCATGGATACACCCAGGGATGCTCCCATGGATGTTCTCAGGATGGAGCTGAGTTCTGGTGCCTTTGACTTCTCCATAGGATCCTTTTAGGTTGGGATCATCCAACAGAGAACCTGAGCTGGTCCCAAAAGGCAGGGATTAGGATTTATGGGAAATCAGGGCTCTGATCCTGCTCCTGCCATGGATTCACCCATGGATTCACCCATGGATTCACCCATGGATTCACCCATGGATTCACCCATGGATTCACCCATGGATGCTCCCAGGATGGAGCTGTAGTTTGACTTCTCTATGGGATCCTTTTAGTTGGGATTATCTGGATAACAGAGCACCTGAGCTGGTCCCAAAAGGCAGGGATTAGGATTTATGGGAAATCAGGGCTCTGATCCCTTTCCTGCAGCTGATCCTGCTCCTGGCATGGATTCACCCATGGATTCACCCATGGAGGCTCCCAGGGTGGAGCTGGAGTGCTGGTACCTCCAACTTCTCCATAGGATCCTTTTAGTTGGGATTATCTGGATAACAGAGCACCTGAGCTGGTCCCAAAAGGCAGGGATTAGGATTTATGGGAAATCAGAGCTCTGATCCTGCTCCATACATGGATTCACCCATGGATTCACCCATGGATACCCCCATGGATACCCCCATGGATTCACCCCTCCCTGGCTCCGTGTTGCCCACGAGCTCTTTGGGGGTGAGGGGCTGGATCCCAAAAAGCGGGAGCCGGAAGAATTGCAGGGAAAAAGCAGCAGGATCCCAGCATGTTTTTTAGGGTCCTGCAGGAGGGGGAGGCTCCTCCTGAACATCCTACAGGGATAATCCCAGCTGGGGAAGCCCAAGAATCCTCCCCTTCTCTCTCCCAACAAGCCCCCATGTCGGAAGATCTGAATTCCCCGGGATTAACTCAGTAAATCCCACAAGGAGTTCATGGAATCTTTGCCACCATCTGCAGGGTGAACTTGCTGGAGCTCCTGCCCCTCCACCAAGCCAGTATCCCGGATTTTAATGCTCTTTCATTCCCAGGAGGGAGCGGGGTGATAAATCCCCCTTTCCAGGTGTCTCTGGAAAAGCTGGGATTGACGGAACAGGGCCGGTTTTGGAGCTGTTGGCACTGCCCAATTAACTCCAAACTGGTGTCTCCTTCAGAAGCTTCTCTTTATTTATCAGCATTTGAGGTCTCTTTCCCAGGAGCTTCACAGCCCCTCATCTAAACTCCAAGGTTTTCTGTTCCTGCTAAAATCTTATAAAATTCCCTATATCCTGGCTGTGAGTTAGCAAAAGCAAGCAAGGCCCTATCCTAATTCCACCTAAAAATTCACCTAGTAAGCAACTAAGGCCACAATCTTGTATTCTTGCTTTATATTTTGATAATTTCTCACCCCTCCGGCAGCCGAGGCGATGCTGGGCCCGCGGGACCTGCGTGTGAGCGAGCGGGGCCACGGCTCCCTGCGGCTCAGCTGGACCCCCCCACAGGGCACCGTGACGGGGTATCTGCTCCACGTGCAGCCCCTGCTGCCCTCGGGGCAGCCACAGCCAGCAGAGCAGCGGCAGGTGGGGGATGATCCCGCTGGGTGCAGCAGCAGGAGGAGGTCTGGGGTTGGGGTGGAGTTCCTGGGTTGGGGTGGAGTTCCTGGGATCAAGGTGGAGTTTCCAGGGTTGGGTTGGAGTTCCCGGGGTTGGATTGGAGTTCCCGGGGTTGGGTTGGAGTTCCCAGGGTTGGGTTGGAGCTCCTGGGGTTGGGTTGGAGCTCCTGGGGCTGGGTTGGAGTTCCTGGGGTTGGGTTGGAGTTCCCAGGGTTGGGTTGGAGCTCCTGGGGCTGAGGGGAAGTTCCTGGAGTTGGGTTGGAGTTCCCAGAGTCAAGGGGAAGTTCCCGGGATCAGGTTGGAGTTCTTGGGTTGGGCTGGAGTTCCCAAGGTTGGGTTGGAGTGCCCAGGGTCGGGTTGGATTTCCCAGAGTTGGGTTGGAGTTCCTGGGATCGAGGTGGAGATCTTGGGGTCAGGTTGGAGTTCCAGGGGTCAGGTTGGAGTTCCTGGTTTGGGTTGGAGTTCCTGGGGTCAAGGTGCAGTTTCTGGGGTTGAGGTGGAGTTCCCGGGGCTGGGTTGGAGTTCCCAGGTTGGGTTGGAGTTCCCGGGTTGGGTTGGAGTTCCCGGGTTGGGTTGGAGTTCCTGGGTTGGGTTGGATTTCCCAGGGTTGGACTGGAGTTCTTGGGGTTGGATTGAAGTTCCTGAGGTTGAGTTGGAGTTCCTGGGGCTGAGGGGAAGTTCCCAGGGTCAGGGTGGAGTTCCTGGGGTTGGGTTGGAGTTCCCAGGGCTAGGTTGGAGTTCCCAGTGTTGATTTTCTATTCCCAGTGTGGAGTCGGAGTTCCCAGTGTCCCTCCCCAAATCTCCTCAAACCTTCCCTTTTTCCCTTCCCTTCTTCCCCTACTTCTCCCTTCCCCTTCCCAAATCTTCCCTTCCCCAACCTTCCCTTCCCTTCTTCCCTTCCCAAACCCTCCCTTCCCCCTGTGTCCCGTGTCCGTGGATCCCACACTCCCGGTGTCTTTCCTGGGGGTGTTTTCCGAGGTGACCTCTCAAGGTGCTCCCGAGCCCCTCCCATCCCAGGGGGGTGACGATGTCCCTTGTCCCCCCCTCCCTGTGTGTGGCAGCTGGTGGTGGGCGGTGACACCGACACGCTGCTGGTGACAGACCTGCGGCCCAGCACCGAGTACGTCCTCACCCTCAGGGCCACCCACGGGGACGCCCTCGGACAACCCGCGGCTGCCACCGGCAAAACGAGTGAGTGGCTCCTCCTCCTCCTCCTCCTCCTCCCCGGGATGGGCACGGGGGAAAATCCCACTCCAAATCCATGAGGGGAAGGGGGGTGGGAATGGCTGCAGATTCCAGGGGGTGGGAGAAGAAACCACCCACCACGCTCGACGGGTGTCAAAGGGAGCAGCTCATCGTCCCAACAGGGAAACAGCGGGATTGGAGGAGTCCAGGATGGGGCTTCAGGAAGGGGGACACCTGGGAGGAGAAAGCTCCTGGAGGTTGGGGGTTGGGAATGTTTTGGAGATCATGGGTTGGGAAAGCTCCTGGAGGCTGGGGGTTGGGAATGTTTTGGAGACCACAGGTTGGGAAAGCTCCTGGAGATTGTGGGTTGGGAAAGTTCCTGGAGATTGTGGGTTGGGAAAGTTCCTGGAGGCCAC
Source organism: Pyrocephalus nanus (assembly GCA_038380795.1). Lineage (NCBI taxonomy): Eukaryota > Metazoa > Chordata > Aves > Passeriformes > Tyrannidae > Pyrocephalus > Pyrocephalus nanus. The sequence goes on along the minus strand of CM076262.1, from coordinate 18,879,423 downwards.
GGGTTGGGAAAGCTCCTGGAGGCCACAGGCCATTTGATCTCTCCTCTCCTCTCCTCATCCCCACCCTGAGGAGCCCCCAGTGTCTGTGCCAGGGCTGGTTGGATCCAAAGGGGCTCCTCTCCCAGAGAGCTGTGTCGGGATCTGGGATTTCCTCTGCTCGGGGAGGGGGGGATGTTTCAGTTCCAAACACCCTTCCCACAGGAACCCCAAAAATGGTCAGTCTTGGGAGGGGTCATCTCATTTTTTGAGGGATTTTCTGGTCTTTTTTGAGTGATTTTTTGTGGGAAGGGAAGGGAAAGAAGGAAAGGAAAGAGGGAAGGGAAAGAGGGAAGGGAAAGAGGAAAGGGGAAAGGGAAAGTTTGGGAAAGGGAAGGGAAGGGAAGGGAAGGGAAGGGAAGGGAAGGGAAGGGAAGGGAAGGTTTGGAAAGGGAAGGTTTGGAAAGGGAAAGGAAAAGGGAAGGTTTGGAAAGGGAAAGGAAAAGGGGAAGGAAGGGAAGGTTTGGGAAAGGAAAGGAAAAGGGGAAGGAAGGGAAGGTTTGGGAAAGGAAAGGAAAAGGGGAAGGAAGGGAAGGTTAGGGAAAGGAAAGGAAAAGAAAGAAGGAAATTTCAGGAAAGGAATGGAAAGAAGGTCATTTCAGGACAAGAACCTTCAGAATCATCTTCAAGGGATCCCTTGAAAATCCCTGGAAGATGGGAGGGGGATTGTTGCTTTCCAGGACCCACCTTGAAAGGCAGAGCTGGTGCTGCTCCCTCCACTTGCCCCTCTGTCCCTGGAGCCAGAGGGTTCTCCAGGGATCCAAGGGCATTCCATGTCCCCTCCCTCTTTGTGCCCCCCTCAGCTCCCGTCCCTCCCGTCACCAACTTCCGGGTGGTGGAAGAAGGACCTTTCAGCCTGAAGGTGGCCTGGACCCCTCCCCCGGGCAAACTGGAGGGCTACAAGATCTACATCCCCAGGGGTGAGTCCACCTGGGGGGCATTCCAGGCCCTTCCCTTGGGAAGGACAAAGGGAGCCAAGGGCAGGGAAGGTGCTCCTGGAACGACTCTGGAAGCATCCAGGTTGTCCAGAGCGTGGGGTTCCTCCAGGAGAGAGGAGAAGAGTCCTTTGAAGGACTTTAAAGAACAAGGAGATGTTTTTCTTGGAGAAGATTGGGGCGATGCTGTGGGTGATGCCTTGTCATATCCCAAGGATTTTTGTGCTTTTCTTGGGTGGGGCTGTGGGGTGAGCCCAAGCCTTTGGGGTGTCCCACACCCCCCTCTGAGCTGTCCTTGGGATGTGGATGTTCCCGTGGCACCTGCAGGGCTGGGACACCCTGGATTTGCCCAGTTTGAACTGTGGGCACAACTCCCAGCCCCACCAGCGTGCTGGGAGACTCCAACCATCTCCTTGATCTTGGAGCAGGGAGCCAAGGGCAGGGAAGGTGCTCCTGGCACGACTCTGGAAGCATCCAGGTTGTCCAGAGCGTGGGGTTCCTCCAGGAGAGAGGAGAAGAGTCCTTAGAAGGACTTTGTTTTGGAGAACAAGGAGATGTTTCTTTTGGAGAAGATGGAGGTGATGCTGTGGGTGATGCCTTGTCATATCCCAAGGATTTTTGTGCTTTTCTTGGGTGGGGCTGTGGGGTGAGCCCAAGCCTTTGGGGTGCCCCACACCCCCCTCTGAGCTGTCCTTGGGGTGTGGATGTTCCCGTGGCACCTGCAGGGCTGGGACACCCCGGATTTGTCCAGTTTGAGCCGTGGCCCCAACTCCCAGCCCCACCAGCGGGTTGGGGGACTCCAACCATCTCCTTGATCTTGGAGCAGGGAGCCAAGGGCAGGGAAGGTGCTCCTGGCACGACTCTGGAAGCATCCAGGTTGTCCAGAGCGTGGGGTTCCTCAAGGAGAGAGGAGAAAAGTCCTTTGAAGGACTTTGTTTTGGAGAACACAGAGATGTTTCTTTTGGAGAAGATGGGGGTGGAGAAGTGGAGAAGATGCTGTAGGTGATCCCTTGTGACCTCCAGAGGGTTTTTGTGCTCCCTCCCACCTTGGGTGGGGCTGTGGGGTGAGCCCAAGCCTTTGGGGTGCCCCACACCCCCCTCTGAGTTGTCCTTGGGGTGTGGATGTTCCCGTGGCACCTGCAGGGCTGGGACACCCCGGATTTGTCCAGTTTGAGCCGTGGCCCCAACTCCCAGCCCCACCAGCGTGCTGGGGGACTCCATGTGGCGGAGACATCACCGTGGGCTTTGAGAAAGCTCCACCAGCCCCCTGTCCTTGCCTTTGCAGCCTCCAGGCCGGGGGTGGCCCACGAGCAGGTCCTGCGGGGCGACGTCTCCTCCCACGTGCTGGCCAACCTGCAGGAGGACCGGCAGTACAACGTCATCCTCTACGCCGTGCACCCCCAGGGGCCCAGCCAGCCCGTGGCTGCTCTGGGGAGGACGCGTAAGGGTGGGACCCCCTTGGGGGTGGGGGTTGGTTGATGGTTTTTGGTCCCTCTCTGCCCCCCTGGGGGTGTGGGTGCTGTCCAGAAGCTGCTCGTGGTACCCTCAGGCTCCCTGTCACGGGTGGGAGGGGGAGGCTCCACGGGTGGGAGGGGGAGGCTCGGGCTGAGTGGTCACAAAGCCAAGCCTTGGGGCAGCTCCACCTGCTCTGCCAGCCTGGGGTTATGGCAAACTGAAGGAATTTTGGGAGGTGTAAATTGAAGGAGTTATCGAGGTGCGATGGAACTGCTTTTGGCCCACCCGGATCGGCAGAATGAGAACGTTGTTTGGGTGAAATGAAGAATTTATTTGATCCAAATGAGCAGAGCAAAGAGCTCAGTCAGGGCTGTTTGTTACCCAGAATAAAAGCTAAAAAAAACCCCACCTGCTATAATGGAGGGTGAAACGGTAACAAAGCATTTATATTAAAGGTGGTGAAAGAAATCACCGTTAAGCAGAGCTGGGATGGGACTGACCCAGAGCAGCTCTCAGGGGGGACATCTCTGCTCTCAGCCTCCAGGGGTGACCTCACAGGGTGTCCCCAACCACAGGAGGAACATGCCCAGCTCTGGGCCCTCAGCTCAGCAAGGACATGGAGGGGCTGGAGCAGGGATTGTCCAGGGAAGAGCAGCGAGGCTGGGGAAGGGACTGGAGCACAATTCCCATGAGGAGAGGCTGAGGGAGCTGGGGGGGCTCAGCCTGGACAGGAGGAGGCTCAGGGGAGACCTCCTCACTCTCTGCAACTCCTGCCAGGAGGGGGGAGCCGGGGGGAGTTTGGGCTCTTCTCCCAGGCAATCAGCAGCAGGACAAGAGGACAAAGCTTAAGCTGTGCCAGGGGAGGTTTAGGTTGGATATTGGGAAGGAATTCTTTCCATGGAGAGTGCTCAGCCCTTGGAATGGGCTGCCCAGGGAGGGGGTGGATTCTCCATCCCTGGAGGTGTTTAAGGACAGGCTGGATGTGGCATCAGTGCCATGGGCTGGTAATCACAGCGGGGTTGGATCAAGGGTTGGACTGGATGATCTCAGAGATCTCTTCCAACCCCGTTAATTCTGTGATTCTATGAATTCCAAGAGGATGAGCCACAAAAGTGGCCTCTCAGGGTGTGAGGGGGTGGGAATTATTGGCAAGGGAACACTGGGAAAATCCCAGTGTTTCCCAGTAAGAGGAAGAAAGGAGCAGGGGGTGTTTTCTGGTGGGAGCTGAGAGGGAATAAGGCCGGGCTGGATGAGGTTGGAGCAGCCAAGTGGAACATTCCCTGGTTGGAAGGGGATGATCCTTGAGGTCCCTTCCCACCCAAACCACGCTGGGATCCCGTGAATTAGGAATAATCAGCCAATATATTGCTCTGGAGGTGTTTAAGGACAGCCTGGATGTGGCATCAGTGCCATGGGCTGGGTTGGAGCCATGGGCTGGGTTGGAGCAGGGCTTGGACTGGATGATCTCAGAGGGCTTTTCCCAACCCAGTGGATTCCACCCCTGCCCTGGGCAGCCCTTTCCAACACCTGACCCCCCTTTCCATGAGGAGATTTTCCCAAATACCCAACCTAAGCATCAAAACTTGGGGTGGTTTCTCCTCTTGTCCTGCCCCTCATTCCCTGAGAGAGGAGCCCCAATCCCACCCCGCTCCTCTTCCCAGATTTTTCCCTCGGACAACTGAGCTGCTTCTGCTTCTCCCACCAGGAAAAATCCTCCCCCTGACCGATGTTTTCCTTCCCTGTCCTCCTTCCAGTGAAAGTGCTGGCCGTGGAAAAGCTGGTGCTGCACAACGAAACCACGGACACGCTGCGGGCCACGTGGAGCGCCGTGCGGGGAGCCACGGGATACCGGCTCACCTGGACATCTGCAGGTGGCACACAGGGATGGGGGGTGGACAACAGGGAGATGGGAGGTCCCCCAAGGCATTGGAAGCACCGGCACCTTCATGGAATGAGGAAATTGGGTTTTTTTTGGGGGGTAGGGATCAACCGGCAGCTTCCACGGGAGTTCTGCTGCAGCTTTTTGGGGTGGGAAACGGCCCTGGATGCAAAAATTCCCGCTCACAAAACGAGGGGATGGATCCCCAGCCTCGTTCCATGGGATTAGGGCAGGATTTCCCGGAGCTGAGTAGCCTTGGGAAGGGTTAAAGCTGGGAAAATGCTTCCCTGAAGAGCTTCAGTCACCCCGAGCTTTGGGGTCACCCCTTTTTTTTTGGGGTGTTTTTTTTTTCCCAGTCTGGAAGTGCCTGTGATTATTTCTATTCTTTCTGTGGCACCAAAACTTTCTTTAATCATCAGAATCCTCATTTTTAGGGGAGATTTGGATGTTTGGAGCCAGATCTGAGTTGGCAGCTGGAGCTTCTCCCCTACCCTGAACCCAAAGGTGTTTTCAGGGTTGTTTTTTGGGGAGGGGAGGGGGGGCAGGAATCAGAAATTCAGGTTTGATGACGTTTTGGGGCCCTGGGAGGTGGATGTTTCTGGGGCTCAGGGCTGAGATGGAATGTCAGGGACACCTGGGCTCCATCCCAGCCTTGGAATAACCAGCACATTCCACCCCCTGGTTGTGATACAAGGAAACAATTCCCACAGGGAATGGGGGGTTTGGGTGGGAGAACAGCTCCAAAAACATCACCAGGAGGGGATGACATAAAACTGCTTTTATTGCTTTGCAATCAACTTCCCTCTGGGGAAAAAAAACAGTCCTAGCAATCCCCCAAAATCCAGGAATTTTCTCAGTCCATGTTTAACATCTCACCCCAAAATCCTCTTCCCATCTTTGGGGTCTTTTGGGATCCAGGCACCTTCTGCCCCGTCCCAAAACACCCGAGGGCTTGAATTTCATTTCGTGGAGCATTTGTATTTATTTAATTCTTCAAATTAGTCTTAAAAAAACTCCGAGTTGTGAGGGGGGAGCAGCTCGAGCAGGAGGTGGGAGAAGGGAGATGGAACTCGAGGAGCACCAGATGGGCACGTGGCACCCTCCAGTGACCGGACAGGAAAAGGCACCGTCCCCTCCCCTTCCCAAAAAAAATATCCCAATTGTTGCTGCCGGCACCTCCCAACAAGTGTTCCCAAGGGTGTTCTCCTTGGGGTGTCCCAAGGGAATTCCATATCCCTTTCCCAGAGGGCACCACCCAGGACGTGACCCTCAGCCATTCCCTGATCCAGGGGCTGCATCCAGGCGTGGAATTCACGGTCATCATCAACCCCATCTTCAGGAATGTCCAGGGATTGGTGCTGTGGGAAGCCCCATTTGTGGGTTTTCCCTGATTTATTCCCTCTATCCTACAAATCCCTGAAGTGCCTTGATCCGTTGGTGCCCTCTGAGGATTCCCTGGGTCATTCCTGCCTTCCCTTCCCTTCCCAAGGATGGTTCTCCTTGGTGTGATCCCAGCAGGATTCCCATCCCCCTTGATCCATCCCAAGGGAATCCAACAGCTTTTCCTTTCCTTTCCCAGAGGGCACCATCCAGGACGTGACCCTGAGCAGCAGCTACAGCCACTACCTGATCCAGGGGCTGCATCCAGGCGTGGAATACACGGTCACCATCAACCCCATCTTCGGGAATGTCGAGGGGCCCGTGCTGAGCGGGAAAGCCACGACCGGTGAGTGTCCTGGGGGAGGGCTGGGATGGGGATCCACCCTCATGGGATTGAGGATCCACCCTCATGGGATGGGGGATCCGCCCTCATGGGATTGGGATCCACCCTCATGGGATTGGGATCCACCCTCATGGGATTGGGATCCACCCTCATGGGATTGGGATCCACCCTCATGGGATTGGGGATCCACCCTCACAGTGTCCCCCAGGAGGGTTGGGATTTGGGATCCACCCTCACAGTTCTCTTTCAGGAGGGCTGGGATTGGGATCCACCCTCACAGTGTCCTGGGATGGAGATCCACCCTCATGGGTTTGGGGATCCACCCTCACCGTGTCCCATGGGAGGGCTGGGATTGGGGATCCACCCTCACAGTGTCCTGGGATTGGGATTCACCCTCACAGTGTCCTGGGATGGGAATCCACCCTCACAGTGTCCTGGGATGGCAATCCACCCTCACAGTGTCCTGGGATTGGGATCCACCCTCACAGTGTCCTGGGATGGCAATCCACCCTCACAGTGTCCCCCAGGAGGGCTGGGATTGGGATCCACCCTCATGGTGTCCCATAGGAGGGCTGGGATTGGGATCCACCCTCACAGGGTCCTGGGATGGGGATCCACCCTCATGGGATGGGGATCCACCCTCATGGGATGGGGATCCACCCTCATGGGATTGGGGACCCACCCTCGTGGGATTGGGGACCCACCCTCATGGGATGGGGATCCAGCCTCACAGTGTCCTGGGATGGGGATCCACCCTCACAGTGTCCTCCTGGGAAGGGGATCCACCCTCATGGGATGGGGATCCAGCCTCACAGTGTCCTGGGATTGGGATCCACCTTCACCGTGTCCTGGGATGGGAATCCATCCTCATAGTATCCCCCAGGAGGGCTGGGATTGGGGATCCACCCTCATGGGATGGGGATTCACCCTCACAGTGTCCCGTGGGAGGGCTGGGATTGGGGACCCACCCTCATGGGATGGAATTGGGATCCACCCTCACAGGGACCGGCAGGAGGGCTGGGATTGGGGATCCACCCTCATGGGATGGGGATCCACCCTCACAGTGTCCTGGGATTTGGGATCCACCCTCACAGTGTCCTGGGATTTGGGATCCACCCTCACAGTGTCCTGGGATTTGGGATCTACCCTCACAGTGTCCTGGGATGGGGCTCCACCCTCACAGACACGCAGGGTGGGGGTCAGGCTGTGCTGGAATTTGCAGCCACCCTCCCTGCCTGTCACCTCTTATGGCTCAATTAAGTGGGAGAAGCCTCTGCCCCAATTAAGGTGCAAATTAAGGTGTGGAATTTAACGCAATTTCATCAATTTAATAATTGATTTAATAATGAATGTGAGGCAGAGAGAGAGACAAAGAGGTAGAAAAGAGGCCCAGGGGGAGAGAAAGAGAGAGAGAGAGAGATAAAGCAGAAGATCATCACCACCCATGGATCCAGTGGTGTCCCATCAGTCCTTCTCCACCTTGGGCTTCTCTGTCGTGGGGGGGAATTGTTCCCTAAAATGGGAGAAATAATCCTCTGGGCAGTTTGGAGCGTGGAAAGGTGCATTGCACCCCATGGATCCAGCCTGGCCAGGTCCCTCTGCAGAGCCCTCCTGCCTCCCAGCACATCAACACTGCCCCCAGCTTGGGGTCACCTGCAGATCTGCTGATGGTTCACTCCATCCCCTCATCCAGACCAGCAGTAAAGATTAAACAGGACTGGGCCCAGCCCTGATCCCTGGGGACACCCCTGGTGACCGGATCCCAACGGGATGCAGCTCCATTCCCCATCAGCCAGTCCCTAACCCAGCACAGGGTGCCCTGTCCAAGCCTTTTCCAGGAGTATCCCATGGGACACGTTTTCAAGCATTAATACAGATTTTAGGGAATCCGGGGCCCTGAGGTTCCAGACTTCCCACTATTTACCCACCTTGGCAAACAAAGGAATTAATGCTCCTTGCTTATACATTCCTCTGATTTTATGGGATAATTAACCCCCTGCTCAGAGTTCCTTCTCTTTTGAGCTGGTGGTCCCTGGGGTGGGTGGGTTATGGGTGGGTGGGTTATGGGTGGGTGGGTTGTGGATGGGTGGGTTGTGGGTGGGTCACCATCTCTCCCTGCCACAGTTCCCTTTTTCCCGCTCAGAGCTGCTTCCAGCGATTTCTGGCTTGGCTTTCCATGCATCCCATCAATCCTGCATCCCTTGTGCCCCTTCTCAGAGATCCCCCCTTGTCCAACCCCTCCTAGACCTGAGACCACACCTGGCTGATGATCCCACCTTGATCCAGAGCGCTGATTGAACTTCCAGTCTGAGCTCTCCCAGAGGCACAGTCGGGGTGCTGGGCCCAGAACTTTGGGAGGAGGAATTTTTGGAAGGCCTTTCCCGGGAAGTGGGACCAGATCTCAGCAAGTTTGGAGCATCCTGGGCCACTCCATCCCATCCCTATCCCACAGCCAAGTCCTTCTGTGTCCTAGCAGGGCTCGAGGTTGTCCTCTTGAAGTCCTTCCAGAAGCCAGGCTGGGTGGGGAGTTTTAGGAGCTGGTGGGACCTTGATGCACGTGGGCAACTCTTGTCTCCTGCAGTGGCCTCCAGCACTGTGCAGATGCTGAAAGTGAGTGAGGTTTCCATCAACAGCCTCCTGGTCTCCTGGGATCCGGTTGCCGGAGCCACCGGCTACAGAGTGGCTTGGGGTCCTACACCAGGTAAGATCCATCTCCCCTCCAGCCTGAAGCACCTCCAGCTCCTCCTGGAGCGCTGGAGAACCTCAGGGATGGCCCAGGTCCTTCAATGCTCCGAGCAGCCTCTCCCACAGCTTCAGGGCATGGAGCAAAGCCAGGAATTATTCCACAATTCCAGCAGGGACAGTGCTTGTGGTGACCACCCCACCCACCCCAGCCCAGCCCCCAACCTGCTCCTCAGGCAGGGGAAGGTGGGGCAGGCCCAGCACAGGGGCTTTTGCAGCTTGAGATATTAAAATTCCCAAATCAATTATCCCAGGAAATCTGTGCCTTGCCCCAGATGGACCAAGGGGTGTCACAGAATTCCTGAGCTTGGAAAAGACTTCCAAGATCGTGGAGCCCACCCTGTGCCCAACAATTCCTTGGCAAAGACCATTCCATCCTCTTCTATTTTCTCTTCCCAAGAATTACTTGGCAAAGAACCTTCTCCTGTTTCATCTCCAAGAGTTCTTTGGAAAGAACCTTTTCCTGTTTCCTCTTCCCAAGAATTCTTTGGACAGAACCTTCTCCTGTTTCCTCTTCCTACAATTTCTTTGGCAAAGACCATCCTGTTTCCCTCTTCCCAAGAGTTCTTTGGAAAGAACCTTCTCCTGTTTCATCTCCAAGAGTTCTTTGGAAAGAACCTTCTCCTGTTTCCTCTTCCCATGATTTCTCTGGCAAAGAACCTTCTCCTGTTCCCTCTTCCCATGATTTCTCTGGCAAAGACCATCCTGTTTCCCTCTTCCCGAGAATTATTTGGCAGAGACCATCCTGTTCCCTCTTCCCAAGAGTTCTTTGGCAAAGAACCTTCTCCTGTTCCCTCTTCCTAAGAGTTCTTTGGCAAAGAACCTTCTCCTGCTTCCTCTTCCCACGATTTCTTTGGCAAAGACCATCCTCTTTCTCTCTTCCCATGACTTCTTTTGCAAAGAACCACCCCCCCATCACCCTTTTCCCTGTTCCCCAGAATTCCTTGGCAAGGCCCGTCCCCGCCACGTGTCCCTGGGCCGGCGGGTGACGTGGCAGCGTCTCCGAGCGCTGGCGCCCGGCACCGATTACGTCATCTCCGTGTCCGTGCTCTTCGGAGCCGCCGAGGGCCCCGCCGTCACCACCTCGGCCAGGACCGGTGAGTGGCACAGAACCTTCCAGCAGCTGCTGCAGAACCACCAGAGGGGGGTCAGGGGGATGAGCTTTCCGAGTGCCGAGGACTCGATGTGGCATCGCCTGGATAAAAGATGGGAATTCCTTGTGTAAAACAGGGCGGGGTGGTGGAACAGCTTTGAGGGACAAACCTTCCATCTCCGACCTCAGCAACGCTGAGTGGGATGACCCAGAAGTTGAGGGGAGGTTGGAAAACCATCAAAGGATTCCTTGGAGAGGTTTAAAAGTGGGAGAAAGTCACTGGCGACCCCGGAATGCAGCGTGGATATAACAGGCTGACCCTCGGGAAGAACCGATCAGGCCATCAGTGGTGGGAGCTGTGGGAGCTCTGGGTGGGTGTTTGGGTGTGGGGGCACTGGGATATGGATCTGCTGACTCCCTGGATCCCTGTCCTGGGCCTGCAGAGGCGGATCCGGAGCAGGACACGCTCCTTGGGTGCCAAGGTGGGATTTACACACACGGCCCCGACCTCAGGCTGGTGTCTCTCCAAAAGAAGATGAGGACACACCAGGGATAAGCAAATCGAACCTTTTGGGATAATTTTGGCCTCATTCCCATGCTGATGAGGAGCCTTTTGGATGGGAATTCAGGCACTGACCTTGTCCTCCCCTCGCAGCTCCCCTCGGCTCCGTCCCCAATTTCAGGGTGACGTCACACACCAGCACCAGCCTCTCCTTGGCCTGGAGTGCCACCACAGCTGCCACCAAATTCCGACTCACCTGGAGCCCCCTGGGAGCTGGAAAAGGTGAGCACGGAAAGGGTGACCCCCCTTCTCAAACTCCTGAGCTCCTGATACAGAGAATCTTGGTTGGTGGTGGTGGCTCCTCCTCTCCTCATCTTCCCTTCATTTATAAAACATTCCAAAGCTCTGGAATGACAGCACAGCAAAGAATGCCTCTTTTTCCGTGGAGGGGATGCCAGCAGGGAGCTCCAGGCTCTGGAATATCCCTCTTTTTTTTGTTTTGGTTTTTTTTTTTTACCAGGAAAGCAGCTTGCCAAGAGCCAGCTCCTGGGCAGCAGAACGCTGGCCCATCGGATCGACCGCTTGGAGCCCCACACGCCCTACAGGGTCGGAATTCGCGCTGTTTTTGGCCGGACTGAGGGGCCAGAGGTGACCCTGACTCACCACACAGGTGGGTCCTGCTGGGACAACTCTCCTGGCCTTGGGATTGGGGGGTTGGGATCGTGGGCTGGGGCCAAGAATCCGTGGGTGGGAGTGGAAATGTCCTTCGGGCTTGTTGAGCGGCCTTGGAGGGCAGTCCTGGGTGGATGGACACAGGTCCTGGTGTTGATTATCCACAGCTATCCCGGGAATCTCTCTGCAGGCACTGCTTGGGGTTTGGGGAATTCCTTGATTTGGGAGTTCCTGGTGGCTCTGCCTCTTTGAATGTGGGGTCTTCAGATTTTGGGAGTTCCTTGATTTTGTTTCTACTCCTCCTGGCTTGGGATCTTAAGGTTTTGGGAATTCCTTGATTTGGAAGTTCCTTGAGTTGTGGTTCTGCCTCTTCCAAACTTGGGGTTTGGGGGGTTCCTTGATTGGGAATTCCTAGTGGCTCTGCCTCTTCCAACTTGGGGTTTTGAGGTTTTGGGAATTCCTTGATTTAGGAGTTCCTTGTGGCTTTGCCCCTCCCAGCTTGGGCTCTTGAGATATTGGGAGTTCCTTGATTTGGGAGTTCCTTGACTTGCTGCTCTGCTCCTTCCAAATTGAGATCTTGAGGTTTTGGAAATTCCTTGATTTGGGGGTTCCTTGATTTGTGGCTCTGCTCCTTCCAACTTGGGATCTTGGGGTTTTGGGACTTCCTTGATTTGGGAATTCCTTGATTTGTGGCTCTGCCCCTTCCAAACTCATGATTGTGAGGTTTTGGGAACTCCTGGATTTGTGGCTCTGCCCCTTCCAACTTGAGGTTGTGGAGTTTTGGGAGTTCCTTGATTTGGGAACTCCTGGATTTGTGGCTCTGCCCCTTCCAAACTCGGGATCCTGAGTTTTTGGGAACTCCTGGATTTGTGGCTCTCCCTTCCCACCCCAGGTTGTTCCTCCAGCCCCTCCCCCCGGTTGGTTTTTGCAGCGTCTCCTGCAGATCCCAAGCCCAGCCAGCCCATCCAGGACCTGAGGGTCACTGCCACTGCTGGGAACACTTTGAAGCTCTCCTGGAAGAGGCTTCCCGGGATAACTCACTATAAGATATCCTGGGGCCCATCCAGGGGTGAGTATCCCGATCCCTGAGGATCCCGATCCCTCAGGCTGGTGTGGGATGAGCACAGAGCCCCAGGAAGCCCCAAACCCAGCAGCTCAGCTCAGTCCATCCCTCTTGCCAAGCTCCAGGGGGGGTCTGAGCTGAAGCCCCAGAACGGAGCCCTGAGCCCAGTTTGGGTCTCTCCCAGAGGGATCCGTCGCACACGAGCCCGGCTGGCATTTGGGAATGCCGAGCAGTTCCCTCCCAGCGGCACAGGGGACACCCTGGGGACCAGCCCTGCCCTCCCTGCCCAGGTGCCCAGAAGATCTGGGGGGAGGAAGCTGCTGGCCCCAGGATTGCTCATCATTCCCTTGGGGAAAAGTTCCTGTCCCCGGGAAGGGGGAGAAATTCCCTCCTTGGGGACGTTGGGAGATCCCAACGGGCCTTCCCCCAACTCCCCCCTGCTGTCCCCTGGCTGTCCCTGCCCTCAGCTGGCCCTGGGGCTGGGGGATGCAGGAAACATCTGCTCTGGGACAGGACCTTTTCTCCAGGGAGCCCCACAGGGCCTGGAAAACCAGGATTCCCCTAAAAAAAAAAAAAAAAAGGAAGATTCATCCTCAAATCTTTCCCTTCCCACCCCAAAAGGTTCGTTTTTTGAAGTGCAAAAACACAAAGCAGAGAAATCTCTCCCCCCTCTCCGGATATTCCCACCTTCCCAGTCCCTGGAAACTGAGAGTTTGGAGTGTGTTCCCAAATTTCCCCTATAAATGAGTTACGAATCCCTGGCTTTGCTAAGGAAGGGAAAATGACACAGTGGGGTTTTTTGGGGGGGATGTCTCCTCTCAGGTGGCTTGGAAAGCTCCCAGCTGGTTGGGGCCAAGGCAGATTCCTTCACCATCCCCAGGCTGAGGGAAGGCACCTCCTACACCATCCACGTGTCTGGAATGGTCAGAGGGCAGGAGGGACCCCCCGTGGTGCTGACAGCCCAAACCTGTGAGTGTGGGACCCCTGGATCCAAGATCCAGGAGATGATTCCATCCTCTCCTCCCATCACAGGAGAGGGGGAAGGAAAACAGCAACACGCTGGCTGGTTATTCCTAATTCACGGAATCCCGGCGTGGTTGGGGTGGGAAGGGACCTCAAGGATCATCCCATTCCAAGCAGGGAATGTTCCACTTGGCTGGGCTGGATGAGGATTGGAGCTTCTTCTCTCTCAGCTCCACCCACTGCTCCTTTCTTCCTCTTCCTGGGAAACACTAAAGCTCCCCCCATTCCCACCGGCTCCAGCTTCCCGAAAAACCCTGGAATGCTGTCGGAATTCCTTCCCCTCACCGCAGCTGAGGGGTTTGAGGAGGCAGAAAGGGCTCTCCAGAGCTGATTTTTCAGGCTAAGCTGCGTTTCCTGCCACCCACCCCTCAGCCCTGGGCTGGGACATTCCCAGCTGGAATGCTGGAGATGCTCCATGTTTGTTGTGTTTCCACCTGGATTTTTTTTAGGCCTTAATTTCATGAATTACCCCCATTTTAATTCGATTTGCACCTCCCCAAGGCCTCCTTTTACCCTGATTTCTTTCTGCTGGTGCTTTCTACCCACCCCTAAATTCGGTTTCCTCCTTCCCCACCAGTGGATTTACCCAAAATCTCCGAGTTCTTGGTGCAGGAAGCCACGGACACCGATGTCCTGCTGTCCTGGGGGGCTGTTCCTGGAGCATCCACCTACAAATTGACGTGGCAGTTGACCTCAGGTAAGGATTTTTGGAGCCCAGCTGGGCCTTGTTTTCCATGTTTTGTGTCCCTTCATCTCAGCTCCTTCACCTGGGTGAAAAAAGAGGGGGGAAAAACCAGGATGAGGAGGCTCCAAAAATGACCCTTTTGGCCAGAGGGGAAAAAAAATCCTGGATTTCCTGGTGGTAAATTACTGGTGGGCATCATCAGCTGTCTTTTCCCTTCCAGACTCTCTGCCTGTGACCAGGGATTGTCCCAGTGAACCAAACCCAGCTTGTTTTTTATCAACACAACCTGAATTTCACCTCTTCAAAATCCCTGCTCTAAAGAGCTTCTAAAACCTCCCAATTTTTATAGCCTGGATTTCCTTTTTCCCAGTTGATTTGGCTTTGCAGAGTTTTATTCTCCTATAGCACTGATTTTTTTTTTTTTTTTCCTGGAGTGGCCTAAAAACCTCTTGGGGTACAACAAGTCATAGTGGCCCTTCCTGCAGGGGGTCAATAAAGAACAGGAACCCAACACAACCCCCCCTCTTTTTGAGTTCCCAGGCCACCACCTTGAATTAATTTTGGAATTCCAAGGCCATTTTAGTGTTGGTTTTTAGGTTTTGGGGTTTTTTTTAGCTCTATATTTCATGGGGGAAGTGATTTTTGGAGCTGAGCATTTGGTTCTCTGGGGGGGGGGGTGATTGGAATGATTTAAACCCTTCCCCTCCTGTGGTCAAATCTCCATCTGTAAATACCCCAAATTCCAGTATTTTCAGCGTTCTCAGGAATGGACACCCCCACCCTGTGCCCTCACATCAATCCCCCTGCAATGGGTTTATAACTCCTGATTTAACATCCTGATCAGATCAATTCATCTTCCACTTTGTGCTACCACATCCAACACAGCATCCAAATTTATGCTCCTGGGTTTAACTCCCCTCGTTTAATTATCCAGGCTGGATAATTAACATGGTCCATGGAAAGAAGAATTTTGTCCCCTTTTTTTTTTCCCTCTCTTCGATTCATTTTCTTCCACACATCTTGGATTTTTTTCTCCCTAAATTAACACTCATCACCCATCTCCCCCCCTTTTTAAGCTCATTTAATTCCCTCTTTGCTGCCACTTTATCCATAAAAACTGAGCTCCCTTTTGTTGATTTTGGGATCATCCCAGGTGGAAATTCCTCTGTCCAGTGTCCCCAAACCCAGGGGGGTCACTGAGGCTCCATCCAGGGCCGCCCTTCCAAGGATCTCGGAGAAGTTCAGCTGGATCTCACCCTCTTCCCTCTTCCTTGGCTCTCCTGAGCCATCTGCTCTGGTGGGAAGTGTCCCTGCCTGTGGAATCCATGATCCTTAAGGTCCCTTCCAACCTAATTCCCCCTGTGATTCCATGACTATTCCTGGAGCACCCCAAAAGCCGGGATTTTTCTGCCCCCACCTGACCTAGAGAAGCTCATTTGATGTTGTGTTTTCACCTCCAGCCTCAAAGTCTTTTGTCCCTCGTGGAACTTCATTTTTCCCCATGGAATTGTCCTCCTTTTCCAGTGGTCACAGATTTCCTCCTGCATGTCCCTTGCCAGTGTTTTCCTGGCCATCTTTCCCGGGATATCATCCAGGTATCTCCTCCCTGAGCCCACCAGCAAAGTCTTCTTCCCATCCCAAAGGATGTGTGGGATCCCTTTTATCATCTCAATCAATTATTATTACATTTTAATCACCGGCTCAGAAGAAGGGGAGCAGCACAGTTTGGGGAGAGGCTGAAAGAGGTATTTACCTATTTTTTTAAAGCAGCAAAACCTCCCTTCCAACATTTTTTTTAGGGGGGGGGGTTAATTGGGAAGGTGGAAAGTTGGACTCGATGACCTTGGAGATCTCGTCCGACTTTGACTCTGTGAGTTTGGGAAAATGAAACAGGTTGTTTGCCTCTGGTTTGATTTCTTTCCACACAAAGTGAGCTTTTTATTTTTTAGTTGCATTTTTAAAAGTGAAATGTTATTTTGGAACAAAGAAAAAAAAAAAGGAGCAAGTTTCACCTCGAACAGCATCGAAACTCCACCACTTGGTATTTACCAAATCATCATCATTTACAAAATAAGACACTTAGAAACCACCAAAACTTTATTATGGCATTTTTCCTACTGATGTTTTAAATCAAAACTATTCATTGCGTGCCACAAAACTCCTCGAGTGGGTTTGGCTGCCAATTTACAGCAAACTTTTCCATTCACTGCCAAAAAATCGACCTTATTTTTATTCCCTACAAACCGCCGCTCACCGCCCAGCTCGGCCCAAATCCTCTCCCTGAACCTTTGGAAGAAAACTCCACTTTCCTTTTCCTTTGGAGTCTCCCTGGCTCTCAGTCACCACCTCTCTTCTCTTTCCCACAGCTCCTGCTGTTTCCCAGGAGGTGCTCCCGGCAGCTTCCAGCTCGTTCCGGGTGTCGGGATTGAGTGCCGGGAGAACGTATCGATTCTCCATCAAACCCATCTTTGGGGACGTGGAGGGACCAGAGACAACTCTGCTGGGGCAAACAGGAGTGAAGGCTGCAGACCTGCACTCCACTTTCACCTGGCAAGCCGCTGGTGGGGCCGATTTCTCGCTATCCCACCCTTCTGACTCCTCTTTTTTTTAGGATGTTTTAAAAGAGGGTTTTTTCAACCCCACCTTTTGTGGTTTCCTCTCCAGAGGGACCTCCTGGAGGGTCACCGAGTGCTCCTACAGGGCTGGCTACGAGGAGGAGCCCCCCCACACCTCCCAGCAGTGTGGGGGTCACTCCTCTCCCAGTGGGCGCCACCCCAAAGCTCTCACCGAGCCTGGAGGTCCCCCCGGCCACCAGCGCCGTGTCCCCTCCACCGACCACTCCCCCCGGGCCCGGTGAGTTGTATCCATGGGGGATTTGGGGTGGAAGGTGGAGCAGCAGGGTCAGAACCACCAGGGGCCACCATCTCTGATCCCAGGAGCCAAAAGTGCCCCTCATTCCTCGAGCAGGGAGGGTGGGAAGACCCAAGGGCCGTAAATCCCAGGGGTGAAGATGCCGCTTGTTTAACCACCAACGCTTGGCATCACGAGAGCTTTTGGGGTTTGTTTGGTCGCTCTGAACCCCCCAAAAAACCCCACATTTCTGCTTTGGGACCTCCCCCTTCTCACAGGGATCCTCTCTCCCCCTGCAGTGTGTGGGAAGCTCAGAGCAGACGTGGCGTTCCTGGTGGACGAGTCCTCGAGTATCGGCCAGAGCAACTTCAACAAGGTGAAGGATTTCCTGTTCCGGATCGTCTCCTACTTCCCAAAGATTGGCCCGGAGGGGACACAGGCAAGACTCGGTTATTTCATTTTCCTGGAGGTGTTTTCCTTCTGGATACTCCCCTTTTGCTCACCCCTGCAGTGGGAGCAGTTCTGTGCCCACAGGTCGTAGATCACAAAGTCCAAGTGCTCCAAAGAGAAGTCAGATACCAAAAAAGGACAGGAATTAAAATCTCAGTTTTCCTGGAGGTGTTTTCCTTCTGGATATTCCCCTTTTGCTCATGGAGCACAAAGTCCAACCAGCAAAGCCAACGGGAAGGCTCAGTAGATGATTAATTTGGGGTGATTTGTGTTTAATTAATGTGATATTTGAATCAGCCCTTGGAAAGGGAAGAGCTACACAACTCCCCTCCAGCCGAGCAGGGAATGGGAATGTCTTGCTTGCAGATAGTTTTGGAGGTTTAGCTGCACGTGGAAGTTGCAAAATGACAAATAATTCTGGGGAGGTGAAGGCATTTCGATTTGGGGGGTTGTAGGAGGAGCTGGGAAGCTCCCAGAGAACGAGGATTGAACTCTTCCCTCTCCTATTGTGCCACAACTCCCACCCACTCAGGCCCTCAGCTCAGCAAGGACATGGAGGGGCTGGAGCAGGGATTGTGCAGGGAAGAGCAGCGAGGCTGGGGAAGGGACTGGAGCACAATTCCCATGAGGAGAGGCTGAGGGAGCTGGGGGGGCTCAGCCTGGACAGGAGGAGGCTCAGGGGAGACCTCAACACTCTCTGCAACTCCTGCCAGGAGGGGGGAGCCGAGGGGGAGTTGGGCTCTTCTCCCAGCCAACCCTCAGTGAGACAGAGAGGGAATGGGCTTAAGCTGTGCTAGGGGAGGTTTAGGTTGGATATTGGGAAGGAATTCTTTCCATGGAGAGTGCTCAGCCATTGGAATGGGCTGCCCAGGGAGGGGGTGGATTCTCCATCCCTGGAGGTGTTTGAGGACAGGCTGAATGTGGCATCAGTGCCATGGGCTGGGTGACAGGGTGGGGTTGGAGCTTGGATTGGATGATCTGGGAGGGCTTTTCCAACCCGGCTGATTGTGTGATTGTGTGACTGTGATTGTGTGATTGTGTGACTGTGATTGTGTGACTGTGACTGTGATTGTGTGACTGTGATTGTGTGACTGTGACTGTGTGACTGTGACTGTGATTGTGTCACTGTGTGACTGTGATTGTGTGACTGTGATTGTGTGACTGTGTGACTGTGACTGTGATTGTGTGACTGTGATTGTGTCACTGTGATTGTGTGACTGTGATTGTGTGACTGTGACTGTGTCACTGTGATTGTGTGACTGTGTGACTGTGATTGTGTGACTGTGATTGTGTGACTGTGATTGTGTGACTGTGATTGTGTGACTGTGACTGTGATTGTGTAACTGTGATTGTGTAACTGTGATTGTGTGACTGTGATTGTGTGACTGTGATTGTGTGACTGTGATTGTGTGACTGTGACTGTGTGACTGTGATTGTGTGACTGTGTGATTGTGTCACTGTGCCTGTGACTGTGATTGTGTGACTGTGATTGTGTGACTGTGATTGTGTGACTGTGACTGTGATTGTGTGACTGTGATTGTGTGACTGTGATTGTGTGACTGTGATTGTGTGACTGTGACTGTGTGACTGTGACTGTGTGACTGTGATTGTGTGACTGTGTGATTGTGTCACTGTGCCTGTGACTGTGATTGTGTGACTGTGATTGTGTGACTGTGATTGTGTGACTGTGACTGTGATTGTGTGACTGTGATTGTGTAACTGTGATTGTGTGACTGTGATTGTGTGACTGTGTGATTGTGTCACTGTGCCTGTGACTGTGATTGTGTGACTGTGATTGTGTGACTGTGATTGTGTGACTGTGACTGTGATTGTGTAACTGTGATTGTGTAACTGTGATTGTGTGACTGTGATTGTGTGACTGTGATTGTGTGACTGTGACTGTGTGACTGTGACTGTGTGACTGTGACTGTGTGACTGTGATTGTGTGACTGTGTGATTGTGTCACTGTGCCTGTGACTGTGATTGTGTGACTGTGATTGTGTGACTGTGATTGTGTGACTGTGACTGTGATTGTGTGACTGTGATTGTGTGACTGTGACTGTGTGATTGTGTCACTGTGCCTGTGACACTGTCACTGTGTGATTTTGTTTCTCTCCTGGCAGGTGGCCCTTGCCCAGTTCAGCGAGGAGCCCCGGGCAGTTTTTCACTTCCATCAGCACCGTGACCGTAACGGTGCCCTGAGGGCCATGCGGGGGCTGAGCTACAGCGGAGGCAACACCAGAACCGGTGGGTGGGGGTGACACCCCCTGCCCCAAGAGGGGCTGGAGGCCGAGGGGAGCTTTTCTTGGAACATTTGGAACCCTCTTGGATCGAGTGTTTTGATCCCATTCGCTCGGTTGGAAAGTTGTGCTCGGAGTTCTCTAAAATTCAAGAACGGAGGAAGGAGCTGAGTTGGATTTTCAGGGATGGGCTTTCCAACTGGTCTGGTGTCCTTCATCCACATCCCAATTTTAATACTGGGGTTTCTTCATTATTTTGTAAATAGTTCTTTATTAGTATATAAATACTTCTTCATTAATATTTTATAAATATTTCTTCATCATTATTATTATTATATAAATATTTTCATTACTATATAAATATTCTTCATTACGTTATAAATATTTCTTCATGATTTTATAAAGATTTTCATTATTATAGAAATATTTTTCATTACTATATAAATATTTCATCATGATTTTATAAAGATTTCATTATTATATATTCACTATTAGAGTTCTTCATTATTATATACATAGTTTTTATAACATTTATATTATTATTCTATATTCTATAATATATTATAAAATTATATAGGATATATATGTTATTACATATTATAGCATATATATATACAATATATATTATTATATATTATATAGAATATATATATTATTATATATATCTATAATTATATAGAATATAGAAAATTCTATAGAATATAGATTCTATTGTGTATTCTATATTATTCTTATATTATTTATAATGTTATATAAATAATTCTTCATTATTATTTAACTATTTCTTCATTATTTTATAAATATTTTTCCATTATTTTCTAAATATTTCTTCATTAGTAGATAAATATTTCATTATTTGCCAGCACTTGAGGGTTTGGGGTTTTTTTAATACAATTCCTGCCTTGTTACCTCAGCACAACAACGAGCCCTGTCCTGTTTTTGTGATTTCCTTTTGTCCAACTCCAGGTCTGCAGAAATTCAGATTCTTTTTGTCTTTAAAAAAGTGGCTTAAAAAAAAAAACAAACAACAACTTGTTGTTCAAAATCTTGCTTAAAAAGAGAGTTATACCCTTTGCAAACAGATTAATTGATGGCTTCCCAACGGCCAAAGGGAAGTTTTGAGCCCAGAAAAAAGGGAATTTTTCCTGGCATTGGGTTGGGGCAAAGCAGCCAAATTCCTTTGGAAATTTTCCTCAAATCCTTCTTTTTTTCTGGAAGTCCTGTCCATACAGATGATTCCCCCCCTCACAGAAATCTTCCCATCCTGGTTTTGGGGCTTTTTAACCCTTTCAGTCCGTGGGACAATCCCTTGTGAGACTTCCCAGGTCTTTCTGCAGACGTTTGGAACTGGGAATTCCACGGATTCCTTTCCCCCCCCCCAAATCTCAAGGCAAAAAGCTTCAAATCCTAATAATTTTTTTCTTCTTCCCCCCAAAACGACAAGAAAAAACTGCTCCAAATCCCCCCAAAGGATTTGTTTTCCCCAATCCCAAAAGCACCTTTGGGTTCGGCCTCGCCTGTTCCCAACCTGGTTGACATCCCGGTGTCATCCACGGGCGACACCACCGGGAATTCCTTCCCTGCCTTCTCCCCCCGTGCAAGGGGGACCCCCAGAACCAAGAGAGAATCTTTGCCAGCCTCTGCCCCGTGGGTTTTATTCCCCCTCAGGTCGTGCCATCTCCTTCGTGCTGCACGAGCTTTTCCAGCCCTCCAGAGGGATGAGGCCCCATCTCCCTCGGATGCTGCTGCTGCTGACGGATGGACCCTCCCAGGATGATGTGGGACCACCAGCCAGGGCAGCCCACGCTTTGGGTGAGCTTTTCCCTCATTTCCCAGCCTTCTCCATGGATTTCCAGGGGGTTGGAACATCCAGGGTTCCTCCTGGACACTCTGTGTGAGGAGTCACTTGGAGAACTCGATGCCTCAAAGTGAGAGCAAAAATTCTCTGGGTTGTTTTGGAGTATTTAAAGGCAAACCCCCCTTCTTTATTTTGCACTCTGGGCCTTTAGAACTTTATCCTCTCATCTAATTAAAATATTCAGATTCTAATTAAAATATTTGGCATTTCCTTATGTGTTGCAACCACTCCCAAACCCATCCCTCCCACAGCACTGCCCTGAGACACCTCCCAAATTGGAGGGGGAGCTTCCAAAAATACCCTCCCTTCATCTTCCCTTCCTCTTCCTCATCTACTCTGTTCCACTATCACCCTTTCTGGAATTTCCATGGATTTTCAGGGGTTGGAACATCCAGGGTTCCTCCTGGACACTCTGTGTGAGGAGTCACTTGGAGAACTCAATGCCTCAAAGTGAGAGCAAAAATTCTCTGGGTTGTTTTGGAGTATTTAAAGGCAAAACCCCCTTCTTAATTTTGCACCCTGGGCCTTTAGAACTTTATCCTCTCATCTAATTACAATATTCAGATTCTAATTAAAATATTTGGCATTTCCTTATGTGTTGCACCCCCTTCCAAACCCATCCCTCCCACAGCACTGCCCTGACAAACCTCCCAAATTGGAGGGGGAGCTTCCAAAAATACCCTCCCTTCATCTTCCTCATTTTCTCTGACCCAGTTTCACCCCTTGTGGAATTTCCATGGATTTCCAGGAGTTGAATATCCAGGGTTCCTCCTGGACACTCTGTGTGAGGAGAACTCAATGCCTCAAAGTGAGAGCAAAAATTCTCTGGGTTGTTTTGGAGTATTTAAAGGCAACCCCCCCCCTCTTCTTAATTTTGCACTCTGGGCCTTTAGAACTTTATCCTCTCATCTAATTACAATATTCAGATTCTAATTTAAATATTTGGCATTTCCTAATGTGTTGCACCCACTTCCAAACCCATCCCTCCCACAGCACCGCCCTGACAAACCTCCCAAATTGGAGGGGGAGCTCCCAAAAATACCCTCCCTTCATCTTCCCTTTCTCTTCCTCACCCTCTCTGACCCCTCCTGCCACATTTTCCAGGCTCCTGAACATCTCTGACCACCTCTATCCAGCTCCTGAACATCTCTGACCACCTCTATCCAGCTCCTGAACATCTCTGACCACCTCTATCCAGCTCCTGAACATCTCTAACCACCTCTATCCAGCGTTTTGTCTCCCTCTCAGCACCTTTTGACAGATGTCAAACCCTCCATCCCATCCCGACCCCTTTGTCTGTCCAACTTCTTAATGACCAGCATTAAACCTCCCCTTTGGAAATCTCCCCTGAAGGCACCAACAAGCTGTGCTAAAACTTAGAGAGATTTTAAGGTTGGTTGGGGTTTTTTTTCTCTCTCCTTTATCCTTTTTTTTTCGGCTTTAAGTCACCCCTTTCAGGTGAGTTGTTGCTGTGCCAGGGGAGGGGCAGGTTGGAAATTGGGAAGAAATTCCTTACAGAGAGGGTGCTCAGCCCTTGGAATGGGCTGCCCATGGAGGGGGTGGATTCCCCATCCCTGGAGGTGTTTATGGACAGGCTGGATGTGGCATCAGTGCCATGATCTGGTTGGCTCAAAGCTTGGACTGGATGATCTCAGAGGTCTCTCCCAACCTGGTTAATCCTTCGATTCCCTGATTAAAAGCTTGGAAACTCTGACTCTGGGCATTTTCCTGCCTCTGCTGAGCGAGGGGTGTGTTGCAGGGATCTCCATCCTGTCAGTGGGGGTGTCTGGGGCTGACCCCCTGCAGCTCAGCAGGATCTCCCCACGGCAGCACCTCCAGTTCTATGTCAGCACCTTCGAGGACCTTCCCCAGGTCCTGCAGGAGCTCATCGAGGTCCTCTGCTCTGCCCCTGCCCAGGTGAGACCTCCCCCACTTTTCCTGGTGGTGGAAACCAACCCTGCCTGGCCTGGCATGGACACAAGGGATGATGTTTCTTCTTCCCACCCCGCCCCGAGCGGATTTTTCCAAGCAAAAATCAGGATTTAGGACACCGGGGCCCAATCCTGACCTCACTGCCCGACCCCAGGGGAGGGGGGAAACCTTTGGAATGTGGGAATTAGGGAAGCTGAACCCCTTGGGTGGGTTACCAAAGCACTGCCCTCTTCCAAGCCCAGTGGTGTGAATGGGAGCGGAGTGTGTCCAAGTGGGGTATTTTATAGGATCACAGCGTGGTTTGGGTTGGGAGGGACCTCAAAGATCACCCCAAACCCCCCTGCCCTGGGCAGGGACACCTTCCTGGTTGCAGAGAATTGTCCTTTGTGCCTGCTGGGCCAGGGGGAGGAAGGAGGGGGATATTTAAACCTGTTGATGGGTGGTGTTTGACCCCCAATCCGAGCCAAGCTCTGCCCCTGCAGGTTGCCAAAAACGAGGCCACCCAGCCCTTTGGTGACACAGAGATGGAGCCACAAGGCCCTGATCCGTCCTCAGCCCAACCACAGGCCCAAGAAGAACAGAAGCCCTGTGGTCCCTGGTGTTCCAAGGTGAGATTTAATTCTCAGGGGGGTGATAATTCCAACAAAAATAAGACTTTAAAGAGTCCAAGGATATGAAAAGATCTCCTGGGTGGTGGACTTGGCTTCTTCTTTTTGTTGCACAGGCCAAGGAGTGGTTTGGTCTGGGGTTTAATCTGGGGTTTAATCTGTGTTTAGTGTCTGGTTTGAGTTTATTTGGCATCTGTTGGTGGATTTGATTTCCTGATGGTTGTTTTTTTCCCCCATTTTTCCTTTTCCTTGGAAGAGCTCCGGGGCTTCAGCAGCTCCCAGAGGGTGGGACCCAAACAGCTCCAGCACCAAGGGCGAGAAGGGTGAGAGGGTGAGTCCAGCAGCACCACCCAGCCCTTGGAGCAGGAATATCATGGAATGTTTTGGGTGGGAAGGGAGCTCAAAGATCAGCCAAGTCCAACCCCGACACCTCCCACTGTCCCAGGTTGCTCCAACCCGGCCTTGGACACTCCCAGGGATCCAGGGGCAGCCACAGCTTCTCTGGAAAATCCATTCCAGCCCCTCCCCACCCTCCCAGCCAGCAATTCCTTCCCAATATCCCATCCAAACACGCTCCTTGTCACTTTGAAGCCATTCCCTGTGTCCTGTCCCTCCATCCCTTGTCCCCAGTCCCTCTCCAGCTCTCCTGGAGCCCCTTTAGGCCCTGCAAGGGGCTCTGAGGGCCCAGTTTGGAACTGGAATTTGGGGTTGGGCTGTGCCAGGAGCAGCCAGAGCTTTGTTTTCCCTCCTGGATGCTCCATTTCCCTTGGCTGGGAATGGTTGAGCTGGAGAGAGACCTGGAAGTGCAGGGGATGGAGTTTAAACCTCAGAATTTCTGGGAATCATGGAATGGGTTGGGTTCCAACCCCAGGGACACCTCCCACTATCCCAGGTTACTCCAACCTGGCCTTGGACACTCCCAGGGATCCAGGGGCAGCCACAGCTTCTCTGGGAAATCCAGTCCAGCCTCTCCCCACCCTCCCAGCCAGCAATTCCATCCCCAAATCCCATCCACAACGAAATTCCTGGCCTGAAGGAAGAGCTCCAGCAAAGAATCCCCTGCAGACCCTCCAGGTCTGGCGTTGGGCGGCTCCGAAGATCAGGGCGGGAGGGACCAAAACCATTTACGTGCTGGAATTTTTGGGGGTGCTCCCGACCAGCCTGGAGGGGCTGCAGGAAGGGTTTGGAAGCCCTGGGGGTTGTGACCTGCACCCTGTTTCCTTTCCATGCACATTTAGGGGCTCCCTGGGAAGGATGGAATTCCGGGGCTGCCGGGCCGGCCGGGTCGGCCGGGTCCTCCTGGTCCCCCTGGAATCACGGTGGGTGTTTTGTTTGTCCCCATGGGATTTGTCCCACTTGGAATTTTGGGGGGATTTGGGGGGGGGGGGGGCATTGAGGCCCTCAAACACCTCCCCTTCCTGTTTTCCAGGGTCTCCCTGGCATCCAAGGGGATGTTGTGAGTATTTGGAACTGTGGGAGGGTGGAATGGTTTGGGTGGGAAGGGACCTTCGGGATCAGGAAAATCCAAGCCCAGGGACATCTCCCACTGTCCCAGGGTGCTCCAAGCTGGCCTTGGACACTCCCAGGGATCCAGGGGCAGCCACAGCTTCTCTGGGAAACACATTCCAGCCCCTCACAAGGAGGAATTCCTTCCCAGTCTCCCATCTATCCCTGCCCTCTGGCACTGGGAAGCCATTCCCTGTGTCCTGTCCCTCCATCCCTTGTCCCAATTCCTCTCCAGCTCTCCTGGAGCACCTTCAGGCCCTCCAAGCACCCTGTGGCCCCATTTGGAACTGGAATTTGGGGGTGGGCTGTGCCAGGAGCATCCAGAACTTTGTTTTTCCCCTGGATCCACAATTTCCCTTGGCTGGGAATGGTTAAACTGGAGAGAGACCTGGAAGCACCGAGGGTGGAGTTTAAACCTCGGAATTTCTGAGATTCATGGAATGGGTTGGGTTGGAAGGACCTTAAAGCCCACCCATTTCCAACCCCAGGGACACTTCCCACTCTCCCAGTTTGCTCCAACCTGGCCTTGGACATTCCCAGGGATCCAGGAGCATCCATGATCTCGTGTTTCATTTCCTGGTAACGCTGCACAATTTACTTCTAATTCCAGGGACCTCCTGGCTCTCCAGGACCAGCAGGACCAAAAGGAGACAGAGTGAGTTCCATTCCCAGGTTTCATTGGGGAAAATAAAAAGCTGTTTCCGAGCTCTGCTCCCTTTTTTTCCCCAGCATTTTCACAGTGACCTTTGGCAAACTGAACTTCTGAGCTGGGTCCAACTTTTCCAGTCTTCTCCTGGGGGAGTTGTCCCTCAGTTTTCCAAGGGGGAATAATCTGCTGTCTTCCTGGAAAAATCCCAGGGCTTGGCACATTTAATTGGTTATTCCCAGAAGGAGGGAGAACTTGGATGGGTCCTTTTTCCTGCCTGAGTGTCGGGAACCAACTTCTTGTCCTGCATTTCGGCCATCAAAACGTTCCCACCTCAGTTGTGGGCAATCCCAGGAGCTTCTTGTCCTTCCCCCTGCATCCCAGTGCACATTCCTGCTCCTTCCCTGCATCTTCCCACATAGCTGAAGCCCAGGAATGGATCCTGTTGAAATCCAACCCCTGGGATTTGAGTTTTCTCCCAAGCCAGCCTTGAGTCTCGGCCATCGAAACGTTCCCACATCAGTTGTGGGCAATCCCAGGAGCTTCTTGTCCTTCCCCCTGCATCCCAGTGCACATTCCTGCTCCTTCCCTGCATCCCCCCATGTGGCTGAAGCCCAGGAATGGATCCTGCAGAAATCCAACCCCTGGAATTTGAGTTTTCTCCCAAGCCAGCCTCGAGTCTCGGCCCCTCCTCTGCAAAAGGAGGCGGTTTGGGATGAACTTTCCTTCCCCCTGCTGATAGAACTGCCCCTAAATCCTGCCATTTCCCACTCTTCCCGATGTTTCTTCCTGCAGGGAGAGCCAGGATACGTCCTGGGAGGAGTGGAGGTGATTCCTGGCCGGAATGGGCAGCCTGGCCCCGCTGTGAGTGTCATCCCCAGGGCTGGAGGAGGAGCAAAGGAAGCTGGGAAAGATCCCACCCCATCTCCCTTCTCCTGCTTTTTCCTGGTTTTCCAGGGCCCCAAAGGGCAGCCAGGGGTTCCTGGGGCGGCAGGACCGCCAGGATCACCGGGATTGCCGGGACCACCGGGAATCTCCGTCAAGGTGAGATTGTTGTGGCTCCAAGAAAGGGGAGAGCTGGCACCACATCCTGCAGGTTGAGGGGGGGTCTGGACACCTCAGGGGGTGGGAATTTTGGTCCTGTCAGGCTTCAGGAGCCTTTTTTATGGGATGAAGTTGGGAGAGGAACCTCTGGAGGTGCCCATCCCATGGTAAACATTCCTCGTTGTCCTTCGTGTTCCAGGGGGAACCAGGGGATCCAGGAACCAGGGTAAGTCCTTTGGGATGCAAAGCCCCTTCTTCATCCCCATTTCCCGAGGGGCTCTGCTTTCCCAAACTTCCCGAAAATCCATGGAGTGAGGTTGTGCTGTGCTCCCTGCAGGGCCCTCGTGGGAGGAGTGGCCTCAAGGGGGACACAGGAGCTCCAGGAGAGCCGGTGAGTGGCCCTGGGGACGAGCCACCAGCCCTGGTGGGAAGGGCTTGGTGGCCTTGGAATGTCCCTTGGAACGTGGGGTGGGATTAGGGGGACAGTGTCCCACTCTTCCTCGTGGAATGTGACCCTTCTCCTTCCCAAATCCCACTTGCCCTGGGGTCAGGAGGTCAGGGAGGACCTGGGGCAGGTCCAGAAGGTGGATGAGGAGGAGGGTGGGACAGCAAAGCAGGCAGCAGATTCCACAAAATTCCAGGATATTCAGATTTCACAGAATCCCAGGATATTCAGATTCCACAAAATCCCAGGATATTCAGATTCCACAAAATCCCAGGATATTCAGATTTCACAGAATCCCAGGATATTCAGATTTCACAGAATCCCAGGATATTCAGATTTCACAGAATCCCAGGATATTCAGATTTCACAGAATCCCAGGATATTCAGATTCCACAGAATCCCAGGATATTCAGATTTCACAGAATCCCAGGATATTCAGATTTCACAGAATCCCAGGATATTCAGATTTCACAGAATCCCAGGATATTCAGATTTCACAAAATCCCAGGATATTCAGATTCCACAGAATCCCAGGATATTCTGAGTGGGAAGGAACCCACAGGGATCATCAGCCAGAGCAAGGGAGGTGGATCTTCCCAGGAGAAGTTCCACAGGGAAGTTTGGGGTGTGGGAAGATGGGGTTGAAGGGCAGAAAAGAGAATTTAAAAGGTCCCTGGGAATAAAAGGAAATTTGGGAAATCCCTGGATTACAAAGGGCTCAGAGCTGAGGGGTTGCTGAGGGATCCTGTCCATGTTCCTGCTCCTTCCCAAGTTTCCTGTTCCTGCCCATGGTGATCCATATTCCTTCCCTTTGCCACATTGTGGAATTGTATCCCATAAATCAGCCACTTCCAAGTGTCTGCCTTCACCATTCCAGGTGGATTCTCCTCCCATCCAAGTGAACAGCTCCTTATTTTCCCTTCCTCAGCAAAGCCAGGGATTCATAACTCATTTAGGGGGGAAATTTGGGAATACACTCCAAACCCTCAGTTTCCAGGGACTGGAAAAGTGGGAATATCCGGGGAAGGGGGGGGGAGATTTCTCTGCTTTGTGTTTTTGCACTTCAAAAAACGAACCTTTTGGGGTGGGAAGGGAAAGATTTGAGGATGAATCTTCCTTTTTTTTTTTTTTTTTAGGGGAATCCTGGTTTTCCAGGCCCTGTGGGGCTCCCTGGAGAAAAGGTCCTGTCCCAGAGCAGATGTTTCCTGCATCCCCCAGCCCCAGGGCCAGCTGAGGGCAGGGACAGCCAGGGGACAGCAGGGGGGAGTTGGGGGAAGGCCCGTTGGGATCTCCCAACGTCCCCAAGGAGGGAATTTCTCCCCCTTCCCGGGGACAGGAACTTTTCCCCAAGGGAATGATGAGCAATCCTGGGGCCAGCAGCTTCCTCCCCCCAGATCTTCTGGGCACCTGGGCAGGGAGGGCAGGGCTGGTCCCCAGGGTGTCCCCTGTGCCGCTGGGAGGGAACTGCTCGGCATTCCCAAATGCCAGCCGGGCTCGTGTGCGACGGATCCCTCTGGGAGAGACCCAAACTGGGCTCAGGGCTCCGTTCTGGGGCTTCAGCTCAGACCCCCCCTGGAGCTTGGCAAGAGGGATGGACTGAGCTGAGCTGCTGGGTTTGGGGCTTCCTGGGGCTCTGTGCTCATCCCACACCAGCCTGAGGGATCGGGATCCTCAGGGATCGGGATACTCACCCCTGGATGGGCCCCAGGATATCTTATAGTGAGTTATCCCGGGAAGCCTCTTCCAGGAGAGCTTCAAAGTGTTCCCAGCAGTGGCAGTGACCCTCAGGTCCTGGATGGGCTGGCTGGGCTTGGGATCTGCAGGAGACGCTGCAAAAACCAACCGGGGGGAGGGGCTGGAGGAACAACCTGGGGTGGGAAGGGAGAGCCACAAATCCAGGAGTTCCCAAAAACTCAGGATCCCGAGTTTGGAAGGGGCAGAGCCACAAATCCAGGAGTTCCCAAATCAAGGAACTCCCAAAACTCCACAACCTCAAGTTGGAAGGGGCAGAGCCACAAATCCAGGAGTTCCCAAAAACTCAGGATCACGAGTTTGGAAGGGGCAGAGCCACAAATCCAGGAATTCCCAAATCAAGGAAGTCCCAAAACCTCAAGACCCCAAATTCAGAGACAGCCACAGGAAATTCCCAAATCAAGGAATTCCCAAAGCTTCAAGACCCCAAGTTTGGAAGGGGCAGAACCACAAATCAAGGAAGGGATGAACTGAGCTGAGCTGGTGATTTTGGAGGTTCCTCGTGCTCTGTGCTCATCCCGCACCTGACTGAGGGATTGGGATCCTGAGGGATTGGGATCCTCAGGGATCAGGATCCTGATGGATTAGGATACTCACCCTTGGATGGCCCCCAGGACACCACACATCCAACAATTCCAGAGGGAATTTCTCCCCTCATGCTTCGTGGGGTGGCTGAGGGAGCTCTGAGGAGGATTTTGGGCAGGACACCCAACATTTTTGCAACTTTGGGAAGGGGCTTTCCTGAGAATCCCGCTCTTGCCTCACAGGGAGCGGCAGGAACTGGAATTCCGGGTCCCAAGGGGGAAGAAGGAGAGCAGGTGGGTCGGATTTGCACTTCAAATCCCCCTGGAGGGTTTTTGGGGTCTCCCAAAGTCTCCTCCAACCTCAGGGCGTTTCTTGGAGAGTGAATCCTGTGGTGAATCCTCTGTGGAAAGGGGGAGAGGAATTTGGGATTTTAAAAATTTGGGATTTTAAAATCCGAGCTTTTCTGGTTTCCAGGGAGCCATGGGACCTCCAGGAGCGCCAGGACCAAAGGTGGGGGCTGAAATCCCGAATTCCCACGGCTGGTTTCAGGTGCCAAGGACATTGTTTGCCTCTGAGCACCATCACAGGCCGTGGGAATCCTGGAATTGTGGAATAATCGGGTTGGGAAGTGGCTTTCCAAGGTTATCCAGTCCAAGGAGCAGATTCCAAGTGTTCTTCAACCGGTCCTGCCCAACCTGACCTTGACCCCTTTTAATCAGAAAGCAAAGAGAGGGAATAATTTTATCCATCAGCAGTTCCTGGAGTGTGGAATTCCGGCTGCACAGACCTGGAATGGGATGGGAAGATGGGATATTTTAATAAAACAATAAATGGCACTTCTGGGAGACTCCACAGAATGGGGGTGAGGGGGTCCCACCTAAATCTGGGATACCTCCCTCTGAGCATTCCAGACCTGGATTCTCCCCTTCCAATGGGGAAATTCCAGCCCTGGGAGAGGTGGTTCCTCATCCTGGACACATTTCCCTGGGATGGGACCACCCTGCACTCCTGGTGGTTGGAGCCTGGGGGCTCTCCCTGGATTGGGGGCCTTCCCATCTCTCATCCAAGAGCCCTGTCCGTAAAAAATCTCTGGGAATCCGGGAAAAAGTGGGAGGGGCTGAAGAGCTTCATCCTCCTCTTCCTCCCTCCCTGTGCCTGGGAGGGTCCCCCCATGACAGGGACCCCAAAAGTGTCGATCCTGCCTCGAGTCTGGTGGGATTTTTGGTGTCTTCCAGGGAATTCCGGGAGCTCCGGGGCAGAAGGGAGAGCAAGTAAGTGGGAAAGGATGAGAGGGATATCCTGACCTCTTCCAGATTTTTGGCAGCTCTTGGAAGCTCAGCTGGGTGTTTTTAGGGGGAAAAGGGGGTGAATCCCCTCTATTCCATGGGTTGGGAGCGTTTTTAAGGGAAGGGATTGGGGGGGAAGGAAAAAAAACAAGGAGCAGAAAGTTTCCATCACCCACATCCCTCTTTCCTCACAGGGAAATCCCGGATTTCCAGCTGCTCCAGCCGTGGGGGTAACTAGGAGTGGTTTTTTGGGGCTTCAGCTCTGTGGGGTCATCCCTTCTCATATTCCCAACACTTCCTTTATTCCCAGCCCTTCCTGTATTCCCAGCCTTTCCTGTATTCCCAGCCCTTCCTTTATTCCCAGCCCTTCCTTTATTCCCAGCCCTTCCTTTATTCCCAGCCCTCCTTTATTCCCAGCCTTTCCTTTATTCCCAGCCTTTCCTTTATTCCCAACCCTTTTTGTATTCCCAGCCCTTCCTTTATTCCCAGCCCTTCCTGTATTCCCAGCCCTTCCTTTATTCCCAGCCTTTCCTGTATTCCCAGCCTTTCCTTTATTCCCAGCCCTTCTTTTTTTTGTATTCCCAACACTTTTCATATTCCCAGCCCTTCTGGTATTCCCAGCCTTTCTTGTATTCCCAGCCCTTCTGGTATTCCCAAACCTTCTCGTATTCCCAGCCCTTCTTGTATTCCCAGCCCTTCTTTTTTTGTATTCCCAGCCCTTCCTTTATTTCCAGTCCTTCCTTTATTCCCAGTCCTTCCTGTATTCCCAGCCCTTTCTTTTTTTGTATTCCCAGCCCTTCTTTTTTTGTATTCCCAGCCCTTCCTTTATTCCCAAACCTTCTTATATTCCCAACTCTTCCCATATTCCCAACCCTTCTTGTATTCCCAACTCTTCTTGTATTCCCAGCCCTTTCTTTTTTTGTATTCCCAGCCCTTCTCATATTCCCAAACCTTCCTGTATTCCCAAACTTTCTTGTATTCCCAGTCCTTCTTGTATTCCCAAACCTTCTTGTATTCCCAACTCTTCTTGTATTCCCAGCCCTTCTCGTATTCCCAAACCTTCCTGTATTCCCAAACCTTCTCATATTCCCAGCCCATCTTGTATTCCCAGCCCTTGTATTTCCAACCCTTCTTATTTTGTATTCCCACCCCTTCTTATTTTTTATTCCCAGCTTTTCTCCCCTTGTTTTCCCCGGTCTGTGGATCCCACAGGGAACTGGAGCAGGATGAGCAGATGATCCAATCACTTCTCCCAGCTCTGACTTGGCTTTCCAGGGAATGTTTAATACCCCTGGAGGGGGGGATTTTCCACGTTTTCCACCCATCAGATTTTTCCAAGGAAGCTGCACTGGGGGGAAAAAAAAGGGGGAGAAATTCCCCCAGGAATAAAAAAAAATCCGGATGATGAAGTCATCAAAGATCATTCCATGTCAGTGCCTTTTTTTTTCCCAAGGAACGAGAGATGGGAAAATTGATTTCCTGATTTTTTGGGATCACCCTCCAGGACTTGGGATCACCCCCCCCAGGGACACCCTTGATGTGTCCTGGGGGGATGTTGGGACCAGCAGGAATTCCCTGTGGGAATTCCCAGAGCTCTGCCTTGGGAGCACCTTCCATGGATTCCTCTCCCAAACCTCCTCTGGATTTGGGATTTACCTCCTAATCCTTTAGGAATTTTGGGGGGGCGGGGCTTGTAGTGGGTTTTCTATCCCATAATAAGGCCGGGATTCCTTAGCTTGGGAAGAGGTAACAGGGAAGGGAGCTCCTTATCCCAAATAACGGATCCCATTCCCGGGATTTCTCTTTCCCCCCCTCAGGTTTTGGGACCTCCAGGCAAGAAAGGCGTCAAGGTGAGTTGGTTTTCCCTGGATTAGAAGTGCCTGAAACATCGGGATGTTCAGCTGGAAAAGGGAATGTTGGGAGGGGGTTAATCCTATTTCCCTTGGGAATGCTGGGAATGCAGCAATAATCTCATCCTGTGGAGGTTTTCCTGCCTTTCCAGCCCCAATCTGTGGGAAAATTTGGGATTTCCACGTGGTTTTTTTTTGCAGGGGGACATCCCTGAAGTGCAAATCCAATAATAATAATAGTAGTAATAATAATAGTAATAATAATAGTAATAATAGCAACAATAATAATAATAACAAAAAATGGAATTATATAATAATATATAACTGTCTATTGTATATTATCATCTATATTTATATAATCTGTATTGTTATATGAATATATAAATATTATATATTGTTAATAAATTATATAATTATATGATATAATTTTTAATATAATTTATTATATCTACAATAATTCCATATCATGGTATCATATCTATTATATCAGTAATATAATCTATTATCTATAATAGGTATTATAGGTTGTTATAGATTATTGCTATGATTAATATTGTAAATATATTTTATAATCTGATATATTTATATAATATTAGAATATAATAGTAGAATATAAATGTTACTATAAATAATACAAATAAGATAATAATATAAGCAATATCATATAAATACAATAGATTAGAAAGAGTAGAATTTAAAATAATATAATATTAATACAGTATATAAACATTATAAAAATAAGATAAAAAGAAAATGTATATAAATATGAGAAATACTATAAAATAAAATAATAATACAACATTATAATAACATAATAATATTGCTGAAATTAATATAATTAATGTATAATTATATAGAATTCTAAAATAGAGATATTATATATCATTATATATTATGTAATTTATTTGATAAATATATAATGGTATTCTATATAATTTATATTATTTATATGATATTTTTATATGGTAAATATATAATATGATATATATTATAAATATATAATATCTAAATATATAATACTTTGATTATATTTATTGATAAATATATAATAATTTATATGATGAATATATATTACTATAAATATATAATAATAAACTAAAACCAATCTATTATTACTAACAATTATTATAATTTATATGATAAATATATAATTATGCAATAAATAATTATAATAATATAATTATAATAATTATTATACAATAACTATATGATAATATTATAAATATAGAATAATAAAATCAATATATAATTATAATAATTATTATAATCACCATTATTTTATTATTTCCGGTTATAATAATTTTATTTTATTATGATGATAATTTTATTAATTGATTCCTCCTCATGATTTGATGATTCCTTCAATTCCCAACCTGCGGAAAAACGGGAAACGCTCCTTTCCTTCCGTTCCTGCCCCTGTAAATGCCCTGAAAGTGCAAAGGGACCCTCCTGAGGAGCTGCAGGACTTGGGATTGGTGATTTGGGGATGCTGAAATCACCTCCTGTTTCCATCCCAGGGAGACTCCGGAGCGCCGGGAGAGCCGGGAATGCCGGGAATGCCGGGACACAAAGGGGATAAGGTGAGGGATTGGGGTTTTCCAACCCTGGGTGGGTGGGAGGGTGGGACTGAACTCTCCCCATCTCCCAGCTCTGAAGGGAGGGAAAAGCTCCCAATTTACAAATGTTTGGGGTTTTTGTTCCCAGGGAAATCCGGGATTCGGCATTCCCGGTCAGCCAGGGCCGAAGGGAGACACGGGAGACAGGGTGAGTGGGGAAAGTGGGAAAGCAGGAGGTTTGGGGACAAAATCAGGAGGTTTGGGGACAAAATCAGGAAGTTTGGGGACAAAATTGGGAAGTTTGGGGACAAAATCAGGAGGTTTGGGGACAAAATCGGGAAGTTTGGGGACAAAATCGGGAAGTTTGGGGACAAAATTGGGAAGTTTGGGGACAAAATCAGGAGGTTTGGGGACAAAATGTCTGTTGTCAGCTCCATGCAGGAAAAAAATGTGGGAAAGGGAGGGATATGGGGGAAAATCGGGAGGTTTGGGGACAAAATCAGGAGGTTTGGGGACAAAATCAGGAAGTTTGGGGACAAAATCAGGAGGTTTGAGGACAAAATCGGGAGGTTTGGGGACAAAATCGGGAAGTTTGGGGACAAAATCGGGAAGTTTGGGGACAAAATCGGGAAGTTTGGGGACAAAATCGGGAAGTTTGGGGACAAAATCGGGAAGTTTGGGGACAAAATCGGGAAGTTTGGGGACAAAATCAGGAGGTTTGGGGACAAAATGTCTGTTGTCGACTCCAGGCAGGGGGAAAAGTGTGGGAAAGGGAAGATTTAGAGGGAAAATCAGGAGATTTGGAGATAAAATGTCTCTATCAACTCCAGGCAGGGGAAAAAAATGTGGGAAAGGGAAGGTTTTAGGGAGAAAATCAGGAAGTTTAGGGACAAAATGTCTCGTTAGCTCCATGCAAGTGAAAAAGTGTGGGAAAAGGAGGGATAAGGGGGAAAATCAAGAGTTTTGGAGATGAAATCAGGTGGTTTGGGGGCAAAATGTCTCTTGTCAACTCCATGGAGGTGAAAAAATGTGGGAAAGGGAGGGATATGGGGGAAAATCGGGAGGTTTGGGGACAAAATCAGGAGGTTTAGAGAAAAAAAATCTCTCCTATCAACTCCAGGCAGGTGAAAAAATGGGAAAAAGGGAGGGTTTAGGAAGAAAATCAGGAGGTTTGGGGAAAAAGGAAAGGCTTAGGGGGGAAATTAGGATATTTAGGGACAAAATATCTCTTGTCAGCTCCAGACAGGGGAAAAAATCAGGAAAAGGGGAAGGATAAAGGAGCAAATCAGGAAGTTTAGAGACAAAATCAGGAGATTTGGGGACAAAAGGTCTCTGTCAACTCCAGGCAGGTGAAAAAATGGGAAAAATGGGAGGGTTTAGGGGGCAAATCAGGGGGTTTGGAGACAAAAATCTTCATGACTTCCATGTCTAAGAAGGTGCAAAATTCCAGTGGCTCCCAGGAGAGTTCCCTGGTGTTTAAGAAGGGTTGGGATGATGGGACCTTCACTTTACCCCAAATTCACCAAATTTACCGTTTTTTGGTGCTTGTTTTTGCCAGCGGGGTGGGAAAGCTCAAAATGGGTGTGGTTTTAAGGAAAGAGGAGGAAGAGAAAAGGGGGAATTTTGTGTTTGGAGCAGCTCCATTTCCCCCCTTCTCTGCTTTTCCTGCACTGCTGATGTTCCAGTTTTTCCAGCTGTGTCATGGCACTGATGGCTGGTCTGTATTCCTGCAGGGAAATGTGGGTTTGTCTGGAAAACCCGGGCAGAAGGTGAGTCCTGGAGGGCTGAAAAGCTTTGTTCCCTGGGGAGGGGCTGGACTGGAATTCCCAGGGAAGCTGTGGATCCCTGGAAGTGTCCAAGGCCAAGGTTGGAGCAACCTGGGAGAGTGGGAGGTGTCGGGATTGGAACTGGATGAGCTTTAAGGTCCCTTCCAACCCAACCCCCTCTGGGATCCAGGGATTCCATGGATTAGGGAGGTAGGGATGGCTTTGGAAAACACCCCCAAGGTGGTGTTTGCTCCAGGAATGTCTCCCTGTGCCCATTCCCAACATTTTTGGGGGAGGGGAGGAATCTTGGCCGAAGGACTGTTTGGATGTGGGGAAATATTCCAGAGGTTCCAGGGAACAGAAGATTTGGGCTGGAGCAGCTGGAGCAGAGGGAGAGGAGTGAGGAGCGCTGGGAAGGGGTTGGAATGTGGGAAGGGGTTGGAACGTGGGAAGGGGTTGGAATGTGGGAAAGGGTTGGGATGTGGGAAAGGGTTGGAATGTGGGAAAGGGTTGGAATGTGGGAAGGGGTTGGAACGTGGGAAAGGGTTGGAATGTGGGAAGGGGTTGGAACGTGGGAAGGGGTTGGAATGTGGGAAGGGATTGGAATGTGGGAAAGGGTTGGAATGTGGGAAAGGATTGGAATGTGGGAAGGGATTGGAATGTGGGAAGGGATTGGAATGTGGGAAAGGGTTGGAATGTGGGAAAGGATTGGAATGTGGGAAGGGGTTGGAATGTGGGAAGGGGTTGGAACGTGGGAAAGGGTTGGAATGTGGGAAGGGGTTGGAATGTGGGAAGGGGTTGGAATGTGGGAAGGGGTTGGAATGTGGGAAAGGGTTGGAACGTGGGAAAGGGTTGGAACGTGGGAAAGGGTTGGAATGTGGGAAAGGGTTGGAATGTGGGAAGGGGTTGGAATGTGGGAAAGGGTTGGAATGTGGGAAAGGGTTGGAATGTGGGAAGGGGAGGCCTGGGGGTCTCTGCTTTAAGCTGGAAACCTTCCCAAGGGAGGTGGAGAACCTCAAAATCTCCTGTAGGGTCTTCCAAGGAGGATTTTTTGGGGGGGATCTGGAGGGGCTGGATTAGAGAGGGGGATCTTTCCAACCCTCCCTGGCCCAGGGGAGAAGTTCTGAGCCAGGGAGGGGGGAAGGAGCCAGGAGAGCTGGAATTTGGGGGCTCTGGGAGGCACCAGAGGGGGGTGACAACCATGTCCTGCTCCCCAGGGGGACCCTGGGCCCAAGGGACAGAAAGGGGAGCCGGGAGCGCCTGGGAAAGCGGGAGAGGCCGGACTGAGGGGCAAAGATGTGAGTACAAGGGTTGAACTCCTAATTAGCTTATCCAGGGTTTAATTCCTAATTAGCTCATGCAGGGTCTGACTGGTCCTGGACTCAGCCAGGGTCTGACTCCTCGTTAGCTCAGGGAGGGTCTGACTCATTAGCTCATCCAGGATCTAACTCCTGATTAGCTCATGGAGGGTCCAACTCCTAATTAGTTCATCCAGGATCTAACTCCTAATTAGCTCACGGGGTTGGAGCTGGGTGACCTTCCCAGCCCAAACCAGCGTGGGATTCTTTGATCCTGTTGTTTTGTGATGAAATCCTGGCTGGGGATTTTCGGGAATGACTCCCAGGAGCTCTCAGCTTGGAAGGAATCCGTGAGGGTCATCCCTGCCTGCTCCTTCAGCACCCTCTGATTATTCCTTCTCAGGATCCAACAAGGATCCTCCTGGGAAAAGGGCCACGAGTGGCTCCTGGAAAACTTTCCAGCCATAGCCAGTGAAGATCTTTCTCCAGTGTCAGGGTTAATTCCTGGATATC
The DNA here is from genome assembly GCA_038380795.1 of Pyrocephalus nanus. NCBI lineage: Eukaryota > Metazoa > Chordata > Aves > Passeriformes > Tyrannidae > Pyrocephalus > Pyrocephalus nanus. The sequence goes on along the minus strand of CM076262.1, from coordinate 18,841,490 downwards.
AGGTGGAAAAGGATCCCATGATCAGAGCAGGTGTCCCCTCACAAAAACATCAGCACTGGCTCCTGGAAAATTGGTTTCTTATCCCCCTCTTGGCTTTGGAAAACCTTTCCTAACAAAATTAATGAGGACCTTTCTCCCATCCAAAGGGCTGGGTTATCCCTGGATATCAGGTGGAAAAGGATCCCACGATCAGAGCAGGTGTCCCCTCACAAAAACATCAGCACTGGCCTCTGGAAAATTGGCTTTTAAACCCTTCTTATCCCCCAGCTTGGTCAACTTGGCTTTGGAAAACCTCTCCTAACCAAGTCAGGGAAGACTTTTCTTCATTCCAAGGGGCTGGATTATCCCTGGAATAGGATCATTCCAGGGAAGTCAAAAAAGGGAACAGCCCAAGTGGTGATTTCCCAACAAGAGCTGAGGAGGAAATTATGATGAAAAGAAAATAAAAAAGCCTTTTGTGGGTGGAAATGTGAGCCAAGAGCCTCCACCTGCCCTGGGAATCCCGGGAATGCTGAGAAAAAGCAGGATGTGCCCTGCCAGAGGTGGCTCGGAGAGCCCTTGGGGGATTAAATTCCATGAATTTAACGCCCCCACATCACCCTTTTAACACCCTCAACCCCTCCAGGGCGAAGAATTCCACGGGTTAATTAAACAATTTCATGTTTAATTTACTCTCTGCTCATTTTAATCTCAGTTTTTGGGCTTTTAGGTGGGACTGTGAAGGATCCCCCTTTCCTATTTTCCCTCTGCTTTCCCCCTCCAGACCTAAAAGCTGGACCAAAAGGGCCAAAAAACACCCAAACTGCTTTTTTTTCCCCCCTTGGGAGATGGTGTTTTTTTTCTGGATAAATCCAAACATTCCTGAAGCTCCCAATAACGGGATTTGGTGGAAATCACCCCTAAAAATGAACATTTTATCATCACCCTCCACTTTCTTCTTTCATTTATGGGGGTGCTGTCAACCCCCACCCCTAAATTAAAACAATTAAACCCCCTTTATTTTGATTTTCCAAGCCTTGAGAGGGGATTTTTCCTCCCTTAAATCCCCTGGAGTGGGGGGTGGATTTTTTTTCTCTCCCTTTACCTCGTTCCTGCAGGTCTAAACTGCATTAAAATCAGCCATAAAATGAGGAATAAAATCCCCCAGGAACGTTAAAATTCCCTTCTCTTTTCCAGGGAGAAGCTGGAAAACCAGGAGTGAGGGGAATCAGGGTAATAATTATCACAAATATTGCAATAATTCTGATGATTTTCTTTCTCTGCCATCCCAGGAGGGGAATTTTCTCCTCCATCCCCACTCAGGAACATCCCTGGGGGGGCAAAGATTTCTCCCCTGGGTGGGTGGGTGTAAAAAAAATCCCATTTTTTTCCTTTGGTTCGGTGTTTTTTTTGCATTTCCAGTGGTTTTGGGATGTCCTGCCAGGGTTTATTGCTGATTATTTGGGGTTTTTTGTTGTTTTTCTCCCACTTTTCAGGGCCCTCCTGGATTCCCGGGACGAGCCGGAGAGCGAGGGATGAAAGGAGATCCAGGAAAACCTGGAAAGGATGTGAGGAAATCCCTGGAGCAGCAGCTGGCACAGGGGGGGCCTTGGGATGGGGCAATTCCCAAAGGAAAAATTGGATTTCTTTGGGTTTTCCTGAAAAACAAAATCAAACCAAAACAACCCTTCCTGTCCTAAAAGGGAATATTGGGATTTTCCACCTTCTTGGGAGACTGAGGAGAGGAAATTCCCTAAGGAGCCCAATCCCTGAAGAGGAGGATGATGAGGATAATGAGGATAATGAACTCATTCCCAATTAAATCTCAGGGAATTCCTGTGCAGGGCAAATCCAGGGAACTCCAGATTTCCTGAGCTCAGCTTCCCAAAACTGGGCTTGTCCATCCCCCAGATTTCAGCCCAAGGAAAAGCCCAGAGGGATTCATCCCAACATTCCATTTCCCTGGGAAAACAGGGAATAAGCTGGCTTGGATTGCTGGAATAACCCCAGTTTATTATTCTGGGAGCTGGGATCACGATCCCTGTGGGAATTCCAGGTGATGGGAATTTTTTCGCTGATCGGCCACGGGATGGGGGAGGGAGCTGTGGGGCCACCAGGAGCTCCCAAATCCCACTTCCAAATCCCACTTCCAAATCCCAGGACCTGGCTTTTCCCAAGGGAAGAGCAGAGTTGTCACTCTGAGTCAATGGGAAGGAGTGAAATCCAAGGAAAAGCTCCTGGAAAAGGTGTTGATTGAGGGGGGGAGCACAGAGCAGGACACAGGGAATGTGGGAATGGCTGAGGGAAAATCCATCATCATCACCTGGGAATGGCAGAGGGGATGAGGGACTAATCCATGGCTGCCTCTTCCAGGGGGATCGTGGGAATGACGGATCGAGAGGTGAAAGAGGCCCCCCAGGTCCCAAGGTACATCCTGGGTGGGAAAAAACCACCCATTCCAAGCTCTCCTGAGCCCTGGAGGGCTTGGGATTGGGATTTCCAGGCAGAGCTCCTTGGGATGGGCTCCCAAAGCCGTGGGGGTGGTGGAGGTGCTTCCCTGGTCCTGCATCTCCACTGGGAACATTTAGGGGGAAAAAACAAGGGTGGGATAAAATTCCCAAGTGTTCAGGGCTGGTTCCTGCCCTTCCTCCCTCCCTGCAACATCAGGAAGGGCTGGGAGGAGAAGTGGCCTCGGGATCCACACAAGTCCAGGGAGCTGGAGGGGTGGGACCAACTCATTCCCAAAAAAACAGGGGGAAAATGTTGTGGGAAGAGGGTTCAGATGGATCTTCTGATGGGCATGGGATCCAGGGCTCTGGAATGCAGGGCTTGTTCCATGGGCTGTGCCTCAGACACTTCCAGTTCAGCCAGGCCATTCCCAGTTCAGCCAGTCCCTTCCAGTTCCTCGTGGTCGGGCCCCTCAATCCTGACGGCGCCAACCCGGTGCCCATCCCATTCCTGGGAAATGAAGTCTCTCAGAGAGGCAGCTCCGCTTCCACCTCCCCCCTGGGACGTCCCATCCCATCCCATCCCATGCCATCCCATCCCATCCCATCCCATGCCATCCCATCCCATCCATCCCATTCCATCAATCCCATTCCACTGCATCACATCCCATCCATCCCATCCCATCCAATCCACCCCATCCATCCCATCCCATCCATCCCATCCCATCCAACCCATCCCATCCAACCCATCCATCCATCCCACCCCATCCCCACCCATCCCATCCATCCACCCATCCCACCCCATCCCATCCCACCCCATCCCATCCCATCCCATCCCATCCCATCCCATCCCATCCCATCCCATCCCATCCATCCCATCCCATCCCATCCCATCCCCTCCCCTCCCCTCCCCTCCCCTCCCATCCCCTCCCATCCCCTCCCATCCCATCCCATCCCATCCCATCCCATCCCATCCCATCCCATCCCATCCCATCCCATCCCTGCCCCTCAATCCGTCCTTCCCAAGCCCCCATTCCCGGGAAATGAAGCCCCTCACAGAGGCAGCTCCGCCCTCACCTCCCCCCATGAGACCTCCCAGCCTGGACCTCCCAATCCACTGAAATTCCACGACCCCAAAATCCCTCCCCTGGAGGGTCACCAGGGTTAGGAGGTGGCTGATGGACAACCCCCCTGCTCTGAGCTGACAGGGATTTCTCCAGGGTTATCCCATGGGCTGGTGGCAGAGGAAAGACCACATGGGGGATTATTCCCCTTCCTCAGGGCTTTCCTTCTTGCTCTTCATGGAGGATTAATTAATTAACCTAATTAATGACTTAATTAATGAGCTGATCTCGTTCATTTGAAGGGAGAACCTGGACCACCAGGCAGAGGAGTGGAAATGAAGGTAAATGAACCCCAAAATTAGGGAAACACCTCCCTGTTTGGGGTCGGGGTGGCAGAGGGGACCCAGGACACCCCCAGGACACCCCCAGGACCCCCTTCCTGGGCTGGAGGGGAGAGGGGGAGAACTTCTGACCCTTCTTTCCTCTTCCAGGACCTGGAGAGGCTCTTGGAAGGCCACGGGATCAAGGTGGGTGATGCTTTGACCTTCCTGCCGAGGGGATTGGAATTGAGCTTTTCCATCTGTCCCCCTGGACGTGCCATGGGGACATTCCCAAGGATCCAGGGGCAGCCACAGCTTCTCTGGGAATTCCATTCCAGCCCCTTCCCACCCTTCCCAATCTCCCATCTGTCCCTGCCCTCTGTCACTGGGAAGCCATTCCCTGTGTCCTGTCCCTCCATGCCCAATCCCAAATCCCTCTCCAGCTCTCCTGGAGCCCCTTTAGGTCCTGGAAGGGGCTCTGAGGGCCCCGTTTGGAACTGGAATTTGGGGATGGGCTGTGCCAGGAGCATCCAGAGCTTTGTTTTCCTTCCTGGATGCTCCATTTCCCTTGGCTGGGAATGGTTCAGCTGGAGAGAGACCTGGAAGTGCAGGGGATGGAGTTTAAACCTCGGAATTTCTGGGAATCATGGAATGGGTTGGGTGGGAAGGGACCTTAAAGATCATTCAAGTTCAACCCCAGGGACACCTTCCACTGTCCCAGGTTGCTCCAAGCTGGCCTTGGACACTCCCAGGGATCCAGGGGCAGCCACAGCTTCTCTGGGAAATCCAGTCCAGCCCCTCCCCACCCTCCCAGCCCAGAATCCCTTCCCAAAATCCCACCTAAATCCCCTTAAACCCCTTCCCCCTTGACCTGCCACCACCATCTGCCCATGTGAAATAAAAAAATCCCTCTCCCTGTTTTTTTATCAAGATTCCTTGAAATCCTGGAAAGTTTCAAACACTTGGGGACGTCCTTTAGGGTGGGCAGAGACACCCCCTGAGCTCCACCAGCAGCTCAGTTTGACCCTTGGGTGCCCCCCATCAGCCCCTGGAGATCCATCAGCCCCGTTTTGGGGTGGCTGCCCCAGCAGGGGGGTGTGGGAGGAGCGGGAGGGTGGCTCTTACTGGGCCTTACTGGTGTGTACTGGTGTGTACTGGTGTGCCCAGCTGGCCCTGCTGAGGGAACTGTGCCAGGAACTCCAGCGGCACGGCCTGGCCGGGCTGGGGTGGCAGCCGGGGACGAGTCACAGCTCTGGGGACAACCACGCAGTGAGTGACGTCATCTGCCACCCTCGGGGACAGGCAGACCCCCCAGGGACGGGAAGGGGTGTTGGGGACGTTGGGGTCACCTCTGTTATCGGGAGATCCAGGGAATGGTGGTGCTTGGAGATGGAGCTGCTCCCATCCAAACCCCCTGGAAGGGGCAGGGACAACTTCCAGGTTGATCCAACCCAGCCTTGGACACTCCCAGGGATCCAGGGGTAGCCACAGCTTCTCTGGGAATTCCAGTCCAGCCCCTCACAAGGAAGAATTCCTTCCCAATCTCCCATCTGTCCCTGCCCTCTGGCACTGGGAAGCCATTCCCTGTGTCCTGTCCCTCCATGCCCAATCCCAAATCCCTCTCCAGCTCTCCTGGAGCCCCTTTAGGCCCTGCAAGGGGCTCTCAGGTCTCCCTGGAGCCTTCTCTTCTCCAGGATGAACATTCCCAGCTCTCCCAGCCTGGCTCCAGAGCAGAGGGATCCAGAGTCATGGAATCCCAGGATTGTCTGGGTGGGAAGGGACCTTAAAGCTCATCCCATTCCACCCCTTGCCATGGGCAGGACACCTCCCACTATCCCAGGTTGCTCCAGCCTGGCCTTGGACACTCCCAGGGATCCAGGGGCAGCCACAGCTTCTCTGGGAAATCCAGTCCAGCCCCTCACAAGGAAGAATTCCTTCCCAATCTCCCATCTGTCCCTGCCCTCTGGCAGTGGGAAGCCATTCCCTGTGTCCTGTCCCTCCATCCCTTGTTCCCAGTCCCTCTCCAGCTCTCCTGGAGCCCCTTTAGGCCCTGCAAGGAGCTCTGTGACCCCATTTGGAACTGGAATTTGGGGTTGGGCTGTGCCAGGAGCATCCAGAGCTTTCTTTTCCCTCCTGGATGTTCCATTTCCCTTGGCTGGGAATGGTTCAGCTGGAGAGAAACCTGGAAGCACCGAGGGTGGAACCCGGGAAATCCATTCCAGCCCTTCCCAAGATCCCACCTAAACATCTTCCCTTTCAGTTTAACCCCCTTGGGACACTCCTGGTTGGCACCGGGATTTGGGATCTTTAGCTCTGGGGGTGGGGGGTGGGGCTGCAAAACACCCCGTTTTTCCACAGGAATGAAGGAATTTGGTGGGTTCTTTTTGGCCTTGCAGGATCTCCCGGTGCTGGATCCTTCTCCTGGTGTCCTGGCCAGCCCTGAGGGGACAGGAGAAGGCCAGATCCTGGAGCTGGAGCCTCTGGAATCACCAGGGTCTGGAGGACTCCCCAGGGTGAGGAACAGATGAAGGTTTGGGGTCTCCCCCAGTTCAGGGAGACACTGAGGGAAGGGAAGGGAGCTGGGAAGGGTCTGGAGAACTCCTGAGGGAGCTGGGGGGGCTCATCCTGGAGAAAAGGAGGCTCAGGGGGGACCTTCTGGCTCTGCAAGTCCCTGCCAGGAGGGGGGAGCCGGGGGGGGTCGGGCTCTGCTCCCAGGGAACAGGGACAGGAGGGGAGGGAATGGCCTCAAGTTGTGCCAGGGGAAGTTCAAATTGGATTTTAGGGAAAATTTCCTCATGGAAAGGGTGGTGAGGCCTTGGCAGGGGCTGCCCAGGGAGGTTTGGAGAGCCCAGCCCTGGAGGTGTCCCAGGCAGGCCTGGCCGTGGCACTCAGTGCTCTGGGCTGGGGGACAAGGTGGGGATGGGGCACAGGGTGGATCCATGGGCTGGGAGGGCTTTTCCAACCTCAGGGATTCTGGGAATTGGCTCTGCTGCCCTGGCAGGGAAGGATCTGATCCTGCTGTGAGGATGGATTGAGATTGTCCAGCAGAGGAGTCCATGGTGGGACTGCCAAGAACTCCAGGAGCACTCAGGGTGGGATCGTTGGGGATCCCTTCCAACTGGGGATATTCCAGGATTCCAGACTAATTCCCAAGGATAATCAACTCACCTGCAGTTGCAGTGAAGATAATCAAGTCCCCTGCAGTTGTGATGAACAGCTCATGTTTCTGGGAATTGGGAATTTATTGGCCTTGTTAAGGCTCCATCTCCCTGCTGGACCCCAATTCCAGGGTGGTCCAGGAATGGCTTTATCCAGGTCACCTCCCAGAGCTCCAGGAGGATCTCCATGGATCTCCATCCAGGAGGATCTCCATGGATCTTCATCCAGGAGGATCTCCATGGATCTCCATCCAGGAGGATCTCCATGGATCTTCATCCAGGAGGATCTCCATGGATCTCCATCCAGGAGGATCTCCATGGATCTTCATCCAGGAGGATCTCCATGGATCTTCATCCAGGAGGATCTTCATGGATCTTAACCCGTCCCTTCCAGCCAGGCCTGATGAGAGATATCCCAAAAAACAGGCCCTGGAGCTCCAAGAGTGGGGGAATTTTCTCATCCTCTTTTTTAGGGCATCCAAGCCCTCCAAAAAACCCTTGGAGGTCCCTGGTGGGAGATGTTGTGTCTCCAACTGGAGATCAAGACCTTGTGGGATATTTGGGAGCCGGGGGATGTTTGGAAGCACTTCCTGATGGTTCATTCCCCTCCTCCCACCATCCCAGGTTATTCCAAACCCCATCCAGCCTGGCCTGGGACAACTTCCAAGGAGGAGACCTTTTAAACCTTTCCACAACCCGTCAGATGGGTTAGAAATGTGTTTCAAAAAATCCATCCCCTCGTGACAAAACATTTTAATTACAGGTTAATTAAGCAGGTGGTCGATACCTAGAATCCAGAAATCTCATTTTTTAAAGGGATTTGTGAAAGGAAAAAGGGAAGGCAGTAATCTCACCTTGGTCTCCACAGGGTCCTCCTGCTGGTGGTTCTGACCCCCCTGGGTACCAATTCCCGGGAAACCCTCCGGAATCCTTGGAGAAAACCCCCGGGGAAAGGCAGAGGGAGAGGGACTCAGGAGGGACAAACTCCTCCCTCCTCAGGGTAAGTAAATCCCTGGCCAGGGACTTGGAATTCCTCTTCCATTTTGTGCTGATTTGCTGGGAAGCGAAGGAGCTTTGTGGGAATTTCGCCGCAAATTCGGTTGGAATTTCTGATTTTCCTGCTGGAGCTGGGGAAGGGATGAGGATCCGTGTGCATGGATCAGTGGCAGAACTTGGGAAAGGCCCCTCTGCTCTGGGAATGATTGGAATTGTGGTGTCACTTGTCACCCTCTGCAGGGCTCGGCGCTGCCCCCGCCATTCCCGGAGGAGGAGCTGCCGGGAAACCAGTCCATGGAGATTCCCGAGGACTGGGAGGACTGGGAGGAGTCACAGCTGGACCCCAGCCAGGTGTGTGACCCCCGGGAATCCTGGGCAGTGTGGAGATCTGGGAGGGACTGGGATGGATGTTGGGGGAGATTCCAACACATCCCAGGAGGACACCAGGGCTCAGACATGGAGGGATTGGGATGGATGTTGGATCCTGGGGGAGATTCCAACACATCCCTGGAGGACACCAGGGCTCAGACAGGGATGGATCTGAGCCCAAAAATCCCAGGAAGACACCGGGGCTCAACCAGGGAGGGATTGGGATGGATGTTGGATCCTTGGGGAGATTCCAACACATCCCAGGAGGACCCCAGGGCTTGGAGATGGAGGGATTGGGATGGATCTGAGCCCAACAATCCCTGGAGGACCCCAGGGCTCAGAGATGGAAGGACAGGGATGGACACTGAGCCAAACAATGCCAGGAGGACACCAGGGCTCAAAAATGGAGGGATTGGGATGGATCTGAGCCCAACAATCCCTGGAGGTCACCAGGGCTCAGACAGAAAGGGACTGGGATGGATGTTGGATCCTGGGGGAGATTCCAACAGATTCCTGGAGGACCCCAGGGCTCAGAGATGGAGGTTCTGGGATGGACATTGAGTCCTGAAGGAGCTTTCAACACATCCCAGGAGGACACCAAGGCTCAGATAGGGAGGGACAGGGGTGAATCTGAGCCCAACAATCCCAGGAGGACACCAGGGCTCAGCCAGGAAGGGATTGGGATGGGTGTTGGATCCTGGGGGAGGTTCTAACAGATCCCAGGAGGACCCAAGGGCTTGGAGATGGAAGGACAGGGATGGATCTGAGCCCAACAATCCCAGGAGGACCCCAGGGCTTGGAGATGGAGGGACAGGGATGGACATTGAGTCCTGAAAGAGCTTCCAACACATCCCTGGAGGACACCAGGGCTCAGACATGGAATGATTGGGATGGACACTGAGCCCAAACAATCCCTGGAGGTCACCAGGGCTCAGCCAGGGAGGGATTGGGATGGATGTTGGATCCTGGGGGAGATTCCAACACATCTCTGGAGGACCCCAGGGCTTGGAGATGGAGGGATTGGGATGGATCTGAGCCCAACAATCCCAGAAGGACCCCGGGGCTCAGAGATTGAGGGATTGGGATGGATGTTGGATCCTGGGGGAGATTCCAACACATCCCAGGAGGACCCCAGGGCTCAGAGATGGAAGGACAGGGATGGACACTGAGCCACAGGTATTGATATTATGAATGTATTTTAATAGAAAGACTTAATAAAGAAATGATGGTGTAAATGGTAATTAATAATAATGTTGATTTAATGTTAATAAAGTTGATAATATGACAGTAAATAACAGGCAATAAAAATAAATATTAAATATATCTTTATTGTTAAAATATATCATTAAAATATAAATATATAATATATTAGATACAATATATATAATATAAAAATATAATAAATAAAATATGTATTATACTAAAAATACATGTATAAATTGTTTTTGGAAACATTTTTATATTTTATGTGTGTATCATGAGTACATTTTAATATAAATACATAATAAATAAATAAATGATAGGGTAAATGTTAATGAATAATGCTGTTGGTTTAATGGTAATTTGACATTATTTATACAAACATTGTAATCTCATTATACATTTTAATTAAAATACAAAAATAATGAAACTGTTAATAATGTTAATATATGGTTGGTAATAATTAATGTTAAGATGTTGTTAATAATTATTTAATATTAATTTAACCTTAATAATGTTACCATTGATAATATTGCAGTATACATTATTTATGGAAGCATTTTTATATTTTCTACAATTATCTCATGAATACATTTTAATATAAATACTTAAATAATAAATAAATTATTAATAATGTTAATATTAGTTAAAATTAATATTGCTTTACTGTTGATGTGGATAGTATTAATAATAAACGTTATTTGAAGAAACATTTAATATGTTCATATAATGAATAAACTTTCATATAAGTACATAATACATAAATAAATAGTTAATTTTAACAGTCCTAAGATTAGTTAATATTAATATTGTTTTACTGTTAATGGTGATAATATTAATAATAAACATTATCTGCAGACATGTCTATATTTAATAAATTTATATAATGGATACATTTTAATATAAATACATAAACAATAATGACATAAATTTATAATTTTATTGGTCTTAATATTAGTTAGTATTATATTATTTTACTATTAATGTTGATAGTATCAATAATAAACATTTGTAGAGACATTTCTATATTTCATGTATTTATATCATGAGTACATTTTAATATAAACACATATAAATAAGTACTGCTTTATTAATTATTAGTTATTAATAGTTATTATTAATATTAATACCAATTTAACGTTAATATTGCTAATATTAGTAATAAATACAATTTCTGTTGATAAATTTCTCTCTATTTATTTTCTATATTTCCCATCCCATCCCATCCCGTGCTGGACTCTCGGCTGCTCCATCATTCCCGCAGGCAAACCGGGATTCCGGGCCCGGCTCGGCATTCCAGAGGGGCGGCCGATCCCGCAGATCTCCCGGGGCTCCCATCCCATTTCCCGCCTGGGGGGAAGGGCAGGAACATCCAGGGGATCCCACAGGAATCTCCCGGCCTGGCCTGGTGGCTCCGGTCCCGATCCCAATCCCGATCCGTCCTCCCGGAGCTGCCGGAGCCAGGGAATTGTCCTGGGGATCCAGGGTGAGTGGGGGATAAATCCCAGATATCCATCCATCCACCCATCCATCCATCCATCCATCCATACATCCATCCATCCCTCCTTCCCATAGCATCCCAAATATCTATCTCATTCCATTCCATCCCATCAGTCCCATCCCATCCCATTTTTATCCTATCCCATTTTTATCCCATCCATCCCATCCCATCTTTATCCAGTTCCATCCCATCCATTCCATCCCATAATATTCCATCCCATCACATCCCATAATATCCCATCCCAAATATCCCATCCCAAATATCCCATCCCAAATATCCCATCCTTTCCATCTATCCCATCCCATCCCATCCCAAATATCCCATGCCATCCATCCCAACCCATCCCATCCATCCCTTTTTCCCATCCCATCCCATCCCATCCCATCCCATCCCATCCCATCCCATCCCATCCCATCCCATCCGCCCCATCCCATCCCATCTTTATCCAGTTCCATCCCATCCCAAATATCCCATGCCATCCATCCCAACCCATCCCATCCATCCCTTTTTCCCATCCCTGCCGTCCATCCCATCCCATCCCATCCCATCCCATCCTATCCTATCCCATCCCATCCCATCCCATCCCATCCCATCCCATCCCATCCCATCCTTTTTCCCATCCCATCCCATAATTCTCATCCCATCCCATCCCAAATATCCCATCCCATAATTCCCATCTCATCCCGGTGTTTCCATTGCAGATGGATGGAAGTGGCCCCGCCCCTCCCCCATCCCGGGGTCCAAAGGTCAGTGATTTGATTACACAATTTATGCAAATTATCAATTTACATCCTTGGAAATGGAGGAGAAGGAGACAGAAATATTGGAAACATTAAAATTGAGGACAAATCAAAATATGGGATAAAGAGAACTTTATATAAATATATGGTAAATATAGAAATATAAAATAATAGAGATAGTATAGAAATTATAAAATAGAAATATAGAGAGAAATATAAAATATATAGAAATATTTTATAAATGGAAATAAATAACAACTAGAAATATGGAATAAATATAAATTTATCCAAGTATAGGAATAATAGAAATAAATGGTCAATAGGAATTTATACAAATGTAAGATAAGTAGAAATAGTGGATAAATAGAAATATGGGAAATTTAGAAATAGAGGAGAAATGGAAAGTTTTACAAATATAGGATAAATAGAATTATAGGATAAATAGAAATTTATATAAATAGATTGTAATTAGAAATATAGGCTAAATATTAATTTATACAAATATAGGATAAATTGAAATATAGGAGGAATATAAATTTATATAAATATATGGTAATTAGAAATATAAGAGAAACAAAAATATAGGATATATAGAAATTTATATAAATATATGGTAATTAGAAATATAAGAGAAATAGGAATGTAGGATATATAGAAATTTATATAAATATTGGAGAAATAGATATTTTTACAAATATATGATCAATCAAAATCTATAATAAATAGAAATATAAATATAGGGTAAATAGAAATGTATACAAATATAGGGTAGATAGAAATACAGGATAAATATAAATTCTTATAAATATATAGTAAATAAAAATACATTGTAAATAGAAATATTTAATAGAAATATAGGATAAATATAAATTCATATAAATATGTGATAAATAGAAATCTATTAAAAATGGAAATATATAATAAATAGAAATATGAGATAAATATAAATTCAAATAAATATATGGTAAATAAAATTATATTGTAAATAGAAATACATCATAAATATAAATTCATATAAATATGTGAGAAACAGAAATATTCTATAAATGGAAATTTATAATAAATAGAAATATGGGATAAACTTAAATTTATACAAATCTAGGACAACTATAAATACATAATAAATAGAAATATGGGAGAAATAAAAATATATGTTAAATATAAATTTTTATAAATATGTGAGAAATAAAAATCTATTATAAATGGAATTATGTAATAAATAGAAATATGAGATAAATAGAAATATGTAATAAATATAAATATAGGATAAATATAACTTCATATAACTATATGATAATTAGAAATATATAGTAAATATAAATATATGATATATATAAATTCATAGAAATATGTGATAAATAGAAATATAAATAGAAATATCTAATAAATAGAAATATGGAATAAACCTAAATTTATACAAATCTTGGACAAATAGAAATGGGGCACATCCCAAATCCGGGAATGAGGCCGGTGGGATCCAGGAATTCCTCCGTTTTCCCACAAAACTGGGAGAGGGAAGGGAAGGAAGGATTCCTCTGGGAATGCTTGTTTTCCAGGGAGAAATGGGAGCTCCTGGAATGCGGGGAGACAAAGGAGAGAAGGTAGGGATGGGGCTTTTCCCGGGATTCCCTGTGCTGGGAAGGCTCTGGAAAAGGGAGAGGCAGCTGGTGGAGGGGATGTGTCAATGGAAACTGGGATTGCCACATTCCCACCTTTTATTCCTGCACCTCTTCCCAATCCCAAAGGTTGGATCAATGCCCTTGGAGGGAGGGAAGGAGGAAAAGGGAAGGAGGGAGGGAAGGAAAAAAAGGAAGGAGGGAGGGACAAGAATTTTCCGGAAAAAGGACTGGATTTTGTCTGGCAGGGCCAGCCTGGAGAGGTGGGAGAATCCGGATTAAAGGTGAGTTCTGGGATTCCCATCCCAACATTCCCAGCCCAGGGGGCCCCAATTCCAGCACTGAGGTTGCCACGGGAAAACTCAAATTCCCTGGGGTTTCCCTTCCAAGCTCCATCCCTTTCCTGGGAATTCTGTGGCTCTGGGTGGTGATTCCCGCTTTTTTTTCCCAGGGCTCCAGAGGGGACCGAGGGGAAGGAGGTCGGAAGGTAAAGGATGGAGTTGGAGCCACAGGGATGGCTCTTCCCTTGGGAACTTCCCTCCTGCTCTCCTTTTCCACATCCCTTTTTTCCTTCTCTCCTTTTCCCACATCCCTTTTTTCCACCTCTCCTTTCCCATATCCCTTTTTCCTCCCCTCCTTTTCCACATCCCTTTTTTCCCCTTTCCTTTTCCACATCCCTTTTTTCCTCCTCTCCTTTCCCACATCCCTTTTTTCCTCCCCTCCTTTTCCCACATCCCTTTTTTCCTCCCCTCCTTTTCCCACATCCCTTTTTTCCACCTCTCCTTTTCCCACATCCCTTTTTTCCTCCTCATCCCGTGTCCAGGTGACCTCCTGAGCTGAGGGCACTTTGGGATCAGCTCTGGAATTCTCATTTCCTTGGAATGGCCCCACAGTGGAAGGACTAATCCCGATTTTTTTTCGTTTTTCCTCCCCTTTTTTCCACAGGGAGAACCAGGAATTGGGTTCAGAGGTCCTGTAGGTCAGGCTGGACCACCTGGATTTAAGGTGGGATGTTCTTCTCTTCCAGGTGGGATCTCATTTGAGGGGGTTTTTTTTTTGGGATTTGTCCCTCTTTAATCTTTGTTTTCCACTGCTGGGAACAGCATTCCATGGGATTGGGATACAGGGAATGCTCTGCATCCTCCAAAGGGTCACTTCAAAGTGTGAAGATCCAAAGGATAAATACCATGGAATCATGGAATGGTTTGGGCTGGAAGGGACATTTCGAGGTTGTCAATGAGCAGGAAAATCCTCAGCTGGAAAAAAAGATCCAGGGAATTGTGGGCTCAGCAGAAATGAGTTCCAGAGATCCCTTGGGATGCTGAAGGGTTTGGGTTCCCCTCTGAAGGTCTGCAGGGTTTGGATTCTCCTGAAGGTTCAGGGTTTGGGTTCCCCTCTGAAGGTCTGCAGGGTTTGGATTCTCCTGAATTTCTGCAGGGTTTGGGTTCTCCTGAAGGTTCAGGGTTTGGGTTCTCCTGAAGGTTCAGGGTTTGGATTCTCCTCTGAAGGTTTGGAGGGTTTGGATTCTCCTGAAGGTCTGCAGGGTTTGGGTTCTCCTCTGCAGGTTTTGGGTTCCCCTCTGAAGGTTTTGGGGGTTTAGGTTTCCCTCTGAAGGTTTGAAGGGTTTAGGTTCTCCTGAAGGTTCAGGCTTTAGGTTCTCCTGAATTTCTTCAGGGTTTGGGATCTCCTGAAGGTCTGCAGGGTTTGGGTTCCCCTCTGAAGATTTTGGGGGTTTGGGTTTCCCTCTGAAGGTTTGAAGGGTTTGAGTTCTCCTTAAAACCTGCAGGGTTTGGGTTCTCCTGAAGGTCTATGGGGTTTGGAATCTCCTG
This sequence comes from Pyrocephalus nanus, assembly GCA_038380795.1. NCBI lineage: Eukaryota > Metazoa > Chordata > Aves > Passeriformes > Tyrannidae > Pyrocephalus > Pyrocephalus nanus. The sequence goes on along the minus strand of CM076262.1, from coordinate 18,826,271 downwards.
AAGGTTCAGGGTTTTGGTTCTCCTGAATTTCTTCAGGGTTTGGGTTCTCCTAAAGGTCTATGGGGTTTGGAATCTCCTGAAGGTTCAGGGTTTGGAATCTCCTGAAGGTTCAGGGTTTGGGTTCTCCTGAATTTCTTCAGGGTTTGGGTTCTCCTGAAGGTTCAGGGTTTGGGTTCTCCTGAAGGTTCAGGGTTTGGGTTCTCCTGAAGGTCTGCAGGGTTTGGGTTCTCCTGAAGGTCTGCAGGGTTTGGGTTCTCCTGAAGGTCTGCAGGGTTTGGGTTCTCCTGAAGGTTCAGGGTTTGGGTCTTCCCTTCTGGGCCAGGACCGGAAGGGTTGTCCCAAACTGATGTCACATGAACTCCAGGAGACCCCCCAGCCTCCTCCAGCACCTTTAGATGGACACTGAACCGCACCTAATCCCCAAATTCCTCAGGAATTCCCTCCACAGGGCGAGCCGGGAGCGCCGGGACCTCCTGGAGCTCAGGGCATCCAGGGCATCCGTGGCACCGCCGGAATTCCCGGATCCCAGGGGGACAGGGGGGCTCCAGGATTGCCTGGAATGCCGGGACAGAAGGTGAGGGGACACCACGGGCTGTGTTTGTCACCTCAGGGGGTGACAGTGCCCCTGCTGAGGTCCCCTCCAGGCTGAGCCCTCCCTTATCCAGCTCTCCAGACCCTGAATCCATAAAAAGTGAGGAAAAACGGGAACGAACCCATGGAAAAGGAGCGGGAACGGCGTCGATTGGATGAAATAAAGGAAATAAAAGCCGAAATAAAGACCCCAAAAACGTCCCTCAAGATAAAAAACCACCCCAAAGCAGTGGAGCTCCAACCGAGCCCTTGGGTTATCAATCTTTTCCATTTACTGATTCATTTACCATCTTTCACCTGGAATTAATTACGTGGGGTTGGGATCAGGAACCCTCAGGGACAAGAGGGAGCGATGGATGAGTCTCGAATTCCCTCTCCTCGAGGGACTCCCCTCCTTTGGGGGGACCCCCCAGGGCACTTCCATCTGCTCTTTATCTGCCTAGGATAAATCAGCACCTTTTCCTCCTCTCCAAGGGCTCTCATTTTCCAGGGAGAACGAGGCAGGAGAGGCCGGAACGGAGCCACGGGGCCCGTGGGAGCATCCGGAGCGCCGGGAAAAGAGGTGAGTTTTGGGATGTCCATCCTGGATGGGAGAGGTTGAGGCCATCCAATGTCCTGCTTGGGTGTCCTTTCATCCCTTGGGAACTCTGGGATGGGAAGGGATTGAAGGCTTGGAAAAAACAGTCGATAATAAACAAAAAGATGGAATTCCACGCTATTCCCATTGGAGCTTTCCGTGTTTACCGTCCTTTCACCACCTCTTATTTGTTTTGGGTAGGGACATTTATAGGATTCGAGGGGATTACAAAACCACCAGTCAGCAATTTACAGGGACTTTCGAGCGCTGCAAAGTTATTTACAAGACCTGGAGCTCCGAAAATGGCAAAAGAGAGGCTGCTACTCCTCCTGAACTGATCCAAAAGGGGGAGGGGCATTTTCTGGAAATACATCACACTTTTCACCTGATTGGAATTGTTGTAGATGCAGCTCTTTGGGTTTTTTATCTTGCTGGTAATAAATCCTAAGATTATTTTCCCCAATCAGCTCTCTTTTATCTGCATAAACCTTCTCTCAACTTAATTTTGAAATTTTGAATTTCAAATTTCAACTTAATTTTGAATTTTAAAAAGTAATTTTGGGGGGCAGGGGAGGAGAAAAAATTGACCCAGAGCAAACCCACGACACAAACCCACCAGTGACAAGGAGGGGTTAATGAGGCCAATGAGAAAACTTCCAGTTATCTCCCAAATATTCCAAAAAGTAGAGATCAGGGCTGGGAATTCTGGGAAAGAGAGGGTGAGATAGCAGAAAAAAAAATACCAAAATCCGTTTTGGAAGCATCTGCACTTCAACATCAGTGAGAACTTGGGTTTTCTTTCATCCACTGTAAATTCACTGCAACAACTCCCCAGGAAACTCCTCCTTTTCCCTTGTCCTTATCCCACAGGGAATTCCCGGCGTTCCCGGAGCCAAAGGCAACAAGGTGGGTGCCAAACCTCGGAATGGGACATCCCATCACTCCTTATCCCTGTCCCCCATTCCACCCCCAGGTCACCTTCACGCCCTCCTTCCCTGTAGGGAAATGCATGGATTTCTGGCTCCTTGACTCCCAAACTCCTCAGGAATTCTGGGATTGGGGTGGCCCTGCTCCCAGGGGTGACCTGAGGGGGGGAATTCTCTGCTCCACAGGGAGAAAGCGGCATTGGAGCCTCCGGCCCGAGAGGTCCCCGTGGAATTCCTGGCCCTCGGGTAAGTCCAGCTGGGAATATTCCCGGCTTGGCTTCGGGAATTCAAACCCTTCTTTGTGCCCTCCCGCTCCCACATCCCAAAATTCCCAAAGGGTTGATCCCAGACTCTCCTCGGTCTGGGAATGTTGGTGTTCCTCCTGCCCCTGGAGGAGTTTTGGGTCTCCCGCTGGAAAAGAGCCTGGGGAGACCCTCTGGAGTCAACATTCCATGGGATTCCCGGTGGGATGGGGTGAGGAGTCGGGATCGGAGCGTATGTTGAAGTTTAAGTTGCTGGTGGCCACCATTTCTACTCAAATCCATCGGGAATTGTGGATCCCTGAGGCTCTTGGATCCAGATCCATGAGGAATTGAGGATCCCTGAGGCTCTTGGATCCAGATCCATCGGGAATTGTGGATCCCTGAGGCTCTTGGATCCGGATCCATCGGGAATTGTGGATGTTTGAGGCTCTTGGATCCAGATCCATCGGGAATTGTGGATGTTTGAGGCTCTTGGATGCAGATCCATCGGGAATTGTGGATGTTTAAGGCTCTTGGATCCAGATCCATGGGGAATTGAGGATTTCTGAAGCTCTTGGATCCAGATCCATGGGGAATTGAGGATCCCTGAGGCTCTTGGATCCAAAACCATGGGGAATTGTGGATCCCTGAGGCTCTTGGATCCAGATCCATCGGGAATTGTGGATCCCTGAGGCTCTTGGATCCAAATCCATGGGGAATTGTGGATCCCTGAGGCTCTTGGATCCAGATCCATGAGGAGTTGTGGATCCCTGAGGCTCTTGGATGCAGATCCATCGGGAATTGTTGATCCCTGAGGCTCTTGGATCCAGATCCATGGGGAATTGTGGATCCCTGAGGCTCTTGGATCCAGATCCATTGGGAATTGTGGATGTTTGAGGCTCTTGGATCCAGATCCATTGGGAATTGTGGATGTTTGAGGCTCTTGGATCCAGATCCATGGGGAATTGTGGATCCCTGAGGCTCTTGGATGCAGATCCATCGGGAATTGTGGATCCCTGAGGCTCTTGGATGCAGATCCATGGGGAATTGTGGATCCCTGAGGCTCTTGGATGCAGATCCATGGGGAATTGTGGATGTTTGAGGCTCTTGGATGCAGATCCATGGGGAATTGTGGATCCCTGAGGCTCTTGGATCCAGATCCATGGGGAATTGTGGATCCCTGAGGCTCTTGGATGCAGATCCATGGGGAATTGTGGATCCCTGAGGCTCTTGGATCCAGATCCATGGGGAATTGTGGATGTTTAAGGCTCTTGGATCCAGATCCATTGGGAATTGTGGATCCCTGAGGCTCTTGGACAGAGATCCATGGGGAATTGTGGATCCCTGAGGCTCTTGGATGCAGATCCATCGGGAATTGTGGATCCCTGAGGCTCTTGGATCCAGATCCATCAGGAATTGTGGGTGTTTGAGGCTCTTGGACAGAGATCCATGGGGAATTGTGGATCCCTGAGGCTCTTGGATCCAGATCCATCGGGAATTGTGGATCCCTGAGGCTCTTGGATCCAGATCCATGGGGAATTGAGGATTTCTGAGGCTCTTGGATCCAGATCCATGGGGAATTGTGGATCCCTGAGGCTCTTGGATCCAGATCCATTGGGAATTGTGGAGCTTTGAGGCTCTTGGATCCAGATCCATGGGGAATTGTGGAGGTTTGAGGCTCTTGGATCCAGATCCATCGGGAATTGTGGATGTTTGAGGCTCTTGGATCCAGATCCATTGGGAATTGTGGATCTCTGAGGCTCTTGGATCCAGATCCATGGGGAATTGTGGATCCCTGAGGCTCTTGGATCCAAAACCATGGGGAATTGTGGATCCCTGAGGCTCTTGGATCCAGATCCATGGGGAATTGTGGATCCCTGAGGCTCTTGGATCCAGATCCATGGGGAATTGTGGATCCCTGAGGCTCTTGGATCCAAATCCATGGGGAATTGTGGATCCCTGAGGCTCTTGGATCCAGATCCATGAGGAGTTGTGGATCCCTGAGGCTCTTGGATGCAGATCCATCGGGAATTGTTGATCCCTGAGGCTCTTGGATCCAGATCCATGGGGAATTGTGGATCCCTGAGGCTCTTGGATCCAGATCCATTGGGAATTGTGGATGTTTGAGGCTCTTGGATCCAGATCCATGGGGAATTGTGGATCCCTGAGGCTCTTGGATGCAGATCCATCGGGAATTGTTGATCCCTGAGGCTCTTGGATGCAGATCCATGGGGAATTGTGGATGTTTGAGGCTCTTGGATGCAGATCCATGGGGAATTGTGGATCCCTGAGGCTCTTGGATCCAGATCCATCGGGAATTGTGGGTGTTTGAGGCTCTTGGATCCAGATCCATCAGGAATTGTGGATCCCTGAGGCTCTTGGATGCAGATCCATGGGGAATTGAGGATCCCTGAGGCTCTTGGATGCAGATCCATGAGGAATAATTCCCATATCCATGGATAATTAAGTCCCCTCATCCTGACAGAGGTGGAGGAGGTTGGAGAACCCCTCTGCCCATCCGGAATTCCCCGGGATTCCCGTTATTCCCAGGGGGATGGTGGTAAATTCCTCTCCATCCCTCCAGGGTGCCAAGGGCCTGGTGGGACCCCGCGGGGCCGTGGGAATGCCGGTGAGTTTTCCAAACCTCGGGAATAATTGGATTATTATTAATAATAAAACTAATTATATTTATTAAAATATTCATTAATTGTAATGGAATGTTTAATAAGTATTCATTTAATCAATATTTATATTCTAATTACTTTAAATATTATTAAATTAAAATTTTAATAATAAATTATAATATAATAAATTATTCTATTATATACTATTATACACAATATACTTTATTATAGATAATAAATTATATATAATATTTAATAATATATATTATATATGAAATATATTTTAATTATATAATTTAACATTTAAAACATTTATATTAAATATAAAATGTTAAGTATTTCTGTTATTAATATAAACAGTTAATAAAAATAAGTAAAAGAAATGAAAATTAAATTAAAATAGGATAAAAAACAAAATGAAAAGTAAAACTAAGCTCAAAAGAAAAAAGGAAGAAATAAAATTAAAGAAATAAAAGAAATAAAAACAAAAAAGAAAAAGAATATAAAAAAAGAAAAATAAATTAAAGAAATAAAAATTAATTAAATAGAAAATAAAAGGAAAATAATAAATAAAAATAAAAAGAAAGAAAAAGAAAAAAGGGAAAAATAAAATTAAATTCATAAAAGAAATAAAAAAGAAAAAAGAAAAACGAAAAATAAATTAAAGAAAAGAAATAAAAACTAATTAAATAGAAAATAAAAATAAAATAAGAAATCAAAAGAAAATAATAAAAAGAAATAAAAAGGAAATAAAGAAATAAAAATAATAACTGTACTAAACTAAAATGAAAAATAAAATTGAAGAACTTCATTAAAAATTAAAATATGTTAAAAATTAAGGAGAAAATTAATAAAAGGAAATAGAAAAATTTAAAAAATAAAATACAACTAAAACTAAAATAAAATTCAAACTAAAATAATAAAAATAAATAAGAACAATAAAATAAAAACTAAAAGAAAAAAGAAAAATAAAATAAATAATGCAAAAAGAAAAAAGAAAAAATTAAATAAAAGAAAGAAAAATCAATTTAAAAGAAAAATTAAAAAAATAAATAAAAGAAATAATGAAATAAAAACAAATTAAAAAATTAAATTAAAAATAAAATTTAGGAACTCTTATGAAAAGCAATTTATGAAAAATGTAAAAAAGAAAATTAAAAAAGGAAAAAAAATGAAATTAAAATGAAAAATAAAAGATGTAATTAAAATAAAACCAAAAATAAAGTAAAAAGAAAAAAAGAGAGACAAAAAAATTAAAAAATAAATACAATTAAATAAGTGAAAATTTAAAAAATAAAATAAAAATAAAAATGAAATGTAAAGAATATAAAAAAAAGAAGAAAAAGAAAAATAAGAAAAACAAAAAATAAAGAAAATAAAAAATAAAGAATATAAATTAAAAAAAATAAAATAAAAATAAATCCTTCAAGGATTGATCTTCTCCCGGTTTTTTTCTCCCTCTTTCCCAGGGCCCCAAAGGCTTCCCGGGAGCGAAGGGGGATCGGGTGAGTTCCGTCCTCTCCCTTTCCCCACTGATATTCCCGAAAAAACAGCGGGAACAACCCCAGCATCTCCTGAGGGGGGGCTGGGAGGGCCCCTCAGTCACTGGGAAGTGGCACTGGCAGCCCCTGGGCTGGCTGAGGGGGGAATTCCCAGGGTTTTTTGGAAGGAAAAGGCAGGAATTCTGGGCAGAAAGGGATTCTGGAATTCTCTGCTCGATCCTGAGACGGGTGGGGAGATTTCCTGCAGGGATGCCTTTTAGTTGGCAACCCTTGACCAGGAGTCCCCTTGGCCTCCTCCTTCCACATCCCACCTGGAATCCTCGGGAATTCCCACCAAACGTGAGGAATTTGGGATCTCCCTCAGGAGAGAGATCCACGCGGCTTTCCCAGCCGGAATTCCAAGCCCAGTTTTAAGGGCTCCACATTTATCTCCACATTCCTGATCCTTCCCGCTCTTCCCACGCCACCTGGAGCGCTGGAGGAGCTTTTGGGATCCCACCAGGAATGAGCTCCACCCCACATTCTGTGACATTCCAAACAATTCCTCCGGGAAGAGCCGCCGGATCTTTCTTTCCTGTCAATCCAACAAATTTTGGCTCCAAATTTTTTGTGGAGTTCATAATTTTCCAGAGGGCCCAGAGGAGCAGAATTCCAGCTGGGATAGGTTTTAGTGGGAATCAGTGGCCTGGGAAATGGGAGAGTGTCTTTTTTTTTTCCTTATTTTTAGGGAGATCGGGGACTTCTGGGAGCCAAAGGAGAACGAGTAAGGACATTCCAGAGGGGAAATTTTTGGGGATGGGGGCGAGGGAAAAGGTTCTTCAGGATTTTCCAGCCGCCAGGGAGTTGTGGAAATGGGTGAGAGATCCTACAAGGCACAGACAGCAATGGGAAAAACCTTCAGGATCTGAGGTCCAGGAATTCCTGGGTGTCCCTCTTGTCCTTGCTCAGGCACTTGGGAGATGTTTTTCCTTCTGGCCAGCTGGAGTTTTTCAACTTCTCCTTCCACTCTGTGCCTCCAGGAAAAACCTGGATCCACCCCCTCTGTGTTGGGGATGAAATGAGGAGAAGACAACACAAAGATCCCAAACTCCTCCTTGGAATTCTCCAGTGCTTTAAACCCACTTTATTGATCCCATCCCTGCACTGGAGAAGGTTCCAGGGGATGGGATGCAAATCCCTTCCTTAGGAGAGGATTTTACATCCCACTTCCCATCCAGGGGTTTGTGCCTGGATTAAGATCCCATTTCCCATGGAACCTTCAGGATCTGAGGTCCAGGAATTCCTGGGTGTCCCTCTTGTCCTTGCTCAGGTTTGTGACCATCCCCAGGGTGAAGATGTTTTTTCCTTTTGTCCAGTTGGAGTTTCCCAACTTCTCCTTTCACTCTTCGAGTCAGGGGATGGTAAATGATGAAAATCCGATTTTGGATGGGTTTTTCTGATCCCTGAGGAAGCTGCTTTGAGAAGGGAACTCCCTCCCCCCAGGCCAATCAGAAAATCCTTAATTTACCTCCTGAAGAGGCCCCCAAGGAATGTTAAATGTGGGGTTTTTGGTGTTTTTTCCAAAGAAAACCTTAAATAAAATCTGGGAGATGAAACAGGAGCTGATGGTGGGGGATAACTTTGTTTGTCATCCTCCCTCTCTCAAACAGGGAGAACTCGGGGAAAATCCCAGGATTTGGGGGCTTAAACTGGGGGGATTTTTATCCTCCCTTTCATTCCCTAAAAATCCCCCATGCCATGTTTTCACCAGAGATTTCCCCCCCCGGAGTTGGGAAGCAGATGGTTGGATAATCTGCCCAAAAAACAACCAGATTTTCAGGAATGCTGATTTTTTTGGGAGCCCAGCAGCGAAGCAGGACCACCCCGAGCAGGGATTTCCGCTGGGAGGGAGAATCCTTCCCAAACTTTTTCCAAGGGGGATCCATCAGCCCATTAGAAGGTGCCTTTGGTCCTTTCCTCCTCCAAACTCGGGGCAGCATCACCACTTTAAAGTCACAAATCAACAATTTCCCAGAGCAGGGCCACTTTTTCCATAGGAATGTCCTTTTCCCAAGGTTATTCCCATGAAAGGATCCGCAGTTTCTCCCCGCTCCGAGAAGCAAAACATTCCTGTGGCTCTCCCTGGGGGACATTTCGGGGCTCTGACCCCCCAAAAACCCCCTCAGAGCCACTGCCCCTACTGACATCAGCAACTCCACTGGCAGATCCTGCCTGTCCCCACCTCCCACCCCTTGGAGAGGGAGAGATGGAAACGGGAGCCACCACGCCGGGAATTCCACGGAATTCCTGTTGTTCCCACCAGGATGGTTGGAGGAGTTGGGATCTCCTCTGCCAGCCCCACAATTGGGAGTGGGCTCCATTTCCATTTCCACCCGTGGCAACCGGGCTGGGGCAATTCCTGTGGGATCCCAACAGATTTTTGGGATATCAAGGTCAGACCTGGTGGCTTTTTCCGGTGCCTTCCCTGGCACAGGGAGATGAGTTCGGGAGATGCTTTTTTATTTGTGTGTAAATTGCCACCTGTTACCTTCATCATCCTTCCTGTCATTCCAAGGGAATCCCATTCCTGATCTCCTGCTGTGTCCACCCCTCTGTTGTCTCCTCTCTCCAGGGGGACACCACGGCCCTTTTGGGACCACAGGGCTACAAGGGCAGCAAAGGCGATCCCGTAAGTTTGGCTTTGGGAATTGTCCCTTCTCCCACCCGTCGGTGACATCAGCGCTGAGATCTTTGATCCCCCCCACCCCAGAATTCCCACTTTTCCTTCCAGGGTGAGCAGGGAATGCCGGGATTTGACGGAGACAAAGGAGAGAAGGGAGAGGATGGGCCTGGAGGAGACAAGGTAGGAACGTCCTGGGGTGGCACAGGAAGGTCCCTGAGGGTGGGGAGACACCAGAGGAGCTGCCCCTGGATCTATGACATCTGTTATTGAAATAAAAATTAATGCATAATAAAAAAATAACACCTAAAATAACACATAAACAGCTCCTAAAGCAGGAAGATTTTGGTCAAATATCTGACTTTGGGATTGTGGAGGAAACTCTTGGAGATGCTCCCATGCGGTGGATTTTAAATCAGTGAAAGCCTAAATATGACATTTGTCAGATATATAAAAATAATGTATAATAAAAATAATACATAGTAAAAAATAACACCTAAAATAAGACCTAAAAAGCTCCTAAATCAGGAGGACTCTTGGCCAAATATCTGAGTGGCTTTGGAATGTGAAGGAAACCCTTGGAGATGCTGCCATGGGGTGGATTTTAAGTCAGATAAAAGCCCATCTCTGACATTTGAAAATTAAATTAAAAATAATACATAATAAAAAAATAATGTATAGTAAAAATAACACCTAAAATAGCAAATAAAAACCTCTTAAAGCAGGAAGACTCTTGGCCAAATATCTGAGTGGCTTTGGACATTGGGGGGGGTAAGTCAGATAAAAGCCCAAATATGATACCTGTCAGTTAAATAAAAATAATATATAATAAAAAATAATACATAATAAAAAATAAACACTTAAAATAACAAATAAAAAGCTCCTAAAGCAGGAAGATTTTGGTCAAATATCTGACTTTGGACTGGGGAGGAAACCCTTGGAGATGCTCCCATGGGATGGATTTTAAGTCAGTGAAAGCCCAAATATGACATCTGACAATTAAATAAAAAATAATACATAATAAAAAATAAAATATAATAAAAAGAATACATAAAATAACAGATAAATCAGGAAGACTTTGGTCAAATATCTGACTTTGGGATTGTGGAGGAAACCCCTGGAGATGCTCCCATAAGATTTTAAGTCGATGAAGCCTAAATATGACATTTGTCAGGTAAATAAAAATAATAAAAATTAAAAAAGAAAACATAATAAATAACACAAATAAAAATAATACATAATAAAAAATAACAAATATTACATTTGTCAGGTAAATAAAAATAATAAAAATTAAAAAATAAAACATAATAAATGACACAAATAAAAATTATTCATAATAAAAAATAACAAATATGACATTTGTCAGTTAAATAAAAAATAATACATGATATAAAATAAAAAATAATAAAAATAACACCTAAAATAACACCTGAAAAGCTCCTAAAGCAGAAAGACTTTTGACCAAATATCTGAGTGACTTTGGGCTGCGAAGGAAACCCTTGGAGATGCTCCCATGGGGGGGATTTTAAGTCAGGTAAAAACCCAAATATGACATCTGACAGGTAAATCAAAACAATACATAATCAAATATAATAAATAATAAAAAATAATACATAACACATAAAAAGCTGCTAAAGCAGGAACACTTTGGTCAAATATCTGACTTTGGAATGTGGAGGAAACCCTTGGAGATGCTCCCATGGTGGGGGTTAAAGTCAGATAAAAGCCCAAATATGACATTTGTCAGGTAAATAAAAAATAATACATGATAAAAAATAAAAGATAATAAAAATAACACATAAAATAACACATAAAAAGTTGCTAAAGCAAGAAGACTCTTGGCCAAATATCTGAGTGGCTTTGGACTGTGAAGGAAACCCTTGGAGATGCTCCCACAAGGTGGACTTTAAGTCAATGAAAGCCCAAATATGACATTTGAAAATTAAATTAGAAATAATACTTAATTAAAAATAACATATAATAAAAAATAACACCTAAAATAACAAATAAAAACCTCTTAAAGCAGGAAGACTCTTGGCCAAATATCTGAGTGTCTTCAGATTGTTGAGGAAAGCCTTGGAGATGCTCCCATGGGGTGGATTTTAAGTCAGATAAAAGCCCATCTGTGACATTTGTCAGTTAAATAAAAATAATATATAATAAAAAAAATACTTAATAAAAAATAATACAAGAAGTAACACATTAAAAGCTGCTAAAGCAGGAAGACTTTGGTCAAGTATCTGACTTTGGATTGTGAAGGAAACCCTTGGAGATGCTCCCATGGGGTGGATTTTAAGTCAGATAAAAGCCCATCTATGACATTTGTCAGTTAAATAAAAATGACACATAATAAAAAATAACACCTAAAATAACAAATAAAAAGCTCCTAAATCAGGAAGACTCTTGGCCAAATATCTGAGTGACTTTGGATTGTGAAGGAAACCCTTGGAGATGCTCCCATGGGGTGGATTTTAAGTCAGATAGAAGCCCATGTATGACATCTGACAATTAAATAAAAAATAATACAAAATAACAAATAATGCCTACTAAAAATTAATACATAATAAAAATAACACCTAAAATAACAAATAAAAAGCTCCTAAAGCAGGAAGACTTTGGTCAAATATCTGACTTTGGACTGTGGAGGAAACCCTTGGAGGTGCTCCCATGGTGGGGGTTTAAAGTCAGATAAAAACCCAAATATGACATCTGACAGTTAAATAAAAAATAATACATAATAAAAAATAATGTCTAATAAAAATAACACCTAAAATAACAAATAAAAACCTCTTAAAGCAGGAAGACTCTTGGCCAAATATCTGAGTGGCTTTGGACATGGGGGGGGGTTTAAGTCAGATAAAAACCCAAATATGATACCTGTCAGTTAAATAAAAATAATATATAATAAAAAATAATACATAATAAAAAATAACACCTAAAATAATACCTAAAAAGCTCCTCAATCAGGAAGATTTTGGTCAAATATCTGACTTTGGACTGTGGAGGAAACCCTTGGAGATGCTCCCATGGGGCGGATTTTAAGTCAGTGAAAGCCCAAATATGACATCTGACAATTAAATAAAAAATAATACATAATAAAAAATAAAATATAATAAAAAGAATAAATAAAATAACAGATAAAAGCTGCTAAAGCAGGAAGACTTTGGTCAAATATCTGACTTTGGATTGTGGAGGAAACCCCTGGAGATGCTCCCATAAGATTTTAAGTCAATGAAAGCCCAAATATGACATTTGTCAGGTAAATAAAAATTATAAAAATTAAAAAAGAAAACATCATAAATAACACAAATAAAAATAATACATAATAAAAAATAACAAATATGACATTTGCCATTTAAATAAAAATAACACAAACTAAAAAATAAAACATAATAAATAACACAAATAAAAATAATACATAATAAAAAAATTGCATATATAACATTTGTCAGTTAAATAAAAAAAAATACATGATATAAAATAAAATATAATAAAAATAACACCTAAAATAAGACCTAAAAAACTCCTAAATCAGGAAGACTTTTGACCAAATATCTGAGTGGCTTTGGGCTGTGAAGGAAACCCTTGGAGATGCTCCCATGGGGTGGATTTTAAGTCAGGTAAAAACCCAAATATGACATCTGACAGGTAAATCAAAACAATACATAAGAAAATATAATAAATAATAAAAAATAATACATAAAATAATGCATAAAAAGCTGCTAAATCAGGAAGATTTTGGTCAAATATCTGACTTTGGATTGTGAAGGAAACCCTTGGAGATGCTCCCATGGGGTGGATTTTAAGTCAGATAAAAGCCCAAATATGACATCTGACAATTAAATAAAAATAATACATAATAAAAAATAAAATATAATTAAATTAACACCTAAAATAACAAATAAAAAGCTCCTAAATCAGGAAGACTCTTGGTCAAATATCTGACTTTGGAATGTGGAGGAAACCCTTGGAGATGCTCCCATGGGGTGGATTTTAAATCAGTGAAAGCCCAAATATGACATCTGACAATTAAATAAAAAGAATATATAATAAAAATAATACATAATAAAAAATAACACATAATAAAAATAATAAATCATAAAAAATAAACACCTAAAATAACACATAAAAAGCTGCTAAATCAGGAGGACTCTTGGCCAAATATCTGACTTTGAAGGAAACCCTTGGAGATGCTCCCATGGGATTTTTTTTTTTTTAATCAATAAAAACCCTCCTGGGACTGAATTTGATGTTGAAAAAGATGCTTTTTGTCCCCCTCTCTGTCACTTCCAGGGGTTCCTCCCCTCCCCTCTCTCTGGCAAGGGGTGGCTGGGAGAGCAGGAGGAATTCCAAGTGGATTTATGGGGTGATTCCCAATTTTAGGGAGTGAAAGGAGACTCTGGATCCAAGGGATTGATGGGACCCTTTGGAGCCAGAGGACCTGTGGGACAGAAGGTGAGTGCAGGGAACAGGAATTTTGAGGCATTTCCTGGGAAAAATGAGGGGAAAAACCACACAAAGCTGGAAAATCCCATGGGATTGATGTGGGAGATCAATCAGGAATTGGTGTGGGAAATCACACAGAGCTGGTGTGGAAAATTAGAGAAAATTGATGTGTAAAATCACACAAAACTGGTGTGCAAAATTAGACAAAAATGATGGGTAAAACCACACAAAATTCATGTGTGAAATCACATACAACTGGTGTGTAAAATCCCACAAAATAATGTGTAAAATCCCACAAAACTGGTGTGTAAAATCCCACAAAAAGACCTGTAAAAATCCCACAAAACTGGTTTATGAAATCCAACAGAAGTGAGGTGTGAAATCACCAAAAATTGATGTGCAAAATCCCACAAAAGTGAGGTGTACAATTGCAGAAAACTGGTGTGTAAAATCCCAAAACAAGGATGTGTAAAATCCCACAAAACTGATATGTGAAATCCCACAAAACTGATATGTGAAATCCCACAAAATTGATGTGTAAAATCCCACAAATGATGTGTGAAATCCCACAAAACTGGTGCGTAAAATCCCACAAGAGACATGTAAAAATCCCACAAAACTGATCTGTAAAATCACCAAAATTTGATGTGAAAATTGCACAAAATTGAGGTGTAAAATCCTAAAAAAAAAATGATGTGTAAAATCCAACAAAAGATGTGCAAAATCCCACAAAACTGATGTGTAAAATCCCACAAAGCTGGTGTGTAAAACCTCACAAAATTGATGTGTAAAATCAAACAGAACTGATTATAAATTACTCAAGAAGTGGTTTGTAAAATCAGACAAAATTGATGTCTAAAATCACTCAAAACTGGTGTGTAAAAGCACAGAAAGTTGAGGTGTAAAATTACTCAAAATTGATGTTTAAAGTTACACAAAACTGGTGTGTAAAACCACACAAAATTAATGTGTAAAACCACACAAAATTGGTGTGTAAAATCAGAGAGGACTGGTTGTAAATTATTCAAGAACTGATGTTTAAAATAACACAGAACTGGTGTGTAAATCCCACAAACCTGATGTGTAAAATCCCACAAAAGATGTTTAAAAATCCCACAAATGTGATTTGTAAAATACCACAAAACAGGTGTGTAAAAATCCCACAAAAGAGATCTAAAATCCTACAAAACTCATGTGTAAAATCCCACAAAACTCATGTGTAAAATCCCACAAAACTGATGTTTAAAATCCCACAAAACTGGTGGGTAAAATCCCCCAAAAATAATGTGTAAAATCCCCCAAAACTGGTGTGGAAAATCCCACAAAATTGATGTGAAAAAACCCACAAAACTGATGTTTAAAATCCCACAAAAGTCGTGTAAAATCCCACAGAAGACATGTACAAATCCCACAAAATTGATGTGTAAAATCCCCCAAAACGGATGTGTAAAATCCCACAAAAGACCTGTAAACATCCCACAAAAGTGATTGTAAATTACTCAAGAACTTATATTTAACGTCCCTCAAAACTGATGTGTCAAATGCCAGAAAAGATGTGCAAAATCCCACAAAAGTGATGGGTAAAATCCCTCAAAACTGATGTTTAAAATCCCACAAAACTTGTGTGTAAAATCCCACAAAATTCCTGTGTAAAATCCCACAAAATTGATCTGTAAAACCCCACAAAATTGGTTTCAAATCCCATCAAACTGTTGTGTAAAATCCAACAAAAGACCTGTAAAAATCCCACAAAACTGATGTGTAAAATCCCACAAAACAGAAGTGTCAATTCCCACAAAAGATGTGTAAAATCCCCCAAAATTGAAGTGTAAAATCCCCCAAAACTGATGTGTAAAATCCCACTAAAGATGTGCAAAATCCCACAAAACTTACGGTCAGTTATTCGGGAACTGATGTGAAAGTCCCACAACTGATGTGTAAAAGCAAAGCCAACTGATGGTAAATGATACAAGCAGTGCTGTTTAAAATCACACAGAACTGGGGTGTAAATCCCACAAAATTCAGGTTTGAAATCCCACAGAACTGTGTGGAAAGTCCCTCCAGAACTGGAGTGGAAAATCCCACAAACTCGATGTGTAAAATCCCACAAAAGTTGGTTAAAATCCCACAAAAAACGTGTTAAAATCCCACAAAACTGGTGTGTAAAATCCCATAAATTGTGTGTAAAATCCCACAAAAGACCTGAAAAAATCCCATAAAATGGTGTGCAAAATCCCACAAAAGTTGTTTAAAATCCCATAAAACTGCTGTGTAAAACCCCCCAAAACTGATGTGCAAAGTTTCACGAAACTCATGTAAAATCCCCCAAAACTGATGTGTAAAATCCCACAAAAGATGTGGAAAATCAACCAAAACTGATAGGTAAAATCCCACAAAACTGTAGTGTAAAATCCCATAAAATTGATGTGTAAAATCCCACAAAAGATGTATAAAATCCCCCTAAAATGGTGTGTAAAATCCCACAAAACTGAACTGTAAAATCCCACAAAACTCGTGTGTAAAATCCCATAAAATGGTGTGTAAAACCCACAA
Source organism: Pyrocephalus nanus (assembly GCA_038380795.1). Lineage (NCBI taxonomy): Eukaryota > Metazoa > Chordata > Aves > Passeriformes > Tyrannidae > Pyrocephalus > Pyrocephalus nanus. Next base: position 18,810,151 of record CM076262.1, on the reverse strand, counting down.
AAGACCTGAAAAAATCCCACAAAACTGGTGTGTAAAATCCCACAAAATTGATCTGTAAAATCTCACAAAACTGGTAAGTAAATCCCACAAAATTGATGTGTAAAATCCCACAAAACTGATGTATAAAATCCCTAAAATTGATGTGTAAAATGGCACAAAACTGATCTGTAAAATCCTAAAAAATATGTGTAAAACCCCCACAAAAACATGTAAAAATCCCGAAAACCTGGTGTGTAAAATCCCAAAAAAACCTGAAAAAAATCCCATAAAACCGGTTTGGAAAATCCCATAAAAATGATTTGTAATGTCTCACCAAAAACATGAAAAATCCCACAGAAGATGAGTAAAATCAGCCAAAACTGATGTGTATAATCCCACAAAAGATGGGAAAATCCCACAAGACTGGTGTGTAAAATCCCACAAAAGGTGCATAAAATAACACAGAACTGATGGGTAACAACACACAAAACTGACTGTAAATTGCTCAAGAACTGATGGGTAAAATCACACAGAACTGTGTGTAAATCACTCAAAATTGATGTGTGAAATGACACAGAATTGATGTGAAAATCACAGGAAATTGATTTGGGAAATCACACAAACTGGGGTGTAAAATCAGAGAGAACTGATTGTAAATTATTCAAGAATTGATATTTAAAATCACACCAAACTGCTGTGTAAATCCCCCAAAATCGATGTGTGAAATCCCACAGAAAAGGAGTGTAAAATTACCCAAGAACTGATGTGTAAAAGCAAACAAAACTGATCTTTGAAATCCCACAAAACTGATGTGGAAATCACTCTAGAACTGGTGTGTAAATCCCACAAAGCTGGTGGGGAAAATCCCACAACAGACCTGTAAAAATCCCACCAAACTGTTGTTCAAATCTCACAGAACTGATGTTTAAACACCCACAAAAGTGATGGGTCAAATCCCCCAAGATTCATCTGGGAAATCCCACAAAACTGATGTGGAGAATCACACAAAAGTTGTGTAAAACCCCCCAAAACTGGTGTATAAAATCCCACAAAAGATGTGTAAAAATCCCACAAAACAGATGTGCAAAATGCCACAAAAGTTGTTTAAAATCCCATAAAACTGCTGTGTAAAACCCCCCAAAACTGATGTGCAAAGTTCCACAAAACTCGTGCAAAATCCCCCTAAACTGATGTGTAAAATCCCACAAAAGATGTGGAAAATCAACCAAAACTGATAGGTGAAATCCCACAAAACTGTAGTGTAAAATCCCACAAAAGACATATAAAAATCCCACAACACTGGTGTGTTAAAACCCCCAAAATCAATGTGTAAAATCCCACAAGACATGTAAAAATCCCACAAAACTGGTGTGTAAAATCCCATAAAATTGATGTGTAAAATCCCACAAAATTGATGAGTAAAATCCCACAAAACTGGTGTGTAAAAGCCCCCAAAATTGACGTGTAAAATCCCACAGAAGATGTATAAAATCCCCCTAAAATGGTGTGTAAAATCCCACAAAATTGATCTGTAAAATCCCACAAAATTGATCTGTAAAATCCCACAGAACTGATGTGTCAAATCCCACAAAAGACCTCTAAAAATCTCACAAATCTGATATTTAAAATCCCACAAAACTGATGTGTAAAAATCCCGAAAAACTGATGCCTAAAATCCCACAAACAACATGTAACATCACCCAAAATTGATCTGTAAAATCTCACAAAATTGATGCCTAAAATCCCACAAAATTGATGCCTAAAATCCCACAAAAGATGTGTGATATCCCACAAAACCGGAGTGTAAATTCAAAAAAAAGATGTGTCAAACCCCACAAGATCGTTGTGTAAGATCCCACAAAACTGGTGTGTAAAATCCCAAAAAATTGATGTGGAAATGCCCAGAATACTGATGTGTAAAATCCCACAAAAGATGTGTAAAAATCCCACAAAAGTGGTCTGCAAAATCCCACAAAAGTGGTCTGCAAAATCCCACAAAACTGGTGTGTAAAACCCCACAAAACTGATCTGTAAAATCCCACAAAATTGAAGTGCAAAATCCCACAAAAGTGATGTCTAAAATCCCACAAAACTGGTGTCTGAAATCCCCCAAAACTGTTTTGCAAAATCCCATAAAAGTGGTCTGTAAAATCCCTCAAAACTGGTGTGTAAAATCCTCCAAATTTGATGTGTAAAATCCCCCAAAACTGATGAGTAAATTCCCCAGAACTGGTCTGTAATATCCAAAAAATTGATGTGTCAGATCCCAGAAAAGATGTGGATAATCCCACGAAAATTATGTGTAAAATCCCACAAAATTGATCTGTAATATCCCACTCAAATGGAGTGTAAAATCCCACAAAACACGAGTGAAATCCCACAAATGATGTGGAAAATCCCACAAACCTGGTGTGGAAAATCCCACAAAAGACATGTAAAATCTCAGAAAACCAATATGTAAAATCTCACAAAAGATGTATAAAAATCCCACCAAACTGGTGTGCAAAATCCCAAAAAATCGATCTATAAAATCTCACAGAAGATGTGTGAAAATTCCACAAAAGTGGTGTTTCAAATCCCACAAAAGACCTGTAAAAATCCCACAAAACTGGTGTGTGAAATCCCACAAAACTGATTTTTAAAATCCCACAGAAGTGATGTTTAAAATCCCCCAAAACTGATGTGTAAAATCCCACAAAACTGGTGTGTAAAATCCAAAAAAAATTGATCTGTAAAAATCACCCAAAACTGCTCTGTAAAATCCCACAAGTCATGTAAAATCCCACAAAACCAATGTGTAAAATCCCATAAAACTGTGTAAAACCCCACAACACTGATGTGTAAAATCCCTCAAAATTGGTGTTTAAAATCCTACAAAACTGATTGTAAATTAAGAACTGATATTTAAAATCCCACAGAACTGGTGTGTAAAATCCCACAAAAGACGTGTAAAATCCCACAAAACTGGTGGGTAAAATGCCACAAAACTCTTGTTTAAAATCCCACAAAACTGATCTGTAGAATCCCCCAGAACTAATGGGTAAAATCCCACAAAAGACATGCAAAATCCTTAAAAACTGATGTATAAAATCCCCCAAAGTTGATTTTTAAAATCCCTCAAAATTGATGTGTAAGATCCCACAAATCTGGTCTGTAAAATACCACAAAATATGTGTAAAATCCCACAAAAGACGTGCAAAAATCCCACAAAAGAAGGGTAAAATCCCACAAAACTGATCTGTAAAATCCCACTAAACTGATCTGTAAAATCCCACTGAACTGATCAGTAAAATCCCACAAAAGTCATGTGAAATCCCAAAAAACTAGGGTGTAAAATCCATAAAAATTGAAGTCTAAAATCCCACAAAACTGATGTGAAAAATCCCACAAAAGATGTCTAAAATCCCACAAAAGATGAGTAGAATCCCACAAAAGACATGTAAAATCCCACCAAACTGATGTTTAAAATCCCACCAAACCTTTGGTGTCAATCCCTCTCCAGAGCTCTTGGCTCAATCCCCCTCACCGTTCCCTCCCGGGATCCCGAATTCCCTCCCGGGATCCCAAATTCCCTCCCACGATCCCGAATTCTCTCCCACGATCCCGAATTCCCTCCCACAATCCCGAATTCCCTCCCACGATCCCGAATTCCCTCCCACGATCCCGAATTCCCTCCCACGATCCCGAATTCCCTCCCGGGATCCCGAATTCCCTCCCACGATCCCGAATTCTCTCCCGTGATCCCGAATTCCCTCCCGGGATCCCGAATTCCCTCCCGGGATCCCGAATTCCCTCCTGGGATCCCAAATTCCCTCCCGGGATCCCGAATTCCCTCCTGGGATCCCAAATTCCCTCCCACGATCCCGAATTCCCTCCCACGATCCCGAATTCCCTCCCACTATCCCGAATTCCCTCCCATGATCCCGAATTCCCTCCCACGATCCCGAATTCCCTCCCACGATCCCGAATTCCCTCCCACGATCCCAAATTCCCTCCTGTGATCCCGAATTCCCTCCCGGGATCCCGAATTCCCTCCCACGATCCCGAATTCCCTCCCACGATCCCGAATTCCCTCCCACGATCCTGAATTCCCTCCCACGATCCCGAATTCCCTCCCACGATCCCGAATTCCCTCCCGGGATCCCGAATTCCCTCCCACGATCCCGAATTCCCTCCCGGGATCCCGAATTCCCTCCCACGATCCCGAATTCCCTCCCACGATCCCGAATTCCCTCCCGGGATCCCGAATTCCCTCCCACGATCCCGAATTCCCTCCTGGGATCCCAAATTCCCTCCCACGATCCCAAATTCCCTCCCACGATCCCGAATTCCCTCCCAGGATCCTGAATTCCCTCCCACGATCCCAAATTCCCTCCTGGGATCCCGAATTCCCTCCCATGATCCCGAATTCCCTCCCGTGATCCCGAATTCCCTCCCGTTATCCTGAATTCCCTCTCGTGGTCCCAAATTCCCTCCCACGATCCCGAATTCCGTCTCACGATCCCGAATTCCCTCCCGCGATCCCGAATTCCCTCCCACGATCCCAAATTCCTTCCCACGATCCCGAATTCCCGCCCCAAAACTGCCGATTGGAATGTCCTGAGGGAGCAGGAACCGCTGCTCTTTTCCAGCAGAGCCCTAAAGGATTTTCCCCATTTCCAAATCCTCCCCTGGAATCTTTCCCAGGCCGGAATGGCCGGGAATGTCCTGCTGGAATTGTCGGGTGGGAGGTGAGAACTCCGACTCTCCACTCAAACTCCGTGGAATACCGAGACATTTTGGGGTATCCCCCAAAAAAAGACCCCTGAAATCTCCTCATCCCCTCTTCCCGAGCTCCCACATCATCCCCATTCCCAGTGGGATCTTCTTTGGGATAACCCATCCCTGTTTTCCTTGCAGGGAGAGCCGGGGGAGCCGAGTTCGCCGGGCCCTGCCGTGAGTTGGAATGTGTGGGATGAGGGGAGTTGTTTCCAGTGTTTGCCAGAGTATTCCAAACCTGGAGCAGAGAGGCAGGGAAAAGTAGGAGAAATCCCGGATTTTTCACTCCCTTGGGAGTCTAAAACGGGCATGACCCTTCAGGATCTGGGAATTAAGGGGGGATATATCCCGGAGTTTTCTTGGTGGGAATGGTTTTAGCAGGAATTTGATTTTCCTGAGGATATTGTGGTGCCCCTGAATCCCTGGAAGTGGCCCAGGCCAGGCTGGATTTTCTTGGAGCAACCTGGGATAATGGAAAGTGGAACTGGATGGGCTTTAAGGTCCCTTCCCACCCAAACCATTCCAGGATTCCATAAAAGTTTTTGGGAGAGAGGAGGATGCTCCAAACCGGAGCAAATCCCAAAAAAAAAACACTGGCAAGGAAGGGATAAAAAAAAAACCCTGGCAAGGGATAAAAACCCACCTGAAACTCTTGAGGACGACACTCCCAGCTCCTCCATTGGCATCCTTAATCCTGGAAGTGTGGGAGGAGGGAATCTTTGGGAATTCCTGGCACCCTTTGATCCAAGAACTCCGCAGATCCTGCCGGGAGGTGCCGCTGGTGTTTGGGTGTTTGGGTGAAGCTGCTCCAGCAATGCTTCAGTGACAGAAAGCCATTTCCACCACTTAAATTCCTTTTAAATTGCTTTTTTCCCATCTTTTATTTACCTGGAAAGAGCCAGAATGTAAATCTGAAAGGGACAAATTTCCCTTTCCGTTCAGCTCCTTCCCCCTTTCAAAGTGCTCAACATTTTCCCTCTTCCTCTCTCTCTCTGTATTTTTAATTAATATTATTTTTCTCTTATTTTATTAATATTTTTCTCTTTGATTTTTATTATTTTCTCCCCCTTTTCCATCTTTTTCTTCTCCCTGGGTGCAGATTTCCTTGGGAATCCTCCCCTCCCTGTCCTGTTCCCTCCCAGCTGCAGCAGGACCAGTGCTTGTGGTACCTGAGTCTTTCCAGCTGATGAAGCTTCTCCAGCAACACTTCAGTGACAGAAAGAGCCACTTCCACCACTTAAATTCCCTTTAAATTGCTTTTTATTCCCATCTTTTATTTACCTGGAAAGAGCCAGAATGTAAATCTGAAAGGGACAAATTTCCATTTCCATTCAGCTCCTTCCCCTTTTCAAAGTGCTCAACATTTTCCCTCTTCCTCTCTCTCTCTGTATTTTTAATTAATATTATTTTTCTCTTATTTTATTAATATTTTTCTCTTTGATTTTTATTATTTTCTCCCCCTTTTCCATCTTTTTCTTCTCCCTGGGTGCAGATTTCCTTGGGAATCCTCCCCTCCCTGTCCTGTTCCCTCCCAGCTGCAGCAGGACCAGTGCTTGTGGTACCTGAGTCTTTCCAGCTGATGAAGCTTCTCCAGCAACACTTCAGTGACAGAAAGAGCCACTTCCACCACTTAAATTCCCTTTAAATTGCTTTTTATTCCCATCTTTTATTTACCTGGAAAGAGCCAGAATGTAAATCTGAAAGGGACAAATTTCCATTTCCATTCAGCTCCTTCCCCTTTTCAAACTGCTCAACATTTTCCCTCTTCCTCTCTCTCTCTGTATTTTTAATTAATATTATTTTTCTCTTATTTTATTAATATTTTTCTCTTTGATTTTTATTATTTTCTCCCCCTTTTCCATCTTTTTCTTCTCCCTGGGTGCAGATTTCCTTGGGAATCCTCCCCTCCCAGTCCTGTTCCCTCCCAGCTGCATCAGGACCAGTGCCTGTGGTTCCTGAATCTTTGCAGCTGATGAAGCTGCTCCAGCAACACTTCAATGACAGAAAGAGCCATTTCCACCACTCCAATTCCCTTTAAATTGCTTTTTTTCCCCATCTTTCATTCACCTGGAAGGAGCCAGAATGTAAATTTGCCCCAGCTGGAACTTTTTCCCACCTGGGACTGAAAAAGTGCTGGGTCTGGGAGAGATTCCGGGCTGGTCCTTGACCCCAGGATGGTGTTGGGAGCAGTTTGGTTATCTCTGACAGGACGAATCTGCAGGCAGGGAAGGGTTAAATATATTTTTTTTTTAATAAATGTGTTTCCTTTCGACATCCCCCAGCAAATTGATGGCAGGCAGAGAATGTCAATTGTCCATCTGAGCTGCTTTGAGCAGCCAGTTCAGCCTCCTCTGTGCACTCAGTGCCTCAAGTGGGGATAAATCCCATTTCCTCACATCCAGGGGGGGCTGAAAAGGGCCAGGAAAATTGTGGCAGCCTTGCAGAAAAAAAACCCCAAACCTAAATAAATGGGATTTTCCTGGAGCTTTAATTTGATCCCAGGCAAAGAGGTTCCAGTGCTGGAAGTGGTTCTGGGTCCCTTCTCAGCTGGGGGGCTCCAGCAGCTCCCAAATATGGCCAAAAAGGGTCTGAAACTGCAGATCCAGAGCCCAGGAATGTGTTTGACCCCCTCTGAGTCACTCCCAGTGTGATGGTGTCTCCATAATATCCTTGTTCCCATCTCCAACCACAGCCACCAATTGTCCATCTGCTCTGCTTTGAGCAGCCAGTTCAGCCTCCTCTGTGCACTCAGTGCCTCAAGTGGGGATCAATCCCATTTCCTCACATCCAGGGGGGGCTGAAAAGTGCCAGGAAATTATGGCAGCCTTGCAGAAAAAACCCTAAATAAATGGGAATTCCCTGTAGCTTTCCATGTGCTACAGAAAGAGTGGGAGATTCCCTGCAAGGAAGTCCTGGAAGTGGCTCTGGGTCCCCTCCGAGCTGGGGGGCTCCAGAAGCTCCAAAATGTGGCAAAAAAGGGTCTGAATTTGCAGATCCAGAGCCCAGGAATGTGTTTGACCCACCCTCTCCTCAAATCCCAGTTTCCCTTCTCCATCCACAGCCGTCACCACCGGAATTCTCTGGGAATTCCGTCACCAGGATGCCTCTTTAGCCGCCACTTCCCTGGATTTTCCAAGCTGGAATTAGGAATATAACGTGGTTATAATCAACTCACAGATTTTATTTGCCAACCCCACAAGCCCAGGAGGAGTTTGTGCTCAATCCCAACCTCAGACCCTCGAGGAGATTCCCAGCTGGGACTGCGGGAAATCCTGGACTCCGGGATCTTCCCAGTGAACCTCCATCCCGATGATTGTTCCCAACCCCTTCAGCCACCTTTAAATCCATGGTTTTTCCCCATTTTTTTGGCAGGGAGCAGCAGGTCTGGATGGGAAGGATGGGAACAAGGGAGCCAAAGGTGACAGAGGCCTCCAGGGGCTGATGGGGAAGCCGGTGAGTGGCAGGAAGGGACGTGGATTTTTCGGTGGGAAGGGACATGGATTGATCTCCTGGAGGAGATCCCATCTTTTCCAGCCTGGCTTTCCCTTGGTTTCTTTGCCAAGGCCCAAATTTCACGTTTCTCCAGGTCCCCAGTGTTGATCTTCCTGGTGGAGAAAGCAGGGAATGATGGAATAAATCCCTACAAAGCCCTCCTCTTTTTCCTGGGATGAGCTGATTGGACTCCTCCCTTGATCCCTCATAATTTCCTGCCTGTGGATGGAACTTTGACCCATAATTGCTCAAAAATGCATCCTCAAAGTGATGCCTGGTGGGAGCAGGGCTTTATTTTCCAGAGACAAACTGGATTCCAGAGGTTTTTCCTGCTTTGTTTATCCGTGAGACCAAAAAAACCCAAAAAAAACAGTAGGAGATTTTTTGAGGAGGGAGCAGGAGAGGAAGATTCCGTTATCTCCCAAACCTCACTCAGCTCCTCAAGGGGCTTTTCCCAAACTTCTCCCAGTGGTGGATCCTTTCCCACTTCCCTACATCCCTGACCTTCTCCCAGGTCATTCCCAAACCTCCCTTCCAGAGCTCCTTGCATTTCCAGCCCCTCAAAACCACCCCGAGCCCCGAATTTCCAGGGAGCTTTTGGTCAACAAAAAGCACAGAATTCCTCCCAAGTTATCCCTGCCCTTGGATCCTTCACCTCTCATTCCAAACATGGAATTTTTGTCCTGTTTTTTCCCCCCATGCAGGGATGGAAAGGTGATCGTGGGATCACCGGAGATCCCGGACAGAAAGGAGCAAAGGTGAGGAAGGAGGTGGTGGGAGGGGAGATCCTATGGAATTCCCGATCCTTGGAGAGATTCCAAAGCTTTCTGAGCTGCTCAAACAGCTCCCAATTCCTCCCTCCTGCCCTCTCCTGGATCCAACACCCTGTGATCTCCTTTATCCTCAGGGATTGCGAGGATTCCCGGGACGTGCCGGAGCTCCCGGAGCCAAAGGCAGCAAGGTGAGCAAATCCCAAACTTCCCGTCCTGCTCCAGCTTCCCGGTTCACTGGGGGAAGTTTGGAGCTGCATTTTCCCTACTAACAACCTTTAATTCCTGGTTTAATCCCTGTTTTTTCTGTGCTCAGAAATTATTGTGGAATTCTGGGCCATCAAATCTCTGCCCTCCTACTGAAATTCTGATTTTTTTCCCCTTAAATCCCCTCTCTTCCCATTTCCTTCCCTGTGTTTTGGTCAGCAAATCCTTCCTCCCTGGGCATTCCCTTTCCCTGTTGATTGGGGAAAGTTTGGAGCTGCATTTTCCCTGAGAACACCCTTTAATTCCTGTTTCGATCCCTGTTTTCTCCATGCTCAGAAATTATTGTGGAATTCTGGGCCATCAAATCTTTGCCCTCCTACAGAAACTCTGATTTTTTTCCCCTTAAATCCCCTCTCTTCCCATTTCTTTCCCTGTGTTTTGGTCAGCAAATCCTTCCTCCCTGGGCATTCCCTTTCCCTGTTGATTGGGGAAAGTTTGGAGCTGCATTTTGTCCAGTAACAACCTTTAAATTCCTGGTTTGATCCCTGTTTTCTCTGTGCTCAGAAATGAGGGTGGAATTCTGGGCCATCAAATCTCTGCCCTCCTACTGAAATTCTGATTTTTTTTCCCCTTAAATCCCCTCTCTTCCCTTTCATCCCCGGGAATAATCCCCCCCTCTCCCAGCTCTGGAGGGAAAAATCCCTCTGGAAAGCACAGGAAGAGCCGGCCACGAGGAGCAGGGGGGCAGGAGATGGAGAGATTTTAAGGATTGCAGGGAATTTCGGGATAATCTGGGGCACAAATTCCCTCCTGAGCTGGGAGCCCCTCCGGGCTGGGTTTGAGCTCCTGGTGAACAAAAATAACGACCCTTAACGAGCTTTTTAGGCAGGGTTTGATAAGAAATCATGCTGGTAAACTGAGCCAGTGGGATGTGGGTTTATTGGTGTGGGGATTATTATTAATTATTATTGTTGTTGTTATTAATATTTCCCTGCATCAGCAGGAAAATGTTGCCCGGGGTAATTTCCCACCTCCTTTCCAGGAGCTGAGCTGGAGACAACCTAAAATTCCTGGTGATTTAAAACCATCTGAGTTAAATTGCTCTTAATTAGTTTTTTCCACTGGTCCAATTAGTGAAATTTGACCTTATTTAAATGAAGATCTAAAATTACAGCCCAGATTGAGACTTTGGATTTTCTGGCCCCCTCAATTATCCTTTTCCTTGCTTTTTCCAGAGCCAATTTTTCTCCCCTCCCTAAAATGTTTTAAGGCCTGTTTGTCCTCAGGGCCCATCCCCTTCTTTTCCATCCCCAGGGAGAAATGGGAAGTCCTGGAAAACGGGGGATCCCGGGATCCGATGGACGGCACGGAAT